>JAPDNY010000003.1:135015397-136315734 GCA_029375565.1 Gekko gecko | reverse complement strand
GGAAACCCAGGGAAGGCAGTTTAAGCTGCCTTCCCTCCAGAGATCAGCTTCCCCAGGCTTCCTGCAGCTGCTGGGTGCCTGGGGAAGCCTAGGGAAGGAAGTTTAAACTGCCTTCCCTCCAAGGGTTGGCTTCCACAGGTGCCCTGCAGTCACAGAGCACCTGGGGAAGCCCAGGGAAGGCAGTTTAAGCTGCTTTCCCTCCAGAGATCCATCCCTGACTTGGGCCAAATAAAAGCTGAATAAGATCGGCTTTTATTTGGTAGCACCTTTTTGGCCAGCCAAATCAGATTAGAGAATCTGATTCAGCTCAACAAATACCTGAAAAATAACAATACGGTATTTTTCAGGTATTTTTTCAATTCAGCAAAGTTGAATGCACACCCATAATTGTAACTGTAATCTAAACTGGCAACCAGCTCCAAACATTCAATATCGATAGCCATTTGTCAGTGTGCAGATGGGTCAAGTCTTTTTAGCCCCTGGCTTGGAGAAAAGCAATAGCAGCCTGATGCATGAGTGTGCAAAACGTGGGAATGCCAGTGATATGAAAGAAGGTGATCATTTGCACACCTCAGGAGGAGTGACTGTTGTTGGAAAGCCATGCAATTTGTCTCTTGATTCCTCTTTACCCAGTTTCTCCCTGAAATCCCACAATCTGTTTCTTTCCCTCTTTTTTGGAATTTGGAGTCTGTTTCTAATGGGGGGAGAGCAGGAAGGAAGGTTCTGCAGAGTTTCAAATGTATACCTCATGTTACACTTTATGGCGTGCATGGCCTGACCTGGCAAAGTGACATTTATGTCAGATCTGGCCCTGATAACAAATGAATTCGATGCCTTTGGCCTATGGCGTGCTGGTACCCTGCTTTCTGTGCAGAAGACCTCAGGTTCTACTTCTGGCTTCTCCATTGAAAAGGGCTCAGGCGAGCCCTGCCCTGGATAGCCCAGGCAAGCCTGATCTTGTCAGCTTTCAGAATTTAATCAGGGTGGAGTCTGGCAAGTAATTGGAAGGGAGACCTCCAAGGAATGTCAGGATTCAGGATGCAGAGGCAGGCAATCAAACCACCAACCAAGCCACCACTGGGGGTCGCCAGAAGTCACCATGACTTCCAGGCATGCAAGCGCGCACACACACACACACACAAACCCCACAAAAAAAAATTAAAAGGCAGCGGCTCAGGTGAGAGGTGTGAAGAACCTCCTGAGACTCTGGGAAACCAGTCAGAGTAAACAGGCCCACAGTAGCTAGATTGATGGTCTGACCCTATAGGAAAACTTCAGACTTTGTGGGAGACAATTTTCAGCTGAAAAGTAAGGTAAAAATACTGTACATAAGTATGAAAGGGGAAGGAAATAGAAAGAATGAAGTGTCTATTTCTCTTCAGTGTGGCATCTGCAGGAAGGGAACTAATAAAATGGTTACATTTTAAAAGAGATGCCAAAGCAGACTGCAAAGTGCAATCCCCACCACCCAGTTTCCGAAAAAGATTGAGAGGGATGAAATTATTAAGCAACATCTGGCAGACGCTCTCAAAGACTTGCACCCATTTTAGTTCCTCATTAAAGGGATATAAAATTCAAAGGGAGCTGCGAAGGAAAAAAGAAACCAACAACAATCTAGCCATGTGCAAATTAAAAGAGGAAGTTCCAATATGATAGAATTACATCTTTAGTACCGCAGTGGCTGGTACAGCAGCCAAAAGCCATAGACTCATACATATCTGCTCATATAAACTATTAAAGTTGAAAGCTCTATGGGTTGCTACACATGGTGTTTTGTCCAATTCAGAGATTTATCTCCGTGTTTCGAGTAACCTCTCTGTAAACAGTCTTTACCCTCCAGCAACTGGGGCAGAGAATGCTGCTAAACTTTTGATTCTCTATATTTGTTGCACGAATTCTCCTTATCCTTTCAAAGAATAATATAACTAATCAAAGTGACCTGCACATATTGTCAAACTTCTCCTTGGTAAACGTGTATCAATACTTACTCATGTTTTCACACTGTTGCTCTCCATAGCAAAGAAGACTTAGCAGTTTGTGATTTTCTTGTAATATTTCAGCTCAGATTCTTAAGAGTCCAATGCTACTATGAGGCACTGCATTATTTATGCCCCACTGTTCATAACAATTGCTATGAAGATTTCTAGGTCTACTGTTTAAAAAAGAACACAACATTTATAATTCCATTCTCTTTCCATGTGATGACCCTCCAAGAGCTTACAGAGCTCCTCTTACAGGGGCTATTGTAAGTTCTTGGAGGATTGCCTACATTAGGGGTGTGTCATCTAATATGTTCCTGCTACAAAAAGAGCCCTGCTTGTAGGTATACTGGTCCCAGGCTGCATAAGGCTTTGAAGGTCAATACCATAACCTTAAACTGGATTCGGTATTCAATTGACAGCCAGTGCAGCTGGTGGAGCACCGGCAGAATGTACACACAGACATTGCCATCAGCAAGTGTGCCACTGCATTCTGTACTAGCTGCAGTTTTCAGGTCAGGTTCAAAGGCAGCCCCACAAAGAACTAGTTACAGAATGGGGGGCTTCTATTTGTGGTTAATTGGGGCAAAAAGTATTGAGAACTCAAAATGGAAAACATCAGAACCCATGCAAGCATTCAGTTCTATGGTTTCACTAGAGGTCCCATTTAGAATTCTGAATCACCTAATTGTAACTTTACACTTAAAACCCTATGCCCTCGGGTTAAATCTGTGTACATCGCATCATATGCTATAGGTTTCTTGCCTTTGTCTATGGGAGTCTACCAGTGAGACACATTTCACTCATGTCTTGTGATATGCAAGTCCTTCCTTTACCCTATCTATTTGCCCTGGGCCCACAGACACCAGAGCATAAATGACAGGAGAAGATGGAAACAAACTTAGCAAAAATAGTTTCATTTGCCAAGTAAGAACAGCAGTTTGCTTGTGCAGTACCTTTTGACCTGTAAGTGACTGATAACTTAAAAGGAAAGGGCACCCACCCTCTAGTCTAGCAGTACGATCTCTAAACCTTAGTGTACAAAGTGTGTGGATTTTGAGTGACTACAGATGAGTGACAATAAATTAGGACAGTTGATTGGCATTATTTAAATATCCACAATCAAAAAATAAGGAAGAAGCAGAGGCTTTGCTTATAACATAGAGAAAGCTGAGGATGTTTTTCAAGAGAGAACAGCCGAATGAATGTTTTCTCAGGTTATATGCAAAACACATACAGAAAATTGTGTTTACAATTCTGTTTCTTTCAATCAAAGCAGGATGTACTTCCATTTATTTAATGATTTATCAATTGGTTGTTTAAGTTCAATGCTCTGTATATTATTGTACTTGTTTTTGCCCATGAGTGCACTGCATTATGAGGTTTAATGTCTTAAGGTGTGTAAACATTTTGTTATTCTTTCACATACATATGTGGTTCAAAACCCCACCTAGTGTAATGGGATTTAACAAGAAGATGGTGTGTGAAGCGTAAATCAAGCAAATGGGGAATAATTTGAGAGGAAAGGATTAAAATACTGTGGGACTGCAGATGGCATAAGAATATATGTAACTTGCATTGATGTAATCAGAACAAGAAGTGCTTGTAGGGTTAATTTATTTAATGGCAGACTTCAGTACGTGTGCTAGAATTTTCACAGCAGGATTTTGCATCAAAGTATTAAAACAAAATGCAGTTTTGTCCAGTCAGACTTTCTAGATCAGAATCAATTATGATTTCTTGTTGCTCAGACCCTTCGTTCCAACCCCTCTTAAATACTTCCTTTTCACTAAGGTATACTACTACGCTTGTTAATTCAGCTGGACGTTTATACGACTTTGCCTACTTTTTAGAGGCTCACGCTGATTGCAAAATCGGTTTTCTCCTGCTCGTAGCAACTCCTTATATATCATGAACAAGCCTTCTAACTTATGTCCCATGAAAAGATCCACATTTTGAATTCCGTTGCAAACTTCCTCACTGCAAGCTAAGTGACAACATGCAAAATTAATTATTGCCATTATTTATGGCATGTGTATCTCACCCTTCCCCCAAGGCAACCACTGCAGCTGAGCAGATGTGTGCACCAGTCCCAAGTGAATAATGAATGGTAAGTAGTTGGCATAGTTTGGCAGATTCCATTCCTTGAAGTTCAGTTCTTCAGCTAAACAAATTGCTCTGCATTCGGATCCCCCCACCCCAAGAAGAAACATCTTTTGCATTAAGGCAAGCTCATTAATTATTGAAAAAGCCTAGAAAACATGAGAGAGTCTAAACAGTATTTATGATGATTAGTTATTCTTTTTAATGGCAGGGAATTTTCCAAGGAAAAGATTAGTGAGAGAATTAATGCCTTGGAATTTTATACAGTTAAACCAGCATTTTAAAAATGACTTCGAGAAGAATATAATACCAGACATGTTTGAGAATCTATACAATTCCTTGGTGGGAAGGACGTGGAGAGTCTTTAATATGGGTTTGGCTTTCTTTTAAAGATAAAAACATTGATAGTACTTTTTTAAAAAAATGTTCTTAGTAGGATACCCTGTGCCATTTGTTTGTTTCCCCATTCCCTCCCATAATTCACTGCACGTAACAGTGACTAACACAAAAATCACAAATGGGAAGCCACATTCTCGGATTGTTCATTTTGTGTGTCTGTGTGTGTGTCTCTTCGACTGTGTCTCTTCGACTGGGGTTTGTATATGGTAAAAGACGGGTAATCTGCTTATGCCCATTTGCTCTCTTTTTGTTGTGTTATTTCACACTTTGTATGATCAGGTCAAGAACAACTGAGCTATTCTGTACGGGTTTTGCATCTAAGCTCCTGTGACAGAGCCAGCTCCAGATGTTTGCTGGCCCCATTAACCTTTCTCCCAAAGGTTTTGTGTTAGAAGGAATAACTTTAGGGGGACAGACTATTGTAGCTCTTTCAATTTTTGACAGTTACCCCCAGTGTGTGGCATGTTTGACGTTTTGCCAGATCATTTGATAACTGATTAGTGCCTCTTTGTTGTTGTTGTTGTTATTAGTTTTATTTATATATTTGTTATTTATTTAGATGTTTATATCTCACTTTTCTCTTCAGTGGGAATCCAAGGCAGCTTAAAACACTCTTTATCCCTCTTCCTCACACCAACAACCCTGTGAGATGGGTTAGGCTCAGGGAGAACTACTGGCCCAAGATCATTCAGCAAGCTTCCCAAGAGGGCGGAGAACTGTGAACCTGGCTCTCACAGATCCTATTCCAA
Source organism: Gekko gecko (assembly GCA_029375565.1). Classification (NCBI taxonomy): domain Eukaryota; kingdom Metazoa; phylum Chordata; class Lepidosauria; order Squamata; family Gekkonidae; genus Gekko; species Gekko gecko. The sequence goes on along the minus strand of JAPDNY010000003.1, from coordinate 136,310,504 downwards.
CCACTACCATGCTTGGCACTACCATGCTTGGCAAGCAGAACCTCTTGGACTACCAGAGTGGCAAAACTATGGCTCAGGAACGACATGCAGCTCTTTGGCATTTCAACTGCCAAACATAGATTCCCATACACTGGCTATGATCACACACACTCAGTAATCCACTTTCAATCCACCTTCAATGAACTTTCCAACTAGATTTTTACTGTGTGAACTGGCAAAATCCAGTTTGAAAGTGCACTGGAAGTGGATTATTGAGTGTGTGTGATCGCAGTCACTTTGTGGTTCCTGGCATTCTCCCTTACATGTCAGTCCTTGCCTTTTCTAGCCTCTTGGGCTGCGGGCATCACTGAAAGCAAAAGGCATTTGGAACACAGGAGAAGAACCCATGCAAGAGGTGTGGACAGACTGCAAGAGAGACAAGGGAGACTGTTGAAAAAGTGGAGAGAAGAGACAACCAGCTGCCTTGGATGGCTGAATGGGGGGGGGGGGCGGCTTGCTGCAGGGATCTGAATAGGGTAGAAAGAAGATAATATGTTGGAGAAGTGACAGCCTGCTAAGAGTCTATCCTGTCCTTATTAATATTTGAATTTTGGTTTCTCCACATTCTATGCTTGCCATAATTGATTCAGCTCAAGAACTGGCACTCAGAGGACACTGGCCAGGGCTGACTGGCTGCTTCGCAAAGTCCCGCCCATGTCAGCCCCAGTCAGCGTTTTCAGCTCAGTCTGCTCCAGTCCTCCGACAAGAGAGGACCGTCTGAGGTGAGCGCAGGGACAGGCCCTCAAGGCTGAGGCAAGTGAGAGAAGCCCTTTTCCGTCCCCCACACCCCATCCCCTGGGCCTTCTATGAGGGGACTAGGCCCAGAGAAGCCCTTTTCCGTCCCCCACACCCCATCCCCTGGGCCTTCTATCAGGGGACTAGGCCCAGAGAAGCCCTTTTCTGCCCCCCTACACCATCCCCTGGGCCTTCTGTGGGGGCAGTAGGCCCAGAAAAGCCCTTTTCCGCCCCCTCACACCATCCCCTGGGCCTTCTATGGGGGCAGTAGGCCCAGAGAAGCCCTTTTCTGCCCCTCTTCCCTTCCTTTCCCCCCTTTCCTTTCTTCCTCTCTCCTTTCTTTCACTCTTCCCCCTCTTCCTTCCTTCCTTCCTTCCTTCCTTCCTTCCTTCCTTCCTTCCTTCCTTCCTTCCTTCCTTCCTTCCTTCCTTTCTCCAACCCTTTCTCCCTTCCACCCTCCCTCGCTTCCTTTCTAGGTCCCATTGTCTTCCACCACAATGGGCTTTGCTCCCTAGTTTACTATAAATATGGCTGAAAAAGTAGTTTAGTCCAGTTGTACCCTAGGGGGAGCTGTGGACGATTCTCTAGTTTTTTATTTTTTTCTCTTGTAGTTCAGCCTACCCTTTGTTGTTTCTCTCTCTGTTGTTTGTTAGTATGAGTTAGTGCTTGTGCTCTGAAGGCCTCTCTGTTGCCTTAATGGCCTGCACTCAGTTATTGTCTTTTTGCATAAACCTGCTGCAGTAAGTTCATAGAAAGAGCACTCCAAAACATGGATTGGATTTTTCCTGAACTCTGCCAACAGAAAAGAGAGAGACAGACAGACAGACAGACAGACAGACAGACAGACAGACAGACAGAGAGAGAGAGAGAGAGAGAGAGAGAGAGAGAGAGAGAGAGAGAGAGAGAGAGAACAGATTCACCAGAGAAAAACAAGAGTAGGCTACCAAGGCATGGAGAAATGAAAATTCAGTTCTGCATTACCTTCTTGTTGTATATCTTAAGGACAGGCTACGGGGCCATTAGCCTAACTTCTCTCCTTAACCCAACTGGGAAATGGTGGACATTATCTTCCCCTGTAAAATGTTCTCCCTTTCACAAGGCATTTTAGGGGTGCCAGCTCTGGGTTGGAAGATTTCTTCAGATTTGGATGGGTGCCTGGGAAGTGTAGGGTTTGGGCAAGGGAGGGACCTCAGTGGGTTCTAATGCCATGGAGTCCACCCTCCAAAGCAGCCATTTTTCCCAGGGGGGGGGTTAATCTCTGTAGTCTGGAGATCAGTTGTAATTCCAGGAGATCTCCAGGACCAGCCTGGAGTTTGGCAACCCTAATCAACCAGGGAATTAAACTGCCACAGAATTTGCTCTGTAGGTATCACCTATGGAAGGGGAAGGATTAATCTTCATCTTCCCCAGACTTTTGTCCTCCACTCATGTTCTGCAGGACATCAGATCAGCATAATTGGATGGGATGGAGACAGTGGCCTGCCAGACTGCTAGGGTTCTTGGATTGCAGTAACATGAGCACTTACATGGAATAAACTCAGTGATAATTACTTCCAAGTAAACATGCAGTGGATTGCATGGCTGATCATTTAAAAATTGCCTATTCATATCCTAAAAAGGGGATGAAGCACTGAGAGCTGGAAAAGACATTTTTTAAAATGTGAATGTTCTGCCTCAGACATTATGAACAAATTGTCTAGCAGTGGCTGTTTGTGATATTCAGAAAAGATCTTGCTTAAGAATTCTGAGTAGGCAATTGGACAACTCACTACTCTGTAATGTACCCTTCTCATTTTAGAGCAAATCTGCATTTGCTATGTAAAGCTGTTCCATGCTGCTGTGGCTCCAGCTTCCCATTTGGCTCAATATAAAGCTCTCCTCTGTCTACATCAGGATGCAAGCTGTTTAGGGAGAGCGCGAGCGAGAGGAGGGAGAAGTGGCCTCCCAGGGGCGCCAGCAGGGTGCTGCACTGCGGGTAGGAAACAGCACCTGTGACCCCACACACACAGAAAGTAAAAGGGGGTGACATGCCAGAGGGGGAGGCAGAGGAGGGGCAGGAAAGACAGGACGAGCTGGGTAAAAAATACAAAACAGACAGCAGTTGCCAGGCAGGGTGTCCTGGAGACTGGCCCAGGAAATAATAAATGACTCAGGGGTGGGCGTGTTTCCAACCCCCCCTCCAAAATGATCCCATAAAAATGTTCACTGGCTGCTGTTAAACACAGACAACTGGATTTTCAGCTAACTTGTTTCCTTTGTGACAATTTGCATATCTCCTTAGAAAAGATGGGGGGGGGAGAATTCATCTCCAGTTGTCTGCTTTTTTCTCACAGCGGCTTGACGGTGGGGAGGAGCGGTTGTACCACCTTAAAACCACATTCAGATAAGGCCATAGTGACATTGGAGTCACTACTAAATGGCAGTAAAATGATGCAGACAGCTGATGCTGAGATGAAACAACAGGAGAGTGGATGCGGCATCAAATGTAGACAGAAATTTGTGAGACGACGCGAGATCATTTGCACAATGGTGGGAAATACCAATGCAGATTGGACCTTATACTGGAGCATATACTACAGCATCTAATCCCACAAGTAATTCCACCTCCTGTTCATAGAAGGCTCCTATGGAAACATGCCATCCTCAAGTTGTAAGAACCACAAGTATGAAGGGAAAAGCAAACATAAGGGGAAGATTCTGCATTCACTGTTAAAGATCTATCAGTCTGTCTTCATTGCATCAGCAAATAGGCCATAGAAATAACAATTCCATCAAAATAAAAACAAGAAATTTCCAGATCTAATTAAAATGCATCATGATTTAATTACATAATTTAAAATACCTTAAAATAAAACCACCTGATAGTCCAAATGGCTAATGGCCCAGAGTGGAGCAGTTGGTGTGCAGGCCAACCGTGATTATATCAGGATGTCTCATATTCATCTTTAACTTTACGACAGCAGCAACAATTCTTGGCATTTTGAAAGTAATAAATTTATTCCTATCTGTCAGTAGTAATACTAATTTATCTTGATATGACCTCCCTGGGAAATGAGATATAATAGTCTCAAAAATCTTTTATGCTCAACCTCAAATCTCAGGCACTGGAATGTGACATGGGACAAATCCTCAATGGACCTACAGTCACAAGAGCAGACTCTTTCACTGGAACACCACTGGAACGCCTTCTAAAACTGCAAATGGTAGACTATCTAGCCATGCCGCAGTGAAAGCCTTCCTGTACTCATAATTCATTATGTCAGGGAAGTATGATGGAAGAGTTAGGATGTTAATATCGAAGCCAAATCTCAGTTAAAATATTCAACCAAGAAATAACAATAAAGCATCTATAAAACATTACCAGAAGCAGCAAATCAGTTTACAAAAAGGCTCTCCTGGAAAGTTTTGTTTTACCCAGTTTGTGAAATAATAGAAGCATACGGCTTTCTCAACTTCCTCTGCTAAGGTGTTCCATCAGGTAGGAGCCACAACCAAAAGGACTCAAGCATAAATTCTGACAGATTGTACTTGTCTGCAAGAGATCTTCAGAAGGCCCTGCTCAGATTAATGGAACTGAGACAGTGAGGGATAATGGGAGAGGGAGTCCTGGGGCCCAGACCATGAAAGACATTCATCAAATAACCAACACTATGGACTGTGCTTGGAAAGTAATTGTCAACCAATGTTGTTGTCTTCAAGGGAAGTCTCATGCAGGGCATGTTAACAGTACTTTAGTCTCAAGGGCAGTGTGACATGGATTTGCATGTCCAGATTAGCTGAGTCAAGATAGGAAGCTCACTTCTGTACCAGATGAAGATGGAGGAAGGCAATTTATGCAACTCAACTCACCTGTACATCTAACAACAGCTCCAGGTGAAGTAAACAGAGAAAGTAAAATAAAGACAGCCAGTGTGTTATAGTAGTTAGAGTGTCACAGTAGGATCTGGGAGACCCTGGTTTATATCCCCACTCAGCTGTGGAAGCTTGCTGGGTGTTGGGCCAGTCACTGCTATCAGCCTGTTGTACCTTACAAGATTGTTCTGAGGATAAATGCAAAGGAGGGGAATAATGTTGTAAGCCACTTTGGATCTCCACCAGGAAGAAAAGTAGGGTATGCATACATATTTGCATACATAACCCCCCTCCCCGAGACTTTAATCAATTGAGCAAGGGTAAACTGTACTACCTCAAAGGTGAGGAGCGCAATAACTGTCAAACCTCAGCCATAACTACTATGACCTCTGTCTTGTCAGTGTTCCATTTCAACTTACTCGTCTTTAGCTACTTGACTACAGCCACCAAGCACTAGCTCAGGATACTTATGGCATAGTCAGGTGGTGAAGGAAGAGGAGAAGGAGGAGGAATTAGTTTTATACCCTGCCCTCCCCAGAGGAGTCTCAGAGTGGCTTACAATTCTCTTCCTTTCCTCTCCCCACAACAGACACCCAGTGAGGTAGATGAAGCTGAGAGAGTTCTGAGAGGTCACCCAGCTAGTTTCATGTGGAGGAGTGCAGAATCAAACCCAGTTCTCCAGATTAGAGTCTGCTGCTCTTAACCACTACACCATTACATAGGGTCTTACATACAGAAATGCCACTGTGAAACAAATCCTACAAACTTTTCCTCTGAAACTCCCTACTGTAACAGAATTACAATAAAAAAACAAGCTACCTGTATTAAAAATCATTCCTAAACAGCCAACAAATGCTACATTCAGTATGCAGCAGAGAAACTGACATGACCACTGAAGCCAGTTTTTCTACCAGTGTGAAACACTGCTTCTGCTAAAATACCAAATTCTGACTTAGAATTGGACAAGAATTTTGCAAATGCAGCTACAATTTTATTCCCAGTTTTATATCCATATAGTTATTCCATCATTCTTCCATGACTAATAAAGCATATTGTAACAAAATGCAAACCAGTGTAGATTATGCAAATAAGATACAAAATTATATGAAGAACTTTCTGGCTTCAGCCTAGCTGTTGATAGGTCCAGAGATATGCAAGATAAACCTCAAACTGGAATCTTGGCCTTCTAAGTTTCGGCAGAAATAACTGTTAAAGAAGAAAAATTGGACTTTATTGGCACCAAAATCTGGGGTGCTGATATAAGAAACAAACTTGACAAAGCATGTGGAAATCTTGTTGAGACTTGTGGCTCTTGAATTTTTCAGGACTGCAGTATGTGGTTTGACAGGTCTCAAATTTAGGCCACCCATGGATTAGACACATGAAAGAGCTACAAAAGAATTCTTTCTGGAGGGACCACAACTCAGTGGTAGAACACATGCCTTGCATGCAGAAAGCCTCAGGTACAATCCCCATCACCTCTAGTTAAAAGAACCTCAGATGGCAGGGATGAAAGAGACCTGCCAAAGAATTTGGAGAGATGCTGCCAATCAGAATGGGTAATTCAGGGTTTAGATGAAACATGTAAGGCAGCTCAGGGAAGCAAATGGGCAGAATTTCCCTTCTAGGAGAGCCCAGCACAAGCTGTTGCCAAAATACAGTCTGTTACCCACACTGGACCAAAGGTCCTGCGTCATTCCTTTCTGGAAGCCTTTTAAAGCTAATTTCCCCTTCTTTGGGTCCAGTGTGGGCAACAAATTAGCTTTAAAAGGCTTCCAGAAAGGAATGACGCAGGACCTTTGGTCTATGTATATCAGGGTGGATCTCGGTAGATGTACCCCACAATAAAATTATGAAGAAAGAGAGTAATAGTGATTTTAAACACAAACAAGTAGTTTTATTGTATACAAAATAAAATAAAATAAGTAAAAAGGCAAAGAACCTACACTAAGGACCTGAGAACTAATTCCCTAAGTAATCTCACGCATGGACATGCAGAAACATTGGGAAGAGGGTGCATTTGGTAAAAGGAAAAGGGCAGAAACTGGGAAGTTTTAGGGAAGGGACATACAACTTGAGGTCTAGAGAGGTCCAAGGAGCAGAGCAAGGAGCCAGCTAAACAAGAAGAAAAAGCTTGCAACACAGGGAAACCTGGCACACTTTCCACTGAATTGGCATGGTCTTTTCATGGGAAAGGCTCCCAGGAACATGATTGGTCCAAGATAATGAGGTTTGGATTTGACTGGGCAGTTTGAAGGTAACTGCTGTCAAAATCTGGTGGGAAGATTAGTAGGGAAATACCTGACATTCCAAGGTGGGCTAGATTGTTGGATGGGTTTAGCATATTGACAAAGAACTAGGAGTGGATGATGGGTTGGCCCATTCTGGGTGATTTGGATGTTAGGCTGCTTTATCAATGGCTGGATTGGATTAGGGCTACTTAAAGGTTGCCCAACTGTCTATAGATGGAAATGGTTCACATTACCTTGATTAAGTATCCCTTGGAGCAAGGGATATGATTGTTTTAGGCATACCTTGGAGCTTAGTATTGAAAGGTGTTTTGTTTTTGAGAACAAATATGCCCCTTGAGCTGGGAGAGATTGCATGATTCCAGTGCACCCTTCCTCAGCCCTGGACTTTCAGTGTCATGGCTGTACCCAGGTGTCTTTATAAGACACTCTCCTCCAACAGGGGTTTGTTGTTGTTTTTTTACAAACTCAGGGGACTCTGTGGCTATGCAGAAAAATCCAAAAAGTTTTTTTTAAAAACTCAGGTAGGGTTGAATCCCCCCCTCCCAATACCATTTGAAATGGCCACTGCAGGGATCTACTCCAGGCTCTGCCCACATCAACAGTGAGAGATTAGAACTTTTTGGGGTGGGGGGCCTTCTAACTGATTCTGTCAGTAAAGGGCAGAGCAAGGGGGAAGGGCCCTTCCTAGGCCTATTTTGGCCTTTCAGGGAGGAATCCTTAGAGCCAGGCCTGGCAAGGGTTGCCAGTGTCAGACTGGGAATTTCCTAGAGATTTTGTGGTGGAGTCTAAGAAAGGCTGGGTTTGGGGAAGGGAGAGGCCTCAGCTGGATATAATGCCACAGAATCCAGCCTCCAAAGCAGCCATTTTCTCCAAGGAGACAGATCTCTGCTGTTTAAAGTTCAGTTGTAGTTCTGAGGATCTCCAGGCCCCACTTGGTGGTTGGCAACCCTAGGCTTGGCAGCAAATTGATGCTATCTCACTTTAATGACTCAAGTAGGCCCAGCTGTTTGTGATGGTATGTGTCAATTTCACACTAAGTGCTGTGTGCCTGCATTTTGCCCCACAGCTTCAAACGATTTCCCCCAAGTCTACTCAATCTTCAAAAAACAGGATTGAGTAGACGTGGGGAAAATAGTGCAAAGCTGCAGGGCAAAATGTAGCCACAACACTTAGTGTGAAATTGACACGTACCATTGGGCCAAAGGGAAGAGTGAGTGCAGAGCAGCAGCTTGTGGGAAATCGACCTTACTGTTCATCAGCAGCCACCCTATGAAAGTCAGTGTGATGTAACAGTTAGAACTTCAGATTATGGTCTGTGAGATTCAGGTTCAGATCCTCATCTTGCAGTGGAAGCTGACGGGGTTATTTTGGACCAGTCACACACTTTCAGCCTAACTAGCCTCACAGGGTTGTTGTGCAGATAAAAAGGAGGAGAGAATAATGTAAACTGCTTTAGTCCCACTGTGAAGAAAGACTGTAATCTTCCTAAATAGAGGCTGTGGGGGAAGGGGGTGGAGACAGAAAGCTGAAGACAGGCAGATAAAGGTACTGATGGGTGGGAAGGGTGGGAAGGAAATAGGGTTGCCATCTCCAGGTTGGGAAATTCCTGGGCATTTGAGGGGTGGAGCCTGGGGAGGGTGGGGTTTGAGGAGGGGAGGAACTTCAGATCAGTATAATTCCATAGACTCCAACCTCCAAACCAGCCATTTCCTCCATGAGAACTACCATTGCTAGCCTCCAGGTGAGGGCTGAAGATCACCCATAATTACAACTGTTGTACAAGTAACAGAGATCAGTTACCCTGGATAAAATGGCTGCTTTGGAGGGTTGAGTCTATGGCATTATACCCTGCTGAGGCTGCTTCCCCCCCCCAAGCCTCGCTGTTCCAAGGCTCCACCCCCAAATATCCAGGAATTTCCCAACCTGGAGTTGGCAGCCGTGAGGTGAATTGATCTCTGTAGCTGGGAGATGCATTGTGATTCCTGGAGACTTGCCACTGGTGCTGTTGGGGGAGAGGAAGCAGCTGGGTGGCTGGGAGCACCGTCACCACTGTTGCTGTACGGGCTGGGGAAGGAAGCAGGCAGGACGCTGGGAGAGTGATGGGGGAAGAAAGAGTGATGGGGTGGGAGGCAGAAAGAGTGATAAGGTGGGGAGGCAGAAAAACAGAATGATGAGGGGGCATAAAGAAGAGGAAGTAACATGAATGGAGGAGAGATAGAGAGTAAGAAAAGGGGGCAGAAGGGAGAAAATGTGTGAGAGAGGTAGGGGGATAGGGGAGGAAGCAAAGTATAAAGAATGGGATAAACATCCCACAAATTTCTTGGGGGGTCTCCACGTATATTATAATTACAAAAATTGCCAAATCTTAGACTACTTAAATCCAGAGACAGGACCCATGAAGGGCCAAGATGGATCTTTCAACAAAAATGCCCCAGGTTTGCAGAAAAATCTGAAATCTAAAGAGGGAGAAGTAAAATCCCAAAATAATAAAAGGAGCGCCTGTGCACAGTCAACCACAGGCCCTTAACACTGTAAATGTGCCTCAGGGTGCAGTGTCTGACTGGGATTCTCCATTCCCGAATGAAACAGAGAGATTAATGTTGCGACGATACCACACCAACCTTCCAGTCTGACCACAGTCTAGGTGATGTTGTGCCAGTCGCATATTTTCAGCCTCTCCTACCTCACAGGATTGGTGTGAGGATTAAAAGGAGGAGAGGAGAATGATGTAAACTGCTTTGGTTCCCACTGTGGAGAAAGACGGTATAAATGAAGTAAGTGAATAATAAATAAAGCTGAAGTTCATGTACTTTCTACTCGGACCTGCGCCTTACGTTCATTGAGCCATGGTTGAGAAAGTATTCAGGGAAACCTGATAAATGTAAGATTTACTTTTTGCTGACAACCCAGAATCATGTAATAATTGAAAGTGTTGCAAAATTTCTGTATGAAACTTCAAGAAGGCGTTCAGTATTCCTTGCAAATTGAGTCGTAAGTTCTGTATGTTATGCTGATAAAGGTCGATTGATTGATTGATTGAAATAAAGCTGAAGATGGGAGGCAGATAAAAAGTAGGTTGGCAGAAGGAGGGAAAGGGGAAATAAAGGGGGGAGGGGGATGCAGGGGAAGTGCCTTACAAATCCTTGAGAGTTCTGTGTCGTGCAAATAGGCTTTGCCCAGCAGCCTGCCACGGGGCCATAGTTTATCTAGGTACAGGCTGTTGGGGGGGTGGCAAATCTGAGGATACTTAAATCTGGTGATTGGAGCTGTGAACAAACAAGACAGATCTTTCTACAAACCGGAAAAATGCCCCAGGTCTATAGAAAAATCTGAAATTTAAAGAATGGATACATTTGGTTTTTTTAAAAAAACATCAACAACCAAATGATAAAAAGATCACCTGTAGGTTTAACAAATTGATTCCCTCAGTTACAACTGCTAGGCAACAGTATCCCAGGCTTGGAGTTTCTGTGAGTAAAATGCAGGAGGAGAGGGAAGTGAGGTTCCCAACCATGCAAGTGGGTGTGGCCCAGCAGCTGGCACCACACAACTAGGTCATAGTTCTCCTAGGAAGAGACTGCCCAGGAGGGAGGAAGAAAACCTGAAAACAGGGATACAGATGAAGGTGAGTTTACTGTTGGGTGGATGGAGAGAAAGAAGCAAGAACAAGGGAAAGCAGGAAAAGGGGAGAGGCTATGGGGTTTTCATGGAATGGAAAGAAAAATAGTGTGGGGGGGAGGAAATGAGAAATCCACCGCAAGCCCTTGTGGGTTCCCACTTGTTCTATTGTATTACTACTCTTACTAAGAAAGAGTTCTTCTATGGGTCCCAGGTCTTCCACCAAGTTGGCCAGCCAAGCCCAAGTAGCCTTTATTTTCAGTCCCAAAAACAAGGTTAAAGGCCATGAAATATTGATTCCAAGAAAGTCTGAGTGTGGGTGAATTATACTTATTTTTCAAATATGATGTAATGTTATTCAGTCAACTGGTGAGGAAGTTCATTATGAAACAACATCTTCTTAAATGGGAAACATTTTCTCAAGCTTCTTGCAGTCAGTATCCACAGTTTTTCTCTTCCTTTAAAATTCTACATGCAATCATTGTAGTATATGTGTTTTTATTAGTGTCAAGTGGAGGTGAAATGACTTTTTATATTTATTTCTGCAGTTTAGCTCCATATTAGGAATGCCATGTAGGTGAGCTCTGAAATAGGCTATACACTACACAGTCATAAGAAAATTATGTATTATTTGTTTACTTCATTTATATCCCACCTTTCCGCCAGTGGAGAACGAAAGAGGCTTACATTGTTCCCCTTTCCTTCAGTTCATCTTCACAATAACTCTGTGGGAGGAGACCCAGGCTTAAATCTCTACTCTTCACGTGTTACCTTGAGTTCGTCATGCTTTCAGTTTAACCTCCTGGGAACATGACTGGCTCAACGTCACCCATAAAGCTTTGGTGGCAGAGTAAGGATTCAGACCTTGGGCTCCAAGGTCATAATCTGCTACAATTAACCACTATACCACACTGGCTCTCAGTAATGACATTTTGAGGTACGTGTAGGGATGCTAGCCTCCAGGTGGGACCTGAGGATCCCCCAGAATTACAGTTTATCTCCAGACTACAGATGACATTGGAGAAAATGGATGCTTTGGAGGGTGGACCCTGTGGCACTGAAGCCCACTAACATCCCTGTCCTCCCCAGGCTCCATCCCCAAATCTCCAGGAGTTTCCTAACTTGGATCCTGCAACCCCATCTCCCCATTCCCTGCCCGGTGGCCAGAGGGGACATGGCAACACATATATTGCATGCATCAGAACATTAACAGTATGTAGCAGAGAGACTGGCAGGGCCCAGCTGGTGCAGGGTCCAAAGGGGATGCTGGTGGTGGCACCCAGGGGTTGACCTGACAGGGATCACCAGTGGAGGGCTGTAGCGCTCAAGTCAGTGACCAAACTGAACTGAGAGAAGTCCCCCTGTAGGCTGAGGCTGGCCAGACCTGCACTCTGTAGGTCAGGGCTGGATAATGGCCTTGGTGGCAGTGGTAGTAGAGAGGGCATGCCTTTGGAAATAAGTGGACTGGAATGGTTACAGGCCAGCTCAGGGGTGAGGCTGAGGGAGTGGGGACTGATATTGGAATGGGGACTAAAGGTGGGGGTAAGTAAGTATATAAGTAAGGGGGTAAGTATATAATAGCTTAGGAGAAACAGTAAGTCTTTGAGGGTACAGATAGAGGATATGAAATAGCATGGCCTGTCTGTTGTACTGAAAAAGCATAATAAATATTTGTAGTTCAAATATTTATCTCTCAGAGCTCATATGCTGATTTAATAATTCAGTTGTCCTAGCAATTACAATTTGTGCTATACATGTTGCACTACAATGTGTTAAGTGTTGAATAACAGCAAAACAGAAAGCATTCAGCAATTAGTTAAGCCAGGCAGTCTGTTTTAGGTGAGGCCTGGGGAGACTTATGTCCAAATCCCCTTGAGCTAGCCAAACCTGACTTAAAAGGCTGTTGTGAGGATATATGGCCAACGGGAGTATCATATATATCAGCTTTTTGGAGAAAGGATGGGTTAATAATAGATGCATAATATGTAGGTGTCCCATAAGTTATTCCATGCAGATCACTATGCAGCAGTCTTCCGGCCCTACCTACAGCTGACAACGTCCGCTGCAGGTGGGCCACCTTTGCCTCCTCATGAGCAGAGTCTGGGCTGCAATGTGCAGCCAGGTTCTAATTGGGGGCGGAGCTGGTGCCTTCCTAACGGCCAGCTTCTTCCCTCCTCATTCAGTTTTGCCTTATGCTTGGCCCGCCCGCCCTGTCTGTAGTGCAGGCTTTTGGCTGGTTGCTCCTTTTATGGGGGGCCAGGTAGGAATTTTTTGCCTCTTTTCTAATTGGCTACTGAGACAAGGTCTTTTTTGCCTACCCTGCACTGCAGTTAGTGGATTGTGGAATTGGCAAAGGTGGTGCTGTTGATAGGTTGGTCACTTTATAGTTGGGGCAGAGTTATGTCCTTGGGAGGGGGAGTTTATGTGCCTTGGTAAGCACCAATCAGCAATCTTGTAGGGGTATAGGGGTCTGATATGATCATCCCTGTGGCTGCATGGCCAGGGATGAAGATGCAGACTGCCTTTGGGGATTGCCAGGATGGATCCTCCACACAGATTGAGTTGGAGGGATCCTTGTGCCAGATCCAATTGATGGGCTGGCCTGGGGCAAGCAACTTACAGTTGGCTCCACCCAGGGGCAGGGTGCATTGCCCATTCTATGGCAAGGATGGGGGCCAGGTGACCCGAGGCCTTGACCATGCCACTGCTTACTGTTTGCCCTTGCCGTTTCTATTTGAGTTAAATAAAGTGGCCCTTAGTTACCCAACCTGTGGTTGTCTGAGTCTTTATTCCATCTGAGGGGGCAATCTTAGTGCAGAAATTTTTATCTTCTTTTCCTTAACAAATTATACAAGAACACAGAATGTGATTTTTCTCCAATGTCTGCACAGATAGGACATTCTTGCATACACTTCATGTACTGGGGCTAGCAGCCTTTTGCATAATAACACATGTGCATATATTCTCTCACGCCCATATATTCATAGACAACAGCAAGACTTTGACAGTTAACGAGGTTCAGAATATCTTGGGTTGGTATATGCAAACATTCAAAACTGGGCCCTTTCATTCTCATCTTGTGAAAAGCAGCTTGTCTACCATTCCACCCCTGGTTTGTAATTGTAGTCTCATCATCTTGCCTTCTCCCAGTCAGTCCAAGAGACCATGTGGGCTCACTGCATAATAATATATATATTTTTTGCCACAACATGTAGCACAGATGAATTCTCCTGCACCCGTGGCAATGCAACCTGTCTCTTTGGCAGCAAGAAAATGCCCTTCTGTATGCTTCACACATCTCCACCCCTTTAGCTGACAATTCCCAACAGCTGTAACTAGGCCCGAGGATGTCTGTGGGAACAATTCTACAGCAAAGGCTCAAAAGAGATGTTCCTCCAGAAGACATGAGACAAGCATTTTAATGCAGGCTGCTTGTCATTGACTAGCTTCTGGACCCCAAAGGCAAGAGTCCAAGCAAGTTGCGTGAGGGCATATTGCCATTTCAGCAGATGGACATGAGGGTAAGTAGCCAAGGCGCTCTGTCTGTGCATCAGGCACAGGCAATCAGGGCAGGATTCCTGGCCAAGAACATCGTGACTGCTGTTTGTCTTTGCTTAGCAAGCTAAGGTTCAGGTAGTATGTCATTCCTAATTAAGATTTGGGAGTGTTTCAATTTTTACCAAAAAAAAAAAATCTCAGGAAAGGAATAAAACATAACATTGCAATGCACAGCCAGACTCTATTCAACTGGACTTTTCAGAGTATTTTTCTTTCTTCTTTCTTTTCTGTGTTTTTCTTTCTTCCTCCTCCATTTTTCCAATTAAAATTAATTTGGAATATTTTTTTAAAAAACGTTTTATTATTATATAAGGTATTCTGAGTTGCCATCTAGTAGAAGGATTGCTACATTAATAAAACTGCAGTAGTAATCAAAATAATAATGGTAAAAACACCCAAGAGATGTCGCTTCAGGTCCCCATTACAACCTAATTTGCATCTTGCTTTCTCTTGCCCCCTTGAAAACCGGTCAGGGTCCAAGTTAGGATTCATATAATGCAGAATGGTATCTTGAACATGTGCATCAGCTTTCAGTCTCATTTGCCAATGTTCAAGAAAGATCTAGCTTTGTATTATATTTTGCATTTCCCTCCCCCTTGAACAATAGGTGTGAGTTCAAGCTGGTATTCAAACTTGAAATCTATAGCTGCACATCAGATTTTTTCCTGATATCTCAAGGTCCAATGGAGTTATCACAGTACAAACCAAGAGACAAAGACAAACTTACAAATACATTTCTGAATTATTGCCCTCTGCTAATAAACCCAAGAGGTTGGATCCAGTGATCCATTGGTGAAAAGCATTGCTGGGTAAGAGGAACACAGAGAAGGCTCATGACTCTTGTGTCTGTAGATTGTGGGATCTATGTCAAGAACTTTAATAAAATGTCTGAGAAAATATAGATCTATTTATTACACAAGGCTAGTGATTATGGGGAATGCCATACCTTGCTGATATAGTACCTGAACTCAATGTATAGCATTCACTGGTTTAAAGGGTGTTGGAAAACCACTAGCAGTCAGGCAGAGTTTGTGGTTTGATTGTATTAGAGCAATCCGGTGAACAATACAGTGCAGTCAGCATCGTATTGAAAAACCTGCATGTTGTTGGTAGGTTTCTGTAGGGTTCCAGGTCAATGATACAATGCAAAATAATACTGTTTTCTCAAGAGACTCCGATTTCCCTCTCTCCCCCCACCCTTTAGCTTCTTGCTGCTAACAATGTAGTTACATTGCAGCCATTTCAGTCCTCACTGGTCCAAACTACAGCTTCTTCTCCTAGGTTCCTACACCTTTCACTGGGTGCTTTCCATTGTAACTCTAAACATACTGTTAACAAGACCTGCACAAGAGACATAAATAATGGGTGCTTTCACACATGCTAAATAGCACCGTTTCAATCCACTTCAGCAACAATTTGCAGGTGGATTTTGCCATTTCACACAGTAAAATCCAGTTGCAAAGTGGATTGAAAGTGCTTTATTTAGTGTGTGTGAAAGTGCCATAGAAAGCTACAGTTCTTCACACACTTAGTAGGACACAGTTCTCTAAATACCTCTGCACTCTAGCACATGGTCCTTGCTGTATATCCATTATTTTTAGGGTTGCCAAGTCCTCCCTGGCCACCAGTGGTGGGGCGGGGGGTAGGGTTGCCAGATCAAGGTTGGGAAACTCCTGGAGATTTGGGGGTGGAGCCTGGGGAGAACAGAGACTTCAGTAGAGTACAATGCCATACAGTCCACCCTCCAAAGCATTCATTTTCTTCTGGAGAACTCCTCTGTAGTCTGGAGATGAACTTTAATTCAGGGGGATGCCGGAGGCTGGCATCACTAATTGATTTTGTGGATATACATGAGAAGTCAGACAGCTTTTCTTGCTGAGGTTTGAGGCAATCCTCTACCTAGGGTTTCGTTACTCATAGGTAATATGAAATTGAGGGAAAATATGTCTCCCCTCCAGTCACATGGAAATCCATTCCAGGTCTCTGGAGCCACTAGTGGGGCTGTGTGGATACCAGGTAAATCTGGGGCCAGTTCCAGATCCTTTTCTGTGAGCAGTGGACCAGGCCTCCAGACTGTGGAAGAAGAAGAGTAGGCTTTTATACCCCCATTTTTCTGTATCTTAAGGAGTATCAAAGTGAGTCACAATCACATGCCCTTCCTCTCCCTCCAACAGGCACCTTGTCAGAGGGGTGGGGCTAAGAGAACTGTGACTGGCCCAAGGTCACCCAGCAGGCTTCATATGGATGAGCAGGGAATCAAACGTGGTTCCCCAGATTAGAGCCTGCTGCTCTTAACCACTACACCACACTGGCTCCCACGCTGGACTGCAGAGACCAGGTTTACTGCCCATTATTTCAGGACCTTACCGCTGTCAATGATTACTTCTGTCTTTTAAACTGTAAAGGACCATTATTTTCTATATCTGACCTTCCAAGGTCCTGCTCCCTAGCTGTTGCTGTCTCCCTGACACTGTTTCCAGATACTGATGTTATCCAGAGTGATAATATTATATTCAAGAGTCATGTTGGGGAGACAGCAGCAGTGCTGGATCTATCCAATGTGGACCAATGCCCTAAATATTGGGCATCCAATTGGATAAGTAATATCTGACTATCCCTCTGTACAGCAGTCCCTCATCCCATTTGTTTGTTTTTACATGGTTCTCATAAACCCCTAAAAGGTAAAGATTTCCCTTGCTCAAAAGCTAGTCAAATTCAAATCTAGGGGGCAGTGCTCATCTCCGTTTCCAAGCCGAAGAGCCAGTGCTGTCCAAAGACATTTCCACGGCCATGTAGCCAGCATGACTAAACGCTGAGGTGCACAGAATGCTGTTACCTTCCCACCGAAGTGGTACCTATTTATCTACTTGCAATTTCTTGCTTTCAAACTGCTAGGTTGGCAGGAGCTGGGGCCAGAGACAGGAGCTCACTCCATCATGTGGCACTAGGGTCTTGAACTGCCGATCAGCTCTACATCTTAATCTCTAAGCCACCGTGGCCCCTACATAACCTTTTTTCAGGGAGAGAAAAGGGCCCTTCTTATACTAGCAGAAAAACAGGTAGGATCCAGCCTAGTATTCTATTTTTCTGATATCTCTATAATATACCACATTTGTTTTTCTACAACAGTGCTTCAGTCCATTTTTAATAAATAAGCCAAAGCTACACCTATAACAAAATTAATCAAAAATATGCTTGCAGTTATCGGGAAAATGTTACATGACCGGCATGTAGCCTTGTATCGATTACTGGCCTTCCAACTATTTCAGGATTCAAGATCAATAAACATAAGCCCATAGTTTTACGTCTTCCTGATTGCTTGCACAGCATATTCCCTGGCAGAAATATTAGGCCTTGTTGAGTCAAATTGTATCAAGGTCAACAGAAGTCTTTCCACTGACTTTCAGGGGCTGTAGGTCACATTGCACTAACTCCTCCAGTATGGACAGTCACACCAGGCAAACAATCAGAGCAGAGCAGAATTAAAGCACCTCTTTCCGCCATCAACCTTAGGAGAGGAAATGCAAGACTAAACAAATTGTTAAGGACTTAATGCTCATACCTTTCCTCTAAGAAGAATGTTAAGGAGAAAACAAATGGGACGGAACATTTAATTCCACATTGATAAATAATAATCTTATTTCAGTTTTAGTTCTGTTTCTCCTAAAATGAGTAGTTATTTCTTGATGTAAAGCATTTGTGATAGATTATCTATGCTCCAACACCCCATCCTTGTATGACTAGTTTAAAAGTTAGCAAGATGGGCCACTTGCCAAAGGCCCGCTGAGATGAGTCCCCTTGTTGTTCTTCCTTTAGATGTGACACGCAAGAACATCAAGCACAGAATAAGCCTCCATACCTTATAGACTATGGCTAGTTAATAATCAGAGATTAAAAACTATTTCATTTGGTAATGAAGAAAGCAGAAAGAAACGAGTGGGTTCACATGCTCGTTTAACCATTTGAATATAGCAGCATAAATGCATTACATAAATGTGTGCATGCGAGTGGGATACCACAGGTCTAAAAGCACAGATTGAACTTTCATATTATCTCAGTCACAGTGTTTTTCAACAGGCAATTCACACATTCAGCTGACAGTCATCAAGTGCTCTGTGATCCCGTTGAAAGGAATTAAGTGAAGCATGTGTGAACTGAACCTGTCTAAAGTTGAGGGAGTGGGTGCATAGATCATTTTATTCTATAATAAGTCACACATTAGAAATGTCTGCCTAATTCACAAATGTTCTCATGTTTTCACAAGGTGCACATCTACTGTTTAAATGTAAGCAAGGACCTGCAGGTCTTAAGGGGGAATCTAATCCTTCCCCATTATCTTGCTAGTCCTTCCACTACTGGTCTGGGCTTCCACTTCCCCCACCAGGAGCCTGAGAGAAATTCATGGAAGGGGAGGAATCTTGTACACCCCGTCCCCCACTCTGCTGTCCTGCTTTTCTACCAGCTGCTCAGCCTCCTGCTTATCTTCCTCCCCATTGCTGTGCCTGCCCTCCATCTACTTCCCAGCTGCTCTGCCTGCCCAGCTGTGGGAAGCAGCAGAGGCAATGCCTCCTCCTATCTTTTCCCCACTCACATGCAGTGCTGCCTCCTCCAGTTCTCTTGGCGCGTTTTCTGCACTTGCACAAGCAACACTCATCTGTTTGGGGGATCTGAACCCCCTCCCTTTTAACTTTTCAGATTTTTCTGCAAACCTGGAGGAGTCTCTCAAGTTTGCTGGGAAAATCTGCCTTTTGTCCACATGGTCTTAACGCATGGATTTATCTATCCATAGATGCAGCCATGTTGACTATTAGGTATATTAATATATTAGTTTTGAGTCTTTTCTCTGTCCCCTTATTTTTGGAGGATGTTTTCCCCCAAAGACAGGAACACAGTTGCAGTAATTGCAGAAACAAAATTACAACCTAGTGATCTGTAGCAGAAATAGGAGATTATGCTGTCCAGAAATAGTATAGACAAAATCACCAATAAAGGTCAATGAGACTGATATTATCTGCTGATGTAAGGTATATTTCAGTTTATTGGTTCCAATAAATCTGTGTTAGTTTCATTCCCAAGGATACTGCTATCTCTTGGTGCAACAGAGAGACAGGGTTTTTTAATTATTATTATTATTATTACTGCAAAAATGGTAAGAATATATATTGGAACGTAGCCATAAAGCTAGAACAGAGCTGAATGGACAGCTGATGTTGCCAAATGGCTTTGCCAAACTTCAGTTCTAACTTCTGTTTTAGTTGCCAGCTTCCCCAGAAATGACTTAGAGGTAGAGTGAGGTTAAGTGGAACCGGGACTAAATTTATGGGCGGATCAGGGGAAGAACCAAGTATGTGGAACCTGCCAGAATCCAAAGAGTTATGTATGGACTCTGGCAAATCTGGAATTTGCAGGCTTTTCAGACGGCACAAGAAAGCTTGAAAACAGGAAGCGCCTTTCCGGGTTTGGGGCTGATGCTGCTTCAACAGGAGAAGCCCCCATCCATCGCCAGGTGATCCAGAAGGGGCCAGGCACTAACCCACCTCCTCCTTTACCTGCACATTACCCCTTTATTACCAGTTGGACCAGTAAAATACTGGCTGGCTGACAACTGTCCTTCAAATAAATGAATCTCAAATGCATCTGTCTTCTATCCTTGAGAAAAGTTTCTTAATGTAATAATTTTATTTTAGCTATTTTGTTTTCCTTGATGAAGTGAGACCCAATACTTAGGCCCTGATAAATCTCCATGATTAATAAACACTATGTGCTGGGTCTCACTATATGTTATCAAGAAATAATAATTCACGGGGTTGGTTTGCCTCTCATGATTGTTCTGGGGGTGCCTCAGAACCATAATATGTTGTTCCCCTTAAATGATCCACCATACTCACTCAGACCTTTTTGCTCCTCCACCAGCCTCCTGGGTGGGTTCTCACTGGGAGGTCCAGGTGTTGGGGGCATCCTCAGGCAATGGGAGGAGGGTGGGTGAGTGCCTGGCCCCTTCTGGATCACCCGGCGATGGATGGGGGCTTCTCCTGTTGAAGCAGCATCCAGCCCCAAACCTGGACAGGCTACTTCCTGTTTTCAAGCTTTCTTGTGCAGTCCTTTTAAAGTTTAAAGGGACGGCACAAGAAAGCTCGAAACAGTGGAGTGGCTAGGAGCACTCCCATCACTCAGCTGCTGTTGCAGCTTTCTGAAAACCCTGTTTAAAGAGACTGTGGTTCCTTAACATGAGGTCTGTTGGGCCCATGAACCAGGAACCAAACCAGTTTAGTTTGGTTCATGGTTTGGCCACGAACCGAACTGCATCTTTTGGTTCATGCCTATCCGTACTTACTTGTTCTGTTTGCTTCATCTCTTTCCATCCATGCTATTCAGAAGCCCTCTTCATATGGTATAGAGAACACATGTACAACTTGTTTGTAAGAAAGATACAACATGTTTTCACTTTACAAATAAAACTGGGGATGAGTATTGGGTATATGTGGGGTTTCAGTCACATGTTCAGCTTTAAATGTGTTGAATGTTACATGAGAATTACTCAATGCACATATAAATAAAAGTTAACTGTACACTGTGCAAGGATTGTGTATGCTTTCACAATAACTTGTGCACAGAACTAAAAGCAGCTTATCCCTGAGGAGATGCCGTTGTGCTAATAGGTCTGGATAGAAGAAGGGAACAAATACTGCTTTAATTGCAGAGGCATAGAAACTTGCATAACTCAGTGTCTCTGTGATCTTGTCACGGCAATTCCTAGGAGGCAGGGGCATATTTGGAGGCTTTCTCCCACAGGCCACTGGTTTGCCAAACACTGCTCTCCTTTTCCCCTTCTGTGTCCCTTTCCGAAGGCGCATCTTCAGTGTAGTAAATCTTTTTCATTCCAGACCTTTAAAGACCAAACTGACGTAACCTGGTTGCAGAAAGCCAAGGGCCAAGGCCAAAGGTGAGCAGTGTTGCTGACACTTGATTGACATCAGGGAACAAGAACAAGCTTAAGTAAGATATACAGTAATTGAAATGGTCAATGAAGCTTAAACATGATGGCCATGACCCTGTTTCCTTTGAAAAGAGACATTTGTGTAGATTGAGTCTCTGTGCACAGGGGAAGTACAGATGTTTACAGCAAAAGTATACCTGGGTGAGGAGACTGATCCACTTCAGAGTTTAGTGCATTTATTATAGTTGACAGCCAAAAATTGAATTCTTGAGCTTATATAACTCAGGTCTCTGCTTTTTTTGTTTGGCACTGGGGGCAGGAAAAGGAAAGGGACTATTCTCCAAGCACACAATCCCAGTGAAGATATTCCATTTTGCAAAGTTTGTGCATATGTCATGCAGAAAAAAGAAGCCTGACTTCACTTGTCGAGTTCTCCCAGTCCATTTCCAGCTCCAAAGGCGCCTCAGAGGGAGGCGGAGAGAAAGCCCTT
Organism: Gekko gecko; assembly: GCA_029375565.1. Taxonomy (NCBI): domain Eukaryota; kingdom Metazoa; phylum Chordata; class Lepidosauria; order Squamata; family Gekkonidae; genus Gekko; species Gekko gecko. The sequence continues at coordinate 136,289,023 of JAPDNY010000003.1, read as the reverse complement.
CTAAACACAAACATTGAAATGATGGTTGCATATCATCAGACTTCAGTATAAGAATGGCACTCCAGTTGGGATGAGTATGTTAAACACTCTTTTCCTTGCTGCTGCAATGATTAGCTATTGTTGCAAAGAAACATTCTGTTTTGAACAGCAACTTGTTTAAATATTACTATTAAAAATAGTATGGAGCTTTGCTGGTCTATAGTAAAATCCAAAAACAAAAGCCTTGTAATACCTTGCATTAAGACCACCCAAAACAATAAATCACAGTGTGCAGGCTTTTGAGTTATTCAGCCTGATGAAGAGTTCTTCAGGAAGGTGTCTAACAGCAGCATTTGTCCCTTCATGGGGCTGCAGTTATAGAATCCATGGGATTCAACAACACTGAAGGTCACATTTACACAATAATGTAGCCTGTATTGACAAATCTGTGATTGTTCTGAAGGCCTGATGGCAAACAGAGAAAACTGTAGAATCTGCTGTAGAAATTTTAGTCCCTGTTAAAACAAATTATAACAATTTCCTAGGTATTTTTCTGACCTAGAAAGCTTGGAAAGGTGGATAGCATCTGGTAAATTTTAAGAAACCAGAGATGTGTTTGGCAGGAAAAAGCAGAGATGGACTCTGGCTTACAGATGCTTTGCAGCAGAATGTAGTCTAGGCACTAAATTAATATAAACTCTTTTATATAAACTTTGGGTCTCTCTCTCTCTCTCTCTTTTTTGCTTTCAATTGCATACAGCAGATCAGAACAATCAAGTGATGTGATCTGATGTGATGTGAAGCACAAGTGATTAAAATTCCATTCCATGCTTTCTTTGAGCTTTCCTTGTCAAATCAGGTATAGGTTTTTAAAGGGCAAATCCCCATCTAGTTCTTCATGTTTGTGCTTTGGTCTCCCAGCCGCAAAGGAGAGGCAAGTGTTAAAGACTATTTTCAGATGTGTTAAGAGGTAAATATAAGAGTTCATTAAGCAGACACTATTTAATACTGCAATAGACAACTCAAGGATGAGAGAAGTTCAAATCAATTTGATTATTCCAAAGAAGTTGGTTTCTGAAGTGGTAGATAGAGAGCCTTGTTGCTCATTCCTACAGACTAGAGATTGATAGCCTTTTGGATAGTCTTTTGCGGAATACTCAGGGCCACATTGAGCATAATTGCCTGAATACATGGGTGGCCTTATGGAAGGCCTTGATGCCTGCATGTGTAAATGTCTCACAGGAACATGCTATCCCTTCAGCTTGTTCAGAGATGGTCCTTTTAAGTCCTGAGATCTCAAGCTTCAGTTCATGGAATAGCCTTCACAGATAACACATTCAGGAAGATCTGAGTTCCTACACATGCATCCCTGGGTTCTATTTCTAAAACCATCTAATGAAAGTAAAACATTACATTGAAATTGGTCTTAAGAGTAGGGAATTCTTAACTTGAAACCTGCTATACCCTTGTATGCATTGTTTCCTCACACATTGCCCATCTTCACTGCATCTGAAGAATTATTAGCTTGCTTAAATTTCAGGAAGGGGCTTGGTTATCCAGAAAGATTATCCATGACTTTGAAACTGTTTAGCCTAGTAGCTAGTAGGGTGGTGAATTTTAGGCAGTTCATAGTTTGGGAAGTCAAGTTTGTGACAGGTCAACTGGCATGAATTTTCCACAAACTTTCAATCAGTTCATGGTGGTTCATGAATGGGTACATTTTCAGACAGACTGTCTCCAATTAATCAAAATGCTTGCCAAACTTCAAAGTAACAGGGGGGCAGAACTTGGAGGGCATGTAGAGGACCACCCGAGAATGGTCCCCTGCAACTTTGATGTCTCCAGCTTGCACAGGATCCATTCTATACACTCCTGAACTTGTACCTGTCATTTCCCCAGAAAGCACTTTCCTGGGGGCACATTGTTTGGAAGACCATAACTCCGACCCTGTAAATCCAATCCTCACCATACTTGGAGGGCAGGTAGAGGAGAGTCATCTGGAGATCCCCTGCAAGTTTAGTTTCTTTAGCGCACTGGGGGGGGATTCTACTGATTCACCAACTGAACCAGTTCATTTGGAGCTTAAAAGTTCATGACGGTTCATGGTCTGCAAACCGGGCTTGCCACAAACCATGAACTGAACTGGACTGCATTTTCCTGGTTTGTGTCCATCCCTAGTGCCTAGAAATATTCTGTGAGTCAATAACCCCCCCCCCGGTTTAAATTTATGTTGGAAGTTCACTGTACTATTGGGTAAGCCATCATTCTCTTTGGGCCATAGAAGATATGACAGTGGGGAAGTGTGATCAGACCCGGAGGCATGGTATTTAGTTGCAAACATCAGCCACTGGCAATCTGACATGGCTTGAGGATGAAGCACCATAGAAAGAGGGGCTTAACTATTCCCCCTGTGCTGTTTCTCTGATCATTATTCCCTCCCCTAGGCTGCTTTAAGACCTGGAAGTATAAAGTAGTAGATTTTAATATATTATAATATGGGCACCTGTCCTTTTTTTCTTCCTGAGACTTTAAGTAACCCAGGGGGAGATATTTTTGATCAGGAAACTAGCATAGCAGGGAAGTTATTCCATTCCACAGTCTCTACAGTCCTAATCTAGCCTAGGCTAGCCTGATCTCATTAGATCTCAAAAGCTAAGTAGGGTCAGCCTGGTTGGTATTTGGATGGGAGACCACTAGGGAATACCAGGGTTGTAATGTGGAGGCAACCAATGGCAAATCACCTCAGAATGTCTCTTGCCTTGAAAACCCCACAGGGCTGCTATAAATCAGCTGTGACTTGGTGGCAAAAATAAATTTAAAAAATCAAAATTCATGGCTTGTGTCACATATAATTAGAACCTCTGTTTTATTCCCCTTCCTTCACTCGAATAACTCTGGCAGTAGAGTAACTGAGAGCTGATGGAGCTAAGAAGATGAGTGTGAGAAGGTAACTCCCCAATTTTTATTTTCCTCAACCCAAAACCCTTAACCACAGCCCACAACATGCAGTTTAAGTGATAATAATACTAACCTAGTTGACAGGTTATTTGTAATTTTGTTTGTTTTTTAACACTCAGCAAAAGCATAATATAAATGCTATTGAGATTTTCTAGAGAAAGTAGCTTGCAGCAGAACTGTTGAGCACCTGAGTAATCAGACTGGGGTCGGTAAGGAGGGCAAGGCCCTTCTGACAGCCGAACCATTGTTAGGTTCTTCTGGCCTCTGGGGTCTGTCTGTAACTTGCTGTCCCATCTGCTCATGATGTTGATGAAGTATGATCACTACACATTATGTAGCTTCTGCCAGATGGGAAAGAGGCTGCAAAAATCTATTTCAGAGACTCTATTCGGCCTGCAGGCTGCGTGTTGTTCACACCAGCTATATGATATTTCTTCCTCTGAGGAATGCCTAATGAAGGCTAGTGAAGTATGTAGGGTGTCATTATATAGATGAAAGCACAAAGAGATAAGAGATTTGGCTAATACTAGACACAGAGGCTAATGGTAGTTGACGTGAGAGAGTACTCATAGGCGTCTTTGCTCCTGCTACCTGAACTTTAACTCTGGAATGACAGCATTACATGAAATCTGATGAGATTATAGCAACAAGTGAAATTGCTAACTAGAAGGACGGAAGGGGGAGAGAAGAGAAATAAGTAATGTCTTAACATAGGCTACTTAGTACAGGTGGCAGATAGGGCTAGAATGTTAAAATCTTGAGGCATGCTCCTCAGCACCTTTTCTTTCCCACCTTTGCAAAAAGGGAGAGAAGCTTTTGAACAGTGACTTAATGGAGAAATGTAAAATATATGCTATCATTATGATGAATCTTTATGGGCCTTTCTAAGTGTCTCGTTAAAGAAACGCATTTCAGGCCAGCAAAGCAGCAATTATCCATTGTCCTTCTTTGGCAGCCAATAAGTGAAATAAATTCTTGACTCAAATCCTAGAGGGAACAATAAACATTCACCATTGTCTTGTCAAGAAGATGGCTTTTAAGGATCGTATTTGAAAAAGAAGAGCGTATTGATTCACGTCAGGATTATCCAAATGCCATATTTGAGGTTTCGTCTTTTCAGTTCCTGAACTAAAGGGAGACTTGAAATCCCCAAGGAAAAGAATTGCTGCTTCTTAAAATTACGTTATATGTACACATGCATGCTTGCTGCTGCTAGAAATCACTGGCAATATATTCACTTGCCCTTCCGTGTGATTTTCTCATTTGGGAGTTATAGGTCAATATGTAGACCTAAGTAATGGAGGGTGAAGTGGGCCATGCTAAATGCAGGCCTGGAAAAGGAAGCTGTTCTTGCTGCATGAAAGTTACAGCTGTTCCAGCCTGAACTTTCTGCACTGCAGGCAACACTGGGATCAGTGTGACAGCAGAATCAAACAGAATATCCATGGGGGAAAAAAAAGCACTGGCCTGTCTGGTTAGATGTCCTATTGGTGACAAGACTTCATCCTTGAGATGAAAGCACTGCATGTGATTGAATAGCCTTATCCGGCACAAAGGGATTTTAAAAAAAATTCAGCCAGCAATGTAATGTTGCTGATAAACAGGGCACGGATCAGCTAACTGTGCATATGAGTGTAAAATAGGGAAGGAGCACATGTGTCTTACTTTGCTTCATTTACATTTTTGCCTGTGGTTTTGCATTTTCAGTTCTTGGATGTTGGTTCTTCTTGGATCTTTTCATTTTGTATATGCAAGCCGCATGACTGAATCCATACATGGCTGGATATTGTGTTACCAGAACCTTTCAACTCCTAGATTTTATTGTCTACATAGGAAAATCCAGAAGATGAATGATTACTCAATATCCAGTGTCATGTGGATTGAGCCACAAGCAATTTATGTATCATTTATATGTACATATGTCACAATTTTGATTTACGGATAGATAAATAACATTGTAAAAAGTGAAAAGATCATCTTTTTTAACAGAAGTCCAGTCCTTGTGCTAGTTCTGTAATACCTTCAGGAATTCCTCCTGTAGAGTGTCTTCTATTTGCACATCTCATTGCAAACTCATAAATAATGTTTGCCACCCATCTCTACCTGAGTGTTGTTTGGATTCAACACTTAATTCTAGACTACAACCATTGTCAGACACTGCAGAAGAGGACCAACTGACAGACAACAGTCAAATTTGACAGAAAGTGTTATTGGTGTACTATTTGCATAAAATTTCTGATCTTCATCAACAGATCTGGGTATGAGATAGAACTCGTTGAAACTCTACATAAAATGTTACCAAATCCGTCCCCGTATCAACCCTGTGACGTGAAAAGCACCCCCAGATGTGAAGAACTAAAACACAGGTCCTTGGGTAAAAATGGATAATTTCAGTCTTTTTATGTACAGCTTCCAGTTTTAGAACAACAAATATCCAAGATGGAAGGATAGAAGGCAGAGAAACACTTGACCAGAAAGTAACTTTGGCTGCGATCAGATGCACAATTAGCCGCACCATAGGCGCAAATGTCGGGTGGATTTAACAGGCGCGATCAGACATGAACATCTGGCCAGCGCCTCGCACCCGTTGGCAACCTGTTTTGCTCCACCACAAGAGCAGAGTTAAAAGATACTAGGGAAAGTCCACTATCAAACGTGTCGCTACGGGCCACAGACAGACTTTCCCCTGTGTGATTGTGCCAGCGCACTCTCATGGCATCAGGATGGTCTGATCAGGCGATCCCAACTCTGTGCCATTCCCCCCACCTCCCCAGTATGTGCATCATCGCATACTGCCATAGGAAGCCCTCAGTGTGGAGATGCAATTAATCGATCCCCCATTTAAGCGCATTGGAAACACGCAGCAAAAAACTCCCCCGATTCACCCGCGGTTTGTGTCTGATCATGCAGTGACAGGCTGCCCCCCACAGCCCCCACAGACTGTGTGATTGCACAAATGCAGGTCAAATTGCTACAGAGCAAATAGCCTCGCTTCCCCCCCGCCTCGTGTTATCTGGCACTTGTGACTGGGACCTTTATTGGCTTAAAGGAGATAACAGAATAGGAAGGGAGCAAGACAGTAGCAAAGACAGTAAAACTGAATGGTTTAATTGCAGCAGTACAGAAGCAATGAACAATACAGAAGCAATGACATTCACTGGGCGACCTTAAGCCAATCACACTCTCCCAGCATAACATACCTCACAGGGTTGTTGTGAGGATAAAATGGAGGACAGAAGAACGATGTAAGCCCCATTGGGGAGAAAGGCAGAGTACAAATGAACTAAATAAATAATCGACATTTTGCAATCTGATAGTCCAGACTGTGTTTCTCCCAGCTGGATAGTCTGGAGAAACCAGCCTGAAGAGAAGAGACAGGTGATGAGTGGCCCAAAGAGACCAAAATGTGCAGTGGGTTAAATGAAAAAAGTATAAAAGGGGAAGGAAGCCCCTAGTCATGTGAGGATGCTTTGGGGTGGTCAATTGCCTATAAGGCTAGCTGGCAAGACCAGAGGAAGAAGAAGCTAAGAGAAGGGGAGTGAACTGAGAAATATGGAGGCTCAGTTTGGGAAAGGAAGTGGAATTGGAGAAAGGAAAAGCATATTCCACTTGTCTTGACAAGGAGGATCCAATGCTTTCATGTTTGTGCTACTGGAAGAAAGTTCAGGAGTGGACCCAACTACCAGCCAGGGGGAGGGTGTCCTGTGATTTCAACAATGGAAGAAGGCTTGTGACCTTAGTTAGCTTAAAAAATTGAGGGCTTGAGATGCCTTTCTTATGCACCTAGCATCTTCCCGGATGCAAATAAGGGGAGCACTGCTATTGGCCAAATCTGGTGAAGAATTAGGGGCCAGGATGGCATTTTGCCAATAACACAGTATTCAGTTGCCCACTACTACAATTTTGGGTTGCCCTGTGACTGGTCAACTTTAGGATCTGGGACCTCATTAGTGCAGTGATCATAGGACATTCAAGCTGTCATGATGGTGGAAAGTGCTGTCAAGCTACAGCTGATTTATAGCAGCTCTGCTGGGTTTTCAAGGCAAGAAATGTTCAGAGATGGTTTGTCATTGCCTGATTCTGCGTAGTAACCCTGGTCTCCCATCCAAGTTCTAACCAGTGCCAACCTTGCTTAGCTTCTGATTGGGCTAGCCTAGGCTATCCGGGTTGGGGCAAGCTGTCATAGGACAGTTCCAACTTACTGTTGTAAGAGGAAAGCAGAGAAGAGAGTCATGGTAATGTATTGGAGACAATCTGGCCAGACCAGCAGGTGACGAAGCATACTGCTGGGGGCAGCCTTTGCCTTCATTGAAGGAGGAATGGGTCTGCACGTAGGCTTAGCTGGGTACGTGACCTACAAGGGGGCGGAGCCTGCAGTTAATTGCCGGCTTTGTCCCTGAGGGGTCAGTTCTTCGAAGAGCTTGGCGTGGACGGAGGCATTGTCCTTCCCCCAAGCTCCCTCGGCCTGCCGGAGCTTCACAGAGACAAAGGACCAGGAGGAGAGCTGAGCCTGTTGGGGCTATACGGTGACCCGGGGCTTATTTGGGGGGTGGCAGGCATTTATTTCTCTTTGCAGAGCAGGCATTCAACAGGGGCAGGTTTGTTGGAAACCCTCCCCCCCGTTATCCCCCCTCCCTTTGCTTGAGCGTGAGGAACACAAACTTCTTCCTTGCACAGTTATCTTTCTCAAGTGCAGGCAGGGTGATTTATGTGCCTGGGAGGATTTTGCTGTGCTCTCCAGCCGTTTTTTTTTCACTTTTGGGTGTGAGGGGTCTGAGCTGGACGTTAGCAGGGAGAGAAGCCACTCTCGGGATTGAAGGAAGGGGCGTTCCTTGCACAAATCCTCCACTTTGGGTGTGCAATCCAGCAAGTTTTGCCTTGATCACATGGATCCCATGGAGGAAGGGAAGGGGGAGGAGGGCAAGGAGCTGCCTCTGACGCCCCCCCCACGGAACCCCCTGCTGGGCCCTCCAAAAACGGGTGGCCCCACGCAATAAGCCCCTCATTAAAAAGGCAGACGAGAGGGATGTGGTTCAGCAGGCCATCCTTGAGAGGCTTTTGGCTGTGGAGAGGGCGATGGGGTTGCATATACCTGCTGGGGCTGAGGGCCTAGGGGAGGGGAATGGGAACCAGATGGTGCTGGATGCCAGTACCCAATTTCAAGCTTCCGTATTGACCCGTTTGTCCCTTGTCGAAAAGCCAAATAGCCAAGTCAGCTGGTGATGGAGGGAAGCCGGATCCTGGCAGCAGCAAAGATGTTGTGCCTGCAGGCTTGGCATATAGGAAGGAAACGTCTGCATTTAACGGAAATGCAACTACAGTGGCGGCTTCGGATGCTGCAGGTGAGTCAGTTAATGCATCACACCCTAGCCCTATTTGGCCCTGGGGCCCCTGGGGTCAGTCATCAGCAGCAGGGGCAACAGCCAGTGCTCAGGGGGCAGGTTCTTCTACCAGCATCTCATCCCCTCTGCATTGGGCTTGGGCGGCGGGGCCATTTACACCGCCGCCGCAGTGGGGTCATGCTGGACAGTCAGCGCCTTGGGGTGCATGGGGCTCTCAAGCCCCGTGGGGTATGACTTTAAACCAGGTGCCAGCCAAAGACCTGCCTTCAGGTGATATGGCCTTGCCATTGGGGGATCACTTGCTGCCGGCCACGAGAGAAAAAATTTTGAAAGGCGAATACGTCGATGTTTTCTCCCTTCTCTATCGGGAGTTGGAGAAAAAGGACAAGGAAGACCTGGATGATAGGGATAGAGAGAGGTTGAGGAGGCGGTCGGTGGACAGAACATGGGCTAATTGGCTGGCAGGGTTTTTTGTATACGCAGGCGTTATAGCTCGTGCACAACCCTACCGCGCGGCCTCTTTAATTCAATATATGGACATAATTTATAAGGGATATTTGGGATTCGTGGGCCCTGCTTGGATGCAGTATGATGAAGAGTTCCGCATGAGGGCAGCACGTTGCCCCTCTCTCCCCTGGGATCAGATTCACCCTTTCTTGTGGATTCAAATTTTGTCCTCAGCACGCCCAGTGACAGGGGAGAGGTCGCATAGTGGTCACTTAGTACAGCGTGCGCAGCTGACTCACAGTTCCCGCGAGGCTGCGGGTCAGGTGGTTCAACCCCGCCTGCTATGCTGGGAGTTTGGATCACATGGGATCTGTAGCAGGAAGGCATGCCAATACAGGCACGACTGCCCTTTCTGTGGTGGACCACACTCCTTTGGCAACTGCTCAAAAGTCCGACCTAGGAGGGGACAAAAGAGGCCAGGGGCGGCTGGACCTAGTCAAGCTCCTGGTAAAGGGACCCAGCCCCATTAACTTGAGGGCTCTAGAGGCGTGGCTGATTGAGTACCCGCATAGAGATGACGCCATGTATCTGTTAGAGGGATTTAGGCTTGGCTTCCGTATACCATATGTGGGTCCGCGAGGCCCTGTCATGTCCAGTAATCTTTCTTCTGTGCGGGGGTTGGAAGCTGTGGTAAGAAAAAAAAATTGATAAGGAACGGGTGGAAGGCAGGGTTTTGGGTCCCTTTGATGCACCTCCTGTTCCCAATCTCCGGGTTTCGCCTCTTGGAATAGTGCCCAAGAAAGCACCTGGTGAATTTAGACTCATTCATCATTTATCATTTCCCAAAGGAGGCTCAGTGAACGATGGGATCCCGGATGACTTGTGCTCAGTACGTTACACTTCCTTTGACCAAGCGGTCCGGGTTGTACGGCGATATGGCCCAAGCGCAGATTTGGCAAAATGCGACATAAAGTCTGTGTTTCGTCTCCTCCCGGTACATCCACAGGATTTTGAGCTGCTAGGTTTTTCGTTTGATGGACAATTCTACATGGACCGAGCACTGCCTATGGGCTGCTCAGTGTCGTGCGCAGCCTTTGAACGCTTTAGCTCTTTTTTAGAGTGGGCTGTCCAAAAGAAGTCTGGCCTTAGAGGGGTGGTGCATTATCTTGATGATTTCCTTTTTGTAGGGCCGGCAGGGTCTGGGCAATGCAGGTCACTGCTAGATAGTTTCATGGAGTTAACTACTGAATTGGGGGTGCCACTTGCTCACGAGAAATCAGAAGGGCCGGTCTCGCACTTGACCTTTTTAGGTATTGAGCTTGATACGGCTGCTCAGCTGTCGCGCTTGCCAGAGAGCAAAGTGCGAGACCTGTTAAGTTTAGTGTCCAGTTTTCTTAATAAACGGAAGGTGTCGCTGTTAGAGCTTCAGCAGCTAGTGGGTCACCTTAATTTCGCTTGTAAAGTGGTGGCGCCAGGTCGTGCCTTTCTGCGACGGCTCTGTGATGCTATGTCTGGCCTACGCCTCCCTCACCACAGGACTCGGATTAGTTCCAGCATGCGGGCCGACATGCAGGTTTGGCAGGAGTTCCTAAGTGACTTCAATGGGGTGTCTTTTTGGAGGACAGACCTGAGGCTTCGGGCAGAGCTGCAGGTGCATTCAGATGCAGCGGGTTCCCTTGGCTTTGGGGTATTTTTCCAAGGGCATTGGTGCGCAGAGAGCTGGCCCCCCGATTGGATGGCAGCTGGTCTCAGTCGGGATCTCACCTTCCTGGAATTTTTTCCCATACTGGTCGCCGTATGGCTCTGGGGTGGGGCCTTCGCTAATCACAGGGTTCATTTTTGGTGTGATAATTTGGCAGTGGTCCACATTATCAACTCGCTGTCTTCCAGGTCCCCCCGGGTCATGGTCTTGGCCAGAGCCTTCACGCTGCGCTGTCTGAGGCTTAATATTTTGTTTTTAGCCAGGCACGTCCCAGGGGTGGATAATGGGGTCGCTGATGCTCTCTCTCGCAAACAGATGGAGAGATTTCGTCAGCTGGCCCCCGGAGCCGATCTTTATCCGGCACGGATCCCCCGGAGCTGTGGCAGCTTGGAAGGTAGAGGCCTGCAGGGCAATAGGCCTGGCCATAGCCCCCAGTACCAAAAAATCTTACGAGCGGGCAACACGCCAGTTTGAGGAGTTTAGGTCAGAGGTAGGATATCGCGTAATTTGGCCCCTGCCAGTGGATCAGTTGCTCCATTACTGCGTTGTTTTAAAGGGGAAGGGGCTGGCTGTGCGTTCCATCAAGGGTCGTCTTTCTGCCCTGGCCTTCGCCAGCAAGGTATTGGGATACCAAGAGGATACCAATGACTTTTGGCTGAGAAAAATGCTGGAAGGTTGGTCTAGGGAGGATGGACGGCGAGTGGACACCAGACAGCCGATTTCGCCAGCTATACTCAAGGGCCTGAGAAGGGTTTGGGGCCAGGTCTGTAGCTCAGACTTTGAGGCACACCTCTTTCACGCAGCAGCTCTCGTGGCCTTTTTTGGGGCCCTCAGGGTCAGTGAGCTTGTCGCACAGTCCAAGGGGGACTCCTCTGGTCGCGCCTTGTTGATGGCAGACTTACCATACATTCCGGCCGGGCTTTCATCCAGGTGCGACGGTCCAAGACTGACCAGCACCAAAGGGGGGCTACACTAAGTTTGGGCCCATGTGCGGATCCTGAGTTATGCCCAGTTTCCGCCCTAGTTAACTACTTGGCAGTCCGGGGGGGACAGATGGCTGGTTGTTTCGCCATGAAGATGGCAGTCCACTTACAAGACACCAATTTTGGGCATCGGCTATGGGTTATTCTTCCCAGGACATTCAGCGTCTGGGTCGGTGGCGTTCCACCGCCTATAGAACTTATGTGCGCTCTTTTCCTTCCTCTTAGGGCATACATGAATTTTCCCGTTCGGGGCTCAGGTTTCCTATTTCCGGGTTTACTTTTCAGTGGATTAACTGTTCTTTTCTTCTTAGGTTTTATTGGGGCCTCTGAGAGGAAGCGGGTTCTCATCTGTGGCCACAGCTTTGTCTTTTGGGCAGCACATCGGGCGAAGAGAACTTCGTTTGGATCTCAGCTGGGCCTTGGTCAATGGGCCATAATTGAATGGCGAGGCCGCCGTGGGCTTCACTGGGCGGGCCTCTTGTCTTTGTTGTTTCATGGGCCCGCGGGCCTTCCCCCTGATGTCCTGGTGCTGCACCTGGGAGGAAATGACCTGGGGCTGGTTAAGGGCAAAGCCTTGACTATCCAGGCTATTGACGACCTGCAGGCCATCCGGGCACGGTGGCCTGGGGTCATTATAGTGTGGTCAGCAATGATTCCCAGGAGGGTATGGCGCGATGCCTTGAGCCCAGTGGGGATTGACCGTGCACGCCGGAAGGCCAACAGGGATATTAAGAAAGTTCTGGATGCTGGGTTAGGCCACTTTCTGGCCCATCCACGCATCCATCCCGAATGCACAGAGCTTTATAGGCCAGACGGGGTACACCTGTCAGAGAGAGGGAACGACATTCTTTTAGAGGATCTATGGCAAGGGCTACAAGAGGCATTAGGTCTCTCGGTGGGGGCATCGGCCTAAGCTGAGGCTTGACCTTGGCTGTGGCAGGATTGGGCCTGATAAATGAGTTGCGGCCAACGGGAGCACCAATTAATTACTGCATGTGATAGGAGTTTGGCCAACTTTGCGTTTGGGTTGGGCGACCCGGGGAAAAGGATGGTGAACTGCCTGGGGACTGCATGGATTGATCAGCCGCTTAAGTTCCGCGACTTGGGGCTGGATCTCCAGGGCATGTCTTGCATGGTGACCGCCAGCGGAGAGCCACATAGGTTGGCCCAAGCTGGGGTGGGTGGCTCCGCGTCCTACGACTGGGGAAGGGTCAACGTGACCCTTGGCCCGGATCGTGCCGCTTAATATTTTGCCCTTGCCGTTATTTCAACTGTGAATTTAATAAAGTGGCCCATAGTTCATCCCACTGTTTTGTGTCTGACTCTTTATTCCGAATATGGGGGCAAAGTATGGGTCTCATCACAGATGACAGATTTAGAATGGGTGGCCAGCATGACTCATTTGTGATGAGGAAGCTGTATTGAGATGGAGATTCTGAATGCTCTGGCTGTTGTCATTCAAACTTGGGTCATTGCTTATGGCCATGGGTATGAGTCCTTGTTCATCACCTGTTTGGGATATCCTTGTTGCCTGGTCCCCTCCCCCTACTGAGTCCTTCCACACAAAAGAGCCTTGATTAATGTTTTCCTGGAGTATTTAGCCAAGCTATTTTCTTTCAAAAGTGCCTAAGAGAAATCCTACCTTGATAAAAGAAAGTACTTCTTCACCCAAAGAGTGATTAACATATGGAATTCACTGCCACAGGAGGTGGTGGCAGCTACAAGCATGGACAGTTTCAAGAGGGAATTAGATAAACATATGGAGCAGAAGTCCATCAGTGGCTATTAACCACAAGGTATAGATAGGAACTCTCAGTCTGGGGCAGGTGATGCACTCTATTCTTGGTGCTGGAGGGGGCAGCAGTGGGAGGGCTTCTAGTGTCCTGGCCTCACTGCTGGACCTCCTGATGGCACCTGGTATTTTTGGCCACTGTGTGACAGAGTATTGGACTAGATGGGCCATTGGCCTGATTCAACATTGGCTTCTCTTATGTTCTTATCTAGAGACCTTGCCTTAATATCAAAATGGGTGGATTTCATCCATGTCTCTGACTTTTGAAGGCCAGAGGATCCTGGGGTACAAAAGGCACAGGAATCATTGTGGGGGAGGGGGTAGGCAACAAGATTATCCCAAACAGGTGATGAACGAGGACTAATTTATATTCTCTGAAGCCTCCCTGCAAAACCATACGAGAACTATCTTTTGACCACCTGCCTGTACCTGTACAGTCATAGTGTCACCAACCTCATGAGATCAACAATATTAAAATGTATGTATGTTCTTTCTTTTTCACCCTTTCTTTTTCTTTCTGAATAAAAACTAAAATTGACAACTAAAACAATATTAAAATCTACTATTTTGTTTAATGAAATCAACATGGTACAATTTCGCCCATCAGTGGCCTGGTGCCGATAATCAGCTCAGGCTGAAAGTCAAGTGTCTGCCTGATGAAGTGTTCAGCAAACACTGTCGTTTCTTTTTTACATTATCAATTGACACAGTGTTGATCTCTTTCTCTGAATGCCAGTTCTTGTCTTATGAGAACGAACAAACAGGACAAAATATATTTGCCTTCAGTATGTAATTCACTCTTCAACATACATTTATTATTTTCCCTCTCCATCAGACTGTCTTCCAGCCTTCAATTGTTTCAATTTGTCTTCTTTACAGAGGCCATGTTTTAATAACTTTCCCTGCCCGTCACTGAAACCTCTGTTTTCATTCATTCCATTTTGAATGTGCTGAACCAAGTCAAACAATTAGCCTCTTAATCAGGCATATCTGAATTATTCCTGGATTAACTTTTCTCCTAAATTTATTATTTGTACATAACTAAACTATACTGAGAGATTTTTTAAAAAATATGAACTTCTCTAACTGGCTGTAAACTGAGAACTAAAGAAAGTGATATTGATTATTATATAAATCCTGCACAGATGGAATCCTCTAACCCTGCAGAGGACTGTACAATTTACACATAAGCATATGGACCTCTTAGACTGTGAGACAATGCAGACATTACTGTAGCCAGCTCATTGGAATTCGCTGCAGCAAAGTTCACTGGGTGACCTCATGCCAGTTCCTCTCTCACACATTTTATACTAGCAATCCCTGATGCAGTATCCAGAGCTCTATGGCACATACTGATGAATTTCTAGCCATCCGCTTCTTGGAGATAACTGCCAAAGTGTCTTGAATGGAGGAGAAAAAACAACAGGGAGTTTTGGGTTGGCTCACCACCAGCTGACTGAGAAGCAAAGAGCTTGGCTACTTTCTTACATCTCTGGACTTGGAAACCTCTCTCTGTGGCTATAGCAAGGACCAAATTCTGCCCAGAGTAAAGATGAGCCTGCAGTGCGATGTGGCTGTGAAGAAAGCTAATGCAATCTTAAAATGCATTAACAGAAGCATTGTGTCCAGATCATGGGATGTGGTACTTCTGCTCTATTCTGCTATGGTCAGGCCTCACCTGGAGTACTGTGTCCAATTTTGGGCATCACACTTTAGGAAGGATGTTGACAAGCTTGAGCGTGTCCAGAAGAGGGCAACCAGGATGGTGAGAAGGTTTCAATCCAAGTCTTATGAGGAAAGGCTGAAAGAGTTGGGTATGTTTAGCCTGGGGACTTAGAGAAGACATGATTGCAGTCTTCAAGTATTTGAAGGGCTGTCATGTAAAAGATGGAACAGATCTATTCTCTCTTGCTCCGGATTGCAAGACTAGATCTAATGGGTGGAAATTACAAGGGAGTCGTTACCGGCTAGATATCAGGAGAAACTTCCGAACTGTAAGAGTGGTTGCGCAGTGGAACAGTCTGTCTCGGGAGATGGTGGATGCTCCTTCCCTGGATGTTTTCAAGTGGAGGCTGGATGACCATCTTTTGGGTATGTTGTAGGTATGTAGGGCAATCTTTTGGCTATGCTCCTGCAGAGTGCAGGGGGTTGGACTAGATGATCTGCAAGGTCCCTTCCAACTCTAAATTCTATGATTCTATGAAAGAGCCAGATGTTTCCCACACAATAGGTCTCCTTGCTCCAGCATTTGTATTCCTCTGCAATTTTCTTTTATTTCCACAGAGGTATTTGCAGTCTGAGGAGTAAAAATGCAGTTTGCTCCCTCTTGTGTCACAGCAAGGGAATTCCCAGAAACAGAGAAATCTGATGCTTTCCCGCAAAGGAGGACAAATTACGTTTTTGCACCTTGGACTGCAAATACCTCTGTGGAAACTAGTGAAAGAGGCGGAGGAATACAAATGCAAGAGCATGGAGACTCGTTTTTGTGGGAAACACCACAGTCCTGGCTTTCTTCCATCTGCTTGGTGTAAGAGATGCTTCAGGAGAGCCCAGGAAGCATTGCCTATACATACCTAGGGAAGGGCCATTGAAAAGCTGCTGCCTCCATCATAGAAGGACAAAAACATTTGGGCATGGCTTGCTCAAAGCATTGGTCCCAATAGTGTCAGTTGGGAAGGTGATGGATGCTTGTTACTTCCCAATCCAACTGAGGCTGGGAGGAAGGAGAAATGACTTGGAGCTCATCTCTCCCCCCCCCGAGTGGGTTGGGTAGGCTACAAGTCTCCATCACTCCCCTGACACATTCTACCAGCCTCCAGGACCCTGGAGGAAGCTGAGCCCCATTGGACCCAGAAAATAGGAGGAGGAGGAAGAGGAGGAGGAGTTGGATTTATACGCCACCCTTCACTTGGAGTCTCAGAGCAGCTTACAATCTCCTTCCTTTCCTCACAACAGACACCCTGTAAGGTAGGTGGGGCTAAGAGAGCTCTGAGAGAACTGGTCTTGAGAGAACAACTCTGAGAGAACTGTGACTGACCCAAGATCACCCAGCTGGCTGCATGTGGAGGGGTGGGGAATCACACCCAGTTCTCCAGAGTAGAGTCCACCACTCTTAACCATTACACTAAACTGGAGCAGCACAGACCTGGGAGACAATGACAGGCAGAAGCCATGCCTATCACTGTTTCCTGGGTCACTGCCTTCCTCCAGTTGTGGCACTCCAAGCAGTTGCATGGCTTATATATGTGGTGAGGCAGCCCTTGGCTTGCATTCTCCCAGTGACAACTATCTTATGGTGGTGCCCACTACCTAAGATCCCAAATGTGCTTGCCAGCTGTTTCAATATTTGGATAACACTGTCCTTCCTGCTGCTCCTGCAATTTCTTTTAAACTGAAAGCACATCATGGAACAGAATAACAAATCTTTTACAAGTAAAACACTGACCATCTTGGCTTTAGAATCTGGATCTCTGATGATCAGTTGCCCTGAAACCATCCTTTTCTATCTTTCTTCAGCTGAAACACTATTCTACTCTGACTCTCTACCAGCTGTTTGTAATGCTGTTTTTAAATGCTGCATTAATGTTTTAATTAATTAATTATTATTATGTCTCTGTTGCCAAATGGCCTAGCTATTGTTGTGATCCACTCTGAGCCCATTCATGGGGAGGGTGAACTATAAATTTGAAAAATATATAAAAGAGTCGGGGATGGAGGAAAAGAAAAAGTAGTCTTGAGGAGACAGAAATCACAGAACAAAAGCAGCAGTGCAGATAATTTCTACATTGCATCTTGCAAACTTTGCCAATATTTCTGACAACCAGTTCCTTTCTGTGTGGTTATTTCCATTTTTCTGGGATCCTGGGAAATCAGTGTCTTTGATTAGGTGTTTTGTCAAACCAAATGTGATGAGGTGACCTGCTTAGAAAGAAATTTGACTAGTTCTGCATCTGTGCTTTTCAGCTGAAACAGCTCATCAGCTTGGCTGATAAATTTCAGCAGGCCAAGCCGGATGAAATGTCACACTGGCATACAGCATTCTGTTGGCTGTCTTTAAAGGTTTCCTAACTTAATTCACTTTAATTTTTCTTCTCCTTTATTCCCAGGAGCATTCAACCTCGGCCCCTGTATTTTTGACTTTATTACTGCATTGAAAGGAAATTGATAAACATCACTTATAAAAAGGACCTGCATCGAGCCATGAGTCTTACACGCTGGATGACCTTTTATTAACGGCGTGTTGGCTGCAAACAATAAATCCCACCAACCCTTCCTCTCACATATGGTGGGATTATACATAAAGTCAGTTGCTGGCAATTTGTTATTTAAATAGGACATTAATATAATGGAAGGTATTTGCTTGTATCAGCAGGACTACCACCATAAACTTTACAGAGTAATCTTTTGCCATTAACAACACTTTGTCTGTCTCATTACAAGTAGCACACATCAAGGTAGGAAATCCTATGGACTATAAACATGGTTTGAAATCTGCATATGGTGAACATGTCCGAAACTATATGGAGCCATGTTTTAAATTTCCCTTCAAAGTGGGAGGTTTCAGTGGCCGTTCTGCAAGGTAATATGGACATGCTCTAAAACATCAATGCAGATTGATTAGGGCTTTTGCACCAACTGGACCTCTATTGAAAATACTTGATTTGATTTTCCTTCGACTGATGCCAGTGTCAGTCTCTCCTTATATATAATCCTGTTTTTGTGTGACTCTTTTCTGAACGTTCCACAGGCTCCCACAGCCTTTGGCTCCCTGATCTGTCACTCAGAAGCTGTCTCTATCCACTGGCTGTGTTGCCTGAGTCTCGCCACCAGTATTCTAAACAGTTTGCTGTTCCTCTCCCCCCAATAGCCAGTCAGAACACAGAGCACTTTGGGCAGTGGACTCTATGGAATTATACCCTGCTGAAGTCCCTCTGCACCCCAAACCCTGCCCTCCCCAGGCTCTACCCCTCAAATCTACAGGTCTGCCCCTCCCCTTAGTATTGCCAACCTCCAGACAGCACCTGGAGATCTCCAAGACCAGTTCTCCTGGAGAAAATGGCTGTTTTGGGCAATGGACTCTATGGAATTATACCCTGCTGAGGTCTCTCCACACCCCTTTCCTCTCCAGGCTCTACCCCTCAAATCTACAGGTATTTCCCAACCCAGAGTTGGTAACCCTGTAACTGGCTATGGAACTGCTTTCCAGACCCTTGGAACCTAGAAGACATGGCATAGGAGGAGGTGCTTTTCTACCTTAGCTGCCACTGCATAGCCCCAAATCAATGTAAGTCAGGGATGGAGGGAACCATACCTGTTACCAGGAGGCTGTCCTCCCATACTACCCAGTTGGGGCAGCAAAATGACTTGAGACAGCCTTGCCTCCCTCTATTTTCCCCTTCCCTCTGCTGCCCCACCAGCCACAGCTGGGACATTCACTTGGAATTTCCTTCTAGAGCCTGTTGTATTTCTTCCCACAACAGGTCTTACTCCTAGTCAAGAATAACTCCACTGATGTTGCTTTGTTGACATAGAGGTTAAGTGGATGACAAGGGCCACTGTGTTGTTTTACAGTACAGAAATATGGGAGGGGGACTAAAACATGAAATTGCTATAACTATCCAAGTCCATGGATGGGGTTGCAAGCCTCTAGGTGGTAGCTAGAGATCTCCTGGAATCTGATATCTAGGCTATAGACTGATATCTAGGCTATAGAGATCAGTTCCCCAGGAGAAAATGGCTGCTTTGCAAGGTGGTCCTCCCCTCCCCAAACCCTTCCCTTCCCTTCCCAGACTCCACTCCCCAAATCTCCAGGAATTTCCCAACCCAGACCTGGCAGAATAATTTTAATAGTAAAAGCCATTAGCAAGCTTAATGCAACAGTAGTTACTACTATTTCAAATTAGTATTTACCTGTTAAAAATATATGTACACCATGCATACAATTATGGGCCCAGAGGATAGGAGTAAGTTCTTATACACTGGCAGGGGCAATCCACAGTATGCAGGAAAATATTCTTTAACCGAAAAAGCCCCCAAGTCTTCACCTTCTTTAAATATGTGGGGAGGGGGCTGCTAAGGGCTATGCTTTATGTAGCCTTCATTCTGTCAGCAGATGTTGACAATAGAGAACAAAGTACAAGTATAAACCCGTAAGCTGGCTGAAGGGGGGGTTGGGAGTCTGTCAGTTTGCAGCTGCAGGCTGAACTTCTTGGTCATGGCTACTATCTCAGTCTTCTTAGCTGTTGGCTTCCCTGTCGGCTTGAATGTTAGAAGCACATCCCCATTTCCATGCACAGAGCTGCTTCTACAATGGATTTAATAAGCAAAGGGTAGTTGCTATAGATTGCAAGCATGTCTACTTCATCCAATTTTTCTCTAAACAACCTGCACCCCACCCCCAGCATTCACAAATGCAACTATGCTCCCCCAGCAATATCCTCATGAGCCCAGCCTGTATGCTGGGTAAAGGTAAAGGTTTCCCTTACTTGAAAGCTAGTAGGATCTGACTCTAGGGAGTTGTGCTCATCTCCATTTCCAAGCCAAAAAGCCAGCACTGTCCAAAGACATTTCCGTGGTCATGTGGCCAGCATGACTAAATGGTGAGTCGCACGGAATGCTGTTACCTTCCCACCAAAGTGGTACCTATTTATCTACTTGCAATTTCTTGCTTTCAAACTGCTAGGTTGGCAGGAGCTGGAGCCAGAGATGGGAGCTCACTCCATCATGCAGCATTAGGGTCTCGAACTGCCAAACTACAGACCTTCTGGTCTGCAGCTCAGCATCTTAACCTCTAAGCCACCGCAGCTGTATGCTGGGTAGACAATCCTTATTATTTGATCCTTGCCCCATGTAAATCAATGTCCCCATTCTTTCAAGGGGACCAGTTAAAATGGTTATTGTGAATTCCTAGAATGATCAATATTTAGGTCTTAAATTCTGGATGGGGTAAGGATGCATCTTTTCTCTAGCACAGGGGTTGCCGGCTCTGGCTTGGTAAACTCCTGGAAACGTGTATGGTACTTAGGGAAGACCAAGTGTAACAGACAGTAAATGGTTAATGTTTAAACCTGGTCTGAGTACCTTGAGTGACAGGGGATTCAAATGGAATTCTACAGTTGAGAGTGGCAGTTAGGAGTGGCGGTTAAGAATGACAGTTGACAATGAAGGGGAGTTAAGTAGAGTGAGAGGATTAAGAAGGATTCTCAGTTAGGGAAGTGGGACTAGTGGTCCTTCCCTGAGAGAAATAACTCCTAGAAAGGGGGGAGATGTTCCTATCAAATCTGAAAGAAATCGTTCCTAGTAAAGGGGGATAACCTCCCCCAAGTCTGAGGGAAACAGAACCTAGTAAAGAGGGATGATCCCTATCAAGTGATTAAGAATGGATACTGGAAGTTGTGTAAATGTTCCTGCCTTCACCATCTTAAGTATCTTTGAGACAAAGAAGCTTATGCTTGTTCATTTAAGTTGAGACTGCCAAGAAATTTATCTTCTCAGTTTTAAAGACCTGATTGTATAACTAAACAGCTACAGAGCCACTTTGGTATAGTGGGTTTGATTCCCCAGTCCTCCACATGCAGCAGCTGGTATGACCTTGGGTCAGTTACAAGTTCTTTGAGAGCTGTTCTCTCATGAGCAGTTCTTGAAAGAGCTCTTTCAGCCCCACCTACCTCACCAGGTATCTGTTGTAGGGAGGGGAAGGGAAAGAAGATTGTAAGCCACTCTGAGACACCTTTGGGTAGTGAAGGGCGGGGTATAAATCCAATCTCCTCCTCCCTCCTCCTCCTCCTGTTTGTTACAAACTATCTATTGTTTATATTTATACATAGTTACCTCATTCATGTTGCTTGTTTTTTGTTTGTTTGGGTAAACCATACACACACACCCTAATTCCCTTTGCTAGAAACGTGGCCTGTGTTTCTCTCTTCCTCCCTTCCTCCTCCCCTTTCATATTAGAGTAGCTTTGTCAGCTCACTTTCCCACTTTAGATAAAGGAGATTTAAAGTTCCTCAAATGCAATAAAGCAAACATCCAATAATAAAACAATAAAAGAGCATGTACAGCCAAAGTGCCTTCCATCATTGGCAGTAAGCAGTGAATTACTACCTACGGGTGATATTGTGCACAGTCAATTTGGTGTCAGACAATGATGCTTTCAGAAAAATCCAAGCACTCTGTAAATGTGGTGACTTCCTATCTGCCCCCTATACTTATTTTATGGAAAACCAACATATTTGAGGGAAGGCAAAGCCATATGGGAAAAACCATTCTGGTGGACATTTTGCATGGCAAAGCATTGTTTAAAACACAAAGCTAAAATCTGTGAGCAAACAATTTATTTAGCTGTTATTGATCACAGTCATCATCATAATTGTGATTATGGTGGTCTCTGCTATGCTCTGCCAAGTGGCAGAGGTAAGCGTAAACACTCAGGCCTAAAGTTAGGCCTTAATATATATGTAAGGGAGGGCCCATGAGACTTCTAATCTTTCCACATGAAGGATAGTATTCTGAGCTTTCTCCCTAACTCAACCAAAGCAGCTTTGTCAGCTGTGCAATGCAATCTTTGAGTGCCCCCTGCTGGTTCTCTTCTTCCACGTCATAGTTCCAGGTAGTCAGCCATTATTTAAGCTACAATTAAATGTTAAATGATACTTTACTTTATACCAAGAATTTAAACAGTCAAATGTAACATGATTTTTTTAAAAAAATACACATGTGGTTGCAGCATATTAAAATGTACAATATATTAATTACAATATGTTAAAATTTAGAAATTTTCAAACCAAGGCTGCATGATTGTTTATTAGTATTAGCTACATAGCCCAAATGATGTTCTACACTGACTGATCATTTGTTTTCAGGCTAAATTCCAGGTACAGGAATCAACTTTTAATAGCTGGAGATGATTAATTTAATGATCTGAACTGGGGTGAACAGTGAGGTAGCAGAATTGCAGATTGCACCATATTGTTCAGAATTATGCAAACCTAAGGGCATTGCAAGGAGCTCCAAAAGGCCCTCTCCGAACTGGCAACAAAATGGTAGATTGAATTCAATGTAATACAAAGTAAACAAAACAAAATAATCCTACTTTCAAGTATACACGGATAAGATCTAAATGGATGATGACTCAAAATGTCTCGAGCATGGTGCAGCTGCTGAGGGGAGAGGAAAATGGGCCAAACTTGCCCCTCATTTCTTTTCCATTAATGGAAATCTTGCTGTACTGCACTTCTGCTGCTAGCAGAAGAAGGAAGGGTAGGGGGTGATTTCATGACAACCAGTGTGGTATAGTGGTTAAGACTCCAATGTGGAGACTCCTCCACATGAAGCCAACGGGTGACATTGAGGCAGTGACAATTCTCTCAGAACTCTCTCAGCCTCACAGGGTGTCTGTTGTGGGGTGAGGAAGGGAAGGCGATTGTAAGCTGCTCTGAGACTTCTTCAGGTAGTGAAGACTGGGGTATGAAACCAACTCTTCATCATCATCTGATTTCTTTTCTTTACTGCAGTCTTCCATCCTTTGCAGCATTTTGTACATGAGACACCTTCAGCCCCCAACATTGGCCTTTTGGGGAGTCTTACAGTGCTATCTTAAGCAAAGTTACACCCTTCTAAGCCCACTGACTTCAAAGGGCTTAGAAAGAAGTAACTGCTGAAGATGGAACTTTTAGGCTATTGGGTAAAAATGAAAATATCCACTTCCACTAGTATTTATCCACGTTTTCTGTATGACTGGTGATCTTTTTGTCAATGAGTCCAAGCCTGAACCCTGTGGCTTCTCATGGCACTGTACACAAGAAACCAGTCCTTTGTAAAATAAATAAATAAATGCTTTCAGAAACAGTTTTTGTTTCTAGGCAACACAACACTCTAAAATCTTGCAGCAGAAGAAAATAAGAAAAGCTAACTTTTACTATTGAACACATTTATACCTTGCATCAGATGGCACAGTCTTAAAGTTCCAAAAGGTGGAGGTGATGGCTTAAGCGTTCGCTAAGTACCCATGCATTGCAATACAAACACATCAGAGTCCAGGCCTCAACTCTCCAAAATCTAAAGTGAACCTCCTTTCCTCAGACTCTTTGTTCAATTATAGTCTTGAGCCAACTGACATCAGATGATGTTAATCTAATCTGGTAGACCACAAATTCTCAAAAAGAGCCAATTATCACATTCCTAACTCTGGCCTTAAAGATGATAAGGGCCATGTAAGCAGAGAGGCCCAATTGCTAGCACTTGTAAGATGAAAAATCCCATTAGTATTCACATTAACCTTCTGGCAGAAATCAGGGGTGCTTTGCCTCACATAACCCCTTAAGAAAGCTGACTGAAGCTTGCACACCTAGGCAAAGCAACTACAGCTTCACACTCCTATCAAGTGAGGTAGGTTAAGGTTTTCATAGTGGCATAATATATGAATTAGAAGAGCAACATACATACTAAAGTAGAACAACAGAAAATCCCTTCTCAAGGCCTCACTCCTCTCTTGACAGGACAGACTATCAGCCACGATGTTCTGATGCCTTTAATATGAACAATTTCAAACTGAAATCCTGCAGACTCAAGGCCCACCTACCCTTCATCCAATGAGTGAAGAACTGGGTTGTGGTCTGTTTCCACAACAAATCTGACACCACACAGATACAGCTTTGGCTTGTTAAGGGCCCAAACCAAAGCTAGCTCCTCCTTTTCCAGAGTGCACTAAGCTTGTTCTCAGGGCAATAACTTTCTGCTCAAATGGACAACAGGGTGAAGCTCCTCATCACTTCCCTTTTGGAGCAACAGGGCTCCCAGGCCTTTCCCTGAAGCATCGGATTTTTGTAATTGGAAGGCACCAAGATCACTGTTTGTACCATCTGCTTCTTTAACTCATCAAAGGTCTGTTGACACTTAGGGGTCCAGATTACCTTAACAGAGGCCCTTTTCTTACATACATCAGTCAAAGATGAAGCCAATTCTGCTGGAAAAGATGTGGTCAGATAGGAACCTATCTTCATTGCTGGTGGGGCTGCCAAGTAATAAAACAATTTTGGATTGAGGTGATGACACAAATACAGAGGATTACACATCAAACACTCCCTTGCAGGCCAGAAATTGCACTGCTAAACTTATGGAATAACTCTTTGACAGGGGACACCAAAGAACTAACATCAATACTACTCGCCTCAGCCAGGCTGACAATAGCAGCGGCCTGGAAATCACCCTCACCACCAACTATATCAGCATGGCAAGATAAGATTTGGGACAAATTCGTTATGGCAAAGATCACAGACTCACTGAATAGAGTGAACAATAATAGTACTCCAACTATGTCTAAGTTTGTTTGGATCTGGGCTACAGTTCTTGACTACATGACAGCAAATGATATTCTACCATCTAGACAAATATATCGTAAATGGTTATATTTATAGTTCTCTCTGATGATAACAGGTTTTAACAGAATTAGGATAGTTTACTATACAGGTACATACCCTTGCTAATCACCAAAGTGCTTTAGAGTTTGCGATGTTTATAGTTACATTGTGTGTTGTTGTATAAAACTATATTGTTGAAATGTTATGCAAAGTCTTTAACAAAACCAATAAAAATAATTTTAAAAAAATGAAGCCAATTGATTGAACCCTTTTACAAATCTTCTGTAAAAATTTACCAGGCCTGAGAATTCTTGTATATTCTTTTTTGTGGCTGGCCTAGGCCACTCCACAATGTTAGCAACCTTGAGACTTAATGCTATTGGACCCAATCATATGCCCCAGATACACAACGTGATTACATTGAAATTGACAGAGGCCTTGATAATAAATCCAGCTTGATGGATGCTCTGGAGCACCTCTCTCACATGTTCTAGGTTTTCTTCCCAAGTCAGACAGTAAATGTCAATGTCATTTTGATAGGCAGCTGCAAAAGACAGTCCATGCAGTAATCAATTCATCAACCTCTAGAATGTCTTTGGAGCACCATTCAGCTCAAATGGCAAATTAACGAATTGATAATGTCCCAGAGGTGACACAAAGGCAGTTTTATCAGAAGCTTCAGGACTCAGAGGGATGTGCCAATAACCTGAAGCCAACTCAGTGATGCTAATGTAGGCAGCACCAGCCAAGTCTTCAATTAAACTCTCAATTCTAGGAGGAGCATAAGGATCCACAGCAGTTAACTTGTTCAACTTACTGAAGTTCACACAAAAACAGTGTTCATTGGGGGCATCTCTCTGATAACCTCTTCATTGGTACAATGACTACAGGTGCTCCCCGATCAGATTGAGACTCTTTGACCACTCCCCACTTCAACATGTTTGAATCTCAGCAGCCACTATTTCTTTCATGGGCCCATTCAGTGGGTAAGGGCTAGATTTTGTAGGCGCATGTGCCTCCATTCCAATGTGATGGGTGAAAAATTTGTTTGGCCAGGTTTGAGAAAAGAGGCTGGAAACAGCTCAACACCTGTTTCAGTTCATTCTGCTGTGATGGCGATAAGGTGAGGGCTATCTGTAGTTGCTGTAGCCTTTCAGCTCCTGCATTCTCATTCAATAACTCAGGCAAGTACAGTTCCTCTTCCTCTGCTGCCTTCACTGGAAACATCTGGCTAGCCCTCTCACAAAACAGCTTCAGGTGGTCAGTGTGAACAACCTGAGTCTTCTTATGAGAGCCCATTTCCTGAACCAGATAATTACCATTTTGCAGCTTTTGTAAGACACAAAACAGACCAGCCTATGCAGGCTCCAGCTTGGCTATGTGATCAGGTTTCAAAACCAAGACCTTATCTCTGATGACCAAGCTCCTAGATTTGGCTCACCAGTCATAATAGTCCTTCTGTTGGTCTTGTGCCTATTTAAGGAACTCACCAGCCACCTTCCTGACCTGCTCCAAAGTGTGTTTTAACTTTGCCAGATATTTTATGGCACTAAGGGGACATTCCAACATCTGGTTCCCCTTCCAGATGACCTTAAGTAGCTGCAGGGGCCCAATGATCCTTCTTCCAAACTTCAGTTCAGCATGAGAGTGCCATCCCAGGCTAGCTGCAGGGGTGTCTCCGATGGCAAATACAAAATAGGAGAGTGCTCCATCCCATCCTCCCGGGTACTACATGGCATAAGCCTCCAGCATCTTACCTAAAGTCTTTTCAACTGTCCATTTGCACTTTGATGATGTGCCACAACAGGAGTGTGCTTAATCCCATCCAGTTCATAGACTTTCTGCATTAGTTTCAAAGTGAAGTTACTTCTCTCACGGGAAACTATAATCTCAGATCAACCAAATGTTGAGCTGAATTCTAACAGAGCTTTAGCGATGTTGGTAGTCATGATGGAGCTGAGTGTGAATGCTGACAGGAAGTGGGAAGCATGATTACCACCAACAAGATGAATTGTCATCCTGATTTAGTTCTGGGCAAAGGTCACAAAACATCAGTGGAGATTAGCTGGAAAACCTGACCACAGGGAATGGTCTCAAAAGTACTTTAGGGTGGTCCTGTGGGAACCCCACCTTCTGGCAGATCTCACAAGCGCTGCTGTAAGTTTGCACACTTTTATTGGCATTAGGCCAGTAAAATGAATTGGTAATTTGAGTTAAAGTTTTTTTTATGCCTAAATGTCCACCAAAGGGAGCGTCATGGGGCCACCCTCAAGATATCTTGGTATTTTTGTGGTTATGACCAGCTGCTTTACTGGCTTTGTTCCTTCTGGATAGTCTTTGGGAAGGTACTCTATATATAAATACATGCCGTATAAATCTGCTCTTTACAAGTTCATTCAGCTTTCCAGGCATCACTTCTGCCTGCAGATGACAGTCTCTGAGAGAGGCACACTTATGTTGAATTTCCCTAAAGGCTTCAGAGATCTAAAAAACCTGATCATCCCTCCCCTGGCATTATTTTTGACTCAGGCTTGATTTTCTGAGGAGCATGGGCGGGATAACCTGCCATCCATAGGGCCAGGACACTAGAAGCCCTCCCACTGTTGCCCCCCACCCCAAGCCCCAAGAATACAGAGCACCACTTGCCCCAGAGTCCCTATCTATACCTTGTGGCTAATAGCCACTGATGGATCTCTGCTCAATATGTTTATCTAATTCCCTCTTGAAGCTGTCCATGCTTGTAGCTGCCGCCACCTCCTGTGGCAGTGAATTCCATGTGTTAATCACTCTTTGGATGAAGAAGGACTTCCTTTTATCTGTTCTAACCCGACTGCTCAGCAATTTCATTGAGTGCCCACGAGTTCTTGTATTGTGAGAAAGGGAGAAAAGTACTTCTTTCTCTACCTGCTCTATCCCATGCATCATCTTATAAACCTTGATCATGTCATCCCTCAGCTGTCATTTCTCCAAGCTAAAGAGCCCCAAGCGCTTTAAGCTTTCTTCATAGGGAAAGTGTTCCAACCCTGCGCTAGCATGCCCAGTGCTTCCTTCCTACTTGCCCATCTGCTTCCTTCCTACTTGCCCTGTGCTGAGGCTAAAATCTGTGTGCTGGGGGTGTGTTGGATTGCAAAAAAAAAAGTAGTTTTTTTAAAATGCTGCTTGTGTCAGAGAGTCAGGGAATTCTTCCCTGGAAAGAAGAGTTTTTGTGATTGGCTGCTCTACTTACTCTCTGATTGGCCAGCATCAGCTGAGATTGGAAATAAAACAGCTGACCTGGAGGGGAAAGTATTATTCACCTTTTCATTCACCTTTTGGTCTTTGTCTGAAATCTAATGTCTGGATCAGTAGTCAAAGGGTTTGGCTTCTGAGAGAAGAGACTTTGGGAGTCAGTGATTTCTGTCAGGCAATAGTCAGAAAAGTACTTCTACAGAGTGAAGAAGAGGGACTCTATTGTCTTAAATATATCAAAACTACTCTGAGGGAGAATTTAGATTCTCAGTCAAGAAAGCTACAAAACAGCTTTATACAGACAATGAATACTGGATAAGGATTTGGCAGAAGATCTGGGTAGTTAAAGTCCCATACAAGCCAAATAGTAAAAAGAGTTGTTGCTTCTTAGGGACAAGGAGAATAACTTCCTGCCAGTGAAAGCGGTTGGGGAGAGATAAAAAGCCTTGTGATAAAAGGGAGAAGCTTAGACACTTCAGGAGTTAGTGAAAAACTGTAATATCTAAAGGGAAAACCTAGATCTTTGGAAGGAGAAACCTAGAAACACCAAGAGCTTACTATTCTCGAAGAAACTATATTCAAGATTCTGTGTAACAGCTGAAATATGTAATAAGCAAAAACCTCTCACTGAAAAGAATCTGAAACTCAGAAATTAAGTTTCAACAACACTCTTGTATGTTCAAAAGCCTCAGTTCTGTATATATTAGAAAGTTTTATCTCAGCAACTTCTATACCTTGAATCCTCATATTTATATATTCCCTGCTTGTTTAATAAAATCATTATTCTGTTTTTGAAAGTTAATCTGCCTCAAGTGCCATTTCACAAGGGTTTATAAAACAAGACAGTGCCTGTCTTTCCCACAAGTTCCTATACTGGGTCTAATGCCTAAACAAATATCTGTGATAGGGTGGGACAATTTAAGCTTATCAGGCAATGAAGAAAGACACATTACAGGAGGGTGACTCAGTTACTGAGGGGAACTAAAATATTTTTGGAGGGAAAATTCTGCTTGGATGTTGGGAAGAGACAGCAGTCTGTCATAGGGGGATAAAAATTTGTGAGCCAGGGCATGCTAGTGCAACTTAGTGGAAACACAGACTTCTAGGGATGGAGCAGAAATCACTGCCCATGGCTATGAACCCCAAAAGCATTCTGTAACCCCCAACAATCACAACATCACTCTTCTACTGTTCAAGCCATTTCTTCTAGGATGAGGGAACAACAAGCTTCTAAGGTGATATTTGGCCCCTGACACTTCACCCTCCAAGGGAGCCTCACCACTTGCTTCCTCTTGAGCTGTCAGCTGTCCTCTTGAGCCCTCTGCTTCTGAATCTGTAACTGAATCTGCTCTGCCTGAGGCCACTGAACTTTGAACTATCTGTTTTTCTTCACCACAGCAACTAGAGGGATCTGAGGGCCAATCTGCATTTAGTATTTGCTCAGTTGTTTTACCAAACCCACACTGGAACAGAAAAAGATGCAGTTCAAAACCACATTCAGCTATCCCAGGCCAACACTGTACTGACTGCAGAGTCATCCCCAAATGGCCATAAAATAGCCATAAATCTATGTAGACAGCCAGCATTAAACCAGAGATCAAACGAAGTGAAAGCAGCATGCAGTCTGGACACTGCCATAAAATGCGACAGTCAAAGTGAAAGTGGCATGCAATGTTGATGGGAATTTCTGTTCCAGTGTGGGATTGGTAAGACAGCGGAGCAAATGCTAGATGCAGATCGGGCCTCAGTGTCTTGGGCCCCTTCCTCCTCAGATTCCCAACTCTCTGAAGCTTTCTCTGTCACAAACCTCACTTGGGGGGCACTCTCCCTTCTTCTTTGGCAGTCATGTCTGACTCTCATGGCAGTGGTAACATTCCATTTTTGACGCAGATATGGCTCCTGGTTTGTTGTCCAGGACAAACACAGGACTCTGCCTGCTGGGATGGTTGGCAAAACTCAGCTGCTCACCTCTGGACCTTTAGGTTGCTGTCCTTCCTTTCTCTCTGCACCAGGCTTCCATTGCTTCAGCCCCCTTTGCTCATACTGAAGCGGAGTTGCCAGCTAGTCAGCAAACAACACCATATCACTCAGTGAGGCAGGGTTGCAGGCTTGAATCAAGGCAGCAACATCAAATAGTAGAGCCTGAAAGAATTGTTCCCAGATCAAAATGCCTCACAGTTGAGCATGTATGTAGGCTTGGGAGGCTTCCACCCATGAATCTAGGAGCCTTGTTAGATGTGACATAAATGCAGCATGTTTCCTTGGGTTTAGAGCTTGCCTTTCAAAAATGTTGAAAAGTACTGAGACTGACGAGTGATTTCAGCTCTCACATACTTTATTAGTTGAAGAACAAGACAACTAAGCCGGCTCACAGGCCGGCTTTTTATCCCCCGTGAGCCCACACCCCAAAACACACAACACCCAGTGATTCGCTATTTACATTGATTGAGTTAACTCCTGCTCCTCAATTGGAGGGGAGCCAGGATCCTCTAGTCCATTGTCTTTCGGGGCGAAGCTCAGGCCCTTCGCCTGGCCACATGGTGGACCGGTTAGAACTGGTCCCAGCACGTGGCTGTCCTAAGCCCATGTCCTCAAGTGGATACATTACAAATGTAATCTCAGCTGATCTTGAGACAAGCCAAAGCACTGCCTAACAAGTCTCTTGAACTGCTGATAGTCCTGGGCCACAGCTGGTAGCTCACTCATCAGGTCACTCAGCTCCCCACGCACATGGGCATGCAAGATTCCCAGGTATTCTTGGGGTGGCACCTTAAAATTTTGGCATGCAGATCTGAAAGACAAGAAGTATAGCAGTGAATCCATTCCATCCTGTAACACAGGGAACTTCCACTTTTCCCAATCCTTGCCATAATCATGAAGCAGCAAATTCACCTGCTGTGTTTGTAAGTCCATTAAGGCCATAACTAGACCTTGTAGTACTCCAGGCTGATTTCTCCCAGCTGTACTACCACCTCTTACACTGTACAAGGTTGTCACCTCCTGCAGGTTTCTGCAGTGGACCTCTCTCTGTTTCATGGCCACAGTCTTTCAGTGAAGCCCCAGACTGGCACATACTTGCTTCTGCCCCCTGCTCTCTGCTGAATTCACGCTACCCTCTGGGATGTCTGGAGGCTGAAGAGTCCAGCCTTCCTTGAAGGCCAAAAAATCTTCCAAGCACTCCTCTGGTTCTTCACCTTCTGACCCACTGTCAATAAGCCACTCTGCCCTGTGTTCTCTCACTGTGGCTCCTGGACGTAGCTCTTTTTCCTGGTCATATCACAAATGCTCATGGGCTGGTTCTTCTCCTTCCAGGCATATCCGCACTTCCTAGCGCCTGCCCACATGTTCAATTCTTGACCCAGGGTATGCTGGGTTAGCCAGTCACCACAGATACCATGCACTGGAAACTGGATATGCAGTCTGAAATCAAGTTGAGCAACAGAGCTGAAGATCAGAAAGCAGGGAAATCAGTCAAAGGCTGCAGGAGCAAGGAGCAGGTGCTAACAGCCAGGATCAGGTCTGAGCATGCACAGTTGCTTCCACACTGAGGCAGGTGTTTATGACTAGGTCCTCCCTTCCCTGGGAGTCAGTCTGCCATGACTCACAGCCCCTCACGCAGGGCCGGCTCAAGGTGGCTCTGCGCCCTAGGTGGGCACAGATGCCAACCTCCCAGTGGAGCCCGGAGACCCTGCCATGTCACTCCCCAGCTCTTCTCCCCCCCCCAGGGCACCTTCCGCCGCTGCCTCCTCCCCGCCCCTGCCGCCAAGAGCGCCCAGCCGGGGCGCAGGAGGTGGCAGTGCAGCTCGCTCGCCTGCCCACCCGCACGCCCTGGGTAACCTTGGTCATCGGTGGCAGGGCCAGGCTAGCAGCGCAGCCTTGCTTGGCCTCCCCCCACCCTGGACTGCTGGCTCTACAAGCCCCCTCCGCCTGGCAGGCGCTGTCTGAAGGCCACAGCCTCATGGCCTATCCATGTCCCAAAGCCTCCCAAAAGACCCCTTCTGCCCGGGCCCCTGCTTGCAGCCCCAGCCACCCTGACCCCGACGACGCCCCCCCCGTTCACACTCTTCTTCCCGCAGCAGCTGGGGGGAGGGCACTCAGGACTGGTGGTGGGGGTGGGGAGAGTCCCCGCTGGCCATCGCCATGCCGCTCCCACCTCTCCCCCCCGGGTGCCTCCTGCACCCTGGCTCAGGCGCTGACGGTCACCTTGGGCCTCCCAGTGACCTGCCTTCCCCTGCAATCACTTTGGGGACCAGGCGGGAGAGAGTCAGGCTTCTTCTCCTCTGCTGGGGCCAAGAGGCAAAGTTTCGCCCCCTACCCAGCACCAGGTGAAGAAGAGAGAGGGCTGGGAAAAGCAAAGGTTTCACTTTGGGGAAAGTGTGCAGGATTGGGGAGGGGCAGTGGAAGTCAAGAAGATCTCCAATCGCCTTTGTAAGAAAGTCACCCCTGTAAGACATGCCGCCCCTTCCTCTCCCCTCCCCCCCCCGGGCCGGCGTGCAGGCAGGCAAACTGTGCCGCCACCTCCTGCACCCAGCCAGGTGCTCTTGGCGATGGCGGCGGCGGCAGGTACCTGGTTAGGGCGGCGGGGGAGGGGCTTTTCAGGGGCTAGTGAGCGAGCCGGCCCTGCCCTCACGTTGCCTTTGCAAAAGCTGCAGTCTAGCACTCCTCCTTCACTCTTGCACATTCAGCTGCTGGTGTGCCCTGCATCTGGAACACTCAGGAGAACTAGGTGGGGATTCTGGCCTTGGGGTGTGTTCACCTGGGGGTGCTGGATCAGTCTCTTCCTCTGGCTGCACCTCCTGTGCAGCTGCTAGGGTCTCTTCTCCCTCAGGTGCTGTTAAGGGTTCTTCTTCTGGGCTGACTCCAGAGGAGGCTGGGTTGCTCTATGCCTCTTCCTCATCTGAGGAGCAGTCAGCCTCAGCAGAGCCAGTACCCATGACACAGGGTAACTTCCATTTCAGCAACATTGCTCGAGGCTCCCAGTAACTCTGCTACTGCCATCATTCCTGACTTATCCATCCTGACTTCTGGCCAGCTAGTGTTTTCATTGAAATGTATCCTTTGTCTGCCACATTTAATGGTGGTCCTTTGTTTCCTTTATGCAACCATCATATACGCCACAGTGCATCTCAGAGGTATTATCTAAAAGGGTTCAATCACATTTTCTTCAAAGGATTATAAATACTGATAGGCAATATGATGTCCTTGGTAGAACTTAAGAGTTAGGATACCGGGCTATCTAAGATACTACAGGATCACTTTTCCTACAGAAATAAAAGAGCACAAAAGAATGAGTATTTAATGTCTTCATGGTTTCATTTTGTCTGCACAAGAGGAGGGAAAATAAATGGATCAAAGTAGAACAGAACAACAAAAACATGTGATGTGACTTGGAAAATGGTGGAAAAATTATAGGAAGGCTAAAGGGAAACCATATAATTTACTCCATACTCATTCTCCATAGACAGAGCTACACAACAAGCAAATCCTATCTTTCTACCAAGCTCTGTTATTGTGGCTAATTCTAGTATACTTTTGTTGACTAGAACAAATTGGATGAATTACACGGCAACTGCATATGTTTGTGTAAATATATCCTATTCATAGATAGTCACTGGAACTCTAAAGGCAGGTGATCGGTATCTCAGAGTCATTCACCTCACTTTTATGTAAGGAGATTATTATAATTGAAATCTCGGACTGGTTAAAATGAAAGAAATCTGGGCACTGTTACTCTGGCACATCTATTTTCAGATACATTAAAAACTTTCTGCTGCAGGCAGACTTCACAGGCTTGTGCACAAGCATCAACTATCCTTCCCATTTTGAATTTCTCCCCAAAACCACTTTGAAGAGGCTACCAAACTAACATTTTTATCGTTATGAGGAAGTTCCCAGATGTATTGATCAGTACTTGGTTTTCTTAAGAATTTCTGGATAAAATTGATTTGATTTCCACACAAAGCTTCAAAATTCCATTGTAAAAAAATAAACAGTTAATTTATTGTTTCAATTGGGTCTAGAGCAGAAAAATAATAATGGGGGGCGGCTTATGATGTTGGTTCTGTATGATTTAAACAACCGTTAAGAAAAAGGAAACTATACATGTCACCACAATGACTCATGTGCAAACTGCTCTGCCTACTACACTACCCAGATGAGAGCCTCCCCATAGCTAGTGTGCCTGCCAGAATTGTCCAAGAATCAGAGACTATTAGGACTGGAACAAACATCAAACATGATGTGGACATCTTTGGGCAATCAGACCACTTCAAGAGCATCAGTCCTCATCAGTTCTGTGATTCCACTATTACAAGCTTAACTAGATGTGGTGCCCATGTGGTGCTGTTAATTTTGTCAAGAAATGTGAACCCTTTTCTTGAGTGTCATTCCCCTGATATAAATTGCCCCCTCCCTGCCATTAGTACCATGGAAGAAAGAAAAATGTATAGCGTCTGTCAGGGGGATAGCCGTGGAGCAAAGGGTTAAATACCCATAATTCAGTGCCACTTTCACCATCAAATTAACAGCTATTTGCTTTCCAAGTCAAAATGGGACATCTCTCCCATGGAACAGTTGCATCATACTTAGTTGGGCCCTGAGTGTCCACAGATATAAACAGTTAAATAAATCTGTTGCCTTTGGTATGTTTGCCAAAGGCACTATTACTTTGCTTAAGAAAGGGGCATGTTTTACCTCTGTGAGCAACAGACTTTTATCACTTTGAAGCGGAAAAAATACTTTTCAAAATACACTGAAGGTAAGTATGGAGGCTTTGGGGGTATTTTTGGAGGGGGTACAATTTAATCTTGAATATAATACATGAATGGGTCTTTATTCTTTCCTCCCCTCTTGCTGAAATCCTTCACTCCTCTACAGAAATCTACACCTGAAGGCAGTCTGCATCAATTCCAGCTCTGAAATGGGAAACCTGGTATCTTAGGCTCTCCATACAGATCTTCATTCAACTTGTTAAAAGTGTTTTGCATGTTACATATCTATGTGTGATTTTTAGGTGTAGATTTCAAGTGTGTAGCTACAAATGTAAATGTGAGCTGTACATGTTGGCAAGCATATGCGTGCTTTTCAGGGAGCCAGAAATCTTTGCAGCTCCCTCTCTAGTAGACTCTTAGCCTGGGCTTGCTACCACACAATCTGTGAAACAGCACAAAGCCTCTTTCACTGTATAGATGTCCAGCTGATAACACACTTGGGATCCTTCACCTAATATTTGATCTCAGTATAACTTTGGTAACTTTTACTTATATGCTGTCCTTGCTAATATTTTGCCATCTTCTTGGGTTGCACTTATTTAAAACTTCCCTGTGTTTACTGTTGTCTCATTTGAATGCTCAGCATATCTCTTCTCTTCTAAAATGAAACGCTGTGAGTTTCTGGAAATGCCAGAATATAAGATGAGTAAATTGAGTTCTTGCATTGAAAATTATTGTCTTTGGGGAATAAGGCTCAGGTGCACACTGTGAGATCAATGAATGGAGAAGAAATTGAAGAAAGATGCCTTTCACAGCAGATTGGATCTTAGGAGTGTTACAGGTTATTGCATCCAATATCTTCCTTTACTCCTTTCTTCCAATAGCCTGTAAAGTGCAAAAACAAAAAAGGTCATTCAGGCCATTTTTGCTTAGACATATTATACAAACCTATGATCTGCAAGCCACATTCATTCTTCAGCTCATATTCACAGACATAGCCCTTTAGCGTGTGGGGCAGGCTTCTTTTGTCTCAGTAAGTCCCACACCATGAAGCAGAAGGCATAATTGTTCCACTCCTTATGGTATGTAGACTGTAATAATACAGTTACTGTATAAATCTATGGTGTGACCTCATTTGGAATACTGTGTACAGTTCTGGTCACTGTACCTCAAAAAAGATTTTATAGCATTGGAAAAGGTGCAGAAAAGGACAACTGATCCCATGCATAATTTTGTAAACCATTATAATGTCACCCCTCAACTGTTGTTTCTCCAAGCTAAAAAGCTCTAACTTCTTAAACCTTTTTTCACAGGGAAGGTGTTCCATCCCCTTAAAGAGGTTAGAGCTTTTTAGCTTGTAGAAACAACAGTGAAGGGTGACATTATAATGATTTACATAATTATGCATGGGATAGAGAAGGTGGAGAAAGAAGTACTTTTTCCCCTTTCTCACAGTACTTTTATTCTCGTGGGCACTCAATAAAATTAATGAGCAGTAGGCCTGGAACAGATAAAAAGCAGTACTTCTCCACCCAAAGAATAATTAACATGTGGAATTCACTGCTGCAGGAAGTGGTGGCAAATGCACATTAGATTGTACATTCTGTGGTCGGTACTGTGCAGATTGGCATCCAGATAAGTACTTCATTTAAAAATAACAACAACAACAACAACTGTTGGTACTCAAATATACCATTACATCAATTTCCACCAATTCCCGCCTAAGGATTTGTGAGAGCCACCAAAAAAGGGTGAAGGTACTCAGCAGCACCACAGAAAACGGCCCTGACACTGAGTATATTAACATATTTGGAAGTATCAAGTGTGCTTCTTACATCAGAATTCAAAGATAAGCTATGAATCTTTAGATTCATACTGTTTGAACATTGGACCTCCTACTTAACTTAAATGGCTTCTAAATACCAGAAATTTTTGAAAATAATTTATGGTATTCTTTGTGTGTGTGAGTGGTGCTGCTGTTTAAAGGGGGGGGGAGAGTCCAGCTGGGTAGATGTATGAAAACTTTTTGGAGGGCTTTGTTTTCTCTGAATTGTAGCCACCATTAGGAGGTGCGTGGTGTATTTTCCCCTACAGCTGAAATGAAATGTGCACAAGTTCAATGCTATGGCAATGTTTCTATATGATCTTGGACTGCCTGGAAGGCATCATGGAGTGGGAGATGGTTCAAGTTATTGTTATAATCCTGGTGATAACATTTGCCATTGGGATTTTATACATGAGACTTCAAAATGCCTTCTTGATTGCATCTTCCTTCTATTGTGGAACCCAAGGCATTCATGGTGTTCCCAGGAACTTTCCCATCGAGGCAGTGACAAGACCTGGACATCAAACCATACCCTTGGGCCATCTGTGAATGGGCAACCAAGATAAAGGCAGACATCTGGCTGGATTCCCATGTATTTCAAGAGTAAATTGACAAGTAGCTCTCAACAAAGTCCAAACTATTTACAAAGAGGAATGCACTTTTATGG
Source organism: Gekko gecko (assembly GCA_029375565.1). Classification (NCBI taxonomy): domain Eukaryota; kingdom Metazoa; phylum Chordata; class Lepidosauria; order Squamata; family Gekkonidae; genus Gekko; species Gekko gecko. The sequence continues at coordinate 136,252,033 of JAPDNY010000003.1, read as the reverse complement.
ACTCACTGTGGACAGGAGATTTGAAAAGCTTAGTTTCACATCAGTTAGCACTTTGCTCCACAAATCTTTCCCTGGAGTCATTCCAGTCCAAGTAAGGATATAACCCCTCTTAACTCTGTTGTTACTTAGGCAGAACAATGGCAGGATCTGGCCTTTGCCAATGTTCTTGAAATTTAAACATAAATACAGTATGAATACCCAATGGCCTATATTTTCAGATGAAAAATAACCATACTATACCCAACAAGGAAAAATATATATATAATGTAGCAAATCCAGCATCACATTGAATAGCAGAGTACATGCAAGAGTAAGATTATTATATGTCAGAATAAGAAGTAATTTTTTTAAAAAAATATTTCTTATCTTGTTAACAAGTGTTCGACAACATCCCTTAGCAGGGAAATAAAAGCATAGCAAGCCATCAGTCATTCTTTCAATAAACTTAAATTTAGATGCTACTGGCAGATTTCAGAATGCTTTGTGCTTCTCTGATACCCCTATAATACCCATATATTTCTTTAATACAACCACCCAATTGAAAAGGCTCAGGCAGTCATCTGTAGGTAGGTTTCTGAACATGTTGCTTAGATTTGTTTTATATCAAAGAAGTGTTTTTTTCTCCTGCTTATTTGTTTCATGAAGAATTCAGTGCCCATCTCTTTCATTTGCCAGAGCATTACAGTGTGTAATGAATAGAACAGCATGACAGAGCACTTGATCATAAGTTGCTCTCCTGGCTGTTCAGTGGCCTAAGCCAAACTTCTTGTGATGGAAAATAAATGTGACTTTATTGAGAAAGCGTAAAAATGAAACTTCCTGCCTGGTTTGTTTCCCCGCGTGCACAGTTTGCGCGGCGGGGGGGGGGATCTGATGCAAACCTGCTCAGCTGACGGTCGAGTTGTACAGTATACCTTGAATAGACACAGGTGGGAACCACAATTCTCACAGGGGGATCCTCCACCCCATCGTTGCCAACTCCCTCCTTTGAGATCAGTGGAGGGGCTGGGAGACTCACAGGGGGAAGAATCCAATATCCCACCCAATGCCAAGCCTGGCGAGGCTCCAGGCCCTACTACTTACTGGAATACTCCTCCACCATGCCTGGGCCTGCAGAGGCTGCCAACATCTGCTGTTGCTGTACTTGGGCCTGGAGTGGCTACCAGTGTCAGTTGCTGCCAGGATCAGGCCTGCAGGAGCTGCTGGCATCCACTGATGCTGTGCCTGGGCCTGAAACAGCAGCTGATATCCTTGTCTGCTGTGGCTGGGTGTGAAGCAGATGCTAGCGTTATGCTCCATCTCACCAAGGCCCTCAGTGACTGCTGACTTTCACTGCCTCCTAGCCCAGAACATCTGCAGCCTGAAGCTGTGACTGACAGCAGCCACCACTGAATGCAGCAGCTGCTTAAGTGCATTCTCTGCACATAGGCAGAGGATGTAATTCTATTTTGGGGGTGATTTAAACCCCCTTTTTAAAAAACTTTAGTTTCAGATTTTTCTGTACACCTGGGGATTAGCCTCTGCCTAAGAAAACTGTGGCCCAGTTGTGTGCTGCTGACCACAGACCAAGGCCCGGTTGCATTGTAAGGAACCCTCAAGGACTTGTAGGGTTACAACTCATTTTCTTCCTCCCCAAACTATTTCCTCTTTCTCTCCTGTTGGCAATTACCGTATCCTCTCCCTGCCTCATTCTCACTTCTCAGCCATTCACCAACCTACCTTTTATCTGCCTCCCATCTTCAGCTATACTTATTCTTTATTTACTTCATTTATACCCCACCTTTCTCCACAGTAGGGACCAAAGCAGCTTACATTATTCTTTTATCCTGTGAGGTAGGTTAAGCTGAAAGTATCTGACTGGTCCAAAATCACCTGGTGAGGTTCCACAGAAAGATGGGGATTCAAGCCTGGGTCTCCCAGACGCTTCTCTGAAGCTCTTAACTGTTACACCACACTGGCTTTCATAGGGTGGCTGCTGCTGAACAGTAACATGTAGCCAGGCCTAGTTAAGCCATGCAAGCTGGATGTTATCAAGCCACTCAGAGGCTACTGTCAGGCCCATGGTTGCTAGTCTCCAGGTGGGACTTGGAAATATTCCATAATTACCATAGAACTCCAGACAACAGAGATCTGTCCCCCTGGATAGAATGGCTGCTTTGGAGAATGGACTCTGTGGCCTCATCCCTCCCCAAACCCTGCCCTCCTCAGGCTCTTATCCCAAAATCTCCAGGCATTTTCCAACCTGGAGCTGGCAACCCTAGCCAGGCCTGGCCCAAATAAGCACTCCCTCAAAGGCCAAAATAGAACTTATTGACACTGAAGCCAGGAATATTGTGGTTGCCTAGCAACAGCCACTGAGGGCATCCGTTGCTTAAAACTATAGATGCTCCTTTGATCATTTTTAGATTTTTTAAGCTGCCCAGTGGTGTGGGGTTTTTTTTTTTTTTTTTAGACTTCACATTTTACTGCAAACCTAGCATCCTTTTCAGGTTTGTAGAAAGATCTGTATTGCCTGTTTACAGCTCTGGTCACCAGATTTAAGTATCCAAAGATATCCTAACTTTGCTATTACAATATATGATGATCAGCTCATGTCTGATTAGGGTTGGGCACAAACCAGAAAAATGCAGTTTGGTTCATGCCGAGCCTATCTTGTGAACCACAAACAGTTACGAACTTTTAGGGGCCAAATGAACCAGTTCAGTTTGTGAGGTTTGTGACCCACTAGAACACCTCCCCCCAGTATGCTAGAGACACCAAACTCACAAAGGATCTCTGGCTGACTCTCCACTACTGCCCTCCAAGCTTGATGAGGATTGGATTTATAGGGTCTGAGTTATGCCTCCCCCCGAAGGTGACCTCAGGAAACTGCTTTTTGGGGAAATTACTGGGGAGAAAATAAATAAAAATAAAATAAAATCCAGTCCTCTAGTCCAGGGGTCCTCAACCTTTTTGAATCTGTGGGAACACTTGGGATTCTAACACAGTGTGGTGTGCAGAGCCACAATGTGGCTACTACAGCTTACCTTCAATCACTCAGTGAAGATCCTTGTGCCATGGTGGCAGTTGTTCCCAAAGCAATTTTAAATATCTGCATAGCCATTCTCCAGTGGCCAATCAGAAGCCTTTTGGGGCAAAAGCTCCACCTGGCCCTTCCCACTTTCTAGAAACACTTGGTATGCTCCAGGAAAGGTATTGGCAGCCACCATACTGCCCATAAGCACCATATTGGGGACACCTACTCTAGTCCAAGAAATATCTAAATTCCATGAGTCTTTTCATTCTTTTGTTTATTTCCCCAACAGTGGCGATAGGGTGGCACTCATATCAAACTACGGCTGTCACACTGCAGCCAGCAACCCCTGGGAGGAACGGCCTGGCATGCTGGCATGCTAATGTCATGTCTAGTAAAAATTGAAAGTGACAGACCTCTATGGTTTTACCATAGAATTTTTGTAAATTCTAGAACATCCATGACATCAACACAACACTAGCACATGTTCCATTCTCCTGCCCATTTCCTTCCACCAAGGCCTAAGGTGCCAGCAGGCAAAGGAATGAGATGTCAGAAGGCATCAAACAAAAGCCAGCAAATTCAGGCCTTGAACACACACTAAGCATGTATGATAGCATTCATTTGTCATCTTTTCCAGCATAAGGGGGAAAAGTTCATGTTCACAAAAGTGGCCTCACTTCATTTTGAGGCCAATCAGAGCACAAACCTTCATTGTCCCCCTTTCCTCTCTCTTAAATACAGAAATTGTACCTGTCAGTTTTAAATTGTGTGTGAACATCATATGAATGTAGTTAAGGGTCATTAGTCTTTCATCTTTGGAACCAAGTGAAGCTTGGATGAGAACTGAAGGGCATAGACATGGAAGCCTGTGTTCAGATCCCAGCTTAGCCGTACGTTCACTATAGTCTTTGCCTTGAATAAATTGCTTCAATTCTTCACCCTAAAATTAAATAGTGATCCAATCTGGTGTGAAGATGAATAAGGAATGCAAAAGCCAGTCCTACCATGTTTGATGGAGCTTACTCTCAAGGAAGTGTGCATATCTGTTTGGACATCCAGGGATCAGGAAAGCTTCACTCATCCATCAGTTTTTCCATATATCCATGCACTGTGTAGATCTATATCACAGAATCCTATATATATAAAAGCCGAATCTATTAGAAGTTTCTAGCTCTCCAATTGGCTGTGCTGTGCGCTCCATCAGCCATAGACCCATCAACTGCCACTCAAGAGTACCTGCATGCTATTGGCTGGGTGCTGGGTCTGCTCCTCTCCCCCACCCACTGCCGGCTTGGCCACTGTTCCCACTCAGAATAAACTGTCAAAACATCTGTCTCTCATGATGAATATGCCTCTACTGCTGTTTGGCTCCTCCTTGGCTGTCTGGCTACTTAGTTGGGCCAGCAGCCATCAAACCATTCTCTTCTCCTGCTGTGCAGCTCACCTTCCCCTCAGGGGCTGTTGCTAGGCAACCAAGCTTGGTTCTCAGTAAAAAGGCTGGGGGGGGAAGGCCCTTTCCAGGCCTACTTTGGCCTTTGTGAGGAACTCATTGGGGCCAGTCCTGACTAGTGTTGCCAGCTCCAGGTTGGCAAATTCCTGGAGATTTTGTGGTGGAGTCTATGGAAACCAGAGTTTGGGGAGGGGAGAGGCCTCAGCTGAATAGAATGCCACAGAGTCCACCCTCCAAAGTAGTTATTTTCTCCAAGGGGAGAGAGAGATCTGTTGCCTGAAATTCAGTTGTGGTACCAGCACTTCAGAGCAGGGTCTGCCAGACCCAGATTCTTGCTGTGGAAGCTGAGTGGGTGATTTTGGACCAGTCACAGACTTTCAGCCTAACCTACCTCACAGGGTTGTTGTGCAGCTCAAAAGGAGAGGGGAGTGATGTGAGCTGCTTTGATCCCCACTGAGCAGAAAGACTGTACATTTCCTCCTAGGGAACTATTGTTGCCAGTCTCCAGGTTTGGGCTGGAGATCACCCAGAATCACAACTCCTCTTCAGGTAGCAGAGATCAGTTCCCCTGGAGAAAATGGTGGGCTCTGTGTCATTATACCCTGCTGAGGTCACCACAGCAAACTGATGCTGAGTGCCCAAGACTGGGACACCTGCCCAGAGCCTGTTTCTAGAGCTCGTTGTATTTATTTCCACTACAGACCTTATTCCTAGTACCAATATAAAACATAAAAGTTAATGCTAAAGAAGGTTGTATTTTGGCCAGCAGAGGGCACTAAGCACCATAAAACCACACTGAAAATTCTACTCTGAAGAAAATAATGGAAAGATTCCAACATTCTTTTAAATAATTAAAGGGTAAAACTTGGACTTCTGACATGTGTTCTGAGAGTTAAACAAACATTTGTCCAGGCACTGCCTGGGAAATTTCTCCAACACTAACAATAATATCCACCATGGAAATTGTGATGTAAAAATAGAGTCTCACCGAAAGAATTTAAGTAAAGCATTTTGCATTCTTAAACATGTTAAGTTGTCCTATTATGAAGAAAGTTAGTAATCTGATCTTGGTTTTATTCAATCCCATTTTCCAAGTAACTCTGATACAGATTTCTGCTACAATGAAAATTGAGCCACTTCATAGTTTTGTTGTTGTTGCTGCTCAGTAGCACAACCCCAATACTTGCTAGAATCCACAGGCATGGCTTGATTCAGGAGTACGTGTCACATTCAGATACTATAAGCTTACAATTTGAAATAAATTATCAAGAAGGAGGGGAAGGGAAGGACATGAAGCAGGGAGACAAAAAATGCACATAGTTCCAGTCAAAAACCATGACTGTATTATGGTGAGTCACTCTATTCTTGGTGCTGGAGGGGGCAGCAGTGGGAGGGCTTCTAGTGTCCTGGCCCCACTGCTGGACCTCCTGATGGCACCTGGTATATTTTGGCCGCTGTATGACAGAGTGTTGGACTAGATGGGCCATTGGCCTGATTCAACATTGGCTTCTCTTATATTCCTATGTTCTCTTAGGAGGCTCAGAAGAAATGGTGCCCTCTGCCCTCTGCCACAGGTCAATCAGGAGGACTGAGAAGCACCAATGTTGCTGAGAGGAAAATCCTTAAAAGATGCCAGGAAACCCACTGGCTTTCATCAGACTCTACTGCTTGACCATTGTAACCAGGCCCACAAAGTAATGGTTTGTCCATGACAAGGGCCAAGTGGAAAATCTCCCCATTACCAAACCATGTACCTTGTCCACTGAGAAAACCAAATCAAATGTATGTCCTGCTATATGTGTCGGGCCCAGAATATTTTAAAAATTAAATTAAAGAAGCATTGCCTGTGCCTGTGCAGACAGCATAAAGAAAAAAGAGGTCTCTCAGTGTAGCCCTGCAAGATCTTGGATGCCAATTTTGGGACTGTAAACATTGTAGTGGTGGCGGCCAGTGGAAGAAGGAGGCAGTGCTGCCCCTGCGTTCCCCTCCCTTCATTCCTCCACCCCCACACAGAACAGCAGGCAGACGAGGTCTGCCCATAGGTGTGCCCTCCCTACCCACCAATCCTAGGCTAATGCTGTTCAGTGAAACCGACCCCACTTGCCAGCCTTCTCTCCTTGGTGGGGGTGGTATCTACTGAAAGAAGCAGAATGCAGTACAACCTCCTCCTTCTCTTCTCAGTCACCACCCCTGCCTTGTTATCAGCCCAGCTTCTTCTCTGCTTTTACCCTCCTTCTTTTCCACTCTTGCCCCACTGCTGATGGCAACTACTTTCACACACCCCCACACAGCAATCTTTATTGTGGTTGCCACACAGTCACAAAACTGGCATCCAAGATCTTGCAGAGCTACACTGAGATACCTCTTTTTTCTTTACACTCTCTGTACAGGCACAGACAATGCTTCTTCAGTGATTTTTTTAAAAAAATCCCACAATTAATGTTTGGGATTTTTCTGCAAACCTGGGGTTTCCCCTAGATTTGTAGGGAAAAACCCATTGTCCATACCTGGCCCTGTGTATTCCAGAGGGCAGGATCAGAATGAGTTATAAGATTAGTGGAAAACGCTATAATTAACATAATTGCATTTTTCAGAACTAGATCTGAGTCCAGTAGCGGCTTAGAAACCAACAAGATTTTTTGGGGTATGAGTTTTCAATTGCCAGATGCATTTTCAGAAATAATCTACTTAAATTAGACTCATTAGAGATACATGAAGAGTTAAAACAAGAGGACTTTCTCAGTTAATAATAGTGAGAAGCATAAAAGGTTCTGAGTTTCAAGCTGCAACTTGTTTACTATATTGCTCTATGAAACAAAGTTGCACAATATTCTAATATAGTCACCTGATTAAGTATTATACAGGAGAAAACAGTAGGGCTGTATTCACACAGTGAAGATGCTCAGTGTTGCAGAGGCATTACAGTGGCAATGGAGTACGCACACAGTCAGTTGAGCAGTGAATTCTTACACCACTCCACATGTCTTGGAACTTCTCTCCAGTCCTTTCTGGGCAATATGCACAGCAGCTACTTGCATGTTTTCCTCTCTTTCTCTGTAATTAAAAGGGCTATAGATGGTTTGTTGTTGTTTTAATCTGGGTATTCAGAGGAACCAGTAAATCATGACAATAAATGATAACATGTTACTGCAATAGACTGCAATAGGAGTTACCTTTAAAAAAAAAAAAAAAGCCAGTCAGCACTGCAGTGGGGAAAATGGTGGTCACAAGGGGCTAATAAAAAGAAAATGGCACCACTGTTGGAGGAACCTTTGACATGCACATCTTCCCATCCAGAAAGAATGCAAATACATTTATTTATTTATTTATTTATTTATTTATTTATTTATTTATTTATTTATTTATTTATGGGATTTTTATCCTGTGCTACCCTGCAAGTGGGCTCAGGGTGGTTCACAACGTCATCCAATGATAAAACCATACATTAGATTAATTAAAACAATCTATCAAAATGTTATATCAGTAACAGTTAAAATTTAATCAACTGATTTAAATACCTGCTGGCCACTTGGCAAATAGTTTCTTACTTAAGTGCAGGCTGTTGTACAATTAAATTCCCAGTCCAAAATTGGAGTCCAAATGAGGAGGAAGATCTTAGTGTTTTAATTGCAATCAAGACACTTGAAAACAGTTAGGCCAAACAAGCCCATCAAAAATTGGGTGATTTCTGAGCACAATCAGGAAATACCTGAAGGTTTACAGTTTAAATGAAATCATCATGAAAATAACATCCAAAAAGCATAATTGGTTACAAAAAATCATATATCATGTGAATAAAAATCCCCTTGTTGGTCAAATATAAAGAAAGGTGTTTCTATACACAGGGGTCTTTTTGTAGAAAAACAGCTGCAGGAGCTCATTAGCAACCTAAAAGATGCCCTTGCTGTTTTTTCATGAGTACACTGCCACCTTTGCTCTAACCATCTTAATTCCTGCTTTATTCTCCTACACTCTGGAGTATACCACAGAGCTTGTTTGGTGGGGGGATGAAGAAGGCATCAGGGAGTGATTTCATCAGTGGCTTCTGAGAGATGGCTCTGCCAGTCACCAACTCATCTAATGAATCACCAGAGGGCATCAGATCCCGCAGAGCACTCTGGAAACCAATTGGATTCAGTAGTCTCCACAAGTGAGCATAAATTAGCTAACTGCCTAAACAGGGAGGGGTTGGGAGGCTCAGGTGGGCCTTTGGGGCTAAGTGGTCTGACCATGGCATTGCCTCAGCAGTTATCAGCTCCATGTCTATCCCCACCCCCAAAATACGATCCACATATGGCCTACTTGATGTGTAGAAGTTGGGAGAGTCCCAGTGCTGCCATGGATGACACCAAGTCCCTGGCTTGTGAGGAGGCTACCTCATCAGCATGGACATTGAAGTCTCCCAAGACTATCAGCCTTAGGTACTCTAGTGCCCAGCCCAATACCATCTCCAGGAGGCCCACCAAGGTATCTACTGGTGCATTAGGCAGCTGGTATACAGCCAGATAGCCCAGCATTCCTCAGCATTCCACTGCAAGCCCACACATTCAATGCTGGTAATTTTTGGTACAGGGAGAGCCCTGAAGGAGAAATACTCCTGGGTGCGCAATGCCACCCCCCTGCTCATTAGTCTGGGACTGATGAAGAACCAAGAAACCTGTGTGGGGGGGAATCAGCTGGTTAAGGATGACAGTCTGGCCATCCTGCACCCAGGTCTGTCACGCATGCCAGGTCTACATTTTGAGCTGCAAGAAAATCCTGCAGGTTCAAGGTCTTATTATTAATAGACTTGGCATTGTACAGCATCAGTGCTGAAGAAGGGTAACCTATCCTAGCCCCTCTACCACATCCCTCAGGATGGGATGAAGGATGAAAAGGGACCGAGTGTAATCATATCTCTGTCTCCTTCCTTTAAATTATTTTGCCCCACCATCATACTTCCCATGCCTCCAAATCACCAAAGTCCCTGACATTCCTGTGGCCTCCCCATAAGACTGCATTCTTTTTTAAAAAAGATCATAGCAAAGGAGGTTTGGAAAATATTGGAGCTGAGCAGGGAAAAACCAGGAAAGTGAACAATTAGAGGATAATGTCATGTGTAGTGTAGTGGCTACAGTGTTGGACTAGAATCTGGGCAGCCCAGGTTCACATTCCCACACTGCCTTAGAAGCTTGCTTGGTGCTCTTGAGCAAGCCACCCACACTCACACTTAACTATCTCACCGGGTTATTATGAAGATAAAATGGAGGGGATGAGAAGGATGTTAGCTACTTTGGGTCTCCCAACTTGGGAAAAAGGTGGGGTGAAGCTAAGTAAACAAATAAATGTGGATGCTTAAAAAAAAAAGCACTCCATTTTGGAAGTAAAGTGCAAAATATCCATGTAGCAGCTCTGGTAAAAAGGCAACATAGTTAAAGTTGGGAGGAGAGTTCTTTACCCTCCTTTTTCTATGAAACTGTCACAGCTCAAGTGGGGTGTCACCTGATGCTGCCACCACTCTGGTTCCAGGCTCCTCTGAGAAGGCCCAGAGCACCCTCCCAAGCCTTTAGACCTCCCTTTTAGCTGAAATAAGCGTGAGGACCAGACAGAGTGAACAACAAAAACAGTTTATTTTATAGGAGGTCAAACAAACAAGGTGCAGGAATAATAACAGTAAGTGGGTGAAAAGAAATCAAATGCCCTAATGCGTCTAAATATATACTGTCCCTAGCTCACTATCTCAAGTGGCTTTAGACTACTCACCCATCCCTCAGGATGAGAGTTTCTTCCCCACAGTAGCCTCCCTTCTGGCCCTGTTCCCTGGGAAGAAGAACAGTTTCTCCTCTTGTACCAGCTCTTTTGTTCACCACTCCTCTTCTTCCCTATTGGCCAAAATCAGTGCCAAAACTTCCCAAGGCCTTCTGGGGTTTGTAGGCCCAGCCTCCCCTCCTGCTAGTCAGGCTCCTTGGACCTACTAGGCCTTGCTTGCACAGCCCAGATCATGACAGAAATGACTTCAGTTTTTATTGGCTTCATTTGCAAAGAGAAACACTCAAACACAACCAATATTTTAAAAAGTAACAAAATGCTGTGTCTCCCCCCACCACCCCGGTTATCTAAACATTTAATTGGTTTGTAAGAATCACAGCCTCAGATCTGACTGATTAATTTAAATAAACTCTATATCCCTTATATGAACAGCTTGCAGGCCCTCCTGGGCCCAGGCCCTGTGTGAGATTTTTACTCAGCAAGGTAGAAGTTCTTTGTGTCCTTCTTATGTCTCATTAGGAAGGCTAACCACACATGTGAGAACTTTGAGTCAAGGGCTGAAATGCCTGGGGAAGGGGTACTCACTGGATTATGTTGCAATATGCACACACACAGAGATATTTTGAAGGATTCCAGAAGAGCATTCTGCAACTCCCTTTAGATGGCAGTCCTTTTGCTGAAGCTCCATTCTAAGCCACTGCAATTAGCACAATTTCGGTCATATATAGCACCCAAGCACAAACTATCAATAGTCCACTTGAAAGAGTATAACCAACATTCTTGGAATCCTAGATAAACTATTTCTGTAGAAGTGGTGAAGCCATGAGTGGTCTCCATATAATTACAAGGCCAGCAACTCAGATACACTATGGGCATTCTTGGCCTGTTTTCATGTGGAGGCATTCTAATTAGGGTCTGTAATCTTGCAAAAAGCCACTCCTGTGTTTAAAACTGTAAAAAGATCTTAAAACAAATTATAGCTTACAAAAATTGAACTTTACAGTACTGGAAGTAATTAACTTAAAGCCAATGCTTTTCAGACTCAGATCCTCTTTTATTGTATCCTATTTTCTGTTTGTGCTGACATTTAAAGGAAACATGAAATATATTTGGAAAAGATGCATGATGAAGCACCTGAAAGAAAAAAAAAATTACCAATGAATTCCCAAGCCAGTTAAATGCTCCAGCTCAAGTCTTTCAGATATACGATGGTTCAAACACAGGTGCCCTGACTTGGAGGGCCCAGGCTAGCCCAATCTTGTCAGATCTCATAAGCTAAGCAGGGTCAGTCCTGGTTAGTATTTAGATGGGAGACCACTGAAGAATTCCAAGTTTGCTACCTAAAGGAAGCCAATGGTATACCACCTCTGTTAGTCTCTTGCCTTGAAAACCCTACAGGGCCACCAGAAGCTGGTTGTTGTGATTTGATGGCACTTTACACACACATGAAATGCAGGTTATTGGTTCCCTTCAATTAATATTTTTAATTGAAATTTTGTAAATATTACAAAAAATACATAAATAATGCAAAAATACACAGGAAATTTATACAGCTCATATAATGGAACTTAACATCAGGTTAGTAGTACATAAAAGATTGGTTATTGGTTTCAAAAGATTCACAGGACATATGAGACAAAAAGGTCTCATAAATACTAAATGTCAAATTGCTTAATAAGGGCTCATGGAAATGCATGAAAGACCAGTCCCATTCCCCTCTCCCTCTTGTCCTGTCTCTCCTTCCCTCCTCTTCTGCTGTCACTGGCTCTTCTTTTACACTCCAGCTGCCCTCCCTCTACTCACTGCTGCCTTGCTACAGTGTCAGGTACCATTTTGTATTACCACAGCAACTTTGTCTCTCTTTTTTTTTTTTTGCAATATCTGCTCATGCACTATTAACTCTGATGAGAGGGAAACTGCCCTGCCATTCTTTTCTTTGAAAGTCCATGCACCAGTCACACATTCTCAGCCTAACCTACCTCATAGGGCATTGTAAGGATAAAATAGAGGGACAGAGGTGAAAAATATAAGCCATTCTGGGTCCTCATTGGAGAGAAAGGCAGGGAATAAACGTCACAAAAACATAAGTAAGGCAGATTTTTCTGTAAACCTGGAGGACTTGGCAGATTTGAGAATCCTACACTGTAGCTGTAGTTGGACAATTTTTTTTTCAGATTTTTCTAGTCTGCAAGGTGGCTAGTCCTTGGTTGTTAGATATAGGAATATATTATGCTTATTTATTGCAACCAGGGGTCTTTTGGGGGGGAGCGCACCGGAGCACAGCTCCGGCAGCTTCTGAGGGCAGAAAGGCTCCTGCATGTCAGTTTCGGCAGTACAAGCCCATTCCAGAGTCTTTTGGCCAGCCGAATGTCAATTTCAGCCCCATTATATCCTATGGGCCATTGAAGTCAATGGTGAAAACATAGGTTATATTCTGGGGGCTGGAGGGGAGGAAGTTTGAGGGAGAGGCTCCCCTCCAGCCCCCAGAATATACCCTATGTTTTCACCATTGACTTCAATGGCCCATAGGATATAATAGGGCCAAATTGCCACCGGATTTCTTTCATTCCCTCCATTCCTTCTCTCCTTTTCCTCTTTCCCTCCTTCTTCCCTTCTCTCTTTCTTTCTTTCCCACCTTCTTCTCTTCTCTTTTTTCCTCCTTTCCCTGTTTCCCTCCTTCTTCCCTTCTCTCTCTTTCTTTCCCTCCTTCTTCCCTTCTCCTTCTTTCCCTCTTTCCTTCTCTCTACTCTCTCTCTTTCCTTCCCTCTTTCCTCCTTCTGTGGCCCAACTCCAGTGAGAAGGGGTTTAAACTTTAGACTCCTTCTCTCTTCACCCCCCACCCAGACCTGCTGGGGAAGGGAAGGGAAGGGTTTTGAAGATGTCTCCCCCCTCTTTTGCTTCCCCTTCTGACATCACTTCTGGTGATGTCAGGGGGCGTGGCATATGCTAATAGCCTAGTAGCTCATTAGCATACCATATGCTAATGAGCTCCTGCAGCTCTTTTTCTATGAAAAGATCCCTGATTGCAACCATGAAGAAATTACAGCATGCCATATGATTCTTCTTGTTGTTACTTATTTTAGCAGGCCATGATTTTGCTGGTTCCTTGTTCAACTTCATAGCTACAGATAATTAGGATGACTATGCAAGCAAAGAGTGTGCAGTTTTTTCTGGCAAGCTTCTCACTATCTAGATATACACTAGACTGATTCATAGGAAAACTCATGACCCTTTAAGCATGACATTTTATGTTTCTAGTTGCAAACTACACAGTGAAGAAAGTGTACATTACTTTCTTTTTCTTCTGGAACCCTCATGTTGCAAGTGTGTTCTTAAATTTAATCATGAATTTGGGTATTTCATATGTATCAGTTCCTGACCACTTTATTACTTGTACTAACAATGTTTATCCAGGAGCACAAGCAGTTACCACAGAAGACGTGCATGTAAGACATGGACATCTTAATACATTTTAGTTTGCATTGAAGCTGAGACTGAATCCTTATCTGAGCAATCCTAAGTAGGTCTACATAAAATCCTTTTCAAGTCTATTTGGTGGGGTTTACTCCAGAAAGGAGAAATTTATCTCTTACACGCAGTATTTGAAATGAGATCATCCAACAATGCTGACTGGCAATAGGTTAAAAGGAATGTTTTTGTCAATTGTTGGGCTATGGAACTGCAACCACAGAATATAGTGCCGACCTACAAATGTAGTTTGCATTAAACAGGGGTTCTGCAAGAAGTCTATCAGGAGATATTTAGTGTAATGGCAAAATGAAACTGAATGAAAGGCAGTATACTTCTGAGGTCTGGAAAACAGACAAAATCAGGGAATGACAATTACCACAAAGTCCTGTTACTGCGTCTCACAGAACTGCTCTGCTAGAATCAGTAAAGAAAAAATATGTGACAGATCTCATTTGGCTGTCTGTGTTCATTATATCTGAGATTTATATGATGCTTATAAAGATCCATATTGTTTTACTGCCCCACTTACAATCTGGGGGAGGGGGTGAGATCAGAATAGGGAGCTGTTTGACCCCTACACTGGCATAACTCAAAGTTATGCTGGTGTAAGAGGCATTTACACTGGTGTAGGGCATGAGCAGCACCACACTGCATCACAGCTGATGGAGTGATGGCACGAACCCCTTTGCTGGTGGAAATGTGGGCGTGCCAGAAGGCATGGTGCCAGTCAGTTGGCTCCCAAAAAAAATCTGCTTGGAAAAGCCCCTAGAAGAGGTGCAAAATTGCATCAGCAAAAATGCTGGCAGCCATGGTAACTCCTAATTCACTCCCTTCCTCACTCAGCTGTGGCCATGCCCATAGGAACCCAAGCAGCTCAGGATACTGAACAAGTGCACATCAATCAGCACACACCCCGCACTGGCCTCATCCTTCCCAGGCATCTAATGATGCCCTGCCTCACCCTACAAATGGGTCCAGAGGGCTGTCCTACAACTTCAGAGGTAGGGTGCACAGCACAATATGCTGTCTGACAGCTCCCTGCCATGTGGACTTACAGCAAGCAGAAAGGCACTCTGGTGATATGAAAAGCACAGAGAGGGCACTTAGCACTACAGGGTGAGCACTTAGTGCCAGCACCCAAGGAGGGGAGCAAAATCCATACTCTGTGGCTTTCAGAACCATAATCGGAGGCTCAACCCAAAGGAACATACTAAGGATAGGTAAACAAGGAACCCAAACTCGCTCCCCTATTCCCCTCACTTGAGGCCAGGTGCTAACCCAGCAATAGAGCCTCCTGCACTCAAGCCCAGCATTCAGTTTGTGCAAGGGTGGCATGAGCCATGGCCCTCCAGCACTATGGCCACTAACGTGCCATGGGAAAAGATACCAGGATAGTTTCCCAGGAGAATTGCCAGGGTGTGTGTGTGTTTTCAGCCCTACACTGGGTTGTAAGCTCAGACATGTGCCTATTTCCCCCTCTTGGCAGAGGATCGTCGGTGGTTCGGGGGGTAGGTCTGGCGGCTGCTCCATTCTATGTGGCAGACCAGCTTGCTAGGAGACTCTTTGACTCATTTCCATGCAGGATCAGAGCCTTGAGCAGCAGCTGCAGGTGCTGTTGTGAATGGATCACTATCAATTCCTGAGCACTTCAGCACAGGACACGTGAGTGTAATTCAGATGGCACCATCATGTGCCTCAAGGGGGGATTCATAGCGAAGCCCCTCCATGAGGCTGCGTTTACAGAGCTTCTCAGGGTGACATATCCATGGCTGAGTGTGGCATGGCCAAGGCATGGCCAAGGCTGACCTAACACCAGGTTCTCCCCCGCACCTCACAGGCTGCTGTGTGAAGGGAGGGATGGGCCAGATACTGGTCTGAGTGAATAAGCTGTCTTGGTGCAGTGGTTTGAGTGTGAGACTAGGATCTGGGATACCCAGATGCCAATCCCCATTTGTGCCAGTCGCACAGTCTCAGCCTAACCTATCTCACAGGGCTGTTGTGAGTATACAATGGAGGAGAGGAAAATGATGTAAGCCACTTGGGGTCCTCATGGGGGAGATGAATAGTGGGCAATGAATAGAGTGTACTGGAGACTGGAGTTCATAACTGTGCATCTGCTCTTGGAGGTGGGAGGTTCTGTCACCCAGGGGGAAGGCATCTGGGGAGGTATCACTGAGGGGGGCAAGGGATCATGGGGCTCCCCAGAATCAAAGGCCTGGGGGAGGGAGCCAATGCAATGGGCAGCCTCAATGTCTTTGGAGAGGGAGAACACAGGATTATGAATGGCCATCTCTGGCACAGTTTGCTTTGGGGGAGGAATGATGGTCATTCTAGTCCTGCCTACTTCTGCTCCATTGAGGGGGCAAATGCAGGATCTGAGGGTGGTGTTGCATGCTCCCACATTTGAGTCTACCCCAGTACCCCTTTCCTGCTCTGCCACTTTAGGGGTGGCCAGAGGGGATGGTCCGGGGTGCCCGCCTCATGCCTGCTGGTGAGTGGAAGTCACCCACAAAAGCATAGATTAGCAATGAAATCCCTCTTCCCCTTCTGCCCTTTGTGGACCCTGTGCTCTGTGTGGACATTGAGGCAGCTGTGGGTGCCCATGATATGGCCAGCTTAACAACCCCCACACACTGTCAGGTGCCCAGGACTGCTGATGGGAGTTGGTTCCTTTAAGGGGGTGGGGTGTGTGCTACTAACAATGAGCAAACCTTTTGTGGGCTGCCCCCTCTGCCCCTGCCACATGACCTTGATTGGTTTTGCCTCCCCTATCCATCACAGTGCCACCACCTCAAAGCAATGAGCATGGTCACTATGGACACTACCCTAGTCACACTCAGAAAACAATGCAAACTCACCAATTTTGTCTGCTGGCCACCATGTAACTTATCCCCATATGGCAAAGACTAGTGGTGCCAGAAGGAGCTGCGGTGGCTGAACTGCAGACTGGATGGTCGAGTGCCGCATGATGGAATGAGCTCCCATCTCTGGTTCCAGCCCCTGCCAACCTAGCAGTTTGAAAGCAAGAAATTCCAAGTAGATAAATAGGTACTGCTTTGGAGGGAAGGTAACAGCGTTCTGTGTGCCTTGGCATTTAGTCATGCCAGCCACATGACCACGGAAACATCTTCAGACAGTGCTGGCTCTTTGGCTTGGAAACGGAGATGAGCACCGCAACCCTAGAGCAAGGGAAACCTTTACCTTTAGTGGTGCCATAGTTACACTATGGCTGGCCACTGCAGCACAGAGGATTGTTCTGTCCATAAGTGAGGTTTTGTGGCATCCTCTTCTGAAGCTTTGTTCACTTTCCCCTCACTTTTTACAATTGTTCCAAGTAGTTTTGTTGGATATTAGTCCAGGAAAGATGAATTGGACTACCCTATCACAATGGTTGGGATCTGATTTTTTTTTAAATCTGTCAAGTTGATTCTCACTTTTCCCATTCTGCCAAGGAAGCTTGCTGGGTGACCTTGGGGCTTTCACATACTCTCTGCCTAACCTACTTCAGAGGGTTATTGTGAGGATGAAATGGAGGAGAGGAGAACAACATAAACTGCTTTGGGTCCCCACTGGAGAGAAAGGCAGACTGTAAATGAAGTAACTAAATAATTATATTATAATTATAATATATAATAATTACATTATATATTATATAACAAAACCTGTCTAGTAACAGGTATTTCCCCCCCTACTTTGGTCCTCATAATCTAAAGAGCAGTCTAAAATATTACAGGTTTATTCTTAATTTTTTTCAGTGTTCTTAACTGTGTTCATTCTTCCTTAAGGAAATCCTGCTCCACAGGCACAAGTAGTCAAAGTCTGGGAGAATGTGAGCATTACCTTGGCTATAAAAAGTTTCTAAGGCCAAGCTAATTCAGGTCTAAATGGCTTTGAAGAATTGTCTTTGGCTGTATCTACACAGAAATGTGAAATTGTGTGCCATGGCACACAAGAGTGCCATGGCAGCAACAGCAAGCAAATTGGGAACAGGCAGGAACAGTGTCCACATACCTGCCCCTGGCGATCTCACCTTCTTCCCTCCTTCACATGCAGGATTTTTCCTCCATTTTCCCTTTCTTTCTGGCTGAGCAGCCCCTTTTCTCTATTTTCTTATTTGAAGGTTTATGGCTATCCCACACTGTCACGTTATTATGGCTGTTCCACCCTGTCATGCTCAGCCCCAGTAGCCATGTCCGCACTGACATTTTTGCCACTCATTTGTCCCTATTGCTTCAGGGTCTTCCCCCCCAAATGTGTTTTGATCTCTTGAATAGTCCCAGAGGGAGCAAAAAACATGTGGAAAAGGGGGGGACCCAAAGCAATAGTTGCAAAGGAGTGACAAAAGTGACAGTGTGGATGTGGCCTAGGTCAGTTCCCAGCTCTTTCTTCTCAACTGACGCTATCCAATGAAATCTTTTGAGCAGCCTGTCACTCAAAGGCTCTCTGGTTCTGTGAGGATTTAACCCTTCACAGTCCATCACATGTTTATGCAGCACTTATGAGCTTTTGAAGCACAGTCCATCACACACCCCTACCCCTTTTCTATATTGCATCTGCAGTAGCAATTTTCTAGGGCCTCTCTGCAGCCCAGAACACACACACCCTTTTCAAGCATTTTCACCAGAGAATGTGCATCAAGGACCAAAGGGAAGGGGGTGGCCTATGGCAGTGACAGCAGAGCTTAGCTGTACCCTCACTCCCTGTAGTGGCAATGAATGGATCACCCAGAGAGATGCTCCACCTGCAATGACTCTGGAGGTCCCTCAGCCTGCAGTAATGTAGGTTTTATTTTCCTCCAGATTAAAGGGGAAATCCCTGGGAAGTTCATGAGTCATTCTCATAATTAGCACAACGTTGTGTTCCTACTTAGAATGGCAACTTCCTGCATTCCTTCAGAGGAAGCAGCTTTTGTGACCGTGAAACAATGCATTTCCACTAGAGAAGTGCTAATCTATTTGGAGAGGAGCCTACTCACACAACATTGCCTAATATTATAAAATCAGAAATAAATACATGAGGGAGCAAACATTGCCATGCTTAAGAGTAACTGTGTTGCATACCAACAGTAGATCAAGTAACAATCAAACATGATGCAGATTGCTGCGTATACGAGACAACGGGTTTTGACTGTGGTTTATTAATGCTTGTATTAACTATTTATTTAGTGAGTTGCGACTTTCCTCTCAGCCACATGCATCATCTTTTGTTACATATTTATCCTGTCCTTCTGCCAGGGAGCTCAGGGTGGCATACATAGTTCTCATCTCTGTACAACCATCCTGTGGGGTCAGTTAGGCTGACAGAAAGCCACATGCCTAAGAAGGCTGCCCACCAAATTTCATAGCTGAGCAGAGATTAGACACTAATGATTATATTCTCTCTCTCTCTCCATACATACAAAATTTCCTTTTCCTCACTTGGGAGTAGTTCCTTGTTCCTACTTATTATCATTAGATAATTTTATTGAGGTCCTGTGCGCCTTATTTTGGCTCTCTTGCAAAATGTGTACAGACCTTTCTATGACATGCTAGGGGTTCCCCCCCTCACAGATTCATTGATGGTATTTCCACAGGGGTTCCCCCCTCCACAGGCAGCCATGGAGTCCCCATATTCAATTGGGCCCTAGTTTAGTGTGCATGTGTAGATGAACCCTTTCCCCTATACCTCTTTCCTGCTGTAAGTTGTACTTCGCCTCTCCAGAACTGCTCTTTGCTCTATAGGGCAGAATATACTGGTTCTGAATAGCAGCTAAAATTTGCATAGGGAAAATAATATACTTACACCAGTACTGCAGCCAGGGGTCTTTTTGTAGAAAAAGAGCTGCAGGAGCTCATTAGCATATGGTATGCTAATGGGTTACTAGGCTATTAGCATATGCCACGCCCCCTGACATCACCAGAAGTGATGTCAGAAGGGGAAGCAAAAGGGGGGGGCATCTTTGAAAGCCTCCCCTTCCCTTCCCCAGCAGGCCTGGGTGGGGGAGTGAAGAGGGTTTAAACTTTAAACCCCTTCTCACTAGAGCTGGGCAACAGGAGGAGGAAAGAGGGAAGGAAAGAGAAGGAAAGGAGAAGGAAAGAAGGAGGGAAAGAAAGAGAGAGAAGGGAAGAAGGAGGGAAAAAAGGGAAAGGAGAAAAAAGAGAAGAGAAGGTGGGAAAGAAAGAAAGAGAGAAGGAGGGAATGAAAGAAATTTGGCGGTAATTCGGCCCCATTATATCCTATGGGCCATTGAAGTCAATGGTGAAAACATAGGGTATATTCTGGGGGCTGGAGGGGAGGGGGTTTGAGGGAGAGGCTCCAAACTCACAGGGTAGCTGTTTGAGAATCTCAGGGAAAGTGAACTGTCTTGGGAGGTGCTTGTTTGTCATGAGAACAAGTGGCACACTCCAGAACAAGTGGCACTGTGGCAGTGCAAGCATGCCACAGTGCCACACAGAAACCCCAAAAGACCAAAAGGAATAACATTTATACATGTATAAATTGATGGTACAACCTCATTAGACCACTCACACCACACGCACCTCAAAAAGAATATTTATAACACTCGGAAAAATGCAGAAAAGGGCAACTGCAGATGAAAGGAAGTACTTCTTCACTGAAACAGTGATTAACACATGGAATTCACTGCTACGGGAGGTGGTGGTGGTGGTGGTGGTGGCTGGCATGAACAGCTTCCAGATGGAATTTGACAAACATATGGAAGCTGGAGCAGACAGGAAAAAACAAACCACTGTGGCATGCTTGCACTGCCACAGTGCCACTTGTTCTGGAATGTGCCACTTGTTCTCATGGCAAACAAGCACCTCCCAAGACGGTTCACTTTCCCTGAGATTCTCTGGGAGAGTCTGACTGCTGGGTGGCTGCCTGCTTGCCTGCCTTAAGTGCTACTGGCTGGGTTTCCCCATTGGAAACAATGAAGGTAATGGGGGTAACCTGTTTGGGTGCCCATAGAATTAGGCCCATTGGTCCAATTGCTTTGAGACTTGGGGGTGTATGTGGGGAGAGGGTCCCGAAGCTACCCTGAAAATATGGATCCTCTCCCTCAAACCCCCTCCCCCACAGAGCTACTAACAGCATCATGGGGAAAAGTAATGTTTTTTCCCACCATAGAGAACAATGGAGGGAATGGGCGCAACCTGTTTGGGGCCCCACAGAATTGAACCCTCTGGTCCAATGTTCTTGAAACTTGGTGGGTATCTTGGGGAGAGGCTCCAACAGCTATTCTGTGAGTTTGGAGCCTCTTTCTCAAACTGCCTCCTCTCCAGCCCCCAGAATATACCTTATGTTTTTGTCATTGACTTCAATGGCCCATAGGATAAAATGGGGCTGAAATTGACATTCGGCTGGCAGAAAGACTCCCCAATTGGCTTGTATGGCCGAAACTGACATGCAGGAGCCTTTCTGCCCTCTGAAGCTGTTGGAGCTGCGCTCAGGTGCGCTCCCCCCCAAAAAAAGACCCCTGACTGCAGCTGAAATCAGACCTGCTCTCCCATTGCTTTTAACAATAAAAAGAGATGGGTAACATGATCATGGATCTCCTTGTGCCTCATCCAGTATGAACAGCAACCAAGCGGCAAAAGCCTTCAGATGTTGCACAAGAAAAGCAAAATACTGAGCATACAGTCTCAAACAACACAGTGATCTAATGAATGAGTGCCAAAAATAATAACAATCTGAATTCTAAAAATGTATTGAACTACAGCAAAGGCCATTTCAGTTTCTGCCCTAGGAGACTGCTGTGTGAGGGCATTTGTTCTTAGATTCAGGTGGGTGTCTTAGTGGGTGTAGATTGTATTGTTATGTATTGTTTTGTATTGGTTGTGTGGTATGTCTTGTAGTTTTGTCGTTGTCTAAAAATAATAAAATGCCTCTTTTGGGGGGTGCTTTAAAAAAAAAAAAGAACAAAGTTTGAGTCCAGTGGCATCCTTAAGATCAACAAAGCTTAATTCTGGTTTTAAGATTTTGTGCACATGTGCACTTCATCAGATACAGTGAAACAGTTTCCCTCGAACATTACACATGTGTGTGTGTGTGGGGGGGTAGTTGCCAGGAAGGGCTAGTTAGAGTCAAGATGCAATAGTAACTGGGTATTAAGTATAGCTGAGATTGGATTAAAGCAGTTGTTAAGACCTGTGAATGGCAGCAAATTAGCAACCAATACAAGAGTTAACAAACAGATGTGAGAACTAAGTTTGGGTCCAGTCCCACTAGGGTTGCCAAACTCCCCGGTTTGGCGGGGGTCCCCCGCTTTGGAGGGGTTTCTATCCGCCGCCGGCCAAATGGCCAGCGGGGGAAGCCCCACCCCCACCCCCAACACCCCCAGCCACCCCTCTCCCTTCTCTCTTGAAGGGCTCCCTTTAAATGCAAAGAGCTGGCGTTCCTCGCTCACCGGAACGCCAGCTCCAAAGGCAGCCTTCCCCGCACGCTGGAACTCAAGCGGAGATTGGGGTGCCTGGAAACTGCTCTTAAAGGGACAGTGCAGGAAGCTGGCGTTTCCTCGCAAGCCCAATCTCCGCTCAAGATCCAGCGTGCAAGGAAGGCTGCCTGTGCTTAAATGGAACTGGCATTCAGGTGAGTGGGGAAATGCCAGCTCTCTGCAGAGCATTTCCCCGCACAAGGGGCGCGTGGCTGGGGGGAGCGGACATCCCCAATGTGACGTCATCACATCAGGGATGCCCCGCCCCCTCCAGGAACAGCCCCCAAAGTCCCCCGCTGCGGGCCAAGATGGACTTGGCAACCCTAAGTCCCACCTCCAAGATCAAGTTCAGTTCTGGGTATAAGCAAGAACTGAGAGACTTAGCAAGTGTAGATGCAGGGCTCATTTCCTGCAGCAGTGCACAGGAGTGACGCTCTGGCAGTAAGGAGCCCAGGGGGTGGGCACATGCAGCAAACTCCGCCCCCTGCTCCCAGCAGCCCCTTTGCCTTTCCTGGCCTGCTGGCCAACCCAGCCTGCCCAGACTCTACCCATCCTCATGCCGGCCCTGGCGTGGTGCCTCTGTATTTGGGCCCCAGCTACTCCCGCAAGGAGCTCCGCCCCAGTCTCCTGTGCCTCCTCGGCCTCCTCCTGCGCCTCTGCCCTACCACCACCCTGGCCCCCTACCTGCTCAAGGCCAGTCACGCCCTCCACGCCACCCACAAGCAGCCACACACTTTCCTGTGCTTGCTGGCCATCCAAAAGAGTCTAGTGGCACCTTTAAGACCAAGGTTTATTCAGGTACAAGCCCTCCCTCCTCTGAGGGCAGATCTGCATGTCCCCCCCAGAGCTAGTGATCCAAAAGAGTCCAGTGGAGCTTGAGCAGTGGGTGTTGTCTTCTGATACACTTCTGGTGATGTCAGGGGGTGTGGCATATGCAAATAAGTTATGCTAATGAGCTCCTGCACCTCTTTTTCTATGAAATGACCCGTGTAGATGCATACTTCCTCAGATACATTGGGGCTGCAATCACACACACTAAATAATCCACTTTCCAACTGGATTTTACTGTGTGAACTGGTAAAATCCAATTCAAAAGTGAATTGAAAGTGGATTATTTAATGTGTGTGATCACAGCCTGAAACATATTTCCTCAAGTGTTACATAAAGGTGTGTGGGGGGTGTTGCCAGAAAGAGCTAATTAGAGTCAAGATGCATAAGTACAGCTAAGATTGGAATAATGCAGTTGGTAAGGTCTGTGAATAGTAGCTACTAGCATACAGATAACAAAAGAGTTAACAACAGATGTGAGAACTAAGTTTGAGTCCAGTGGCACCTTTAAGACCAACAAAGTTTAATTCTGGGTATAAGTGAGAACTGAGTGACTTAGCATATGTGGTGAGATAAGAACCTGATTATCTCTGCTAAGCCCTGGGGGTTCCATTGTCCTGAGTGTTGTAATAACTTGTAATTCAGCAGTGTCCCATCCCAGTCTGTTTCCAAAGTTCCTTTGCAGTAAAACAGCTACTTTGAGGTCCCTCACTGAGTGTTCTGAAGGGTTGAAATGCTCTCCTACAGGTTTATGTCCATTTATCCTTCGGTGCAGGGTTTGACCTGTTTGCTCTATGTAGGGAACTGAAGGGCATTGTTGGCATTTAACGGCATATACAGTGTTAGAATATGAATAAGCCCGAGATGATGTAGTTGATGTTGTTAGGTTCAGTGATTGTGTTGTCTGGGTGTATGTGGCAGCAAGGTTAGCATCTGGGTTTATTGTATGCTCTGTCCATGTTCAAATTAGATGTTGCATTATTGTGGATGAAGAGTTATTTAAGACTAGGGGGCTGTCTGTGTGCAAGAAAAGGATTGCCCCCCCCCCCTACTTGTGAAAGAGAATTTTCATTATCCAGTAGAGGTTGCAAGTCACAGATGATGTGTTGAACTATGATGAGTTGAGAGCTGCATGTAACCACTTGTGGTGTTCTGTTATTGTCTCTTCTGGGCTGGTCTTGCAACAGATTTTCTCTGGGTACCATTCTGGCTTTGTTTTTCTGTTTCTTGACGTCATCAGCTGGGTATGTTAGTTCCAAAAGTTTTGTTATAGACCTCTCTGTAGGACTGGAGCAGATGTGGCTGTAGGGTGGAGCCTGGCTGTATACAATGGATCATTTGGTAGCTGGAAACATTTAGATATGTTTGTTAGTCAGTAGGTTTCCAATATAAGGTTGTGTCTATGTATCCACTGTGTATTTTTACAGTAGTCTCCAGAAAATTTATTTCTTGCATAGATTGGATCATTGTCAGGTTGATGGTGGGCGTGAAAGTCATTGAATTCCTGGTGGAATATGTCCAGGGCTTCTTTACCATGTGTCCTATATGTTACCTATATGCAACACTTAAGGAAATCTGTTTCAGTGTATCTGAGAAAGTGTGCGTGTGCACATGCTAAGTCTCTCAGTTCTCACTTATACTTAGTTGGTCTTGGGGATCCGTTCTTGTCTTTCCTGCAACTTTCCCCCCAAAATAGGCCTCTTCAAAACTTGTAAATGGATTTCAGTCACTTTATCTTGAAGCTGGGAAAAAAAAACCTGGGGTGAGAGAGCGGGAGACACATTTTGATAGTTCCTCCCCCCCACACACACACACACACGTCGGAGAAAGTGTTATGAACCCTCTTCATTTTCTTCCACCTGGTAGCCCAATGAACAACGAACTAAGTTCATCCATTTAAACTCCACTGAGGCTGGCAGGTTTTTGTTTTTTTTAAGTCGAACCAAGGATGCCCGCGGCAACACACTTATAACCCCTCCCCCTTTAAATTAAAAAAAATGTTCACTTTCCGAAGGCGAGGAAGGGGCGGTGGTGCTCATAAACTCGGTTGCTGCTCTGCTCGCGCAAATGCCTTCGTTGCTACAGAACTTGGGCGCGGGCACCACCGCTTCTTCCACCGAAAGACTCAACAGGAAAAGGGCGGGGAGCACACTGAGGGAGGGCGCCGCGCGCCAGGATCTTTTCTCCCACCCCCCACCCCCGGCTCTCCCTTTGCTCCGTGACGTCATCCACACGAGTCATCTGATCCCAAAATTGTGTCAGCGTGCCCAGACCCTGACTCACCAATTTTCTCTCCCTCCTTAGGGCCCTAGTGAGGCGCTTTCCTTTTAAGGAATCACAATTCTTCCCCCAGCCCCAACAAACGCTCCCTTCCCCCGCTCTCTTCTGTTCGAGCGACAGAAACGCAGCATGTCCTTTTCCTTAGGATTCCAGGGACCAGACGAAACAAGCAGGATCCTGAATCCCTGTTGGTTGTTTTCTTCTCCTGTCGGGGTCTAGCAGCACGGCGACGCCTCCGAGCAACGTTCCCGGGGGCCAAAGGGGAAAGGACCGCCAAGGGAGGAGCGAGCGAGCCAGCCAGGGAGGGGAGAGTGGGGGCGTGCGCTCGGGCTCTGCCTCTCTCCTTTGCCTGGCCACTGAGGAGCTCGGAGCTTGCTTTGCTAAGCCTGCCAGCCCTTTGCTGCGGCTGCCATGAACCGGCTGGGGAGAAAAGACGACGAGACTCTCATCGAGATGACTTCGACTACCGACGGTGAGTAGGGCGAAGGGTGGGGGCTGCCTGTCCAAGCGGCTCAGTTTACCCCGCGGAGGGGGGGGGAGGAGGTCGCCCGGGAGGAATTCGCGGTTCGGGCTGCCGCTGTTGTGCAACGCCTGGGAATCCCGGGCTTCCCCCTTCCACCTGCCCCGCTGCTTCCTTTCCTTTTGCTCGCCCTGTCCCGGTGCTGAAGGCAGGCGGCAGGCCCGGGAGGGGCTCACATAACGGTGTCGCCGCCGGCCGGAGCAGGGTGCGGCGGGAAGGTGGCGCAGCCCGGCCTGCTGGGCCTCCTTGACTTGGCGGCCAGGAATGTTGCTGCCCGGTGTTGGGTGGCGGAAACGCTGGAGGGTCACTTTTTCCACCTGGGTGGCTGCGGCGCCCAGAGGATGGCGGGCTGGGAGACACGCCTAGGCTAGAGGCCGGCACAGGGAATTCCCACCGGCTAGGGAAGGAGGGTGGCTCCCTCGCCCTCTGGGAAGAAGGCGTAGAGGCCACTGCGCGCCTTATCAGATTTCCGCCTGGAAGACTGTCGGAATCTGCATGCGTGTACGGAGTTCAGAACGGAAGCCCTTGCACGTGTGGCGGCTGCTGCTCACGTTAGCCTGCACACATGTTCATTCCTAAATGGAAGTGTCCTCCGTCTAGAACAGCTGTGCAGTGGATTGGCCCTCAGAGGACTCCTGTATGGGCGTGACAGTGCACCTCAGTGTTGTCAAAGTACTAGACGTGTATGTGGTCCTCAAAGAGAAAGTAAAAGTAGATCCCACCCAGGAGTGCCCAGAATTCATGTTTTGAAGATTCTTGAGATATAAAACTGGTACTGTATAATTAATTTTAGCCAAAACGTAGGCCAGAAACTGTTTCAAATGCCATTTTAGCCAAAATTTAAGACCAGCGCTTTTCCAAATTCCAGATCTGAATGATATGTCAGCAGCTGCCATGAACTGGCTGGGGATATATCTGAGTGATATGTCAGGGAAAACAATAATTGAGAATGTGCTAATTAATATGAGTTGAATGGTTTTCTCTTCCCAGTGAGTAATTACAACCAGCCTCATACATCTAGAATTAAAATAAATATTTCTGTTTGTATTAATACTTTGTTTAGAAAGAAAATATCATCTTACAGAAGTATCCAACATATTACAAACTTAATTCAATTTGATTAATAACAGAAGTCCATAAGTGATCAAAAAACAAAGAGCACTTCCATTTATGTAAAATGATGAGCTTCATAATTATATACACTTCTTTAACTTTCTCATCCCACTCTTGCATACCCAGTGCCATACTTTGTTTCCAATACCAAGCAAAAACGAATCTCACAGTGGCAATAAGATTCAGAAGAATTTCCTGATATATCACAAATACATAGTTCAGTTAAAAAAAACCCTCTGAATTGAAAGATCCATTAATCCCTAACCCTCTATTCAATTTTTCACATATATTATTCCAGTAATTTATGGCATGTGGGCAGTGCCACCGCATATGAAGGAATTAAAATTAACATTTTCAAACAGCATCATCTGGGACATCATTTAATTTTGGAAATTTACTACTATTTTATATCAGGTTGGAATAATTTTCTGTATCAAGGCAAGAATTCTCTATTGTCTGGCAGCTTTCTCCAGAATCTTAGGTAGAAATGTTATCCAGGCACAAAATGAGAGATTTGGAATCCAGAAAAAAATGCTCACAAAACATAGCTAATCCAGAATTCATCAACACATTATTTACAACAATAAAAACAACATAGCTGATGCTGTATTGTAAGCATCTTATTAAATATATTTATAATAAACACAAAAAGTACAAATATACATATGCTGCTGAGGATGCCAGTGGGTTATCTTCCTGGATGAGGCCTTTCTTAGCTGACTCAGAACCAGTTATGGCACATTGCCTTGGTGAAAATGTTCCCAGCCCAGTGGTGGCATCCTTCCCACAATGAAGCAAGGAGAGGGTAAAGATCTACCTGACTTGCTGGCTGTTCCTGACAGAGCGATTCAGCTGGCTCCAAATCAGCTGAATAGGCCTTGGCTGGGCAAGTGGCAGAGGTTATAAGCCCTAAGCCGGGGTGGCCAAACTTGCTTAACATAAGAGCCACATAGAATAAACATCAGATGAATGAGAGCCACAAGACATGAACAAATAGTACACACACATTTTTACTGAAAAATATGTAGATTTGCTTTTTATTACTCTTAAATGAGAAAAAGGTGAAAAGAAAGAGGTGGACAGAAAGAGGTGGAAAGAAAGCAACTTTAACTTTAAAGGCATCCTCCAGGCTCCCCCTGCCCCCATGCCAGCTAGCTCAGCAAAGGGATTTAAAGAGACAAATGCCTTCTCCAACCTGGCTGGCAGGGCTGGGGGGGTGGGCTTTGAGAATACATTTACTGTTAAAGTAGCTTTCTTTCTCTGCTCCCCCCACCTCAAGCATACCCAGAGAGGAGACCACTGGCTGGGAAGGGAAGACCAATCAGGGAGGTATGCCTCCTCTTCACTTCCCCAGCTGCCCTGCCAGGAGCCACATAATATGTGTAAAAGAGCTGCATGCGGCTCTTGAGCCACAGTTTGGCCACCCCTGCCATAAGCACACACACACACACGGAAGTTTAATTGTTGCTAGTATATTTTTATCAAATACATTGATACAATATACAAAATACATTGTATCTAATAAAAGTTGATATTTAATATATAGCATGATTGTGTTTGTATACCAAGAAATATTTACCAGCTACATTATTTGAGATCCATAAAACAACTATGCCAAGAAATTAATTGGGGACCATTTCCACATAAAACATGAAGGTACCCATTTTCTACCTTTGTCTACTCTTCATCCATTGGGCAAGGACTGCATGGGCACAATTAAATCTCATACTTGTGTCTTCCAATTAGCCAGCGTTTCACAGTTAACAGCAAAAATAAATGCTACAAAATACTGGGAAGAAGGCAGTTCTCAGCTGGACTGGGGACGAGGTATGATGGCAAGATAGTAGGCTGCTGTTTTTCCTCCTCCTCCTAATGGCCTTAGTGATGACAGTTCTACAGGTTGGGAGAGTGATTCTGAGGTGGAATCAGTTGTGGGCATAAACCATAAATAGTCTCCGATGGTTCCTTCCTTTTCCTGTACTTCCTCATTTGAGAGATGGGATGGTTCTCCGGAGATTACTTTAGTATAATGTTTAATGTTTGGTTAAGCACTTTAAAAAAGTGATCCCAAGTGCTTGTGAAAGTGGTTATGTTGGAACCAGTTATCTGTGTAATATTTCTGGAGATAACGTAACCCTAGTTTCCTATGCACAAGGCCCATCTTCCTACCCAAATTGTAACTTTCAAGCTGTTCTGCACCCATCCACCATAAAATTTACTCTTTAAGTTGCCACAAGACTCTTTACAGGCTTTGATGAAAAAAGATTGGAGATGTACAGTGTCTAAAATATACAAGTAGTGCATAAGTAAAGAATTGAGCTGCCTGAATAAGGCAACATTTTCTATCAAAATTGCTGCACCCAAGGTGCCCCACCCCATGGTAAAATTTAGTCTGCCACATGGGTAAAAGCAGTAGGGAGGTGGAGATTTTTAGTGAGAAAATAACTTGAGAAGAAAGAATGAAATTACCCCACCTCAAACAATCTCTCCTTTTAAATATTCAGTAAATGGTTGCTCCTGCCAAGCAAGCAATTTGAAACAATCCACGAACTACAGATAGCAAGTAGTTCTACACTTAGTTTTGACAGAAAATAAGCTAAATTTCAACTGGGGCATGAATGTCATTCATTCAAGCTGGATATTCCAGTTGATATGGCCTGCATTATACATGAGGATGTTATAGACAGCATGATGTAAACAACCATATCTCCCCCTCCCCCACAATGGCTGAGAGCCATCTAGATACTTTATAGATAGTCTCTTTATAGCACAGAAAATGTCCACATGTTCTTCCTTTATATGAGATTCAGTTATTACCCAAGAGAAATGCTTCTGCTTCAAGATCAGCAAGTTTTACTGTGCTCAGATTTCAAGGCATTATTCTTGAGAAAATTTGAATTCTCATTCTTCTCCCAGTTACTGAGGTCATTTTGATTTACTATTTGGAGTATAGTTGTTCAAGAGTCATTAGCATTTTTTGAACAGCGCTCCCTTTCCCCCAATACTAATACCATGTGGGTGACCTTCACACCAGTGTTTAACTAGTAAAAGGGGGAGTTGCACAAGAAACGAAATAGTGTCAAGGCCAAAGTCATTTTTACATGTGACACTCAGTATCTTTGAGACTCTCTGCCTTGACTATGTTCATGCAGGATAGTAATTTTATATGCAGGCTTTCTCTCTTCTTGGTCATAAAGGCAAAAATTTGGTGTCTGTTTTGATTGGATCGTTCTAATAAAGCCACAGTAGCATAGGTAGTGGAGGTGGCTGGCGTGTATTGCTGCAAGGGAACCAGTGTTGTTACTGGTGGTGGCTGTTCAGATGCAGCTGAATGGTGTGAATGAAATAATGTGGCACTTGGGAGATTTATCATCTTGCACCAGAGTTACCAGCTTGATCACATGCCACTGGCCACTGATTAGTCATTGCACTGAGGTGCTACTGAATGCCAGCATTCAAGACACAGATTATCTGGATTAACTGAAAGGCAGGCCAGGGACTTGAGATCTCTCCTGTCTTGCCGTTTTGAAAAGCCAAGTTTGCAAGTTTGGGAGTACTACCTGATACAGTGATCACTTAAAAAACCTAGGCACCTGCAGTGGTTTGGAGTATTTTTGCCCAGTTGTCAGTTGTACCCAGTCCTTGTCCAGTCAGATCTAATCACATTGATCCATGCCTTAATTATGTCTAGACTGGACTATTGTGGTGTGCTCTACTTGGGGCTAGTCTTGAACAGTTAGTGCAGAATGCTGTTGCTAGAATGCTGGTTGGGGCTAGCTATTGGGAGCATGTGACCCTGATATTGCAGCAATTACACTGGCTTCCAATCTGGTCCTGGGCCCAGTGCAAAGCATTGGTTTTGTCCTTTAAAGCCATATGTGGGTTGGGACCAGAGTATTTGAAGGACTGTCTTCTCCCATATGTTTCTGCCCAGGAATTAAAATTATAGGGATGACTGTCTCATCAAACCAAAAAAGTTTGTTTGATAGGTACAAGAGAGAGGGCCTTTTCAGTGGCAGCCCCATAATTATGGAACAGTCTCCCAAGGGAGATGTGCCTTGACCCCCCCACTTTCGATCTTTAGGAGATAATTGAATACAGTTTTATTTAGGATTGCATTAAGTTCAGGTTTTCATTATTGTTATTTTATTTATGTTGTAAGCTGCTTTGAAGGTATTGTTTGAAGCTGCTTTGAAGGTAGAAAGTTGGTAGAAAATTGAAAATGAGACCCAGGCTTTAATGCCTTGTGTATCATAGAAGCTTGCTGGGTGACCCTGGGCCAGTCACTCTCTTTCTCTCTGAGCCTATACATCACAGGGGTATTTTTATGAGGATAAAATGAAGTCAAGAATGGCATTGTAAACCACTTTGGGTCTCAAATGGGGAGAAAAGTGTACTATAAATGAATATCCTTTGGGCATCTTTCAGCAGCTCCTTGTTATAGGTATACTGACTGCCTACTCAGTTGCCCTTGGAAGTCACTGTTTAGTGAAGCTGATAGAGTGGTGTGACCAGGTCTCTTGTACATATCATTATTGTGATAATTTGTGAGAATGATTAAGAGTCTCATGATTTGCAGAAACCAATTTACAGGGCAATCCTAAACAAAGTCACTGTCTTCTATGCCCATAGTGGTGTGTTTTTTTTTCTGTCAAGGGTTTTCAAGGCAAGAAATGTTCAGAGGTGGGTTACCATTGCCTGCCTCTGTGTAGTGACCCTGGTATTCCTTGATGGCCTCGAATCAGTAGACCAGGGCTGACCCTGCTTAGTTTCCAAGATCTGACGAGATTGGGCTAGCCTGAAGAAGGGGCTACATCCATTTAGAACTGCACAGTTAGGGACTTAGCTAAATTGCTAATTTTTATATACAGATTTCTGAAAAAGTTATTCTGTTTGTCTGTACTGCTCTTCATGTCTGGCACTAAAATATTGAAAAAGAAAAATAAGGATGTTTAATCAGAGTCTTCAGCAGCTTTATCTACCAACCTAAAACTTAGTCAAGCGTGCAGCTGTACAGAGGCTGTTCCAAAAGAAAGGGCATATATTTATTTTTGTCATAACATAATAGATGTTAATAGATGATACAGTAGTGTGTGATTTCCAGACTTTATAAATATTCTCGTAGGGTACATCTAGCCTACGAAAAAAATTAAAGTATTTTCCCAACAAAATCTTTCTAATCTGGAAATTTGTCCCTGTTTCTTTTGAAGTTAATGCCATTTAGGTTAAGCTTCTGGTCTCTCAGATGTAGTAGAATAATGTGATGGAACTTTGATGATTGTAGGCTGGTTCTTGCAGTCATTGTATACGTAATGTTTTGCAGAAATTGATATCTGTTGGACTCTGTGACAGTGTCAGTTCACACAGCTACTTTCCTTGTATGAAAAAGCAACAGTGTGAACCCTTTATTATTACTTGGGGCCGTATACCCAGCATATATTACTTGCCAGTAATGTAAACAGGACTAGAAAACTCTGACATTTAGGATGTGAGTCCATCTGTCCTTATATCTTAGAGAGTGGAGTGATTTCAGATGCTAAATGACAATAGCAGGTGAATGACAACAGCAGGCACAATTGAATTAGGTATGATATCCAGAGGGGGAATAGGCATGGAGAAATCAGCAGGAAACCTAGGTCTCAGTTCAGTCCAGGAGGATGCATTGTCTTGAGCTTCATTATCAGTCACAATTCAGCAGTCTCTCTTTCTAAACTCCCTTTGAAATTCCTTTGTAAGAGAACTGCTACTCTTTGGTCAGCAACTGAATGTCCTGGAAAGTTAAAATGTCCCCCCACTGGTTTTTGAATGCTGTGGTTTCTAATGTCAGACTTACGTCCACATATTCTTTGTTGTAGGGACTGGTCTCTTTGTCCAGTGTAGAGGGTGGAAGGGCATTGCTGACACGCGATGGCATAGATCACATCAGAGGATGAACAAGAATATGAACCAGAGATGATATGGCTGATGTTGCTGGGTCAAGTGATACTGTTGCTAGCATTAGAAAGGCTGCTGAATTGCAATGGATAATGAAATTCAAGAAAATACATCCTCCTGGACTGAATTGAGACCTATGTTTCTTGTCTCATTACCAATACTGATTTCTCCATGCCTACCCCCACTACATATCACACCTAATCCAATCACACCTGCAGTTGTCATTCACTGGCATTTGCCTGCTATTGTCATTTGGCATTTGAAATCACTCCACTCTCTGATATATAAGGACAGATGGACTCACATTCTAGCTGTATCTGAAAAAGTGAGCAGTGACTCACAAAACTTCATGACTTGTCACAAATTTTGTTAGTCTTTAAGGTGCTACTGGACTCTTGCTCTTTTCTACTGCTACAAACAGATGAACATAGCTACCCATCATGATCTGCCTGGCATTTCATAGAATAATAGAGTTGGAAGGTCATCTGGTCCAACCACCTGCACAATGCAGGAAATTCACAAATACTCCCCCTCACATCCCTAGTGACCCTTGCTCCATGCCCAGAAAAAGGTATGGACCCCTGGCTAGACTGGCCTGGAGAAAATTGCATCCTGACCCCAAAGTGATGATCAGCATTTCCCTGGATGTGTAAGATAGGGTCACAAGAACTAAGTACTGATGCACTCCATCCTGCCCTCCCTTCTCATGATCTGCTTAAGTTCACACAATCAGCATTGTTGTCAGATGGCCATTTAGCCAGCAATACAACTTCCCAAGGAAACTTGTTTCAGTGAGGAACTGCTCTTACTGTCAGGAAGTTCTTCCTCATGTTTAGCTGAAAGCTCTTTTGATTTAATGTCAACATGTTCTGGTCAGACCTTCTGGAGCAACAGAAAACATATCTGCACCATCCTCTATATGACAGCCCTTCAAGTACTTGAAGATGGTTATCATATCACCTCTATGTCATCTCCTCTCCAGGCTAAACATACCCAGCTCCCTCAACCTTTCCTCATAGGACTTGGTCTCCAGACCCCTTGACATCTTCATTGCTTTCCTCTGGACATGTTCCAGCTTGTCTATATCATTCTTTAATTCTGGTGGCCAAAACGGAACACAATACCCTAGGTGAGGTCTAACTAGAGCAGAATAAAGTGTTATCATCACTTCACATAATCCAAACTATACTGCTGTTGCTGCAGCCCAAAATGGCATTTGCCTTTTTAGCTACCACATCACACCGCTAACTCAAGTTCAGTGTATGGTCTACTAAGACCTTTTTTGCACACTATACTCCCCCATCCTAGAATTATGCATTTGATTTTTCCTAATTAAATGCCGAACTTTACATTTATCCCCGTTGAAATTCATTTTATTTGTTTTAGCCCAGTTTTCCAGCCTGTCAAGATCCTGTATCCTGACTCTGCCTTCTACCATAGTTGCTACCCTTCCCAATTTACTATCATCTGCAAATTTAATAAGCATTCCCTCTGTTATTTCATCCAAATAATTTATAAATATCTTGTACAAAACAGGTCCTAGGACAGATCCTTGAGGCACTCCACTTGTTACTCCAAGAAGATGAGGAAACATTAACAAGCACTCTTTGGGTGCGATCTGTCAACCAGTTACAGATCCATCTAACAGTAATAGGGTCAAAACCACATTTTACCAACTTATCAACAAGAATAATATATGGAACTTTATTGAAAGCCTTACTGAAATCAAGATAAACTGTATCTACAGCATTCCCCTGATCCAGCAAGATAGTAACTTTCTCAAAAAATAGAGATAAGGTTACTCTGACTTGACTTGTTCCTCAGAAACCCATGCTGGCTCTTAGTAATCACAGCCATTCTTTCTAAATGCTCAAGGACTGACTGACTGACTGATTTGTTCTAAGACTTTCCCAGGTATAGACATCAAACTGACGAGTCAGTAGTTACCCAGATCCTCCTTTCCCCCCTTCTTGAAGATGGGTACAACATTTGCCCATCTCCAATCTTATGGCACCTCCAAGGCTCAGAAATTGCATCCACAGGTTCTTTTAGTACTTTTGGATGTAGTTCATCGGGCCCTGAGGACTTAGTTTCATTTAAAGAAACGAGGTGTTTATGTACTACCCCTATGCTGATCCTAGGCTGCAACTCCCTTCCCTCATCATGTGTTCTGTTTTTGCTATATTGAGCACCATTTCCCTTACAAGAGAAGGCTGAGGAAAAGTAGGAATTGAGCAGTTCTGTCCTCCCTTCATCACCTGTTATGATTTCACTTTCCTGTCCCCACAGTGGACCTACCATGTCCTTGCTCTTTTTATTACTCTTTTTTTGTTGTCTTTAGCATCTCTTGCTAGCTGAGCTTTAGCTTTCCTAACTCTCTCTCTGCAAGCAGTGGTTATTTATTTATATTCCTCTTTGGTTATAAGGCCCTCCTTTCCTAAGTGAGTCTTTAGAAAGCTGTTTATGGAGCCACCCTGGCTTCTTTAGGCTCCTCCCATTTCTCCTTGGGTCACATTTGAACACTCCAAGGGTTTCACTGTTGCTCTAATTCAAGCACCATCTCAGCAAGACTCACTAAATGCAAAAGGACCTGAAATTTACATGATGGTTGCAGAGGGACAGTCTCAGTCTGCAAAAAGTGGGCCTTTTCAAAAACTGAGTATGTGTATGGCATTGAAACATAGGACTTCCTGATGCTGAAGTGAAGGCTAATTGTTGTATGGGTGTAGAAAAAAATGGTTAGTGAAGGAAGCCAGATAATTCTATTTGTTTAGAGGTTGCTATGGAAGAGTGTTGGTAGTGACTGAGGAGTGTCTTTGCATATGAACTTCTGGTTTTTGATGCATGTCACTAATAAATTTAAAAGTGTGATTTTAAGTCCAAGGCTGGAAAAAAGTTGCTCATTTCCTGTTGCAGATTCTTGGTTGTTAGTTCCTTTCATAATCTGTATAAAAAATACCATTATAAACTGAATGAAGTCTGTTGTCAACAATATGTTGTGAAACATCATTGGGCTACATCCTGAGGAACATTCTACTTTTGACACATACAACATAAAATTGACTTAGTAGGTGTTATGCTGCCTTTATTTTTTTTTCTTGTATGTATCTGAGATGAAATAATTCCAGTAAGTAAGATAAAGGTTAATATTTACAAAGTGTATAGCTGATAGTATTCCAAAAGCAGTTAGTAAGCCAGTTCTGTAAAAAAAAAAAAAAATCCATTGCATTCATTTTTATCTTCTGTAGCACCTGCCATTTTGGTTGTTGTGCTTGTGTGCCTTAAAGGCTGAGAAATGTAGCTGCAGTAATTCCACACCAGTCATATTCCAGATAAGAGGGCTGCTAAAGAGCCAGGACAACTTCCCCCCATCCCAAAATAAACCTGATGATCCTTCTCAGTCAATAAAATGGAAACACTACATTACCAAGGGAGGTTCTTCTACCTCTTCCAGGTTTAAAGTACTAGGAAAAATGGTTGATATGTTTATTTTCTTCTTGTCTAGAATATCATCCTGATGATTGAAAGGAGATGTACTCAACTGTGTACTCAGAGGCAATTGCTGTATGCCTCAGGTAATCAGAGGACTGGCTAAATTGCACTGTTTATCTTCAGAAAGTTGCAAAGGTGTAGATAAGTGATTCTCCACCATTTTTTTGTGGATAATTTTAGACTTGCCCTCAAAAGTACTGGACAGCATATACGGTATAAAAACATCCCACTCAGGTTGATTTTGCATATACAAAAAGTAAATGACAGTTGTTTGCTAGTGCTGAGTTTGTTGATGAGGGAGGGTGAGTACAAGTATCAGTGACAAAGTTATTGTATAGATCAGGGGTGTCGAACTCATTTGTTATGAGGGCTGGATCTGACATAAATGAGACCTTGTTGGGCCAGGCCATGTGTGTCATAAAATGTAATGCCAGGTAGTGGAGATATAAACTTTATAAAGGACACAGACGAAAAGGGTTTTTTAAACTTAAAATAAAAACATGCTTAAAACATTAGTACTCTTGTAATATTTTGTTTATTTAACAGTGTCTGGTAACTGACACCTCTTGCTCTGAATTATTGCATCAAAATGTCTGTGCTGTTGCAATCTTGAGTATGCTGTTCAGGTGTGTATCTGTAAGCTGCAAATCTATGATGACGCAGCAGCAACAGAACTGGAAGAAGAAGCAGAATACAGCCAGTTCCACTGCGAGCCTGGTAGAAGTCCTCCGGGGGCCTGATCTGGACCCTGGGCCACATGTTTGACACCCCTGGTATAGATCTTCAGTTTCAGTAGTTTCTTCTTCTGTCAGAACATTGGCTTCCTTATTTTAAAAGATCAGATATATCACATAAATGAAACAACTGGAGTTTTCTTTCTTTAAGTAGCTTATATCACCATCCATCCATGTATATAGATACATATACTACTTAATTAAATATATATATACACACACACACACACACACAAACATTCTTTTGGCTTAGGGTAATTATTATACGCTCACAGGAGAAATTAACTACCTTTCAGAAGTCTTATTTCCCAATATGCACATGTAAAAAAGTTTATGCTCTTATCAGCATTTTCTAACCTACATGCTTATTTTCGGGCTGACATATATTCCATACAGCAAAATTCCTGATTGAACTTTGTGTATAATCAAGGAGATCCGTTAGTTCTGTAGGTACCTTATCAAAAGGTAGGGCACATTCCTCAAGTTGTCTTTCCATTTGCAAACCACAGTATTGCATCTCTGTCTGACCAGATTGGCTGATTGTGCAAGTTTCAGTGTCTTTGTCAGTCAGCAGACAATAGACCAGAAAAAGCAGATATGGTAATGCCTTAGTTTTAAAGAGTTCATTTCTTTTGAAGGACTGCAACCCTACATTTGCATGAGTTTATCATCTAGGTGGGATTTTTTGAAAACATGCGTACATTAACATTTTTAAAAATGCTATTTTCTTTGGTAGCCACATGTGTTGTTAGAATTCTTACCATATTCTACAGAATACTTTTGTATCTTATCGTACATAACCAGAGAGTTCAGGAGATGAATCAAATGCAGAGAAAATCCTGACATCCTATTGGAGTGTTCCTGTCAGAAGAATCTGTGTTAGCAACCGTATTTAGAAGAAGTTAGTCGTTTTGTTCACTGGAGTTTGCAAACAGGAACAGCTCACGGTTTATATATTTTGAAGTCTGCTCATATAAATCAGAGTCTGAACCCTTAACAGATAATGTTTATAAAGATAATGTTGTAGTACAATATTTAGTAAACACCTTAATAAATACACAGAGAAAGGCAGCTTCTTGCTAAGGCAGCTTCCACCCTGAGCCTGCTTTGGCAGGGAGGGTGGGGTATAAATCTAATAAATATAAATAAATAAATAAATAAATAAATAAATAAAAGGGAGGTAAACTTTGTGGCTAATGGTGACCAAATATAGCCTTAATGAGGAACTGAGCCGTGAGACAGTTGAATGAAAAGTAACCCTTACCCTTTCAGAAACATCAGTTGTGCAGTACAGATGTTGATTCAAAATCTAGCAGTAATTTTAAAACTGACCTTGCAGTCTTAATATCCATAATGATGGGCAAGAAAATCATGGGAAATGGGACATATTTCTGTAAAGCATGTAATAACTCAGAGTGTGCCCAACAATGGAACACCAGAACAATTTGTTGTTTTCCTCTTCCCAGCTTAGAAACTGAAAGTGATCCTTACTGGGGGGGTGGGGTGCTTGCACTACAGAATGGTTTGACATGGGTAGGATTAAGCA
This sequence comes from Gekko gecko, assembly GCA_029375565.1. Classification (NCBI taxonomy): domain Eukaryota; kingdom Metazoa; phylum Chordata; class Lepidosauria; order Squamata; family Gekkonidae; genus Gekko; species Gekko gecko. The sequence goes on along the minus strand of JAPDNY010000003.1, from coordinate 136,213,488 downwards.
CTCTTTCTTCCTTCTCACTCTCCCCTACTTCCCCTCCCCATTCCAGTTATCTCAGAAAATGCAGGTTTGGGAGCACACATTTGCCATAACATTGAAATCAGTCCTTGGTTTTATTTACTTTGTTTCTTCATAATTCCCAAGTTTTCTGCTTTATTTGTAATCAGGCTAATGAAAATGAACCAGCATGCGGCATCTGATTAGAATTTTAGGCAAAATTAAGAATCCATTGTTACCATTCTCTCCTTCCTCAAGTAGTAAGACATTCTAGATAAAGCATTCAAGGCTTATTTCCAAAACAGTAGCTTTGTTTATGTGTTGCAACAAAAATAAGCAAGAGTATTTGTAGCTGAATTTAAATTTTGTTACTCTTTAAGGCAACAAGGCTCATTCCAGACTTAGTTACTTTGGATGTGGCAGAAGAATGGGAGACTTACTGTGCTTCTAATGTTTACTTTATTTGAAAATTTATAAGCAGTGCATCAGTGGAGGAAATGAGGAACTCAAATAAGCCAGTGGATCCTCTTTCCCACATTGGATTCCCTGAGAGAGACATGGGGTCTCTATTTCATTTCGATCCTTGATTGTGTTATGTCCTGTCCCACTGTGTTAGGAGATGTACTTTTAAACTGCTTTTATTTGCTGTTTGCTGATGCACACGCACGTTTGAAAGCTGCATACAAGTGTCTTTGGTATAGGAGAACTGTGTGCTTTGTTGATGTGACTCCCTGCATTAGGAAGTTGCCCTGCAGTCTGCACTTTCATGCTAATGAAGTCACACACACACACATATGCACATACATCTACCCATCAGTTTAGACCGATCAATGCGTAAATAAGCATTTCGGCCAACAACTGCTTTATTCTCCTGCTTTATTTTGGGTTGCTATAGCAACCTGATATGCCAACTCAAACTACTTATTTGATGGTATAAGACATCATTCTTTTTTAAAAAAACACCTTTAAAAAGTTTTGTACTTTTCTGCAAACCTGTGGTTTTTCCTTGGTTTACAGAAATCTGCACCTTGGTCCTGGTGAGCCCATAATACAGATTTTTTTTTTTTAATTTGCATGGTGCCATCTATGACTATTAGATATATAGTACCTAATATCTATTTATTTATGAAGTGAGTTACATTTTTAAAAGATAACAATTTAACCAATAAAAACTGAAGAAAAGGCATACAAGAATTGGCTGCTCCAGCCCTCTTTTGAGTGCCTTTTGTAGTGCTTTTTCTAGTGTTCAGAACAGTTGAACTTTAATTATGTGCTAATATGTTTAACATACTAGCACCGCTTTTTTCAAAAAAGAAAAGCATATTGGTAGAGGTGAATTTAGAACAGAGTAATGTTTGGAGGAGGAGTCTTTGTCTACCCCCCCCCGAGAACATGCATTTGACACTCTGTGTAGAAAAGTTGCATGTGGAGAGGACGGGTAGCAGATAAATGATTGGCAGAGAATGGGTTAAGTATTCCATCCCCACTTTTTTCTATTCTAAATACCATGGTCACAAAACCACTTTCTTGTATTTTAAATGATATTTTTCCGGGGGGGGGGCGTGAAGTTACCATCAGCTTGTGACATACAAAAAACCCACAACAATCTTATAAAATCAATAATTTAATTACCTAACAAATAGGTCATAAATAACAACCAGTATTAGTGGGAGTGGGAATAAAAGACCAAACAATATCGCTGGAAGTGGGAGAAGACACCAAAGGCTAATTTAAATCTTTCTGAAACTGAAGGAACAGGTCAATTGTTTAGCCGGAGGTCATTCCGCTGCCTCTGGGGCTATGGCTTTAAGTGTCCTGTTTCTAATGGTAAACTGCTGTTTGTTCTGCATGTACTGATGAATTCTGAAGCAGGGCCTAATTAGTTGACAGAATTGGTGGGGGCATTTGCATGTGTACTCTAGCATGTGTAGTTACAGCCTTTCACCTACTTTAGAACAATACTTTCAGCTAGGTCAGAATACTTATTCCCCAACCTGTACTCATGGAAATGTATTTTCAGTTTGTTAAGCATATCTCACAGAATAATGAACCTTCTCATGGGATAGTGATTAAGCAAAGCTGACATTTGTTTTTGCATTCATTATGATGCCTCTAGCTTACAACAGTAGTCTCTGTATGTACACATTGAAGATGATGAATATTAGAACGCTAATTGCTGCATTTTTTACCGAGTGACTTTAAAAGAATGATCTGATACCCATCAGTAGTTTAATCAGGTATTGCTTTTCTCCCCCACTGTAACAATATTAAATTATGTAGAAAAGAAATGCAAGAAAGAAAAAGAGAGAGAGAGAGAGAGAGAGAGAGAGAGAGAGAGAGACGAGAGCCCGGACTGGTTGTTGGTTCTTTCCCATAATGGATCAAAGTGATAAATACCGGCATTTCGTAATATGGATATTGGATACTAGTTTTGTTAAAGAGAATTGTAGTTTGATTTTATGGGGGGTATTTTGGTGTGTTTCCCTTCCAGCTTTCAAATGGTTTGTCTGCAAAGCGTAACAGTTGGTTAAACATTTGTGACAGACGCTCCTCAAATATATTTGGCACTTAGGCATTATCTGTGTACTAGGAAAATCTCCCTCAGCTGACAGTAGATGCTAACAACAAATTGATCTAACACATACAGTTAGACCTTGAAGCAACGTAATATTACTTAGTATTTATCATGTAGTAAGAGTATTCAAAAATTTCAGTATTTCATGTATACTATCTTAGTAGGCTTTACAATGGCCCTGTGAGTTAGGTCAATTATCCTTATGATAGTTGTCATGCAATGAAATAGTGACTTGCCTAAGTCCATATAATGAATTCATAATAGGGGAGGTACCAGGGACTTCAAGCATTCAGCATCTTCTCCCTCTGAGGCGGAGGCCATCTTGTGGGTGATTCCCAGCCATCACTCAGGGAGGCAGGACTAAACAGAACTTCCTGTTTCCTCTGGTGGGAGTCACCCTAGATTCAGTTTCTTTTCCTGCCTCAATAGGGAGAGCAGCTAGGTTTAGGCTTTGCCTTATCCTTCCTACTATTCTGAATCCTTTCTCTTCTTCTCTCTCTGCATTTAATGTGTCTATCCTGTCTAATCTTCACAAAAAGCAAAAAAAAAAAAAAAGACGTTTCTCCTCCTCCTCGCCTATTCCCCCCTTCTTCTATTGAAGACCTGGGGCCAGATCTAAGTGCCCTTTTCTTTTCTAAGAGCACTCTCTCCAGCCTTTATGGCAGCAGTGGAGGACAACGACGGTTTCCTCTCCACACCGGAGAATGATGCACCCAGAAACGGAGGTGCAGAAAGTGACCGCGCGGCCCGAAAAAGGACCGCAGCCGTGGCAGAAGGGTGAGGAGGCAACAATGAGGTGAAGTGTGCCAAAATGTGCGTGTTAATGGAGCCCGCACCGGCTCCGGCAGCCATTTTAAAATCCTCAGGCCGGCATGCCGAGGAAGACGGGAGCGGCCGTATGCGCACATTCCCGCAGCCACAACGCCCCGAAAATTATGGGCGACAAGAACGCCTCTCTTCAGGACAAAGCAGGTCTGTCGAGGCACGTGACGGAGGGGATGACGTGGATTCCGGTAATGCCGATGATTTCGGGTCCCCCCCCCCCATTTTTCCACTAACATAAGGGCCTTTCTCAGACATGCCATAAGGGAGAAAGTAGCGCTGTTTAATAACACGGGGGGCAGAGAACCGCATCCCAGATCCCCCCTCCTTCTCCTTCCACTTCACCTAGGAGACATACGGGAAAACGCCCCTGGCCCACAAAGGCGGCTCAAAAAAGGCTTCCGTGGGATGAATGTATGCCTGATTTAGTGGAGGAAGGGGATGGCTCCTTATCTCATATCCCCAGTGATATAGAGGAAGGGGAGTTCTCTTCTAATGAAGAAGAAGAAAAGAAGCCTGCTCCCACAGAAAAATCCTTTAGATTCTTTAAGGGAGAGGATATTTCCTATTTACTTTCCAAAACACTCTTTGCACTCCACATTCAGGGTTCCCACCCTATAGGAGGCAAATTGCCAGATGTACAGGACCAAAGGGAAGGTTCTGAAATTACAGATGAGTTTTTTCCTCCTGTTGATTATTCTGAGATGGCCTTTCCCTTCCCTGATTTTTACGCCAGAAAAATGAAGGCAGAATGGGAAAGACCTTTAGCTAACAGACCCGTCCCGGGAGCAATTAGGAAATTGTACCCCATATCATCTTCTGCTTCCAGTATATTGCAGGTACTGACAGTGGATGCGCCAGTGGCAGCTTTACAATCCTCTGGTCTGGTTTCTGAAGATGGTTACGGCAATATAAAGAACAACCTCGACAAGCGAGCAGAATTTGCCCTACGGAAGGCTCACAAAGCCAATGCCATGGCTATTAAGATGTCTTCAGCAGCCTCTACTGTATCTAGAGCTACCATCGTATGGTTGAGAAAGCTGATACAGCTTTTGCCTGATAACAATCGCAGGCTGATGGAAGGAGCAAATAAAATCCTGAAAGCAGTGTCCTACACTGCTGATGCAAACTTGGACTCCATGGTATGCGCATCAAAGGCCATGGCATCTACAGCTGCTGTTCTCCACATGGTATGGCTTCGAGCCTGGCCTGCCGACTATCAGTCCAAAACAATTGTCTCTGCCTATCCATTTCAAAGCGACAAGCTTTTTGGAGAACCGTTAGAACGGATCCTCGTGGAAACCCGAGATAAGAAAAAGGCTCTTCCCAAGATGGTCCGCCTGGGAGACAAAGGGGTTCCTCATTCCTCTTCTTCGTCTTCCTTCTTCACTCAGCACACTCTACCTAGGTTCCGTCAAGATAGAAGACCTCCTTGGAACAACAGTAAGAAGCCCTTTCGTAGGGGAGGCTTTTTCAATCGATTCAATAGACCTAATACCAGCAGACAGGAGAAGGGGGATAGGGACCCGAAGAACCCTAGGGCATGACTATCTACATCTACCAGTAGGGGGACGTCTGACACATTTCCAACACATATGGTCAGCCTCACAAGCGGACACATGGACTATAGACATTGTCAAAGACGGCTACAAAATCGAGTTCCGGACATTTCCCCCTTGCCGTTTTGTAATGTCACCAGTTCCCAAGAACTCACAAAAAAGAGACAGAACAAAATCAGCAATTCTTCATTTGTTAAGTATTCAAGTGATAGAAAAAGTGCCTGTGCAGGAGATGGGAACAGGAGTATATTCCATCTTCTTCACTGTCCCCAAAAAGAACAGGAACTGGCGAGGGATCTTAGACTTGAAATATGTAAACAAATTCATAGAGCCCAAGCATTTCAGGATGGAGACGCTCAGATCCATCTCAGAGTCCCTGCAACCCGGGGAGTTTCTCACCTCTATAGACCTGACCAAAGCCTACATGCACATACCAATTTTTCCACCCCACAGGAGATTTCTGAGGTTCAGTGTGGAGGAAGAGCACTTTCAATTCAGAGCTCTTCCATTTGGTCTCTCCTCAGCCCCCAGGGTGTTCACCAAGGTACTAGTCCACCCAATTGTTGTGCTTCGGGAGCAGGGGATTCACATTCACCCCTATTTAGACGACCTGTTGATTCGATCCAAAATGAGAAAATTAGCTCTTCAGGCCACGGAGAAGACTATACAATGCTTAAAAGAATTCGGATTCCTGATCAACACAAAGAAAAGTCATCTGCAGCCCACTCAAAGATTGGAACATCTGGGAGTTCTACTAGACACTCATTCCAGAAAACTTTTCTACCAGTAGCCAAAGTGAAGAAAATAAAATGCTTGGCAATGCAGATCATCGCAGCAAGGAGGTCGTCTCTTTCCACACTGACCAGAATGATGGGTCTCATGGTGGCAGCCTTCGACATGCTTCAGTGGGGACGATTCCACTCCAGGCAGCTCCAAATGTTTTTGAAACCCTATCAGAATCACGTGCCATTAGGAATGGACTTCAACCTAACAGTTCCTCTCCAGGTAAAGGTGAGTCTCAGATGGTGGACCAACCTCTCTTACCTTTCTCAAGGCAAGATGTTCTGGATTCCAGACAGATCCCAAGTCTTCACAGATGCCAGTTTGTCAGGCTGGGGAGCCTGACATACAGCGCAAGGCAACTGGTCCCCAGTGGAACAGAAGCTGCCGGTCAATCTTCTAGAACTTCGAGCTATCAGGCTGGCATTACAACACTTTGCCCCCCATATCCAAAGGAGACATATTCTCATCAGGACGGACAACATTTCAGCCAAGGCCTACCTGAACAAACAGGGCGGCTCCAGGTCCTTGGCTCTACACAGGGAAGCCAAGAGGTTGTTAGGATGGGCGGAAGCAAATCTCTCCTCGCTCAAGGCGGAACATGTGAAGGGCATTGTGAATGTCCAGGCGGATTGGCTGAGCCACCAGTCATTGCAGGAGAGCGAATGATCCCTCAACCAGAAGGTCTTTCAATTCATAGTAAAAAAGTCTGGGGCTTCCTTTGGTAGACCTCTTTGCAACTCCGAGCAACACGCAACTAGCCAGATTCTTCACCCGATACTTCCACCCTCAAGCGGAAGGTACGGATGCTCTGATGTCCCAATGGCCTCAAGGGCTTCTCTACACCTTTCCATCATTACCAGTTCTTCCTCAGCTTCTGAGACAAATTCGAATTCTGAGGGCTCACGTGATTGTGGTAGCACCTTATTGGCCCAGACGCCCGTGGTTCACCCTTTTGCAACAGATGTCAGTAACTCATCCTCTACACCTCCCAACTCCTCCAGACATGCTGATCCAGGGGCCACTCTGGCATCCCAAGCCAGAGTGGTTCTGTTTGACTACATGGGAATTGAGAGGAGAAAATTACTGAATTTGGGCTATGCTCCTCCGGTAGTGGACACGATCCTGGCCTCCAGATGTTCATCGACATCCAGGATTTATAAATGTACATGGACGGCTTTTGTTCGCTGGGCCAGGAAGAAGAAGGTTGATCCCTTGGATCCTGGTATCTCTTCCATTCTGGATTTCCTACAGGACGGAGTGGTCGCAGGCCTGAAAGCAGTGACTCTAAAGAGACAATTAGCGGCCCTGTCCTTGGTTCTACCTCCCTACAAGGGTCTCCCTGTCTCTCAACATCCTCATGTACAACGTTTCCTTTGGGGCACATCTCTTAAGCTTCCCTCAACAAGACATAGGTTTCCGACCTGGAGACTCAATACGGTACTTACAGCACTCATGAGAACACCTTTTGAACCGATCAAGGAGATCTCTCTTCAGTTCCTTCGTATGAAAGTTCTTTTTTTGGTGGCTATAACTTCTGCCAGGAGAATATCAGAGTTGAGTGCACTCTCAGTGCGTGTGGACCTTTGTGTCTTTCATAAAGATAAGGTTGTCTTGATAACTGACCTTTCCTTTTGTCCCAAGGTCAATACTCAGTTTCATCGGTCTCAGGAGCTCTGTCTGCCGTCCTTTGCTCCAAATCCTTCTCATCCTAAAGAAAAGCTGTGGCACACCTTGGATGTGCGAAGAGCTCTGAAATGCTACGTTCTGAGAACGGCATCATTCAGACGAACAGAAGCTATGTTTGTGAACATCTCTCCGCCTCACACGGGGAAGAAGATGTCTAGTGCAGCTGTTAGTAAGGTTCTTCGTTCCGGCATATCGGAAGCATACAAAAGTCTGAACCAAGTTCCACCAGAGGGCATCACGGCTCATTCGTTACGTAGTGCAGCTACAAATGCAGCCTTCAACAACAGGGCTTCAGTGATGGAGATCTGCAAAGCTGCTACGTGGTCATCTCTGTCCACGTTCATTAGACATTACAAGATTGATTTATATGATTCTGTGGATGCAGTCTTTGGCAGGAGAGTGCTCCAGTCTGTTCTTTCCGGCGATGACGACCCCCCGCCCAACTGTTAGGGACACTGCTCTGGGAGGTCCCACAAGATGGCCTCCGCCTCAGAGGGAGAACGACCATTGAATACTCACCGTGAAGGGTCCTTCTCCTCTGAGGTTCGGAGGACATCTTGGCCCTCCCGGGTTGTCATCCTCTATATCTATATTCCTTTTTTTTTTTTCTGTCACACTGACCTTCTGCAGAGAGAGTAATGTTCTTACCTTATGTTTTCTCTTCCTGTTCGCGAGTCTGTGGTTGTTCATTGTTCATGTCTCGCAGGTATTCAAGTACCTTTTGCTTCTTGTTCAGAATGACGGTTTAATTAGAGCACTGCTTTTGGAGCACCAGAACTGAATCTAGGGTGACTCCCACCACAGGAAACAGGACGTTCTGTTTAGTCCTGCCTCTCTGAGTGATGGCTGGGAATCACCCAAGATGTTCTCTGAACCTCAGAGGAGAAGGACCCTTCATGGTGAGTATCCAATGGTCATTCTCTTGACTGCTAGAGTAGGAAGCAACTAGAGCCATGATTTCAAGAACTTTAACTGAGCAGCATGAGCATTTGTATTCACCTTGGTCAGCTAACACAAGAGCAGCACAGACTTGGGGCTGCTATTTGGGGGGAAGAGAGAAGGGCTACAAGAAAAAAATAGGGAAGGAGGAAACTATCCCTTAATTTTTAGAACTTGGAAGAGAGAGTCTGGTTCTGGAATGTATTCTGTGTTGTTTTTAAAGATTTTGCAACTCTGGGAAAGCTAACTTTCGGGGGGGGTGCATGTGTGCTTAAGCAACATTGTGAGTTCTTGGGTGAAAATAGAGGCCATTGAAAGAATTGAGTCACAATTATTCCTTGGATAGAATAGTTGTTCCTTTTGTTGTTAATAAAGGCAGTATAAAAGAAACAAAAAATATAAACATTCCTCAAGTATATATATTTTTAAAAAATATCCTGATATGCTCTCTCTTTCTGCGGTTGAGTTCAGACTGGCAATTTGCCCTGCTGTAGCCATGTTTCAGCAATGTTTTGAAAGCAGATTAAAGGGAGCGTTCACACAGGCACATTTGCCTGGCGTTCCCCACCCATAGGCAACCTGTGCTGTTCCACTTCGCTCCCATGTTTAATAGATACCTCATAAAAGTGATAGCAAATCACTGAAGAGTGCCTTTATGCTGCGTTTGTCCACTTTCTGGCAGTGTGAACGCTACGTGGAAAAGCTGGAAGCAACCCACGTTGTGCATAAGGGAGCAGCGATATGATTGGCTGTGCTCCGCTCTATCGCCCAATGTGGTGCTGGCGCAGTGGGATCCTCCCCAAATCGGCTGGATGCCTATGTGTGTATGGGTGCATGAATGCTCATGTGCTCATGCACTCATACACACATAGGCATCCAGCCGATTTACCAGGAAAAAGCCATTTACAAGTGCACCTCCAGGCCAGCAGTCTGAACGCTCCCACGTGCCTCCTCCCAGTATGTTCCCTCATCAGTCCGAGCTGTGTGACCGGGAAACCCCAGAACACTTTGTTCTGGGGCTTTTTTGCCATGACTGGCTCCCGCTGCAAATTGCCAGTCTATCCTCAGCCTCCCTCTCTCTCTTTGATATCTGTAGCTGATAAAGATTTCCAGAAGTCCCACCCTGGAGAAGCACTTATCTTTAGGTGTGGTGCAGGTTTATAGTTGACATTCCAAGGGATTATATAACCTTTCTCAACAGGGTTATTTGGTAGCTGGGGAACTGTACTATTATCAAGCATGTGGTAAGATAGTAGAAGCTCCAGAGATGCATACTGGAAGCTTTTGGTGAGACGAATGCTGGAAAGCAGCTCTGCTAAATTTAGCTTTTATTCTGGCCTTTAATTTCCCCATAATGTTACTTTGAAATTATACAGGGTTCTGTGGTTTGTTATTCAAGGTTTTAAACCATAAGTTAGGAGATCTGAAAGACTAGAATTAGCAGATTCAGAGCAACCCTGACTTGTATCATGCTGACAAATACAAGTTTGAAACAGATAAACTTGAGGGAAAAAATCTTTGCAAGGCCACAGTGGTAACTATTAATGGAAAAGTTAGTGGAAAGAGCTTCAGGGAGATGTGGCTTATGCTTCAACTGTTTCAAAAGTATGCTCACATTTTCAACTATTATCTAACTCTTATTTCTATTGATCATTCTGTTCTAGATTATTCAGGATCACCACTGAATGATCTGCAAACTCTCTGAAGTAGCTTTGATATAAATGCCATAAATAAATATTTTAAAATAATAAAAAATGATTGCAATAGTAGTGGAAAAGTGATTACATTTTTACACTACAAACAAATTATAATGGCTCTGTGTTCAAATGCATGTAGAATTATAGAGGCTGCTGTATTCGTGTATAGTAAAAGGTAAAGGTTTCCCTTGCTCAAAAGCCAGTCGAATCTGATTCTAGGGATGCGGTGCTCATCTCCGTTTCCAAGCTGAAGAGCCAGCGATGTCCGAAGATGTTTCCGTGGTCATGTGGCCAGCATGACTAGATGCTGAGGCGAATGGAATGCTGTTACTTCCCACTGAACTGATACCTATTTATCTACTTGCAATTTCTTACTTTCAAACTGCTAGATTGGCAGGAGCTGGGACCTGAGACAGGAGCTCAATCCATCTTGCGGCACTCGGGTTTCAAACTGCTGAACTACTGACCTTCCAGTTTGCAGTTCAGCGTCTTAATCACTTGAGCCACCACAGCCCCTGTATTCATGTATATAAGGCATTAAACAGGACCTGGAATAAATCTGTGAATTGTGGACCATGCTGGAGAAAAGAGAAGAGCATATGTGTCTTGTATAATTGGACAGAGAACTGAGAAAAGGGAGGCTGTGCAAAAGGACAGTCACTCTGGACTTTTTGATTGGTGGGGCTAGAAAAAGAGATGTAGGCTTGGGCACAGGGGCAAAGGTAGAATTGTGTGACATCTGGCTATTGTCCTGAAAACGTTCTATGTAACATACAACTGAACACATATTCGTAGTATTTCAACAAAGAGAATGTTCATCTGTGTTCTCATTCTCTTGGGCTTGGTAAGGAAGTCACAGATTTGGTCTGAATCAAGAAGTTGGTCAAGTGCGCTGTAGAACAGGAACAAAAGTCAAAGCACTAAAAAAACTTCCTGCACTTTCCTTTTTATAACTCTGCAACAAAAAGTGCTGTAAGCTTTGTTTTGTTTTAATAAAAACTGGGACTTCAGAGGGACTAAAATCTGAAATAGATAAATGACAATTATATAGTGCAAGAGCAATTACTAATGTTTTTTTAAAGCTGTGGTGGCACCATAGGGAACAAAATATTGGGGAAATGGTGCTAGCAAGAGGCTGATAGCGAGAAAAAGTTCACTGGGAGGTTTCTTTCCATGTGATGCTTCTTAGGAAGCTGAATCCCTACTGACAAGTATCCATTCCGGCCATGCTAATATATGCTTCAGTAATCCCAAGACTGGAATACTGTAACAAACTCTATATAGGGCTCCAGTTGAATATGATCTGGAAACATCTACTGGTGCAAAACATGGTAGTATGTTATTGGAGGCTAGTTGTTGGGACCATTTTATGTCCATTCTGAAGTCTCTTCACTGGCTGCTTATTGATTTATGGGTCTAGTTTAAGGTACTGGTGTTTATTTTTAAAGCCCTTCATGACTTGGGGGCCCGGACTGCATCCATACTACCATATGAATGTAGGTTTCTGGGGGCTGTGTCACTTGAACTGATTAACTACTCTGTGATGGGAGCAGGGTGTTGTTTTTTTAAGCCTATTATCATGCCTGTGGCTTGCCAGCATGATTCTTTATCAAGAAACAGGACTATTACCTTGCATAATTTTTTGTCTTTTACGACATAAAGAAAAGACAAAATGTTTCTTCTCTCCCCACCCCCCCGAATGTGACTCAGCAATCAAGTTCCCATCCCAAAATTTTTCTAAGGAATTTGCATAGAGCAACAAGATTCACAAGACTGAGTCAAATTCCCATAGATATCAAAATATTCTATAAAATGTCCTACACTTCTGTGTGCATGTTGGTTTGTCTTCCTTCTCCTTCAGTACTACTTTGCTATCCCTGACAGGACATCAGGCACAGGTAACAGGTGCAGTTAAAGAACACTCTTTCCCCTACATATGGTGTCCCATTAGGAGCTGTACAGTATAATGGTATGGCTTTCTCCTTATTGTACAGAAAAAGAAACACCTTTTTGATATCAGCAGTCTTTATACTAATCCCCACGCTCATCCCTGATGCTTGGCCCAAAAACTATAGGTAGGCTTTGGAGCCAAACATAATTTTCTGCCATCCAGCTATAAAGTTAACACTTATAATATTGTGGTGGAAATTGTCATCAAGCTGCAGTTCTTAGGACAACCCCATTGGGTTCTCAAGGCAAGAGATGTTCAGAGGTGGTTTGCCATGGCCTACCCTGCTTAGGGAGCTGCGGTGGTTCAAGTGGTTAAGACACTGAACTGCAGGCTGTGGAAGGTCAGTAGTTCAGCAGTTCAAGACCCGAGAGTGCCGCATGACGGGGTGAGCTCCTGTCTCTAGTTCCAGCTCCTGCCAACCTAGCAGTTTGAAAGCAAGAAATTACAAGTAGATAAATAGGTACCACTTCAGTGGGAAGGTAACAGCGTTCTGTGCACTTTGGTGTTTAGTCATGCCGGCCACATGACCACAGAAACGTCTTCGGACAGCGCTGGCTCTTCGGCTTTGAAACGGAGATGAGCACCGCAACCCTAGAGTCGGATTCGACTGGCTTTCAAGCAAGGGAACCTTTACCTTTACCTTTTTACCCTGCTTAGATTCCAAGATCTGATGAGATCAGGCTATCTAGGACCATCCAGGTCAGGGCCACCACAATATTACCTGCAATAATAAGGTAATTCCTAGACAAATCAGACCTTATGCTAACTATGCTAATAATTAGATAAAGAAGCATTTCATTCAATTGAGAAGGCATATGAAAAAAGATCTCACACAGAATGGTGTGAACTAGGGTTGCCAGCCTCCCGCTTTTGTAGGCTCTTGCCTCCTGCTGGCCGGCAGGGGGAAATCCTGCCCCCAACTGACCTTTCTGGGCTTACTTTCAGTTTTGGGCCTAATTCCAGTTTCAAACCTGGTTGTGAGTGATGCTCTGGTTTTTGGGCAAAACTCTGTGGTTTGAAGCCAAATTTACCACAGAGTTTTGCCCCAAAACCAGAGTGTCAACCTGACCAGAAGTATGCCAGAAACTGGAAGTAGGTCCAAAATACCCAGCATTTCTTCTGATCTTCTGGAAGGACATCATGAGACCCCCACTGGCCAGGTAAGTTGACCTGGCAACCCTAACACAAACCCCTACTTTTTGAATTTGTGCAACTTGTATAATCCCCTTTTAAAGCCAGCTGCAAATCAACTTCTTGAGTTCTACAAGCCAATCAATCTGCTCTCCTTTGATTTTACTTAGATCATTGTCTGCTTGGGCTTAATAAAGCTGGACACAGTCCCATGGGACTGAACTTCAAAAACAGACACTGCTAGAGAGAACAGAACCAAACTTGAACTGTAAACAAGCACCTGCACTGTGAGACAACTAGGCAGAACTGGCAATGGCAGGAATTCCAAGAGAAAAGAAACCACCCTGTCAACCCCCTGTTTCCATCAAGCCTGTTTGGGCTACCCACAATTCCCCATCTCAGATCGTTCAGTTTCTGGCAAGTGTCACAGCCAGACTCCCTCCACTTTATGCATCTTCCAGTGGAGTAGAAAGTAATGAAAGAAAGAGATGGGGATTTCAGCAGGATAAATGAGTGGAAGGCTTATACTCACTTGCTGGCACTGGCATCTAATGAAGTGAGCTTTGACTCACAAAAGCTTATACCGTGGAAACTTCATTGGTCTTTAAGGTGCTATGGGACTCGAATTTTGTTCTGCTGCTACAGATTAACATGGCTATTTACCTGAACCCATTTGATGGGTAGCAGGATGACAGAGAAGATTTGGGCTCTTATTAAGGCCAGTGTTATGGATCCAACCATCCTCCTAGGAGCTTTCCTCCAGCTTAAGGAGCATTTCTCCAACTTATTGCTTTTCCTCCAAAGGAAGGTTCTTTGGGCTTGAGGAGGCTCCAAACTTTGCTTAGGGCAGTGGAAGGATAAGGCTAAAATCCAAGCCACTATGTGGGATGAGGAGAGCAAGATAGGAAGTCAGGAAGTAGAGTAGGAGGTAAGTAGGAAAGGTATGATGAGAAAGACAACCATTAGCCGGAGGAGGCTGCGGTGTGCCAGTGAAACCAGATGAAAAAAATCAAGCCAGGCAACTGGACCCCCTCTCCTGCAACCCCTCTCCCTGTGCAACACTTTGTTTGCTTTGGCTGGCTTGTCTTGCTTTGTTTTCTGCTCCCAAGTAATCAAGAAATTGACAGTGGAGCAACTGAGTGGTCATGAGAAATGGGCAAGCAAAGTCCTGAACTAGGGGTGTGCATTTGGTTTACCTGAACAAACCCCCCCACACACACACACCTCTTTAACTGCCTTTGGCGAGTGACTCAGAAGGCATTTAAAGAGACCGCAGTTATTTCTAAGTCTCAAGTTGAACCTAGAGTGCCTCCAACCTCTTTTATGGTTTCCTTCAGGACATGTTCTACCCTCCTTTCATTTTGTCCTCCTTGCCTTCCAACATCTTTTCTCCCATCTTTTTATCTTCCTTTTCATTACACAGAGTTATTACTGGCGAAGTCTGTTGCCTTAATGGAATGAAAGGGAGAGGGCTGGGAGTTGGTTGTAATGTTGTGCTCCAGCATCAAGCTCTTCTCTCTTCCTGCCAGTTTTCAGCTCATGAAACTCAAAAACACAGTTGCCACTAGCCTGTCATTGAGTGGTTTTGTCTCTGATTGATTTGCATTTCTAGCAGCCGAAGGGCAACCGGTATCATGCTTATCACTCTCAATCTTTAGGAGGCAGCTGAAGTCAGTTTTATTCATGAGGGTATTTGATTAGTTTGAGCTCTTCTGCCCACGGCAGTTTTAAATAATTCATTTTAAACTTTTGTTGTGTTTTTGTTTACATTGTAAGCCCCCTTGAGTTCCTGTAAGGTAGAAATGCGGCTAACAAATGTGTTGTTAAATAAATAAATGCAACAAAAATAATTGGTCTGGGAGCAAAGTGTCAAGAATGAGTATTGTCATGCTAAGGCTGAGTCCAGTGGCACCTTTAAGACCAACAAGAGTTTTATTCAAGGCACAAGCTTTCATGTGCATGCACGCTTATTCGAACAATTATATGAACAAGTCTGACTGGCCTTGCATGTAAGTGAATTACAAATTAATTACTTGCAAGTAAGGAAATTATGAATTATTTGTGGACTGCAGGCAGAACAACTTGGGTAAGTCAATAAATAGAAACAACAACAACAAGAAGAAGATATCGCCATAGTTTATTCAGTAGTAAAGAGCATATTATTAGCAGAACCCTTCTGTAGATGGTTGCAGATATTTTGGAGTTTTATTCTGCTTACAAAACCTTTGAAAAAGGACTGAATCTCATTATACCACATTCCAGGAAACAATAGGCCATTCAGGCATCCAGGGTTTTTCATAAGGATGAAGATACTCAGTATTGGGTGCAAATGCATCTTTACTCCTAAGTTGCTTTGAATGCCTCTGGAGATTCCTGGTTTAGGGAGTATTCATTGCTATACAATGATTCAGGGATTTCTCTAGTCACAGAACAACTTGTTCATAGCTTTTGAGCAAACAAATGTCCCTGAGTAGAGCTGATTTGAATCAGATTTATTATTATGTATTCTCTCAAGGCAATTTTAATTCTGTTGCTACACGTTAGATCTTGTTATTGTGATTTAGAAACATAACACTTTCCTGTTTTGGGAATTATTTCTAAAGCACTGTTTTTACACTGCATGTTGGAAACTCAGTTCTCCTGATATCAGCTCTGTTCAAGTGAAATGTTGACTACTGTATAAGCTTGCTGTCTCTGCAGACTTGTGAGAATAATTGTGGCCAAGGGCCAACAGAGACATTATTGGGCAGCCATGTGTATTGTTCTATACATTATAGTCCATAATGATGTAGCATAACATATCAAAGCATACTAGCATGGCACAAGAATAAAGTTAACTTGGCTTCCCCTGGCCTATAGGCTTATTATAGTCTTTTGCTCTCTGGTGCCAACTGGTTTCTTGGACCCAATCAGGAATCAACCTTGATGGAACTTTCCAGAAGATATTAACATCCACTCCTAATCCCTCCTCCCTAACCAATTGCCACATTCTTGAGTCTGGCCTTGAAAGAGCTAGGGATTGTAGCTTTAGGAAGGCCCAAATTTTGGAGATCTGCAAGCTAAAGCAGGCCTGCTAATGATCATGTTAACCCCTGAGGAGAATTCAGGTGCTTTGCTTTACGCCAATACTTTGTGACTGGCATTACCTCTTACAGCAGCCATTTTGTGGTCCACCACCCTTTGTCAGAATTCCAGAAGTGTCCACAGGCTCCAAAAGTTTGAGGACCCTTGTTCTGTGGTATAGCTCTTTTCTTTAGGGGGAACTGATCTCTATAGTCTGGAGATCAACTGTAATTTCGGGAGAGCTCCAGGTCCCACCTCGAGGTTGATAACTCTATTCCTGTTGGGCCATCTTACTAGAAGCATAAAGGGGGACAGATTATGCACATGTTCTTCCTCTTCTGGTGTTTATTTAGACCATTCAAATCTTTTAAGGCCTTTCAAATATCTTGTCTGAATACTGAAACATTTTGGATTCCAGCTATTTTTTTTTCCTGTTTCAGTTTGAATTATAAAGCTATAGTTGCATTGATGCTGGTTAAATAGTTTTTAAAAGTAATTTCAAATGCTGCATTTATTTAATTTTAATTATATATGTGATTATAATATATTTATGCTAGTCAGAGGTCTTGGGATTTCAATACTATCAGCTATTTCAGTTCTTTCACAGTTGGTATGAGAAGATGTGCATTTAACAGCTTCATTTTCTTTGGATACATTGGCTGTTATCTAATCTGATGGGTTATATCCTTCAGTATCTTTTTGCCTCAATATTAAATCACCCATGTGAGTAAAAAAACAGTATTAATCAGAATATGACTCCTTGTGGATATAGTATGAGTCATTAAGTATTAAGTTAAGGATTAGTTAACTAATTATGTATTAACTATTAAGTATTAATTATTAAATTTCAGAGTCAGATTTTTTCAATAGTGGTTATTTCTGTAAAAACTCTATGCAGTTCCTTTAAAAAGTATTGCATTTATTGTGCATGCGTGTCTTGCATCTTTTGTCAAAAAGATCGTTTGTTTTGACAACAAACAAGGTAAACAGAATAAGAAGCAAAAGGTGGGTGTGGCTGGATGACCACACTTCTGGTAACATGGGGGTGTGGCTTAATATGCCAGTGAACTGTGCTGTCAGGGGTGTGGCCTATTATGCTAATGAGCTCCTGCTGGGTTTTTCTACAAAAAGAGCCCTGCAATCTCTGCAGTTTCCAGTATTTTACTTATAATTTCTTCCTTTGGGGGAGTTTCACTTCTCCAGTGTTTAGGATATAGTATTCTTGCCGCTGTTACAATATATATAATAAGGTAAAAATTTTATTTTTTATATTTCTCTAGTGATATCCTCCGGTACATATAATTTCGTTTTGGTCATAGACTCCTCTGAACATTCCAACACACTCCAAAATCAGTTCGCTTTCTGATCTGTCATTCAGAGAGTCTCCCTATCCACTGGCTGCTTTGCCTGAGTCCTGCCTCCAACATTCTAAACAGTTTACTGTTCCTCTCCCCCCCCACAGCCAGTCAAAACACAGAGGTCATTTGCATATGTGGCCTGATTGGGCTTTGCCTCGGAACACAGAGGTTGTTTGCATATGTGGCCTTTGCCTCTAACATTCTAAATAATTTGCTGTTGCTGTTCTGAGGTAAAATACATTTCCCCTTAGTGCCTGTTGGGGGAACCATTGTTGCCAATCTCCAGGTGAGGGCTGAAGATCACTCAGAATTATAATTGCTTTCCAGACGGCAGAGATCAGTTCCCCTGGAGAAAATCGTGGACTCTGTGTCCTTATATCCTGCTGAGATGGCCCCTGTATGACAGCCAATGTGAGGTAGCAGTCAGGGCTTTAGAACATGGTAGAGGCTGCAGGTGTGGGGGGGTGGAAAGCTGAAGAGTGAGGAGAAAATAAAGGTAGGTTGATGATTGGCTGGGAAGGAGATAGGGTTGCCAACTCCAAGTGGGAAATTCCTGGAGATTTGAGGGATAGAGCCTGGAGAGGGTAAGGTTTCAGGAAGGGTGGGACCTCAAACAGGTACAATGCCATAGACTCCACCCTCCAAACCAGCTAGTCCCTCCCAGGGGATTATTGTTGCCAATCTCCAGGTGAGGGCTAGAGAGCATTCAGAATTACAACTGCTCTCCAGGGGGGAGGAGATGGAAACCTGAAGTCAGAGGGGCAGATCAAGGTAGGTTGATGGTTGGCTGTGATAGGGTTGCCACCTCCAGGTTGGAAAATTCCTGGAGATTTGAGGGGTGGAGCCTGGAGAGGATGGGGTTTGAGGAGGGGTGGGACCTCAGACAGGTACAATGCTGTAGACTCCACCCTCCAAACCAGCCATTCCCTTATGGGGAACCATTGTTGCCAATCTCCAGGTGAGGGCTGGAGATCACTCAGAATTACAACTGTTCTTCAGGTAGCAGAAATCAGTTCTTCTGGAGAAAATGGTGGACTCTGCATCATTATACCCTGCTGAGGTCACCACAGCAAATTGACACTGAGTGCCTAGGACTGGGGCACCTGCCAAGAGCCTCTGTCTAGAGCTCATTGTATTTATTTCCACAACAGACCTTATTCCTAGCATTCAATAAAAACAATTCTGATGTATAAGGTGCAGTAGTTCTTAACATTTTTTGTAAAATCTCACATATTCAACTCCATTTTTTTTAGCTTTATCACAAGTCTACCATATATGAAAAAATGAGCCAACATTATTTTTACATTTCCAACAGTCATTTGGTAAGTCAGGGTAAAACTTAGCTAGTTTATCTGGAATAATACACCATCTGTAAAACATTTTATATGTTTTCTTTAAATGAATCTTTACATTTGTTTTCTGTACATGTGACTGTTGATCTAAATCAATATTATGACCCAGGTTTTGTACCCATTTGACCATACAGTTTTTAACGATTTCATCTTGTGTTTTATCCTCTAACATAACTATATACAGTTTTTTAATCAATTTATCTTCAGCATATAGCAATATCTTATCCATTTCTGTTATATTTGTATAAAAACCTATTGGTTTGCACCCTTTCCCACCAACTTATATTAACCTCTTGTTCTTTAAGATTTTCTATTGCTTTTAATTCATTTTATTATCTAACAAGTTTTCATATCTCAATAACATTTTTTTTGCAATACTTTTGGATTTGTAAAAGCTTCCAGTGGTGAAACCCATTTGGGTGTCTTAATATAAAATAATCTTTTAATGCTTTTCCATACCATCAGTAAAGATTTCCTGATCAAGTGTTGTTTAAAATAGCTGTGTATATCTGATTTCCCATACCACATAAATGCATGCCAACCCAATAACAGATCATGCCCCTCCAAAGTTAATATTCTAGTATTTTCTAATGTAATCCATTCTTTTAACCACATCATTCCTGCTGCTCTGTAATATAAAAGCTAGTCTAGTAATGCAAATCCAGCTCTTTCTTTAGCATTTTGTAAAGCCTTCATTTTTATTCTTGGTTTTTTACTCTGTCATATAAATTGTAACATTACTTTGTTGAGTTCTTTAAAATACTGTTGATTCTGAAAAATTGGTATTGTTTGAAATTAAAAGATTAATCTTGGGAGGATATTCATCTTTATTGTAGCTATTCTACCCATCAGGGGTAATTGTAGCTTTTTCCATTTTTCCAAATCTTTTTTAATTTCAATCATGTTACATATAGTTATCTTTCAACAAAGAGCTACATCTGTTTGTAATGTTTATTCCTAGATATTTTACATTCTTTTGTGATTGAAGGCAACATTTCTCTTGTAACTATTGTACTTGATCGTTGTCCATGTTTTTAGTTAACAGTTTTGTCTTGCTCTCGTTAATCTTCAATCTGGCCATGTGTCCATAATCCAGTAATGTTGTCAATAGTTTTGCAAGTGAACCCAATGGATTTTCTAGAATAAATACCAAGTCATCTGCAAAAGCTTTAAGTTTATATTCTTCTCCTCTTATTTTAATTCCTCTGATGTGTCTATCTTCTCTAACCATATTATTCAGTACTTCAAGTACAAATATGAACAGTAATGCTGGAAGTGGACAGCCTTGTCTAGTTCCTTTTTGAATTTCAATGTTTTGTGATAAATTACCATTAATAAGAATCCTAGCTCTTTGCTTAGTATAAACTGCTTTAACCATTGTAAAAAATTCTGTACCATAATGAGAGGTTAACAGCTGCTCCAGCATAAAATTCCAGCTGACAATATCAAATGCTCTTTCAGCATCCAGGAAAATTAAGGCTATCTGTTTCTCCAGATGGGCTTCAAAGTATTTAATGATGTTTAAACAGTTCTTACATTATTTCTAAGCTGTCTTTTGGGTAGCCTGCTTGATCTTGATGGATTATCTGTATCAATATTTTCTTCAGTCTTGTAGCTAAAATAGAAGGATAGATTTTATAATCCACATTTAATAATGAGATAGGTCTATAATTTTTAATCTCTTTCTCATCCAAATTTTGTTTATGTATAAAGGTTATTAAGGCTTCATTCCAAGTATCAGGTGTTTACCCTTCCCTTATATTCTGTATAACATACTTTAAAAGTAATGTCAGTTGATCTTCAAATATGTGGTAAAATTCTGCTGGTAAACCATCAGGGCTTGGTGTCTTTCCTTTTTTTTTTGCTTCTTTATTGCTTCAGTGATTTCACAGATTGTTATTTGGTCATTTAAAATTTCCCTTTGTTCTTCATTGAATTTGTTGGTATTGTATTTCTTCAAGAAATCTTTAATTTCTTCTGGTGTAGCTTCTCTTTTTTGATATAGATTTCTATAACATGTTTCAGGGTTTTTTTAGCTCTATGGGTGTATTTTTTTCTTTTCCATCTTCATCTTGTAAGACTTTTATGTATCTTTTTTCTTTTCCTTTTCATAATTTATATGCTAGCCATCTTGTTGGTTTATTTGCATTTTCAAAAAAGTTTTGCGTTGTATAAGTAATTTTTTTAGCTATTTCTTCTGTCAATAAGCAGTCATTTGGTGCTGTAAAATTTTGAGTTTCGCTCTTAAAGCAAAAGTATCTTGCTTTAACTTATCTTCCTGCTTTCTAATCTGTTCTTTAATTTTCAAGAATTTTTCCACTTTTTGGTTTTTTGTATGTACTGCTTCTCTAATTATCCAACCTCTGGTGTATGCCTTAAACATGTCCCATACTGGTCTGATTGAAATATCTGGTTGTATATTTTGCTGAAAGAACATTTGAAACTTTTTTTTGTCTCTGTTACAAATTTTGGATTTTTAGTAAAAATATATTGAGAGTCCATCTGTTTTCTTTGGATCATCTTGTAGTATAAGCATAAGAGGATTACGGTCTGCAAACATCAGTGGTGGAATTTGCACTTCCCTTAAATCATTTGTAATGCTTGAGGAGACCCAACACATCCTTGGTCTATTCTTGACCAAGATTTATGTCTTGCTGAATAGAAAGTATAGTCCTTCTTTTTTTGATTTCTGAGTTTCCAAGTGTCAATCAAATTACGTTCTTCTGCAAGTTGTAAAAATGCATTAGGAAGTTCATTACCTTGTTTTTGTTTTCCAGTTGTTGTTTTTCTATCAGAAAGTCTATCAAAAACAGCATTGTAATGCCCAGTCAAACAGTTCTCCTCATAATTTTGTTGGGAAATAACTTCCTGAAGTGATTTAAAAAAATTTTCTTGATGTTGATTAGGTGCATATATATTTACTATTAAGGTTATTTTACCTTGTCTTTGTACTTGAACCATCAAAATTCTACCATCTTCTGAGCTATATATTAGTTCTGGATGTAAATGTTCTCTATATATAGCTACTTGTCTCTTTTTTTTTTTCTTTGTCTGAAGCTGTAAAGTTTTTCCCAAGTTTTTAAATCTCCAAATATTTCTGGTCTGAATGTCTTATGTGAGTCTCTTGTAAACATGTAATGTCCAATTGCATCTTTTTCAGTTGTTGAAAAGTTTGTCTTCTTTTTTGAGGTGCATTTAAGCCATTAATGTTTATTGAAATTATTTTTATTTTTCCTCTATCCATCTTTATTTTGGGTTTTGTCATCGCCTTTATGCTTCAGTTTAAATCTTGTGATCCTCTGGGATGGTACAATCATCTTAGATGTTCAAGTTGTTGTAGTTATTCCAGATGCTCCTTGTGTTTCTTGCTGGGTCTTGTTGGTTTGCATTTCTTCCTCCTCCATATCCAGGTCTTCAGCATGCGTTTTAATAAAACTCTCCAGTTTTAAATGTAGAATTGATTCTATATCGTTTTACTTTGTAAGAAAAGAGGAAGCCTTCTGGAAACCACCATGTATGTGAGATTCCATTCTTTCTAAGGATGTTTGTAAGTTCTGCGTATTCTCTTCTTTTCTCTCTCTTTCTCCAAGGAATTTGCTTTAAGATTTTTATTTCTGTCTCCTCTATTTGGAAGGTTGTCTCTTTTGTTACATTGAGGATAGCATCTCTCTCTTATTGTTCTTTTATTAAATCTCATGTGTATTTCTCTTGGTAGACTGTGTCTTCTTGCATAGGCAGAATTCATTCTGTAGGCCACATCAATTTCATTGTATATTTCATCTGGGTTTTCTGCACCGGTATAATCTACAAGTGACTGTGCCATTTCAGTTACCAAATCTTCATCCTCTTTCTCTGGTACATTCTGAAATCTTAAAATATATGCTGTTTAATAAGGGCCTCCGCCATATACTTTTGGTTAGATTCTACTTTCTCCACCTTTAGGTGCATCTTTTCAGATTTGTCTTCCATCTGGTTAACTGTTTTGCCAAGGTGGACAACTCTTGTCTATTTTCCATTAGCTGTTTCTGTACTTCTGTAATCTGCCGTGTCATCTGCAGTGATAGGGAGTCCAATTTGGTTTGCACAGGGTTAACAGCTGCAGCTACTGCTTCTTGTATTAAAGTCTGGAACTCTTTTACTGAAATCTGTGCTAAGGTTTGACCAAGAGACGTGGTAGAAGGGGGAAGTTTCCCTTTCTTATCGATATTTCTGTATTCTATATTATACCTCTAATTAAAGTAACACCTTTTTACTACTAAATATTCTATTAGACAGGTAAGAGAAGGAGTTAGCAGTTAATGTAATCACAAAGAGTAGTTATCATCAGTTTGTATTACACTCTGTACAGACTATATTTTCAAGAGAACAAGGTACAACCTTCAAAGACACAACAGTTCCAAATTTAGAGTCTCTCTTACACGGAAATGATATTCAGAAAGTAAAAGCAAGCACCAACCTAGTCCACAACCGCCTTCCACTTCTGTCTTCTTTCTTCTGTTATGACGGACAGTGTAGTCTCTTTATCTTTATTTATATTCCAAATGAGGCAGTAAATAAAGCTGTAATCCAATTGTATATCTTCAGAAATATCCCAATTGTAATCCCAAAAGTGTTAAAATCAGAGCATCCCCATGCTTCTCCAAACTCTTAATATTGTAATCCACAGGGTCAAGGTGAGTCAAATAGTAATTAAAAAGTAAAGTATTAAATCCAAAATTACTCCCATACTTCCACCTTTTCCTCCTCATTTTAGCCCTTTAAAAAATGTTTCAAATGCCAATTCACCTCTTTGGATAGCTGCTTCGGGGGTGGGGGGATCCTTCCCACCCATCCAGTCTTTTAAAGGTCTCTTTAAAGGGGCTCACTTTCAATTGCTGTACTTTGCTGTACTTTGAATTGCTGTACTTCGAAAGGGGGTCCCTTTCAATTGCTGTACTTTGCCTAGTACTCACGGTATAAAAACTTTTTGATGATTCAGATGTGGTTGATATGCTGCTTCCCTCTGTCCCAGTAGTCATGGCTCCGCAGCTATGGAGGAGCCACAGGTGCTCTCGTCTGGGTTTGGGCTTCTGGGCTTGCCACCACTCATGGAGAGTCCAGGATCAAGCCCCTTGCAGTCAGATCCCTCTCCAAGGAATCTGGGGGGGGGATGGGTCAGAAGACTTCAATCCCCCGCCAAACCTGGCGATCCAGCTCAGCTTCATGGGAGCACTCTGGGAGCTGGACCGCTGCCACCACAGCAAAAACCAGAAACCCATGTTTATACTTTTTCATACTCAAGAAAACCTAGAATATGATTAGTTATGCTGTCATATTTCCCAGACCTATTTCTGTAACCATAAGGGTTAGAAACTTATTTAACTGAAAGCTGTCATTAGTTTTAAAATTCTAAAAGGCTACTCTGCTGTTCAGATTATCAGATTTTTGCTTCTTGGAGATAAAGCTTTTAAATAGAAGGAAATGTGCTAAGATAGCTTTGTTGCCATAGGCATTTATGTATGCATCGATGCTTCTATGGCCACAAGAAATATATTATGGTCCTCATATGTCACATAGGCATGCTGCATAACACTGAATACTCATGCTATGGCTTGTCAATAGACAGGTAAGAGGGATAGTAACAAGGTATGCTAAAGGTTTTCAGAACAGTCACAACTTTTGTAAGATTTTTCTTCTTGGAAATCATAAGCTGTTAGACCAGGCAGTTTCTCATAAAACTTTGCAAAATGAAGTGATGGCCATGACGGGAGTGTCCTTCACCAGCTTTGACTGTTTTGCAAGCTGCAGCATTTCATGGGCAGAAAAGATCTGGTCCCTGTGGTGAACAACCTGGTTGACATCTATATTAGATTACTGCAGTGCAGTCTGTGTGGGGCTGTCCTTGTAAAATGTTTGGAAACTTCCATTGATACAGAATGCTGCAGCTTGCTAAAGTTCAGTGGAGTGGGTCATAGGGACTATCAGTAGAGTCTTGGACCATCTGCACTGGCTCCTGATTTGGGCTGATTGCATTCTTAAATGCTAATTGCATTTTTAATGGAGCAGCCTGTAGATGAAGGTAAAATAATAATTTCAAGTGATCTGAAGCACCCTTCTCTCTTTTTGGTTATATATAGTGCACACTTTAAAAAATATTGTATTTCCATCACTTTCCCATGACTTCTTTAGGATTTTTAGGGCACCTTAGAAGGTCATTGCTAAAATATGAAATAAGCCTTATAGAGATACAGTAATAGTGTTATTCTGTTAGAAAAATATACATTGTTGCTGATTGGCAGGGCCCTTATTACACAGTGCTTGTGACATTACTGACAGCAAGGACTGTGATAATATCTCCACATGCAATAACCTGCACAGTATATTAAAAAATAACTGCTTTATGACATACTCATTTATCACATAAAAGGGGGCAATGGAATCCAGGTATCCTCCTTATTCTGCAGCATTCCATGCGACTTCAGGAAAACTTATTCTATTTATTCATTTAGCCTTTGAATGGTTCAGCCATATCCAGTGCTAGATTGCACATCTCCCTTTTGTTTGTTTGTGTTTAAGTATGCCCAGATTTTTACCTCACTTCAAGGCTACATTCACTGTAGTAATGTTGCCCCCATTGTTTTTACTGTTAACACACCACTGTAGCGAAACTGAGGTTACTGTTACCATAGCAATACTATCTGTTTTACTGACATTTCCCCTGTCTTTTTAAATGCAAGAATGAATTTTATCATCTGAGATCTGTGGGCCATAATCAAATTGTTAACTTCAAGACTCCAACCTGCAAGTCTACCAGTTATTACATGTGCCCATTGCATTATTTGGTCTTGAAGGTACAAAACTGATTTGTGAAGGAAATCTGTATTCATTTACTTTTTAGAGTTTCATTAGGTTAGATTGTTACAAGTCTATACAAGTAAGTAATATAGACTAATCTTAGATAATTAAGGGCTCCAGAAAGTCAGTGTTAGGTTGGAACTTCCAGAATGGTTTGATTTAGATATAACACAAAACTATGGCATATTAAGACGTACATGGGCCCTGGTCACACGTGCCAGATGATGTAGGGGGGAGGTGAGGCTATTTGCGCTGTTGCAGTTTGACCCACCACTATGTGATCAGACGTGGTGGTGGTGAAACTGGTTTTTTTTGTTGTGTGTGTTTCCAGCGCGCTTCAACGAGGGAGCACAGAGGGAATAGGAGCGCGCTGGAGCGATCACACAGGAACCTTCGTCTGTGGGCCATCACAAACCCCTTTGATAGTGCACTTTCGCTGGTAGTTTTTAACTGTGCTTCTTCAGCGGTAAAAAACAGGTTGGGGATGGGTGCAGGATGCTTGCCAGATGTTCCCCTGTGATTGTGCCCATAAAATCCGCCCAGCATTCATGCCTATCCCGTGGCTACTTCTCTGTGCGATCAGAGCCTTTGGTTAGTTACTGAAATCAGGGCTTGAATTCCTGACCAAGTTCCTTCCTCCAGTTTGAGTAGCTCTTCAGTTGAATGAAGAGCCACTTAAGCTGGAGGAAGTGTTCTTAAGGCCTGGATGAAGCTTTCGAACTTTGTTTAATGAAGTGGTAGGATGCATGACAATTATTCAGATATTTTCTGTTTTCCTTGTTTTTTACTGCATAGACCTAGCTAGTATCCTGGTTTACATTGTAGCGAGGACTGAGCTGGGAAACAAGCCAGTGCTAATCCAAAATGTCCCTATTCATATATTATGCAAAACCAGAGTTTAGATCAACTTTGGTTAATAAGCCAGTTTCAAAGCATGGTTTCAAATTCTGGTTTGATGGAACATAACTAGCCATCACAGAGTGGCTTGCATTTGGATGATTACACTAATGATTGTTGGTTTAATTAAACATTGGTATCTGACATCTGAACCAAACCTGAATTTTCACTCGCTGTTTTTTTTAGTTTTCCTTGAAAGTGTAAAAAAAAGGAAAGCATGCATTGGAGGTAATCATATATTTCTTTTTATATTGTTTAGGAGAAGAAGCCAATGGACCTTTATTTGAAAATATATCAAACACAGATTCAGAACATCCTGGTAATTCTGAGGTATGATCCAGCTGCAGATATACATTGCTTTATAAAAATATGATTTTTATACTGAAGAAAAAGGAGGTAATGTTGTGGTAAATGTGAACCATTTATACTGTCAGAAATATCTTTTGAAAAAGAGCCAAAAATCTTAATGTCTAGAAACTGTAAATTGCTTATTCTCATTGAACCAAACTTTAGTTATGTATTCTGTTATTACAGATAAGTGATACATGAATGCAAGCTTTTGACTAGTATGTTGGTTGTTCTTCTGTAATGGCGAGGGCTGAATGGGATTCTATTTGTGCCATTGCACTGCCATTTGTGATGGAGAGTGAAAGTGCACCTGTCTATGTTCACTTGATGTGCCTGCCCCACCACTGAATGTCTTTATGGGGGCTTCATGGCCAGATCAAATGTACATTTATACACACCACACCGATCTTACTGGAGTTTACTATGAAATTGAATGTACAGTCTGTTTGTATGTACATCCAGTTCATATATTGAATCCCAACGGTGTTTTCAAAGGTGGAGCTGGTACACTAATTGGGAGCAGGCAACTGTATCTTCTCTGACAAACATGTGCAGGGCAGAGAAGTCAGCAAAACTGCCATCCAGCCTTGCTTATAGTGTTGCCTTACCAGCAAAATAAAGTCTTTCAAGCAAAATGTGTAGCACAATTTATATGATTTTCCTCTGGATCGGAAAGAAGATTTGTAGGAGCCTACTTTTCGGTATAAATTCTAATTGTGCTTTTAAAAAGCTATTTACTTATAGCTAATTTTATCAGAATGAAACCATCCTGTGGCGGAAAAATGAAATGTGAATATACAGCATTGGTTCTTGGGTGTACATTCAAATTAGGGGCATTCCTGAAATTCCCCTTTTCTAAATTTCATGTCAAACTTCAGAGGGGCCTCAATTATCTGGCCATGATTATACTTCAGCAACTATTTGCTAGTTTTCATCCATTCTTCCAGTTTAGATTTCTAGACCTTGTAAAGATCTCTGTGCATATGCAGCTTTCCAATCCTGCCATCCATTTGCATTCCCCCCCCCCGCAGTGAAGCCGTGCACATGAGCAATTAAGCTTGAGCCATACCCTCAGACTTCATATATTAAATTGAAGCATCTTAAAGTGCTGAATGATATTCACCTGTTAACTTCAAGCATTTTAAGTCAAAGAAACATTGATACACTCATGAACATGTTTAAATTAGAGGGCAGAAATTGCTTGGAATTTTTATATTTTGTTTATACTTTCTTGTATTATATTCCTGCTCATGTGATAGGGGTTTCTGTTCAATGTGTATCTTGCTACAGCCAGATACACAGCTTTATAAAGTTATTTTGAATACACACTGTGGTATGGACAGGGTTGCAAGGTCCCTTTCACTCACCGGCAGGGGAGTGGTAAGTGATGTTCCCCCATTCCCCAGAAACAGTGACATTGCATACAATGTGCCTGCATCACCTGAAAGTGACGTTGGTGACATTGGGGCCGACACTCTGGATTTTGGGCAAAACTCTATGGTAAAATCAGCATCAAACCATAAGAGTTTTGCCCAAAATCCAGAGCGTCATCCCTGACATCACAGTGTCAACATCATTTCCAGGTGATGCAGGCACATTGCGTGCAACGTCGCCTCTGCCTGTTGACACTGTTTTTAGCAGCCTGTTTGCTTCCCTCCCAGCCTGGTACACAAAGTACCCTTACCTTCTCGAGCTTAAAGCCTCCCTTTGTAACACTCTTTCAGTATGAAGCTTTACTTCCATTTTTGCCATCTCACTCTCATGGTTATGTATTTAATATTAGTACCTGCATCTTGAATATTATTACATGCATGTGGTTGGAGGAGTGGGATGCAGGGCATACAGAAATCATATGGCTCTTTCTGTTGATGGAATTACGAATGCGGCTGTTCATGAGTCACACAGTGAGAACCACCATTTTAGGTGGAATTTGATTATATATGAATTGCTTTTATTATTGAACTGCCTCAGGCACATGCTTATGGGAAATTGGCTTGGCCTTATGTTTCTTATACCATTATTCAAACAAACTGTTTCCCTTTGTGTGCATTACTCATCAGGTGTTTTCAAGGATAGTAAAGGAACTTAAATGTAGCTGTTGAGCTTTTTTTCAAAAAAAAATTGTGCTTTAAGCTGCATAACTGCCCATGCTCATAATTTAAATACAAAGGGGAAAATGAACATGACATGAATGGGAGGATCTGCATATGCATACATTCTAAAATTAATTATAAAAAAAAAAATCCCAAAGAAGATGGAATGCGTGAGGAGGCACTGGCAGAAGACTACTCGAATGGAACTGGCAGAACTTGTCCACCCTAATTTTAGTGTACATTTAGATTCACATCAGTTTATGGCAGAAGCCTGTTTATATGCATGGATCCGCTTAGTTGGATTGGACTAATCAATGATTCAGGACAGCAACTTAAATGTTTTGATTTGGTTTTGAGAAAACCATGTTTGTTGTACTGTGTGCAATCCTTTGAAATGAAGTAATGAAACAATTGTTAATTCACAGCGCTCCTCAAAGTTAAAGTTATTCATTTTCTGTAAGAATTAACATAAAGTGATAGAAAAAATACTGTACTTTTAACTTTTTTTAATCTGTTCAATTTGTTGTTAAAACAAATTTCTTTGAAGATCTCAGAAGGTGGCATGTAATGTGTTTATTACGTTTTTAGAAAATAAAAAAGTAATCCTCATAGTGCTTTGTGTTTGAGCAACTGAAACATTTGACCTTAGACCATTCATCTGAAAAACAATATTCTGAAATGTTGGCATTGTTAGACCAATTTCTCCTTTATTCTGGATAATGTACTTACTATTTTAAGTGGATCAGAATTTATATTTATGTTCACTTTTTACTGAAGTGAAATTATTCATGACATGAATCTTTATACTCTGGTAGTTATATGCATTTGGAGATAATGGTATAGTAGCATTTACGGCCAATTATCCAATAAGTGTAATCAGTACAGAGAAAATGAGCCCAAATAAGAACCAGACTACACCATCAAGAGAATCATGTAGCTTGGCTCTTGGATTTCAGGCTACAGGTTGTGTTCTACCATGCTTGAATGGTTCCCAATTTTTTAAACTGTATTCTCATAGAAAACCAGTATGTCTAGCCTTGTCCCATACATTGTAGATTTTTTAGTTGCAGGGAATTATATGGATGGGAGAGGCAGAAACATTTAATTCCCCAACTTCAGTCTCAATGTGATGGTCCAGTAAAAAGCAGCCTGTGATTGTTCTGGTTTTGTGTTCAGTCCAAGTTGACCTTTACATACAAGTGAAATAGGCATTTGATATGTTTGAGACTCAGATTAAAAAATAGGGGAGGTACTGAAAATTGATAGTCCTGTTTTCATCTTTTGGAAATTGTGGTGATTGAATTTGACTGTATGAAAGCAACCTGAGTAATTTAAACATGTTTGTCAGCTTCTGCTTCATAATATAAATTCTATGTCATTTCAAGGTCACTGCCTGAAATTAAAAACAAACAAACAGCATCAGCACATGGGGCCTGAAAAGGATTTGTATGACTTTCATGAGATTTTGTTTGCTTTTTTTTCTTCTGGACTACTGTGATCAATTATTTTGAAGTATTTGGATTCTGGCTGGACTATCATAGAATTATTTTGAATTTGAACCTAGGTGTCAGAAGACATGTTAAAGTGAAAAAATATAGAGAAAATTCAAACTACTAATGTAATTGTCTTTTAGGAAAAAAAGTGTCAGCTCAGACCATATCTGTGCTAACAACAGAAATTTTGCTTGTAAGCGAAGAATCGGCATCAATCTACTGAGTTTATTTGAAAGCAAAAATTAACTTCACATTTCAAAATAATATATTTTTATTTATTATAAATTATATTCCACCTCTCCCAATTTTAATAAAAATACAACACAAAAGCTTAAAATACATTAAGACAATGAAAAAAATAGATAAAATTACCTTACAAAAATTCCAGTCAACTTCTCTTCAAGGGACAGCAGCTTTTATAGCCACAGGTTCAAAAATTATTCCCTTTAAAATAGAACAGTTTTAGTGGTAGTACAAATGTTTTTGATTCTGTTTTTATTAATTTAATTCCAATATATTGACAGCAGTTCATGTTTTTATAATATGCAAGAAGAATTATGGAAGAGCTATTACCAAACTGTTATGACTACATATTTTGCATAAAAAATTATTGTGATGCAAGTAGTCAGCTCTGCTTAGAATTAGTTTTGCCTGATTGAATGTATTGAATGACTTCACTTTAATTAAACTTGCTTGCAGGTACAGAGATTTATGATTTCTTTGAATGTTTGTGCTATGTGCTGAACCCACAAGAAGTGAACTTGAAGCCAGTATAATTAATTTGAGGCTTGAGATCACGATCAGACTTCCCCACTATGCTATCATTGATATACTGATGTTGTTGATAAACTCAAATGCATTTTGCCAAATATATGTAGACTTAAGGATGTCATTTCTTATACTTTATCTATATTCAAAATTATCACTGAAATCATAAATGTTTATGTTTATAACTCTTCATGTAGCACTATAATGCACAACTTTGGATGCCAGTATTGTTATGCACTGTGATGTTGCATTACCATAGCTGCTGATACAACTAATTTTGAGCTCCTCTTTGCTAATATGTTACTTGTCATACCATATTCACTGTCTTCATCATGCATATGCTGGATTTTTGATTTACATGGTAAAATGGCTATGTAGAGAAAGCTGCCAAATCACAGCAAGTGCAGGAAGCATTTGTTTAGCTAAACAAAATACTGTATTATAAAATTTTTGAGAAAGCTGCCTTTTGTGCCTGGAGTGGGCACTACCTTGGCAGGGGGAGAAGAATGACATAGATACATTGTGCTAGGGAGAATCAGGCTTTATTGATTACAGATTCTTCTGGTCTTGGTGAAGCATAGGCTGGGGAAAGTGGATGGAGCTGACAGCCTGACTGCTGCCAACAACCCACCCAACCCACCTGTAGGGATAACCAAGGAAAGAAGGATGATATTAGGGACAGAAGTAGTGGAAGTCACAGTTTCTACCCCTCACCTCCTGGGGCAGTACCCAAGATTGGCTGTCATGCACTCTGCCCCTGGAGCCTCTTAAAGGGATCCCATTTAGGTCTTGCAGGGTTAACCCTAACCCACCCTGCCCAACCTGTATTATGTTCCCCAGCTGATGCCTAAATGCCAGCAGCATTTATGGTTATGCTCTTTTTAACAGTACAAAATCAAACATACATAGCATGTACCTTTTGCCATGGGGAACATGAAACCCCCAGGGCCTATTATCCAATCAGAGCCTTCAGTAAAATTCCTTTTTGGTCCTGTTAATTAGCAACCCTCTGTGGACATAGTAAAGGAAAATTAGCAACAAGAGAAATAGGAATTCAAAAAGATGTGGTGGGATGGTAGGTTATTATTGACAGAAGGCTACAAATGCCCAGCACACCTGAGTGGCAGACTAAATTGAAACTTGCCACCCTCAGGTCCACTCACCCCTTCTTCCCCCAGTGAAGCATCTGGCCAGTATGGGTGGGGCTGCAGGGAATTGCCTGACAGCCACTGGCCGAGAGCAATGCTGGGCACAATTACCCAGAGTTATCCTGTTCCCCCACCAACCCAGGCACAGATAATGCTCCAGCTTAAGGCTCAGAGCTAGAATTCTCACACTTTATAAAAATATCCTGAAACTTTTATTGGATTAAAATATGTAGCTCAACCGAGTTTTTGCTGTTTCCTAAACCGAAAGCTGAAACACTGTTTAAGGTTATGTTTTAAAACTGGTGTTTCTAAATATTTGCAAATGTAAAGGGAATAATCTACCATGTAAATCATATATACTGTGACATAAGTTTTCTGTCTTATCCAAGGAAGTAAATATGATAAAGGACTTAATTTTATTTAGTTATTTGTGTCTATTTTTCCTTGGGAATTAATATCAGTATTATTCACAAAAGCTTTTAAAGCAAAGTGAACACAATGTCTCATGACAGCTGCTTATTTTTTTTTACTTCAAGAAAACAGCATCCTGCTGCTTTTTCCTCAACACTAACAACATTATATCTTTCCCATGATGCCACTGGCAGGGCCTAAGTACCACTGAGACTACATTACTCATCTCTGACCTTCAAGGGGTAAGCAGCAAACAGTGGTAGCAGCTATGCATCCCTGCATGAATGATGTTTCCTCTTCCTATATGCCAAAAAGCAACAAAGAGAGAGAGAGTGAGGAAAAAAAAGAATTTTCCAGTTTTCCTAAGGTAACTTGAGTTGTTATATTTAGATTTCAAAACTACAGACTGTTCAGAAAGAGGTCAAGTGCAAAATTCAAAAATAAAAGCCACCTGATACCGTTAATTGGGACCAACCAAAAATTATCCAAAACAATGTGTAACTTTCCGTTTTCCAGAACTCTTAATCAGATTGGGTGTTAATAAAAGGGGGAAATACATCTTTCAAGCCATAATATTAAGACCTTTCTGCATGTATGTTATATGGGCCTCTCTGGTTTTCAGTGCTTTTCCAAACCATTCGATCCCTTCTGTGTTAAATTAGATATCTTCCCATAAAACCATTAAAATGATAGTTGCTGCAAAGAAAGCTTGTGCAGAATTTCAACTAGAAATCTGCACAGAGTTGAAAACTGGAAAGCTTTTTTTTTCTTATTGTATGCTGTGGTTGCCGTGGAAAGAATTCGTTTTCTGTGTTTGGTTCTTTTCTGCTGTTCTTAACAGAACTTTTGGCTTATTTCCTACTGCCATAATCATCTAGGTCAGTTTGAGTCACGTGCTATTTCTAAATAAACAAACTTCAAATAGACCACTCCCACTAAGTAGGAACAAGCCTCTTTGAAATGATGAACAGGGGGATATCTACTGATCAATCTGAAAACTGCAAAGCAAACATAATACATCTTAATTCACTCTCAGTTGTTAATAGCAGGATAACAGTTGTACCTGTGTACATTTCTTCTCTTTCAGTTATCACCCTTGGCCCATTCAGGACCTCAGAATGGAGCTCTGAGGCAGTCTCCCTTCCCAGTTTCCCATCTAAATGGCCTTAGAAATGAAAGTATAGCAAATGACCACTGACATCTTACTTGGCATTCTTGCTTGCATTGGGCATTGGTGTTACTAACACGTTTTCTGTTGAAATGAATTTCTGTTTAAATCTTCTGGTTCACTGTTTTCATAAGATAACAAAATATACTTTTAAAATAGAAACTGTTATAATTGTGTCCACTTCACTTGACAGGATTATGGTAAAATTTCCTCTGTCAGTATGAATACATGTGGATATGCATGCTTTTAGTTTGTATTATATTTTATATGGCAACATATCATAGTTCAAAATTATATCACTTCCTAATTTTAAAAGCAATATATAGCAGTTCGAAAGCAAGAAATTGCAAGTAGATAAATAGGTACCACTTCAGTGGGAAGGTAACAGTGTTCTGTGCGCCGTGTGTTTAGTCATGCTGGCCACATGACCACAGAAACG
Source organism: Gekko gecko (assembly GCA_029375565.1). Classification (NCBI taxonomy): domain Eukaryota; kingdom Metazoa; phylum Chordata; class Lepidosauria; order Squamata; family Gekkonidae; genus Gekko; species Gekko gecko. The sequence continues at coordinate 136,178,979 of JAPDNY010000003.1, read as the reverse complement.
TCTTCGGACAGCGCTGGCTCTTTGGCTTTGAAACGGAGATGAGCACAACAACCCTAGAGTCAGATTCGACTGGCTTTCGAGCAAGGGAACCTTTACCTTTACTATGGAAGTCTTTATGTTCAAGCAGCATATTTTTGATATAGCTTGGTTGAAGGAACTTGAGATGTAACAGGCATGAACATACTTCCTTGATCATTCAGAATACACTGACATTTAGGTCCCCACGATTTGACTATGGAAGTGTCTTTGATTTAATGGGACCCCTATACTGCAGGGACCACCGGAGTCCTCAGTGTCTAGAAGAAAGGTTAGCCTTTTCTGAAACTAATTTACTGATTTCAACCCTTTTACTATTTGTTATGGAACATATTGAGAGCCATTGACACCATCCATACCTACGCAACTCTGGTCTGTGCTTTCTTTCCTAGTAGGAATGGGCATGAACTGATAAATGAACCAGGCCTGTTTGTGGTTTGTGAACCAGGAGTTTAGGAGAACGTTTCTCCCACAATTTGCCACACAAACCTCCATGTTTTTTCATGGAGGTTTGTGAAGTCTATGAGAGGGTTAATGTGGACTTCCTTCTGGGTTTGGCTGGTCCAACTGAGTTTTGAGAGTGAGCTCCAAAGGCCTTTTGGGGCTGACTAGCTGGAGGGAGGGCAGTTAGTTAAGTGGGAGATTAATTAGGATAGGTTAGGTTTTTAATGTTAACAGATTATTAGATCCTTGTGATCTGCCAGTAGGAGTATTGTGTTCGATATACCATCTATCTAACTGACCAGTGATCTGAGGCTCTGGGGAGCGAAGATCATCAGCAGCCAGAAACGATGGACTAGGGTATACCAGTGCTCCTGGGGAGGGGAAGGTATAGCAGTGGGACCAGGCAGAAATGGAAAGGAAGGGGGCAGAGAAATAGAGAAGCTCGGCCACCTTCCAGCCTGTGTCCCATTCCAAAGGTGGCAGGCAGTGGGGCAAGGATTAGAAACTCCACTCCAACATTGGCATTGTGCAATGCCAGGTCCATAAATAATAAGACCGCAGTCCTTCGGGACTTCCTGCTGGAGCAGGATGTGGACCTGGCATGCGTGACTGAGACATGGGTGTGAGATGGGGAGACAGTTGTGCTCTCCCAGTTAGCTCCGCCTGGGTTTTCGGTCCTTCACCAATCTTGGACTAAGGGGGGGGGGGAGTGGTCTTGGGAGGCTTACGCCTTTAGGGCGTTCCCAGTGCCGAGGATCACGGGCATTGAGTGTGCTGGCTTCGTGTGGGAAGCCGGGGAGAGCTTGGCTGTTTGGTTGGTGTACTGACCACCCAATGCACTACCTGACAGCCTGCCATCCCTGGTGGAGGCTGTGTTGGGCTGGGCGTTGAAGCACCCTAGACTGATAGTCCTGGGTGACTTCAGTGTCCATGCCGACGATGCAGCTTCCTCATGGGTGACGGACCTGGTGTCATCCATGGTGGCACTGGGACTTTCCCAATGTGTAACGGCCCCTACGCATCGAGCTGGGCACACACTTGATCTGATCTTCATGGCGGGGGTTATAGTGGACTGGATTACTGCTACGGCAGTGCCATGGTTGGACCACTATGCCCTGAGGGCCCAAGTGAATGTGTCAACCCAACCCTGTTTGGGCAGCGAGCATATTTTAGCTCACCCATGGAGCCAAATGGACCCAGTGCGGCTTCAGATGGCTCTCCGGGATCCAATGCCCCCTGGCGGCTCATTAGATGAGCTAGTCAAGGACTGGCAAGCCTGACTCTCGACAGCCATTGATGAGATTGCTCCCAGATGCCCTCTGTGCCCTCGCTCTAGGCTGGCTCCCTGGTACACCCAGGAGCTAAGGTTGATGAAGCAAAGGCTTAGACAGCTAGAGAAATAGTGGAGGTGCACTTGTGACGAAGCAACAAGAGCATCTTATAGGATGTTTATGAAATCCTATGAGGTGGCAGTCAAAGCTGCAAAGAAGGAGTTCTACGCAGCCTTGATTGCATGTGCTAGCTCACGCCCAGCCCAATTGTATAGAACAATTCAGTCTTTGACAGCTCTGCAACAGGGCAGGCTAAATGTTAGGGAATTGGATATAGGCTGTGAAGCTTTTGCGAGCTTTTTTGCAGATAAAGTCCTGTCGCTCTGCCATGACCTGCCGGCCATGTTTGACACAGTGAGTGAACTCGAGGCTCCATGCGCATCTTCTGGTCCCATTCTGGATTGTTTCAAATGACTCAGCCTTGAGGAAGTCAACAGACTGATCTCAACAGTACGCCCAACCACATGCAGCCTTGACCCGTGCCCCTCGTGGCTTATTAAAGCTGGCCACGAGGGGTTTTGAGGAGCCCTCAGGGATATTATCAACAGGTCCCTCTTGGAGGGACTGTTCCCAGGGGCTCTCAAGGAAGCGATGGTCCACCCTCTCTTGAAAAATCCATCATTGGACCTGGCCGAATTGGCCAACTATCAGCCGGTCTCTAATTTGCCCTATTTGGGCAAATTAATAGAGAGGACGGTGGCAATTCAGTTGTAGAACTTTCTGGATGACACTTCCACACTTGATCCCTACTAGTCTGGCTTCTGCCCAGGTCATGGGATGGAGACAGCACTGGTCGCCCTCATGGATGACCTCTGAAGGCATCTGGATCGGGGTGGGACTGCGGTGCTGCTGTTGTTAGACCTGTCGGCTGCATTCGACACAGTCTATCATCAGCTGCTCACCCACTGCCTCGCCGACATGGGGATTTAGGGGCTTGCCGTACAGTGGCTTGTCTTCTTCCTCCAGGGTCAGGAACAAAGGGTGGCTCTTGGGGAGCAGCTGTCCTGAAGGCACCCACTAATCTGTGGGGTGTCTCAAGGGGCGGTACTCTCCTCAATGCTGTTCAACATCTACATGTGCCCCCTTGCCCAGATTGCCTGGAGGCATGGGCTGGGTTGTCATCAATATGCGGATGACACCCAGCTCTATCTGTTGCTGGGTGGCCAGTCGGGCTCTAACCCAGGAGACCTGGATCGGGCACTTCAGGATGTGGCGGGATGGCTGAGACCGAGCCAATTGAAATTGAATCCAACGAAGATGGAGGTCCTATGCCTGAATTGGAGTGGCTCGGGTTTAGGGAACCCTTTACCAGCCTTCGATGGGGCACTTTTGGTGCCAGCGACGAAGGTCCAGAGTTTGGGAGTGCTTCTGGATGCCTCCTTAACGATGGAAGCCCAGGTAGCAGCCACTGCCAAGGCAGCCTTTTACCATCTTTGGCTGGTCAGGCAGTTGGTTCCCTTCCTCGAACGCAAAGATCTGGCATCAGTGATCCACACTATGGTCACCTCAAGGTTGGACTACTGTAATGCTCTCCACATGGGGCTGCCCTTGGGACAACTCCAGAAGCTGCAGCTGGTGCAAAATGCGGCGGCCAGGCTGCTGATGGGCCTCCCTATGTGGGAGAACATCCAGCCTGTCCTTAAGTTGCTGCACTAGCTGCCAATAGCATTCCGGATCTGCTTCAAGGTGCTGGTTTTGACCTTTAAAGCTCTATATGGTCAGGGGTCTGTCTACCTGAGGGACCACCTTTCCCCTTATGTCCCCCAGAGAGACACAACATCATCTGATCCTTCCTGGCCTCAAAGAGGCCAGACTGACAACAACTAGGTCCAGAGCATTTTCTGTGACCACCCCAGTGTACTGGAATGAGCTCCCCAGTGAGATCCAGGCCCTGCAAGATCTTCAGCAATTTCACAGAGCCGTGAAGATGGAGCTTTTCTGCAGGGCATGCCAATGAGATCAATGCCATGCCAGCTGAGCCATCTTGACTCATTAAGGGATTATGTTGTGGTAGATGGAGATGGTGTTATTTATTGTATTTTAGCCAGACTGTTTTAGATGAGATGCTTATGTTTTTATGTATATGGGTTTTATGATGTTGTAAGCCACCCTGAGCCGCCTAGGTGGGAGGGCGGGATAGAAATGGAATAAATAAATAAAGAAATAAAATTTATAGAAGCTCATTTTGGGAGCTCATTTGAGTCAGGCACCCCAACTTGACTGAGCTCTATAAAAGCCTTCAGAGCTCACTCTCGGAACTCAGTTGAGTTGGGCCACCCTATAAAGGCCTTTGGAGCACATTCTCAGAGCTCAGTTGGGCGGGTCCGACCCAGAGGTGGGCTCTGAAGGCATTTAAATGAGTTGGGCCACGCTATAAAGGCCTTTGGAGCAAACTCTCAGAGCTCAGTTGGGCAGGTCCGACTCAGACATGGACTGAAGGCATTTAAATGCCTTCAGGGCTCCCTTCTGGGTAGTTAAGCAGCCACGCCCCCAACTGGAAGTGAGTTCTGAAATGTCTTCAGAGCTCAGTTCCAGGTGGGGCTGCAGCCTCATGAATTTACCAAAGGTCGAACTGGTTTGTGCAGTGGAGAATTTTGTGGAAGTTTGGGGTTTGGGGTTAATGAAAATTACAAACTTCCACGAACCTCTATTTTTCCGGTTCACACCCAACCCTACTTCCTATTCATGTGGTAGCATTATTTACTGGAATATTGATACCTCAGACACAGTTTATTCTAAATTAAAATTCAAGGCACACTTCATTCTTGTATCCAGATCTCTCTCTGTCTCAGTTGGTAACAAGAACAACTGGCATCCTCTTTACATTTTTAGAGTAGCACCATTAATGTAACCTCCTTATATCTTGCCCATAGAGCCATTCAGGGCTTACAGATGGAACTGTGTTTTCTAAGTAATGACATGTCTGGGAGTCTCTGCTGGCCAGTTATGGAGGCTGCATAAGGGAATCATGATTTATTCTCTCTGTATTATTGTCCATATATTGGCACAGAAAGGTAGAATCATTTCTGCATAGGTCACAATGGGATGGGTGTGACAGTTTTTCAAGGGACTTGGTAGTGTGCCACAGCACACAGTTTGAGAATCATTGCACTTGAGTGTGGTTCTAACTGTGACATAGATATGGAACCCAGCAACTAATATCATATTAGCCAGTTTTCTTTGTTTTGCATTTTAATAAGCATGTTTTCAATGGTATTAACTAAAGAGATCACATGAACACCACTTGCAGAAACTTGCATGATCCAAACAATGCTAAGTACTATTTACATCTCCAGCAGATGCAGAAGTGCTTCACTGTGGCTGGATTAATTTCTTGAGCAACTAGCTATTTTTAGTTAGAATTGCATGCCTTCTGCCCATAATGGTGATGGTAGGCAGAAATCAGCATTATGCACCAAGACAACCCAAGTTTTGTGCCAAAGAGATGAAACTGTGCAATCTACAAACACTGGCTGCATTCAGACTTCATGACAAGTGGTGAGTAAATGAAGACTGGGCATGAACACAGTTGTTTTTTTTGCTGTGTTTATAAACTCCCCCTGCTTTCCCAGCTCCTTCCACATCTGAAACTTAATACAGAATTTCCAGATACGACCGTATTCCAGCTCAGATAACGCCTGAATGCTGATGCTGGGAATATCAACATTTGTTTACTCTCCAAAAGTAGGAAGCTAAATCTTAGCTTAGTCTCTCAGTTTGTGGGGAGTAAACACTCTTCAGTTCACCCAGCTGCTGCATTTGAATAGCACCATAAATTGGAATTTGATCAAGCTGTGAAACTTTGAATTAGGTTTTTTTTTTTGGGGGGGGGATGCACCAATTTTAGCCAATTTTCTAAGATAAATAAAAAATATGACACTCAGGAAGCTTTCCTTACAGTATTTCACATATGCTGGAAATATTTCCATCTTAATAAATTTGTGAGAAACAAAGTTAATTTTGTTTTCCTAGAGCCTTTTCAGAAAACATGTTTTAGTTGGTGAAACCATTGCTAGTGTTTATTTTCTTTAACCGTGTCATTAGTGGCTAGTTTTCTGTTTGTTTTGGATTTAAAGAATTGACTAGGGACTAAAGTGCTAAAAATTTGTACTCAGCCTACTTAGTTTTAAGAGACAGATGGTTTAGGTTTTAACTTTCATGCATTAAGTAAGGAGAACCCTGCGTCTGATTCTAATTATTTCAGGGCAAACTTTCAGGGCAGAAATTAAAGATGAGTCTTCACAACTGTTCTTAGCTCTGTGAAGCAGAGGGCACATCCATTCTCCTCATTTTGTCTGATAGCCACAGCTGAAAATATGGAAAGCAGCCCTAGAAATGGGAAGTATATCTTTCCTTGGAACATTTCCATGTTGACAGCAGGAACCCTGCCAATAGCCAATGCAAATTTCCAAAAGCTATTCCTAGTTGTCATACAGATAGATCAGTCCCTTATTTGAATTGTACACAGGCTAACATCACAACTGCCTTCAGAGATGTCTTTTTGTGGAGAACATAACATGTGGCTTGGAGTGTCTACAGACTCAGCTGCAGCTTCTTGGCAAATGTGTTCCATGATAGCAATAGCACATTTTTCAACCACTCGAATCATGAGACTTGATTTCAAGTTTCTGTGATTATACCTTGGATATCTCTTTGATCACATTTTTTCCCCATATGAACTTGTTCCTTGCGACTGTCAGAACATACCTCTTGGAAAAGAATGTCTAATGTGCTAACTCATGTCAGCACAGTTGTCCCCTGGAAAAATGCTGTTTATTCTGACGGACTTAAAATTGTCAGCAGTGGCCCTTATTAGCAGGGAAAAATGGTTTCCATATCCTAGCTTCAAAAAATTACAGGCTTAGTTTTGGGGGGGATGGTATGCTGACATGCTAACTCGCTGTTGGTTATTCTAGAATACTGGAAGGAGATTCAATCTGTTCCTGAAGCGACGTCTCAGGGTAAACCATTGACTACTTATGCTGCTAATGGCTTGAACTGCTGCAGTGATAACAAGCTTCACTGTGTGATGTCTCTAATTCATTGGAAACAGGATTCACAATTAGATTTTTAAAAAACCCGTAGCGATAAGGAAGCCAGTGTGATATAGTGGTTAAGAGCGTCAGACGATTATCTGAGAGACCCAGGTTGGAAGCTCGCTGGGTGACCTTGGGCCAGTCTCACACTCTCAGTCTGGCCTAGCTCACTGGTTGTAGTGAGGATAAAATGGAGGAGAGGAGAATGATGTAAGCCACTATGGGTCCCCACTAAGGAGAACGGTGGGGTATAAATGAATTAAATAAAGACAGAATTTACCCCCCCCCAAGTAATGAACCATGATTTTTTTTTGTCTGCCTTTTAAACAGTCCCCAAAAGAATAAAAACTTAAAAACAATTAATGCATTAAGACAGATACAATATACAGTGATAACTTAAAAATGAGTATTAGGGGGAAATCTTGTAACCATTTTTTGTTGTTGTTAAATTAGACTAATAGTGGAATCCTAAGCAGGGTAACAGCCTTCTGAATATACTGAGTCTTATAAATTTAGAACTCCATTTAGGAATGCACTGTAATTCTCAAAAAGCAATGTAAGTATCAAGCTGCAGAAAATACGTGTATTTATGTGGCTGTCATGTTGCAAATGGGCCTGCTCAGTGTTGGTTGAACACTCATGTGGAGTTCTTCTATTTGTATGCATGGATATCACAGCTTGAAGGCTCTCAGTACATCCAACATTCATGTATGTGCATAGTAGGTTATATGCATAGATCATGATTACACAGCTTGTTATATCCCATTGTTTTCAGTGGGAGACTATAGTAGGAGCTTGTCTGTGTAGATGCAGATTCATGATTTCAGCCAATTCAAGACAGTTGTGCCCCTGGAGGGGGCAGGAGCTGCTACTGCAGTCACCATTCCCCCCCCCTTACAAGGGGAACATTTGCACTGGACTGTTGTATGCCAGTTCAGTGTAGTCCTTATAAATAATAGACATTAAGACTTGTTGCTTAATACATTAAGCTGATTTGACTTTGATAATATTCTGTTTTACACAATCTCACTCAACCACTCCCTGATTCTTTGTCTTAGGGTGATGCCCTGTTTCTCAAGGTCAGGATAAAACTGGAATAGACTCATGTATGTATTCAGGATATTCTGGAATACAGAACAGGGACATAGAGGCCGAGTTTAGGCTGGCAGTTTGAAGTGCGAGGGAGTCGTGGCAAAAAAGACCTGGAACAATGTGTTCTGGGTTTTCCCGGTCACACTGCACCGACTGATGCGGGAGCATTCTGGGGAGGTGGTGCAAGGGAGCGTTCACACTGTTGGCCTGCCCCTGGCAGAGGCGCGGCTGTAAGTGGCTTTTTGGAATGGAATCTGACGATATGCGCATAAGAGCAGCCCTACTGGATCAGCTTGTTCGTGTTCACACTTCTGGGAAGTGGGATGAACGTGCGATGAACACGCTCTCCAGGGTTTGCTACCACTTTCAACTGGTATCTTTTAAACTCAGGAGGGAAGCGTTACAAGACGGGTTGAGTATGGCTGGGGAACACCTGACAGATGTGCCCATGTGAACCGGCCCTTTAATCCATTCGTGAAACGTTTCTGAAACATGCCTATCTCGGGCCAAACTGCCAGTCTGAACTCGGCCAGAATGAATCCATCATAAGTGACACATCACTGGGAGACTTTGAGAAACTAATTTTCAAATTAATCAAAGTTTGAGTCCAGTGACACCATTAAAATGAACAAAGTTTAATTCTGGGTATAAGTTTTCACGTGCGTACACACAAAAGCTTATATCCAGAATTAAACATTGTTGGTCTTAAAGGTGCCACTGGACTCAGACTTTGTTCTGTTTCTTCAGACCAACACTTTCAAATTAGATTCAGGTGGGGAGCCGTGTTGGTCTGAAGCAGCAGAACAGAGTTTGAGTCCTGTGGCACCTTTAAGACCAACAAAGTTTTATTCAAGGTATGAGCACACAAACGGTCTTAAAGGTGCCACTGGACTCAAACTTTGTTTTACTTTCAAATTAGTTACTTAAAGCATTTATGAGTTGTTCCGATAAAAAAGTAAGAGTTCAAGCAGGTGTACAGCAAGGTTAAAAGAGCACAGCGATACAAAATGATATAGAGCACAACAAAAATTAGTCCTAAATAAAAATTAGTCCTAAAACAGAAATAACCAGCCACCGTCTGCAAAAGTGTTTTGAACCCACCAAAATTAATTGGGAAATTCGGTTTTGTGGAGTAGAATGCAAACTCGGGAGCCTCTTTCCTCATGGAGTTAATTATGAACACAGCCCAAAATTCTGTGGGAAGTTTGTACTCTGTTCAAAATCAGGTCCCAAAGCGTTTTGTAATAGCCTTGTATTAGCATGTAATAGTCTTAACCTGGCACTTCTCCCAGACATACCCTTGCAGAAGGTGAAGGGATGGTGTCATAAGAACATAACATAAGAGAAGCCAATGTTGAATCAGGCCAATGGCCCATCTAGTCCAACACTCTGTCACACAGCGGCCAAAATATACCAGGTGCCATCAGGAGGTTCAGCAGTGGGGCCAGGGCACCAGAAGCCCTCCCACTGCTGCCCCCTCCAGCCCCAAGAATAGAGTGCATCACCTGCCCCAGACTGAGAGTTCTCATTCTATACCCTGTGGCTAATAGCCACTGGTGGACTTCTGCTCCATATGTTTATCTAATTTCCTCTTGAAACTGTCCATGCTTGCAGCTGCCACAACCTCCTGTGGCAGTGAATTCCATATGTTAATCACTCTTTGGGTGAAGAAGTATTTCCTTTTATCTGTTCTAACCCGACTGCTCAGCAATTTCATAGAGTGCCCACGAGTTCTTGTATTGTGAGAAAGGGAGAAAAGTACTTCTTTCTCAACCTGCTCAATCCCATTCATAATCTTATAAACCTCGATCATGTCACCCCTCAGCCGTCGTTTCTCCAAGCTAAAGAGCCCCAAGCATTTTAACCTTTCTTCATAGGGAAGGTGTTCCAACCCTTTTATCATTCTAGTTGCCCTTCTCTGCACTTTTTCCAATGCTATAATATCCTTTTTGAGATGTGGTGACCAGAACTGTACACAGTATTCCAAATGAGGTCGCACCAATGATTTATACAGGGGCATGATGATACTGGCTGATTTGTTATCAATTCCCTTCCTAATAATCCCCAGCATAGCGTTGGCCTTCTTTATTGCAGCTACACATTGTCTAGACATTTTCAGCGAGTTATCCACTACGACTCCAAGATCTCTCTCTTGGTCAGTCTCTGCCAGATCAGACCCCATCAACGTGTATTTATATTTAGGATTTTTGGCTCCAATGTGCATCACTTTGCACTTGGCCACATTGAACCCCATTTGCCACGTTGACGCCCACTCACCCATCCTCAACAGATCCCTTTGGAGTGCCTCACAATCCTCCCTGGTTTTCACCACCCTGAACAACTTCATGTCATCTGCAAATTTAGCCACATCACTGCTTACTCCCAATTCCAAATCGTTAATAAACAAGTTAAAAAGCATGGGACCGAGTACTGATCCCTGTGGTACCCCACTGCTTACCACCCTCCACTGAGAAAGTTTCCCATTTATACTCACTCTCTGTTTCCTATTTATAAGCCAGTTTTTGATCCACAAGAGGACTTGTCCTTTTATCCCATGACTATTGAGCTTACTTAGGAGCCTTTGATGAGGAACTGTATCAAAAGCTTTCAGGAAGTCAAGGTAAATAATATCTATTGGGTCCCCCTTGTCCACATGTTTGTTCACTCCCTCAAAAAACACTAACAGGTTAGTGAGACAAGATCTTCCCTTACAGAACCCATGCTGAGTCTGCCTCAATAGTTTTTGTTCATCAATGTGCCTACTAATTCTTTCCTTAATAACAGTTTCCACCAACTTACCCGGTATCGATGTCAGACTGACTGGCCTGTAATTTCCTGGATCTCCCCTGGAGCCCTTTTTAAAGATGGGAGTGACATTAGCTACCTTCCAGTCATCAGGAATGGAGGCAGATTTTAAAGAAAGATTACATATTTTTGTCAGGAGATCCACAAGTTCACATTTGAGTTCTTTCAGAACTCTCGGATGAATGCCATCCGGGCCTGGTGATTTATTAGTTTTTAAATTGTCCATCAGTCGGAGGACTTCCTCTCTTGTCACCGCAATCTGATTCAGGTCTTTCAAACCCCTCCCGAAATCAGTGCTTCTGGAGTGGGCAAACACTTCTCCTCTTCCACAGTGAAGACAGAGGCAAAAAATGCATTCAGCTTCTCAGCCATTTCCCTATCATCCTTCACTACTCCTTTTACCCCTTGGTCATCCAAGGGCCCCACTGCCTCCCTGGCTGGCTTCCTACTTCTAATGTATTTGAAGAAAGTTTTATTGTTGGTCTTTATGTTTTTTGCGATATGCTCCTCATATTCCCTTTTTGCTTGCCTGATCACAGACTTGCATTTTATTTGCCATAGTCTGTGTTCCCTTTTATCAACCTCACTAAGACTAGCTTTCCACCGCTTAAAGGAATCCTTCTTACCTTTTACAGCTTCCATTACTTTATTTGTTAACCATGCAGGCTTTTTTCTATACCTATTTGTACCTTTCCTAACCTGCGGTATATATTTTTTCTGAGCTTCTAGGATTGTCTTTTTAAATAGTCTCCAAGCTTCCCCAATGGTTTTGACCTTCTCCACTCTTCCTTTCAATTTCTTCCTCACATGTCCCCTCATACCAGAGAAGTTACCCCTTTTAAAGTTAAAAGTGGTTGCGTCAGTCTTTTTGGGCAACTCCCTATCTGTACAAATGTTAAACTCAATGACATTATGGTCACTGTTTCCAAGTGGTGCAATCACTTTTACATCTCTCACCAGGTCTTGGGTGTTACTTAGGACCAAATCCAGGATCGCCTCTCCCCTGGTAGGATCTGTGACCATCTGTTCCACAGCACAGTCATTGAGAGTGTCTAAGAACGCAATCTCTTTTTCTCGACTAGAACTCATATTGACCCAATCAATGTGTGGGTAGTTAAAGTCGCCTATTACAACACAGTTATTTCGTCTAGCCACTATCTTTAATTCATTCATCATTTTATAATCCTCCTCTATCTTTTGATCTGGTGGGCGATAACAAACTCCCACTGTTAAGCCTCCTTTTGGACCCACGATTTCAACCCATAGCATTTCCAGAAGGGAATCCAATTCTCTTACCCTCTCAATCTTACTGGATGGTATACCCTCTCTGACATACAGAGCCACCCCACCTCCAACCCTTTCCCCCTATCCTTCCGATATAATTTATAACCAGGAATCACCGTATCCCACTGATTTTCCTCATCCCACCAAGTTTCTGGAATACCCACAATGTCTATTCCCCCCCCCAACACCAAGCATTCCAACTCCCCGATTTTACCTCGGAGACTTCTAGCATTTGTGTATAAACACTTATAGTTTCCCACGTTTGTTAAGCCCACAGCCTTCCTCTTGCTGCCTCGAGACCTTGCCAGGCAGTTCCTATCATTAGCCACAGTCTCAGTGGACAATTGTAATCCATTTCCTTGTACAAAAGTAATAGCTACCCCTTCATCTCTTTGAGATGAGCCATCCCGAACCAGAGACTTTTCATCTCCTGTCGGCTTTCCCCCATTATTCAGTTTAAAAACTGCTCTGCCACCTCTTTGATTTTGAGCGCCAGCAGCCTGGTTCCTTCTCGGGACAAGTGGAGACCGTCCCTTTTGTACAGCTCCCTCTTGTCCCAAAAAGCATCCCAGTGCCTAACAAACTTGAACCCTTCCCCCTACACCACCGTCTCATCCACGCATTGAGACTCCTGATCTGTGCCTGTCTCTCCGGCCCTGCGCGTGGAACAGGTAGCACTTCCGAGAAGGCTACCTTGGAGGTCCTGGCCTTGAGTTTCCTGCCCAGCAGCCTAAATTTCTCCTCCAGGACCTCACGACTGCATTTCCCCACATCGTTGGTGCCGACGTGCACCACGACCACTGGCTCCTCCCCAGCACTATCTACCAGCCTATCTAAAACACGCGTAATGTCCGCTACCTTCGCACCAGGCAGTGTCGCAAAGGCATCAGTAGTTTCCAGTTCTTCCCTATGACAAAGAACACTTCTAAGCATGCTTGGAAGCCTCTATGGTGACTTGGAAGTCTAGTAAGAGCACTCCTCACTGCCAGGTACTCCTCCTCCTCCTCCTCTGTGTTCTAAGTTTGGAGAATGATGGAAGACCACCTCTCTCAAGCCACATCATTCTGAAGTTTGTTTGGCAAACTCTTGGGGAAACCCTGAGCTTACTCTGAATAAGTTCAGTTAGACTGAGTGAATTACAAAGAAGCTGGGAGATTATTATTGCTAATAGTTTCCTTTTAAATGTGTAAAATAAAAAAGTAACGAAAAGGCACCATTTCCAAGTCTGAATAGCCTTTAGGAACCCAAGTACAAAATTATGTTCCCTCATAATCTGTAGTCAGATGGATTCCCTGCTGCACACCTGTTGCTTTTCTAAACCTTCACACAAAAGGGGAAATATATTGTGTTTACTTTCAGAGCTGCTGCTGTGCTTCCTGCTTTTCCATGTATCATTTTTAATACTGAACACTATTATTTTACAGAGCAAAATTAGACTGGGATGAGAAACATTGCTTTAGACAAAAACAAAAAAGGCTTTTAAAAACAGCAGTCTTTTGTCACTGTTCTACTAACATGTCCTGTGTGTAACATTCGTGATGTATATTGTGAATATGTCAGGCATACCTGTAACGTTCTTCAGTTGTTTTCATCTGTCTTGCACAACAAAACAAAGTGTGTTTTGACAGCACCAGTGGTACGTGTGTGTGTGTGTGTGTGTGTGTGTGTGTAGAGAGAGAGAGAGAGAGAGAGAGAGAGAGAGAGAGAGAGAGAGAGAGAGAATGGCCAGTGAGCTAGCACACTTGTTTATGAGTGGAGGGGATCCATGTTGTGTGTTTATGATACAGAGAAGGAAAGAAGGTGACCAGGCAGTGCTTGGTGAGCAAGCACAATAAGAGCCACTGTACAGTGGGACTATGTACAAAAATGTATTACAAAATTAAAAACATATCCATGGATTATTGGAATTTCTACCTATTATTTATAAATATTGTGCAACGAAAAGACCTTTTATTTAAGCTTCATAATCACCATAGAACACACAGGAAAACTAGAAGACTGAATGTCTGAAACAAATAAAAAGAAGGCTAGTTCCTTGCCTTGCACATAAGCAGCCATAGATGTAAATAGTAAATATTGTCTTCTCTACAGATTGACAGGCGACATCAAAGCAAAGACTCTATTTTCTTCAGAGATGGTGTCCGGCAAATAGACTTTGTACTGTCTTATGTAGACGATCCAAATAAAGAAGGAGAAAAGAAAATGGTAAGGTATTTTTTTAAAAAAAATTATAATTCAGTCATGCTTTGTTCTGTAGAAAGCTTTTAAAGGGGCAATTTAAGTAATATCTTTGCTTGACAAGAACAGTTTGTCTAGAAAACTCAGTTCTTATAATGGATGATGTTCCGCAGGAAGGGATGTCACTCAAAATGTTGCACTTTGTACTGGAAATGATAATAGTTCTGTTTTATGTAACTAATACTGTCTCTGTAAAGTTCTCTTTGTGCCAAAATAAGCGTGCTGAGTAGTTATAATGTAACTTTTGAAGTAAAGATGCATGCAAAGTAGCAAAATGTTTGATCTTACCAACAAGGGAACAGTAGGCAAGTCCCTTTTTCCATTGGTTACTGCATCATTTTGGCTGCAGTCCTGAACAACATTTTGCATATTTGGATACTACCCTAAGCATTGTTTCTGTTGTCTTGTAAATATAGATCATAAAAGAGCAACAGACAGCTAGTTAAAGGTTGCAGCTGCTCTTGATTTCAGAAAGCTGATTTCCAGCTTATTCGAGTAAACATTAAGATTTAATTACACCATAGACTTAAACTTGTGTAAAAATTCAGTTTTGGAAACCCCTTTGGTGGGGGAGGCTGGGTTTTTTCTGCATGCACAACTTAATTCCTGCTTTTATTAGCAGTCGATCTGCAATCTATGTGGGAATTATCAGCAACACTCCAGTCTACAATTTTGAGGACATCCTGGCAGTTTATGTGGTATAAAACTATAGAGTCGACATGCCCTTCATTGAACACAGATATGTAAAAGCACAGGAAATTAGGCTCAAACTTTGAGCATTGCTGACAACTGAAAAATCTATGGTGCCTTCCAAACAAGCAAATATATAGTGGCAGAGGCTTTTGGTGTAGTGGTAGAGAGCCAGTTTGGTATAGTGGTTAGAAGCGTGGACTCTAATCTGGGAGAACCAGGTTGATTCCCCACTCCTCCACATGCAGTTGCTGCTGTCACCTTAGGTCAGTCATAAGGTCTTTCGTAGTTGTTCTCTCAAGGACAGTTCTCTAGAGAACTCTCTCAGCCCCTCCTACCTCACAGGGCATCTGTTGTGGGGAAGGGGAAGGGATTGTAAGTTGCTCTGAGACTCCTTTGGGTAGTGAAGGGCAGGGTATAAATCCAGTCTCCTTCTCCTCCTCCTCCTCTTCTTCCTCTTCTTCTTGTGCCTGTATTGTAGCCTTGCTGACCAAAATGGCCTCCCAGAACAAACAAGTGTCTCTAAGGGAAAGTAACTCATATTGAACTTCAGTGAACCCGCCCTGATAAACAGAAATCTACATGAACTTTGAGTCTGAATTAGCTTCAGGATAACTCATTTATTTTTTTAAAAAAAGATAGTCACCCTGATCTTACGAGTTGATTAGAAACGTATGAGAGAAACTTTTCCATGGGTATAGATTTATTCATTTGCTTGTTTGTTTGTAAGGTACATATTCGGTCTCTCAGCCAAAATATGTTTTTGAGGACTTAACATGTTAATTTAAGATATAGCAGACTATCAATGAAATATTGAGGGTTAAAATGTGATAAGGCTGTGTTTTTGCCAGAAAGAAGCATTTGAGAACCAGACACTGGAAGCAGTTGGGCTGGGGTGGGGTGCTTTTGTCTTGAAGCTTCTGTCTTCTCAGTTATTTGACTGTGAGCTACCCAAAGGCAACTGGTTAGCTACAATTAAATACATGATACTGAACTACTTCGGTCTTATCCCACAGAATTCTTGTTTTCCAATGTTAAGAAACAGATTCTTCATAGTCATGCTCTCTAATTTGTCTCCCCCATTTTCCCTCACATTTTTCTGACCACTTCCTGCCTCAATTTGTTTCCCCTGATATCTTCCCTCTCTTATACTGGTCTCACCTAGTCTCCCTCTTTCTCCTCTCTTGATTCTGGGCCTTGGTAGTTGAGATGAGAACTGCTGACTGCTGCTGTGGCCTCTATATCATAAAACAGGACCCCCATCTAGTGTTACTCCAGTGATAGAGAAGGCACACTGCAAGAGAGGCATGTGCACTGAGTGTACTGCAAGAGGAGACTGATCACTCTGTTTAGGATAACACATTCAGGAGCAAGAGAGGTCTGAAAATCCCCAGTGTTGGTTTTTTTAAATCAATGAATGTATTTTCCTAACTGCAAAATCCCAATTTAATAGAGGTGACCTTTTGGATGTTTCCAGGGATTTAGTAAACTCTCACTGGCCACAGATAGCAACATTCAGCATATGTTTTCATTAGAACTGGTAACTTTCAGTTCACTAAAGCTTGTGCTGGCAGAATAAATTGAGGATTAGATTGAGTGATTTGAATTTTCTTATCTAAAGAATCTGTGCAGTGGTTCCTAGTAGATTCCAAATTAGGGGTGGGTTTGAACTGAATTTCATGGCAAACCGCAGTTCATGCAGTCACACTGTTCACAAACTGCCCCAAACCATCATGGTTTTTTAGCGGTTCGATCGGTTCCTAAGAGGGTTCGTGGTGACACAACATGAGTGAACTCAGAAGACATTTAAATGCCTTCTGACAGCTTGCTCTCATCGTGCTGCCATGGCACGACTCCCCTTCTGAGATGACTTGCGTGAGTTGCACCACAGTGGTGGCACAATGCTAGTGAGCTGTGAGAAGGCATTTAAATGCCTTTTGAGTTCACTTGTGAGAGCCACTGCAGCTTCCATGTGGTGGGGGAGCCAAAGGCGTCACTTGAACTGCATCTATTAGATGCAAGCCAATTCAGTGATGCCTTTGGCTCCCCCCCAACATGGAAGCTGCACAAAACTCCCGAACAGGTTTTTTAAATTGAAACTTTGTGGAGGTTCACGAACTGAGACCCCACGAACCACCACTAACCTCCATTTTCCTGGTTCGTGCCCATCCCTATTCCCTATTACCATTTTGTGCTGAGAAACACATGTGGAAAACATTTATGAAGCTTTAGGTGAATAATAAGTGAATGCATTAGTTGAATCATTTACATTGAACTTGAGTCCTACGAATCATATTCCAAGTTGTAAGGCACCCAGAAGAGTGCTGAATTCGGATGACTGATTTCTCTAAATTACTTGGTAGTTTCTTAGTATTTTGTTGCCCAATTTCCTGTTGCCTCAAAACATATGCCAAAAGACATCTGAATAAGCCTTTATGTGACATGTTGCCTTTATCACAATATATTTAGATCTGCCTATAGTACAGCTTGTGTATTGGGGATGGCAGAGTAGTTTAATGATTAAACTGTAAGTAATTTGTGTGCCCTTATCTGCAAAAGCATTCTGATAGTTTCTCCTTTTTAGGGGTGGTTGAGGGATTTTAAGCAGTCCATCTGCTGTACCATTTTGGTGTCTTTTATAGTCCCCTCTTCTTAGAATGCAACACAAATAGATGGGGAAGTAAATGGAATATAATATGACTTAAAACCTTTTCTTTGCTCCACAGGGTTTATTTCTTCAGAATTCTCACTTAAAATTACATTAGCTGTCAGGATATGTAACTCTTGGAAGACAGATTTGTTCCCTGCTTTCTTCTCTTAGTGTATAAACAAGGCTTGTGCACCAGTCTTTGTAGATCCCTTGCCACTTGGAGACCAGGTGTGTGGGGCCTGGGTACTGCCGGCTGTGAGCATTTAAAGGGGTCCTTTTAAGTGCTTGCAGCCAGCGGGCCCCACATGCCTGATCTCCAAGTGGCAATGCCGCTTGGAATTTAGACATGCAGCCCGCAGGTGGCTGAGGATTTTCAAGTTTGGGTGTGGAGCGTCCCCTGCCAGCCAGCTGGCTGGCAGCAGGTTGAACCCACCAAAAAGCGGGTAAACCCTGCCAAACCAGGGGGTCTGGTAACCCTAGATGGGCATGAAAGTTAGGCCATATTTCCTTCCATTATCAATGCCAAAGGAAATTTTATGAAGATGCTGTTCTCTTGTCCCAGTTTGTACCAATTCTAGCATGGCTTTTCAAAGTCTTCAAAGGACATGTAGAACTGCCACAGAAAATCAAATGAGAGTGAAGATTTTATAATTCAGTCATGCTTTGTTCTGTAGAAAGTGTTTATGGAATATGTGTGCGAGCTATTTTATTGAAATGGGCTACTTATTACTTAGAAACACCTCTTAATTAAGAGTTATGGCAGTGGACTCTAACAATGTATGACTTCAGAACAGATTTTATTTTGTTGGTGTACAGCTTGGCCTTGTTATTTCATTAACTAGGAATAAAAATGCACAAATAGATTGGTGGTGTACAGTAATCACTATGAAGCCTTGTGTATTCCTCTTCCTCTAGCATAATGACTTGGCAGAGCTGTATAGTTTAAGAATGGAAGCATTCTTGGGAAAGGAAGAAAACAGCTGATGGCTGCATATTTTAGTCTGTTTCAGGGGTGGCCAAACTAGCTTAGAAGAAACATCAGATGTCTGAGAACGGCAAGACATGAACAAATATTACACACGTTTTTATTGGAAAATATGCAAATTTGCTTTTTATTAACATTACCATTAAATAAGACTGCCAGAAATAAAAACAAAAGGGGTAAAAACAGATATTGATAATGATATTTAAAGAGACAAACGCCTTCTCCGAGCCGGCCAGAAGGGGGGGCTTTGAGAACGCATTTAAAGTTAAAGTTGCTTTCTTTCTCTGCTCTCCCCCACCTCAAGCCTACCCAGGGAGGGGAGCACTGGCTGGGGAAGGGAAGACTGATTGGGGAGGCACGCCTCCCCTTCGCTTCCCCAATTGCCCTGCTGGGAGCCGCACAATATGTGTGAAAGAGCCGCATGTGGCTCCCGAGCCACAGTTTGGCCACCCTGGTCTGGGTTGTGCTTTGTTTTGCCGAAATATTATGCTAATGAAGCAATTTAATATTCATAACAGCTAATGCATATTAAATAAAACACAAATGTTTATAACACAAGACCAAATAAATAATTGAAATACTTAGATGTTAGTTCAAAGGCCTGTATTTCAGTTCTCTATGATGCGCAAAGTAGTATCTTGAAACTAACTAAATGGACTTAGTCTTGAAAAAGAGGTTGTTCAGTTTTGGATGTTATTGCTCTAAGGGCCAAATTTGACACATCATGGGATGTTGATCTTGTTTGTGCTATAATTTGCTAAGCTTCTAAGAGGACAAAAACGCCTTGAACTGGGCTTTTGAGCAGATTGGTAACCAGTGTAATTTTAGTAGTACTGGGGTCACATATTTCCAGTAGCTGGCTCCAGCCATCAGTCTGTGAGCAGCATTCTGCACTAGCTGCAGCTTCCAAATGCTCTTCAAGGTTAACTCCAAACAGAGCACAGGAGGAGGCTTGGGAGAGTTATGCTGTATCCAAGCCTGAGAGCCCCAGTTACTTGACCTTTCTGTTATCCAGGATTAGAATTTGACAAGTTACAAACAGATAAATGTTTGGGATCTGTCACTTTTGCACACCTCATTTTCACTATTCTCATGCCCACAAGGAGGACATACTTTCATGATGCTCCTGGTCTGATGTTGCTTTTGCTGCAAAAGCAAATGGCAGTAAGCATCGCATCAACTCAAAACAGCACAGTGGTGTGAGTTTTTTCTCCACTATATGGACTGCACTGCCATTTCAGAAAATGGGAAAAGGTTAATATATAACCACAGATGCAAGACACCCTTCACAATCCAGGATGTGGGAGACATCTGGAACGAAAAAGGCTTAGCAAAACAAGAGCATTCTGTGAGAACTCCTGAGTAAATATGCTATTGAATGCTATCTTTTAAACATCACTCCTTTATTTATTACTTCAATGTTTGCAACAGACAGCATTGTTATCAGAAAGTGACCTCATGTTTATGTTAGTGACATTATCTTTTTAGATAACATGTATTACCTATTCATCCTTCAGCAGAATAATTAACTTTTAACTACCGTACTTTGGGTCTGTTTTCTGAATATATTCTTAAACTGCACTTTGGAATTGAGATCTGCTTTTATCTTGAATGTTTTTGAACCCTTGAAGTTGAACATCAATTAAGCAAAGAGTGAAGGTTATCCAAAGTAGGTGCTAATAAAACAGTTATTCCAGAGCAAAGCACCATGAGTGCTCTGTATGTCACATTTTGGAATTGGGGTTTATTGGGGGAATTGAAATTTTCACTGTTCTTAA
This sequence comes from Gekko gecko, assembly GCA_029375565.1. Classification (NCBI taxonomy): domain Eukaryota; kingdom Metazoa; phylum Chordata; class Lepidosauria; order Squamata; family Gekkonidae; genus Gekko; species Gekko gecko. The sequence goes on along the minus strand of JAPDNY010000003.1, from coordinate 136,158,610 downwards.
TAGAGTCACAGTATGCCTATATGTGCCCCAATGCACTTTCTTGTCATACTGGACTCACCTGCATCTTATGTCTTTTTGCATTATGAGATCATTCAGTAGGACATTTTCCTTGCTGGTGCAGTGTCTTTGTAATTCTCTTCTATAGAATTTAAAAATACGTTATTCTCATTGCGTGTTTGGATGGAGCTCTTCACTGATGGGAAAGGATGACTGCATAAGATAGGATTTGCTCAGTACTGTTCCATTTCTGCCTAATGGATTTGAGCCTTGCGTATGCTCAAGAAGTTATGCACAAAAGTCAATTTATATAATAGGGGACCACATATATCAGTAAAACCAGATTACATCATATAATGTGCAGGTCCATAAATAGTACAAGTCCATAAATGGTACACATTATATGATGTAATCTGGTTTTACTGATATATGTGATCCCCTATTATATAAACTGACTTTTGTGCATAACTTGTTGAGCACTTGTGGTCTGCATTATTTGTACAGCTCTTGTCTACCTGCTGTATATTGTATACTGTGATATCACAATTGTTAATGAGCTTTACATATGCCCCATTTTTTCTTCAGTATCATAATTGCCACTATTTTCCAATTTGTTTATTTTAGTTTAAATTTTGAGTTTTATGCTGTTCATGTTGTTTATTATAGTTTTATTTGTTTTACATACCTACAGAAAAAAATAACCATAATTGTATAATTGCATCTATATATGTAAAATTTAAGCATATGAAAAAATAACATAAAGATCTGGGTTGTTGTTTTAGGAGAGAAGACGAGAATTTGAAAATAATCTAGAAAAGGCAGGTCTGGAACTAGAAACAGAAGACAAAAAGGTAAAGAAGCAATGTGCGTTGCATTTAAACCAAATAAATATATTTAATTCTCATTGTGGCCCCATCTGTGTATACTTAAATATGGAGACTGAGGCCATGAACAGACCAAACATCTGTTGCTAGGTAATCACAATAGTATTACCAGCCTTCAAGCTTTGGTTTCTGAAAGTAAAAGACAATGGGCAGGGTTCTTTCAGGGCTGTTTTGGTCTTTGACAGAGGACTCATCAGCAGCTACTAGCCACCTTGTTCCTATTCAGTTTGCACAATTCACTTAGGTGGAGTGGTGGCTGCTGGATTACTTAATACTACACAACTTCCCTGGACCCAGCAACAGCCTTCATTCATCTTGTATGACTTGGCTGGAGCCAGCAATAGATACCACACAATTCATCTGACTTACTACCACATGACTTTTACCACTTGACCTGACTTTTTCCCCAGGAAAAGAAGGAGGGAAACCTGAGAGCCATTATGGTATAGTAATCAGAGGGTCAGATTAGGATCAGCAAAACACAGTGTGAAATCCACACCCTACCATGGAAGGTTGCTGAGTGGCCTTGAGCCAATCACTCTCTTTCAGTCTTATCTATCTCATACGATCATTGTGAAACTAAAATGGAGGAGAGGAGGATGATGTTGGGTCCCCATTAGTGAGAAAGGTGGTATAAATAAGTAACAAAGCTGAAGCAGGAGAGTGGATAACAGAAAGGTTGATTGGTGAGTGGGAAGAAGAGAAAGAAGCAAAGAAAGGGGAGAGGATATTGAGGGCTGCCAGGGGGACAGAAAAAGGGAATGGTGTGGGGATGGGTATACAGGGGGGAATGCAGCCACAAATCTTTGCAGGTTCTCCACTTGTACATATTTGATAGTAAGAATATGGGAACATAAAATTCAGAATGAAGTTGCTGAACTGTAGACTGTATCTTGGATGGTCTCTGTTTGTACAGTTTTTAACATTTATTTTGATGTCAAAAGTCTGTGCTAAATACCGTATGTACTGAAACACACTCGGTCTGCTGTCCCAATCCACAACTCAGCTGTGTCTCAGAACACTGTGAGATTCTGCATTAATGTCCCTGTGGCCACCCTTTGGCCTGACATGCCTTAGGGAGACCTGAGAGGAGGAAATTGCATAGCCCTACTGTTATGCAGCAGCTAGTAGTGCTGCTTTAACTTGGGGGAGCAGCCAGAACAACCCTGGTAAGGAGCTGCAAGCCTAAAAAGTTTCCTAATCCCGGGTATGCACACTGTCAGGGGTTTAGAGTTGCAGTGCTGTTTTGCGGGTCTTGCTTGGAGGCCTGCAGTCCTGATCCCTTATATCACGGAGAGTTTTATAAAGGATCACCAAGCCCCACAGGAGAGTAAAGTAGTAGTTGCAGTTGCAGAAGAGGCTTGCACATTGGGTGTCAAGAAAGGCTTTGCAGAAGAAATACAAGTTTTCAAACTTCAGCATTTTATAGCTGCTGTTTTATACCTTCAGTGCTTCAATTTTTTTTTAAAAAAAAAACCTGATATAGGAACCACATTTCTTGGTAATTATCCAGTTGAGGAGCACTGTTTTATTTTAAAGGGAAGTATGTGCAACTTGTTCAGTTGTGATAAGGAAAGGGTTCCAAAATAACTGACCATGAACTCATTTGCAGAATGGAGATGCAATCCAAAGGAAGTAGTCCCAGGTCCTAGTTCTCACTGTGTGTCCCTTACAGCTTAACTCATGTCTTAGAGGAAAGATGATGAGTGTGGAATATTAGGACCCATAGTCTTACTTTTAATTCTTGGTCTTGATTGTATTCCCATAATGGTCCCAAGGAGAGAAAGTTAGTAACAAGTTCCAAAACAATGAATGGCACAGGTTAGTTGCCATTTTGGTATCTTTTAATATGAAGACTGACTAACTTGGCCTATGGCTGTTGGGAGGAGACATGGCTCAGTGATAACGCATCTGCTTTACATGCAGAAGTCTCAGGTTCAATCACTGGTGTTTCCAGATAACAGGATCAGGTAGTAGGTGATTTGGAAGACTTCCAACTGAGACTCTGGAGAGTCAATTGTCCGACTGGCTAGAAGGCAGAATCATTTATTTATGTGTTTATCCATTGCATGAGTTCACCATGTATCCTGCTTCGTTATGTTTGAAGAGGTCACATTTTTGTTCAAGGAGTGTACATGTTAGCCCTGTTCAAACATCTAACCCTATTCACATTACACATTAGCCCTGTTCAAAGTGTGTGTACATTAGCCCTGTTCACATTTTACATGGTAGTTCTATTCATACATGTATATCCTACCTCTACATATGCACATCAGTTTGTAAGAAAGACCCAACATGTGTTCACTTTACGAATGATCCAGGGACCAGTACCTGGATAAATGTGGAGTTTGCATCATGTGTTCAGCCGTACATGTATTAACTGTAACATGAGAATTACTCAACACACTTAGAAAATAATCAAGTGTATATACAGAGAATGGATGTACATTCACTGTAACTTGTGAACAGGGCTTATATACACACGTATTGGATGGTGTTCTTGGTCTGGCTCTCCAGCATACATTCTCAAGGTGTACATGTAGGGAAAAAAAACCCATATATATATCATCTTCAAATGTTATGGCCTTTACTATGTATGTATGTGAAAATACTGCTTAGTTGAACATCAGGCATTATCTCTTCATTTGTAGGAATCTGAAAATGGCAAAACTTACTTTGTGAAGGTTCATGCGCCATGGGAGGTCCTGACTACATATGCTGAAGTGCTGAACATCAAAGTGCCCATAAAGGAAAACGATATTACTTGTGCTGTGGAGAACCCCCTTGACTGTATGACTCGGCCATTCAGGCTACCTGAGAACGTGATGCATCCAGAACCAGATTACTTCACAGCCCCATTCAGCAAGGAAAGGCAGGAACTCTACCTCATTCATGATGAACAGGCATTTTTCTCCCCATCCGTTAGAAACAGAATTGTGAGTACTTGTGTCCATCAGTTCTGGCTCAAAGACCCACCCCTTGTATAATCCACCTGTTATAAAAATGGTACCATATTACATTTCCTTTGCAATTCTGCACCAACGCCAAGTCTCATATTATGAGAAAAACATCACCGTTTTTTTTTTAGAGAAAAAGTTCAGAATCATGAGGTAGGTGGCTCAGTTAACCCACAGTACAGTATAGAAAGTCCTTTGTGACTCACGAATTTGAAACAAATGCAAGTTTGTTCATGAAATTTGGCCAGTCTTAATAGATCGTTCTGATATGGAAACATAAATGGGGGTAAAGTATGGCTACGAGTAAATGCAAAGATTAAATATTTATAAGCACAGGTTTAACAAATATCCCAGTATATCAAGCAAGCCTCTGGCTCTGAGAAACATGTTCCTCTTTTACTCCCCCAAATCCTTGCACCTTGGGAACGGATTATAGTCCTTGAATTTAAGAAGAGGAGGATCTCAGCAACCTGGGCCCACTGCTGATATAAGACTGAGCTACTCACATCTGTTAATGTTGGCACCGTTAACAGTCTAGAGTTTATAATATAATGGTAGAAGAATGCCAGCATCAATTATCTTGGGTATTGTAAAATTCAAAATCCCAGATCCAGCAAGCTTCCACACACACATGTGTAGATGGTTAGGGAATCATTTGTGCAATTGGGTGCCATATGTGTGGTTCCCTTCTCTGATTCAATGCCAGGGTTGCATGCAAGGAAGCTAACATGCCCATTATTTGTTCAGGAGGTGGTACGTGGAGGAGATAGATTCAGTCCTTCACTTTCCCTGCCCGACAAGTGAGAGTTTGGTTTTAAAAAGAGGGGTTACTTATTCTTCATTGGGTCAAAGCAAGAAAAGTTAGGAGAGCTGGAGCCTGCTTTTCAAATTTCATGGAATTATGAAAGTGGTTCAGGATTAATTTTAAACTGTGGTGCTTTTAGGTTTACTATATTTTATCAAGGTGTCCTTATGGAACAGAAGAAGGAAAGAGGAAGTTTGGGCTTAAAAGACTGCTAAACAATGGCACCTACTCTGCTGCTTACCCTCTCCATGATGTAAGTATTTAGACTTCCATTCTTTTCTTTGTCACCTTGTTCTTCTTTGTTTTCGAAAACTACATTTTTTACTGAGACCATGACCTGCTCTGCCTTGTAGTCGATATGCAAACAATATCTGTAATCTTCTGTAATTGTGACTATTACTGTGGAAATTGCTTATGACATATGTATGTGAAGACATTTAGCTGAGCTAAGACAACACCTGTGCAAACCTCTAGGGAGGATAAGAAGAGGGGGAAGGTAAATTTCAGATGTGCTGTCAAACTGGGATGACAAGGCAGCAGTAGAGTTTAATGAAACAGTGCCACCTGGTGGCAGATGCTGAGGACTGCACTGGAGCACATTTTTTGATTTTATTTATTTATTTATTTTGTACAAAGCCTGGCAGGGGATATAATTCATTACAAAGACTACATTTGGAAAATATTAATCCCAAGCTTCTAGTTGATGCTTTTAATTAGCTATTGTTTGAGAATTTAAAAAAGAACTAGAATCTTCGAATCTTCGTTATTTTCTTTTCTTTATTTTTATTATGTTGCTTGAGAATTTGATTTTTTTTTCACATGTAGGTTCCATTTAGGTCAGTGAATCGCTCCCTTAGTTTCATATAAAATAAGTTTATAGTTTATACTATGATTCTCTGAATATTGTCAGGCTCCTGCACTCTACTGTATACACACTGAAATCCAAAATGACACCTAGTATTTATTTGGAGAGAAAAAGGGAATCTTGTGGCTTATTTAAAACCTGTTATACCAGCCATTTAATGACCTGTTTATGTCTTGTTCTTTTATATATTTATTCACATGAATGCAGTGCCAGTACTGGAAGAAGTCAAATGATCCAAAGTGTGACAATGAAAGATATACACTCTACAGGGAATGGGCAAGATTTTTTCAGTTTTACAAAGAACAGCCATTGGATCTTATCAAGTGAGCCTCTGATGTTCATATTTTGACAGTCTGGTGGTTTTGCATTGGACAGATGGATAGATAGGTAGATAGATACACACGCAGTGATTTGTATATAATTCCTTAATAAGTTGGGGAGGCACTTTGGAACACTCACCTAACTCCCCAGACCTCCTTCTCCATGATTTCCTAAGTCAGAGATTGGCAGTTTTTTTGGCCTGAGTATTGAAAAAGCAACACAGTGTCTAGTGAGGGAGAGGCATGAGAGCCTGGATAATGTAGCAGATACGAGTGTCAGACTAGGATTCTAGGAGACCTGGGTTCAAATCCCTCTTTGATGGTGTGACCTTGGGTCCATTGTAAATTCTTTCAGAGCTGTTCTCTCAAGGGCAGTTCTCGAGAGAGCTTTTTCAGCCCCGTGGTGGGTAGTGGAAGGGAAAGGGATTGTAAGCTGCTCTGAGACTCTTTCGGGTAGTGAAGGGCAGGGATATAAATCCAGTCTCTTCTCTCTTCTTCCAACAATAGAAGCTAGCTGGTGACCTTGATCTTGCCATATACTCTCAGCATAACCGGCCTCACAGGGTTCTTGAAGCGAGAAAATGGAAGAAGAGAGAACGATGTTCTATGGTGCTTTGAGTCCCAACTGAGGAGAAATGTGGGCTATAAATAAATAAATGCAAATGCATGTATGCATGCATGAGGATTGTACCTGGAGATGCCTTTAAAGCAAGCCAAGCCTTAAAAAAATGCTGCCAACATCTCAGGGATTCATGTTCAATTCACCTGGTGACTGTGCAAGTCTGGGAGGCATGAGTTTTCTCCCATAAGCCATAAATCATCTCCAAGCCATGCTACCACTGCCTCTCCCTCCTTTTCTCTTTAATTGATAATAACCTGCTCTTAACATTCAATCTCTTCTCAAACTTTATCAGGCAGTCATACCTCATGCGTACTTCCAGAGTTCTCTGAGTATGTAGATAGATACCCTGCTCCTGTTTGGGGGTGGCCTGGTGTAGTGGCTTTCATCGTCCACACAAAGGCCAGCCTGTTTAATATTAGATATAGTCACACACACACACACACACACACACACAAAAAGTTATAAAAGTCTTTACAAACTGTATCATTACTGATTATTATAACTGATAATTGATTTATTTGTGTACTTGGGGGTCAGAGAAGTTGAAACCTAAAAGTTTCAACCCAAAATGGGCCCTGGCCCAATAGCAGCAAGCAAGAGGGAAGGTGGATCTGGAAGAGGAGAACCAGCAGCAATGGGAAGGGAAGAGAACCAGCAGCTGGAGAAGAACAAGTGAGGAAAGGGCCTAGAGGAAGGGATGTAGAAACTGGACTCAGGGTGAAAAGTCAGAACTGGTGTCAAGGGAGGTAATGGGGAACATGAGGGTTCCATCTTCTACAAGTCCCTATGGATTCTTTTTTTTTTTTCTTTTTTTTGGTCTTTTCTAAATAACATGTAGTGGATCTTTTACTCTTAATTCAGTGAATGCCTGACCAACATGGAGTTTTTGCTGTGGGAAAATTATCCATTTGGAAGTTGTAGATCCCTTTTATTCAGTGTTCAGCTTGTCACAGTCATGTTGAGGTTGAAGGTATACATCCCAGCTGTCCACATGGTTGACTGTTGGGTCAGCTGAATGTGGAACACTGGTAATTTCTCATCCCAGCCGAGGATTCTCTTGAGCTGGAAGTAATGGTAGGAGTAGCACTGCTGGGCATCTTCCTTCCATCGTCCAGAGTTAAAATGTAAAATGAAAGGAGAGCAAAATGTCTTTGGGGGAGGGGGAAATCACATATCCAGTTGCTAGGCAACTAGATGAGCAAAACTATCTTCAGTCATTGAAATAATTAAGCTTCAAGTATTTGATCCAGTCAGCATGTCGGATGCTCATTTTTGAACTGGGTTTAGGAGGGTTTTTTAAAACACACGGTTAGGTCTGTAACATTCCTGTGGCTTTTGCCTGATAACACTGCATTCAGATTCAGTCCTTTCTTTTCTTTGCAATTAATCTCTTGCAGATCTGTTTCTCTTTTTTTAAAAAAAAGTTGTTAATTATTTGTTTCTTTACTGCATTACTTGTCTACAGGAAGTATTATGGAGAGAGGATTGGAATCTATTTTGCTTGGTTGGGATTCTACACTGAGATGCTGTTCTTTGCGGCTGTAGTTGGCTTTGTCTGTTTTCTGTATGGTGCATTCACAATGAATGAAAATATGAGTAGGTAAGTGTAACTAACTGCATAAACATTCAGCAGAGTGAATGGCTGATGGAAGCTGTCCTATCCCTTGTCGTGTGTTCCTTTTGATTGGTTTCTTTTACTATGTATAATCATAGCCTAATCCTATTGATAGAATATATGATACTAATGCAAAATTGTGCACCATTTTGTGGGTACAACATAGCCTATAAATTGTGCATTTAAAATGAGGAGATGTATCATGTGAACCAAGAATTCTGTTTCCTGCATAAAGTCAAATAAACTCAGTTCTTAGCTGAAGAAGTGAGCCGTGACTCACAAAAACTCACACCCTGCCACATATTTTGTTAGTCTTTAAAGTGCTACTGGACTCTTGCTCTTTTCTAAAGTCAAATACCAGTATTTGCAAAAAATAGCATTTCTGTGTGTTCTTGCTTAATTAAATTAGACATATTTGTCCTCTTCAGCCAAGAAATCTGTGATCCTAATATAGGGGGAGATATTATCATGTGCCCACTATGTGATCGAAAATGTGATTACTGGAGGCTGAACTCCACTTGTGAATCTTCACAGGTCAGTAGCCATTCCTGCAGTGTTTGTAACTAAGTAAATAGCCAGTTTTCTAGTGCTCATTCACACAAAAACTTGCTTGTGTTTCTGTTACAGTATTCCCATTTGTTTGATAATGTGGCAACCCTCTTTTTTGCAATCTTTATGGGCATCTGGGGTAAGTATATTTGTTAGTATTCCTTAAACAACAGTACAATCCTAATGAGCAGTTTTAGCTGAGTGGTATTACTCCAAATAATCATGCAATTTTTCACTATAGTACTATGTAGACAATAGTAAATACATTGCAAAGTCCCATGCTACATTACAATTTGAATCAGATATACATATGCATAAAGAATCTTAAAGACATCAAATCCCAAGATGCAGTGCAACTAACAGTATGTAAAATATGCACATACATCCAGTACAAGTGGACAATAATGAATTTGACTAATTTTGCAGTGGACCCCAAAATTTCAGAGAAATTTCTTGGTTGAACATAAATAAATGAAGAAACGGTTTCTCCAAGGGAATTCAAGCAGTAATAATATTTTGTAAGGAACTAAATAAACATCTAATGGACATATATACTTAATGTCCTATGCAGATTAGTTCCTGCTTACTTTCTCATTGCAGTTACACTGTTCTTGGAATTCTGGAAGCGGCGACAAGCTCGGCTTGAATATGAGTGGGATTTAGTTGATTTTGAGGAGGAGCAGCAACAGCTTCAGCTGAGGCCAGAGTATGAAGCAAAATGTACTCAAAAGAGAAAGAATCCAGTAACTCAGGTAATTTGGGGGTGGGGGGGAGAAGTTACCTGCATATTGGAAGAATCTAGCTACCCAAAATGAAGTCCAGTAGCAAACGGGTTGCCATGAGCCACAGACAGACTTTCCCCTGTGTGATCACTCCAGCACGCTCCCATGGCATCAGGATGGTCTGATCAGGCCATCCCGACTCTGTGCCATTCCCCCCCCATCTCAGTATGCGCATCATCGCATGCTGCATAGGGAGGCCTCAGTGCGGAGATGCAAATCATCGATCCCTTGTTGAAGCACACTGGAAACACACAGCAAAAAAACAACCCCGACTCACCTGCAGTTGCGTCTGATCACGCAGTGGAGGGCTGTACCCACAGCTTCCAAGGACTGTGTGATTGCACAACTGTGGGTCAAATTCCTATGGAGCAAATAGCCTTGCTTCCCCCCCTGTTTTATCTTGCCCGTGTGACCGCCACCCATGTTTGAGTGCTCCCTCACACCAGCAACTGCCTGTATGTAGAAAACTATCAGGTCATAGAGCAAGGTTCTACTTAGCTTTCACCTGAGGTTTTAACCTTTCACATGGAGGGAATTTTGATGTGAGAGTTAACTGAATTATGTAGTACATGATCCAAGGAATTATTTTCTTTCTCTGCTTATGCTTCCATAGTATCAGTACCTGGACTGTGAAACCAAAGGGAGGGAAATGCTCTACTGAATAACTAGAGTTATATTGTAAATGGAAGAGAGGTCTGACCAGCAAAATTCTTTTAGCTCTCACTCTGCCATGCAACATTAAGATATTGTCCCTGAAGCACCAGAGCTGCATTACGGAGGCGCTTCTGAACTGGCATCACAGTCTGCACATGCCATCTTAAGTATTTGTAAAGAAAGCCTAAGGTCATTCATGGAATGTGATGGCATTATTCCAATAATTTTATTTGAGGGCTTTCAGAATTCTTCAAAACCTGGAGTAATTTCACTGATGTCACAACTTGAAAACTTACCAGAGAACTGTAGATAGAATCACTGTGTGCTTAAGAGACATGTGCAATTCATGATTATTGATCACCTGAAAGGGTTGTTGTTAAGGGTTACGTATATAGTGTATATGAATCCTCCGAACAGCCCCAAACACTATGAAAATGCAAAATATTAGTTATTAAAACTTTTATAGTTCTTGTTTCAGTTAAACCTCACCACAGACAATGCATGCATGGATCATGAAGAAAGGGAAGAATAGAGAGACAGGTGATGGAGTGACAGTGCCATCCTAAGAATACCTTCCTGGGAGTAAGCTCTATTCAATAGCATTCTGAGTAGAATTCTGAGTTGACCCGCTTAGGATGGCACTGGTAATGGTATTACCTCCCTTCACTTCTCTTACTGGTTACCCAAGGGCGGGGAACTAGCTTGCTTGTTTGTTTGTGGTGCAATTTTGGTCATCTTTTTACTTGCTTCTGAGCCATATACCTCATTCCTAATGAAGGTGCTTGTCCCTGGACCACAGATGAAGAATCACTACTACTAGCCTCCCTCTTACAAATACCAACTGAGAACAGCAAATGCAGTGAAACTGCTCCTGTCTTTCTTCAGAAGCCTGGTGAGCTTCTGTGGCTGGAAGAGCAGAGGTTAATGGGAGCCTGAAGTAGACCACTTTTGTGGATGGGAGGGTGTTCTGTGGGATGAGCCCCTTGCATTGGAAGCACCTTATTATTTATTAGGCTGATTTTTGATGCAAATAGAGAACCAGTATAGTATAGTATAGTATAGTATAGTATAGTATAGTATAGTATAGTATAGTATAGTATAGTATAGTATAGTATAGTATAGTATAGTATAGTATAGTTGGAACAAGGGTTCCCAGTCACAAAACAGCTGCCAAGTGTGTGTAAGGTTTCCAACAAGCTTGGAGGAAAAGATCTTGTTCCTTTGTTGTTGTTCAGTCGCACAGTCAAGTCCGACTCTTCGTGACCCCATGGACCAGATTACTCCAGGCCCTCCTGTCTTCCGCTGTCCGCTGAAGTTTGCTCAATTTCATGTTCGTTGCATTGATGACACTGTCTAACCATCTCATCCTTTGCTGTCCCCTTCTTCTTTGACCATCAATCTTTCCCAGCATCAGGGTCTTCTCCAGTGAATGCTCCCTTCTCATTTGGTGGCCAAAGTATTTGAGCTTCAGCTTCAGGATCTGGCCTTCCAGGGAACAGTCAGGGTTGATTTCTTTTAGGATTGACTGATTTGATCTCCTTGCAGTCCAAGGAACTCTCAAGAGTCTTCTCCAGCACCATAGTTCAAAAGAATCTATTCTTCGGCACTCGGCCTTCCTTATAGTCCAACTCTCGCAGCCATACATTACTACGGGGAATACCATTGCTTTGACCATGCGGACTTTTGTTGGCAAGGTGATGTCTCTGCTTTTTATCATGCTGTTTAGGTTTGCCATCACTTTCCTCCCAAGGAGCAGGTGTCTTTTAATTTCATGGCTGCAGTCACCGTCTGCAGTGATCTGGGATCCTAGGAACGTGAAGTCTGTCACTACTTCTACGACTTCCCCTTCTATTTGCCAAGGAGTGATGGGGCCAGATGCCATGATCTTAGTTTTTTTTGACGTTGAGCTTCAAACCCACTTTTGCGCTCTCCTCTTTTACACTGAGCAAGAGGCTCTTCAGGTCCTCTTCACTTTCTGCCATCAAAGTGGTATCATCTGCATATCTGAGGTTTTTGATCTTTTCCCCAGCAATCTTAACTCCAGCTTGTGATTCATCCAGGCCAGCATTGTTCCTTTAACAGAGGGTTAACATGTGAAAATGTGCAGTTGAAACTGAAGTTTTTCATGGCATGGAGGTAAATAATAACACCTTGTGTAGAATTCCTAGCATATTCAATATCAGGTTTAATTCTGAGAGTGTAGAGAAAGGGTCTATGAGAAATGTCCAGAGATGAAGAGAAGTGCATTCTACACATGCTTAGTAGTATTTTTTTCATATAAGACTAATCCCTAATATTGAAAACAGATTCTGGGTTTGAGTCCTAGCATTCACGAACCCTTGAGATTTTTCTTTATCCTTCCAATAGTAAATGGAAGATGAAGTGTTGCCTTCCTCAGCTCTACCAGAAAGCTCTGCCAGACATACTTCACTGCATCCCCACCACACATAACAATCAGTTAGTTATTCCTGCCCTTCCCTTTCTAGCCAGTCACTTATATACACCACAGGATTACCTGCTCTATATTCCCTCGCCAATAAGGAACTCCCTTATTTTAACAGGAAAATTACATCAGTTCCCTTTCCAGTGCTATGTTCCTAGAAAAAGAATTGTTGGCCTTCAAAACTGTCCAAAAACACCTCTTTCTAAATTGGAATGCCTTTTCCTAATCTCCAACATGTAAGACTCCCTGCAGCTATTCATTCATGTGTGGAATGCATTCTGTATTTGAAAGTGATTTTATTATTTCTCATATGTCCCAGTGTTGAATCCTGGCAATAAAAACATGCAAATTTGAACTTCTCAGCTATGTAACACATCAAAATACTTGGCTCCCTGTAAAGTGAGAATCTTAAGAGAAAGGATAAGAAAAATAGGTTGTGCTTGAGAAAGTGGATATGAGTGAAAACCTCAGATACAGCTTCAGGACAGGAAGACTTCCATCGTTTGGCATCAGTGGAGTAGAATTGATACAAGGGAAATTTTTAAAGCCATGTATCAAGGAACTCAAAGAGATGTGAAGCATCATGGAAGTGGCTGCATTTTCTCTATTAACTTCAGCTGATCAGCCAAATCTTGGGTTACGTTAAATATTTAAATTTACTGCCAAATTTCCCACGGAGGAGATATAAAAACAGCTGTCACTAATGGTGCCATGAAAGAAGTCTAGCTTGCTCTGTTTTCACAACTGGGAGATCACTGGAAACACACAGAAGTCCTTTATGGGGGATGTTCATTTCTAGCCTTGTATGTCAAACAGGAACCCAATGAGTAGAACAAAAAAAGGGCATTAGGTTAGACTGCTGACCCATAATGCCAGGTATCTTATTTCCAACTGTAGGCAACACAAAGCACTACAGTTTGCCATAGTACAAGACCATTAGCAATGTCCTCCAGTTATTGTTGATCATTTCCAAGTAATAGGCTGAGTTCAGACTGGCAGTTTGAAGCGGGAGCCAGTCATGGCAAAAAAGCCCCGGAACAAAGTGTTCTGGGTTTTCCCGATCACACTGCACCGACTGATGCGGGAGCATACCGGGAGGAGGCGCACAGGAGCGTTCAGACTGCTGGCCTGGAGGTGCGGCTGTAAACAGCTTTTTCCTGGTAAATCAGCTGGATGCCTATGTGTGTATGAGTGCATGAGTGCTCATGCGCTCATACACACAGGCATCTGGCCAATTTGCAGAGGATACCGTTGCGCCAGCACCACATTGGGTGGTAGAGCGGCGCACAGCCAATCATAACCCGCAATGCGGGTTGCTCCTGGCTTTTCGGCTGAGCGTTCACACTTCCTGGTAGCGGAATGAAGCAGGATAAAGGCACTCTCCGGGATTTGCCGCCACTTTCAACAGGTATCTTTTAATCCCAGGAGCAAAGCGGAACAGCATGGGTTGCCTACGGGTGGGGAACGCCAGGCAGATGTGCCTGTGTGAACGCCCTCTTTAATCCGCTTGGGAAACGTGGCTGGAACGTGGCTATAGCGGGGCAAACTGCCCATCTGAACTCAGCCATAGTTAGGGCAATACTCAGGAAAAAGGATAGATATCTTTGGTATTAAAATTAATAGTTCTTAAACAGATGGAGATCACCAAATTTAAAGGGCATAAATGCATTGACTTTCTCAAATACATGTAAAAGCATAACCTTCCATTACTTTGCTTTGATTCATTGACTACATGGTAGGATCTACTTATTGCTGGATATTGTACTGTAGTACTCATTCGCCTCCTGGATTTTCCTGTCCAGACTAGAATATCCAGTTGGTGGAGTACAGCAGCAGTAGAAAATGTGGTTGGTGGACTACAGTAGGTAACTGACTTTTAACTACAACAACTGATATATTGCAGTTAAAAAGTCAGTTACCTTATATTACTTCCTTGAGTATCACATGTGTTCATTTCAATAAATTAAAAGTCAGAGCATTGCTTTTTGGTGACTTCACAGCAGCTTAACTGATGGCTAATGAAGACTCACAGACTCTTAGCCAGCCAGATCGTCCGGACAGTTATGTCTTCTTTTTTTCCTGTGTGTTCCTTTGTTGTTTTGGCCATGTTCAGATAACTAAAAAAAAATCAGTTTGTTTACAATTGGCACAACATGCAGCTTGGTCTGTGTACCTGTCTCTCTCCATCCTACTTTCACATGAAGAATACTACTGGAAACTTTCTTGTTTGGGAAGCTTTCAGTTCGAATACCCATTTGCCATGACATCCAAATGCAGCTGCCTGGACAAACTGGAGTTTGTTGACACTCTGATTTTCTCTGGTGGCTGCAGTTGGACATTATGGCAAATGGGTGTTTGATTGAAGGTTACCGAGACAAGAATGCTTTCAATCACACTGTGCTTGCATAGGGAAGGGGAATTTGCGGGGGGGGGGGAGATACAGAAAGACAACAGTCTGCATTCATGCTTATCATGAACAAACGAGTTTTATTGTGCCTTTACCAGCTGGCAAAATTTGGGAGGAAGGACAAATCCATGTGGTCTGTGCTTGAATTTTTCTCTTCACCCTTCTGTGTATATCCATAACAAATGCCTTAAAGTAGTGTTAATTGAAAATATAATTTATATAAGTAGATAGTAAAGGGCTCCCTTATTTTAGTAGGAAAATTACAACAGTCCCCTTTTCAAACTCTGTTTCTAGAAAAAGAGCTTATGGTCCTTCAAACTTGTCCAAAGGCACCTGTTTCTACATTTGAATACCTTCTCCTAATCTCCAACACATGAGACTCTCCGCAGCTACTCATTTATGAGGGGAATGCATTCTGTACCTGAAAATGCTTTACATCCTAACCATAGATTCTTAAAAGGAAACTTTTACATAACCACGCTTACTTGTTCTTATACATGTGCCTCCATTATGTCACCTTCATTATGTATCTGATGTTACCCATCTGGTCTGTCTCTGTTCTAGATGGGGGGATTAGCAGAGAGACTGAACTGACAAAATGGGTCAGTGTATATCAGTGTCAGTTGCAAAGAGAAAAACTCTTAAAATGATCGGGACTAAGTTTGAAGGAAGATTGTTTTATTGAAAAATACTGGTTATATGTGAACAATACATACCAAAGCAATCAAATAACACATGCAAACAAGGCTACAGAGAAATGGGGGAGCTTAGAGACAATAGAGGGACTTACAGGGTGATATTTACCATCCAGATGTACAGAAGTCCACAGAAGGGATGTCATGAACGACCAGTGTATCATGAACAAAAGGGTACCCAAATTATGAGTTTGGGGGTGCTACTCAGGCACCCGAGAGTGACATGCACAGCTGTAACTGGGCAACTGTTTTATAGTCTAGAGAAGGTGTCCAGTGGGGCAGGATTATGGGTTTGAACAAAGGACCGAGAGGTTTCCCAAACTTTGATCAAAAAGGTGTGATGGCACCCTAGTGGGTATATCCAGGAGTGTGCATGATACTATCTGATACTTCCAAGTTAATGTGCTATTTTGGTAATCCAGAGAGCAGCCTAGGAAGAGGACCATAAATCTGCTTTCCAGAGAAATGTTTACACTTTAAAAGAAGTTTGGCCCAGGAAAGGGGCCATAAAGGACAGAGCAGGTGTTTTGCATAGAAAATCACTAAAGGAGATTTATACATTACTGAGACAGAGGAGCTTTCAGAGGAAGAAGATCTCCATATTGGGATATACTGAAATGCTGAGAACTCTAATACTTTTCTTGGGGTGGAGGGAAGCATATTGTACGTAGAAAAGACAGATGGTCTGTTTCCACAGCCTCCATGGTCCATATCTTTGGCAAGCTCCCATGATCATACAGGACAGTCCCTTCAGGACTACCCACAGAGTCAGGAACAATGCTTTGTGGGACCCTGGGGTAGTTTAGAGGTGAGAGTGCCTGTAAATGCCAGGATGTACCAGTGGGGTCACACTGATGAAACAAGAACCTGTGAAAATTAAAAGCATAAGAAGAGGCCTGCTGGGTCAGTTCCAACATCCTGTTTCCCACAGCAACCTAATGCTTCCATGAAGCCCACAAGCAGGGCATGAAGACTGCAACAATCTTCTGCTGTTACCTCCCCAAGACCTGGCATCAGAAATATACTGCTTCTGGATGGGGAGATCTGTTCATGCTATAATAAATTTGTTAGTTCTTAAAGCAGTGGCTCTCAGGACCCATGTTTGTACTTACTGTACTTCTTGGGCCAAAGTTGCAAAGTAACTCCATACTACTTTTTCCTTTTCCAACATAAACTACATCAGTTAGCCCTGAACAAATTTATATTTTGTTTCATATTTAGAACTTATACTAGCACTACTGAACAACACATTATTCAGAGGCCAACCCAAATTTGCCATCAAACCTTCTTTCCAAGCTCACTGTGTTCTTCCTCTTCCTTCTAGTGTCACAATTCACTGGGAAGAGAGTCACTCAAAATCTACTTTTGGGTCTTCCCCCACATTTTTTGGGAACCACTGATTTAAGGTGCTACTATAGAAAAACCCATTGGATATTTTCCTGTGAAAATGTATCAGTGACTTTTCCATCATTAAAATAAATAGGAGTCTTGTAACACCTTGACAACCCAGATTCTGAGGAAGTCCGTGAAAGGTCATACTAGAATGCAACTTGGTCTTTAAGTTGCTATAAGACTCCTGTTTATTTCTGCTGCAATAGACTAGCAAAGCTACTTCTCTGCAATTATTTTCCATAGCTCTTTCTGTATTTGTGGTGTCTTCTTAAACAGACTAACAACGTAATCCTAAACAGAGTTCAATGGACTTAGAAGGGTTAAATAAAGTCATTTGGGAACACATTTATAAAAACAACCAAGAAACTGCAGGATTCTGTCACCTTGGTGTGAAGTTACCATGTCATC
Organism: Gekko gecko; assembly: GCA_029375565.1. NCBI lineage: Eukaryota > Metazoa > Chordata > Lepidosauria > Squamata > Gekkonidae > Gekko > Gekko gecko. Next base: position 136,141,215 of record JAPDNY010000003.1, on the reverse strand, counting down.
TGAATTTATCCTTCATCTCACTGATTTCAAGGAACCTACCTCCAAGGAAGTATGAATAGGATACTGCTTGATTATCATATATCCAAGAAGATTTAATCGGATTGTGGTTCTGGTTTTAAGACAATATGAAATATAGCCCTGATATCTGGTGATTTAGGGATAATAAATTCTTAAATCCTCACTTTTTATACTCTGGTCTAATATTTTAGGAATTAGAACTGTTTAAAAGGAAGACCGTAAATGACTATGGGAAACTGAGCTTGTTGTACTTTGGAATATTATTTTGGGTAAGACTGGGAAACCCAGTTCATGGAGCTTAGAGTGGCAACTAATGAAATTAGCCATTTCTTCAAGGATGAAAGTAAAACAGGCATGAGAGTATGGAGGACAATGGTTCTGTTTTCATTTATTAAAACACTTTTGTTAATGTTGTATTTCTATTGTAACACAGTTTACTCTGATATGTATTGGACATTGAAGTGGACACTGCATACAATGGCAGCAACTCTCTTTTTTTTGCAAGAGCCCACAACTATCACCAATGAAGGAGGCGAACTTGCCTTTTGGCTATCTAATGAGCAAAGGCTTAAGATGATTGGCTTTCCCATTCATATGCATTGATCACTGGCTCCTCCATTCCTGTGTTTCACCATAAGAAGAAATGTGCTGTATGCATCCTTTGGGGGCACAGATAATTTTCTTGGGTTGTGTTTGCTTTCTCACAGTGGTTAAAGGTTTTCTTCAGTGCTCTGTGTAAGAATATGATTGTGTGTGGTCAACTGTGCTGTGCTTGCTTGACTGTTTCAGGAGATGGAGCCTTATTTGCCTCTAACTAGCCAGGCTGTACGGTTCTGCATCTCAGGAACGACAGTGTTGTTCTGGGTGAGCATTCTTTTAAATCAGTGCGTTAACACGTATAACAAGTACTAATGGCCTCTTAAGCTTGATTTTAACATGTATTTAAGCTCTTGATCTGTAGCTTGTCCATGTATACTGTTTGCTAAGACGACTTCTGACTAACATTTCCCTGGTTTCATGCAAAGTACACATTGAATCAGGTGGCACACAATCCACAGCCCGCTTAGACCAGATTAATCTCTTTGATTTATATCATACTATTTGATGTTTATGCATTGCTGCTGCATTACCCATCACAATTAATTTGAAGTTTTAGACATCAATCTTCCATTGAGTAATAATAAGACAATGGCTGTGATTACACACACTAAATAATCCACTTTCAAAGCACTTTCCAACTCGATTTTACTCTGTGAACTGGCAAAATCCAGTTGGAAAGTGGATTGAAAGTGGATTATTTAGTGAGTGTGATCACAGTCAATGTGTTTTATTATCCCTGGACCAAATTGCAGGCTCTAAATGAAATCTGAGCATGTCATTCTGTTGCCTTAACATGGGAAGCAATATACCACATCCCAAATAGAAGCCATTAGCTCTTCAGAAATTCTACACAAATTTAATCTAGCCAGAATATTTTGACTTGCCCAAAAGCCTAGTTACATTATGTATGGCTGTAACTACCAGTCGCTCAAGTTTAGGCCATTGTCAAATTGGAGAAAGTGAATTGTGGATTTTTATCCTACATCCTTCTATCAGAAGCACTCTGTGTTATTCTCAGAGATGCCCAGCATTTCAAGATAGAAAATTCAGAATACTGTAGTAAATGAGAAGGAACGAAGTGTATGTTCTACCTTTCTACCGTATGGATTAAGAGCTCTTATATCTGTGGATTTTGTAATCACATGCTTACTAGTGTGCTTTGCCTGGATTTGCATGATGTATGTAGGACAATGTATGTATTCAGGGTGATCCATACTATTTCAGACTAAAGGTGAGGAATTGCATGCTTAAGTGCTTCCCTTTATTTAAAGAGAAGAAAGCTTCTTGCATTTAGAAAACTAGATCATCAGGGGAGAAGGTATTCCTCTAGCTCTTGTCCTGAAATGCTAGCTACTTATTTTCAGAAAAAAACATAGTCGTGTATAGGGAAGCATTAAAACATACAATCCCTACTGGAAGTCTTAAGTGCAGTTTATGATTATCACAGTGTGTAGATGGGTTCTTAGACTACTGCACATTTCCTATGAATTACTAGTGGTTGCATGTGTTCTTGATAATATACCAGTGTCCTTAATCTGTATGATTTCCTTCAGATCTCCTTGATCATAGCAAGTATGATAGCTGTGATAGTATACCGCCTTGCAGTTTATGCTGCTTTTGCCAGCTTCATGGAGAATGCACAAACACCAACTCCTATTCGCCGCTTACTGACACCGCAGCTGGCAACATCAGTCACTGCATCATTCCTGAATTTTGTTATCATCATGATCTTGAATTTCTTATACGAGAGGATAGCCATCTGGATCACAGATATGGGTAGGTATTTCACATGAGAACAAAACTGACAGAGGCTGCGATCACACAGAAGGGGGAAAAGGCGGCCAGGAAGCAAGGCTGTTTGCCCCGCCTGCAATGACGTGCATTTGCGCGATCAGACTTCTGGCCGCATGCCCCGCAGTTCCCTATAACACTAGGTTTTAGCCAGTAGCTTTTTGTCATGCTCCTGCAGTGTGCAGCGATGCCCCACTGACGACTCAGGGATGCCAGACAGATGTGTCTGTCTGATCGCGTCCCTTTAATCCACGGGGGAATCGCATGGCTGCCACGGCTTCTGGTACGTATGATCGCACCCAGAGATACATTTCTGCCTTTGTGGTGGACAAGTTGTATTGGCTTTTGGACAGTTTTAATTTTCCACCTACTTCAGTGTGCTAATATTCCTGGGAGCCCTGACCTCAATAGCTCAGGCTAGCCCTATCTTGGTAGGTTTTGGAAGCTAAGCAGGGTCGGCTCTGGATGGGAAACTATCAAGGAAGTGGCAAACCACCTCTTCATCTCTTGCCTTGAAAGCACTATGGGGTAGGGTGCAACTTGACAGCACTTTCTACCACCGGTGTTCCTGGGAAATGTTTGTTTTGGTTTCTCATAGCATGTGGTTGGGCTCATAGAAGTTCGGTAACTGCATACCATTTCTGTGATCTTATGAGTAAGAACACTACAGGTGTGATTTCGGCAGGTTTACTAATCTGCGGATTGATGGCAGTTCACTTTTCCATGATTAAACTAACCCTAGCTCGAATTTTTTTTATAATATTTGAAACATTAGAGGAGAAGTAATATGTGATGGAAAGAGAATTAGAGGAACATTCTGTGTTTGTCCTTCCTAGGTGTTACATTGTTCACATGAGTAGTCCACTTATGTGAGTGTTCACTACAGCTCTATTCTCACCACTAATAAAATTTGCACTGGCTCTAAGATTAAACTGTAAAGTCTGTCTGTATTTGCTATACAGTAAACAAAAGAGTGACTATTTTTAGACATTGGGTCCTTTGGGAGAGATGTGGTATAGAAATGTAAATGAATAAATAAATGAATGCATAATAAGATAATAAAAGCAATCAGGGATACTTCTAAATTCAGCAGCAGATAATCCTATATATATAAAAGCCCAGCATATTGACACTTTCTGGCTCTCCCATTGGCTGTGCTGTGCTCTCTATCAGCCATTGGCCCATCAGCCACCATTCAAGAGTACTTGTGTACCATTGGCTGGGGGCTGGGTCCGCTCCTTTACCCCACCCACTCTTGGCCTGGCCAGTCTTCCCTGCCAAAACAGCTGTCTCTCTTGATGAAGACACGTCTCCTGCTTGTCTCCTCTGTGGCTGGCTACTGAGGTGGGCCAGTAGTTATCAAACCATTCTCTTCTCCTGTTGTGGGGCTAACTTTCCCCTCAGTGGCTGTTGCTAGGCAACCAAGCTTGGTTCTGTCAGTAAAAAGACAAAGGCAAGAGGCCCTTTCCAGGCCTACTTTGGCTTTTGTGGGAACTCATTGGGACCAGTCCTGACTAGGGTTGCCAGCTCCAGGTTGGGAAATTCCTGGAGATTTTGTGGTGGAGTCTACAGAAGCCAGAGTTTGGTGAGGGAAGAAACCACAGCTGAATAGAATGTCATAGAGCCCACCCTCCAAAGCAGTTATTTTCTCCTGGGGAACCATTGTTGCCAATCTCCAAGTGAGGGCTGGAGATCACCCAGAATTACAACTGATTTCCAGATGGCAGACATCCATTCCCTGGAGAAAATGACTGCTTTGCGGGGTGGACTTTGTGTCATTATACTCTGCTGAGGTCGCTTCCCTCCTGCTTGGTTCTCCACTGCAGAGAAAGACTGTACTTTTACTAGGTAGAGGCTGCAGGGGGGGAGATGGAAAGCTGAAGTCAGCGGGTCAGATAATGGTTGGTTGATGGTTGGCTGGGAAGGAGATAGGGTTGCCAACTCCAGGTTGGGAAATTCCTGGAGTTTGAGGGGTGGAACCTGGAGATGGTGGGGTTTGAGGAGGGGTGGGACCACATACAGGTACAATGTCATAGACTTATCTCCAAACCAGCCAGTTCCTCGTGGGGAACCTTTGTTACCAATGTTCAGGTGAGGGCTGCAGATGACTCATAATTACAACTGCTCTCCAGATGGCAGAGATCAGTTCCCCTGGAGAAAATGGTGGGCTCTGTTTCATTATACCCTGCTGAGGTCGCCACAGCAAATTGACACTGAGTGTCCAAGGCCGAGCACCCACACAAAGCCTCTTTCTAGAGCTCGTTATATTTATTTCCACAACAGGCCTTATTCCTAGTAAGATAATAAAAGCAATCAGGAATACTTCTAAAATTAGTATTACAGAACTAAGAAAAGGATTCATAATTAACATTATCAAATGTCAAATGTAAATCTTGTCATTTTAGTTTGTTTTGCTTAATGACTAAGTGCTAAAAATAATTGTGTTTGTAGTTTACTCTAAAGGGATAGTCCTATGATGCCCAATACTACTGGCCAGCATGCATTGTTCACTGGTGGTCATGCCCAGCTCTGGGTCTGGACTTGACTTGCTGTTCTGTAATTGGTTCCCTCTGCTGGCAAAACCCCACTTCAGTGTCCTTCAGTCTTAGATATGATCTTGCTCAGCCCCAGTAGTTTTGCAATTACTGAAGCCAACTTCTGATTTGTCAGCCTTGTCTAGAGAAACCAGTATTTGGGTGTTATATGTAATGGAAAGATAATTAAAGCTCTGTTTTATTTTGTTGGCCTTGCAGAAATTCCACGAACACACCTTGAGTATGAAAACAGACTGACTATGAAGATGTTCCTATTTCAGTTTGTCAACTACTACTCTTCATGTTTCTATGTGGCTTTCTTCAAAGGAAAATTTGCGGGTTACCCTGGCTCTTACACGTACATGTTTAATACCTGGAGAAATGAGGAGGTACGGACTCAGTGCTGAGTGAATAAGGAGGGAAAGTTGCCAGCCTTTTTATCAAGACAGTGTAGAAAACCAGCATCTTATCCCAAACTCTTCCAAGGCCAGGGAGCGTCTTCTTCATATACTATATACTAAAAGAGAAATATACAGTTGCTGATAATTTAAAAAATTAATTGTAGAATGGTACAGGGTCTCTTATTTGGCTACACTACCATCTACCTTTCTATTGGATCAAGTTGCTTTATTCTTTGTACTGAAGAAGCCAAACTCCAGTAGCTTTTACTTTAACTTGACCTTGTGTAAAGCATTAAGAGATATTGTTGTGCTGAAATATCCAGATGTGATTGGCTGAGCTGCTCTAATATCACAGTCAAATAAGTTTTCTGGCTGCTATTGGATTAGCTGTTGGGATCCTCAGGTGTCTGGTGTTACCCAAATCACTCATACAAGTGCAGTCCCAGTAGCTAGCAAAAGTGTCCTTCTCCTAGCAAAGAGAATACATGTGTATTGTGGGGTATGAATTGCTGAGACCATAACCTGTGTATACAAAGGTCAAGATATAGACCAACACTCAAAACAAATTAGGGGGAATAAGCTTATTAAATAAGAAAATAAATTTATTAAATTAACAGAAAGAGAACCAGGTTAAGTCAGGTAAATAAACATAGGTCCTGGTCAGTGTTCCCGTTAAGCTGAGGAGTCTTATGAGCAAAAATCCTACTTTGTGAGCTACCGGCATTAAAGTTGTGAGCAGGCCATTTGGCTGCTGCATAAATTAGTTTGCTCTGGAGCCCTCCTTCCTGAGTGAAGACAAAAATCTGTGAGCCAGAGGCTAAAAAACTGTGAGCTAGCTCACATTAACTCACCTTAGAGGGAACACTAGTCCCAGTCACACGAGCGGGAAAATCCATCGGGGAAGGGAGGCATATTAGATGCGGAGCTAAAAGAAGCATGGGAGCGCGCTCCGTCCTCCCTCCGTTGGCACCCAATCACACTGGGAAGGCAAAGGCTGGAGTCCTAGCAAGGTGGTCCCACATTAGGGCGCATGCGCGGGTCGCGGACAGCTGCAGGATGCAACAGACTGCCGGTGTGCCCGCGATCCCATGCCCACCATTGATGCAGATCTTCCGGTAGGTACTTCATTTTGCCTAGTACCTTTTTGATCCACGTTTTCGGCCAGATGGGACGGGTTAAGGGCGGGTGCACAATGCCTGCCAGATGTTGCGGTATGATCATGCCCACTTGATGCACCCCCGATCCGTCCCTCTCGCGTGGCAAATCCTCCCGTGTGACTGAGGCCATAGAAGCACTACAGAAAGGAAATAAACGAACATGTGAAGTACAAACACAGTTTAAACCCTTTCCCTAACAAACTCCCTTCTACTAAGGAAGAAAATAAAAGGGGAGAATCAAAGACATACAAGCCTGCTTCCTGAAGACAGCTGGGCAGCTCTGGAGAAGTGCAGCAGAATGTGGTGGAAAAATAGAGGAGCCAGCTATACAGTTGGGTTGACAGGCTGGGATCCGAAACCTGCTATGAATCAGATGGACTGAGGGATAACCTTTTATACATTTTTGTTACGATTGAGGAGGAGAAAAGATGTTAGCTTTGGAATGTGGGAGGGATGAAAAGTCCATCTCTCCAGAGATGAGCTAATTTGAAAAGAGTTCCTTTTGCGAAAGTGGAAGATAGTTTCTCTTCTTTTGCACTACAGGTAAAAGTATCAAGGAGAAGTGTTCCTTTAGGGAAATTGCGAGTTTAGATAGGCAAGTAGATGGCTGAGTGCCTTATATAAAGTAGGGGGAGAAATCTTCCTGTTCAGAATTTAAGATAAAGAAGAAATGCTCATTGTTTTGATTATTTGGGTCATTATTAAGAGCAGATTATCAGGGAGGGAACCCCTTAGGTCCTTGGGGGAAAGTCCATTTTGTTGACTCCCACCAGATATGGTTTTTGCATGATTAATGGAGGAGTTGCTTCACATTCATTGCAAGCCCACAGCGTGACTCACTGTTGTTCTGATAACAGTTTGATCCATACTCCATTTTTGATTGCTAGGCCCATGCTAAGATGTGCAAGTGTACAGAGATCCAAAATGGAGAGTCTCCTGTGAGGGGGAATCCCGTGGCATCACTGGCTACCATCAGCTAAAAATAGTCAAAGCAAGAAGCAGTGTCCAGTAAAGGATGGGGTGGAAGAAAGAAGCCTAGGAAAGCAGGAGCCAGAAGTTTGAGAAGGCAGCATCCCAAGGTGGAGTTAGGAAAATGGGTGTGGGGTCATGGGAGTAGCCAGAGAAATAAGAGAAGCATCCAGGAGAAAGAGACTGAGAGGAGAAGGGGAATTGGCAAAAAGAAGGTGTGTCACCAAGAGGCAGAAATAGCCGGATTTTTGCTGATGAGCCTCTTATGCCTTTTACAGACCCTGCTGCTGTATGTTTTACAAACAGTTTAGCCTCACTCAGATCACTAAGAAACTGAATTTGCTGAAACAAGATGGGAAGCCTAGTACCAGGAGTTTGTTGTTGCTGTTGTTGTGCTCCAGTCTTACCCTGGTATCATCCTTATGCGTAGAAATGCTCCAGCTTTATCCTGAATTATGATGACATATAGTAGATACACTAGGCAGCCTAGAACCTCTTAGCATTAGTTACATGGCTCAGTCCCTCTACAGTCATCAGTTTGCTTTCCTTAGAAGGGGAGATTCTTACAAGAAAGGCAAGCTGCTCGCTCTCCTAAGCATGCGAAACCCCAGTTTCTTGTACCAACCCCAGCTGAGGGAAGAAATGTATGGGTCCTGGGTTGGTTAATGAAAGGGTGTGTGTGAAAAAAAAACAGAAATCAGTGGTGCCTTCAATACACTGGCTCCAATTTTTAACAGGGGAGGGGGAGTTAAAAATACAATTTGAAAACAGCTCCACAGACCCTCTGATCATCTTTTACTCATCACAAGTAGAATTTAAAGTACAAATAGAGTTTATTATTATTGGAGCTGCGGTGGCTCAAGTGGTTAAGACGCTGAACTGCAGGCTCTGGAAGGTCAGTAGTTCAGCAGTTCGAGACCCGGGTGCCGCATGATAGGGTGAGCTCCTGTCTCTAGTTCCAGCTCCTGCCAACCTAGCAGTTCGAAAGCAAGAAATTGCAAGTAGATAAATAGGTACCACTTCGGTGGGAAGGTAACAGCATTCGTGCACCTTGGTGTTTAGTCATGCCGGCCACATGACCACGGAAACGTCTTCGGACAGCGCTGGCTCTTCGGCTTTGAAACCGAGATGAGCACCGCAACCCTAGAGTCGGATTCGACTGGCTTTCGAGCAAGGGAACCTTTACCTTTACCTAGAGTTTATTCAACAAGAAGGGATGGGGAATTACAGTAGGGAACACATGTGTAAAACTCAGGGCTTTTCTGCATTCTCATTTTACTCTCATTCATTCATTCGTCACCTTTGTTAGGCATTTGTCTCACCAGAACCAAGGAGACATTTTAAAAAATAAGATTTTACTAAAGTAAAATTACATTAAAAGAGTGACATAAAGATTGAGATAAAATTATCCAAAAACATACATAAAGTGTTCATGAATCCTTAGTGCAGCTAGCAAAAAACCTGCAAGCTGATACAAGGATTTCTATACGACAAGAGGTAGACTACTAGCTGCTCTCCTGGGAGACCCTGAACATTATGCAGAAGAGGTCTAATAATTATAGTCTTCGGTGTCAAATAAAAATTACAGTAAAGTAATATGTGAGCTAATTGTTTGGGAACCCCAGCCCTACATGGGCAATATCTTTCACTCAAAGGGCTTCCTGAATATCTACCAAACAGAATAGCTGAGGGAAGGATATTAAACAGAGCAAGCATAAAAGCTCTGCAATCATAAGGAGATTCTAGATTGGATAAATAGGCAGATGTAGTACCATAGTCTGGTGCAACAGCATATGACACAGGAGAGCCAAAACCTATTTGCTAGAGAACACAAGGTTTGCCTTTCCATGTCTAACAGGAGCTGATGCAACAGTCTAAAAGCTTGGTCCCTCCCCCGCATCAGGGGAGATGCCAATTGAGATAATTTTTCTGTTAAATTAACTTTGACCACTTGCTTGCATAGGAATCCACAGGCGTAGCAGTTATGTAGCTTCAATGATCAGTTTAAAAAAGAGAGATAGCCTGAAGTTCATGGTCTGAATCCACACTCTGGTTTCCACAAGCCCTTGCCTGGTTTCAAGGCACATAGCTGTGTATCTGGGTTAGAAAGACCCAGAATATGGCACAAAAAAGAAGACTGAACTCTCTCATTAGCTTTGTTGAATACACTGATCCGTATAGGGATTCCATATAGTAGCTGGACCACAGATTTGACCTTGAATCAACATGTAAAGCAGCAGCGATTTAAAATTGTCTGGGAGCCTTTCTGCTTTCCCATTTTACTTGCTGGTAAGTTCCTGTTTGTTGGGGGGGGTGTTTCCTGTTCCACACATGTTTTGGTCCCTCTAATGGTCAATTCAATACCCTACAGATTTGTGTCTAGCATGAAAAACCTGCAGTTTAAGTCTGCAGGGAGTTATGCTAGAAATAAACCTGTGTGATATCGAATTGACCACTAGAGGGAGCAAAACCTACAGAACAGGGGGGAACCCTGAAGAAACAGGAACTTACCAGCAAGTAAAATGAGAATGCAGAAAAGCCTCCAGATAATTTGAAATTAAAGCAGCAGAGGTAAGAGAGTCTTCTACTTTCTCAGGCCTTCTATAAGTCTCACGCTTTCTTGTAGCTCTGTTTTAGGTTCCTCACTAGGCTACACTGTTCTCTGCACAGGCTCCTACTCAGATGGCTTCCATCTCCCATTCTCCTTAGATTCCACCCCCCCAAAAAAAAATCATTCAGACACCTCCTATGGTTCCCAACCAACCTCCAACAAAGGACCAAGCCTATAGAGTAACACATATTTTTAAAACCCAGTTCCTGCTTTCTCTTTTAACATTGTGTCTTGGATCTTATTCCTTCCTTCTACTTGGACAACTCCTCTTAGTTGGTTGCAGAAACAATGTTCCACTCTGATGTGCATGTTCCTCTGATGCTAGGCATTTCCACTAATGCAATCACTTTCATGGAACTGGAAAGTGCCTATTGTGAGTGGAAAGAAGGTATATGATCTAAGTTTACATGGTATAGAGAGCAAGCAGATAGAAGGTATAAGACCCAAGCCTGTATGTTTTTCAGACCAGTTGCATTTTGCTTTTGTTTCATTTATCAGTGTGATCCTGCAGGATGCTTAATAGAACTAACAACACAGCTTACCATTATCATGGCTGGCAAACAGATCTGGGGGAATGTCCAGGAAGCTGTTTTACCGTAAGTGATGCTGAGACTACTTTGAAGAAATATCCAAAATTAATTTGAGCAGTATCCCCTCTTTTGTGAAGCTCAGAGCAGTAATAGAGTCACATTCACCACCTGTAGGAAAGTTATCTCACTTATGGGCCATATTTCTTTCATCCTTTCCTAATAGTCCTCACCCCCAGTAAGTTGTGATGACAGCCTGCCATCTGCATATAGGATGGGAAATCTCGCAAAAATGAATCTGCTTGATAAAGCATCAGAGTATAAATTAATTACAGGAAGTAGGTGTGATATTGGTTCTAACAGTGTTCATAATAGTCATGTAAGGAGAATTTCACTGATTCCACTGATCCTAAAAAATAAGGATCAAGAAGATGTGGGGAAAATCAGGGGGAGATGCAGATCAAAACATGACTGCACAGCAAATAGTGGGAAATTGAGCAGTACAACTGGGGGAAACGGGAGTCCAAGGGCGGAACAACTGCTTTTGCAGAATCAGTCCTACTGTGTTTGTAAAAGGCTTCCATTGTAAGATCTGGAACAAGATTAATAGTTCAGAGTTCATGAATTTTGGATTTAGGGATGGCAAATGGCTGGAAAAATGACACTATGCCTAAGTCCTAGATTCAAATTTTTAGATAAATTCAGTATCCTATGAGCAAGACATTTCCAGCACCTTTTTGTGAAGAGTGCTTTGGGGGGTTATCACATGATACGTGATTCTGTCCTCTGCTGTTCTGTATTCTGTCCTTGCCCACTGTATGATTTTTTTCCCCCCTCAGCTGGATCTGGAATTGGTGGGGTCGTCGGAGAGCCGGGAACAGCCCAGAGAATTTGTACAGTCGATGGGAACAGGACCATGATCTGCAGACCTTTGGACCCTTGGGACTGTTCTATGAATACCTAGAAATGGGTAAGCACAGTGCATGGAAATCTTGTTTCTTGTATAATACTGATACTGATATAGCTCCTTCTTTTCCATTTTTCATCAAGCAGTAGGGGGGGTTACATGTACCCATGCTTGAGCCCCCATATGACGATAGCCACATGCAGGAATAGTTGTGTGAACTAGATGGTGGAACTACAGTATGAAGTTTGTGTGCAGTTGAAGTGATTTGTAAATGAGGCAGCATTTATGGATGCCCTGTGACATGACATGAAAAAAGCACTGATAATTTGCGCACAAAAATGGTTGCCTACTATTAATATTTTGATATGTTGTGTGATGGAATATGAAATGAGATTAATTTTAACAGCCATTCATTACAAAATCAGTCTTTGTAACTTGCACACAGCTGGACATAGTAAAAATTGCAGTTCTTCCCATGGTAACACAATAAAAGGCGTAGCTTTCTCTAGTGTTGCAGTGTGCAGAGATAATATACTTAAGCAGAAAATTTAAAGCCAGCAGCTGTTGTGATTACACAGAACAGCCAACAGAGGGCACATGGTAACTAACAAGTATAGTTTCTAAAACAATCAGAAATTAAGGTCTATTGGAATCAGTGAAAAGCACAACAGTGTTACAAGAGTGTTATAAATGTTAATAATAGCTTTACCCTCAGTCAGGAGGCATAGCATAAAAAAAATGCTAGCATTGTTTAATTGGCAGCAGTATATTTCAAGATGTCATTCTTGCACCATAGAGTAAAAAAAAAATTACAAAATGTGTTCATTTATAATGGAACCATATAACTGAATATTCACCCATGGAAAGTAAAGGCTAGAAGAGAACCAAAAAACACTGTTTTACCATATTTCCTGCTTATTAATCGTATTTGATTATGGAGGCTCAAGACAGTTTTAAATCTCTCATTACTTCCTAACCATCTCTACACACACACACACCAGTTTCTCCCTGTCTCTCATTCGTATTCCCCGTAGCAGTCCCTGTTAAGGTTTTTAATAGCTGGAGTCACCCAGGGCCTCGGTTGTAGGAGGCCTTCCTCTTTCCACAGTGCCTTTCTTGGGCACAAGATTGAGAGTGAGACTGCCAGGCCAGACAGATCTGTTCATCATGTAGTTTAGTCTGTACTTGCTTTATTTCCTATGAATAACTTTTCCTGCTCTACTGTTTTAATGCACAGACATGAACTTCCTTTTTTACAGGGATACTTGCATACAGGAGTTCCATCCCATGAGCTGCTCATGGAGGCAGTCTCCCATGATGCCAAGATAATGGGGGGAGTCACAGAATCAGAGTGGATACATCTGATGTGGCACGGGGGGCTGCCATGAAGAGTGGGAATCAAGTGAATTCCCCTTCCTACCTCTTGCCCTAAGGGAGATTCAGCAATCAGCTGCAGGGAGAGGGGATGATTTCACTCTGTTCTCCTTACTGCAGCCTTCTTGTGCCACTTGTCATTTTGTCCATGATGCTCAGCATCTAATTTCAGTGGTTACTGGGAGCTACTGAGGAAAGAGGGAGGCAGGTAGGATCTGCCTCCAGACACATATGGTTTATGTTTATTTTAAAAAATATATGTGCCTCTCATATGATCCAACCTAATATTTTCATTCCCACTAATCTTTTCCCCCAAAACTGCTTAATGTATTCTGAATGTTCCGATATGTTCATTACTGTGATCAATTCAAATGTATTTTCCCTTAAGTTTCATTCAATTATCTGCCTTTATTTTTCTCTTTGTCTAGTTATTCAGTTTGGATTCATTACTCTGTTTGTGGCCTCTTTTCCATTGGCCCCACTACTTGCTCTGATGAACAATATCTTGGAGATTCGAGTTGATTCCTGGAAACTTACAACACAATTTCGAAGGCCAGTGGCGGCTAAAGCCCATAGCATAGGCATTTGGCAGGAAATTCTAAATGGAATGGCAATCTTGTCAGTTGTCACAAATGTAAGTAACAAAATCAATTTTATTTGAAAAATCTTTTTAGAAAATAATTATGGCATTTCTATACTAGAGTACAAGCTGTTTTAATATCCCAAGGTTTTCCCAGAAAATCATGGTATTTGTAGTTCTGTAAAGTCGCTGCAGTGGCTCAGTGGTTAAGACGCTGAACTGGAGACCAGAAGGTCTGTAGTTTGGTAGTTCGAGACCCTAGTGCTGTGTGACAGAGTAAGCTCCTATCTCTGGCCCCAGCTCCTACCAACCTAGCAGCTCGAAAGCAAGAAATTGCAAGTAGATAAATAGCTGCTGCTTCAGTGGGAAGGTAATAGTGTTCCATGCACCTTGGCATCGAGTCATGCCGGTCACATGACCATGGAAACGTCTTTGGACAGTGCTGGCTTTTCGGCTTGGAAACTGGGATGAGCACCACACCCCTAGAGTTGGATTCAACTGGCTTTCAAGCAAGGGAAATCTTTACCTTTAAAGTGGCTGTGCTCAGCATTTTAACAAAATTAGATTTTCTCTGGTAAATAATGATTAGTTTACCATGCTGGGCTCTTATATAAGCAGTTGCCTAAACTGCTTTAGTTAGATTGTGACTTCCTCCTTTATTTACTTTTAACCTATAACCCCACCCTAGTAGAAATTAACATGAGTTCATGAGTGGGTGTAGCTCAGAACTGGTGATTCATTGTCTTTCATAATGACAGAAACCCAGACAGCTATTTGATAGAAAACTACCTGTACCCCATTTTGTTTTTAAGAACTGATCTGTTGATGTGTCATTCATATACCAAGGTTGGCTCTTAGAAGCTGGGTCGCTTGTCTCTTTGGTGACCTGGTGTTTTGCAAGCCTTGGATTCTGGTGCTATGTGTAAAGCACAGTCTGCTCCATTTACCATTTCTTAAATAATTATTTTTTTAAAATGTCAGCCTGTAGTTAAAAAGGAAATGTTCATTTATCAGAATAATTACCACAGTTACTTACGTCTTCTCCACATGTCAATAATACTGTTCTTTTCTCCAATGCAAGGAGCTTTCTCCTGACGCAAGATGATCATCCACTGTTGGAACAGCCTCTTGAATCAGGGGATAGCTTCTTGCATTGGAGGAAAGTACCACCACTAAAAGAACAGACCTGTACGATCCAAATCCATCTTGTGATATTTGCTGAAAGCCCTGATGAGACCTACTTGATTTCTGGAAACTTTGATTATGGTAAATTTGCTAGGATTATTTAGTCCAGGCCTGTAAGTGACCCTGTTTCTCATCACCCAGGGCAAGTAAGAACTTCTGCCTAGTGACCAAGCAATGAAGCATTTCAAAATTCATTTTTGTTTATTTGTTTTATTGGAGGCAATCAATAGCTAACATAGTGTATGTGGACAGCCAGGCTTTTAAAATGGATAGACAGACAGAGAGACAGACAGGCAGACATTGGCAAATAATTTTTTTTTAACTTATTTGCAAGGTTAGTATAAACATTGAAAATGCTGTGTACCCAGTTTCAAAGCAAATTTCCTTTTGCTAGCTATTGGTAAGTGGATACTTTATTCACAGGAAATATCAAGTGAGGGCTGGTGAAACTTACACAGTGTATTTCTTTCTTTCAGGCATTCATTGTAGCCTTCACATCTGATATGATCCCTCGGTTAGTTTACTATTATGCCTATCATACAGATCCTAATTCGCCCATGTCGGGATACATTAACAGCAGTCTGTCCATATTCCAAACTTCAGACTTTTCTAATGGAAGCAAACCTGAACCTTCTATGGAAGAGTTTGAAACCTGCAGGTTAGTTGTACTTAATACCTTGTATATTTTATACATAGGTTTTCTAATTGAATCTGTCTAATTCCACTTTAAGGCATAGATGACTTTAAAAGGGGATTAAATGGGTTCATGAAGGATAGGCTACTAGCCATGGTCAAGGCCGGATCTACCATTAGGCCAACCTAGGCATCCGCCTAGGGCACAGACCTCAGAAGAGCACCACAGCCAGCAGCCACCCGTCCTAGTCCACTGCCACCCGTCCTAGTCCATCTGCTGTTGCCAGCCACAACAAAGCCCTGCTCCACTCTCTGTGAAGACTAAGGTCAACAGTTGTCACTTCCTCAGTCCCAGCATGTAAAGAGCCATGCACCACCAGCTCTCAGCAGTGACTCTGCCTCGCTGCATCTGAGGCTTCCTTTGCGCCCCCCGCGCCCCCGCAGCCCGATGCCTCCCCTGAACACTCTCCATTGGAATATGCCAAGGAGACTCCCATCCAGATTTGTTCCCCGTGAGGCTTTCATGGGAGCCTCCTCTGACGTTGCATCTCTCATCTCGGAAGAGGCATTTGACAGGCCAGCCCTGGAGCTCCATCTCCGAATGGAGAAGAAATTCAGACCCACTTTGTCTCCCTGAGAAGCAACAGGAGGGTCATCTCTGCTCCCTCCCCCCCAGCATGCCATGCCTCCAGGTCTGAAGCTGAAAACTACCTCCTAGAAATCAACCAAGGCTGCACTCCTCATGCCGTTCAAGGTCAGGGAAATGGTGAGTGTGTTGGACTCCCAGGCTGGAGAGACCCAAGTGCAAATCTCCACCCAGAGACGAGTCTCGCTGTGAGACCATGAGGACGGCAGAAACAGGCTGCCCTGAGTTCCTTGGAAGAAACCCTGAGATTTAAACAAACAAAGAAGGATATTGAGATCTGGAGCAACCTGGAATAAACCTTGCCTCAAAATTTCTGCAAAATTCAAAGTTGGGCAGAGAGAGACACCCCCCCCACCGAGTGTGGCCTGAACATTTGCTACCTTGGTCCATAGGGCTTTGTTACCGTTTTATGCATTTATATTTTATTCCTGCTTTTCAACCAGAACAGTGGTTTCCAGAAATTAAACACGCACACACATTACAATTAACATTCACTGCAAAGGTTCCTTGGGAAGGAGAGGCTTTTCTTAAGAATAACCCAGCGCCTTCAGCCCAATTCAGACTGTGTAGAAAATGAGGAAAAGAATGTGGTGAGAGGCTTTTTTACTTGAGTCCATCATCCCTCCCTGTTCACAGAAATCTGTTACATGGTGTAGAATACTGGCTTTCTTCTGCTGCCAATCTAACAGAAGCTCCCCCACTTCCTTGAATTTCTTTCCATGTGGAGAGAGATACCAAACTTTTTCCCTCCTTCTCCCATACCACCAGGACTTAGAGGCACCCAGTTAAATGGATCAGCAGTTGAGGCAGAAATGTATGAGATGTATCAGCAATCTAGCTTTGCATACAGAGTGCCCTGCTGCCCTTTGGGTCAACTTCCATAGTTTAGGAATTGATTCACACCAAGTATACTTGATAAATGCAGTGCATGCCACACAATTTTCAGTGGTGGGCTGTCACACATAGAACAAGGAACCTTCTCACACTTCCAGTATCAATGGCAAGTGGTGAACACAGCTTCTCAAAACTCAAACTTCTAAAAATACGCATATGCTCGACAATGCTGCAAAAGAGACTACTTGGTTTGGCAACTATTTCAGTTGAACACGCTGAAGCATGGCCTGAAGGAATTGGTGACAAAATTTGCTAAAGAAAAGGCACACAAAATGAGATTCTGATGTGCCTGAAATGGAAACATTAAAGATACTTAAATTTCAACATCACAATTAACGGGATTTTTCAAAATGCTTTGTGATTTGTGTTCTCCTGTTTGACAGAGAAAATCAGAGATTATATTACTTGTTCTCACAATTAAAAAAAAAAGAAATTAGCAATTTCAAATGTTGTGTTTTTCATTCTTCCTAAAATGCATTTATGTTTGAAAATTGGTGGGCACATTAGGGCGGGGTGAGAAGGTAGCCTCATCTAGTGTGCAAAAAAAACATGGCCCCAGCCATGGAGACTAAAGGGAGCTTCCACTTTCAGAGGCACTAAAGCTCTGACTCCCAGTGCCATGAGGCAACGACAGGGGAAGGTCTCGGCCCCTGTGCCCTTTTCTTGGCCCTCCAGATGAGCTGGTTGGCCATCGTGTGAGACAGTATTGGACTAGATGGACCATTGGTCTGATCCATTAAGGATCTTTTTATGTTCTTAATTAAAAAACTAATCACATTTTATAATGTACATTAAATTATTTCTGAAACTCAAATTTTCACTTATGTTATCCTGTCTTCTTTCGAGGTGAAAGGTAGAACTTTTTAGTCATCAGAAAAAGAATGTCTATTTTATTGTGCAGTAAAAGAAAATGTGATTTGATTTTACCTTGCAGAAAAGTGTAAATGTGGAAATCGACATGGTAGTAGAACAAAATAGTAATCCAACTGTTGGGAGTAAGGGAATGTAATGATTCTATATTATTTTATCTTATTTTTACTTCCACAATTAAAATAATTGGAGCAAGAACTATCTTTGAAGCTGAGCTGTTGTCAAAAAATAAAAACCAAAAAAACTGATGTGAAATCTCCTGCTTTTGCTTGGAATGCATAGAAAAATAAACATATGGCATATCACCTCATGCATTTCACAACCACACCTTCGTTCAGGGGATAATATGGGGCAAGGAAAGCATGAAGTGATGATGTTGTACCAGGCTTTTTCTTAGCTTCACATTACCAGGAAAGAAGTATCACATCTAATTCCATCCTAAGAAGAAATGCACACTGTAACTTTTTGTGTCACATGGTGAGTTTTTGCAACGATCTTAAAATGAAAATCCATGTTTAAATCTCAGTTCGGTCATCTTTACTGCAGCCTTTCCAATATACCTGTCAAACCTACTTTTGAGGCAACTGACTATATGCATTTGGTGGAAAGGAGGTGTTGATTCACACAATTTAGTTTCACACACTTCTGTGCTACATGTTGTACACACACTTCCAGCAGTGGCTCATGTGATGGTTCTAAGTGCCTGTGGGAGAATAGATTCAAAGCCATTACTAGAAGGTTTCACAGCAGAGCTATAGAGCTGCTACATCAGCACCACTGTGGGTAGCGGCACCCAACATGGGGTCACATCAGTAGCCAATGGTGGTCAGTGTTACCCGCTCAGCAGCCAAAGACCTTCAAATCACAGAAGTAGCAAGTCCCCTTGTCAATACTGCTGTTCCTTCATGACATCTTCTGGATGGACATTAGATTCTCCTTCCTTTTTTGACAACTTTATTTCTGGCATGGCCTTATAATGGGTAAAACTGTCACAGAAATCCATGCTAGGCTTGTTCCTATTATTTTCAGGGTTTCAGTTTTGTAGTGTTTAAGCTTTAGCTGTTTGTTTGAGCAAATTCCCTGCATGCTACCATGTGTTATGTTTCTGTTCTCTGATTTATTCTAGACCACAATCCATCATGCTATGCAACCTTATCCAAACATAACCTAATGACAGCAGTAAGCTGTGTGTACCTTGCTCTGCCAGCATGTCATCCACAATCTGTTTTTCCTATGAATGTGCAAACAAGAGGCACTAACCAGCTAGAATAGTCATGTTCTATAAACAGTAAAATAAATCAAAACATTCAGATCAAGATCAAAAGGCTTCTTAAATGACAGCTGTATTTAAATGTAAATGCCACAGAGCTTGTAATCTGTCTGTGTTTGAACATAGCTCTTCACCTTTATGTGTTTGTATCTAACAGGTACAGGGACTATCGATATCCACCAGACCATGAGAGGAAGTATACACACACCATGCAATTCTGGCATATTCTGGCTGCCAAAATGGCTTTTATAATTATTATGGAGGTAAGTCCTGTTTGTTGTACTGAATACAGAAATACAGAATTAGGGTTTTTTAATGCATATATTGTAAAAGAGTTTTAGAAGTGCATGGAGTTTGTTTCAGGAACTGTCAGAGTCCTGCAGCAATCAGTTCCCCACAACTTTCTTTCCAAAGGATTAAAGTTTATTGGAGTCTGTAAAGGCAAGTCATCTACACATACATTTAGTGTCAGGATTGAAAATAAGTTGCACGTAGCCAAAAGATATACTTGATTCAAAGGGCCAGGGGATGGTCTTCCCCTAACATTCCAAGCCAAGCATAATTCATCCAGCAGCAAGCATTGCCCCCATTCCAACTATGGCAGCTGCATAGCTGACAGGAACCTCCAATAACAAAAATAATAGATATGGGACAGCCAAGTCCAGAGTATTGCAGAACATGCCTCAGACAACAGGGGAACTGGGAAGAGCAAAGCTGTTGCGTATATGATTCAGCCTGATGTATGGAGTAACTCTAAGATCTGTTGCGCTGAACAATGAAGCTGTTTGTTAGAAAGTTTTATGGATTTCTGTACCTCTAATCTTAACTTTAAACAAGAAAGTTTTATGGATTTCTGTACCTCTAATCTTAACATTAAACAAAATTTCACCCCAGTATTGGAAAGGTGTTTAACAACAACATTACAAATGCTTATGACAGGGAAGAGGGAAGCTAGTATCTGATAATTTAGCTTTAAATCCCTACTTCTGTATATACATTGTTCTGTTTTATGTTGCCTCCTACCTCACAGCACGTTGTCTTCATTGTCAAGTTCTTCATTGCCTGGATGATCCCTGATGTCCCATCTGAGGTGAAAGCCAAAATAAAGCGTGAGAAGTACTTAACACAAAAAATCCTACATGAGTATGAACTCAATAAACTCAGGCAGAAACTATGTGAAGGCAGAACCTATGCCAGTATGGAAAAGGAAGTCATTGCCAGTGAAGGGAGAGTGGAGTTAGCAGAAGTCATGTAACATGAGGACATGCTGTATGCCTTGGGAATTCTAGCCTGCGAAATTTGGTTGTTTATTATCTGCAAGCTGCTCAGCAGGCCGCGAGAGCTGTTCAGGATATTTACTGCTTTGCATTTGGTCCTAAAAGTCTTACTAAAGAAGATTAGGAGGAAAAATGTGGATCAGCTGTCAAGAAGCCTACCTTGTTGAGTTCCACAGGCTCCTTGCTATATAAGCTTGGAAACAAAGTTTGGCTCATGGTATTGCAATGTCTCTTCTACTGCCATATCTTTCTGAGACATTATACTTTCTGGAACAAGGTTTGTCATTAAGTGTTTGTATGATGAATAGCCTGAAAAAGTTCCATGTTCTCAGCTGTGACTCAAAACCATGCCCTTCAAAGTATGATAATGGTCTCCTTAAAAAGTATCATGCAGTTGCCAGGAAGGGCATAAATTCTTTCCTGGGTCCTGACCCAGGCTAGATTTTATTTGTGTGTATATATATGTTTGTGTGTTGATAAAGACTATCTGTTAGGTTGAGATTGTGTGGGACATGCACTCCTCCACTTGAAGCACTGTTGACTGATGGTGCAGGAGCCAAAAGGGAGACGTCATTGTTTTAACAGAATTTTGTATCCCCATATTATGTTCCCTTTGGACTTAATAGTATACCACAGACTTGTGGTGCTTGTATCCCCTTTTTTGTCTGCTTGTTTCCTGACCTGGGAATATTGGACGCTCAGATGCCAATCTGCTAGTCATACTTAACTTGGAAAGGTTCAAACAGCTTAGTATAGCTAGTATGGAAAAGGTTTGGGGAACCTTGGCTCTACCAAAACACAAACAAAACTCACACCTAATTTAAGAAAATAAGATCCTTACTCAGTATTAAAGAAATACTAACCCCTATTTCTCTGCTTGCTAGCACTGGCTGTTAGAGAGCATGTGGTTTTTTTAATGATTTGGTTTAGATAATGGATATGAGCATTAGATACATGGAACATTACTTGGAAAATCTTACACATATCATATATTTGCATTTGTGCCTCACAAATTTGCACCTTTAAATAGGTTATCATTCATTTAGGTTATTTTATAGGTTATTTTTAAAGTTCAGATAGCCTGAACTGTACATGAATTATAATACAAAAGTAATTATCGCAAAGCCTAACAAAATCAAAGGCTACAATTTATTTTTCTGCATAATAGTTCTCATCAGTAAACATTTTGCAAAGTAAATGTCAATTAAGAAAGTTCGCGGACTTATGGCCTCTGTATTCTGGAAATGGCTTGATGTTTTGCCATAGAATTAATAATTAGGAAGAATTTTTTTTAAATTATGCTCTCGTTCTATTTAGTGAGGAGAGGAGGAAGAAAAGAATCATCTTCATGAATATATTTGGCACAGGCCTAAACCATTGAAGTCTGCCACTGACTTCAATACTGTTAGGTAAAGGCTAGAGTCCTTATTTCAGAAATATTGTTAAAATAGTTTGAAATTCTCAGAATTTATGAGAGTTATAAACCTATGTTGTGAAACCGCCTTAATGTTAAAAATGCTTGTGTTTGTAGATGAAAGCATCTGTTCATATCTGAATGTATGTTCTTGATAGCTAATTAATACAAGGTTATGTATCTTGATATATCCAAGAACTCTAGAGCTGGAAAGTAATCATTTTTAAATGTTGCCTAGAAGAAAAATTTCCTGTATTTTGTCTTGAGGTAATCATGCAAATTTATGAAG
This sequence comes from Gekko gecko, assembly GCA_029375565.1. NCBI lineage: Eukaryota > Metazoa > Chordata > Lepidosauria > Squamata > Gekkonidae > Gekko > Gekko gecko. The sequence continues at coordinate 136,119,268 of JAPDNY010000003.1, read as the reverse complement.
TCCAGTCTGCATAGACTATGCATGCAAACCTAGCTATAAGCCATTTACTTGCAGTATCTTTGTTACGTTATACAGTTTTTTAAAAATTACAAGCATTGTTGAGATTTTGCTACATTTCTTACAGCCAAGTTTACCCTACACTGCTTAGTGCCTTGTTTATATGCACTTGAGAAAAGAAAGCTGTGAAAATGCTAATAGTGTAATGTATATAGCCCAGTGAATCCTAGAGGTGAATTTTCAGGAATCCTGAAAGCATCAGTTTTCACGTTCAGTCCTGAGCAGCTGCTGCCCAGGAACAAATGTTGCAGACTTCCAGGTTGTTCAGTTCTATGCAAATCAGTTGACCACTGATTCCAGATGAAGCATGTTGGACATAATAATACATAATGTTGAAATAGCTATATCTAGAAAGTTATGCCCAGCTGTTAATGAACAGAAATCCAGGCTATGTAATGCCTATGGGCTAAATAGTACAGTTTTCTATAGATTTCAGTTTTTAAAAAATACTGTCAGAAAATTCCATAGTCAATGAGACTGTTCCCTGGAAGGAATAGTCCACATATTATTAATGGAGAAGCAGTCAAGGTTTTAGATGCATGGGCAACAATTGTGTCTCCAAAGCAAGTTTATGTTTATCATCACAACCATGAAGGTTCCAGCAGGGAGGTTGAGAGGGTACCAGACCAGGCACCAGACATTACTTATGCTGCACAACTATCTATGATATAAACCTAATTCATGGGGCCAAACAATATGAAACATTTGCCATTTCTCTTGTTGAAATTGCCACTTCCTTCCTCAAAGCTATTATAATTTGAGAGAGAGAAAAATACAGTAATATATGAGTATAATATATTGAAGCTAATAGCAACTGCTGAGGACAATTAAATTGAAGAAATGGCATGGGGAAAGTTTAGCTCATATGTACATTTCCATTTCCCCAATCAAATTAGCCATCTCACACCACTACTTTGCAATGGAAAGGAAAACCACAGGAGATCCTCCCAAGCCAATTCTAGATGGGGCCATAGTTTTCCATGCTTTTAAGAAAAGGTTCTCTGTGCAGGAAAATGGTGAGTCATTAGAATGGCCATGAAATCTATTCAACTCTCTTTCATAGCAATCATTATAGAGCAGAGAACAAACAGGTCCTTTCTGTCCAGAGGTGAATCTGGAAGATTCCACAATCTATATCTTGTAGTACTGGTAGGATTGCCATCTGGTAAACACCCTCTTAATATCTGTTCTCTCCTTTATTGTATGGTCCATGATATGGATCCGTGCAAGCTGTATGCATGGCTAATACATGACATTTAGGGAGCAGATCAACAGAGAGTTTTCTTACCTCTAGCATATCGGGAATGACAGAGCAACTCTAATCCTGTCTACTCAGAATCCTACTGAAGTCTAGTCAGTGGGGCTTACTTTCTTGAAAGTATTCTTAGGATTGCACTGTAAATTCATCATCCTTTTCAGATTTTGAATAAATCCCATGGACTTCTGATATCATTTGACCTTCATTTCACTTTTTGTGATGAACCCAGTTTCCTAGAACATGTGCATGTACATCTAATATAAATCTATAGTGTCATATTCAGTATGCCAAAGATGCATTGCGATCACCAAAAATGTGTACATATGGGGAAGACACATTATACTGAGCACCGTAGTCTCTGCTGTTTTACAAGTGTTCTTATGAATTAAATGGCAAATGTGCAGTATTTATATTCTTTACACATTTAAATTATTTTGTAACACTTCTGTATAGCAATCTATAGTATTTGAAAAACAAAGAGAAGAGTCCTAATAAAGGCTGATGATGTCATAGTTCCATGTAATATATTTTATAGTTCTGTTTGCCATGAACACACTCCATGTATCCAGCTCAGCCATGTCACCATATATGTATTAAATTTTATACTCTGCCATCATTTAAAAAGATCTCAATTTTGTTACTCACTTTTCTAAAAAAAAAAAAAATGCTATCTTTATGAATTCACTTGAAATGTCAGTTGCACAAGAGCTGTACCTGGCAGCATTATGTTCTCTAGCATGTTCCCAAAGTTCCACTCATTAGAAACAGAGGGATGAAAGGGGAGAGTTTTAAGATAAAAAAGTTAATAAAATGTTTGAAAAAAAAATGAAAGGGGAGAGTTTAAGGAATGCTTATCTGTAGGCTGGACACTGCAGTTTAGTGAGACTGTGGGTTTGTACACAAATCCTTCATGTCATGCCTGTAAAACTCCTGACCGACAAAGCCAAAGTCATATATTGTGGCCTCTAATCCCCCTATGTTTGCTTTTGCTTTCCAAACAGAAAAGAATGAGGTTTCATCGTCACCCAATGAACTGCCAAATACATCGAGTGTTTAACTGGGTGGGTCACAAGTTGAGTAGAGCTTCCCTAGATGTATAGGAGAGAGGCAATGGGACTGCAACTTTCATTTGGCACTTCAGTGCAATTAACTTTTAAGCAATTATTTAACATGGTCGGATTGCTGGGTTTCGTTTCCGACCTATTGCTGCAGTTCAGAACTCCTTGGGTCATTTTACACTCAACCTGATCTATGCGTGTGTACAGAGAAGGAAGCTTCCCTGAGCTTGCTGGTTCTTACTCCAAAATCTGAGGGCGCAGAATAGCAACATAAAGTGCCTGTGCATCAGACATTCTAGTCAATGTTGTTATCAGTCACAGTCCAACTAAAATCAATGAAACCGAAGCATCAGTTAACTGAGGCCTGAATTGCAGCAGCAGTTTTAGCGTGGTGGCAGCCTTGTTAGATAGATGTTCTATACTAGCCCACTTAAAGGAGTAGGACACCATGTACCGCAGAGCAGCAAGACACCATGTACTGCTGCTGTTCTGCTTCTAATACATTCATTTTGATGGTGCTTGTACTTGAGACTTGTGCCTTGTAATATCAAGCAACCTATTTTAACAATAGTGCGGAATGTCCTGGTCAGTGCCTCCTTATGTATCTTTGCTTTTAACCAAGCCATGCAATTTCAGTGGCTCGGTAAATAGCTAATACACCTCGAGTTTTTGCTCTTGCACTTCTTGTATAATGTTGTCCACATTTGTTTGCCCACTTCAATATTTCTTTAACCTTTTCAAATCTCTTTCAATTTTATGAGCCCTCAGTAACCATTTCCACGACAATTGCTTGAACAGTCTTGAGTGATCTTCTGTCCTTCAGGAACAGTATCCTGATAGCTTTGAATTTGGAGCAGGGTGGCCTTAAACTGTAAAATTATTTTCAGTCTGTTGTTATGTTATGTGACCCTCCCCCACTTCAGTGGCTAAATGTGGCTGCAATGATTGTACGTGTGAAGTACTGCTTTGTGCATACCGCAATCATGTTCAGAAAGGTCATCAGGACACATGTAGGCTAGACATTTTTGTTGCATTTTTTAAAATGGAAAGCTGTGATTTTTTTTCCCCTGGTGGTTCCAGTCTTTCAATGTTTTCCCATTGCATTTGGAATGACTCAGGCTCAAGTCTTGAGATCTTTGTGCGTAAACGGGATGCCCCTATGTACATGCTTTACATGTGCATTCAGTGCTTTCAGTAAGAGGGTAGAAATGAAGGGCTGAATTCATTTTTCCAAGTAGATGAGTGGTACAGTGTTTATTGTATTTTTGATATTGTGTGTGCAGTCCCCATTAAACAACTATGAATATGTGGGTCTCTTGATGGTGGATATAGAAATTAAGTAAGAGGGTGTGATGTACACAACATCCTTATGTGCACAGAGATCTCCATCCTAAAGAACCATCCACACATTGGATTAGAATATCATTTGTACTATAAAATCAGACCTTTATGGTTGTTGCTCTTTTATCAGAGTAATCTGTTTTTGTCATCTTCAGAATACTGCTAGCATAACAGGAATACTTTTGTTATAACAATATAGAAAATCACCATACCTACACAAGTTCAAACCAGAATTCAATGGGATTAAATGTACCATATTAATTCACTCTTATTACAGAATATATTTTTCTTGTTATAGCTAGTGCACATGATAAAACATTTTTAGTGTTAATTATGATCAGGGATGTTGTCCAACTTATTATGGTGCATTAGCATGCTACAACTTGAACATATTAAAAGTACCTTTTTCTAGATGGTTTTTTTTAATTGTGCTTTTAATTAAAGTTGCTGATGTTGCCAGTTTTGAACTAAGAAAGGGGTAAAATCTGGGAAAATAAGTTTGTTTTTTCATTCTTTTTCTCTAATCCAACACTTTTATCACATGAAGTGGTATATCAGACAGCTAACTGTCTTTCTGATGTAAGCAATGCACTGATACTGGGATTTTTGAAAAATAAAATTAAGTTCAAATAATGTATCTGTGTATTTAATGGGTCAGCCAATTAGCCAGTTTCTGTTTTAATACGTTATGTGCAATTATATTCAACTGATTCTGTGAAATGTTTCCTAGATAAAAGATGTTATTGATATGTACTGTTTCTCCCCTGCAGCCAATGGCTCAGTTATGCATAGGTCCCCTTTTATCATCTGGTTTCAAAGGGTTGATATCAATTTTCTCAGGCTTATATAGCCTGTGCATCCAATATGAACTGTTTTTCTGAAATGATCAAGCAAGGTGCATTCAAATGTCACTTTATTGCTTTCGCTCACAGGAGTCCCTGTAGCTGGCCTTGCTATAGTCTTGCTATAGGTTGGTGTGACAGACAGGAGGCTGTCCTACCCTTGAAAGGAAAAAACAGCCACTCATCTGAGCCTAGGGGAGTGCTACTCCAGCATCCAATCACCTTTCAGAGGGGGGAACGGAATGTTGGAGGGAAGCAGAGCAAGAAGGAGTCCAGGTCTGCCTCAGGGAGAGTGCAGAGGGAGCTGAGATCTGCTTCAGAGAGAGACAGTGATAGCTCAGGTCTGGCTCAGCAAAAGAGCAGACAGTTTGAAGGGTAGCTCTGGTAGTATGGCACAGTGGTTTAGCTCTACCTCCAGGAGAGAATAGAGTACCGGATTGTTAGACCTGTCTCTGGTCCTGATCAGACCTTTTACCATTTGGTTTGACTATTGGGAAGGACAGACTGTTGTGGATGGAATCCTGTGTGTGTGAGAGGATCTCACCTAGTGGCTAGTCAGCAAAAGCCTGCTTGTACCTGAAAACATTAAAGAAAAGTCAAACCATGATCTGAAGCCGTAACTAGCTTAATTTTATGTGCCTCTGCCTGGAGACTTATGCCGTTGATCCATTCTTTGAAACCAACCTTTAGATACATACATCTTCTGTCACTGTTGTTTATATACAAATCCTGCCTCAGTGATCTCCATATTCTACTTGAGCATCACAAAACTTACCTCGTGGCAGTGAACCCATTCCTATACGCTTGCTACCTTAAGGACACCTAGTAACTGAGGGGAAGGTTTATAGTTTAAAACAAACCTAATTCTGCAAAATCCTAAGAGGCTGTGTGGGCCCCCTCAGTTGGCAGAAAAAGCTTGTCACACAATGTGTGGAGGTATTAGGAAAGGTATAATGTAATAGTTGCTGCTCGCCCTTATTTTTAAAATTCTGGGTGGCAGTGAGTTCCTGCTGGATCAGACCAGTGGTCTATCTAGACCAGCATCCTGTGTCACACAGTGGCCAACCAGTTCCTCTGGAGTTCCAAAAACAGGGCATAGAGGTCAAGACCTTCCCCTGATGGCGCCTCCTGGCACTGGGCTTCAGAAGTTGACTGCCTCTGAACATGCAGGTTCCCTTTATTTGCCATGGCTAGTAAGTGGTAGAACTATCCTCCATGAATCTTCTAATCCCCCTTTAAAGATGTCTATGCCTGTGATCCTCACTACATCCTCTGGCAGCCAGTTCCATATTTTAAAAATAAGTCCTGAATCTACTGCCCATCAGCTTCACTAGATGCCCTTGAGTTCTAATATTTTGGGAGAGGGAGAAAAAAAATTCCACCCCATGCAAGTTCAGACCCCATTAGCCTATACTTGAAGTTGGCATTTTTTGTTCCAGTGTGCATCAACTTACACTTACCAACACTGAGCTTAATTTGCCACATTTTAGCCCTCTCACCCAGTTTGTGGAGGTCCTCCTGGAGCTCTTCACAGTCATCCACTGAGAGAATAAAGGAAGGGTGTCATTTCAGAACTGATATGAAGTAAAAGCTGGTAAGTAGCTTCTCCTGAACTTCTGCTAGGCTGTGATCATACACACAATTAGACCTGACATAGGGGTGAATGCCGGGCGGATTTAAAGGGTGTGATCAGACAACAACATCTGAGAAGCACCTCATAGCCGTTGGCAACCCGTTCTGCTCCACCGCAGAAGCAGAGTTAAAAGACACTGGGAAAAATCTGGCAGTAAATGAGTTGTGATGGGCCATGGACGGACTTCCCCATGTCTGATCACTCCAGTGCACTCTCATGGCGTTGGGATGGTCTGATCAGGCCATCCCGACTCCGTGCCGTTGTTTTCCCCCCCTCGCAGTATGCACATCATTGCAAACTTCATAAGGAGCCCTCAGTGCAGAGGTGCAATTCATCGATCCCCCATTTAAGCGCATGCGGGGGGAAAGGCACAAAAAACCCCAACCCACCCACAATTGTGTCTGATCACACACTGACAGACTGCCCACAGCTTCAAAGGGAGGTGTGATCTTGCAACTGTGGGTCAAATTCCTCTGGAGGAAATAGCCTCGCTTTCCCCTCCCATTTTTTCTGGCGCGTGTGACCACAATCCTAGTTCATCTGTCTGCCTCTCAATGGCAGATCTTGCAGCTGTATTGGCCTCCCTTCCTCAAGGCAACTAGCCAGAAATCTCCTTTCTAGCCCTGTCTTTGCATTTCATAAGAAGCAGCAGCCATTGCCACTTACATGTCCTCACTGCAGCACATCAATGTTATGTGGCTACAGCAAACAAGAACATTGCTGGTTCTATTCTTCTTTGGCAATCGCTTCAGTTCAAGTGTAAGGGAAGGTAGCCAGTGCCGCAGAGAGAGAGAACAATGCCAGATTTTCTTCTTCTAATGAATACCCATGAGAGTTTTTGCCAGCTGCAAAGAGAAGTCTGGAATGGATCATTTGGTACAGCTACCTATAGTGACTCTGGAAGATGCTGCCCTGTACTCTAGAATGCTGAACTTTACATGTATAAGGAAAAAGAACAGAAACCCAAATGCCATCACTCCTGTCCCGTGAAAGTACTGCTATAGACTTCTAGCATCTTATGACACACTATAACCTGGAGAAGGACCATGTAAAAACACCCCCACCCAGAATACAGATGGAAGTCTGTAACACAATGCTTAACACATCAACGGGGGGGGGGCATTTAGTCTCCTGAGCAAACTCTTTTACCTGAATCCCACCACATCTATAAGCAATGATACATTCATTGTGTTTAAATCAGTCATAATATCAGTACCATCTCTACTGTGACCATCTCCTCTCACATGTTTATCTAAAAGCTCTTAACGTATTGGCACTTTCCAGCTCTCCCACTGGCTGTGCTATGTACTCCATCAGCCATTGGCCCATCAACCGCCACTTGTGTGCCATTGGCTGGGTGCTGGGTCCACTCCTCTCTCCTGCCCACTGCCAGCTTGGCCAGTCTTCCCTGTCAGAATAAACTGTCAAAACAGCTGTCTCTCCTGTCGAAGACACTTCTGCTTGGCTCCTCCGTGGCTGGCTGGCTACTGAGGTCAGCCACTGGCCGTCAAACCATTCTATTCTCCTCCTGCTGGGGAGTAACTTGCAGTGGTTGCTGCTAGGCAATCAAACTTGGTTCTGTCAGTAAAAAGGCAAAGGCGGAAGGCCCTTTCCAGGACTGCTTTGACTTTGCAGGGAGCTCACTGGGTCCAGTCCTGACTAGTGTTGCCAGCTCCACATTGGGAAATTCCTGGAGATTCTGTAGTGAAGTCTACAGAAACCAGCATTGGGGAGGGGAGAGGCCTCAGCTGAATCGAATGCCATAAAGCCCACCCTCCAAACAAGCCATTTCCTCCTGGGGAACCATTGCTGCCAGTCTCCAGGTGAGGGCTGGAGATCACTCAGAATTAAAACTGCTTTCCAGATGGTAGAGATCAGCTCCCCTGGAGAAAATGGCTGCTTTGCAGGGTGGACTCTGTATCATTATACCCTGCTGAGGTCGCTTCCCTCCTGATGAGGTCCCCACGATGGAGAAAGACTGTACTTTTCCTAGGTAGAGGCTGTGGGGGGGGGGCAGATAAAGGTAGGTTGGTGGTTGGCTGGGAAGGAGATAGGGTTGGAGGAGGAGGAGATTTATACCTTGCCCTTCACTCAGATTCTCAGAGTGGTTTACAAATTCCTTTCCCTTCCCCTCCCCACAACAGACACCCTGTGAGATAGGTGGGGCTGAGAGAACTCTTTTCAGAGCTGTCCTTGAGAGAGAAGCTGTGACAGAACTATGGCTTGTCCAAGGTCATCCAGCAGCTGCAAGTGGAGGAGTGGGGAATTAAACCCGGCTCTCCCAGATTAGAGTCCACACACTTAACCACTACACCAAACTGGCTCTAGTTTGGGAAATTCCTGGAGGGGTGGAGCCTGGAGAGGATGGTGTTTGAGGAGGGGTGGGACCTCAGACAGGTACAATGCCATAGACTCCACCCTCCAAACCCACCATTTTCTCCTGAGGAACCATTGTTACCAATTTCCAGGTGAGGGCTGGAGAACACTCAGAATTACAACTGCTCTCCTGATGACAGAGATCAGTTCCTCTGGAGAAAATGGTGGGCTCTGTGTCATTATACCCTGCTGAGGTGGCCCCCCTATGACAGCCAGTGTGATGTAGCAGTTAGTGCTTCAGAGCAGGGTCTGCCAGACTCAGTTTCTTCCTGTGGAAGCTGATTGGGTGATTTCAGACCACTCATACTTTCAGCCTAAACTACCTCATGGGGTGGTTGTGCAGATCAGAAGGGGAAGAGGAGAACAATGTGAGTTACTTTGGTCCCCACTCTGGAGACTTTTCCTAGGTAGAGGCTGCAGGGAGGGGGGAGGAGATGGAAACCTGAAGTCAGAGAGGAAGATAATGGTACATTGATGGTTGGCTGGGAAGGAGATAGGGTTGCCAACTCCAGGTTGGGAAATTCCTGGAGATTTGAGGGGTGGAGCCTGGAGAGGGCAGGGTTTGAGGTGGGGTGGGACCTCAGACAGGTACAATGCCATAGACTCCATCTCCAAACCAAACATTTCCTCCTGGGGAACCATTATTGCCAATCTCCAGGTGAGGGCTGGAGATCACTCAGAATTACAACTGCTCTCCAGGTAGCAGAGATCAGTTTCCCTGGAGAAAACGGTGGACTCTGTGTCATTATACTCTGCTGAGGTCACCACAGCAAATTGATGCTAAGTGCCCAAGGCCAGGGCACCTGTCGAGCCTCTTTCTAGAGCTCGTTGTATTTATTTCCACAATGGGCCTTATTCCTAGTACCGTGAATAAAACTTCATTGGTCTTAGAGGTGTTACAAATGTTTACCTGCTCTCACAGTTAGTTTTTGCTCCAAACAGATTTTAGTAAAGAAAACATTTTTAAAAAAATTCTGAAACTATCAGATAAGATAAATTTGGTTGCAAGGATCATCACAGGACTCCAACAAACTGATGGGGATTTAGGTATATACAGTAGTTATAGAGCAGATTTAGTTTCTCTTGCAGGCTGACTCACTACCACCGCTCCAGCAGGATCAGGCAAAGTATTATTTAAAACTAGGGGTTGTCAGCCTCCAAGTGGGACCTCAGGATACTCTGAAATTACAGCTCATCTCCAGACTACAGAGACTCCTCTGAAGTCCCTGTCCTCCCCAGGGTCCATCCAAAATCTCCAGGGGTTTGCCAACTTGGAGCTGGCAACCCTGTTCCCCCATCCCCCAATGATGGCCAGGGGAGACCTGGCAATTCAAGTTAACCCCTCTAGAGCTGCCAGCCTCCAGGTGGGGCCTGGAGTTACAACTGATCTACAGACAACAAAGATCCATTCCCCTGGAGAAAATGGCTGCTTTGGAGAGGTGGACTCTATGGAATTATATCCTGCTGAAGGGTCCCTTCTCTCCCAAACTCTACCTTCCACAGGCATTCCCCCCCCCCAAACTCCAGGAATTTTGCTACTTGGAGCTGGCAATTGTAGTCTTTCCCAGTGTACTCTCTCTCCCCCTTTCTGAACCATTACATACAACCCAAGAGCCTCCTACCAGCCCTCTGCAAAGCCCCCAGCATTATCCTGTTCCAGCTTCCATCTCACCACCAGAACCTCACATTTCTTCCCCTCTCCAGGTATTTCTGCAGTCCTGCAATTTTCCCTCACTTCCCTCCTCTGCAACAAATAGTATTGGACTCAGAGATTTGTTTTTAAGAAGACTGCTTGCAGCTGGCTACCAAAGCAGAGCATCAACCAGTCAGATCTCCCATGATTCTGGGAATATAGGAAATAATCTCAATGAATTGCATGGCATGCTGTTTACTTTAAATTTATGCTAATGGAATTCAGTCAAAGGTTTATATAGGCCCTGTATGTGAAACATGTGCACTTTCAAAGACATTAAATCAATATTAGGGAAATTAAAGTAATGGTGCCTCAATTAGAAGAAGATGAACTACATTGTGCTTAATGAGAACTACAAATCCAATTTACAGAAAGCCACTAAAAGTTTATATGGCGCAGCAGCTAAATCTGTTGCTATTTCTTCCTTAATGAGCCACTTCTGGACCAGATTCTCTCTGTCTAGCTGTGCTTCCTTAGGTCTTGCACAACTGCCAGCCAGGGTTCATGATATAATGGCCACACTGAGTATTTTTCAAATTGACATTCTTGGGTTCCATTTCAATCCTAAACTTTGTCTTTTTATACAATCCTCAGATCCAGCTCTGTGATATGGAAAAAACAATAACTGATACCTCAGATCGCATTGCCTGTTCACTCATATTGACTTTGGGAGCTGCTTCATGTGTTGTGCAGCAAAATCCCCCTCCCTGTGATAGAAATAAAATAACAAAAATGGTTCATGTATCATATGTAACCCCTTGAGTCCCAAGAGCCAGGTTCCAGGTCTAGAGTAATGGTCATAAACTCAAAATGTAAATGCAATTTATTTAAATACAACAGAAAGCAATTGCAGAAACCATTCCCAAAGATATCAATACTGGTTCAATAACCATTGTCCCAGAGCACAGTCCTACTCACAATCCACCTTGTAGAATGCACAGGCAGCACTATGTGTTCTTTCTGCGGCTAAGCCCGGAGCAGAGTCCCAGATGTCAAGAAGGCCTTCTTGCAACAGCAGGAACTCTGCTGGATGAGTCTTCAAGCTGGGTCATTGCCCCAGGAGCAGTTCCCCTTTACTTCAGTCAAAACAAAGCAGGGCAGCTCTGTATTAGGGTGCTGGTTTCAGCACAGTCAATGAAGAGTTCAGCTGTCAGCAGTTCTTGTTCTTCAGCTCTTCCCAGCTACTGCAGCTCTCCCAGGGAAGACTGTTCAACTCTTCCCAACTAGCAATTTCAGCTCAGGCTTTTCTGTCCTTTTTGGATCTAAGGGTGAGGTCATACATGCCAGAAAAAATGGGGGGCGAGGCTATTTCCTCCAGACGAAATAGACCTGCAGTTGCACGATCACAGCTCCCTTTGAAGCTGCGGACGCAGCCTGTCAGTGTGTGATCAGATGCAACTGGGGTGAGTTGCGGGTTTTTTGGTGCCATTTGTTTCCCACGCACTTAAACAAAGAATCAATGAACCACACCTCCACACTGAAGGCTCCCTATAGAGTCTGTGATGATGTGCATATTGTGAAGGGGGGAAAAAACAACAGCACAGAGCTGGGATGGCCTGATCAGACCATCCTGATGCTATGAGAGTGCACTGGAGCGATCAGACTGGATTTTCCCTGATGTCTTTTAACTCCGCTTCTGCGGCAGAGCAGAATGGGTTGCCGATGGCTGCAGGGCACTTCCCAGATGTTGTTGTCTGATCACACCCTTTAAATCTGCCTGGCATTCGCACCTACGCCAGGTCTAATTGTGCGTATGATCGCAGCCTAAAGCTTGTAAAACAAACTTTGCCCTTCAGAGAGCACTACCTTCAGCATTTCTCCATCAATCCCCCCTTCCCATCCTTTCAGTTAGCCCAGTCCTGCTTTATACCACCTCTCACTGTCATGGTGGCTCTTTCAAAAGTATGCCCTATGAGCCTTTGCTAAACATGCAAGTTAACAACAAGCATATGTACATATTAGCTATCTGCTAGTTCAGTCTGACCTAAGGTCTATCTAAGTATCTGCAGTCTACTGATCAGTCCTAGGCCCAACCCCCTTTTTTCCCACTACAGGTTTATTCATATTTTCAATGACACAATAAGTATCCAATTGTCTAAAAGTCAATAGGCCTGAGAAACAACATTCTTTCTTGTATGGCTGCCTCTGTTTACCAGTGATCCACAATCTCTTTAGTTTGCCCCAGCAAAATGTGGGATCATCAGAGGAATAAGAAAAACCAAACAGTATCTGTTTCAGGGCTCTTTTTGTAGCGGGAACTCCTTTGCATATTAGGTGACACACCCCTAATGTAGCCAATCCTCCAAGAGCTTACAGAGCTCTTCTTACAGGGGTTACTGTAAGCTCTTGGAGGATTGGCTACATTAGGGGTGTGTCACCTAATATGCAAAGGAGTTCCCACTACAAAAAGAGCCCTGGGTCAAGCAAAATGTAAATGTGCTTTGGTACACAAAGGTGGAAGAGGGAATTTTGGCCATTGGCCATTCTTGGTAACCCTGTGTATAGAATTTCAAGGGGAGAAAAATGCCCCAACTAGGGCCTACAGGCAAAGGACCCTTGTGTGGAGCATTCCCTCCCCCCTTCAAAAGGGAATGCTTCTTCATTTTCCTGGTTACACTATGGAGTCTGGTATCCTGTACTTCATCCTTCTTCTGCTTGCCTACTGTGATTATGCCGAGCTGCCTGACATGAGGTGACAAGCCATGACTGCTCAACTGCCAGGGAAGCCCTGGACTCAGCTCTGATGCAAGGGCCAGGGTGATATAGTGGCAGGCAACCATGCTGGGGCCAGGCACTCATGCTCAGCCAAGCCTACCTCAGAGAGTTATTGTGAAGACATAAATGCATGTTCTTCTAAGCTCTTTGGACCAGAGCAAGGTAAAATGTGGGGCTCTGATGGGGCTTTTTTAAACCTCTGTATCAACTAGGAGAGTGACACTCATGTTTAGAGGCTAGCGGAATGTAGCCACCCAAAGGGCAACCTCATAGTAAGGACTGGGTGGTTGAATATTGTGCATCTGTTTGCATCCAGAACTCACATGCTTTAGGAGCACTCTGTAAATGGCAGCTACCATTCATGTGATGCCTTGATATGTGTACAGCTATGACAGCCCAGATTGATAGTACAAACAACTTGGCTGAAATCTGTTCTGACTTTTCACCCTGACAGTGAAATTTGGGTTGGGTACATAAAATTCTGGGCAACTGGATCTGCCTGTCATGTTACTTTTCTTCAGTGAGAATCCGTTCATTTGCTTCTCCCCCCACCCCATCTCATTGCTTTAGCCTATGTTTGTTAATCACTCGGCTGCTCCGGAAGAAGGATGTCTTCGAAGGATAGTCGGCACACGTGGCCAGGCTATTTTTATACAGTTCTGCTGGAAATGAATTAAAATTACTCCCATTAGGTTGACATTAAAAAGAAACCCATACAAGCAGGAGATAGCCTTGTGTTATGTTTCCACAGTGTAATGCTTTTATCAGCCTCTCTTGAATAAACATTTTATTTGATATTAGCCCATTAACAAAGGATCAATAAGCACTGTAGTGCTCTAGCCAGCCAGTGCTGGTTTCAAGTGTTGCTTTCCACATTGCAGACTCTCTGTGTGTAACAGGACGAAGAAAACCAGAAGGAAAGGACAGTAAATAGGCAACATGGTATTCCTGTATCATATAAATTGGCCGAGCTGATAAAAATAAGCAAGCGCTTGTTTGCAGTGAAAGAAATGCTGGGATACCACTCTGTTTATAATACTTCTGCTGATAAAACTCAGATGTTTCATTCAGTTCATCTGCTTACCTGGTTCATGGAGGTAAGCCAGCATCCTTGCAATTGTGGGCTTAATCCCCCATCTAAAGTCCCCTCACCGTAAAATCAACACCCAGGCCAAACTGCTGGACCTAGAGACACCAAATTTGGGGAGAGCACTCCTACTGTGGCGTAGATGTTCGTTAAGAAGGGATTTTTAGAAATTCAACCCCTAAGTGGGTCAAAAGGGGGGAAAGGTGCTCCCTCCATTGATTCCTATGTGGCTGCCAGGCAGCTGCCCCTCTGTGCCCCCCACTCTCTGGTCAGCTGCAGAGCTCAGTGTTCTGAGGTAAAAAAAACCCCAACAGTTACAGGGGACTGCAGACAGCTAATGATAGTTGAGGAAATCAGGAGTGGCCAAAAACCACCTGTGAGGTGAAGCAAAGCTACTGGCCCAGCCTCTGTGATGGCTTCTAACACATTCCGCCCACCTTCTACACCTAACAGGCGGTTGTCTGTCAGGTGCAGCCCCACCTCCACAGTGGCTTCTAATACAGTGGCTTCTAATACTTCTAATACACAGTGGCTTCTAATACTGCCTGTCTAGTGTAGGAGAGGAGGTGGGATGGCTTCCAACACACTCCGCCCACCTCCTACACCTAACAGGCAGTTGTCTGTCAGGTGCAGCAGTGGTTGCAGGTGCTTAAAGCCTTGAGGGAGCCTGCCCCAGCAGTAACACCTTAGTGATCCTGCCAGCCCAGCCTCCATAGTGACTTCAAATACTCCTGTCCCCTCCCCCCTCCTACACTGGACAGGCAGCTGCCTGTCAGGTGTAGGAGAGGAGGTGGGATGCTTATAGCTTCCAGGGAGGTTTGCTCAGCAGGATTGCCTTAGCCCTGCTGCTGGCCCAGTTTCCACGATGTCTTTAAATACAATCCCCCCCAACATCAGACAGGCCAGTGTCTGTCAGGTGTAGTAGCAGGTGCTGCTGGCCCAGCTTAGCCACACTCACACCCACAATGGAAATATACTCCAAATTTGTAGAAAACTGGTTTCCTTTATTAGGTTTTTTAACTTCTCACAATGTGGGTTCTAGAAAACTGGTTCATATGAACTTGCTTAATATCTGATTGCTCGGATGGTGTTTTGAATGTGTCGTTATGTCACAATTCTAAAATGTAACATAAATGAGAAGGATTTTTGTAAAAAAAAAAGGGGGGGTATGCCCTCTCCCCAAATTCAATGCCCAGGCCAAACCCCTGCACCAAGAAACCCAAAATAAGGGGAGTGCATTCCTTCCATGACGTCAAACCCCCCATGAAGAGATTTCTGAGAAACATGACCCCTGCTTCTTAAATGATGACTCAAATGGACCGTTCTATGTGGCCTGCTCCAGAGTGAGCTCACCAAGCAGCCTGGTAATCCCAGCACCTGAGGGCAGAACCACCAATGTGGTCTACAGAGAGGTCCTTCAGTACAGAAAAAAAAGGACATATGTCTCACTTCATTTCTTGGACTACAATCTTCTCTGTTAGAATTCCTACAACAAATGCCACATTTCAAATTTCACATCATCAGTATTGTAACTGGATTTACGGAGCCTAAATATTGTAGGGAAGCCTGGGTATCAGGCTAGTCTGAAATATTTGCTTGCTTTATTCCCAACTTGTGGGACAGACAAAATATTTATTGTTTTGAAATATTCATATACTGCTGGAAATCCTACCCCTAACCTTCATCTATCATCCATATATCGTCTGTCTGTCTGTCATCTATCTCTCACTGCTCATACGGCTATCACCTTAAGCAGAAATCAGGACCAAGGAAAATATTTTAGAAGACCTTAGTATTATTTCTCTTATATTCGATTATTGCACCTATGAATTTTGCCACTGAGAGGGTGACACGATCATTGGTTTCCGATAGTCGCCATGACACCTGGGCTCGCACATTTAGTAGTTCCATATCTTTAGTATCTTCCACTCTACTGAACTAAGTTCATTTATTTCTTTATTAAAATATTTATGTCCCATCTTTCCTTTTGGATCAAGTCTGAAGGCTTCCTCCAATCCAAGGAGCCTTTCTCCAAATTAAGAAGCCCAGTGCATGTGGCAGTGTACAGTCAATAAATATAAATAGGTAAGTAAAATGTATTATATATGGCCAAGGGCCATTACAACACAGCACAAACAACTGCCCAAGTAATGATAAATAAAACACTAGAAAGAGGTGGGAGATCAGCTCCCGGGGTAGGGGTTGTTATCTCATCAATGCTTTGCCAGTCACATGCATGGTTGCATTTCATGGGGGGGAAGCAACTGAATGACTATATGTGCATGTCCTGAGAACCATGACAATTCGAGTTCAGAGAGGAGATTTGGGATCTCTAATGGCTAGCTTTCGGTACCTTCACCACACTAAAATGTAGCTTTCAGAAAGCAAAAAATGTCATCTTCTAGAGTTGATAAAAAAGGACCAGGAAAGCTTCTGTGTAGTATAGCGGACAGAGTACCAGGTTTGGTTTATCTGAGTATCTATTTACACCTATAAATCTTGCTATAAGATCCTGGGGCAGTCAGTTTGTTTCTACACCTAGCCTACCTCTCAAGCTGATAGATTTTAGAGTCTATAAAGAAAGACAGCATGTGTATCCCATAAGACCAGATCTTTTCCTTTCCACTGCAGCTGATCTTCATCAGGATGAATGGGGAAAAGTGTGGAGTCTAAGGACTGTTCAGGAAACTGACATATAACTCTTACGCATCAGTTCTTCTAATATTCCAGCAAGGAAAAGTATCATCTTGTCGAGCCATGTATTTATTTTACTTCATTTAGACGCTGTCTTTCTCCATACTGGTGACCCAAAACAGTTTACATCATTCTCCTCTCCTCCAGTTTATCCTCACAACAACCCTGTGAGGCAGTTTAGGCTGAGAGTGTGTGACTGGCTCTTTGTCTGTCGGCCAGCTTCCGTGGCATAGTGGGGATTCAAACCTGGGTCTTCCATATTCCAAACTGGCATTCTCCCCCTTAGCCATATTTGCAGTATCGTCACATGGGTTTCCTATCGCACTCTATCACAGCAGAATAACTGTTTTTTGTGTGTCATTGTGCACTGGCAGTTACTCCAATCAGCCCATAAAAAGAGTAAATTCCTAGCAATTTTCAGTAATCCATCCATATTTTGCAGGATCTACAGTTCTCTCATAAAACATGACTCTTTTAATGAAAATGTGAAAAGGAGGTGGGAGATCTTTATTTGATCTTTATTACCTTATGTAAGAGGTAATGATAACTAATTTGCCTTTCAACTTACTGAACAAGAAACCAATCTGGTACTATGTGTACTTTCTGTCACTGCATATTGAAGAACAATACTTCTTCTTGGTGTCGTGTTTCTGTTGATGTCCATTCAGGGGTAAAACAGCAGATTATTATCCACTACGGACAGCCTTGTTTGCTGTTGCCACGTCTTAATTAAAGGCTGCCACTCCTCCCAAACAAAACAGTTGGCCTCAGTGTTGCCTTGGTGTTCTACTCATACAAGTCCCCCATCTGCAAAAAAATCATTGGTGGGCTGATTGTTTTAAACACCAGTCAATGATACACTGGAGTGAGGTATTTTACAATTTGGGAAGGGAAGGGATGGAGAGAGTGGCTAATGGCCCATCCAGTCCAACACTCTGTCACACAGTGGCCAAAAATACCAGGTGCCATCAGGAGGTCCAGCAGTGGGGCCAGGACACTAGAAGCCCTCCCACTGTTGCCCCCCCCAAGCACCAAGAATACAGTACATCACTTGCCCCAGCCTGAGAGTTCCTATCTATACCTTGTGGCTAATAGCCACTGATGGACCTCTAAATTTTAAATGCTTTCTCCAAGCCGCACATGCGAGGGAACTGCAAAGGCATTTAAAAGGACTGAGAGCCCTTTAAATGCCCTGTGACTGTGGCTATCCAGCAGCCCTGAAAAATCCCAAATATTTTCAGATTTTTTTGGGGAGGCCATTTTTGGATAGTCGAATCACTAGCCCCCTCAGTAATGGGCTGAGAAAATACCCGATAAATACAGATAAGGTATTTATTGGGTATTTTTTCTGGCTCAGTTTATACAGAGTGCACACCCCTAGTCAGCCTCTATACCGTGTTGCTGACCCTCCAGAGGAAATGATTGGTCACTGCATGAGACACGGTGCTGAACTAGATGGACTACTGGTCTGATCCAGCAGGGTTCTTCTTATATCCTTATCAGGGGAAGGCCTCAGCCTCTATGCCTTGTTATTGACCCTCTAGAGGAACTGGTTGGTCGCTGTGTGAGATATAAGGCTGGACTAGATGGAGCACTGGTCTGATCCAGCAGGGCTGTTCTTATGTTCTTATCAAGGGAAGGCCTCGGCCTCTATGCCCTGTTGTTGGCACCTCCAGAGGAACTGGTTGGCCACAATATCTGACCAGATGCTGGACTAGATGGAACACTGTTCTGATCCAGCAGGGCTCTTCTATGTTAGCCCTGAGGGTGTTAAGGAAAGCGAACCCAAAGTAACCTAGTATCTATGAAATTTATGATGGCAGTATTCCATGTCTAGGGAACAAGGATGTACACTTTTAATTATTTCATAATTAAACTAAACTAAACTAAATTAACAAAAGAAATCCCAATTATTATTGCACTTATTACAATTAAAATAAATAGAAAAACGTAACTCTTTTTTTTTCTACCGTGGCATCAGGCTCTCCAGTTTAAAGAGATCAATTTATTTGATTGTTTGTTTATCACTGTATTATCAGTGCCATCCTAAGAACCCTTGGGGATTACTTTCATCCTGGGGAATGGATGATACAGCTACTGTCCATAAATGGCCTTTAACTGTCCATAAAATTTGGATCCTTTCCCCTTTCTGCCTAAACTGTACTTGTGATACCTCTTTACTAAAATATACAGCTATCAATGTGATCCTAGTTAGACTGAAAACAAAGAAATCACTATATAACAGAAGTAGTGTAGATCACTGGTTCCCAGCTTGGGGGTCTCGAATTCATATGCTCACTAAGCATTGTCATTTTGATCTTTTTGCCATTAGGTATTTTCTCAAATGATCGATAGTACAGCTATTATCATCAGTGGAGGGCACAGGATATTTTTTGATGTTAAAAAAGGATCCTCATACTTTAAAAGGATGGGAAATGCTAGTGTAGATTATGACCAAAAAGACAACCATCCAAAAATCATTCTTAATGAAGTTATCTGTTGGCCTGCATCCTTAATAAAGCTTGTATTCTAGGTGCAGATTATATAATATTCTTAACTTTCTGAAAAAGTGCTTAAAAAGAAAACTTGAAAAGGAACATGCCATGAGCATGTTTTCAGGGAAAGCATAGGACATAAATATTTTCAATAAATACATGATCTCTTACTAGAAAATCTTTTCTTTCCCCATCCCCACACCCTTTTCTTTTCCTTTTCCTTGTTTTGTATTAGACAAGCTGCTAGGGGAAATACACAGCAGAAACCAGAAGCTGGAATGACTGGTAGCTTTGGGAACCCAAAATACTTCAGATTTCTGTGCAGGAAAATCTGACTCTCACCCTGCCTTTCTCCTGCAGCCTCCTAGCTAGGCATAATGCCCTGGCAGCTGCAACATTATCCACACATCTATCATATCAGGAAGTTGGCTGGTCACACTAGTAAATGAATAATGATTGGTACAAACAGCATTATGAAATCAGTACACTACATGTGAGGAACATGGGAGACACATCGGGTCAGGTAAGTGCTTGCAACAACTCTTTGAGGCTTGTTTTTGTCGTTTAGATTTAAGCCAGCCAGTGTATCAAACTCCAAAACTGATCTGCAATATCATCAGTATGTTTGATTGTAACTTCTGGAATGAAAAATGCTACTAGTGAGGAACAATGAACAACATAGTGTTATTTTAGTACTGTTTGCTATGATATAGGTTGATATTATTTATTTCAAAGCCCTGTTCAACACTCCAGACCACCTTATCCCACTTAGGGCTGATTGGTCGTGTATATGTCTATTATCTGCATTCTCTACATTTGACTCACCGTTGAGACACTGAATTTGATTTGTTGGTCGATATGAAAATTTACTCTGTAGTGCGTGATCTTTGATGGCTCCTGCAAGCCAGCACGTTATGTTGTAGTGAAGGGGCAAGCATTCATCTGCAAACCAGCTGTACATGGGAGCATCTCCCAAACAAATGTGGAGTAGCCCTTTCCCCCCCCCTTACATTTCTAGGGAAATCTCTTTAGCATCACCTTTTCCATCTTTATCTTGAACAGAAAGCAGAATCAGACTTTTGTGGAAGTACTGACACCCTCCTGGATACCATCCAAAGGACTCTAATCCCAGGGGCTTTTCTTTTCATCCTAGTTGTGGGTCTGTTGTTGAACCTCTCCATTATTTGGATCCTCTTTTTCCGTATGAAGCGCTGGAACAGAAGCACTGTTGTCCTCTGCAACTTGGTATTTGCTGATATCTCATGGCTCTTAACCCTTCCTTTCCTGATCTACTACCACTTCAACCAGCTACATTGGATCTTTGGAGAAGCCTTATGTAAGATGACACGCACCACCTATCATCTGTCCTATTACTGTAGCATCTACTTTGTCACATGCCTGAGCATGGACCGATACTTAGCCATCGTGCACCCACTGAAGTCCCTGTGGATATTAAACAAACAACACTCCCTGTGGATTTGTTGCTGCATTTGGACTGTGACTGGATTGGTTAGCTTGCCTGTCACATACGTTGCAGGAACACAGACGTGCCCGAACAACAAAACCATCTGTTCCCTCTATATATTTTCTAGCTCCACCTATATCACCCTTCCCCTCTCTGTGTGTTGCTCAGTGGCTGGATGCTTTCTGCCTTTTGCTGCTATTTGTTACTGTTATTGTAGCAGCGTTAGAAAGCTGCAAGAAATGGGTCCTCATCACTTGCAGAAAAGGGACAAACTCACCAAGCTCATGTATTCAGCCTTGATCTCTTTTGCTCTTCTGTACTTCCCTTACCACTTCTCAAGGAATACCTGCATTATCTTGAGAGCTGTACGACCTGATGCAACCCAGTCCATTCAGCATGCTGACACCTTCTTCCTTGTGGAGATGGCCATCTGCAGCCTGAACACCTGTCTTAATCCTCTTTTCTGTTTCTTAGCTGGAGGGGATTTTCGAGAGGAAGTGTGCCAGTTAGCATCCCCTCTTCGTAACCTCAAATGCTGGTGGAATCGACGCCAGTTGGCATGTGTGTATCCAGTATAAATCTTCTCTAAACACGGGCTTCTTGAAGGACCACTTGCAACCACAGAATGACACTAAAATGGGAAGCAATGGCACTGTGCATGGGTACCATGACTAGTAATAAAAGTCAATTTTTTAAAAATGAAAAAGCTCTTCTTGTCTGAGCTGACAGCCTACATATTAGATCACCCAAAGTAAATTAAAAATCCAGTCAACACCAAAACTTGCCTTTCCAAATCCTGTGAAGAATTTACTGCTTCAAAATGACTGTGTGCTTTTTAATTAACACAATATTCCAGAGATCATTCCTGTAATGATGACTACTAACTCCACAAATGTTTCTCAGGGTGGGGGTGGGCAGATAGCATTCATTGTCTACATTCCTCAGATAAGAAGATAGGCCTCCAAAAAGTCTCCTGGGAGGTAGGAGGAGGTCCTTGTGTAAGAGCCAGCATGATGCAGTGGATTGAGTGCTGGACTAGACGTTGGGAGACCTGAGTTCAGATTGTCACCTAGTCATGACCAGTGCTGAGTGCTTGGGATAACACCTGCCTCTCGGCCTAACCCATTATGAAGGTAACATGGAAAGGGATAGAACTTTGGAGAGAAGGGCAGGATAATAATGTAATCTGTAGGACAGGTTGAGTGCGCATCTGACTGGAACTCCTGCAGCATCCCAAACCTATCTGAAGATAGCCTAGAAGGCTAGAACCTGTGAACTTATCTGGCTGAGCCTGCTAAACAGATTAGCAGCATTAGAGTGTATTGGATGTCAAGATTATTGTGGAGTTTGACCTCTGAAGAGAAAGAAGGAAAACAGCAAACCACCCTATCTCCTGCTTCTATCCATAACTAGAAACATGTGGTTTCTGAATATTTAACAGTAGAGCTTTCATTTCACAAAACTTAGATTTTAGAATTGATGGCTAAATTCTGCATATATTGCCACACAGAGAAGTCCAGTGCAGAAATAATCATAATAGCCAACTATTTTAGCCTGATTGATGAATCATCCTCAGTGAACTTATACATGACCTCACGTTCAACTGCTGTTGAAGTGGTGCATTCTCTTCTTTCGGCCAGTTTGGTGTAGTGGTTAGGAGTGCAGACTCTAATCTGGGAGAACCAGGTTTGATTCCCCACGCCTCCACATGCAGCTGCTGATGCGATCTTGGGTCAGTTACAAGTTCTTTCAGAGCTGTTCTCTCATGAGCAGTTCTCAAAAGAGCTCTCTGAACCCCACCTACTTTACAGGGTGTCTGTTGTAGGGAAGGAAATGAAAAGGAGATTGTAAGCTGCTCTGAGACTCTTTCAGGTAGTGAAGGGTGGAGTATAAATCCAATCTCCTCCTCCTCCTCCTCCTCCTCCTCCTCCTCCTCCTCCTCCTCCTCCTCCTCTTCTTCTTCTTCTGGTTGGCTGTAGGCATTCATTGGTATACTCTGCATCTTGTTCACCAGTCAAAAACAGGGAGACAAAATGTCATTAATTTGTTTAGCTGTTCATGAGCCACTTGAACCTGCTCATCATTTTATGTATTTATTGAGAACATTTTTATGCTATCTCTCCAGGGAACTAGCCTGAAGCAGTTTATCAAATAAAATGTAATAGGTAAAACATTAAAAGGTGTGAATTAAACCCAGCATTAAAGATTACTTTTCATGTATTCAGACAATACACTACAGTGCTTTGCAGTCAGAAGAGTTTTGTGCATGGGCATTCTCAGATGGCCTGTTGAGAGTTCTAGGCCCCCTTTCCCACAGATTGGCTGTCACTGCACACAGCTTTGAAGTCAATTGTATAAATAGTGATCAGATCAATCAGTCAGCCAGTGATTAAATTAAACTCTTCTTGTTTTTTTAAAAACCTGCCATTTGTATTCATTTTTGTCTGTGCATGCATATTTTTGCACAGCTTTATGAGAGTCATCCCTCCCCACATTGTTTATTCTCTGACCCAACCATTCATGTCACTGGGGAAGAATCAGTTTCACTTGCTGCATAGATGCAAGTGCACCCACAAGACTTTCTACAAAAATGTCTCCGTAGATGGGAAATCCAGATGTGGAAAGGGCTGCATGTGAGTCCTCCCCACCGAAATGTATGGGAATGTCTATTTGTGTGTGAGACTCTTGATTTGAAGTATGGAGGATGTTTCATTTCAGGACTCATTTACCCACCAATCCTCCTTAAAGTTTGGGCCCATCAACAAAAATACAGGTGTTTTAAGGTGAGCTGCAGTGCATAATGAGGACAGCATGTCTGCTGTGGGATATGGGGTAATGTTTCATTATGAGTGGTGCAATCCATTTTATGCCACCTCATTGTACACAGCAGAAGGAGCAATGGAACCGTGCCAGGAGAATGCAGTTAGAAGAAGCCCAGTCTCACTTTGCAGTCTCTGAGACAGATTTTCATCACCTGGTTATTGTCTTTAGACAGACATAACTCAGTAGAAAATACACGTTGTAAAACTGTAATCAAGGATTTTTGATATCCTTGTTTTTTCTCAGATGCAGGCAGTGTTCTTTGCCTTTCAGTCCTTTGTTCAGAAGCAGTGGAAGATTCATTAAAGAAAGCCAGTTTGATGCAGTGCTTAGAGCATTGGACTAGGATTTGGGCAGCCCTTTAGCCAGGATTTTTTCATGGGGTGGGGCTCCAGGGCACCAGGGGGGCACTAATTAAATTAATGTGCCTAGGGTGTATGTCTCCTTGTGTCCTCTGGCACCATTCATGCAGCAGCAGCTCTGGCATCCATCTGTCCACTTGCTGTCCTTCCCTGCCTGGCCATAGAGACATGCTGCCTGGCCCCAACTAGGAAGCCAGCCTGGCCCATCTCATTGGGGGCCATAAGGACAACATGAGCCCAGGTAGCTGGCAGGTGGGTGGGTCGATGCCCTGGGCACAGTCCTCTCCAACTTACACCAAGCCCCAGCTCCTCACCTCCTTCTTCCCTCTGCCAAGCCTTCAAGGCTGCACTTCCCTTCAGGCTCACCAGCCTTCTTCCCAGCCAGCCATATCTGAAGCATTCTGCTCTGCTCCCCTTTCCTCCTTCAAGGCTCCATTGCTCCTTCCTCTGCCTTGCCCAGCTTTGGGGAGGAATCAAAGCCCGAGGAAGGAATCAGTGATGCCGGCGGTGGGGTGCCACCATGGAATGGAACTATTTGAACTAAAAATAAAGTTTTGCAGAATTAAAGGGGAGATAGGGGTGTGGGGCTCTGAAGATCCGATGGGAGCTCAGACCCTAAAGCCCCACTGCTGGCAAGGGCCCTGGATCTGGGAGACCCAGGTTTGAATCCTCACTCCAAGTTTGCTGAGTGAAATCGGGCCAGTCATATACCCTTATCCTAATCTACCTCATGGGGTTGTTATGAAAATAAAATTGGGGACAGGAGAATGGTGTAAGCCACTTTGATTCCCTGTTAAGGAGAAAGACAGGGAATAAATGAAGTCAATAAATAAATAGTTCGATTTGGCAAAAGGGCGGGGAAATGTGAGGGATAAAAATGTCTAAAGATCCAGTAAGGATGTCATTACTAGATTTCAGTGTTGGGCACAGGGGAGTTATAGACAATGATTCAATGGGGCAGGTCATTCTGAGCAAGTTGTAAAGCATGATCATGGACATATTAAAGATTAAAATAAGAAGGAATATACTGTAGGTTCATTTGCTGTAATTATTTTTATACCACATAGAAATTTTAATATTTGCAACACATCTAATAGCATGTTTTGTTGTTGTTGTTTCCTTTAAGCAAAGAGGTTTAGCATGCATACCTAGTACATAGGTACGCTTAAGAAATAATGATACGTAGTGTGATAAATGAGCAAAAACATTTTGATCCAGTGATCCTTTTTCTAGTCTGACCCAACTCAATAGTTGAAGGTCCAGAATATTGGCTGTGCGGCTTTCTTTCTTTGTATAGTGCATCCTGCTTAATGACACAGAGGTTACCTGCATGGCCAATGAGAGACAAAACCAGAAGAGCCATTTGGCCTGGCCTCAGGCTCAGAGAGGACCTCAGATTTAGACCCTTGTTAATTTTTTGTCATTTGATAAGTTCTGTAGATTACTTGTATGTGGGTCATCATCTTCTTCTTCTTTTTGATGGCTAAGGGCCTCAAAAGCTGGAAGTGTCTGAGAGGGCATGATTACCTGCACTCTGTTTACTGGCCTGATATCCAAAAGTGTTAGTGGAGCTTAAAGGGAGGGAACCCTTTTATTCTTTCCATCCTTAGAGAAAATGTCCTATGCTGTTCCTTTTAAGCAAGTAAGAATGAACATCCTCAGCAGGGTCTATGACCCTGTCCCACCTGCCAGGTTGGTTCTTTTCAGCTTTTAAGAAGAGCTGCTAAGATTTTTTTTCTTTGTATCATGTTTGGAGCACGTTGCTGGATTATTTTTAGCTTACTTTGACACTATTGAAAGGCATTGTGTTCTTGTTTTTGTGTGTCCTATTCTACATCTTTATGTTAATGTTGCTACACTTGTACAGTTTTATTGTTTATATTTCTAAATAAAATTTAATTGCATGCCGAGATGAGAACTCTAGTGTTCTAACAAGTTATAAATTTAAAAATAAAATAAATCTAGCTGTAGACAGATACACTCAAATGGGCTGCGGAGAGGCACAGCTTGGACACCCATCCCTTAGCAACCCTGTTACCTCCTTCCCCTTCCAATTAGATTATGATGAGCTACTAGCAATTTCATTTAAGTGCAGTGTGGCATTAATGGGAGGATGGGTAGGAATTCACCTGTCTGCCCTTTTATATTAGTCTTAGGCTGCGATCACATGTGCCAGTAGATCCAACATAGGTGCGAATGCCCGACGGATTTAAAGGACATGATCAGACAGCAACATCTGGGAAGTGTTCTGCAGTCATCAGCAACCCATGCTGCTCCACTGCAGAGGCAGAGTTAAAAGACACCGGAGAAAATCCAGGAGTAAACAGGTTGCAAATGGCCATGGATGGACTTCCCGCCGTCTGATCGCACAAGCACACATGCATGCTGTTGGGATGGTCTGATCAGGCCATCCTGGTTTGGTGCTGTCCCCCCACCCCTTAGCGGCATGTGCATCATCACATACCCATAGGGAGCCCTCAGTGCGGAGGTGCAATTCCTTGTTTATACACGTGGGAAACAAATGGCAAAAAAAACCCATGACTCACCTGCAGTTGCATCTGATCACACTGTGACAGGCTGTGCCCCTAGCTCCAAAGGGAGCTGTGATCTCTCAACTGTAGGTCAAATTTCTCCAGAGGGAATAGCCCCCTCCACTTCAACTGGCATGTCTGGCCACAACCTTACTCTGATGAAGTTAAGGGCAGCCTGCATGGTTTTCTCCTTTTCCATTACATTCTTACAACTGCCCTGGACAGTAAGCACACTGGCACAGAATGACTACCCCAAAGAAAGAAAGCTCTGCAGCGGAGCAGGGATTTGAAATCAGGATTCCCCACTCCAACACCCTAATAAGAGCACAACACTGCATTAATACATGAGAGATCCCACAAGCAGATTGTTTCTCAGAATCCACTGAGTGTTCCAGCCATGTATTTCTCACACAGCTCATACCAATACCCCTATGGCATTATTCCAACTGCAGAAGACTGCACACTGCAGATATAATCCAGGTCAAGTTGCCTGTTTTTACTTATTTCAAGGAGTGTCCCAGTCCTAAAAAGTTTACTTCAAATTTTATCCCATTGAAATAACTGAAATCAGGGGATTAGTTGCTGTATTGTGGGCTGCCGTTCTTGGTGGAATTAGACATGCTTATAAGCACATTCCAGCCAATGTGCTTAAGCATATTTTTCATTTCATTCATTAGCACAGAATCTGCCTTTGGGTGCTTGTGTTTAAAGATGATTTATGCACAATATTCACTTATTTTGAATCTTCTGCTCCCCAGCTTTGTTCAATCTATTTATCAATGATATGATCCCATTTGTGAAATCCCAGGCCAAACACCCCCCTTTTATGGCAAATATACCAATTCCAATCCTTCTGTACGCAGATTATGCCATTCTTCTCTCCAAAACAGAACTGGGCTTAAAATCAGTAATAAACGCATTTATTACATACTGCATAAAAGAGGACCTTAAAGTTAATTATTCCAAGTCAAAGGTCCTTAGATTTTCCAGAACATTCCACAATGGACCTAAGATAAGCGTATTGGGCGGGGCCTTGGAGAGAGTCCCCTCCTTTAGCTACCTGGGCATCACTTTTAATTACAATCTATCATGGAAACCACATGTCCAGGCAGCTCTTAAAGCTGCAAATATCACAGCTAAGGCGATAAAAAAATTCTGTTACTCCAAAGGTGCAAACCACATACCAGCTGCCATTAAGATTTTCAATGCCAAGGCTATCCTGCAGATTCTTTATGGGTGTGCAGTGTGGATTGAAGGAGTATCTGAAACCCTTGATTCTCCCTTACACACCTTTTTGAGGGAAATTGCGGCAGTTCCTAGATGCGTAGCGGGAACTGCAGTCAGGGTTGAATTTGCTCAACCATCAATTGAACAGAGAGCCTGGCTCGCAGCTTTTAAGCTGTTCATGAAGAAGGATGTTCAGGGGCAGCACAAATAAAGCGGGTTTCTCACATTTAATCCCCCATGACACCTACAAGAGCAGCCGATCCAAGTTAATCAAACAGAAACTAAAAACCTTGGGGATTGATATATCAACCCCACTACCTAATGAGCTGTTCAGAGAAATTAAATTGAAATTAAAGGAACTTGATTTCAGTAGCACCCTTCAAAGAGCCCAGTGTACTTGCTCGGGTTTATCGTTGGGTCTTGCCCCCCTGAGACGATTCCAACATATTGCTATACTCTTAAGATCTCAAGACAACATCGTGCTTTCACCCTGGCGAGACTTAACTCTTTCCCCTCTAAGGTGCTTTTCGGCCGTTTTTCGGGACTTCCGTTTTCGGAACGACTGTGTGATTGCGGACATGAGATGATAGAAACTATGGACCATATAATGCTTCTCTGTCCCAAGTGGAATAAGGAAAGAGAGAGATATATTACTCCTATTCTGAGAAAAGAAAAACTCCCTTCCCTCCCTTGGGTAGTCTCAGTGCTACTCTCTGATAATACTATTGACAAGCAAATCATGGCTAAAGTGGCCTCCTTTTTAGCTGCAGTGATCAGGAATGTAAATTTGTCCAAATCTAATTAGTTCACCCCTGATAGCTGTTGACCACGTACAAACTGATAATTTTAAGTGTTTCCTTTTTTCCTTTTTCCTTGGGGGGGGCGCGGGGGCATGACTCTGGTCCTTTATCCTTGTAAAATGATTGACTTGCTAATATCTGCCTGAATCTAGTGCTGGTTACTTGTTTATACTGCACTGTTGCTATGGCTTTATGCTAATGCAATAAAGATTATTATTATTATTATTATTATTATTATTATTATTATTATTATTATTATTATTATTATTATTATTATTATTATTATTATTATTATTTTAAATTCATTTTAAACATTTATAAGCTCACTTGTATCCCAGGCAACTCTAACCCAAGGAGGATAGGTCTGCCACCATCTGGGAAGGAAATTCTTTGCAGACCTGGCTGACTGTCCCAGAAGAGTCCAGAGGATCAGCAGCCAGTGTGCATGTTACAGGAAAAAGTCCCTTCTCCGCTCCTGTAGAACGAACCAGGCAAGTTCATTGTCTCCAGCAAGGCAATTGCCTTCCTTCTCTTCAGTTGTTTTTGTATATTAAGTAGCATGAGCAAACCAGTCAACCATTGGGGTACAAATTTAAAGGAAGCCTCTCAATACTAATGTCTGATTTAAAAAAATATATTTTAAGCATACACAGATATAGGCAAATGAAGGGAAACTGGGGGAGCAAAATGCAGAAGTTACAAAAGGGAAGAAAAATAGTTTTCAACTAACTCAAAGCATGTAAGGGATTTGTGTTCTTCACACCTTCTGTGTCAGGTGAGCCAAACATTCCAAGGTTTGTAGGACCCCTTCCTGCTATTAATTTCAGAGGTGCTGTATGAAGGAAGGAGTTTGTCCTGGAGTAGTCTGAAAAAGAAGGGCTGTATATAACTGTTCCCTCCAAAAGGGTCAAGGACCCATGAACTGTTTTCCTGGGATCATGTGGTTTTGTATTCAGAGCTTTTGTGGTTGTGAGCACAATTTTTTTTGTTTCCATTTTTTATTGGCTTGAAGGTGGTGCAGCTGCATAGGATGGGATTTCAGAGGTCTTCTGAGCAATGCTCACCAGAGGGATGAGGGGGGAAATTTCCTTTCAGTGGGCCATCAACAGTGAAAGCAATTTCCATAGTCATCATCCTCTCTGGTGCAAGTAACAGTTCACTTAACAGCCAACTAGGTGTCCAGTCCGTGAAGCTTGTGAAATGGAGTTTTGATTTATGTAAGATCTTCACAACATTTTCCTTACAACTACAATTAAACTACAATGGAGTGTTCATTCATTACACTTATAATGACATAGTTTAACTCTCAAGTCACAATTAATAGGCCTGTAACAGCTATCTGGTCTGTCTGCATAATCTTGTTCCAAGCCACTTTTCAACCCTATTTGTTCAAATACTTATGACATGCATATCAAAAAGTAACTATTTCTGAAAGGCATTTCCTCAGTTACAAACTCAGAGCAATCTTGTGCCAAGTTCAATTACTTCTGCTCCTCCAAATTTTCAATTATAATGGTAACTCAATTCAAACTCATGAACAAGTTTCGCTAATATCATAGGACTTTGGTCATAACTGCATGTTACAGCATCTTTGGGATGTGTCTGTGTCTGACTCAAGGACTTCTCAATTCGACCTGCATTGTGAGTTTTCCACTGGAAACTCAGTTCCCAGGTGTGCAGGAACCTGATTCAGATTGGGACCATAGTACATGAGGAGAAGGTGTTTAAACTTTTCCCTCTACCCTATTTCTCTTGTCCTGAAATGACAAGGGGGTGCTATTTGCTCCACTGGGGAACCTATGTATGCCTCACAATTATACATGGAGACCCCAATGTGGCAAAATGTACCCCCAGGACAGTTCCATGAAAATGGCATGGTAGGATTTTTAAGCACCTTCTTCCTGCATGCTACAGTCTGAATTGATCTGAATTGAACCCAACATTTCTAGGATCTGAATTGGGCCCCTGATCTGAATTGGGCCCCACAGTCCTGGGAATTATGTTCCTAGTGGGGAACCACACATCTAACTAAAAGTCCTTATGATGGATCTGGGCACAACCTGAGGGCTCTGTAGTATGTAGTCTGACTCATGTTTGACTTTGATTAGGTGGTGAAATGGAGTGTTCAAATAGATTTGGATATTTGCAGTTAAATTCCAGCCATAGTCAATTATGTAACTCTCTCTCTCTCCCTACTCCAAACCTGTAGAAGATTGTTGATATCTTTATATTCACAAAATAGTCTGGGATGATTATTATTCTGATATCTTGAATATTCACAGGAACACAAATAGATACACTGATAGCTGCCCTGAAATTGTCAACCAATTTAGTCATTCATTATTCCAAATAAGGCTAATGGAAAGCTCTTGTTCCTGGCTTTGTAACAGGAAGGTTAACATTTCAAAGATCCTTACTGATGGCAATCTCCTTACTGTGTGTACAGCGACTTCATGTGAACACTCCCCCATGGGTATACAGCTACCCCTGCTGGTAGCTCTATATGCAGTCAGGAACTTTCCAGCCTTATTCTCTTCAAGGAAAGGTTTGCCCACAGTCTGTGTAAGTGTTAGGTTAACTGACCCTCAGGTATCATCTCATCACAGGAAGTATGATATCCTCCTTGGGATGAATTAAAAATTCAACTTAAAGGAAACAGGCTTTGGATCACAGGACTGTAAGTTAAGAGAAAGGGAAAGAATGACTGAGCAAAAAAATAAATAAATAAACATTGCAGGTGTCCATCTACTGGGAAAAATTCAAAAGCTGCTGTACTGGAATATCATCCACTCATTTATTCATTTAGAAACCCCTTTCTCCCAACATATGGGACACAAAGTTTTACCAATTTTTACCAGTACCAATTAAAATATCTTAAAGTAAGCTTCAGGATCCTCAGAACCCTTGGTAAGGCTGTATGTGAAGCAATCCTACCCCCCAAAACAAAGTAGTGATGGTGCTAAAATTGGGGAGGGGTAATGCTCCAAACTGAGTGCTATTCCCCCTCCCCTGTTCTTCTCTCCTCTTCTTCCCACTCATTTATCCAAGCATGGGAGTGGACCATACCACCAGCAGAGAGAGAGATCTGCAGGCCTGAGAAGCTGTCCAGTCATCCCTGATGCCTGAAATGTCAGTGCTCCATGCTCCTAGGAGATGCAGTGTGCCTCGTGTGCTTGAGCTGATAGGAGTTTCAGGAGGCAGAAGGGAGAAGAAAACATATGTGAATGTGCCTTACAGTAGGTCAGGCACATCAAACAGTTTTGTCTACTTGAACGGGCAGCAGCTCTCCAAGATCTGTGGTAGACATGTCATTCACAGTCCAGCTAGCTGAGACTCTTGGCTGGAGATGCTACTGGCTGAACATGGAAGCCTCTGCATGTAAAGCATGTACTCTGTCACTGAGACATGATCAATCTCTAGGAGACAGAGGGAAACTTCTCAAGATTCCAGATGCTTTCACATACGTTGGATAATGCACTTTCAATACACTTCATTAATGATTTGCAACTGGGTCTTCCTGTTTCGGGGGGAGGGGAGCAGGCTTCATCACTTTCTGGCAGCCATAAAATATGCTGCCAGGCCTTCTTTGTAGGGGAAAGGTGACAGCAGTGTTCAGCTTCCTGGATGAAGGATGAAGGCTCCATTGAGCTTTCAGGAAATCCTGATTCTTACAGTCAAGAATGCATCAGGATTTCTGAAACTGGGTTCAGAAAAAAGAGTTAGTTTCCATTTTTTTTTTAAGAAAAAGGAACTTGATTTAGTAAGCCAACAAGAATTTGCTCATTACCATCAATCAATGAATCAATCAATCTATAGAGAGAAAGCAACAATCATCCCTGGGCATTCTGGATATTATAATATTCTGTGAATAATGTGCAGTGGTGATAGTCTTCTTTAACTCAACAAATGTGGTGCTTTCCCATCATGCTCAGAAACAACTTTTATTCTTTGCTGCCTGTTCTCGTTTTGTTTTTAACACCGAGCCTGTAGAAGTTTCCTAGGGAAATCAAAAGCTTGTCACTTCGCAACATTTTACTTGCTCTTAATAAAATCCATTGTTGACTATGGCCAAAAAAGTTGACTGCTGGTGCTGATCCCCAGCAGCATAATCCTGGACAGGTGATGTGAAGATAACTACATATGATTTATGATATGCATTGATAATGTGTCCAGCTGAGAGCCAAAAACAATATTGTTGTCATAACTACTTTATAAGCATAAAATAGAGCACCACTTTGGCATGAAAATGTGTGTATGAAAGCAGAACACTTGGATCTGAAGGGACTGACACAGTATCATATCTAAGGGCCATCTCTCCCCATAAATGCCCCAGAGAGCCTTGCACTCCACAGATCATCATTTGCTGGTTGTCCCTGGCCCAAGGGACATCCACTTAGCCTCAGCCATAAGAACATAAGAGAAGCCAATGTTGGATCAGGCCAATGGCCCATCCAGTCCAACACTCTGTGTCACATAGTGGCCAAAAATACCAGGTGCCATCAGGAGGTCCATCAGTGGAGCCAGGACACTAGAAGCCCTCCCACTGTTGCCCCCCTCCAACACCAAGAATTCAGTGCATCACTTGCCCCAGATCGAGAGTTCCTATTTATACCTTGTGGCTAATAGCCACCGATGGACCTCTGCTCCATATGTTTTTCCAATTCCCTCTTGAAGCCATCCATGCTTATAGCCACCACCACTTCCTGTGGCCTGGTGGAACATGCTCCCAGTTGAGATCAGGGCCCTGCAAGACTGATCACAGTTTCACAGGGCCTGCAAAATTGAGCTATTTTCCCAGGCCTTTGGTTGAGGAGGTGGCATCCATCAATTGGTCTCCCTGTGGCAGTCTCTTAATGTTATGATGTTATGCTGCCATTAATAAGATCTTTGTGGCTCGGCCACAGCCCAATTGTTCCCAGCTATTAGGATAGCTGAATATGTAATTGTTGCAATGCCTACCTTTCAACACTCTTTAACTGCTTTTACTGTTTGATATTTATTTCTCTAACTTTTTTATTGATTGTAATGGATTGCTGTGATCCAACCTGAGCCCACTTGTGGGAAGGGCAGGATATACATCAAAATAAATAAATATTAAGCAGAGGTTTCCACAAATGCCCTTTGTTTTCCATCCAAGACTCCAAGTCACAATAGAAAGAGAAAGGGCATGCCTGATTTTATTTTATTTTATTTGCTGTCCTGAAATCTCATGGTTCCAATGACTCATTTACCTGGTGCTTGGCAAATTTCACCCTCCTCTTGAAACAAAACCACACAGGGCAAAAATGACAATAGTCACCCGCAGAGAGGTCCCATGGATGAACTCTCATTTAGCTACCAGTAGCTTTTTTCCTAGTTGTAAGAAGAGAAGAGATTGGATTTATACCCTGCCCTTTACTCGGAGTCTCAGAGCAGCTTGCAAACTCCTTTCCCTTCCCATCCTCACAACAGACACCCTGTGAGGTAGGTGGGGCTGAGAGAGCTCTTTCCAGAGCTGTCCTTGAGAGAACAACTCTGACAGAACTATGGCTTGCCCAAGGTCATCCAGCAGCTGCAAGTGGAGGCGTGGGGAATCAAACCTGGTTCTCCCAGATTAGAGTCTGTGCACTTAACCACTACACTAAAGGAAGGGGATAGAATAACACATCTAACAAGATTATGAAAGCTAGAGATTTAAGCATCAGTCAGCTGTGATAAAATCTAATACAACTCTTTTCCCCACTTTGGATGCATAATTCCCCCAACTCTGGAATCAACTCTTAGCAGAATCCAAAGGACATTACCTGCAACAGGGTCGTTAGACTTAGGCTGCTTTCACACACATTTCAATGCACTTTCAATGGGCTGTAACAATCTTTTTCAGCTAGATTTTCTTGTTTCACACAGGGAAATCCAGTTGCAAATGATTGCTGAAGTGCATTGAAAATGTATTATACAATGTGTATGAAAGCAGCTTTAGGCTGCGGTCACACATACCAGAAAAGGGGGGGGAAGTGAGGCTATTTCCTCCAGAGGAATTTGACCCGCAGTTGCACAATCACACCTCCCTTTGAAGCTGTGGGCACAGCCCATCAGTGCATGATCAGATTCAACTGTGGGTGAGTCCTTTTTGTGTGCCATTTTTTCCCCATGCATTTAACCGAGGGATCAATGAATCGCACCTCTGCACTGAGGGCTCCCTATGGAGTTTGCGATGATGCGCATACTGTGAAGGGGGGAGGGGAAACAACAGCACGGAGTTGGGATGGCCTGATCAGACCATCCCGATGCCATGAGAGCATGCTGGAGTGTCCATCCATGGCCTGTCACAACCCATTAACTAACAGATTTCCCCCGGTGTCTTTTAACTCCGCTTCTACGGCAGAGCAGAACAGGTTGCTAACGGCTGTGGGATGCTTCCCAGATGTTGTTGTCTGATCGTGCCCTTTAAATCTGCCTGGTATTTGTGCCTATGTTGGGTCTGATTGTGCATATGACCGCAGCCTTAGTAGATCGCAACTACTGCAAGTTGAAATGTACAGTTGGAATGTTACTCACCATCATCTGACTGGCTCATCTGGAAATACTCTAAAGACTCTGAATCCACACAGGATTGTTCTGGCTTTTACAAGCAGGTGGACAATTTATTCTGGCACCCTGATGTTTGGGTTAGGATTCTCAGGCAACTAGAAGCAAGAGGGACTGGGGCAGTGTGGGAAGAGACTAGGAAGGGACCCAGTGTGGTGTAGTGGTTAGGGTAGACTACAATCTAGGAGACTCAGGTTTAAATCCATGGTCGGCTATGGAGCATGCTAAGTGACCTTGTGCCAGTCACTCTTTTTGTCAGTCTAATTTAGCTTACAGGATTGTGTCTGGATAAAACTGAAAACAGAAGACTAATGTACCCCTGAGCTCCTGGGAGGAAATGTGCAATAAAAATTGTAATGCTTGAAGCATTTTTCTCTGGCCAGGCTGCAATAAAGAAGGTCACCCAGACTGGATGGGGGGCGGGGGGGACACACACTGAAAGAAATTGAGCATGTGCAAGTAGTGCATTGTAGGGGCAAGATTTATCTTTCCTTGTTTGTGTGTTCCATTTTTGTAAAACATCAGTAACAACAGGTATCTCCCCACCCATCATTTGAAGCTTCCAAGAAAGGAAGGAAAACTCACTTGGATACTCTCATCTCCCTGTGCCTCCTGTGTTAATCAGGAATCTGATTGCCTCTAAACCAGGGATACTTCACCTGTCTGAATATTGGAGGGAGCATCCCTTGGCTGAGGGGTGAAATACATGGGCAATATTCAGACTAAATTTCCCACTAACTGAAGGGAGGTATAATTTCTGTCAGTTCCCCCTTCCTACTGCAGATCCACAATTTGGCCCTGATGCTATTCCTGAGGGTCCCCTGTTCCCCGGGGGCAACATTTCAGGGAGCTCAATGGTCTGCTGAGGAAGGGATGAGGCAGAAGAGTTCTCTTCCGCTAATGGAAGTGCCTTCTGTTAGTGGAAAAATTAGTTTGGAGCCAACCCATTTGGGTGGATGGCAGGAATTACACCTAGGCATGTGTTTCCAATCGAGACTGGTTTATTTCATAATATAATCAGCTTCGCTTATACATTTAAAGATTCTGACTCGATTTGTTTAAATGACAGTGAACAACCCCACCAAATCCAATTTTTGGTCACCCCAAATGACATGAAGGCCTGTGTTCAGCTTGAGACTTCTCAAGACTTGTTTTCTTACCAGGGCCTGTCTGCTGAGATGCTCATTAATAATGACCTAAAAGAAACCAATGACTTTTCTGTTCCTGCTTTCAACAACGTGTCATTCAAACGTATCCTAGGGCGAGAGAGAGAGAAGGAACATTCTAGGCATCTAAAATAAGAAGCCATTCTGTTGACCAGGCTCTGTCCAAACTTTCAAAAGCCAGAATCTCTCGTCACTTCATAGCTACTGGAGAGAAAAGAACATTGGCTCCTCTGTTCCTTCAGTTCTATGAATACTTTTTCTCCAAAGAAAAATGTGCACTAGCATTGACCCATTAAGCCATACACCACTAACAGAGGGGTTATTTTAAGATAGGGCATGCTTGAAAGGCTTCTGAAAAACGGTTTCCAGACTGCTGACTGGACATCAAAAGTAAGCTTTCGTTGTACTGGATTCAGTTGAAAAGTTTGATATAATAAATACTGAGTGCAGGAAACCCTACACTGGGCTCTATAGGATATATTCAAAAGCTCTGTGATTTCTGTAGTTTTTAGTTTCCTTGATTCAATTAGGGATGGACACAACCTGGGAAAATACGGTTCAGTTCACAGTACGTGGCATGTGCTGTTTGTGAACCATGGACCACCAAGAACTTTTTTGTGCTAGATGAAGCAGTTCAGTTTGTGAAGTTTGTGACATAATAGAATGCCCCCCTGGCATGCTAGAGATACCAAATTCTCCAAGAATCTCCAGCTGACTCTCCTCTACCTGCCTGACAAATTTGGTGAAGATTGGATTTATGGGGTCTGAGTTACAGTCCCCCAAAGAAGGTGCCCCCATCCTTCATTGTTTCCAAAGCACTAGGGTCAAACCAAAGAATATATCAGTAGAAACTGAGGGTGGGGGTGCAGTTTTGCAAGCCCAGCAGAACCAGTGCCACTATGGCACTGTAAACCCAACAGGACTAAGGTCCAGCCAGGAAAGTTCTTTTTTGGGAAATGTCAGGCACAGGTTCAAAAGTGTACGGAATGGATCCCTTGTGAGCTATGCACACCAAACACACAGGGAACTTCATCCCGCCACCCACTCCTCTACAATCTCTCCAAATTGGGGTCAGATTACATTTCTGGGGTCCCAGTTACAGATACCCCTCAAAGGTGTCTTCAGTGCTTTCTCTGGAAAAGACAGCTGCAATTACAGGAGTTGATGGAACGGCTCAGGAACAAGTCAGTGACACCAAACTCACACCCCCCCTCCGGACAAACACTGGAAGCAAGGCAAGTATCCTCGCTATGCTCACAGCCCCCCTCAAAGTCTCCAAAGGCAGGTTTCAAGGGATAGAAAGGCAGACATCCCCAGGGTTTCAACAGGGGCTCTCCAAAGTTATGCCACAACAACTTGGGGGGGGGCACCCCAGCCCCACCAGACCCATGGAAATCAGAATTCTCCATTTCAAGTGATCAGTGATGCAACAACAGAAAGGCAGACATGACAAAAGACTTCCAGCAGAGGCTCCCCAAAGTTTCCCCATGACAGCTTGGTGGGCAGGGCACCCCAGTCCCACCAGACCAGTGGAAATCAGAGTTTTCTATTCAAAGTGCTCATGAGGAAGGTGTTGTGTTATGAGGTAGATATGGTTGCTTCATGAGGTAGGTGTTGGGTGAGAGAGCCCACCTCCATCTGGTAGAAGTGACTCTTTTCTCACACAAGCACCAAGAGTGCAACTTGCAGGCTGGATCACCCAGAGAGGAGGAGAAATAGGGGGACATGCATGGGGGACAACAAGAGGCCCAGAACTTACCCTGTGAGGTTCAAAGAGGGGTAGCTCAGCAGGGGGAGGCTGACCTTCAGGAACTTCAACTTGTCCGCTGTGTCTGGATCCAGGTGGGAGTGGTGGGGGCTGAGAATGTCTTCCTAGTGGGAGAACACCCGCTCACTCTGGACACTGGTGGGTGGACAGAAGAGGGGACTCATGGCCATGCAAGATAGCTTGGGCCAGATGGCAGTCTTGCTCCAGGGGCATGCTCAGGGGACTTGGTGCGGTACTCCACCATCACCTCTGCCAAATCCTCCACCATTGCACACCTAGTATCCCCGCTGCTGCTGACCTCTCAGTTCACCACTTACAACCTGCAGCAAGGCTGCTCCCTGGTTGGGCTCTTTGAGGCAGAGGTGCTGGGCTGTGGCTCCACCTCCTCTTCCCCCCAGCTTTTTTCACCCGCTGTTCCCTCTGGCCATGTCTGCTGGTCTGTAGCCCTAGTATTTCTTTCATGCTTCTACTATATAAGCTCTGTATTCCAGAAAGCAATGCTCCCTTTTATTCGGGGGTCACAGATACAGGCCAGCCAGCATTCCTTGCAGAGAGGATGCCACCTGGTGGTGATACCCACCCACAACCTTTCTGTCAAGTCTGTGACCTGTGGGAGAATGAGTAACTCCTCAGGTCCCGGCTGCAGTGCAGAGGCCAGCACCCGGTCTAGCCCTCAAATCTGGGGGATGATTTGCCCCAGGCTGGCCATACAGGTGCAGAACACGCCAGTGGTGTCATGGTGCCCTTGAACATCACCACTGTGGAGCAGTGCAGGGCAGGAAAGACACACACCATTTGGGAGAGGGTCAGCCAGTCATTGGAGCTGATGTTGAGCTCCTCTTCCCTGTGCAGGATGGTCTGGGAGGAGATGGATATCCTGCACCACGCTTTTCTGCTCCACCAAATGCACAGTCATGATGTAGGTGGAGTGCCAGCAGATGGGTAGGTCCAAGATGAGTTGGTGCTCAGGCTCCTCCCCCTCCCTCTGCCTTGCACACAGCAGATGGACAGACATGATGCTACGCAAGAAGTGGGTGGCCAGGCACTGGCAGGTCTCCAGCAAGGCCCGCATCTCACGGGTGGTAGCATCTCAGGTGGCCCTTACAGTGCTCCCCAGCTCCAGAGTATCTTACACCACCAGATGAAGTGTGTGTACCATGCAGATGATGTCCTTGAGGTGTGTAGCCTTCATGGCTGCCAGCATGTTGGTTTTGTCTTGTGCTCAGGAGAGGTAACCCTCGAGCATTGCCACTGTGGAGTGGTGCATGGTGGACAAGACTCGTTGGTTCATGGTCCTTTGTGAGGGGACAGAGTACCAGGCAGCCAGGTGTTGCAGCAGCTGGTGAAAGGCTATGTCCTCCAAGAGGGGGAAGGGTTGGCCATCCACAGCAATCATCTCACTGATGAGGAGAATGACTGTTTCCTGGGCACTCCACATAGCCCTTCTGGATGGCACTGTTGGCATCCCCATGGGTATGACTTCTTTGAGGGTGGCCTGCCTTGATGTCCAGCCACCCACAGCACCCTGAGTATGGGGATACTTTCTTGAAGGGGCCTCCTGCTCCCCCTCTGCTTCTCCCTGCTGAGAGGGAGTGGGCATCTTCTCCTTCCCACTGGCCACCACACTTTCTTCTGGTGGCAACATACTGTGGAGAATGGAGGAGGACAAGTGTTGGGGGTTTCTGCTCCTCTGGTTTTCTTCTCTTCACTAGAAACAGCTGAGTGGCTGGGAGGTTCTCAATGTTCAGCTGTTTGGTTTAAACTACCAGGGCTTCCTGCTTCCTGTGGCTTTTAAATTTAAATAGCTTTCTGCTCCCCACAGCTTTTTGTGGGAAGCAGAAATCAGGGTTTAAATGGCTGGGAGCCTTGTAAGGCCTGCTTTTAGCTCCCTGCAGATTTTCACAGGGAGAAGAAATCAGGGTTTAAATGGCCCTGTTTTCTGCTCCCCATGAAAAGCCATGGGGAGCAGAAAGCAGGGTTTAAAAGAAGCGGTGAAGTCTCTTCTCCCAGCCACAGCCAACAGAAAGGAAAGGCTGAAGTCCCTTCCCAGGGGATCTCCCCCCCCCCCAACACTTTTCTACTGGTGGTGGCTTGCCATGGCCAGCAGAAAGAAAAGGCATCCTGTGGGATCTTCACTCCTGGTGGATTTTTCTGGGGATCTTCACTTCCACCTTTCTGCTGGTTGTGGGGAAATGCCTTCCAGGGGGTCTTTCACCACCACTCTTCTGGAGGGAAAACTGTGGCCAGCAGAAAAGGATGTGAAATGTCCCCAGGGAAGCACTTTACCCCCATATTTAACCCTGTTGTCCCCCCCCACTTTGAAGCTGTTAGGTTTAAATGGCTCTCAGCTATTTAAACCCTATCAATCTGGTCTCCTTCACTTTGAGGGGGGAGCAGAACCAGAGGGTTTAAACGGCTCCGAGCCATTTAAATTTTCACAGCAGGGAGAAAGCAGGGGATTAAACTTTAATGGTTCACAAACCTATAAAAATGGTTCAGTTCATGAACTGGTATTAGGTTTGGATCATGGTTCAGCCATAGTTCAGCAATGAACCATGAACCAAACTGCAAAAAATGCAGTTCATGCCCATCCCTAGCTGTGGCAGCCCCGTAGCTAAGGAGTTTTGGGGGAGGGGGCTGGGGGCCCCCACAGCCCAGGGCATTGCGGTATCCACCGAGGCAGGGGTCAGCAGCCAAGTGGGGAGGCAGAGAAGTGGGACAGCTCTGGTGATGGGGCAGAGAAGACGCCTCCTTCGCAAGGTCCATCCGCGATCATGACAAAGCAGGATGGTGAGAGAGAGTGGGACAGGATGGGACGGGACGGGACAGCTCCGGGCTCCTTGCTGGGCTCACTCCAGCCTAGGTGGTAGCATTGCTCCTGCCACCTCAGCCAGTGCGGGGCTCGCCGGCTGGCTGCCTGGTCCTCCAGCATGCCTGTAGGCTCCCCGGCTGCTTGCCTCCTGCCTACCTACTGCCCCCAGGTGCCCCGGGCTGCCAAGCCATGCCCAGGTTGGCTCCCTCCATTGCAAGTGAACGAAAGCAGGGAGGGGAGGGAAGGGGGAGTGAGCCAGGCACTTGGAAGCCCTGGCTACATGGCATGCACGGTGGCTGCAGGGCTCAACCAGGGGCCCTCCTCACGTGGGGGTGCACTACTGCCCTCCTCGCCGGCTGTTGGGCTGAGGGCAGTGATGGGGGGAGGGAGGGGGAGCCAATGATGGGGCCCATAAAAACCATGTGGGGGGGGTGGGCCCCATGGGCCCCACGGTAGCTACGGGCCTGTCCTGTGGGCTGGCAGGATGGGTTTAGTGGCTGGGAGCTGGGGCCTGTGGTACAGAGGCTGGAGGACTTCTTCCCCACCTGATAAGCACCCTTTGCACCCACCTTTACTCTCATGGAGTTGTTTCACAATGAGGAGAGTTGGGAGGATATAAAATGTGGGTCCTCAGTTGAGGAACCCACTAGCTAAGCCCCTCTGCTTGTGTGAGCAGAAATACAGGGTGGCTCAGAGGCCTGAGTCTACCTGACACCAAAACCCCAGTCATGAGGGAATTTCGTTCTGCTATTTTGCTTTTAAGAATTTCCCTGCCTCTCTCTGTAACAGTGAACAACCAAGAGAAAAGAGGTTGCAGAACTGAGAGTGTTTACACAACTTTTTGATCCCATAGAACAGAATGGGAACTCTGTTATTGGCAGCCAGCAGTGCCTGTTAAGCTCTAGAAGATTCCTGTTGGTGTTTCCAAGGCTGGAGAATTCCCCCCCCCCGCCTTGGAGTTTTGTAAACAGTTTAATTAAGTCAAGACAGTCTGTCTGAAAAATGTAATCATTAAGGAACTGTCACAAACAGCACCAAAGCTTGTGAAATGTTTGTGCTGGGTGCTCTTCCAAGAACATTGCTTCACAAACCACAAACTGCCCCAAATTTGTGATGAACTTTAGTTATTAAGCCAGTTCATACTTATTAACTTTAGCTATTAAGCCATCTCTAGATTCAATGCCTGTCTAATTTTTACACCAGAAACCTAAGGGCTCCTGCCTCATTTTCATCATTTTAAAGTGTTTGGTGCTGAGCACAACCAACCTCTAAGAAATCTGAAGTTCAAGAATGAGAATTTGATGAGTGCCTTAGGCAACCACATGTAGCTCTTGAAGTGTACCACTTAAAATCCCAAGTTATTAAAAAGATCATTTTAGCTTATCTTTGCCCCTTTCAGCTCCCTCTCTCTACATGCTAAATTAGTTCAAACACAGAGAACTTGACAACTCATTGCATCATAGTTTGAGAGATGAATGTGTGAACTCTTTCATTTGGAAAAATATAGTGTTTGTGGTGATCATCTGATAGCAAAATTCTTCCTTGGTGTATGATTTCTAAGGGATGCTTTAAATATGCACAGAGTGGTGTGATGGTTCTAATGTAAGACTAGAATCTGGGAGATCAAGGTGTGAATCCCCATTCTACTATAGAAAACTCTTTGGGACAGCCAGTCTCAGCCTAACCAATCTCATTGGGTGGTTGTGATGATAAAATGGAACAGGGGAAAAATGCTTTAAGCTGCTTTTGGGTCCCCATTATCTATGTCTCTCCATCACAGAAACCCTATATCTTGTAGCACCCTGCAGTTGGGAAACTTGTTTTTGGACCCAAATGACTTCTCACATCCTCAATGACACTCCAAGCACATCTCCCTTCTGGATTCTTTCTTCATTACTTCAAATTTTGCACAGTAGGATCAGGTGACATATGGGATTTTCTTTCTGCTCTATTAATTTGCTCCATCTTTTCCTTTCAACCTTCCTTTCCAAGCCCAGCCTCCCTGTTCCTCAAACCAACCCTTACCCTCTGCAGGCGCTCGAAAACTCATACCTTGTATGAAACTTGGTTGGTCTTAAAGATACCTCTGGACTCAAATGTTTTTCTTCCTCTTTGGAGGAAACCTCGATCCTTGCTATGTACACTCTGGAGATACTACACACTCATAACAAACTCTGGGGATGGATTCCAATTCTGAGACTAGCCCAAGGGAAAACAAGTCTAGCATAAATAGGATGACTTACTAGGAACATTGAGTGCTTATTCCCCAAAAGCTTGTATAATTTTATATCTGCCCAGTCATTCTAAGCTAAACCTCACTCCCAAACTTGCATTGTTTTCTCAAACTGTGTGGTTTTCCCTCACTTTTCTCCCTGTTATTTTTACATGCTCAATAAAGGTTAAAAGCCAATTACTGCATCCCTCCTCCTGCTCCCACAATTTCACCTAAGACATTGTTCTGCTTAGGATTGTGCCATAGAATACAAGACATAGATTTGTGAATTTGTTTGTTTACTCTCTGGAACACAGAAGGATCCCCACTAGCTGGGGGGAAAGTCTCATCCTGAATTTCTGCATCTTAGTCTGTTGTTAGAGCTGGAACAAGCCTATAGTATATGCAATTCTAAACCTAACTATAGAACTATCAATTTGACCTAGAGAGAAATTACTTGATCTGTTGAACAGTTCATTGAACAGTTCATTAAAAAAAGAAAAGAAAGCAAATAAATGCAATTGACTAAGTGATGCTTAAGAACTGTCCCTGCAATCTCATAGCAGAGGAAATCACTCTTTACACCAGGGATTTTGTTGATTCTGGAGCCAGAATATCCTACATTCATCTGATATTCACCTGAAAAGTAGGATGCCATATATCCTGTTACCTCAGTCTTGTCTCTCCATCACTATATCATTCTGCAGTAACTCATGGGCTTCCTTGGGAATGGCATTCTTATTGGCTGTTTTTGAGGCAGATTTGTTTACTTC
Source organism: Gekko gecko (assembly GCA_029375565.1). NCBI lineage: Eukaryota > Metazoa > Chordata > Lepidosauria > Squamata > Gekkonidae > Gekko > Gekko gecko. The sequence continues at coordinate 136,075,516 of JAPDNY010000003.1, read as the reverse complement.
CAACCTATACCTGAAACTATGGCATTGAGAGCATAATTAGTAGTTACTGCATAGTGATCCAGAACTCTAGCTGCAGTAGAGAACACTGAGTCACTCCTGCATACACATAACCAGGCAGTGACTCTAAAAGGATACCATATTGTGTGGAACACACACGTTTCATTAAAATACTCTGCATTTTAGACCACATGATACATGGATGGTCTTTTAAAAAAACCCCAAAGTATTCCAATAGCATTGGCTAAACACATAGATATTAAACAGGTGAAGCATTCCCTACCACGGAGATAAAGTGATGGGAAAAGATTCAGGCATTTAATTTCTGCATGTTAGGCTGCTACTACAGAACAGGAACAAGGCTAGCAAGAGACTTGGCAGCACTAGTAATCATTCTGATTGTGAATGGCTAGAAATGCATAATGTCCATTCCCACTGTTGATTTCCTCCTCTCATCGAAAGCTCCTTGGAGCAGGGACCTGTCTCTAGTCATATTCCTGTGTAAAACAACATGTACAGTGATGGAGTTACATAAATAATGAACAATTAAAATTATAATATAGGCATGATACTGCTTTCATTTAGTAGAACTGCAGTATTAATGGTAGTAGAAAGTGCCATCAAATCACACCAGACTTATGGCGACCCCTGTAGGGTTTTAATGGAATAGACTAACAGAGGTGGGTTTCTTTGGTGGTCTCCCATTCAAATACTAACCAGGGCTGATCTTGCTTAGCTTTTGAGATATGATGAGACTGGGCTAGCCTGGGCCATACCTGTCAGGGTGCTGCATTAACAGTGCATCCCTTACTAGGGTTATACCCATCTAAGCCTGTTGACTTCAATGGACTTAGAAAGGAGTATTCTGTTTAGGATTACACTATATGTCTAGTAAAATATTACTTCCAATTAATCAAGCAATGCACACACACACAAAAATACCTGTACTTATAAAAACTGCAGGTAGCAGGTGCAACTTAGAAGGGGCATTCTCACCTTTATACCCCACAGGAGAGTGTTCCTCTTCTAAAAGGATGCTTACTGTGATGTGCATATGTGTCATCTTCAGAACTATAGTTTTATTCATATGCAACTGTATGCCGATGTATTCAATGAAAATGATATGAAGAAACTGATAAATGTTTCTGTAACTGTGTGTAACTGAGTGACAGTCCTAAAAATTTGACAGAGGCTATGCATAACTCATTTTATCAAAATTACTCACTAGCCCTTTCAACATTCAGAAACATCTTTTCTTAAACTATCATAAACAATGAATTAATATGAATCAAGAGAATATGTTAAGATATTGAATTCTGTAGAAGAATAAAGACTAACAGTCTTTTTAAAACCATAAAGCCATAGTTTAAAACATGTTATAATTTACAACCATATGCTATTAGATAACATATTTTATATTCATATATTAATGTCATCATAATATAATTTATTCTTGATGGAAAAAACAACCTGTCCACTAATGGCCAGTAAAACATAACACAATGATACTAATTAATTATAAAACATCATTGGCCTTCCACCAGAGGGCATCCTCAGTAAAATATTTTAATCACAGGGACAATGGTGTATTTATAAGCTAGCAACAGGGGCACACAGTTTATCAAGTAATTATGTTGGCCGACTCCATATTTATGCTTTGCATAAAATTATCAATATTTAATATACAATATTTATATTTAACAATATATAGTTACCTTTTCAGGAAACTATAATGAATTATCTAAATAATAATGAATTATAACAATGTCATCAAAATAACCAATAAACAACCACATGTTTGATGAGACAGTTGGAGTATATACATTCTTACTGCTCTTTGGATAATCAGTTCACTTACACCTTCCATTTCACTAAAGTTCTGGAACAGCCATCAAAGTCTTCCTACCATAAAATGAGTAAGTTCCATAAGATACATATGAAAACTACAATTTGAGTATGTTGTTATGAACATGAAAATATTAATGTTAGGTAGCCATATCTATTAAGGAAACAAATATGAATAAAATAGTCCATTTTAGAATTTACTTCATATGATTAATATTTAATCATATTTTCCATTCATATCAGACAGGTTCAGATTGATACAAATAATGTAATCTGAGATATAAATCTATCCAGCGCTATCCATCTATCTCTTACAGCTTTTACTAAAGTTCTGATCGTGCTGTCCTGTTTGTCTACAAGCCTGGTTTAGCTGTTTTTGAAGAGACTGTATCTTTCCTTTGCAGGAAATATTCAGGGGGGGGGGGCGCTTATACTGCAGCAATCTCTCCTAATATGCTCTATGGCGCTTGCACTGCGCAACTGGGTCAGCCTATGCGTCAGGAAAGAGGGACAGACGTGGAAATCCGAAAGTTAATTGTCAGCGTCTTGTAAATCCCCGTTTTCTTTGAGACGTGCACTGTTCTCTGGAAAACCTGGAGAGGGACCTTGACACAGCTCCTGTTTGGTTTCCATGGCATCCGTTCTTCATTGACTTCATTGTAATGAGTCCGCCCAATTCCCCTAGAACGCTGATGATGGAGAAAATCTTCCGATTGAGCTTTCCGTGGTGCTGAGAAAACCCGAGCGCATGCCGTGCTCATGAGGTGCTGTCTATGGTGCTGAAATCCCTCTGGAGCGCACGGAAGTGATAGGGGTGGTGGACGGGAGCCGCCAAGACGCGCGGCGTATTGACCTCCAAGTCTTCTTTACATTACTCTTTCAAGCACTGGAACGAGTGGCTGATGAGTTGGACGCTAGTAATGGTAGCTCTGTCCCTGCGCCAGAGCTTGCAAAACAGTCAGCAAGGGATTCACTTAAACTGGTTGGAGGTGGGCAGTGGGAAGGTTTGCGCGCATCCTCTTTTGAAAGCTACTCTGCCTGACGGCTCTCTTCATATCCCAAGCGCAGGAAAATAATCGGGAGAAAACCGGGATTTTATTTAATACATTGGACTTTCATTCAAGACTGCTGCCTTGTTCAAGCTAGTCATGACACCTTTTGGTAGGGGACCTCGCACTCCTAAGAAGACGGTCTAGTTGAGTCTCCTCTCCTATTAGGAAATCCGTGGGCTGCATGTAGACGTTGAATTTCCTCTTTCTGGCTCTCTCTCTCTTTCTCTTGCCCTCTCCCACAGTCACATACACAGAGCCTCTCTGTGTGTGTCTCCCTCCCCCTCTGTCTGTCTGTCTCTCTCTAGCATACACTCTCATCTCTTTATCTGGATACACACCAATAGCCATTTTACGGGGGAAAGTTAGAGATGAAACCAATATGAGCCATCATCGCTGTTTGTAAGAGTGCTCGAGTTAACCAAGCAAACGCCAGTTCAAACCTTTACAGAAATGGAGTCGGTAAAACAAAGGATTCTGACCCCTGGCAAGGAGGGGCTGAAAAATTTTGCTGGGAAATCACTTGGTCAACTCTACAGGTAAGGAAGAGGTTCTCTTGGGCAGGAACGTATTACTGGGATTAATGTGGAGCGAAGAGGACGGATCACTTCTGATAAGATAATAATTATATACATTTGGCTTAGTAAGAGATTAAAATCTATTTATAGATATTCCTTGTGCTCTTTGAATTTTGCTAACTATAACTGAAATGAAGTAACACCGAAGAGGTTAGGATATTTAAAGATTAAATATCCCTACTTACACACATTTGTTTTGAAGGAGGAGCTATTGGTTTTAATACATTTGGCTTGCAAGTACTGTCCTTAGATCACAGTCTTACTTATCACACCGACACTGGGTGCTTTGCTCATTAATTTAGACCTATGTAATTTGGATTTCAAATCCAAGGTTACATACTTCCTTGTATTTGAAAATATATATATTTTATTTTGTTTGGTTTTAACTTTGCAATGTATTTATAGGAAAGTTCCCACCCACCCCAAAAAATATGGTTTCTTATTTGGAATAACCTTTCCCTTGTGTTATGAAGAAAAACATGGAGATGCATAATTGATAATCCAATGACTTCTCTCTGGAACACGCAAACAGTGTAGACCAAGAGAAAGAGTTACATTAAATGTATCCTCCTGTTGAATAACATGTAAAACTACATTACAGCCTCAAAAGCAGAGGTCTCTCATCCTCAAGAAATCTCTAAACCTGAGTAGCAATCTGTAGACGATGCCAATTGAACTGAAAAGTACTGCAATCTTTGCTCTGAATTAGACAGAAATCCAAAACGAAAGTCGTCGGTAAACCAAACAATCGTATCTTAGAAAGCAGTGGAAAAGTAAAAATGATTATTTCAATAGTGTCGCAAAGCTTCTTTTAAAACAATCGTCATCCCCCCCCCCCCATGCTCAACCAGTGGCAGATTCTTTTAATACCTGCCTGGGAAGGTCACCTTTTAATGAAATCTACCAATGCGGCAGTCCTTTCGGAAGCCATGCTGTAGAGCTGACAACTTTACGGTATGCCTCCCCTTTTGTAATGGTTAGGAAATGAAAACGATACTGGTTGAGAACTCCAAAGCTATGCATCGATATCTGTTTGAATGGAACTAGACTGGCTCTTTAAAAAACAACAGCAGCCCTACCAACCCACGTATTTATCATGCCCACCCCACGCAAAGGTTGCTTTGAATCACTGAGAGAAAACAAACATTAAATATAATGAACGCAAACGACTGGGCTTTAAAGTTTTATTTTTAAAAGAACGTTTCATTAGGAATGCTCCGTTTCTAGGAATGTTCGATTTTGTAAGAGCTATAGAAATGAAATGATCGTAAGGAAAGCAGATTCTATTTTTCCTCTCTTGATATCAGTTTGATATCAGATATTACCTTTTCATCCTCCCACATTTCTTTCTTTGGTCGATGATCAAAATAAGCAGTAGTGACTATTGAGGAAGGGTTTCTCTGTATCATTGAAATAAACACATATAATCTTATATGATTGTCTATTGTCTCGGATGCTTCCTTGGACGAGCATGGAATGTGACTAGTTAGGATGCAGGTGCTATGTTGTTTTAGGCATAAATTCAATCCCTATTGTAAAGGGAGGCGGAGTCTCATAAGTGATTTCATGGGGGAAATAATCTGCACCCTTAAATTAGCTAATACGCCGCCACTGGATGGGAGATTCTCCTGGTAATAGAGAATCGTAATAAACGAACGTCTGAAGATAGACCTGATCCCGAAAAGCGCTTGATCCTGATCCCAGACACAAGCATGTTTGTTTCCAGCGTCCTTGTTCTCCATCGAGTTAACGTCTATGCTGTCCAAGATGGCTCAAGTAAGGGAGGGAGGATTCCTAGCAATGAGACCCCAAGTATAAAACTATAGCATGATGGAATGTTTGGGAGAACTCCGTCTCCCGGGCCCTCCAAATACTCCTGGCACAAGAATCAGCGCAAATTAAAGAAAGGTTCAGTTCACAGTATGAATGTAGCAAAGCAACTGTTGGTGCAATGCAAGCCCGTATAAGTTTTTGTTAGTATTCGCAGAATGCTAAAACCGTAATCGATTTGATATTTATATAATTTTGCTTAATACACAATCTGAGCCTAATCTCAACATAAAGAGAATGTAGGCCGTTCAGTATTCTTGGGGGCTTTAAAGAAATACCAGATTGCAAGGCATGAAAGGCATGAACTTGTAAAATCGTTGGTGTATGGCTGATATGTGCTTGCTGGAAACGTGCGAGACAGCCATTTTGTGCTCTGAAATAAAAGCAGACACCGGCCAATCTTTGCCAATCGCTGTTCTTTCCCTCTCGACATGCCCCTCCGGGATGCAGGGTTTGCGCGTTTCCCCCTAGTGTTGGCCATTAATTATAAGTCAGTTAAGCCCATTCCTCAAAGCAGTGTTTTTAGTTTCCAAGATCATTCTGTTCTTCTCTGAACTATCCAACATGGCGTCTCTGCAGTGATGCAGGGGTATTTCCTATGCATTTAAGCAGGTGTACAAGGAATGGAAAGAACATTTGGCTGGCCTGAGTGATATGTATGTGAATCCCATGCAGATATTGATTCCTATAAACGTTTAGACCTTCCGCGTGCCTAGGTCACATTGTATAGCCAGCAGCCCCTCGTTGTTATCTCAGGGATCTGCACTCTGAACATGCTCAGAAGTGCCCTGTCTTTCAGCAAGCCTTGACCTTGAAGATATATATTCCAAGACCTAGTTCCAACCAAGCCACGGATTCAACATTTTTTAAAGCAGAATATGTACATGACAAATTTGAGGGGGGAAGGGAAATGAAGGGGAACAGACAGTAATCTGGCTGCTCCTTTTCCTTGGAGTCCTTTGACTGACTTGTCCTTTTTGATCGGGCAGGGTCCTAGAGAAGAGACAGAAGACTGGAGACAACATCGAGTTGACGGAAGATGGGAAACCTTTGGAGGCGCCCGAAAAGAAAGCACCAGTGTGCGATTGCACCTGCTTTGGGCTCCCCCGGAGATACATCATTGCCATCATGAGTGGACTGGGCTTCTGTATCTCTTTTGGAATCCGCTGCAACCTGGGAGTAGCCATCGTAGACATGGTGAATAACAGCACTGTACACCGAGGAGGGAAAATCATCATCAAAGAGGTGAGACGCCCTGGGACAATCGTCCTCCGCGCCAGACCCCTCAGTCCGATCAGCAGCGTGACTTCCACACGCCCTTCACGTTGCCCAGAAATCCGCAGCCAAGCCGTTACCCGCGTGTTGCGGGTCTGGCTCCAGATCTGAGGAAAGTTCAATTAGCATTATTGGGCTTTCGTCAGAGTAAAACCAGTTCTTAAGAGAAACGGTTAAAATATGTATGCCCACTGTTCTTTCTCCTCCTTCATGCTCCTTTCCCAGTTGTGTTGCCTATTTCTTTCCTTATTTCCCTGCTCAGATACAATGCGGTTGCTTCTGGTACCAGTAAATCACTCTCCTCACCTGACCTCAGATTCCCCCCCTCCATTTAATATGAAGCCCTCTTCAAACCAGCGGGACTTACACCCCGCCCTCAACCCATTCCCCGGATGTTCCATGTATTTCAAGTGAACCCCCCTATCCCTAGCTCTGCCTAGTAGGATCACAGTCGAGATGGATTTAAAGTCTGGTCATTCAAGGGACCCAAAAGACGTCGGTTAGGATCGACGTGCTCGCCTATCCTTCCCTTGGCTCTTGACGAACAAGTCGCTCCATGCACCCAACCCAGAGCGCAGGTGCTACTTGACCACGTCTGTACCCAACTCTTGGCAAAACTGATACCTGTCGGGGCTGGAGGCGTATATTTCCTCCCTGTGAATAGCTATGGTAGATAAAAATATGCGTTATATTAATAACACGACACCAAGTAGCAAAATACCGAAAAAGATCGAGCAGCCGCTGTTAGGGCTGTGTTTGGAATTAACCAGACACAATTTAGGTGGGAGGTTCTATGCTGATTTTTTGAAAGCAGCTCCATTTTTTTAATTGAGAAAGAGGTAGGCGCGGGGGGGGGTGTTGAGGGAGAGAGACAGAGAGAAAATGCGTGTGGGCGTGACAGGGGAGGGAGAGAGAAGAATATCTGGAAGTAGGTCACAAGGAAACTAAGTAAATCTACAGCAGCAACTCCCCAGACAGACAAAAAAAGAAAAGAAAAAGGTGGGGCCGAGAAGAGAAGAGAAGAGGAGCTGGGTATGGAGACGGATTGGTGCACAGTGTTGAAATATGGAATCTCAGACCAAGGCTTTTAAAAGGGAGATTAAAAAAAAATACTGAGAAAAGAAACCCTTTGATTTACCGTATTATAGTCAATGGAGAACATGAAATAGTTCACCGTTTTTTCTATTAAAATTCATTTAAAAAGGAGTCAAACTAAAATCGAGGGGAAAAGTCCGTCATTAAGGAAAGTGCCCTACAGAATCGCGTGCGAAAACTGGAGTGGGTGGCGAGTCGGCTTGAATCACGCCTTCGCCTACTACTAGCGTCCCCTTCCTTGAGCCAGCCTTCTCTAAAATGCGGGTGACAGAAAGGAATGTTTTTGGTCAGTCTAGTCGAGATTGGGCCGTGGGCAACAGAAGGAAGCCCCCCTCCTCCTCTTCTTTCTGGACTAATGGAGTCCCACAGACCCCCTCAGAACCATTCATTATCCTTTCTCTTTTTTAAAAAACGGAGTAACTTTTATTAAGAAAACAGCCATTCGGAATGCACTGGTTACCTCCCCCCCCCGCCCTTACCATCGCCTCCATCCGCAGATGTGCTCGATTTATGCTGCAGCCTATCTATTGCTTTAAACCGGGGGGGGGGTCGGTACTGATTGGATTTTGCTGGATTTTTGTGGCTGACAGCCGACAGGTGGTCTCTGTTATTACTCGAATCCCCACAGCCTTTCGCCTGGTCTTGAAAATGGCTTTGATCCGCCCTGATGACAATCCCACCTTCTCTCTCTTCTTTCCCCATTGCCTGGCCCCTTTCGAAGAAAGCGAAGTTCAACTGGGATCCGGAGACCGTCGGCATGATCCACGGCTCCTTTTTCTGGGGCTACATAATCACGCAGATCCCTGGGGGGTACATTGCATCCCGTCTGGCAGCTAACAGGTAATGGCAACCTAATCTCTCTCCTAGGCGTGCGCTGCAAGGCAACAAAGAGGGGAAGTGCCTGCTCCGTGTTTTGGGCCGGGCTCGTGTTTCTAAACAGTCTGCAGCCGAAGCAGACATAACAAGAGCGGGAGCAGAGCCACGCAACCTGCTGGGGTTGGCTCAGGACTTCTTTCCTCCCAGGACAGCTGGTTGCTGTAGACACGTTCGGATCACTTGATGAGCCCGGCTAGCCAGGCTATTTGGCCTCCGAGCGCGGGGAAGGGCCAGATCAGGGCACGCAGACTCGTGGGTTGTGACCCTAGGAATCCTTACCGGGCCAGGAGCCCCACTGACCACAACAATGCCACTTACTTCCGCATAAATATGCGTGGGATCCTTTGGCTTGAAAGCCTGGTAACAATGCAAATTGCATCCGCAGCGAATGGGAAAGCAACCCCGCCACACGTGTGCGTGGGTGGTGTGTATGCGAGCGCACAGATCATGCTGCTTTGGCTTTACCAGCCAATCGTTGCAGGTGGCGCCACATAATGTTTGGGTTACATTTACACAGCAGAGACTTTTCACAGCCGAACAGAAGGCGCCACCGCTGACAGCTCCAGAGAAGACTTCGACTAGCGTTCCTCAAATTCGGGCTGGACTCTTCCCCCTCCCCCTCCTAATTTAAAGCCTTTGCCGTGCAGTCCTTAGCGGAGTTGCATTCTTCTACGTCTGTTGAAGTCAAGGGGCTTAGAATAGGGTGACTGTTTAGGGTTGCACGGATGGTATTTGACAGTTCGATCCTAAAGGGAGTCCACACCCTAATCCGGACAGTCAATTGATTTAGAAGGGCATAGCCGTTTACTATTGCTCCAAAAGTCTACTTCTCAAGGAAAGCGACTGCTCGCACTCCATCCTCAACATGAAACTTTGGAGGTCAGTTTCATTTTAGACCAGACTTCCTTTCGACTGGTTTTTCTCTGTTAATTAGATCCTCGGAGAAAAGAGAGAAAACCCTTCGAAATCCACCTAGGAGCGTCAAACGTTTCAGCGTCTGTGGGGTGACTATCATGTTGCCTTGTGCTGCTAAAGCCATTTCTACTGCTAAAATAATAATAATAATAATAATAATAATAATAATAATAATAATAATAATAATAATAATAATAATAATAATAATAATAATAATAATAATAATAATAATAATAATAATAATAGATATCCCTTGGATCAAATCTAAAGCGTTTTTCTCAAAACATCACCCTCTCATTGCTCTGTAATTAATTATATGGCTATCCAGATAATATTAGGATGATTTTCATGGATGAAGCCTGGATGAAAACCAGCGTACTGTTGATTGGACATTCACTCTGAATGGGAGCGGATGCATGTATTTGCTTGACAGTCAAGCTCATTCTAGCCGGCCCGTTGGGCGCTCTGTTCCTACTGGCTCCATATAGTAGAGCCCCCCCCCTCCCCCGCTTTCTGGCCCAGTTATTCTAGTAGGCCTTTCTTAAAGGGCTGATCCAGTCATTGATTCAGAGTTGAGTAAGTTATGATTAATTATTTTTTCCCGTTCTTAACAAAGAGACTATGTAACTCGGAGATCTAAAGTGGCTATTAATGGATCCGAATAGACTGAATGAGCTGCCCTCTGCACGAAGCGGAGGAAAGGGGAAAAAAATGGTTTCCAAGAGCTTTTGCACAATGAAAAGGAAGTGCAGATGGCGCAGGGTCTTAAGGCTTCGTTTCTATGGTGTCTGGCAAGGAGGTTTCAGGCACCCAGGGGGTGATTCTACCTGTTAATTAGATCCTCGGAGCTTTCCGACCGCACGAGGCTTTCAGAGCCACACTCAGTCGCTCGGAGGGGCCGGGAAAAGGTCCAGCGGTGCCGCTTTGGAGGGCCGAGCGGAGCTGGGCGCAGCTGGGTGTTTGGAGCACTTCACAGGCTCCGGAGCGGCTGGAGAGTGGCGCGTGCTAAAGAACAAAGTCGCCTCCGCCGGCCCCTCGAGAGCCCCATTCAAGGGAAACCAGTCTGTAACCTTATAGACCTCCGGCTGTCAGCTGATTCAGGCTTATCGTGAGGCGGCGAGAAGAAACTGTAGCCTTCATTTTATGCACACTAAACTGATGTAGTGGAGCAACAATTGAGTTGCTTACAGCAGCCCACCAGCTTTATGAACAAGGAAGGTGGTTGATCTACAGGTTCCTTCCATATCTCCCCCTCCCCTCGGGGATAAATTCACCAACCCTGTATCCACACCTCACGCACAGCGTTCAGTACACAGGACTTTCTTAAATATGTATATGGGCCTGTCCTATGAGAAAATGTGCCACCCTCTATTGGTTGGGGAGGAAACAATCAGGCTTCCTCTTGGAGGGATTTGCTAGTGGTAGCACCCCTTCCTCCGGTGTGCAAATGAACAGAGGACATTGTGGATGTGTGTGCCGGGACCCTCCTATCCCCATTCTAAACAACAGAGTCCGAGCGAGAAATGTTTTCTCCCGAAGGGATTTCCCCCTCCTGTTTCATATACGTGAACGATCTTTTCCATTAATTTGTGTTGATCATCATCATCATCATCATCATCATCATCATCATCATCATCATCATCATCAATAGCCATTCCACACACAAAAGAACCTCCTCAAGAAACAGGAAACAATCCATAGACAAAAGAACCTCCTCAGGAAAGCTCCTCCATTAGCATGTTCATAGCCTGGAATACTACTACAAGATAATGACTCAGCCCTACCCCACCTTCCAGGGTAGATATAAATTACCTGCCTACCATTTTTGTTCTCACCCTGACACAGAGAGTACTCTGTCTTTCTGTGTTATACCTCTGAGGATACCAGTCACAGCTACTGGCAAAACGTCAGGTCCCACAATGCCAAGACTAGGGCCACACAACCAGGAAAATCTACAGCAAATTAATAATAATAATGATGATGATGATGATGATTGATGAATGGTGAATTGAAGGAACATAAGAGGAGTGGTATTGAATCAGGCCATAGAATCCACAATCCTGTTTCCTATGATGACCAACTAGATGGTTCAAGAAGGCCAATAAGCAGGCAGGGAGGTCAAAGCCCCTAGTATATAGCCTGCCTCCAGCAAATATATTTTCTCTGAATAAGGAGTTTCCGTTTGACCACGATGATTAATAGCTATCGCTGCCCTTGTTGTTGTTGTTCGGTCGCACAGTCGAGTCCGACTGTTCGCGACCCCATACGTATCACGCCAGACCCCCCTGTCTTCCTCCGGAGTTCGATCAATTATCTTCCACTAAACGCATCTTTTGGGGCCATCTAAACTAGTGGCCCCTCACTATGTCGTGTGGAAATGAGTCCCATACGCTGATTATGCATCCCGTGATCGGCGGCAAAGAGTAAAAATGGGAGTCGGAATGGTTCTCAGTCTAGCTAAGGAGCTGGAATACGCGGGTCTTCTGCTTTCTGTGCTAGTCTATAGGATCGACCGAGAACGACAGACGTCAACTGAGCGCAAGAGCGAGTCAAACTGAAGGTGCCGGTGGAAAGAAAGGGCGGGGAGGCAGAGAGATTCCAGACTCTGGAGGGTGCTTGGCTGTGTACGGTCGGCGGCGGCAAGAAATTGCCCAACCCGCAACATTGCCGAAATTACAAAGGCTCTCGACACTAATCGGGGCTTTAAGCTCCAATTGCAGCTATTTTCCTACAATGGCACCTCTTTAGACAAGAGAAAGGGCAAGAAAGCTCCAGTTAATACTTAATTCAGGCTCCCACCAGCGAACCCTTTTCACAACCCCACTGCATCTCGTCCTAAATGGAAAACAATGATTATGCTTTTACTGAACCCAATTCGTTTTAGCTGGCTCTTTAAAGGCACCAACGATGTTTCCTGCCTGCTCAGGCGCAGTCCTTGCTCTGCCAAGCGAGAGGCACCAAGGTTGCGTCTGACGTCTCTTAGAAAGCCCTGCGATCACGCGAGGGGGCGGCTATTTTTCAATGAGCAGCAGGCGGGGCGCGTGCCCCGGGGGACCCCATGCAAATGACAGGAGGCGGGCCATGTTGGGAAGGGGAGTCGTATTTTCATCCTGTATCTCCAAAACCCCCTTCGTTCTTGCTAGTAGCCAAGGGCGTAGACTTTCCAATTTTCCGGGGGGGGCTGGGGCTGGGCCATAGGCATTGCTGTGCTAGGTCCTTAAAAGAACTGATGCCCAGTGACATCATAGGGAGGAGCCAGTGACATCACAGGCCACTGTCACTATTTATGGAGGTGGAGCTATGTGGGATTTAGGAAAGGGCTCTCCAGAAATTTAGGGGGGCCTGGGAATCCTTGGGAACCCCCCTAGCCAGGCCCCAATGGCTCAGAAACAAAGTATGGCATGGGCCTGAAAGTGACATCACATGAAGGGGTGGGGTTTTGGTGCAGGATGTGACATCATTGGAAGCAGTGGAGCTTTGGAAGTGCAATCACCTAACCTTTCACCTGGAAGTGACATCACAGAAAATGGCATCACAAAGTGATGTCACATCCTTGCTAGGCGCCACCCCTATGGTTTGCCTAGGGGCAGTTTGCCATTGCCTGCCTCTGTGTAGTGGTCCTGGACTTCCTTGGTGGTCTCCCATCCAAGTACTAACCAGGCCTCCCTGCTTAGCTTCTGAGATCTGGTGAGATCGGGCCAGCCTGGGTGGGGACAAACAAGTATGCAGGATTCTGTAAAATTCCATTCTGACTCCTTGTGCTGTTTAACATATACATGAAACAACTGGGGAGTTTTGACAGGATTTGGACTTCATTGTTACTACTGTACACATGACATTCATAGTAAGACTTCCAGGTATTTCCTGTGTGCTTTATTTGAGCCATATAGAGGCACAGCCACTGAATGGAGGTGGGGACTGGTAGACTTGGTTGAGAATGCACCATCTAAATCCATTCAAGTTATAGAAAGGATAGAAGTGAGGCCTACACCACTATTAGTGAGTGAATTTAAAATGTATAATTACCTAGGCCAGTACACCCTCTGCCAGCTCTTAATGCTCAGCTGTACTATGAACTGAGCAACCTTAGACACCCAAAGGCAGCTGCTCTGTTGGATGCACAGAACTTATTTACAATTAATTTTTTACTCTCCAGTAAGCTGCTGATTTCTGTGAAACTAAAGGCGAAATTGAATGAGACATTAGAGAGCTGTGATTGAATCTCTCACTGTCTTTAATTTTAAAAAACTATGCAGGAGCAGTGTGTGTCCATGTGTGTGTGAGAGAGAGGTATGTGTGACACCTAAATTGCCTTTGTTCCAAATGCTTACTGAGAAAACTTGTAAATAGCAAACTAATTCTGAATAAGGATGAGGGATGTTTGCCTATCAATCCTCTTGTATTCAGGGTTCAATTACTGTAAGTGGCTTACTGCTTATTGATAAAATTTGTTTCTTGGGGTACATGACTGTTCTGTGGTGTTTCCAGCTTTTAGTACAGGAGAGCCAACTTTCCTTAAGTTTAATACATTTTCCAATTGAAAGTTGGTTTGATAAGGAAGGGCTATTTCACAAACATCTAAGCATATTGCACAACATCATGAGTTGATTCCCCACTCCTCCTCCACATGAAGCTAGCTGAGTGACCTTGGGACAGTCACTGCTGTCTCTCAGCCCCCTCTACTTCACAGGGTGTCTGTTGGAGGGAGAGGGAGAGAAGGAGATTGTAAGCCACTCTGAGACTCCTGGTAGTGAAGAGCGGGGTATAAAAATCACAAATTCAAGTATTTCTTTGCTTTTCATTGAAATCTTGGGCACTCATCAGAGCTCAGATAGCAGTGCAAGTACCCCCAAAGGCTGATTTTTAAGGCATTAGGGAACTGTGCAGTCCCTGACCTATCCCTCAGGGCACAGTACAGAGAAGCTCAAGGGACTTGGTAACAAAAGTTATACATCTCCTTGCTCTCCGCTGCCCTCCCCCAACATTCCCTGCCAGCATTACCAGAGACTCAAGCTGCGGACAAGCTGAGCTCGCTATGAAAACCTCCCCCCAGCCAAACAAACCCAGCCACCCACCCCGGAACGAGGGGAGGGGGAGAGGGGGAGAAGGGGAGTGGGAGAAGGACCTCACGCATACACACACAACCCTGTCTCCAGAGACAGAGCACACGTCTCTCCCCTCCCCCGCTGTCTCGCAGGCAGTCGCAGTGGCTAAAGTAGGGGGAGGAGAAGGCGATGGCGGGCTCTCCCCATCCACTTCACATGGGCCACAGTCACGACTAGGATTTGACTACATCAGAGCCCTTCAGCACAATCTTTGCAGGCAGGAAAATGAGGGGGAAAGCAAACCAGTCTTTCCATTCTAGTACAAAAGCAACAGGCTGCAGCCAGAGAGATGAAAGCGGGCACAGCAAAGGTGAGCCAGAGTGGAGGCAGCCCAGCGCCTCCCTCGCCTGCCATCTAAGCAAGGAAAGCCACCAAACTTAGCAGTGCTCCAAACACTTTCCGCCAGCCAAACAACCCCCCCCCCCCCCAGAGTGGCTCAGTGGCTGGCTGGCAGCCTCTCCAAGCCGGCTGGCCAGCTTGGAAAGGCAGCGGGCAAGCTGAGCACGCATCAAACACTTGCAGTGAGCTAAGCACACACCAAACACATGCGCACAGTCAAACATTTCCCCCCTCACCCCACCTACCCCAGAGCGGCTCAGTCGCCTGCAGTCTCTGCAAGCCGGCCAGGGAGAACTGAGTAGGCTCCAAACATGCGCACAGCCAAAGAACCCCCACCCCAGAGCAGCTCAGTGCCAGCTGAGCACACACCATTCAGCCACTCCAAGCCAGCTCCTCCATGGAGGCCAGCTCCCCCCCCCAATCTCCCGGCATGGCTTGCCTCGCCGGGAGCGCGAAAAACAGCAACAGAAGCAGCATGAGGCAGCATGAAGCAGCACGAGGCAACACGAGGCTTCCCTTGGCTTTCCCCACCCCCATGGCTGCCCACGCTGGAGCTCAGGCCAGCTCCTTACCTTTTCCTGTGGGAGATCAGAATAATTTAGGGCTTATGGGAGCTGGGGGTGGGGCTTAGCTTTCAGGAAGCAAGCCCTACTCTCCTCCCACCACATCCGGAGTCTCAGAAAGCGGAGGGGAAAAAACTCTCCGCTTTCCAAATGGGTTGGGGATGGGGTTTTTTTTTTGCCAAGGTTTGTGAGTCTGGTTGCCCGGGGGGCTCAGGGAAATTTCGGGGGTAGCCTGAGCCCCAGAGCCCCCCTGGAGTTGACGCCCATGCTAGTAGCCGTCCTCAAGTCAGTCAATCCTTTCACTCCATTGACTGTTTTGCTTTTTAACGATTTAATCGACAACCCACCTGATTAAATTAGATAACAATTAGAGTTCAGGATTTCAGAGGGCAGGAAGGGTTGCATCAGTGTTTAGTTTTTGTGGCTCTTATACATCCAGGGAAATGCTGATCGCCACTTTGGGATCAGGTAGCAATTTTTCTCCAGGCCAATTTGGCCGAGGATCCTGGAGTTTTTTGGTCATCTTCTGGGCATGGAAGAGGGCTCACTGGGGGTGTGGGGGAGCTGTGAATTTCCTGCATTGTACAGGGGGTTGTAATAGATGACCTTGGAGGTCCTTTCTAACTCTTATGATTCTGTGATTCTAAGTAAAGAGAGAAAATAATCTGAAAGCCTCTGTTCAAATCTAGACATCATATACATAAATCAAGAAAAGGACATGCATTGTTTGGCCCAGGTTGTCAATGCTGTACAGTTTAGCAATAGGGAATAGTGGAAGTTTAGACCCTCCATTCATCTGTGATTAATTAATAAATCAATCACACCAATCTGGACATTAATGAGCTGTTGTTACGCACACCTTACTGAAGTGCTCTAACAAATCAGATCTAGTGATTAGGAAGTATGTAAGAGGGAATCAGGAAGAAAATGAGAAGACAGCCATATATGGAGAGGTAGAGATTGTTTTATTTCTATAATGCTGAGCTAAAACATCTAAACATGGTAATAGTAAGTAGTGGAGTAGATACAGATGTGTGATTTAATATGCTGGTAATGCACCAACACTTTTCTTTTAATACTGAGTCTATTTACACCCCCATAAATACATTACTGGAAACAAGTCACATTGATTTAAAGGCCCTTCCCGCCACAAAAATGATGCCCCCAGTAGCTCAATGTGCAGTGCGATGTCTACACATGTTTCTTGTGTGGCTCAGTGGCTCCATTCAGTTCAAGAGAAGGAGAGAGGCATGTGTGTTGGACTCTGGGTCTTCAATAGGGAGGTTTTTATTATTGGAACAAGTGGGGACCCGTTCTTGTGGGAGCAACCATCCCATTCCCCCCACCTTTGCTTCTCCCCCTGTCCCCCTCCCTCTCTTAGTCTCTCACTCTTTCTCCCTCCTGCCACCACTTTTCTTACTCTCGCCTCCATGCATGTTACTTTCTCTCTCTTTCTGCCCCACACCCCATCACTCTCTCTTTCTGCCTCCCCCATAACTCTCCTGGCCTCCTGCCTGCTTCCTTTCCCACACAACAGCAGCAGTGGTGGTGGTGCTCCCAGCTGTCCACCTGCTCCCCCCCCACAACAGCAGTGGCAGTGGATTTCAGGAATCACAATGTATCTCCCAACTACAGAAATCAGTTCCCCTTAAGGGTTGCAAACTTCGGGTCAGAAAATTGCTGGGGATTTGGAGGTGGAGCCTTGGGGTTCTATGAGAAAAGTCCACAGAAAAAAAGCCCACTCGGAAAAAAATCCCATACACCAGAAAGCCCATACAGAAAGAAGTCCACATGGAAAAATATCATGTAAAGCACCATAGACCAGAGGTTCCCAAGCTTATTTGGCCTACCACCCCCTTTTCAGAAAAAAAATTACTCAGCACCCCCCTGGAATCTACTTTCAAGAAGTGGACAAAAAGATGCAGTGACAAATTTGCACATAGTAAAGAAAGATGTTGTTGGCCTGAAGCCAGAGGCCAGCAGCAACCACCACACAATAGTCCAGCAGCAACACCAGTCTTACAGGGGTGCACATGCATTTGCAAACATATGGCTGTGATTGGCTGTGGGGATCCCTTTCCACCTCCACCTCCCTCCTTCATGCCAGGAAAGACCAGGAGAAGGCAGGAAAAGGCTGCTTTAGATAGGTTCTGGACTCTTCTTTCTTTATGCTTCCACTGCCCCCTTATTTTTATTCAATGCCCCCCAATTGCACCCAAGGCTCCAACTGCCCACCTGGATCGTTCCAGCAGCCCCCAGGGGGCAGTATTGCCCACTTTGGGAACCAGTGCCATAGATATTTATAATTGTGGATAACCATTCATCTCCATTTATGAGAATGAACAGGTATTACCTATATTTTATATTATTATTTTAGGATTAAAACATGTCATATTCACATGCAACAATTTGTGTTGTGATTTTATCAAGTATAATCTTAATATAACAATTCCCTTACATATTGGCCATTTCCAGCTCTCCCATTGAATGTGCAGTGTGCTCCAGCAGCCATTGGTCCATCAACTGCCACTCAAGAATAACTGCATGCCATTTTCTCCAGGGGAACTGATCTCTGCTACCTGAAGAGCACTTGTAATTTTGAGTGATCTCTAGCTCTCCCCTGGAGATTGGCAACAATAGTTCCCCAGGAGGAAATGGCTAGTTTAGAGAGAGGAGTCTATGGCATTGTACCTGCCTGAGGTTCCACCCCTCCTCAAACCCCACCTTCTTCAGGCTCCACCCCTCAAATCTCCAGGAATTTCCCAACCTGGAGTTGGTTGCCCTATCTCCTTCCCAGCCAATCATCAACCTATCTTTATCTGCCTGTCTGACTTCAGCTTTCCATCTCCTTCCCCCTCCCTCCTGGAGAGCAGTTGTAATACTAAGTGATCTCCAGTCCTCTCCTGGAGATTGGCAACAATAGTTCCCCAGAAGGGAATGGCTGGGTGTGGAGGGTGATTTGAAGGGTGGAGTCTATGGCATTGTACCTGCCTGAGGTCCCACCCCTCCTCAAACCTCACCCTCTCCAGGCTCTATCCCTCAAAGTTCCCAACCTGGAGCTGGCAACCCTAGTCAGGACTGGCCTCAATGAGTTCCTACAAAGGCCTGGAAAGGGCTCCATTCCTTTGTATTTTTACTGACAGAACCAAGCTTGGTTGCCTAGCAACAGCCACTGAGGGAGAAGTTAGTCCCACAGGAGCCAAGCAGGAGAAGTGTCTTCATCAGGAGAGACAGCCATTGGAAGTTGTTCTGACAGGGAACAGTGGCTGAGGTGGCAGTGGGCGGAGAAGAGGAGTGGACCCAGCCCCCAGCCAATGGCATGTGATTACTCTTGAGTGGCAGTTGATGGGCCAATGGCTGCTGGAGCATACTGCACAGCCAGTGTGAGAGCTGGAAATGGCCAATATGTAAGAATCATTATATTAAGTTTATACTTGATAAAATCACAACACAAATTGTTGCATGTGAATATGACATGTTTTAATCCTAAAATAACAATATAAAATATAGGTAACACCTGTTCATTCTCATAAATGGAGATGAATGGTTATCCACAATTATAAATATCTATGGCACTTTACATGGTATTTTCCCATGTGGTCTTCTTTCCACGTGGACTTTTTTCTGTGTGGACTTCTTGGTGTATGGGATTTTTTCCGGGGGCTATTTTTCCACGTGGGCTTATTTCTATGTGGGCTTTTTTCCTGTGAGCACTTATGACTGTGGTTTTTTTTTCTGTGGGCTTTTTTCTGGTCACCGAGCCTTGGGTGGGTGAAGTGTGGGAAGAGAAGCAGCCTCAGCAGAATATAATGCCATACAGTCCACCCTCCAAAACAGCCATTTTCTCCAGGGGAACTGATCTCTGTAGTCTGGAGATCAGTTGTAATTCTAGGAGACCTCCAGGACCCACCTGGAGGTCAGCAACCCTAGTTCCCCTGGAGAAAATGCCTGCTTTGAAGGATGGAGTCTATAGCATTATACTACTCTGGGGTCCCGCCCCTCCTCAATCCCCCATCCCTCCCAAATGTCTAGGGATTTCCTAACCTGGAGTTGGCAGCCCTATCTCCTTTTCACCCAACAGCCAGCCTACATTTATTAGCACTTCTGTCTTATGCTGTACCTCTCAACCCCCCATCCCACCAGCCTCTGCCTAGGAGAACTGTGGCCCAGTTGTGTGGTGCTGACCACAGAGCAAGGCCCACTTGCATCGTAAGGAACCCTCAAGGACTTGTGGGGTCACAGCTCACTTTCCTCCTCTCATTCCTATTTCCGTTTTTCCTTGCTCTTGGCCCTCCCCATATCCTCTCCCTCCCTCATTTGCTCCTTCTCAACCATTTACCCACCTACCTTTTATTCGCCTTCCATCTTCAGCTATATTTATTCTTTATTTACTTCATTTATACCCCACCTTTCTCCACAGTAGGGACCAAAGTAGCTTACATTATTCTCTTCTCCCCCTTTTTATCCACACAACAATCCTGTGAAGTAGGTTAAGCTGAAAGTATGTGACTGGTCCAAAATCACCCGGTGAGCTTCCACAGCAAGATTGGGATTCAAACCTGGGTCTCCCAGACCCTTCTCTGAAGCTCCAACTGCTACACCACACTGGCTTTCATAGAGCAACTGCTGTTAAACAGTAGCAAGTAGCTAAGCCTAGCTGACTTTAGGGGTATGCATTCGGTTCAGACAAACAAACAAAAAAAGCTGAATAATGCCTATTCAGCAGTTTTTAGCCGGCCAAAAGCTGAATCAGATTCTCTAATCTGATTTGGCTGGCCAAACAGGGATCCCCCGAATGGATGCCATATATTCGGCATCCATACAGAGAATCTCTTTGCTGGGTGAGGGGGAGGCATTTAAATGCCTCCCTGCTCTTTCCAGGGCCTTCCCCAGCTTGCCCACCTTAGCAGGCGGGCCAGAGAAAGCAGGGGGCTCTGCAGACCTTCCCTGACTCACCCGCTTCAGCGGGCAGGCCAAGGAAGGTGGGGGGCTACCTTGGGGGGCAGAGGGCTCCCTTCACTGAAGGGAAGGCAAATTGGCTTCCCTTCAATGAAAGGAGCATGCCACCTCTGTGGCGCAACTGTGGGGGGGATTTAAACTTTAAAGCTCGAATCATGCCGCAGAGGCAGGGGATCATTATACCCTATGGGGACAGTCCCCATACAGTATAAATGAGCTGAATGTGATTCGGCTGGCCGAATGCCACCCCAAATGGCTTGCATTGCCAAAAGTGGAATTCGGGGGTCATTCAGCTGGCTGAATCACATTAGGCACGATTCAGCCGAATCCGAATGAGCCAATTTTTTTTTTATTGCACATCCCTAGTTGCCTCATGCTAGTTGTATGATATCAAGTAACTCAGAGGCTGCTATGGTTGCCAGCCTCCAGGTGGGACTTGGAAATATCCCATGACCAATGTTCCCTCTAAGCTGTGGAGTCTTGTGAGCAAAAATTCTGCTTTGTGAGCTCCTGGCATCAAAGTTGTAAGCGAGCGACTTGGCTACTGCATAAGTCAGTTTGCTCTGGAGTCATCCTTCCTGAGCTATGGCAAAAATGTGTGAGCCGGAGGCTAAAAAACTGTGAGCTAGCTCACACCAACTCAGCTTAGAGGGAACATGGCCCATAACTATAGTGGAACTCCAGACAACAGAGATGTGTCCTGGAGAAAATGGGTGCTTTGTAGAGTAGACTTTGTGACATTATACTATGGCGAGGCCTCTCCCCTTCCCCTGTCCACCTGGATCTATCTTCCCAAACCCTGTCCTCCTCAGACTCTACCCCAAATTCTCCAGGAATTTTCCAACCTGGAGCTGGCAACCCTAGGCCTGGCTATAATGAGTCCTCTGTCAAAGACCAAATAGGCCTGGAAAGGGCCCTGCCCCCCTCTCTTGCCATTTTACTGGCAGAAATTGAGGCCAGGAATAGTGTGGTTGCCTAGCAACCGCCACTGAGGGAATTGGCTGCTTAAAGCTACAGATGCCCATTTTATAATTTTTGGGTATTTTAAGCTGCCCAGTGTATTTTTTTTTTTTTAAGATTTCACATTTTTCTGCAAACCTAGTGCCCTTTTTCGGTTTATAGAAAGATCTGTCCTGCCCATTCACTGCTCTGGTCACCAGTTTTAAGTATCCAAACATATCCTGACTTTTCTATTAGAATATAAGAAAAGAGGGGATCCACAACAAAATGTTTAACCTTTTAAATGCCAGGGTGGTGATACCAGCTGCAGTGGTCTCTGATGCACAGGGCCTCTTTGAACATTTTACTGCTGTGCCCAGTAATTCCCATCCCCTGCAGTCTGCGGGAGATGCTCTGTGATGTCCTCTTAATGTCTCCCATATCCCTTGGCCTTATAGGCTCTTGCCTATGGATGCCACATTATAGCACACTGATTACTATCTGAACATGCATATCTGGCAGCTGACTGGTAACTAAATTTCTTTAATAACGTCTTTCAGGGGTTAGGGATACCCTACCCTAGATGGGCCAGGCTGACCCACTCTAGGAAGCTACGCAGTATTTGGATGGGAGATCACCAAGGAACTCTGCAGTTTCCATGGTGATGCAGACAATGGCAAAACACCTCTGACCACAACACATTATGCTACGTTTTGTTGCGGGTCTCCTCTTGTATGTTTTTAAACATGTAGATTTTTTCTGCACACCTGGGGTGTGCCCCAAATGTGCTGAAAGATCTCTTTGCCCTTTACATGCCCCAGATCTGCAGAAATAAGTATCTGCATGTACAGGGGATCCTTGGCTAGAAGCAGGGACCTGTGGTACTCATGGGGGGAGGAGCTCCATGTAGAGGAGGAACCCGCCGCAGGTGAGCCTGCTCCCCTTCTTCCCTGCCCCTGCCTGGCCCCAACGGCGAGGCCCACATGACTCCCAGCTACTGGGCCCACCAAACCTTCTCCTCTGCCACCCAGCATTGACAGTGAAGCCTGCATGGCCCCCAGCCACTGGGCTGGCCAAACCTCTCCCACCCCCCAGCCCTGATAGCAAGGTCTGCACGACTCCCAGCTGCTGGGCCTGCCAAACCTTCTCCCCCCATGGCACTGGCAGAGAGGCCTGAGCGACTCACAGCTGCCAGCTCACCAAGCCTTCTCCCCCCCGCAATGGCATTCCTAGGGCGTTCTCTGCAGATGTGCAGGGAATGCTCTTACTTTTGGGGAGATTTAAGTATCCCCTGTATAGTTTTTTGAACTTTTCAGATTTTTCTGCACAACTGGGAAATACCCCAAGTGTGCAGGAAAATCTCTCTGCCCCCCCAAGTGCCTCTGATGTGTGGATTTAGATATCTGCACAGAGGGGGCCTCTTGGCTATTAGTATATAGATACTGTGGCAAACTATTGGACTGGGGCGTTCAACATGAGGTTTAGAATTTCTTGTAAAATGTGTTACTTATTAATATTAGCTATGGTTAAAATGTAAATGTGCACCATTGTCAAAGCAAATTTTATATTCACATGCAAAACCCAACTGTTGTATCACTTGTGAACAGTGTTCCCTCTAAGCTGAGTTAGTGTGAGCTAGCTCACAGTTTTTTAGCCACTGGTTCACACATTTTTGTTTTAGCTCAGGAAGGATGGCTGCAGAGCCAAACTAATTTATGCAGTAGCCAAATTGCTCACTCACAACTTTAATGCCAGTAGCTCATAAAGCAGAATTTTTGCTCACAAGACTCCGCAGCTTAGAGAGAATATTGCTTGTGAACATCTACTATCATTCACAGTCACACATCAACAAAATATTACCGGGATTTTTGCTAATTTGATCTCACCAGTGACAAGAAACCAGTCATTTCCTGGTTCTAAGAGCACTCCAAAGAAGTAGGTTTCACTAAAATCAGTGGGAATATGTGATGCTGCAATGCTGAATGCTTTCACTTAGAAGCACCTTTCATCA
Organism: Gekko gecko; assembly: GCA_029375565.1. Taxonomy (NCBI): domain Eukaryota; kingdom Metazoa; phylum Chordata; class Lepidosauria; order Squamata; family Gekkonidae; genus Gekko; species Gekko gecko. Next base: position 136,052,140 of record JAPDNY010000003.1, on the reverse strand, counting down.
AAATAAATGGAACCCCCCATGATTAGGTGAGGATGTAATCTTTGACATTAAAAATATCCAGCTTTGCTGGATCGCAGACTGAGCTGCATAAGAAATTATGCAAATCAGAGATCTTCCCTGGCTGAAGCACACATTTCTAAATGATGTTAGAAATTAACAAGGAATTATTGAGTCTGGTTAAAATTTGCATATGAATGTGAGGACCATTATGCCATACATTTTGTAATTCTTACTATTGCTAACCAGACATGAACAAAAGTGCTAGAAGAAATTATGTGGGGAAATACTGTGTTATTAATTCAGGGCATGGATTTCTGCAGAGTTTTGGTCCTGCCACAGGCTGGGTTGAAGAAGCTGAGAAAACAGCTATGAAATGTAGGGTCATTCAGGGTCATTGTCCAGGCTTTTGCTTCAATAGGATATACTGGACTCCCCCTGTGACCTTCAGCCCTTCAAATGACTGCATTGGGACTTCAGGGGAGGGCCAGTCTATGCACTGTAGGGTGAAGACTTTTCAGAAGCCTGTAAGACCAGGAGTATTGTCTGAAACTAGGCAAACACATCAGAATCTGATCAGTTCTCCCAACACTACGTAGCAGGTTTTATTCTGATAGTACCCCAGATGTGGTTAGAATTCTGACTTGGGTGTAATTCCTCAGTAAATATGTACCTTGGAATAAATCCATCACTTTCAACAAGTAAGAGTAAAAAAAAAAATGGGGCTTACTTTCAGCTACACTTGTTCAAAATTAGGGCATCATCTTGTAAAATATTTGAGCTACAGAAGTTCATAATTTAATATTCCCAATGACATTTGAATCCAGCCATTATATGATATGTTATGTTATATCAATGATCCCAGCTATAATCACCTTCCTTGAAAATAAGATTGATTTTTAAGGGTATATAACTAAGCAAGGTGTTCAGGATGAAATTAATGGAACCTGGGCTTAATCCTGATAGTACTACAATTAATATTTTTATTTAAAATATTTAAACCACAAATTACTATCACTGTGAAGACACATGAGGTGGCTCAGTTCCTACCAGTAAGGAAAAGAAGAAGAAGAAGATCATGATATGGTCATTTCTGCCAATAATCTTTTTGTACTGCATACAGTTTGAACAAAACATCTTCCTGTGTTGCATCTAAAAATGGAACAGGATTTCCTTTGCTTACAAATTCTAGTTTCTACACATTCAAATTATATTTTAAAAATCTAGAGACATCTCTCCTTGCACAAGGGCAGAGTGATCTGCCATTGGAAGAGGGCATTTGTGACACCATCCTGAATTCACTAAGGCCAGAAAATAGGAACAAAAGGCTGCTGGCTTTACAGTCACAAGGATGTGATTTAGTTCAGCCAGCTTCTTCTCTTTTGAGGTAATTCTCAGTGAGAAACTGGTAGAGGCATTGATTAAATGTTTCTAAACCCATAGTACAAGACTTTCTGTAGCTTTCAGTCTAAAATTCCTGCTGCACATGAAAATACATTTCCCCTTCCCAAGCAAACATTTCACAGCTTATTCCTGTTACTTGCAAGTATCACACTATTTAATCATCTCCTTTTTGGAATGAGTTATCCTTGGGGTGCATTTCTTAAACTTGTGGCAATGGTCTCATGCAGAAATCCAAAGCAGGATGTAGCATACTGAATATATTGATGCCTGGAGAGAGGTGTGTTGCAGGCGCCAGTAAAATGTGCCTAGAGAAATTATATCAAGCCAATTTTATTTTCAGTGAGACTGAATGGCAACATTTCTGAGGAATTCAAAATATCAACCTGAATGTTAATAAAATTCACAGAAGCCAGTGTGGTATAGTTGTTGGACAGGGATCTGGGAGGCTCAGGTTTGGGCTATTATCCCCACTCTGCCATGGAAGCTTGCTAGATGACTGTAGGCAATTCACTCTATCTCAACCAGACCTCCCTCACAGGGTTGTTGTGAGGATAAAACCAAGGGGCACTGAAAATTGTATGGTGCCCTAAGCTCCTTGGGGGATAAAAATGCACTTAATAAACATAATGTACAGAGCAGCTTCATAGGCACAAACTTAAAAAAATATCAGTAATTCTGAACAATGTTAGTCTCTCCAGTATATAATCCATTGATACATCTAACATATACCTAACATGGGGAAGAGTAACAAACCAAATATAACAAAAGCCTTTCTTTCCTTTGCTCATTGCAATTGGACCTCACCCTTTCTCTTAAGACCTTAGGGCAACGTACATAGATCCCCACAGTGTACCCCAGTGGTAGGAAAGGACGAAGAAGAGATAAAAGAATTGGGTCAAGGTCCCACTTACAGTAAGGCTAAAGGGGAGGACCTGAACCCAAGTTTCTGTAGCCTGACACTCTGTCCATGAACCTTACTGGTTATCTTTTGCACCATCTGTGCAGGATTGTTTAGAGCACCTTAATGATGCACAGCACTAGAAGCTAGTACTTCTAGCAGCTAGTAGCTGCCCTTGAACTCCTCTGGAATGTGCCTAGGGTTGTAGTGGCAGAAATCATTCTATTGAGTTCAGATCCACTAATCAGATGAACTAATTCAAAACATTTTGAATATTTAAAAAGGTGCTGTCATATAATCAAGTATCAGATTCTGAAGATAGAAATATTATTTTCAAAAGAATCATGGATAAAACTCACAGGTAGCTGGGGCCATATGAGAAGAGGTTTTTCCTTTCCTTGGAAGAAATTCCTCTTTCTAAAATGTCATTTGCTAAGTGAAGTGCATTCCTCATCTAGAAACAAAGTATGCTTTCCATTAAACCTGTTCATTTTTATGTGCAAATTTATGCAATTTAATCAATTAATTAATCAAAGATTGCACAATTAATCAACAGTTCCTTCTTTAATCAGGGGGTAGTCCTAAAAATATTATGCTTGCTGTTATCACTGGATGCCCATCTTGTCAAAGAGATGATATCCCACAAAACAGACTGCTACTGAAGGACATTGAGTATGGTGAACTGGTTAGCTAGGATTAGGAAGACCTGCATTCAAATCCTTCCATGGCCACCTAAGTGGGTGAATTAAGGCTAATCACTGTCCGGCCCAACCTGCTATATGAGGATAAGTGGGGGGGGGGCAGCAAGGAATCTTGTAAGCCTCCCTGAGCGCCTTATAGGAAGGGCAGTCTAAAAATGAAGGGTCAGAAGGAGATCGCTGTCCCATTTTCCATGTTAATTAGAACATTAACTATGGGCAGATTCACACAAAGTTTTATTAGTATCGTATTTCTTCATTACCTAATCAAATCAGACATAATTCAAAAACTGAGGCATTGATAGTGCCATAAAGCAGTGTAAAATCTGATTTGTCTGCTCTTAAGGTGCAGGCTTGAATGTTGCTATTATAGTTACTCCTATCAGTGGATGATATTTGATATGGCTTTAGCCTTGTACTCCATTGTGTGGGTGTCGAACCATCTATGCAATTCTGATAGCCTTCTGACCTTTCAGTTCTAAGTCTTAAATCAGGCTTACTGATGCTAAACCTATCTTGTTCTGAAAGGCCAGATGTTTGATTTTCATATCATCATCATCATCGTCGTCTTCATTGTCATCATCATCATTGAATTAAACATTTATGTGAGAAATGATTTTGTTCTGATATTTAACGAAGTGATACTTTGAGCAAAGCTGGCTGTTTTTTTTTCAAAAATGAAAAGAAATTATGGCTAAAACAATTCACTGATTGAAATCATGAGGTAGGATGGGGGTCTAGTTTGAAGAAGAAATGAATAAGCAGAAATTAATTTTTAGCTGCACCATGTCTGTTGTCCTTCACAGCCTTCATACCAGCTTTTGTGTTCTCTCTCTCAGGCCTAGGCTTTGTGTTCTGTCTCAGTTTTGCCAAATCTGTGCATAGGTAAAGGTTCCCTTGCTCGAAAGCCAGTCGAATCCGACTCTAGGGTTGCAGTGCTCATCTCTGTTTCAAAGCCGAAGAGCCAGTGCTGTCTGAAGACATTTCCGTGGTCATGTGGCCGGCATGACTAAACACCAAGGCGCACGGAACGCTGTTACCTTCCCACCAAAGTGGTACCTATTTATCTACTTGCAATTTCTTGCTTTTGAACTGCTAGGTTGGCAGGAGCTGGAACTAGAGATGGGAGCTCACCCCATCATGCGGCACTCTCGGGTCTCGAACTGCTGAACTACTGACCTTCCACAGCCTGCAGTTCAGCGTCTTAACCACTTGAGCCACCGCAGCTCCTCTAATCTGTGCATAGGGTCTTGTTATCTTAGCTGATATTTAGACTCATTTTTTTAAGCTTTTTAAAATGTTTATTAAGAGGAAGTATAACATATCAGAACATATAATAACTGTTAAACAATATACCAACATCCTAAAAATCCAAAGTTACAAATCAACCAGTTAATCACCATTACAATGTATATCAACAATCATAACAAACTAAATTAGTACTAAATCTGTACACCTATACATAAGAGCTGTGTGAGTTATGAACCCCCCAAAAATGAGTCAAGTCCAAAAGATAGTATCTACAGGAGTCTGCTGCTCAACACTGGTGTTCCATTAAACATCAGAAACTCTGACCACAGACTGAGCAGTTTTCTAGCTATGGCAAAGTTGTATTTAATAAACAGTGGAATTCTAAGCACAGTTGTCTGAGAGTAAGCCTCATGAAATAAAATAGGACTTACTTCTTGCTTAGGATTGCTTTCACTATGTAGCACCAAAAGATAAGGTTCAAGGAAGTTAAAATCATTTTGCATGCCATTTCTACCCTATGAAGGCAAGATAAACCTCCTAGCTATTAGAAGGCCCACTTTGACTTACTCTGTGTCTATTGTTGTCTCTGACCATGAGACTCATATATTTTGTCCTGAGTAGAATAGCTGTGGACCAACTAAAAGATTTTAACATAAGAACTGAAAAGTACACAGTAGCGAGTGGACACTGAAGGAAATGAGAATGTGCACTTAGGGATTTCAGACTGGAGCATGTACTACATTTGCTGTAGAAATTTTGTTGAAACAGTGAACCATAATGACTAATTCTCTTCCAATGTAATTGTTAGATGTATTCATCAAATGGACTGTGAGCCTCCCAGTTCTTGCTATATGTTCATAGAGGCCATAGGGTGTAGGAAATCACAATATAAGAGCCCAATCCATGGTAAATAGAAAGGAAGGAGGATCAGTCTTCATCTGGAAGCTAATTTTGATAGTATCTTCTATCATGCATAATTATAATTACAGAAGAACAAAGTTGACTGCAAAGGCCCAGTGCATGACAAACAGTGCATAATTTCAGACTAGATTTTTGGCCACTTTTCCAGAGTGTGATAACTAGTAACGATATGTGACTCTAGATTCAGGTGGGTGGCCATGTTGGTCTGAAGCAACAGAACAAAGTGTGAGTCCAATGGCACCTTTAAGAACAACAAAGTTTAATTCTGGGTGTGCACGCACACTTCTTCACACAAAAGCTTATACCCAGAATTAAACTTTGTTGGTCTTAAAGGTGCCACTGGGCTCAAACTTTGATATGTGACTGTCAAACAAAACTGTAACGTAACCTCTCGATATAATAATTCTGTTTTGGTCATGGACTCTCCTGAACATTCCACATGCTCCCACAGCCTTTGGCTCCGTGATCTGTCACTCAGAAGCTGTCCCTATCCACTGGCTGCATTGTCTGAGTCTCGCCTCCAATATTCTAAACAGTTTACTGTTCCTCTCTCCCCAATAACCAGTTGGAACACAGAGGTCATTTGCATATGCAGCCTGATTGGCCTTTGCCTCTAACATTCTAAACAGTTTGCTGTTGCTGTTGGGAGTCACTGAATGTGTCCTGAGGTAAAGTACATTTCCCCTTAAATGGTCACTGGAGTTGCCAATTTCCCTGTGGGGCCTGGAGATCTCCCAGAAATCACCGTGTTCCACAGCCACAGCAGATCATTTCCCCTACAGAAAATTTCCCAGCTTTTACAATGGCTGCTTTGGGCAGTGGACTTTATGGCATTATACCCTGCTGAAGTCCCTCTGCACCCCAAACCTTGCCCGCCCCAGGCTCTACCCCTCAAACCTACAGGTCTGGCCCACCCCTTAGTATTGCCAGCCTCCAGGCAGCACCTGGAGATCTCCAAAATCAGTTCTCATGGAGAAAATGGCTGCTTTGGGCAATGGATTCTATGGCATTATACCCTGCTGAGGTCCCTCTGGACCCTGAACCCTGCCCTCCCCAGGCTCTACCCCTCAAATCTACAGGTATTTCCCAACCCAGAGTTGGCAACCCTGTAACTGGCTATGGAACTGCTTTCCAGACCCTTGGAACCCAGAAGACATGTCATAGGAGGAGATGCTTTTCTACCTTAGCTGCCACTGTATAACCTCAAATCAACATAAGTCAGGGGTGGAGGGAACCATAACTGTTACCATGAGGTTGTCCTCCCATACTACCCACTTGGGGCAGCAAAATAACTTAAGACAACCCTGCCTTATAGCTAAACAGAGGAAATAAACATGGCTTGCCTCTCTTTATTTCCCCCTTCCCTCTGCTACCCCACCAGCCACAGCCGGGACACTCACCCGGAACTTCCTTCTAGAGTTCATTGTATTTCTTCCCACAACGGGCCTTACTCCTAGTGTAACATAATGTAGATTAGTATCCCTAACTCCCATAATCCAAAATTATGGGGGGGGGGTTTGCACTTATTCTGAAACAATAACATTTGGATTAATCTCTTAGGGAAAAGACTTGTAATAAATACAGATAACACTTTTCAATGTACCCTTGATATTCAAACTTTTTAATTAGTCCACCCTTCTACCAAGAAGCACAGGGTGGCATACAACCTTCTCTCTCAACCTAACAACAGTCCTGTAAGGTAAATTAGGCCACAAAGGGATAGTCCAAAGTCACCTAGTCACTTTCATAGCTTAGTGGGCACTTGAACCTGGATCTCCCTAATATCAGTCTCTATCAGTCTGTCACCCTAAACACTTCATCAACACTGGCACCCCATACACAAATTGTACAGATGACATGGCTCATGGGTCACAATGGGCCAAAGCAAATATAATTTATTTATTTATTATTTTCATTAAATTAAGTTATTAATTTCATTAAAATAATGAATCATCCATCCTGCAAGCAGGCTCTGGGTGATTTACAGCCTTATAAAACATTTTAAATGCAATCAATATATATAATTAGTTTGCCAACAGTAAAAACTGATCCAAGATAGTGATATAAGAACCCCTTTTACTGGCCACACTGCTGTCCCATGTGGCAGGGCAGGGCAGGTTATGTGGGGGGCATAGAAAGGAAAGGCAGGGTGCCAGTCTTAACCTCCCATTGCAATGTTGCAAGTTGACTATACAGAATAAACAAGTGTTCTTGAATTTCCCCTTGGACTGAAATTTGTGTTAGAATTCAAGGAATATTTTATTTTTTTCAGTCAATTGTAATTCAAACAACATTTTCTGAAAATAATCTCCATTGAATAAAATGGGACTTATTTCTGAGCAGATCTGGTTAGGCTTGTTCCTAATGAGGCCTATTAAAACTAGACTTCCTTTAGAATTCTTGTATCCTTAATAACTTAAAGGAAATTACTGTTCATCTCTATGGAGCAAAGAAACGTATGGATTATTTGTACTGTTACTACTGTGGCTACCATTTCTACTCTTGAATACATGCTGTTTTGGTCCTTATGTGGTTGAATCTTCAAAGGGTTGTTTAATGTATTGTAACTACATATAATGGTGGGTATCCAATGATTTGTGGAATGGAACTTCTCCACTTACCCATCCTGTGGCAACCCATGACCTACCCCCTGAAATTCTGTTCTTGGAGGTCTGCAGATCTGAATCATTCAGAAAATCTTGATTTCCAGTCACAAGAATGGAGCCTATACATAACACATTTCTTATACACATAGACTCCATGCTCTTAAGCCAGCAATTGGATATAGTTAGGGATGGGGCCAGCATGTTCATGCCCACCGCCCTTTCACAAACATTGATTTCAAGATGCTTAATGCCATGTATAGAGGGCCATAGAGAAAGTTCCCTGAATACATTTGTATGCGTGTAGGCTTATTTATACCTAATGAATGTGTGTAGGCTGTGGAGGGAAGTGTGCCATCGTGATCCCATATCCCTCAACGTATGTGTCATTCTGCCTCCATATGTTGTATGAAAAGAATGTTTGCCTTATGCATACTTGCATGTTAGGACAAAGATGAAATATAGGATTTTGTTTATGAATTGTGCACAGTGTAATTGTAGACTAGAAAATGAATGACATTCTGAATTACTTAGTTTTATGACATACTCTCTGCCATTGCGAGCAGTGCAGCTCTTTGACAATACTGTAGGATTTCATGTGCTAGGGCAAAATGAATGCTTTCAGAACTTCCTAGATTTTATACTTCTAATAGCGCTTCTCTTTGTTTGTAAGAATTAAAATTGTGCCTGTGTTCTGAAATTTAAAAATGTATGGATTAGCTCTTGTTGAATGATAAATATTTATTGATAACATATATCCTGCCTCTCTATAAAATTGTATCCGGGGTGTCTTACAACATAACTAATACATCATCATTTATCAATAACATTATTAAATACACAAATAATAAATGTCTCATTATCTCCAAATCAAAATGTCCCACATTGAATTTCTGATCTTCCTTTCCTCTCTTTGTATGCATACCATATTGACTGACACCATTGCCTTCCACTCTATGAAACAAGCAGAGTCTAGGCTTTATTTTCCCACTTTTGCTCTTCCTTTTCATGTTGCTTTCCTCTTTACCTGTCAGGTATCCCTGCCATAAGTGCCACACTTCAAACCCAGCCTCTCTGTCCCCATGGCAAAAACATTGATCATCTTTCACCTTGACTACAACAGTTTGTCCTCTCTGGTCTTCTGTTGTCACACCTTGACCCTTTGCTTCTATCCAACACTTTGCTGCCTAAATAATTATCCTCTCTCAATTGTCCTCCTTTAAAAGCCTACATTATTTTTCAATGTGGCTCCTGGACTCATCAGAAACTTTTTATCCTCACCTTGTCTCTTGACCTTTCTCTGTTCTCATATCACCTTCTGAGGCCTTTGCTTTCCCAGCTCCACACCCCTCAGCTTAGCAAAGGTGATTATGCTTTGCTGACCCTAGTATCTGGAATGGCATACAGTAACCCTGAATGATATTTATTTATTTAATTTATACCCCACCCTCCCTGTGAAGCAGACTCAGAGTTGATTAAGAATCATAGAATCACAGAGTTGGAAGGGGCCATACAGGCTAGCCCGTCCAAACCCCTGTTCAATGTAGGATCAGCCTACAGTATCCATGACAAGTGTTTGTCTAGACATTCTTAAATACTACCAGTGAAGTGAGCTCACCACCTCCCTAGGCAGCTGATTCCACTGTTGCATAACTCTTAATTGTAAAAAACGTTTTCCTAATATCCAGCCAGAACCTTCCCGCCCTTAATTTAAACCCATTGTTACGAGTCCTGTCCTCTGCTGCCAACAGAAACAGTTCCCTGCTCTCCTCTAATACTTCAAATACTTAAGGAGAGCAATCATGTCCCCCTTCAACCTCCTCTTCTCCAGACTAAAGATTCCCAGGTTCCTCAGCCTTTCCTCATAGGGCTTGGTCTCCAGGCCCCTGATCATCCTCATCTCTCTTCTCTGCAAGCGCTCCATTCTGTTCACATCCTTCTCTCATGTCTTTTAAACCCCTCTTCAAAACATACTTCTTCTTTGGCAAAGCGCCCTTTCCCTAATTAATCTAAGCCTAAACACCTGTCACTGGCATGACCAGTTCATCCAGTCAGCCTACTTTCTCTTTATTGTGAATCTCTTTCTAGACTGTACCACTGCTGACAACAGGTAGGGGCCCAAATGACTGAATCCATAGTTGGTTCCCTGCACACAGCTGTATTTTGCAGACAAATTACATATCTGGGGGAAAACAAATTCCTGGTGTCATGTGTAGCTTGGCCATATAATCATCCTTAAACAGCATGTGTATCAGTCCTGAAATACAAACCTTAAAGTAAAATGCTTTATAAAGAATAATAGCAGAATGGTCCTGAGTTACAGCTGAACTGAACATTCAAAACTATTCAAAATTCACCCACACTTCCTATATTAACATTAATGTATAATATACATTTTGGAATGTGACATTTTAATAAAATACGTGTAATGCTATAAATGTTGGCACCTTCTCCTCCTCCCAATAATAATAATATTAGTAATAAATTTTGACAGGCAGGCAATATGTAATTTCATAAGCTATCAATGGTCAAATATGAAATATCACTGCATATTTTCTATCAAATGCTGTACAAAATTAAATACCACTGCATGTTGGCTATAAAATACTATCAATAAGTTTGTAAATATAAAATATTAAGTATTATCACATAGAAAGCACTGATATAAAATGTTTGGTAAATATACAGCAAGTATTTATATTCAAAGAATATTCAGAAAATATTTGGACAGTCTATTGACTTCAGCAGACTTAAACTTGTAACTTAGCTTAGAGCAGAAGTGTAAATCAAAGTCCACAGAGGAGCTATGAGAAAGATGTGGGGAGAAAATCCCCATAGTGAGTGATATATCAGTGTTCAGTTTCAAGCCACAAGTAACACAATATAAGTTTTATTAACAGAAGACCAGCCCTTCACATTCTTAATGCAGCAACTGAATACAAAATTGAATTTTATGATCTGCAACATGATTAATTGGCATTGTGACTGCACACAAGCAGAAAAATCTCATTTGATGTTCTCTTCTAGAAAAATTAAGTTTGATGCCTTGGGTAACAGGCATGCTGGCATGGGGCATTAATATGTCTCCAATTTCTCCAAAATTCAGTTATGCAAATTGCCACCACTGCTCATTTGTTTATACAATACTTTCAAAAAACAAAGGCTTATAAAAGCATCCAAGCATTGAGAAAGCAGTTGACAGACCAACTCCAGGTCTTTTTGGATAACTCATCTGCTCTGAACCCTTTTCAGTTTGGTTTCAGGCCAGGCTATGGGATGAAGATGGCACTGGTGGCCTTAGCTGATTATCTCCATCTTAATGTAGACAAAGACCATACCTCTTTGTTGCTTCTACTGGATTTTCCTGCAGCCTTTGATTCACCATGCTGGCTCTTCATCATGGCCTTCTGTGGGTGCCACCAGGCAAATGGGCAAGGTCAACAACTGCCCATACATGTGCATTCTCTGTTGTGACCCCTGCTTTGTGAAATGTCCTGCCTGAGGAAACCAGGAAGGTCCCAACACTTATGTCATTCTGCAAACAGAATTGTTCAGGAGGGCATGTTTATAATGGTAATAGGGCTATACTATAATGGAATGGTTTAGGAAGGCACTTGCTAAAGAGTAAGGTGCTGTAGACTATAGCACTGTGTATAGGATGTATTTATCTGTTTGCTGTATACATCATCCTGCTCTCACTACATTATTTTTTTACTAATGTAATACCACCTTTGTGCATTGTTTAATGTAGCATGTCTAATACTTCATGCTTTCTTTCAGATTTCTGTAATCTTAGTCATAGTACTTTGCTCATCCTACTGAGTGCATCGAATTACACTGCACAATCTGCCTTGAGCCTCAGTGAGAAAGGCAGAATAGAAATATAGTAAACAGAATTATGTTATCCACATGTTTCACCTACATGATTTGAGAGGGGATCACTCCTGAACACATAACCCTGCACCAGTGGAGCACAATGCAGTTCTGGCCGGGGGGAGGTGATTATACACTTAAGGCCATTTGGGCTGCATTAATATGTGGGGAAACTATGTGGAGTTGGGGACAATAAGAGAGTCAAAATCTTCTGCTTACTGGGAGTCAAATCAGGCTTTCACAGTATTACAATGTTACTCCTACAAATGCAATAGTATAAGTTAAAACACCACTGGAATCAATGGCAAGTCCCAGATGAATGCTTTCCTTCCTTCTTCTTCAGCCAACAGCCTAGATTCAAACTAACAGTGCAGCCAATCATGGCAAAACTACAGCCATATAAACCTCAGTCAGAGAACATGCACCTCAGAAATCAAGGTATGCAGCATTTGAATATATCATTTTGTCTCTATGAACAGAAAAAAGAATGAGCAAACATGCAAGCCTGTTAGTGATGATAATTTGGGTAATAGGCAGATTTCAGAAAAAAGCAAATTTTGCAAAGACAGCAAACAGCTTCCAGGAGAATGAAAAAGGAATCAAGGGAAGATGAATGACACTTCTCAGAACCTTCACAAGCACCCCGCCACAGGCCAAAATAACTACCAGGAATCTCAACTCTACTGCTGCAGCTAGGAGTACAGGAAAAAAGTGTCCCATCCAGGTAAGTTATGGAGTGGGGAACCATGACTCAAAGAATGAAAGCTGAACTTTCTCTAACAACCAGCAGACCCCCCCCCAAGAGAAGAAATGAGTATGAAAACATCCATTACTTTTCTTCTGTTACCTCACTGCAAAAAGGGAAACTGTTTACTGTCCTCATTCAGTGTGTGGTAGCAGTGCCCCCCAAATAGTATTTATAGGATATAGGACAAGTTGTAGTCTGAGGACAACAAACACCAAATACAAGTAAATTCTTACCATAAATCAGTGAATGAAATGGGTTAGCACAGTCAACTTTATTGATAACAATCAGGCACCCAACTCTACCCATCACGGCTACTAACGGTTTGGATCATTGGGTGCAAAGATCAATGTCCCTAAGATACACATTTCTCTCCCCCGCTAGTCTTTCCCAGTGTTGATTGCTAAGGTAGCAGGGTCAGATGCAGGGGGCTGTACTGAAGAGGGAGAAGGGGATAAAATAGCTCTTACCTCCTCTTCCATCAGCACAGTTCCACTGAAAGAACAGACAAGGTGATTTCATCCCTTTCCCTGCTACAACTGTAGGGTCCTCCAACCTGTCTGGCTATTAATCCATATGAGTCCTGTAACTCCTGGATCAACTTACCTGGGGTTGGATAGGACTGTTGGGAGGGAGGGAATAGGTCAATGATCTGTAACTGTCAGCACCTTCCATTGATACCCTGCTGGATTCAATGAAATGTCTTTTTTTTTCTTTCAGTATGTGAACTAAGATATATGGAACTGAACAAATAAAAACTGCAGACACCATTCAGATGCAACTCCCTTTAGGTGAGTATTCCCTTAATAACTATGTTATCTAACCCAACAGACATCTGCTCTGAAAAATATCAGGCTGGCAGACTGGGCTCCTAGGCTAGGGAGGATAGCCTCAATTATATAGTATCATGCTTCACTTAATACTTGTTGCAGGGGCTTTCCATAACTTATAACTGCATATGTATTTCTCTTGTCTCTTTGCAGGCAGGCAGCCAGCCAGCCAGCCAGTTCACACATACTCAGACAAAGATATTCTCCATTCTGCAGAGTCATGCAGACTTTGGTCTACAGCAGCAGCAGTGTCCAGCTAGAAACCAACTACTTCTTTATACAATTTCATCTTCTTGTTCCAGAAGGGCTCCTTCATGTTTTCCAGAGAACGTAACAAACGGAGATTCAGTGATAGTAACCTCTGCGCATAGTGCAACTTTCAGACACAACAGCCTGACGGGAGCAAAAATGTTACAGACTTTTTGTTGTATGACACTGTCAGACCTGAGGAAGTCAGTTCTGAAGACATGAACAGTGGCTCATGAAAGCTCATCCCCTACCACAAATCTTGTTAGTCTTTAAGGTGCTCCTGGACTCTTACTCTTTTCTGCTGCCACAGACAGACTAACATGGCTACCCATCTTGATCTATCAGACCTTGTTGTACAACTGACAGTGTTTAATAACAGCCACCTTGGCAGCCCTGACTGGGCAGAAAGGCAGGATGTAAATAAACAAATAAATACAAGCCGTGGCCTTTCAGCTTTGTGTCTATTGTGATTTTTAGCAAATGAGGAACCATAAGAATTGCTCTGTTGTGTCTGTGGTGAGACACACTTACTGGGAAGCAGGGCAGAAGTTCTCCATCCGCCAGCGATGAGGATATGTATTTAGCAAGGACCTGGCCACAAGAGCATTAGAAAGTGTGAGGAGGGAGGTGCCAACAGCTTATTGTTCTTCAGACCTTTTCCAGTTACTGCTTGTGATGCTAAATCCAGCAATGGTACTGCATAAAGTGCATGCCGGTAGGAAAAGTGAATAACAAAACTTCAGGGACAATAAGAACTAGATAATGATAATCTACCAAATGATGACTGCATGGGAGGAAAGGCATGCATGGATGGGAGCAAAGAGGCTGGCTCAAATTAGCGCACAAATGGATAAAACTTAAAGGCAAGTACTGTAGAGAGGTACACATCCGAAATTATCATTTAAATTCCATATTAGAATGAGAAGACGGGTGTGCTTATAACTTATTGTTAAATATTTGGAGTATTATTCTCATATTAGAAAGTCATCAGGAACAATTTCTGTTTTCATAAATACAAGTGGGAACCTGCAAGGACTTGCGGTAGACATCTCATTCCCCCTCCCCCACAATTTCTTCTTTCCCTTTCCTGAAAGCCCCCATAGCCTCTCCCCCTTTCCTTGCTTTCTTCTCTCTTTCTGGGGTTGCCAAACTTCAGGTGGGGCCTGGAGACCTCAAATCACAACAGATCTCCCAACTACTGAGATCAGTTCCCTTTAGGGTTGCCAGCTCTAGGTGGGAAATTCCTGGAGGTTTTGGGGTGGAGCCTTGGGAGGACAAAGTTTGGGAAGGATGCAACCTCAGCAGCAGCAGCAGCAGCAGAAGAAGAAGAGTTGGCTTTATACCCCACTTTTCTCTACCCTAAGGAGACTCAAAGAGGCTTACAACTGTCTTCCCTTCCTGTCCCCACAACAGTCAACCTGTGAGGTAGGTGGGGCTGAGAGGCTTTTGAGAGCATTGTGACTGGCCCAAGGTCACCCAGCAGGCTTCATGTGGAGGAGTGGAGAATCAAACCTGCTTGCAGGGAGGGCGGTATACAAATCAAATAAATCAAATAAATTAATAAAATTAAAAACCTGGTTCTTCAGATTAGAGTCTGCCGCCCCCAAACACAATATCATGCTGGCTCTAGCAGGGTATAATGCCATAGAGCCCACCCTTAAAGCAGCCATTTTCTCCAGGGGAACTGATCTCTGTCATTTGGTGATCAGTTGTAACTCCAGGTGATCTCCAGCTCCCACCTGGAGACTGGCAACCCTAGTTCCCCTTGAGGAAATGGCTGCTTTGGAGGGTGGAGTCTATGGCATTATACCTTCCTGAAGTACCTCCCCTTCTCAAACCCCACCCTCCCCAGGCCCCATCCCCAAATCTCCAAGGGTTTTCTAAACTCGAGTTGGCAATGTTCCCATCCAACCACCAACTTACCTTTCTCTGCCCCTCTGTCTTAGGCTGTGATCAGACAGGAACTTTGATCCATGGTCATCACTCCTCCCATCCGGATTTAAAGTGTTCATTCAGACAGCAACATCTGGCTCCCGTCCTGCAGCCATCAACCTCTTGTCCTTACCCCCAACTTTTCTGACCCCACAAAAAGTCCAGTATTTGTTGAACCTACCAGCATTATCACAGATCTGCGGATGTCTTGTTGATCTCCTGTGCAATTAAGCTGACACAGAAGGGAACTGTCCTTTCCATTTCTGTGCCATTTTTCAGATGTCTGGGCGCCAGCATATATTATCAGATGCCTGGACGCTCTTGTGCTTTATTTCTTTTTTGAGACCATGAATGTTGGGGGGTATCCTACAACTGTCACAGCAGTAGCCGGGTGATTTTGCATTTTTATTGAGGTTTGATGTTAGTGCAAATAGTCCGTGGGCAGTTCTCTATGGCAGCCATTTTTGGAAGCAGTGATTCGAGTCGGTGTTTCTGTGCATGCACAAAAAAGAATTCAAGTAAGCACCTATGTGCATGTGCAGAGCTAAAAAAACCCTTGCAGATTGTGCGCCTGGTGGTTGCTGCCCAGCAAAAGTCTGGACGCTCAATCATGGAATCAGCATGTGATGGGGTGGGTAAGAGGGGAACTGTCTGGTTGAACCACAGTGGAACAAAAGGAGCTAGATCAAATTAGAGCTGTGGCAACAGCAGGATACACTGACCATCTGACCATGGCCTTTAACTTTTTCTGTCCCTCCCCCCAGCAGTCTCTACACAGGAAAACTGTGACCAAGCTGTGTGGTGCCACAGCTCCCTGCCCCATTCTCTCCTCAGCCATTCACCAATATGCCTTTTACCTGCCTCCCACCTTTGGCTATATTTATTATTTACTTCATCTATACCCTGTCTTTTTCCGGGGGGGGGGCAAAGCAGCATATATTATTCTCCTCTCCTCCTTTTTATCCACACAACAATCTTGTGAGGTACTGAAAGTATGTGACTGGTCCAAAATCACCAAGTGAGCTTCTGCAGCAAGGTGGAGATTAGAACCTGGGTCTCCCAGACCCTACTCTGAAACACTAACTGCTATACTGCATTGGCTTTCATAGGGTGGCAGCATCCAGGCCTAGTTGAGTCATGCAAGACAAGTGGTATCAAGTCACTTAGAGGATGCTGCCAGACCTAGAGTGGCCAACCTCCAGGTAGGATCTGGACATCTCCCAGAATTACAACTGAACTCCTGATGACAGAGATCTGTCCCCCTTAAGAAAATGCTTGCTTTAGAAGGTGGAGTCTACAGCATTACATCCAGCTAAAGCCTCTTCCCTCCCCAAACCCTGCCCTCCTCAGACTCACTCCAAAATCTTCAGGAATTTCCCAGTCTGGAGCTGGCAACTCTAGTCAAGCCTAGCCTCAATGAATCCTCTCTCAAAGGCCAAAATAGGCCTGGAAAACAGTCTTGACCCTTCCCCCTGCCTTTTACTTACTGAAACCCAGCTTGAATTCTGTTGTTACCTAGCAACAGCCCCTGAGGGACTCGCCTGCTTAAAGCTACAGGTGCTCCTTTTATCATTTTCAAATTTTGAAATCTCCCAATGTATTTTTTTTATTTCACATTTTTCTGCAATCCTGGGTGTCCTTTTCAGGCTTGTAGAAAGTTCTGTCTTGACCATTCATAGCTCCAGTCACCGGATCTAAGTATCCAAAGACTGGCCGACTTTACTATCAGAATGTAAGATTGGATGCCTGCCCATTATTTTGTATGTGGAAATTAAGCTGGGTTTCCAGAACGGCTATTTTTAAGCAAATGGCACCAAGTTTTCAGAAACTCTAGTCCTCCCTATCTTCTAATAAGTTCACAAGTTTGAAGGGATTTGGATAAAGAGGACAATGTTATGGTGATCTCAGACATCCTTGTTTCCATTGTTTCATATGGGGGAGAATGCCAGAGAGTGGCCTGGGATAATGTGATGGTGTTGCTTGGCTGTGGTCCCATATTGATTGGGACCTTCTGTGCAAAATATGTGGGTATGAATACACAATGTAGCTGGGGGGGATGATAGCATTGCCAGGGATACTGAAGGGCTTCCTTTCAGTTTTGCTGTATTAGCTTGTATCAGAAGCTGTTGTATAGACTCTAGCACTGCATGGCCAAAAGATCATAACTATGTTACACCAGTATGAATCCTGGCATAGCATCCCAGAACAAAGTGGGACCATAGGACTGGCTGCTCCAAAGCTTTGAAAGAACAATTTTAATTTTCTGTAAACACTTAACTACATGCTAAACTATTCAAGTCCACATATATGCATGCATGCACATACATACGTTATTTGAGATTCCCATCTC
Source organism: Gekko gecko (assembly GCA_029375565.1). Lineage (NCBI taxonomy): Eukaryota > Metazoa > Chordata > Lepidosauria > Squamata > Gekkonidae > Gekko > Gekko gecko. The sequence continues at coordinate 136,034,389 of JAPDNY010000003.1, read as the reverse complement.
CTGCCTCTTCCCTGATGGATTTTAAATCATACTTGTGAATTGCTAGACAGTATTGGTGACCTCATCCTGCCTCAATTGGAAATATGTAATTTCCTTGATGTTCTTCCAATGCTATCTCAGCAAACCTTACTTAGAGTATATAAGTTTTAAAATATCCATTAGTAGGATTGTATCAAGTAAATGGATGGATACTTCATGCTGAAATGTCTGTGCATTTCCTCTGGGTAAACCTATTAGCATAACTTTAAAAACAATGGTCTAAAGGCAAGGTTGTGTGTATGCTGTAAGCTGAGGTTCTGTGAAAGCATAAAGCAGCACAGAACATGAGATTGCACACTTAAAATTTAGCTTCTCAGCAACACTTACTGAAATGTCACAAGCCAGAGATGTGACAAATACAATTTCCTGATACTTGAGGTTGGAGCTTTTAATCTTCTGAATACTTGAATATGACTCCCTGTGACTTGCAAATTATGAATAAATTATGCAAAATGAAAATGTGCAAATATGCCTAATTTGCATGATTTTTAACAGGTTGCAGAATTGAGCTTTTCTTGGCTTAATTGATTCTGATTATTTTGATTCTGGCACAGAATTTAGATGGTTGAATTTGTAAGTGCAGAATAGCACACACTTCTCAAAAGGCCATGTTAGTCAATTTTTCAGATAAATGTGATGTTATTTGTATGAGATTCCAGTGTCCAATTTTTGTGTATTACTGTTTTTTGCTGAGATATCATGTTTCATGAACAATCATTCCATAATACTTTGCCACTGGGAAAATGCAATTCTTCCTCCAGCTAGCACATCCAATGCTAAGGTGTGTATTGTATATGAAAGTAACTGAGCAAAACATCAGTTGAGAGTGCTTAGGAGATCCTTGGTGAAGAGCAGCATAACTATTGATTCCTCATCTGAAATTCTGTAATGTGTTGGCTTTCAGAGGGGAAGTGGGTGATGACTTAGCAACAGTGTCTTTTATTTATTTATTTATTTATTTGATTTATATCCTGCCCTTCCACATGGGTTCAGGGTGGCGAACAAGAGGCATAATGCCAAACATCAACATTAAAACACCGAGGCAAAGCCAAGAATAAATACTAAAACCATAAATAAGCTATTAAGACTAAAACAATTATAACAGCAGTCACCATTCTGCTCTCTAATACATTCATTCATCACTGCACCCATAAAATCCTGTGAGACTGGAATCCCGTGCCAGGGCCAATAAGCCTCGAGATGTCGATGCCATGATGGTAATGATGGTGGTGAAGGTGGTGAAGGTGGTGGCAGCCCCTACTCGAAGGCCTGGCGGAAAAACTCCGTCTTGCAGGCCCTGCGGAACTGCATAAGGTCCCGCAGGGCCCTGATCTCTTTTGGGAGCTCATTCCACCAGGTGGGGGCCGCCACTGAAAAGGCCCTGGCCCTAGTCGCAGCATATTTAACTGCCTTGGGAGCTGGGATGACCAATAAATGTTGCCCCCCTGACCATAGTGCCCTTGGGGGAACATATGGGGAAAGGCAGTCCCTCAGGTAGTTGTGGCAGCTCAGTAATGGAACACTTTTCTCCCAACCCTAGGTTTAGCACTTAATTTTATGATTTTTCAGTGCCCAATTTTAAACTAGGTTGTTTGCTCTGGCATTTGTGTGTTGATTTTGTTTAGTACCTGTTGATGCTTTTTCTCACTGCTTTTTCTCTGTTAATTTTCTCTCTGCAGTTTTATTGCTTTTTTCCATTTGTGCTGGTTTATTGTTAGTTATGGTGATTAATTTGTTCATTGCTGCTGTCATTTTACTATTTTATCACCTTATAATTATTTTATTGCTGCTAGATTCCCTTCAGATTTTATCTTCTGCTGCTATTATCCTTTATTGACTAGTTTTATTATGTTTTAAGTAGCGTTGTGTTGTAGCTATAAACCAATTTGGAATTTTTTTTACTGATGTATGCAGTATATTAAATCTAGTAACAAAATTACTCTCTCCTCACCCATAGTACCCCCATCATGTGAACTTTATTGCACTTCTTGTTTTGGGTGATCCCAGTAGCTATAGATCCCTTTGGAACCAGCACCCTTAATCATTGCTAGTTTAAACACACATTCAAAACAACAAGCTACAAAAATGTCGTGCCCACACTATTCCAATAATTCAGGAAACCTGGGGGTTAGGAAACTTTTTGGCTTGTGTCTCTACTAAGTACTGGTGTTTTAATTCTTGCATGGTGGACAAAGTACGAAGGAAAAAAAATGAACCAGAGCATGGCTCTTCCTAAGTAGCAAGGCTATCTTTAGTCTCCATTCATTTTCTGAAGATGGGATATTATATTTTGGATGAAAAATGTGATTATAATGAATACAATATGGCATTTAAAATTGTCTTGTAGGGCCCTATCGCCTGATGATTTCAGAAGGCATCAGAGCTCATTATCTGCTCAATAGACTATGGACACAAGTTTTTTGCATATCGTGATCACCTATGCAATTAGGACATATGCATGTACATGTCTATACAGCTCATGTCATAGATTTCTAAAACTCCTCTTGCAAGAGGAGAAGTAGTCAGAATTACAGCCTGCCAGCATGATCTAACTTGGGCTAAAATCCCAGAGAACACCACGTGCTTCTTTGTTTTCAAGACAGATGAGCCAGTATGGTAGAAAGCCTATTGAAGGGTTCCAGCCTCTTACCAATCTGTAGCCTTTTAGTACCAGTTTTCCCACAGAGGGGACTAACGAAATATCAAGTGAATTTTCTATGCCATATGGCTTGCGGGTCTTCCATTTTTCTCTCATAGGTGATGAAGTCATTCTCACAACTTAATGATGCACTAAGGGATTGGGGTGGGGGAGTGGGGATGGGGGATTTGTTTGACAGAAGAGGGCCTCAGATGTGTGGCAAAAATTAATAATGTATTCAGGTCTTTATTAGATTACGGGGGTGGGGGAAGATCAGCACACATATTAATCCTTTCTGAAGGGTTTAAAATAGTGTTTAGTTTAGTGCGAAAAATACACACAGATGCTTCTACCCTTTGTCATGTAGACAAGAATATATATTTAAAACTGAACAGAAATAACCTGTTTCATCACGAGTTTAATATAGCAAGGGAAACTTGCTATATTTGTGAGTGTTCAGTGAAATATATTTCATTATTAACCAGATCAGCTGTAGGCAACCAATAGAGATGGGCACGAACTGCATGATGAGCCAAAAGTTGTGCCAAATTCTGGCCGGATCGGGGCTCAGGAGATGACATTTGGCATGCATGTTGTCTCTGAATTCTGGCTAGATCAGGGCTCAGGAGGTGACGTTTGGCACACATGTGGTCTCCAAAGAAATCTCTGAGCTGTTGGGTGCAGCTCGGGGTGGCTTGGAAAACAAAACCCACCCAGAAGCTCTGACACAAAAATGCTAGACAGTGGTGGGGGTGGTGTTTTCCAGCCTTGGAAACGTCAGTAGGGACCCTCCAAAGCTTGACAGGTACTGCTGCCTGCCAATAACAGAGTTCCCAGTTGTCACAAGGGGACTCAGATCTATATAAGTGCAGGACAATTGTGTGTTCACATTGTTGGTGTTGTGGTTTTGGACAAAGAGGGTGTACTTGTGACAAAATAAAGAGCTTTGCTGCTGGTCATGGGGGGATTGCTTAGCTTGTTACTCAATCAGGGGCCGGGGGCCTTTGCTTTGCTCTGGGTTCCTCTGTGTTGCAAGTCGGGTTTTTAGTCTGTTGGTTTGCTACAAAGGATGGAAAAATTGGGAAGGGATTGAATTCCTCTTAATTCACATAGCATATTTCTTTAGGGGGATTTTCCTGCTGTTTGCTTCCTTGGTGGCTTCCCTTCCTTTCCCCCCATTTTATTTCAAAAGAACCCGCACAAACTTTGGGTTGCAATAAGATGAGGGATTACTCTTTGGGGATTTTTTTGGGGGGGCTGCTTTTGGGGGAGGGCTTCAACTTATTTCTCTGCCATTTTATCCCCCCACACACACACACTGGGCTGCTTTTTTGTTTTGGGGTGATCTGTGTTTGTCTTTACTTTGCTGGCCATTGACTTTACTGCCCACTGCTCTCCATTAGAAGTGCCCCCTCCAGCCCACTTCTTTTTGGGGGTGATCTGTCTTTGTCAGCCTGTCTCCTTTCTTCCTCCACCCACCCTCCTTGAGGGACTTGTTCCAGACCAATGTAACTGGGGTGACCACTTTACTGCCTGGCTTTCCATTAGGAACCCCCACCAGCCTGCTTCTTCTTGGGAGTGATCTGTCTTTGTTAGCCTGCCTACTTTCTTCCTCCACCCACCCTGCTTTGGGGGACTTGTTCCAGACCAGTGTAACTGGGTTGTCCAGCTCTCCATTAGAACCCACACACACACTGACCTGCTTTTCCTTTTCCTATGCAAGCTAGCATAGGGAGAGTTCTCTAATCAGGCAAGAATTAGAGTTGTAACCCTTCCTTTCTCAGCTGCAGTACAAACCCATTGCCTAATGCCTCTCATTTACCCCACTCCCAAGGTGGTTACTGGTTGGCCAACCTTTTCTCCTGGGCCTCATTTTGGTGTTGGTGAGGGTGATGTGAACCAATGGTGATGGGCTGTTTGTGCATGGACAGGGGCCTTGTTTGGGAGGCTCTTCCTCTTTTCCCCTTGTTCTGTGGCTCCAAGTGTCTGGAGCATCTTTACCTTGTTGGATGACCCCCTTTGATTCAGCCTGCTGGCAAGGTGACAGTGAGGACTGACTATTCCCAAGCACTGGCTCTCCAAGAAACATGTCCTTTTCAGCCAGTCATGGGCTCCGGTGCAGACACAGAGCCATCCTCTCCCCACTGCAAATGTAACTGCTGTGGCTACCAGCACATGGTGATCCTTCTGTGGTGTTGCTCAGGGTTGCCATCTTTTGCCCATCACAAGCCAGAGCCTGGGGTGGGTGGGAAGCACACCACAGGCAGGATGAAGTCCAGGGGCCTTCCATCAGTCCTGTGGCCAAGAGTCCCGAGTCACTCCCACTCTCACTGATGGCAAGTGCGTGGGCTCCCAAACAGATGACTACAGGAAGATAGTGGTGCACACACAGCCTGGAATTAGATGTTGTGGGTTCAATCCAGAGCCACCCCTTCCAGTTGTGATTTTTTTTCTCAAAGCTGGCCATGGAATGGGTCAGGATTGGGTGTTTGTTCTTTTTGGTGTGTGCTAGGCCTCAAGCCTTCCCCTGACTCACCCGTCACTTGCTTCAACAGGTGGTGGCTCTTCTTCTTGTCCTAAAGGGCCTCCCCCTTATTCAGTGGGCCCTGGCCAACCCCTCCCTCTCACATGCACCACTGGCATGGTGGATGCAGCCTTTGCCTGTCTCACACTCAGCTGAGAAAGCATTGCTTACTGGGCACATGGCCCTCTTTTGGAGCTGACTGGCAGTGGTCACTGTTGATGTAGGGGTGGCACCATCATCCCACACATTCCACCCACCCTGCTGTCAATGTGATAGCTGGGTAGCCAGCCTTTAGCCCTGAGCCTCAGTTACTTTTGGGGTTTGGCAGGTCTTCCTCCTCTGCCACTGTCTTCCTGTGGCTCTAGCCATTACCTCTCACTTGCGCTCAACTGTCAAGGTGACACTGATGGGCTGTGTGGGCACAGGGGGACTGGCCAAGGTACTTGTTTAGGAATGTCTTCCTTCTTCCCCATCCCTTCTCCCATCATTCGGGGGCCTTCCCTTTGTCAGATGGCTCTGTAGCCCATCCTATTTCACTCTCATTATTGGCAAGGTGACTGCAATGAAGGGCTCATCCAGCTCCAAGTGGTTTGCCATTCAATGGTAGTTCCATGTCTGATAGGCCACATCCTTCCTTTCAATCCAGCAGCTACAAGACAGAGCCTGGGGGCACATTTTGCACCCAGGACTAGCTGGGTCCCCCTTCCAGGTGGTGGGAGTGTGGAGTCAAGTGTCAGCTCCAGAAGATAGCCTCTCACTCACCACACTGGCAGGTTATTGGTAGCTGGTCACCAATCAGTTCCCTTGGTCTCGTTCTGTGATCAGCGTAGGTGAGATCTTCACTGTTGTCCTGGAGCACAAAAGCCACCCCCTCTCACTCGCTCTCCACTGTCAAGGTATAAAATGGTAGCACTGATGGGCTGCATGGGCAGTGACCAAGAGCCTGGTCTGGGAGGTTCTTCCCAGGAATCCAGGTGTCAGGGGGAACTTCAGTTTCTTAGATGGCCCCTTTAACTCCCACTGCTGGCAAGGTGACTGCTGCGCAGTGCCAATGCTTGCTCCAAGGCAAGTGGTAGCCAGGAAATTATTTTCACACAGCAGTGTGTAACTGTACACCCTGGCTCCAGTCCAGAGTCTGTCCAGAGCCACGGCCTTTCACTCCTTCTGCTGGCAAAGTGATTAAAGGGACATGATAACTGGCAAAATCCTTCCGGGGTATGTTTGAATCAGTTTGCTCAGGCAGCATTGGGGGCCGATTGGCAAAGCAGAGTCCCGTGCTAGGCATGAGCTGGGAGACTAGGGGATGTGTCTGAGACTCCACGTCATCAAAGAGGCTGGCCATTCGCTCCAGTCCAGAGCCGTCCCTTCTCTCACCCTGCTGGTGGGGTGCCTGCTAGGAATTAGTGTTCCCAATTGCTCACTTCGAGGACCATGTCCTGTCATTCAGGCTGGTGATGGGCTCCAGTCTCTCCCTCTCCTTGCTGGCAAGGTGATCGCTGGCTGCCAGTGCAGTTCAATCCTTTCCCTAGGAATTGCCAGTGACAATGTGCCTCTTATTGCAGTCATAAGCTGGAGCCTGGCTGGGAGGGGGAAGACACACGGCATATGGGGGGCTCACTATGGGCACCTTCCATTGGTTCCAAGCAGGGCTCCACACTCCAGAGCCATCCCCTTCCACTTGCACCACTGGTAAGGTGTTTGCAGGGCATGGGCTCTCCTGATCCAAGCTGACTACAGGAGGATAGTAGTGCACACCAGGCCAGGCCATCCCTTCCCAGGAATTAGACGTTGTTGGTGGGCTCAAGTCACCCCTTCCAGTTCTGATACATCCTCTGAAAGGTGGCCACAGCAGTGGTGGTTTGGTTAGGATGTTTGTTCAACTGGGTGGGCACCATGCCTCGAGCCATCCTCTGACTTGCCCGTTGTTTACTTCCATGTTCTGTGGCCCTTCTCCTCATCCAAAAGGGCCTTCCCTTCATTCTCTGGGCCCTGGCCAGCTCCTCTCACAGTGGCACATGGACAATTGCAGCCATCTCATCTATCTCCTTGCCATATGGGTTCTGCTTACCGGACTGGGCGAGTGCAAAGGTCTTGTTTTGTAGCCGGCTGGCACTGGTCAGTGTCAAGTCAACATCATGGGAGGGTGGGGGGCCCTCCCTCTCATCTGGAGCTACTGTGTCATTTTGCTCCGTCTGCTGGCAAGGTGACCACAGGACAAGACTAATCCCATCTATGGCACCATGGGGTGTCAGGCTGTGTTCCATTTCCACTTCTCTGCCACCCAGGACAGTCACAGGCTCTCATCCAGAGTCACCATGTTGTATCACTCCTCTTGACCCCATGCCTGTTATTTCCTCAGAATGTGATTTCCTTGGGGCACCTTCTTTGGGGGGGCTGTAAATCAAACCCCTCCAAATCCAATCCCCACATAACTTGGAGGGCATGTACGGGGACATCCCAGGGAGGTTCACAGAGAGTTTGATGCCTCTAACTAGCACAAATTCCATTCTATAGTCCTTTGAACCCAAGCCCATCATGTCCCCAGTAAGCACTTTCCTGGGGCACTTTCTTTTGGGGGGTCATAACTCAGACACTCAAGTCCAATCCACATATAACTTGTAGAGCATGTAGGGGGACATCCTAAAGAGGTCTGCAACAAGTTTGATACCTCTAGCTGGCACAGGGTCCATTCTACAGTGTCTTGAACCTGCACCTGTCATGTTCCCAGAAAGCACTTTCCTGGGGCACCTTCTTGTGGGCAAGGGCTGTAGCTCAGACTCCCAAGTCCAATGTTCACAAAACTTGTTGGGCAGGTAGAGGAGAGTCAACTGGAGATCCCTTGTGAGTTTGCGGTCTCTACAACCCCAGGGGGCTGCCCCCATAGCATCCCAAATTTCCCAAACTGCTTTTTTTGTGTTTGTGCCCATCTCTATCAATCAATATACATAAAGCCTACAGAAAAATAAAAACAATTATTGAGAAGCACAAGGAGGTTTTCTACTTGGAACAGAGCCCCCAAATGGATTTTCATTTACAATGGCATCTAGACCATTTCATAGTATGGGGAAGCCTTCAGTGATTGCAGGCATTCATTAAGTCTTCAAACTACTACAAATAACTGCATCAGTGTCCAGGGATGCCAGGGCTACATATCTCATATTAAGATGGTAAATTATATGGCAGAGGCCCTAGCCTCTGCCTATTTGAGTTTAAATTATGTTGCCAAATACCTGGAGGATGTTCAGCAATGTAATTCAGTTTCCCCAAACTATTTCCAGTGTAGACTAATTTTTCTTGAGGGGGGAGTTGTTGTCGTTCAGTTGCACAGTCAAGTCTGACTCTTCGCGACCCCATGGTCCATATCACGCCAGGCCCTCCTGTCCTCCTCCGCCCCCTGGAGTGTGCTCAAACCCACATTTGCTGCATCAATAACACTGTCTAACATTCTCACCCTTCTTCTTTTGCCTTCAATCTTTCCCAGCATCAGGATCTTCTCCAGTGAATGCTCCCTTCTCACTTGGTGGCCAAAGTATTTGAGCTTCAGCTTCAGTATTTGGCCTTCCGGGGAACAGTTAGGGTTGATTTCTTTTAGGATTGACTGATCTGATCTCCTTGCAGTCCAAGGGACTCTCAAGAGTCTTCTCCAGCACCATAATTCAAAAGAATCTATTCTTTGGCACGCAGCCTTCCTTATAGTCCAACTCTCACAGCCTTACATTACTACTGGGAATACCATTGCTTTGACCATACAGACTTTTGTTGGCAGGGTGATGTCTCTACTTTTTATTATGATGTCTAGATTTGCCATAGCTTTTTTCCCAAGGAGCAGGCGTCTTTTAATTTCATGGCTGCAGTCACTGTCTGCAGTGATCTTGGATCTTAGGAACATGAAGTCTGTCACTGCTTCCATGACTCCCCCTTCTATTTGTCAGGGAGTGATGGAGCCAGATGCCATGATCTTAGTTTTTCTGATGTTGAGTTTCAATCAATCAATCAATCAATCAATCAATCAATCAATCAATCTATTGATATGGTCATTGACCAAATACATAAAGGAACAGAAAAGACATCAACCAATAAAACATTAAAATACATACAGACGTGATCCAGAATATCAAACATTAAAATGTTAGGGATAAGAATAAAATATTATTAAATAATTAAAATCTCTGTTTACTATCTAACTACTAATAGCTTGCCTCTGGATTTTGATAGCCTGCATGGTCAATTTTGACATGTTTAAAGTAGTTTCCTGCTCTTTGTCAGCCAGCAACTTATCTAAGTAAAATCTTTCATTTCTCCCAGGAGATCGAGAACAAACTGGGGTTATATAAATGTCTCTAATACTTTGATACATTTTATATTTGAACATCACATGTTCCAAGAGTTTCAAACCAACTTTTGCATTCTCCTCTTTCATGTTTAACAATAGACTCTTTAGGTTCTCTTCACTTTCTGCCATTAGAGTGGTATTGTCTGCATATCTGAGGTTGTTGATGTTTTTGCCGGCAATCTTAATTCCGGTTTGTGATTCATCCAGGCTGGCATTTCACGTGATGTACTCTGCATACAAATTAAATAAGCAGGTCAACAATATACATCCTTGTCATACTCCTTTTCCTATGCTAAACTAAACAGTTGTTCCATGCCCAATTCTAACTGTTGCTTCTTGACCCTTATACAGGTTTCTCAGGAGACATGTGAGGTGGTCTGGTACTCCCATCTCTTTAAGAACCTGCCATAGTTTGTTGTGATCCACCCAATCAAAGGCTTTAGCGTTGTCAATGAAGCAGAAGTAAATATTTTTCTGGTACTCCCTTGATTTCTCCATAATCCAGCGAATCCCAGGAATCTAGGTGTCAGAGGGAATTTGATCTCTAGTTCCTCTACCTCTTCAAAACCCAGCTTGTACTTCTGGTAGTTCTCTGTCCACGTAGTGCTGAAGCCTAACTTGTAGGATCTTGAGCGAGACTTTGCTAGCGTGGGAAATGAGAGCAATTGTGCGACAGCTTGAAAATTCCTTGGCATTGCCCTTCTTTGGGATTGGAATGTAAACTGACCTTTTCCAATCCTGTGACCACTGTTGTGTTTTCCAAATTTGCTGGCAAATTGAGTGCAGCACTTTAACAGCATCCTCTTTTAAGACTTCGAATAGCTCAGCTGGGATACCATCACCTCCAGTAGCTCTTCTTACAATGGCCACTGTAAGCTCTTAGAGGATTGGCTACATTAGGGGTGTGTCGCCTAATATGCAAAGGAGTTCCTGCTACAAAAAGAGCCCTGCCCATCACTAAATTAGCTCTCCCTGTGTGGCTCCCTGTGATCACTTAAACATTCAAAAGGTTTGCTTATGTTATGTTAGGATCCAGATCAAGGTTGCCAACTCTGGGCTGGGAAATTCCTGGAGATTTGGGGAGGGGCGCATGGGGAGAACCAAGTTTGGGTAGGGGAGGGAGCTCATCAGGGATATGATGCCATAGAGTCCATCCTCTGAAGCTGCCATTTTCTCCAGAGGAGCTGATCTCTGTAGTTCAGAGATCCATTATAACTCCAGGAAATCTCCAAGCTCCACACATTGAGTTGCAGGACATCTCCTTCTATAGTGGGAGACCCAGCAATCATAATCCAGGTAGTGCAAATGGGTATGTCATTAAAAGCAAGTCTCCTTTGGATTGGTAGTAATTCAGATATACAAATATAGGAGCATAGAAGTCAGGCTATTAGCCACAAGGTATAGATAGGGACTCTGGGGCAAGTGATGCTCTATATTCTTGGTGCTTGGGGGGGTCAACAATGGGAGGGCTTTTAGTGTCCTGGCCCCACTGGTGTACCTCCTGATGGCACCTGGTATTTTTGGCCACTGTGTGACAGAGTGTTAGACTGGATGGGCCGTTGGCCTGATCCAACATTGGCTTCTCTTATGTTCTTAAGCATTAAGATTAGAAGTAGAGGATTTGTTCTGCTGACAGATAAGTGGTAATACAAATGGTGGAACTGTGTTGGACTTGACCAGAGACTTACATAGCTCCAGCAAGTTTCATTGTGAGTCCAGAAGAATTCAACAAAACAATTGGGTTTTGCCTTTATTGCACAGATTTGTCAAGAGCAACAAGGCTGCTGCATTTTTGAAGCCTATGGAGCTACTGGAAACCAAAATGTTCATGTAACCTTGCCCTGCATGTGTGGGTTCAAGAATCTGATGTGTTTGGCAACACAGAATATGAGTTTGGCAGGTATTTTTTTATAACAAATCCATATCCTTTGATATGGGGACAGTAGAATTGGGCAGTAATTTCAGACTCTTGGCACAGTAGAAAGAGGTGTCAAATGGAACATTATTGTGCCTTTACCTGGTTGCTGGTATTAAGAGCACCGGAACAAGGGCTTTGGCTGACTCTAGACCTCAAGAAAGATTTATGGATATCAGAAGTACATAAGCTGTTCCCTTTAGGGTTGTCAGTTCCCCAGCCACTGGTGGGGGAATAGGTTTACCAGATCCAGGTTGGAAAACTCCTGGAGATTTGGGGGGGAACTTTGGGAAGACATGAACCTCAGTGGGGTACAATGTCACAGAGTCCATCCTTCAAAGCAGACATTTTCTCCAGAGGAACTGATCTCTGTAGTCTGGAGATCAGCTGTAATTCTGGGGGATTCCCAGGTCCCACCTGGAGGCTGGCATCCCTAAAAGTCCACCTAGAAGTCATTCCAGGGTTAGGACCATGAATTCTGGCCAGAGGCTGGGTTGCACAAAAATGCAAAATGTTTATAGGTTTTCTCTTGACAGGACTGAAGCTAAGATCTGCAGAAATTCAGGTAGGGTTGACAGTAGTAATAGCAGAATCAGTAGTATAGAGGCAGGCAGCCAATTGTGTAGTATAATTATTGAGAAATATTTTGCAGTTTCTTATCTTGTGTACTCTTACAGTAATCTTCTGATCACTGTCATTCACATTTTAAAGGTTGAAACAAAGCAGAGTAATGAAATATAGACACAGGGAACTGATAACTAAAGATCAAAACCAAGTCTCCCAAATCCTGTTCCCACAATCTGCTCTTAAATGGTCTAGAGGGAGCAAGTATCTAAGATGTGGTTACTACCTCTCCAGAAGAGCTTAACAGATAAACTGGGGATATGACTGAGTCACAACATTCCAAGAGTAACAACTAGTTATAGACAAAGGAAGCAAAAAGTCAGTACAGATGTTACGGACAAGAACAAGTATAGCTGGGAAAGACCTGCTAAGCATCTACTCCTCCCCTTTCAGGTATATTGAAAATATCAGAGCTTGCTAGAAGCAAGAGCTGAAAGGCTCTTGACCTTTAACTCTTCCCCTGTAGCTTGTTGCATGTGGCTGACTTTGTACTACGTTCACAGGAACCAGGGTATTGTGCCAGCAGGAACTTAGGCATCTTTTCCATCAGGGCATCACCTCTGAGAACCTGGCTGGCCACCAGATCACTGGCAAGGGAAGAAGGTACTGTAGTATCTGTGAGCATCTAGTTCAGGTCATCACAAGTTCCACAGTACTATCATGCCACAAAATGTACAAAATAGAAGTGTTTCGGTGAGCATTGGAATTAGAACTGTAGCAAGATGGAATAGCCCAGAAGGACACCTTCATATGGAAATAGGTCTATAGTCCACTGCAAAGATTATTGTTGTTATCATCTGGAATTCATTGTTTTATACCTTTTAATCACACATTCCACACTGCTCTCACAATACTTTTCATAAGGGACTTTGCTGTTGCCATTGTTGCTTGCATTGCCATTGAATTTTGTATTCCTAGTCAGTTTGTATTATTCACTGGAAGTCTTATGCTGTATTTAAAAGTATTTCCCCCATTTGCTAGAGCTGATACTTACTTAAGGAGAAAAGGGGTGATCTGGTTGTAAGGAACTGGAAGTTATATTTAGTGATTAACCCAGCTTAAGATGTAGTATGCTGTGCCTAGGACAAGGAAGGAACTAACAGTGCAGTCCTAAGCAGAATTAGACATTTATATGTTCATTGAAGTCAATGGGCTAAACATTGTATAACTTTGCTTTGGATTGCATTGTAAACTTAACAAAGAATTTAGTAAAGCAATTGCTCCATCTGCTGACATATAATCACAACATATCTTTTATGCACTCAGTAATGTAGACTTAACTCCGATGCATTTGAATATTGCAGAGTGGCTTATTCTTCCTTCAGTTTAAAGTCAGTGAAAAACAGATAGCGTGGTAAAGTATTTTTTTTTTAATTAGGGGATACAAAGGTTGTAAAGATGTCCAGAAATGTCTGGACATTACAGTGCAGAAGATTCCTTTAACCAGAATGGGAATTCTGCTATGTTGAGCTGTTGTAATAGATACAGATCCATGCATTCCATTAATGTGAAAGACCTCTGTTGGAGACCCTGGAGAGCTGCTATCAGTCTGATTTTGATGGACCATGGATCTGACTCAGTAGAAGGCAGTTTCACATGTTCAAAATACCTTAGTTACCCACAATCCATTGTGTCAGAACTGTGCCATCTCCCTCCAGGCAGCACATATTGCAAATGAGGCAAATGTACCTGTACAAACCATTTCAGCAATGACTTTAGCAAATGTGAAGGGATTATTACTGTGAACTTTAGGCACTGTTTGCATCCTTGTTTGGATGACAGTTGTATAGTTACCATCCTGAGAAGGTGAAATAAAATATGTTACAGAACAAAGACATGAAATGCTGGCCTGTGTCCCCTAAAGAGAGAAAAATAATGGACAATCATCAAAAGCAACTTCAGTTGGACACTTTTCTTTCTGCTCAGTTTAATAATTCAAAGGGAAAGCTGTATCTAAGGCATTGAGGTCTTGAGAAGGGCAGGCAACCTAGTGAGAACCAAGGAAGATGTCCATGTAAGAAGTGATCAAAGGTGTCTCTTTTCTCTCAGTGTTTGATCAGACTGCTGGTTTCTCTGTTGAACCCACAGAATAAAAAATATAGAACAAGTGAAATGGTACCATATTATCAGATTAATTGCAGTGTCTAATATGGCACTTTTCAAATTGCATTTGGGGGATCCCTAGGGTTCCACAAGAGGTAACTGAGATGACCAATAATAGTAGAAAAATTTACCTTGAAAATCACTTCTTGTGCATGACTATTAATCTTCCCCTACAGTGCACAGTAGGACTGCCAGCTTCCAGGTGGGGCCTGAAGATCTCCTGCTTTTACAACTGATCAGCCCCCCTGGAGAAAATGGCTGCTTTGAAGGGTGAACTCTATGGCATTGTACCATGCTGAGGTCCCTGCCCTCCCCAGGCCCTCCCCTCACCTGGATCCACCCCCAAAGTCTCCAGTTATTTTCCAACCCAGGACTGGCAACCCTAGTGCACAGCCAATGGAAAGTGTTGAATGTGTTCTAGGATCTATTCTCAGGTTACAAAGGACACACATGAGGCTGAACAGGCCTTGCCAGCACCCTATGCAAGATGAGTATGTTCCTTTAGAACACTTTCCAGAATCTTCTGCAGTGTGCAAGAGATCTGTGGCAGAGGTGTGGAGGTTTTTGTTGTTTAGTCGCACAGTCAAGTCTAACTCTTCACGACCCCATGGACCACATCACGCAAGGCCCTTCTGTCTTCCTTCATCCTCCGGAGTTTGCTCAATTTCATTTTTGTTGCATCAATAACACTGTCTAACCATCTCATCCTTTGCCATCTCCTTCTTCTTTTACTTTCAGTCATTCCCAGCATCTTCTCCCAGTGTCTTCTCCAATGGATGCTCCCTTCTCACTTGGTGAGCAAATTATTTGAGTTTCAGCTTCAGTATCTGGCCTTCCAGGGAACAGTCAGGGTTGACTTCTTTTAGGATTGACTGATTCAATCTCCTTGCAGTCCAAAGGATTCTCAGGAGTTTTCTCCAGCACCATGATTCAAAAGCATCTATTCTTCAGTGCTCGGCCTTCCTTATAGTCCAACTCTCACAGCCATACATTACTACCGGGAATACCATTGCTTTGACCATACGGACTTGTTAGCAGGGTGATGTCTTTATTTTTTATTCTGCTGTCTAAGTTTGCCATAGCTTTCCTCCCAAAGAGCAGGCATCTTTTAATTTTGTGGCTGCAGTCACCATCTGCAGTGATGTTGGATCCCAGGAGCATGAATTCTGTCACTGCTTCCACAACTTTCCCTTCTGTTTGCCAAGGAGTGTTGGGGCTGGATGCCATGATCTTAGTTTTTTTGATGTTGAATTTCAAGTCAACTTTTGTGTTACCAAAAAAAATAACTGTGGGCAGAGTTCCTAAGGTAAAACATTTGAAAACCAGAGATCTAACACATAGTGGAGTTTTGTATTTTTGTATAGATGTTGTTGGCATGAATAACCTGGTTTAGCCTGAGCTTGTCAGAGCCAGGAAGCTAAGTAGGATCATCTGCAGTTAGTACTTGGATGGGTGACCACCATGGAAGACTGGGGTTGCTATGCAGAGGAAGGCAATAGCAAACCACATCTGCTTATGTCTTGCCTTGAACACCCCGCACAGATGGGATCACCATGAGCTGGTTGGACTCAAAGGCACATTATTCATGCAATCATCCCCAGACAAAATTGACATTATATGTCAAATGTGGTGATGTCAATTAGGCTGGTTCTACTAGCCTAAGAACACATGTCTGGATAACCAGAAATCTGGATAAATGCAACCCAACACATTCTTGTGCCAGCATCTGAACCCTTCAGTTCAATGTTAGGAACTATTGTTGTGCTTGTTCAAATGCATCGTAAGTTCAGGCAGCACATCAGATAACCAATGCCATATGCAGGACTTGCTGTTATAAAGAACTAAAGAAAGGACCATAAAGTATAAAAGTGCTCTGGTATTGAAAGAAGCAGTGATCTCTGAAACATTAAAAAAAACATAAAGGGGGAGGCTGTTTAGAATAATACAAGTGAAAAAGATGAGATGCACATTTATGTATGTGTGATTAAAACTTTAGGCTGCAAGAGATAAAATAGGAAAGTAATTACAATGGAAGAAATCTAACGTATTAATGGCCATTTCTTTAAAGAAAATGATAAGAGAGAATGGGCCGTAAAGAAGGGGGGGGAGTTGTTCTTCCCATATGATTCAGAAATAAGTCCTTCTGAGTTGTACTAAGTTCAGTGGGGTTACTCACAGGAAGGTGCACATAGGATCACTGCCAGACTGCAATGCTATGCACACCTACCTGTGAATACAGTCGCTGAACTCAGTGGACCTTATTTCTGAGTTGACATACATAGGATTATAGTGTCTGCATTCTGTAGATGTGTCTATATATCAATATAGAGAGCATACGTCGTAAAACTATCCACCTTTATTGTGTATCTTGATACTTGCATATGAGGTTAAATGTACCAGGGTGAATAGCCTAGGAATAAAATACAAGGAAATGAACCACTCATGCTTTGTTATATTTTTCATTGTTCAGGAAATATAACCTATATGTTAAAAGTAAATACTGAATTCGGGCCAAGATTGTTAATCTCAGGAGAAAAAAATACAGGAAACTTGTGAGGAAAAGCTGTCAGACATAGGGGATATGCAGTCTGTCACACATTCTGGCACTCTCTCTCTCATGAGACTGAGATATTGTTTATATGGAAAGAAGCTGGATGGGATGTATTAATAATAAGAGAGAGGGAGAGAGGGGGAGAGAGAGAGAGAGAGAGAGAGAGAGAGAGAGAGAGAGAGAGAGAGAGAGAGAGAGAGAGGTGGAAGCTCATCTCAGTGGAGCATCCTCCATGGACCAAATGACCTTTTCCTGTGCAGCTGCCTTAAGCCATTTGTCTGACTCTTCAGACAAAATCAATCCTGTTTCCAGTTCAAGATTTCTAACTGCTGGTGTGAATAAACAGATGCATGGAGGACATGCACTGGAAGTGTGCTTGCAATGTAAACCTCCTTCCTGCTTCAACAAGTGTAGTTCTTAACAAATAAACGACAAACCACACTTCCGCCTCAAAGTAAATGGTGACAGTTGATGACTGCCCTCCAAACACTCTTTCCTGTTAAAGGCTACAAGACATCCTTATTTCATTTATCCTTAACAGTAGCCTGAGAAAACAGATGACTTGTTCAAGGTCAAGGAGGAACTTCTTAGCTAAATTTACTGGTTCAACATTGATACTGCGTACTTTAGTCTTTGGAGCTGATTTTCATGTTAGTTGTATTTTCTCACTGTAAGGGTGGTAACTTCCATGGTTAAATTGGACATCACAGACTGAGTAATATGAACAAACCTTTTGTCTTTTAGTTGTGTCAGATTTAATGCTCCGTACAAATGACTATGTATGGTACTTGATGTCAATTATGCACAATGGCTGCTGAGTGGTCATCTGTTGTTATGATGGTGAATGCCTAAATATCAAAGGTAGTTAGTTGATGCTTTATCAATGGGAGCTAATGGTTAAAAAAGGTTTTCCTGAATACATTTACCCACCCACCTATCTATCTAATTGTTATCCTGCCCTTTCCCCATGAAAATCAAGGCAGTATATATGGTTTTCCCATCTTCCATTTTGCAACAACCCTGTCAGATGATTAGTCTGAGAGTATGTGACTGGCCAAGGACAGATTATAACAGATCTCCGGGAGCAGAAGGAAATTTCTGTGCCTGAAATGTGGGAGAATCACTGTCAGTTGGAGTTGTTTATATGGAACTAGATGAATATGAGTTGGTATACAATATAGGCAAAAAAATATAAAAAAGACAGATATGCCAAAATGAGATGGATTGACTCAGTAAAGGTGGCCATAACCCCCGGTTTGCAAAAACTAAGCAAGGCTGTTAATGAGATGATATTCTGGAGGTCATTAATTCATAGGGTTGCCATGGGTTGGAAGCGACTTGACAGCACTTAACACACACATACAAAATTAAACAATTACATATCTGTCACCTTTCTGTTTCCTTACAGGGTGTTTGGTGCAGCTATACTCCTGACTTCCACACTCAACATGCTAATACCATCAGCAGCTCGAGTACATTTTGGATGTGTTATCTTTGTTAGAATCTTACAAGGCCTTGTTGAGGTATGGAAAAAATAGAAATTTACCTTGCTATTGCCACCATCAACATGAATTAGGAGGAAGGGCTTCTGACAAAGATCTTTTTTTTCCCTGTCCCATTTTGGTGCTGCTCTTCTCCCCTAAAAGTGACCACAAGGAACTGGGCAGTGGTTGCATTGGAGCACATGAGTGGAAATGCATTCTGAAGCTACTAAAGTACTGGTCAGGAGTCATGATTTGTGGATTTATTTAGTAGATTTTTTTATGCTGCCTTCCATCATAAAGCCCAGTAACTGTAGCTTACAATAAAACATAACTGCAGTAAAAGGGTAATTATTACATTAGCAACCCCACTAGAACGGAAAGTTTTTAGAAGTGAACCAGCGATGAACAAGTAAAGAGGACAGAGTGTGGAAAGTCCCTTTATTTACCACCAGGAGCCCTGGAAAATGGAACTTCTTAACCCCTTCACCTGGTACCTAAAATGCAAAGAATAAGCACGAGGTGAACTGATGCCAGGGTAGAGTCCCACAAACAATTCTCAGGGCTGCCAAGAGAGGAAGATTATGCAGACAAAATTCCAGGGGTCCTGGTGATTCCAGAGGTCCATGATGCTGAGCAAAACATGTGGGCATAGAGGAAATCATACTCTGGAGGACTACTGTGGCCATCAGCAGTTCTACAGAAGAGGCTTGTTTACCAGAATAGATCAGAGGAGAGAACTTTTTTCCCTTATCCAAGGCAGGTATAAGCAAAGTGGGAAAATGGGAATTCACTTCAACAAGTGCATACTATCTTATTAAAAAACATCAATCCCTCTTTTGTAGTTGATTTGTCGTATGTTTTAAGAATGATCATGACTTCCTTAGCAAGTCCTGTTAGTTCCATAATACTGATTACAAATAATATAAAATTGTCTGAACAGTAAGTGGGTATAAATTAAGCAACCTATTCCACAGGGTGTAACTTATCCAGCCTGCCATGGAATCTGGAGCAAGTGGGCACCTCCTCTAGAGAGAAGTAGACTAGCAACTACTTCTTTCTGTGGTAAGTAACATCCTAAGATCTCGCTATCATTTGACTGAATTCTCATCTGAAAACTAGATTTTTTCTTTCTTTGATTCATCCACAATATTCACAGCCCTGGTTTGCAGTGGAATTCACTTTCACATAAGAGTGCTTAGGATAGCAATCTCACACTTCTGAAATGATTAAGAAAACTGGGCACTTGCATAGGATCACACTGTTAAACACTTAGAACTGTGACAGTAAATAAATGATCTGAGCACAGTGTAGAACTTTTAGAGGACTACATAACCGTACCCACCTACATTCCAGATTGATGAAAAAGCCAAATGCATTAGAAATGTAAGTTGGTTGTTTTCTCTGATAGATTTCCTACTAAATCATATGATAATGCAATTAAATCACACAGTAGTTATCAGTCAATTAAAATTTGTAAAATTACCTATATAATCTACATTCAAGTGTTTTGTCCAGAAAATATAAACAAATAGTTTTCTTCAGAGGTCTGCAGAACCAGAGGTAACTTTATGCTTTGAAACTAAGCAATTTACTCCACAGGGCTTAATTTATTCAGTTTGCACACACACTACGCATGTGGCTTCTTATGAATATTCATTTCAGCCCTGTTGCCACCTCCATAATCATTTCCATGTTATAAACTTCTGCCTTTTCTCCTAGGTTCCTATGCAGGTGCAGTTATCGCAATGCCTTTGGCCGGGATATTAGTGCAATATACTGGATGGTCGTCTGTATTCTATGTATATGGTATGAAATATCTTATCTGCCTCATATCTTGTCTGTATAGCCATAGACCAACTGGATTTTTAACTACTATTCTATTATTAATAGAAATGTTATGTACTATTGTTAGGCTTTATGATACATCAGAGAGATTAGATCAAAAGCATAGCATGAGGGCCAATGTGCATGGAAAACAGGATATAGGGTGGATAGACCTGGCTTCAAGTCAGCCATGAAGCTCACTGGGGACTTGGGTTCAGTTGGCTGCTTTTTCGCAACCTAATCTACTTCACAGAGTTGGGAGACCAGAATGTAGGGTGAGGGGAGCTATGTATGATGATATAGTTCTAAGCTTCTTTGAAGGTGGGAGGTTAAAAATAAGCATAGCAACTGATCATTAAATCTACATGTGCCATGGAGTAGACAGTGGAACTTTGCTTACCTGCTGCAATAACAGAGTTCTTTAAAGTTCCACCACAGAAAATTCCACCACATTACCCACAGAGAATGGTGGCCATTCCCCAACCACTGACAAGTTTAGCATAGAAACCCTGAACCTCCTCAAAAAAGTGTAAGGATGTGTTGCTGGTGACCAAGATGAAGTTAATTCATGCTATAGTATTCCCCATTACTGTGTATGGGTGTGAAAGTTGGACAATGAGGAAATCGGACAGGAAGAATGTAGTGTTGCAAGAAAGCTCTACAGGTACGGGAGACCCTCAAAATGACAGATAAGTGGGTTCTAGATCAAATGAAGCCTGAACTCTTCCCAGAAGATAAAATGGCTAAACTGAGGCTCTCTTACTTTGGTCCCATGAGAAGACAACTGGAAAAGACAATAGTGCTAGGCAAAGTTGAAGGCAGCAGGAAAAGAGGAAGACCCAACATGAGATGGACTGACTCACTCAAAGAAACCATAGTCCTCAGTTTGCAAGACCTGAGAAAGGCTGTTAATGTTAGGAGGAGGAGGAGGAGATTGGATTTATACCCCGCTCTTCACTTGGAGTCCCAGAGTGGCTTACAAACTCCTTTCCCTTACCGTCCCCACAACAGACACCCTGTGACGTAGGTGAGGCTGAGAGAGCTCTTTCAAGAACAGCCCTTTCACAGACAGCTCTTGTCAGAACTATGGCTTGCCCAAGGTCATCCAGCAGCTGCAAGTGGAGGAGTGGGGAATCAAACCTGGTTCTCCCAGATTAGAGTCTGCGCACTTAACCACTACACCAAACTGTTAGGAGGTAATTAATTCATAAGGTTGCCATGAATCGGAAGCAATTTGATGGCACTTAACACACAAAAGGCTTGTGGCTCTAATAATACTATTTAATGCCTTTAGATCCTAATTAGCTTTTCTACTTGTGAAAGGCGCTTTCATCAATGAAAGAGGAGAGCCATTGTCAGTGATTCTGCCTTTCCAGTTCAGACCCTCAAGTCACTTCCATTCTGTTCCTGGAACTCTACTAGTGCCCGGGGAGAGGATGGGGGTGGTGGTATGACAAGTTGCAACAAAAGGAGGAGATCAGAAAGTTCACTTTTGCAAATGCTGCTATACTCCCAGAGGCCATTAGTTATTATAAAACATTTTTTTTATTTATTACAGTTTTATGCCTTGTTTCTTTAATTATAGCCAAACCCCTTTACAACATACACTTGAAAAATCTAAATAATAATAATAATAATAATAATGATAACAACAACAACAACAACAATAATTATATCTATTGATTTGAAAGTCTAAAATCATCAAGTACATTATCCATAAGCATGCAATAGCAGAAAGGTCAAATTATCTGCTGAAAGGGAGATGTAATGAGTAGCCAGATTTCCTCTGAGATGAAAGACTCCCTAGGCTAGTGCTTAGATACCTAGTGCTTTAGAAGTCAAAACTAAGCATATGGAAATGGTCTCTGAAGCTGTATGCCAAAGCTGTGTGTGAGGTTTACAGCCACTTTCTTCACTAGCTGAGAATTCTGAATACTCTCCAAGGACATCCCCACATAGAATACATTTCAGCAGTCAAGGCTGACTGTTGCAAGAACAGTAGTCTAATCCCATTTCATCAGATAAAATCGTATTCCCTCATAGTTTATTGCATGCCCCTTTATTATTTCACCTGCTCATTCAAAATTTCAATGAGATATGAGATCTGCTTCCTTGAGGTAAGCAAATACCACCATTTGTGTATGTGGAACTGTGATCTCTACAAAGTGCAAATCTCTGAAATGCTCAGTATGTGGGTATTCTTTTATGGTAAGAAAGACTCCCAAATAGTGGGGAATGGGGGGCATTCTCTTTGTGGATATGGAAGAATGTTGCTTGAGGAAGAGAGCTTCAGGGCCTAACAGCTCAGATGGTGGCTCCTGTAACCTCAGGGCTATTTTTGGGCAGGAATGCACAGGAACGGAGTTCTGGCTGGCTTCCAAGTTGACCATGCCTACAGCCTCCCCCCCACAGGTTCCCCAGGCGCCTTGCAAGCCGCAGGGCACCTGAGGAAGCCAAGCCGATCCAGGGAGGGAAGGCAGTTTAAATTGCCTCCCCTCCTCGGGTTCCCTGCGGGGTGCCTGGGGAAACCAATCCAGAAACTGCCTTCCTTCCCTTGGGTTCCCCATGTATCCCGAAAGCTGCAGGGCACCTGGGAAAGCTGATCCTGGGAGGGAGCTGCGTTGTCAGGGGAGTGGCCTAAGATGCTAATGAGTTTCTGCTATTGGGTGTGGCCTATTATGATAATGAGTTTCTGCTGGGCTTTTTCTACAAAAAAAGCCCTGTCTAACCTTTAATATTTTTTTTTAAAAAGTAGGGAGGGGGAAGCTCTAAGGGGATTTTGAGAAGGAATAACATCACAAATAGGTTTAGAGCAAAGGAAAAACAGGTCAAAGGAAGAATTATAATAATTTCTGAAACAGCAAAATTGTACAAACTGTCAAATTAGGCCTAAATGAGGACCATGACTCAGTCACATTGCACTTACCTCAGTGTAAGACAGCAGAAGCTGAACTGAAGTCAGTGAACTAGATCCTTACTTAGAACAAATGCACAAAGCTAGATTGAAAGTAATTTAATTACACTGCCTAGCACAGAAGAGGCTCTGCAAGCAGGATGGGGGGGTGGGGAGAGAAAGTGGAAAGGGTGCCTTTGCAATCTCTTTTTCTGCAGAAATGGTTTCCAACAGGCCAGTTTGTCTTCCTGGGTTTCTGTCCTTTAATAGCTGCAGGCAAACAGAAATTCAACAGCTGGATCACTGCCAGTCTCCAGATGGGACCTGAAGATCCCCTGGAATTACAACTGATCTCCAGACTACAGAGATCAGTTCCCCTGGAGAAAATGGCTCCTTTGGAGGGTGGACTTTATACCAGTATACCCAGCTGAGATTCCCCCGTCCCCAAACCTCATCCCCAAATCTCCAGGCATTTCCTAACCTGGAACTGGCAACCCTATATATTGTAATGGAAAAGCTGCACTTGAATGCAGGCCCATTACACAGCAGTTAGAGACACGGGTGACCTCCTTGGGGGGAAAGCTAGGCTGGGATGGGGAAAAGGAACTGCTTCCTAGAAATATTAAACTGCTGCCAACCACAAGTAAATAAAATATGAGAGGATTTTAGATGTGTATTAGTGAAATAGCTTTGAATGAATGTGAAGTAATGAAGCTTACTCAGGAATGTCTGTAAAGGAAATATACCCACCAGTGAGCAACGAATGTTAGCCACATGACATTTCCCATGGGAAACGAGATGAAGAGCTAGGTGGATATCCTCCTTCCCCAACCTCTTCCTGACACTGCCTGGATGTGGCTTTCATTTCTTTCTCAATAACAAAGTGAAGATCAGATAGGAAGCAGGGCACTCAAGTTGGAGGGTGTCCCAGAGTCCTTTGCAACATCACACAGGACTCCAGAATGTACTCTCTGGAGGGTTACCCACATCAAGACGGGGCCTGAGGTTGTTCTGGAATTACAACTGATCCCCGGACTGCAGCGATGAGCTCTCCTGTAGCCAGGAATTTTAAATGCCCCCTGACTTAAAAATTTCTCAGGTGGCACGGGCTAATTGAATCCCCTGGGGATTCATTATGGGAGGTGCTTCAGGACAGCCCTTCCCCAAGCCTCACTGTTACTTCTGACCCTTGGTCTGAATTGAACCAAAGTTAATTTAATTAAAGGGTGGATCTGGGAGGAAAGCCCCAGGCAGAGACACAGGGAGCTTGGCATGGTGCTTACTACCCACACCACTCCGCAAGGGCCCTCAGCAGCAGAAGAGCTCCAGGCTCTCCATGGGGAGTGGTGGCCAGTCTGGGTAGCAGCTCTGGCTGCAGAAGAGCATCCCAGGGGAGGCAGCCACCTCAGAACTTTTCTCTCTCCCCCTCCCAGTTTCTTTTTCTCCCCCGTTAAGATTTATTACGTTTTTTTTCACTATACATAGTAAAAGAAAACATACATATCGTGCCTCTTATATGTACAGAGGATCGCCCAGTCATTTACAGGTCAACTGGGATCATTTAAGTAAATACTACCCACCCCCATGTTTACATAACAAATAATCTTTAGCCTAACCACATAGAATCTTGACCACATATCCTCAAAGTTTTTTTCATCAGTTCCCCTTAACAAAGTTGTTAATTTGTCCATTACGGCTATATCAAGCAGTTTCTGTAAACACTTCCCTCGTTGGTATTTTATCTAATTGCCAATATTTGGCAAATAAAATTCTCACTGCAGTCACTATATGTAAAATCTGGTGTTTGTCTGAATTATTGTATGTGTCTGGAATAATATTTAGTAGAAAAAGTTCTGGTAAGAGGGGTACTTCTTTCTTTAATATTTCTTGTAAAATTGTTTGGATCCTCCTCCAATATTTTTGTGTTTTGTCACAACGCCACCACATATGGAAGTATGTCCCTACATTTTGCCTACATTTCCAACATATATTATTTGTTTTTGGGTAGCATTTGGTTATCTTAACCAGGGACATGTACCATATGTAAAACATTTTATATATGTTCTCTTTAAGTGGATCTGATCTAGTAAATTTTATATTGGTCTTCCAAACTTTGTCCCATTGTTCCAAGTCTATACTATGCCCCAGATTTTGCGCCCAAGTAATCATGACTAATTTAACCATCACATCTTGCAGAAAAAGTATAGTAAAAAGGTGTATAGTTTATCAGTTTTTCCTTGGTATCTATCCATATTTTGTCTAACTTCGTCAGTTTTTCATATATACCTATCTTCTTATCTTTATTGTATCTTGATTTCAGTTGTAATCATTCCCACCAGGAGAGAGTAGGGCTTTGGTCTTGTTGCTCGAGGAACTTCAAGTTGTTTTTGCTATCTAATATATCTTCATATCTCCACTTCAGATGTTTCGAAAATAGTGTAAGTTTAGTGAATGCTTCCAAGGGTGAAACCCATCTAGGTGTTTTACTATAAAAAAGTTGTTTAATTTCTTCCCAGGTTTTTATCAGGGAGCCTCTAATCATATGCTGTTTAAAGTATGCCCTATCTTTACCATACCAGATAAAGGCGTGCCATCCCATTGCTAAATCATGTCCTTCTAATTTTTACAATCTTGTATTTTTGAGCATTAGCCAATCTTTTATCCAGACCATAGAAACTGCTTTATAATACAATGCCCAATTCTTGATTGCAAAGCCTCCTCTTTCTTTTTTATCTTGTAAAATCTTCAATTTAATTCTGGCTTTTTTGGATTGCCATATGAACTTGCTTATAATTTGGTCTAGTTCCTTGAAGAATTTTTGATTCTGCAAAACAGGAATGGTTTGGAAGAGATATAGTAATCTTGGGAAGATGTTCATCTTGATTGTTGCCACTCTTCCTATGAGAGAAATCTGTAAATCTTTCAATTTCTCCAGGTTCTTTTTAATTTCAAGAAGGAGTTTCTTAGAATTATCTTCTATTAGTGAGCTACATCTGTTTGTTATGTTTATACCCAGATATCTGACTTTTTTACAAATCTCTACTCCAGTTATTTCATGTAATCGTTGTACTTGTTCCTTCATACAATTTTTAGTTAGCATTTTTTTTAATTTATTTTGAAGCCTGCTACCTGTCCATATTTCTGTATTAATGCCAGTAAATGTTTAAGAGAGTCCAGTGGTTCTTTTTCAATAAAGACCAAGTCGTCAGCAAAGGCTTGTAGTTTAAATTCTTTGCCCTTCACTTTAAGTCCCTTAATTAAGTTCTCTTCCTTAATCATATCGTTAAGAGTTTCCAACAGAAAGATAAATAGTAAAAGAGAAAGTGGACAGCCCTGCTTGGTCCCTTTCTCTATGTCAATATTATTTGTTAAATCTCCATTTAC
This sequence comes from Gekko gecko, assembly GCA_029375565.1. Lineage (NCBI taxonomy): Eukaryota > Metazoa > Chordata > Lepidosauria > Squamata > Gekkonidae > Gekko > Gekko gecko. The sequence continues at coordinate 136,008,077 of JAPDNY010000003.1, read as the reverse complement.
CATTATTCTAGCTTGCTGATTGCCGTAGATCATGTTAATCATTATATAAAAATCTTTTCCCAAGTCCTGTGATTTTAGCTTTGATAGTAGAAAACTCCAGGTAATATTATCAAATGCTTTTTCTGCATCTATAAAGAGTAAGGCCATCTGTTTCTCTGGGTGCACTTCATAAAATTCAAGTGTGTTCATAATAATTCTTACATTATTTCTTATCTGTCTTTTTGGCAAAAAACCAGCCTGGTCTTGGTGTATTATTTGATTAAGTACCTTCTTAAATCTAGTGGCTAATATTGCTGCATATATTTTGTAATCTACATTTAATAGGGATATTGGCCTATAATTTTTTACTTCTTTCTCATCCAATTCTTGTTTATAAATCAACATAATTAGCACATCGTTCAAAGAATTTGGAAGTTTCTTCATCGGTATTACACTTTGAATAGTAGCTTTTAATGGTGTTATTATCTGGTCTCTGAAAGTTTGGTAAAATTCAGCTGGGATGCCATCTGGGCCTGGTGTTTTCTTCTTTTTTAGCCTTTTGATAGCTTCAGTTATTTCAAACGTTGTTATTAGGTAATTTAGTAGTTTCTTTTGATCTTTATTGAATTTCTTTTTATTGTGTTTTTCGAGGAATTGTTGTATTAAATCCTGATCTTCTTCATCTTGTTGGTATAGACTTTTATAGAAGTTTTCTATAATGTTTTTCAGGTCTTTAAGGAAGAATTTTTCTTCTTGTTCATTCATTAATGATCTTATACATTTTTTTGTCTCTTTCTTTTCTTAATTTATATGCCAGCCATTTAGTTGGTTTATTTGCATTCTCAAAATATTGTTCTTTAATACATTCATAATTCCCTGCAAGTTCTTGAGTCACAATGCGATTCAATTGATGTTGTAATTTCTTGATCTTGTTCCTTAGATGTTCCTGAGTTGGTTTTAGTTTCAATTTATCTTCTTCTGTTTTAATTTGTTTTTGTATCCAGACAAAGTTCTGTTTCCTTTGCTTTCTCATCCAGGCTTCTTGACTAATCATCTTGCCTCTTGCATATGCCTTAAAGGCATCCTAGACTATGTTCATTGGGGTCTCTGGTTGAATATTATGTTTAAAAAATAATTGAAGTCTTCTTTTGCCTCTTTTACAAAACCTTTGTTCTTCAGAAGCCATGTTTTCATAGACCATCTTGTCTTTCTAAATGAATCTTGAAATGTCAAGAATAATGAGTTATGATCAGCAAAAGTAGACGGTAGAATCTCAGCTTCTAGGAGTTTGTCCATTAGTGTTGTTGATATCCAGGCCATATCTATTCTTGACCAGGAGTTGTGTCTAGCAGAAAAGAAAGTATAATTTTTTTTTTTTGCTAATATTCTTAGTTCTCCAAGCATCTAGAACACTGAATTCTTCTGTTAACTATAAGAAAGATTTTGGCAGTTCATTACCTCGATTCTTTCTCCCTGTTTGCTTCTTTCTATTTTTACGTCAAAAACTGTGTTATAATCCCCTATTGCCCCCCAAGCCAGAAATAATGAGCCAGACACAAATATCGGGTTTAACTATAGGGCCACTTTATTATCTGACAACTTTAACTGGAACCAATGGCAAGAGCAACACAGCTTGCAGGAGGGTCAAGGCCAGAGGTCGATGATCCCTCCCTTATCTCTTCAATAGGGTGAGCCACCCTGCCCCAGATGGGAGCCCACTGCAGGGGCTCCCACCCGGCCAGCTAGCCATTGCAAAACAACCCTGAGCCCCATCCCCCAAACCGCAAGGGGCGCATGTAGGACTCGTATGCCGAGGAATGCTGCTGCTAACTCAAATTTCCTGGGCCAGGAATCCCACAGCTGCCGCTGAGGAAGCAGCTCCCTGCAAAGGGAGTAGGTGCCAAAATGCAGGCTTGCCAACCCCAGCTTTGTCAAGCCACATGTTGACTGCCCAAACTAGTGTTCTGTCCAAGGGAATGCCATCCTGGAGCTGAAAAAGCAAGCCGGCCCCCGCAACCCCAACCGCCATGAAGGCTGCGAGGGCTGCCACAGGGCACAACTGCTTCTCCTTCTTCAAGCATCAAATGTATCTGAGTCTCCTCATATGGAGTCTGCATGCTCTGTGCAAATGCTGCATGGTCTCCCAGTGCAGACCACATTCCTCATATAGCATATGCATCTTTAAGGGATGAGCGGAGTTTTAGGTTTTACAGACATCCGGGAAGGCATTTTTTAAGGATGGTGCATGGGTCTGGCCCTCTAAAGGCTCCCTGCCCCATGGAGTGTGATCTCCTTAATAATCCATTTCTCCAGCTTGCATAACTCCCTTGGGAATGCACAGGTGGAAGGTTTTTGCTCAGCAGTTGAAATAAAGTCAAAAATTATCCCTGCACAAGTTCTGAAACCTCTGTAGGGCTCCTTTAAAGTTGCTGGCATCTAGTTCCCCTACATTCTAGTAGGGTAGGGGATGGCTACCCTGTTCTCTGATTCTATGCGACTGTGGCAGTGGTAGGAACTAGCTACCCTGCCCACTGATTGTTCTATCTAGAAGTGGTTAGGACTGACAACCCCTCCACTGTCGTTTTCACTTTTCCAGCAGGTGGACTAACTACCTTTCCTGCTTTCCACCTTTTCAGCAGTTGGTACAGACTACCTTCCCTGATGTCCTTTCACTTTGGATATCGGCCAACCATGGAGGTTGTCTACATGCAGCAAGCCCTACTCAGAATGTTTAACAAGGCCATGTCCTGCCAACAAGAAGACTATGCATACACTCAGTGAAAATGGGAAGGCTGTAGAGATGAAAAGAGAAAGCGGATTCCCACCAATAGCATTCTCTAAGCACACAAAATTTCTCACGCACCCAGCGAGGGTCCATCAGGAACTTTTTTCTACATCTGTGAATCTGGGTCCCATGTGTCGACTCACAGCTCCCAGAGATACAGGATAACTGCCTGCATCTTTGCCCACCAAGTCTGTTACCCCCAGACAGCTTTATTACATAAACAGCCTACCCTGCTTTGATTGGGGAATTAGCTACACAGGCAGAGCTAGCAAGGGGGCTGGGGTATAGCGTGGATCGCCATCCGTTTAATGGAAATGGCTCCCGTTAGACCTGTAGTTCAAGGCAATAACCAGTCCAAACTGTAACAGAAATGGGTTTTATGTAACAGCTAATAATAATCCAGATATTACATTCAGATCAAAGGCTGCAGGCAGACCAGGAGATATAGGAAGTGGTTGCAGACAAATACAGGGGGTTGGGAAATGTCAGAGTAGTACTACACCTGTCTGGAAGGGATGACAGATTCCAAGGTAAAATGGAGGAAAAGCATAGACTGACTAGCAAGACCACATAGGACCTGAGGTGTACTCAGGGGTGGTAGCTTTGTGCGCACCCAGCTAAAGTCACACTGGGCATGTGCAGGACTGGGTATAATTATGCCCAAAAATGTACCCTGAAGGGATGTTACAGTGTGGTAGCTAGTTTTACAATGGATTGACAGGATTCCCCTTGAGGGAATAGGGCAATTCAACGTTTCCCTGGTACCAAGCAGAGGAGAAAATCCTTTCCTAAATCTGTGGCAGGATGAACCAGAATGGCTGACCATTCTATCTCAATGTTTACCATGATGGGTCCAGTACAGGTATGAGAGATGCAGATACCGTAGACAAAGAAATAGTTGCCAAAATGTAAGGATGCCCAAGAGGTGTTTCCTGATCTCCAAGGTGGGAAAAAACTCGGGAGAAGGACATACAACATATTCCAGCATGACGGAGATGCTGCAATCGGTGGCTTTCTGTCGCCGCCTGCCCACACACCCAACAGACCATGGACCAACCACCTGGGCAACATAAGATGCCCAAGGCAAAGGCAGCGACCTGCACCATCCCCAAGCCCCTCCAGACTGATCATAGAAAGGGAGGGGGGTCGCATAAGGGATGCTGACCACACAGCAAGCCTGGCCCATGGGCCTAAGCTTTTCCTGGCCAAATGTGGTTCTCCTAGCCTCCCAGCACAACACACTGCTTGTCCGAGGCCATCCTGGCGTGCTTATCTCTCAGCATTGTCAGCTGCAGCCAGCCCACATGGGAAGGCTCAGGCTCAGCAGCACCCTGGTTTAGCACTGAAGCACCTGAAGCACTCCCCACACGCGAATCCTTAGCCTCAGACCCTTTCCTTCCAGCCCCAGGAAGACTCACCACCGAAGAGGGGCAACTGGGGCATTTGACCTGCTGCTGATCCGCATCCTTTGATACAGAAGTTGTAAGGGTCTGGATCCACAGAGGCCCCATCCTTGCTTGCCGCCTGTGTAGCAGTTCACCCTTCAAGGAGAGACAAATGAGTTATAACTTCTGCTTGAACACACTTAGTGACAGACACACGAGTTTCTTCTTGGCCTCTGGCCCTCCCACCCGGACTTAATCCCTGCATTGATACTCCCGTGGCCTGCGCAACAGTATTCAGCTGTTCCAGAATTGCCTGCTGCACTTCATGCCATCCTCAGCAGTGGAAGACAAGGGGGGGCAGGCCGTTTCGGAGGCGGCTCGGGGACTTACTGTTCGCCCCTAGTAGGGTTGCCAGGTCTGGGTTGGGAAAAATATCTGGAGGCTTTGGGGGTGGAGCCAGGAGAGAGGATACTAATTGTCTGCCACCAAGTAGTAGCCCACTCAGGGTGACCCCAGCCAGCATCATGGGCTTCCAAGGACTGAGACTTGCAGAGGTGGCATGCCATCGCCTGCCTCTGTGTAGCAACCCTAGCCTTCCTTGGAGGTTTCCCATCCAATCCTACCCAGAGTCGACCCTGCTTAGCTTCCAAGCCTAGACAACACTGGACTACCTCAGGCTGTCCAGACTGCTCGGCTTGGGGTGGGGGGTGGAGGGGCCCCAGCATAGTATAATGCCAGAGAGTCTATCGTTTAGAGCAGCAATTTTTCAGGGAAGCTGATCTCCATCTGCTGGAGATCAATTGTAAAAGCGGGAGATCCCCGACCCCACCTGGAGGCTGGCAACCCCAGCCCCCAGAGCGGCTGGTTCCCTTCTTAGGCGCCATGCCCCCATGCTCTGCCGACATTCAAGAAGGGCAAGGAAAATTCCATGCAGACCAGCAGTGATAGCCCAGCTGTGCCCCAGGGACCATCCCAAACTAAGGGGAAAAGTAGCCCCAAGCTTCAGCGCAAGATGGCCATCATGAGGCAATGTGTAAAATGGCTGACTGGGCAGACTTACAAAATGGCTGACCCACGCCGAACCCAAAATGGCCACCAGAAAGAAAAATATCATATGAACACCATAAGCTGCTTTATCTGGAGTCAGATTCTTAATCAACCAAGGTCAGTGTTGTCTACTCGGTCCTGCAGTGGCTGTCCAGAGACTAAGACCTTTCATATCCCCATCATCAGTAGCCTAATCCTAGCGACTGGGGATGCTGGGGATTAAACCTGTGCCATAACCATGCCAAGCAGCTGCTCCACCACTGAGCTACAGCCCATCCTTAGACAATGAATGGTACGAGGGAACCTCCTTAACCATAGCTGGTGTCTCCGCAAACACTACCAGGCCTCAAGAGCACACCAGAGCCAATGGGGGGAGGCGGGCAGAGGGAGGGGTGCAGCGTAAGGGTCCCGGGGCCCTGCCATGCTAACAAGGCCACCTGATGCACATGGGCTGCCCAGCCCCGAGCTACAGTCCTGCATGGCCTGCCACCCCTCCCCAGTGGGGGACACAGTACTTCGCCCACCCCGCAGGTCAAGAGCCCCCCCAACGAAAGAGGATTCCGCCCCGGGTTCCTCTGCTTGCGCAGAACACTCCAGCCTGATATCCACCAGAGCAAAAACCTGCACCGTGACCTGGTCCTACAGGCATATGCAGCCTAGAGCCACCACCTGGACTGCCCTGAAACCATTGTGTGGACATGGCCTGTCCGCTGCCACTGCGCTCCCATGCTGATCCCTGATCCCATGACCCGACTGGCCCTGTGCCACCACCACAGTATCTGCTGCCACCGCGTCCACTACTGCTGCATCCGCTGCTAGTCCCGGCAGAGGAGGCCGCACACTGGCAGGCCTCCAGTTTTCCCGATTGTCGTCCAAAGGGGAGACCAGCCACATGGCCTGAGCACAGGTAGGCCCCAGCAACACAGCTGTGCCGCAGAGCTCCTCCCTGCCCGACAACCGTGTGCAACTGCTGAGGAGGAGAGGCGGGGCCAGGCTTTTAAGCCCTCTCGGCCCCACCCCCTCTTAATGCCAGCGTGTGGCACTTTTGGCATCTATACCCTGCCTGCCTCTTCCAGCTGGGAGGCAAAGGTGCTTCTCCAGCCCAACGGCCAGAACGGCTGTGGGCTGTTTGAACCATATTATACAGATATCATCAGATCTCTGTCTGGAAATAGTGTCTCTTAGAGAATCATAGAATTTTTCTTGTATTTGGTTTGGGGCATAGATATTTACTGTTAGAGTCGCTTTGGCTTGTCTTTGAATTCTGACCATCATAACTCTCCCATCGTCTGATTCAAAGACCAACTCAGGTTGGAGAAATTTTTTAACATAGGTGGCTACTCCTTTTTTTTAACATCTGCTGAGGCAAAACATTCTCCAATTTTCCTGTATTCTCATAACTTTTTATTATCTTTTTTAATGTGAGTTTCCTGTATACATACTATATCTGTCTGGAATGTCTTGATTTGTTGGAAGATTCTTCTTCTTTTTTGTGGTGCATTTAGTCCGTTAACATTTATCTACAGAATTCTTATTTTTTTCCTATCCATCTTTCTTATTCTTGAGTCCCTCTTCTTGGTTTTTCTGTTGAAGTCTTGTTTGAATATGCCGTGGTATATATATTTTTTATTCCTCCTCCTCTTTTCTCAACTTTACCCATTTCTGGTTGCCTTTGTCCTTCTGTTTCACTCTGGATGTCTTCCTGCATGCCTAAGTCTTTTCCATTCTTGTCTATGAAGTCTTCTCCTTTGCAAATTGAGTTTATCATATGTCTTCTACCTTTGTACATGAAGACCATACCCTCTGGAAGTAGCCATCTATATTGTATATCATTATCTCTCAGCAGGTTTGACACAGTTGTTTTGTCTCTCTTCTCTTAACCACCAGAGTACATCTTTTAAGATTTGAATTTCGGCTTCTTGAATATGAAATGTTGTTTCTTTCGACATCCTCAAAACTTTATCTCTTGTTGATCTTTTATTAAATCTGATATGTACTTCTCTTGGCATTTTATGTCATTTGGCATATGCTGAATTTCTTCTATATACCACATCCAGGTTCTCTGACAGTTCCTTCACTGCTCACTACCTACACCACTCCGCAAGGGCCCTCAGCAGCAGGAGAGCTCCAGGCTCTCCATGGGGAGTGGTGGCCAGTCTGGGCAGGAGCTCTGTCTGCAGAAGAGCATCCCAAGGGAGGCAGCCACTTCAGAACTTTTCTCTCTCTCCCCTCCCGGTTTCTTTCTCGCTGGCTTCCTGCATGGAGTGTGGGCTTCTGTGCTCCTAGGCACCCACAATGGCCAAGTTAGCACTGGCTGCAGATGGAGCTGCAGGGGATCAGGGTCTGCTCACCAGCATATCAGCCTCTAGTTTGGCTTGTCACTTTCTGTGCACTCCTCTCTGCTCTTTGGCCACCACAGCTAGAAGAGGAGGAGTGAGGCCAGGAAGCAGACCAGGAGGAGAAGGAGGTGGTGAAGGAGGAGTAGATGGAGATGCACTTGTTATGGCTTCCTGGGCTCCTTCTGCACACCCTGTGTCCACCGAGCTCCTCAGGGAAGGGAAGGAACACTGGGGAGGGGAGCGTGGGCAGCCTCCAGCTTGGTGCTCACTCCCTGCACCACTTTGCAAAATCTTTCAGTGGCAGGGGCACTTCGGGCTTTCCATGGGGAGTGGAAGCTGGTCTGGAGCGCTGGCTGCAGCAGAGTGTCCCGTGGAGGTGTGTTCACTTCAGCTGTCCAGGCTCCTTCTGTATGCTCCCTGCCCACTGAGCACCTTGGGGGAGGGAAGGCATGCAGAGGAGGGGAGAGTGGACAGCCTCCCGGCAGTAAGTTGAAAGGCCCTGGCACTAAGTCGGGGGGGGGGAGACCCTGAGGGGCCCCTCAACTTTCCTGCATGGTTGGAATGCACCCCTGAGACCTCTGACTGACACAGAAGATTCCTAAGCTTACTTACACCAGTTTGGTGTAGTGGTTAAGTGCACGGACTCTAATCTGGGAGAATCGGGTTTGATTCTCCACTCCTCCACTTGTACCTGGCTGGATGACCTTGGGCAAGCCATAGTTCTGATAAGAGCTGTTCTTGAGAAAGAGCAGTTTCTGTCAAGAGCTCTCTCAGCCCCACCTACCTCATAAGGTGTCTGTTGTGGGGAGGGGAAGGGAAAGGAGCTTGTAAGCTGCTCTGAGACACCTTTGGGTAGTGAAGGGCAGGGTATAAATCAAATCTCTTCTTCTTACATCATGGCATCAGAGAGCCAGTTTGGTGTAGTGGTTAAGTGTGCAGACTCTAATCTGGGACAGTTCTGCAGACTCTAATCAAGGACAGTTCTGGAAAGAGCTCTCTCAGCCCTGCCTACCTCACAGGGTGTCTGTTGTGGGGAGGGGAAGGGAAAGGAGTTTGTAAGCCGCTCTGAGACTGAGTGAAGGATGGGGTATAAATCCAATCTCCTCCTCTTCAGTCAGCCTGAGACTATTGCAAGTGAGAGTTGGGTGCCCCTTCTTGACCCTATTGACTGCTCTGGAATTCTCTGGAATGATTATAAGGACTCTAAGGTGTACCGCAGTTACATAGGCCCTCTCCCCTTCCAGCTGACTCTTATGGAGGGATACTGCAAGCAGCTAACAGGACTCCCTGAGGGCACAGATTTAGCTAGGCTTGCCAGACCCCTCCCTGGTTTGGCAGGATTTGCCTGATTTGGAGGGGAAGCAACCACCTGGCCTCCTCCCCACCTCTTCCCAACATCATTTAAAAACATGCACTGGGGAGAGGTGGGGGCTCCACACCTGCACTCTGAGCCCCGAATTTGGGGCTCGAAGTGCAAGTGCACATGGCCTCCCCCCACCTCTCCCCAGCAGCATTTAAAAGGAGTCTTTAAACACTGCTAGGGAGAGATGGGGGCCACACACCTGCACTCTGAGCCCCAAATTTGAGGCTCAGCATGCAGGCACAGGCAGCCTCCCCCTTTCCCAGCAAGGTTTAAAAATACCCTTTAAATACTGCTGGGGAGAGGTAGGGGCCTCCGTACATCACTTCTGAGTGACATCATCAAGCTGGGGACTCCCCACTCCCTCCAGTAATCTGGCAACCTTGATCTGGCCCTTGAACTGACAGTTGCCAAACACTGAAATAAAAAATTAGGAAGCCATATTACTAGAGATCTGTTTGAAATTTGTATTGCCCAATTCCTAAAGAGACAGGTGAACAGTGAGTTGCTTTTGGGGGAGTGAATGCTTCAGCTTTGGTTACATATGGAGTTCTCCCTCTTGCTCACAAATGGATCTTTAGTTTCGTTAATAGTTAAAGAAGAGGACATTTCTAACATCCTACCATTATAAAAACCAACAGTAGATTTCTTGTGAAATGTCTATTATTTGTCTTGTTGGTGTGAAAATTGGATGGTTTCAAAAATCAAAGTATTTTGTTGAGGAGGGGATGGGACTGAGGAATAACTATTACATACTTTTAAAATTAAGGAGGTATAATTATCTAAGGGTTTAAAAATTAAATAAATAACTTTAAAGAGGCTTAATGTTTAAAAGTCTATGGAAAAGGCCCATGTATGATCTTCACTGGACATACCAATGAATATGCTTCAAAATATAGTTCCATTTTAAATCAACAATTCAAACAACAATTAATGAAGGATTTTCTTTAGGCACATCCCAGTTAATAATGGAATGTAAACCCAGGATGGTTATTTTGCACTAATTGACACTGCTTATTTCACATGCTTCTTACTGATGGAAGCTCCAACACATTGCATTAGGGGTGTTACTGATATGAGATGTTTTGTGCACTTGTTTTTATCTTGCTATGGAGAGAGGAGCCTTCAAATTAGCCCAGAAGTATGTGACACTGTCAGACAGTGTCACAGCTTTGTTATGGTGGTGAATATTTTTTTTTTAGTACAGCAAGATCTTGCAGGGTTACAATAAGGAGGTATTTCAGTTTGGTAGAAATACAAGTAGATAACTTCATTCTTGCAGAGTAAAGATAGCAAAATACTTCAATGGATTGCATCCCAAGTACTAGGATTACATTCCAAGTAATGTGCACACATACACAAAACAGGAATGCATACATCTGCAGCCCTGTAGGCAAGAAGGGATTGTACAAAATTGTTGGTTTACAATCTACCAGCTTCATTGGTAGTGGGAGTACATTTACAGTCTCTGCAATTTTGCCATTAAAGCAAACTTTTCCTAAACTACGGTGAACATACAGGTTGCAACAGATGGAGCCATGTGGAGCCACTAATTTATGCAAACATCCCAGTAACTTTTCATATATAAAAGAGAACTTCATTATGGTCCCAAACTTGTCAGTACTCACATCCCACACAAAGGTATCAGGAAAAGAGTGACTCAATAAGGGAAGTACTATACAATACTAAATGCCAAACAAGTATATATTTTGCTCTTTCCAGACTTTGGTTTTAAATCCTTTCTTTCTTTATATATTTAACAGGAAGTTTTGGCATGGTTTGGTACATGTTTTGGCTTTTGGTATCATACGAGAGCCCTGCAAAGCATCCCACTATTACAGATGAAGAACGCAGATACATAGAAGAGAGTATTGGAGAGAGTGCCAATCTTTTAGGAGCAATGGAAGTAAGGACTTTGTCTCTGGTGGTCAGTGCAGAAACAATCAAATTGTAGCTTGGCCAAAAGTTGAACTATAAAATTAATGTTGGTCCCACTTGTAAGCAGAAGCCAGCTGGGGCTACAATGTCCTAGTTCATTTTCAATTGAAAGAAAGAAAAATAAATTTAAAGTGTTTTGGGTTTTGACATTCAAAACAGAGTTACATCTTTCTAAATCCTTTGAAGTCATTAGGCTTAGATGGATGTAATTCTGTTTAGGAATGCACTTTCTGTAGACAAAAACAAAGTAATAGCCAATGAAGTAATGCCAACTAATAAAAAATGTAGCCTAGTCTTTAATATGAATCTTCTTTTATAGTTACAACTTGAAAAAATGAAATAACAATGAAGCTTTATAAAATGTTTTCTGTGTGTGTCTTAAGCATTAGTGCATTGTTTAATGTTTCTTTTGATCTTCCAAATGTTTGTGTATTTTTCTAATTGTTCTTTGGAGAAAACTTCACAAATGTGACAAAGTCTGTCAGCCATGGTGACAAATGTGAGCAACTCAAAGTTTTGGATGCTAAAGATGTTAATCAAAAGTGTGCAAAAGTTAATGAAATGCTGCTTTTATCTGTTTCAGAAATTCAAGACTCCATGGAGAAAATTTTTTACTTCTATGCCTGTCTATGCAATAATTGTTGCAAACTTCTGCAGAAGTTGGACTTTTTACCTGCTGCTCATTAGTCAACCTGCTTACTTTGAAGAGGTGTTTGGCTTTGAAATTAGCAAGGTATTTATATTATTGAATTGAAAATTCATGGGAGACATGATTATAAGCCATTGATTTTTCAAAAATGTCTAACATCAACTAACTTTGCATGTTCTTCTGTGCTTCAGATGGGAATGGCCAATTAATTTTTTTTCTATGCATATATATGGAAGAAAAGTAGAAGGGACAACAACAGCAGTGAGTGGCAGAAGGGTGGGACATGCGGATGCTGTTCCTATCCATTTCCACTCCATTTTCTGCTGCTCCTGCAGCAGGTCCCACCTTCTCCCACCTCCCTGTGGAAGCAGGCAAACATACAATAATGACTTCAAGTAATGATTTTCACACTCCTCCTCATCCTCAGTTTAATAGCTTGTGTCATATTCAGAGGTTACTTGAAAGAAAGCCACAGAAAGGTATTGTCAAAACACTGATCTTCAACACCATTGCTGTAGCACTGTTTCCAAACCTGTATCCCAAACCTAGAGGAATTCTCCACTGAGTACAGAACTGGGAGCCCTTTCAATGTCTACCTCTCTCCACATTGCTGTCCACTTTTTTCTTCCATTGGTTTTAATGGGTTTAGACTGGAGTAACTCTGCACACTGTTTGTTCCCCCTTCCTGAAATGTTAGAATGTTTCCAGTAGCTTTTGCAAGGTATGATTTGGGGGGAGAGGACAATGGGGGACTTGTAATACTGGCCAGAGGAGTGAGGGACTAGGGGAGTGAAATTCTGGAGTCTCTGGTTACTTTGGGGGCTTATTGGGCAGGCCATGTGATTTGTTTTCATATAGTGTTTGAGTTGGATCTGGGTAAGAAGAGGGGGCCAAGAGGACACCTTTGTCTGGGATGGGGTCTCATGGTAACTCTCTGCAGTCTTCATTCTAAAGTAACATCAGTCCAGGCTCTGCCCAGAATTTATGCTAGGCCTTTCTCCTCAACTGGACAAATATGCAGTACAGCACCTCTCTGCCCCTTACTCTGTGAGCACAGACACCAATATTTTTTCTGCCCAAAAGAAAGGAATGAAAGAAACACCTCAGAGGAAAAGAAAGGGGAAAAAAGGGAAAGAATCAAGTATGTAAAATGGAAGAGAAGACGGGAAACAAAAAGGATAGGAAAGAGAGAATGTATTTGTGTTCATTTTTTATTCCGTTTTTGTCTTCTTTTCCTTAGCTACTTATTTTGAAGCAGTTGCACATTAAATATCATATGCCAGCTGCACAAAAATGTAATTCTCGGTGCAGAAGTTTTCATTTTTGCATAGTTTGAGACAAACTGCACAGAATAAAATCCTTTCCATGTTCAGAATGCATCTCCACCAGCTATCGTGCCCTTAATATATTCTACTGTGTACCAAGAATAGGTGATATAGTCCAAATCTGGTAGTGGAAGTCACACAGTTCATGTGACTATTTCAGGATGAGGCAATCAATCACTGGAAAATAATACTTCTCACTGATTTTAGGTACTTCAGTTCCATGCTTGCTTAGCCAATCACATGCATGCCCCGCTGTAGGCTGAATTCAGTTGGATTCAGTATTGGCCCAACACTAATACATATGTAATATATTTTTTTTAGTAGAATGCTGAATATTGGAATTAGCTTGTGGCAGAGCATGTTCATAAGAGGTTTGTTATATGGCCAACGCAGAAGTCTCCTTAAACTGCTCCATTCTACAATGTTGCTTCTCTGCTTATCAGTATAAGACCTGAATTAGTTTTGTGAAATCTTACCTCAAATTGTGCATCCAGGACCTAACAAGTCAGTTCTTGTTCTACTCTATATTTGTTCAGTCAAATTCAAAGCCACTAATAATTCACAATAAGGAATACAGAAATAAATGTGATATCAGTAGTCATTGGCTGACGATTGAGTCCTGGCGATCAACATTTTTGATGTTGGTTAGCATCATCAATATGCCATTTCTTGAACCTTCAGAGGTTTTCCATATTCTCTTATACTGTCCCCAATATGATGATATACGTTTTACTCTTTTAGACCCAATTTTATCCAACATGATAGGCTGCCCGGATGCTCTGAAGGTGCACCATCTCCTGAATGATTTGTCACCTGAAATGACTGAAAAGGTTGCCTTATTTCTAAGTTTGGTAATTAAGGGCTGATTGCACAATGCATAGATGCATACGATTGACTCATTTCTCCTTGTTACCTCTTTATCTGTTTTTGTTTCCTTTTGTAACCTGACATATGCCAATAAAGGTCTGTGTATGTGTGAACCTGCAGAGAATCACAAAGGTTTATCTGCTGATTTCCCTCTCACATTGTTTCTCATTCTAATCTTAGGTGGGCATGTTATCTGCTTTGCCACATTTAGTGATGACCATTATTGTGCCTATTGGTGGGCAAATTGCAGACTTTCTAAGAAGCAAGCAAATTCTTTCAACTACTACTGTCAGAAAGATAATGAATTGTGGAGGTAAGCCATCACACTTTATTCTTACTATGGCCTGAAGGCGAACATTTTAACCTCTCTGATCATTCCATCAGCAGCTTCAAGAGCAGTCATTCTCCAACAGCTGTATTTGGGTGGGCATATGGAATGGGAGATGGTGGGACAGAAGATAATTCAATTTGACTGTGTCAATCAAGGCTTATGCAGGGATCAGAGTGTCTAATTTAACAGCTGAGAACAATGCTGTGCTTGTGCCTTGACTTCCTCATATATAATCCTTTTTAGTCATTTTTTTAAGATTCCGTGCATACACATTCCACCAAGTGATTTCCCTAGCTTGCAGCTAACAGCATTTGATCAAGCAGATAATAATTTATGAGCACACTCTGTAAATAAAACATGTTTATCTAAAAAATGCAACTGGATTCTTCTTAACATTATTTTATTTGTGCACTTTAAACAAATGTTGGACATACTAGGGTGTAAAACTCACAGACCAATAACATTTAAATGGAGCCCTATAGTAACATGAAATGTTTTGCTCAATTATTCCAAAAAGATGTAGCTACATCATCAATGGGGCTATGATAGCTATCAGTCCTATTTATGATGGCACGAGCATCTTCCCTAACCATGTATAAACATTGTGTGACATGAGGGCTTTGTGCATAGTATTAATTCACATAATACTTACTTCCCAAAATTGGGGGATGGTGACTCATACAAATCAGGCCAATGCATGCCTTTAAGGTAGTACATGAGGAAGCCTTGTTTCATACATCCTAGAAGAAAGGACCACATATACCTAGAAAAAAGCTGTTCGATGAGCAAGTGAGATTATGAACTAGTTTTTCAGTCAGGTTGCTCTAAGAGTCTATATTCATAGTTTCATGTGTCCTTGATTGCTGTTTGGGAAAAAGCATCCAAAATAATAGCTTGGAGTTCTGTTTTTGTTGCCTATGGAGCAGTGACAATAAACCTGATCCAATGCCATGTAGTATTGGTAGGAAATACTAGGAGGACACTGTTACTGCATCATGCTGCAGAAAACAGAGGGAGCAAGCCTAAGCAGGTCTACTCAGAAGTAAGTCCCATGTTATTTGATGGGGCTTACTCCCAGGAAAGTGTCCTTAGGATTATAGCAATTTTTCATTTCTGGGATCAATTCAAGGAGATGGTACAAGGTCATAAAGGTTATAACTTCAGCCCAACATATCTTACAGTCACGCATAGTCTCAGTCCTGTGTGCCTTGGGATGAGATCCTTTCTGTGTGAACTTCCCTGCTCAGCTGCTTTTAGCCTTCATTAAGCTTGGTGGGCAATTATGAGCCATAGAATTCTTCTATTGCGATGGCCTTTCCAAGAAGATTCATCTGACTAACTCTCAGATTTTTTTTCAAAGGGAAGTAAATTATTTTTGATTGCAAAAAAATATTTCAGTGCTGTTGACGGGTGTGAGTAGATTTTACCTAGAGTTCTTCTGACCTGATCTACTGCTGCAGTTTTATTATTTCTCTTTGTGTTGGGATTGATGTTCTGCCACTAAAGGGTCAAAAACTAGAATAACATAAATGTAAAAATTAAATTAAAGGACAACAGAGCTGAGCTAGATGTTACTCCAAATTCATTCTCTCCCATGTTAGATATATTAAGGATAGTGCATTGCACAATGCTATTTATTTCCATGGCAGTGGTATAAAATGGTGACAGGGAAATGCAAGATATGATGTCATGCATTTCTATTATTTTGGGTTATGAAAAGGAGGGGGAGTTCAAGAATGTGGGCTTGTGGGGGGTAGGATCTGTTGTAAGGAGTTTACATATAATGACAGATTAAGCAGAAAGAGATATAAAATCATTTTTGCTTACCCATTTTTACTGCGATCTCCGCTTTGGATGTGTCATACTGCTTTCTCATTGTGAAATTAATTATTCCTTTAAAAAGAAAAAAACCTTTCCAGTGTAGTTAAATCTTGGTATTTATTGTGTTTTAAATCCCCCTCCCTTGTATGGCCAGATGGCAGATGAGTGGAATGTAAATTACTGAAGCAGTCAAATGACTAAACCTTCCCATCCTACCGCATAGAAGATTCCTCTTAAGCTGCTGTAGCATAATCTATAGACAGGAGCACTTTTAAGCCTCAAGCACTTTTGCTAGGAATTCCCCTAATTTAGATCCTCGAAAGGACAGGTCATTGCAATGTCTGTGCAAATGGGCCCCTTCTAACAGTACTACTGTAACAGTGCTGGGGCAGCTATAGTACATCCCCTTCCTTGTCAATCCTGATCAGGTCAGAAGTCATGAGTGAGGACTGGCAGTGGCTAACTGCTCAGGTACCACCAGAATGGCCCTAGCAAACATTCTGTTACCAGTCCCTGAGATCTTTGCTGAACATTGTTCCATATTAACTGTCCTGAAATATACCAATTGAAAAGTGACACTTAATTACTGACTTTGTTAATGAAGTGGATCCTATGGTGGAAATACCATCTGCCTGTCTAATATTTTTAACAGATTGTGAAGGTGACTAGCATTAGTTCTTTCTTCTTTTTTAAATTTGTTAAGGTTTTGGAATGGAAGCAACTCTTCTCTTGGTGGTTGGCTATTCTCATAGTAAAGGTGTGGCCATTTCATTCTTAGTGCTAGCTGTGGGCTTCAGTGGTTTTGCCATATCTGGTAAGTGATCATTTTAACAGACTGTCTGTATTCTATCACAGTAAAAAAAATGTGGTTGTAGATAATCAAACAATGTCAGAGTTTTCTATGAATATGGAAAGAATATCGATAATCTGTAACAGCATTCTAAATCTAATCAGCATAGTACATTCTTTTCTGGCCAATTAATGCCATTTTATGTTGCAGGATTCAATGTTAACCATTTGGATATTGCTCCAAGATATGCTAGTATCTTAATGGGGATTTCAAATGGAGTTGGGACACTGTCTGGAATGGTGTGTCCTATAATTGTTGGAGCAATGACAAAGAACAAGGTGAGTTTAATTAACAATACAATTTCTGAAATGTTTCACACAAAGATTGATTAAAAGCTTGGCAATGAATGAACCATCTCTTCTTCAGATCACATTGCTGTTCAATTGTATCAGTATAAGATATTTTGTTACATGTCAAAAAATCAAGTTACACTGACATCTTTACCACAAAATGGTAATGTGAATTACTCTTGGGAAAAGAATAACATTCAGGGGTCATTTGGAGCAGGAGCGCGCAGGAGCGCGCAGGAGCTGAGCTCTGGCAGTTAGAAGCACAGGTGGTGGCAAGCCCTGTCCCCCAGCTCCCAGCAGGAGCACGAAGCAGCACATGTAGCATTCCTCCTGGGCCCAGATAGGCTACTCTGGGATTGGAATGATGGCCCCCAGAGTGGAAAGACAGTCCCTAGGGGTGGAGCCTGAGTGGGGTGTGGGGGTGACACACTTCTAGTGATGCCAGGGGGTGTGGCATATGCAAATAAGTTATGCTAATGAGTTATGCTAATGAGCTCCTATACCTCTTTTTCTACAAAATGACCCCTGATAACATTGATGGACTATAATTTTTCATAAAAATGGCTGAAGGTGTATGCTCACTGAACTTTTTGGATGTATCCTATGTAAGTGTTTTATTATAAAAAGTGAGACAATTGTTAAAAGTAAGACTACTGTTATCCACTATTTAGTTTCCCCCCATTACATTTCATTCACAGAAGTCTGTTTCTCCTGACTCTACTATCTCTTTTGGCTATTTTTTTTTTAATTCAGAAGATTCCAATAGCAGGAATACTAGTTATTGGAATTCTAAGATCACATTGGTATTGTTAAAGGAGAATTGGTGTCAGGCTGAAGTGTAAAGACTGACATTTTGTTAACATAAGCAACCCTCAAGATTATTTAAATAATATTTTAACAAGAGTGAATAAATTCAACACACCACCCTAGGGTTATTATAATCTGAGGGTAGAATTCCAGGGCCCCAGCATCAGCCTAATCTTGTTAGAACTAGGCGCCTCCCAACCCAGTTTAAGGAGGGGTTTAACAATGTCACTGGTTTTTACCCAAACACTATCACAACACTGTTGTACTATAAGAAGAGCTCGTGTGGCATTGCAGAGGACAGATACCACTGATGGCCACTCTAACTCAACTAGCACACAAAGAGATGTTCTGAAGGTCACAAATCTCCATCAATCTTTTTAAAGGTAAATTGAGTTTGTACACAGTTATGATTCCAATTGGGGTCATATGGGGTGAGAAAAGGTAATTTAATCCTTCATTCCATGATCAGGTTTGCCAGTTGAAACTGGACTTTCTATGCTATTAATAGTGTACTCAAAGAAAAGACAGGGTTTTTTTTTTAAAAAAGGGCACATATCCCTTTCCCCTTTAAACCACTAAAAGCAAATGGGAAACAAAACTAAGTAAGCCGTGAAGGGTTAAGTCACCTCTTCCCTTCCTGTATAGCTTCAGTCTGAATCATAATTGCATGAGCACCCAATGGATTGTCAAAGATCCATGAACTTTATTACATAAGTTTTAGTCTTCGTATAGGATATTATGGAGTCTAAGAGGGCTCATGTCCTTTTCCATAGTAGCAAGAGGAGCTAAGTGAAAATAAAAAAAAAATTAAAATTAGAATGTATTCTCAATATACAGAAACTCCCAGATTCAATCACTGGCATCTCCAGTTAAGAAGATCACAGGGTAAGGATTTCTACTGATACCATACCAATCAAAAAAAACACTTTCATCTACTTCAACCAATGGTAGGGCTTAGTATAAGACAGCTTAATACATTAGTATGTCCAGGAATTGTAGGAGTCTGCCTCACATGTGAAATTGCTGCAACAACTAAAGCCAATCCATTGGTTCTGTGTTGACAAGCCATAGTTTCCATAAAGAATAGTTTTTCATTCAAAGGATCTACCCACTGTAGATAGCTATTCTGAAATGGCAATCTTCTTTCTCACAGACACGTGAAGAGTGGCAGTACGTCTTCCTTATTGCTGCTTTGGTCCATTATGGAGGAGTCATATTCTATGGCATATTTGCATCTGGAGAAAAACAGCCATGGGCAGATCCAGAACAGACAAGTGAAGAAAAATGTGGTTTCATACATGAAGATGAACTTGATGAAGAAACAGGGGACATCACTCAGAATTATGTAAATTATGGTACCACTAAATCTTATGGTGCTACGACCCAGGTCAATGGAGGCTGGCCAAATGGTTGGGAGAAGAAAGAAGAATTTGTACAAGAAGAAGTACAAGACTCATATAGCTATAAGGAAGGAGAAGATTATTCATAACAGACCTATATTGGATATATTTTGTAGTGTTTGTGATTTATTCATTGTGATTGTTTGCACACGCAGAAAGACACACACACAAATGTGATATAGACATGTAAACACATATCAAACAGAAGGTCTTACTGTAAAACCTAAAAAAGAATCCATTAAGTGCAATCTGTATGAGTTTGTGACATCTTATCATCTCCATTTGGATGTATCCATTCTATAGAGTTTTAAGGGTTTACTGGTCAAAACTACTAGAGGAAACTAGGTTATTTCAGTATATATGAGCTGAAAGCTCATAACTAAGGATTAAAGCACAACTACCAACCAAGTTGGGACATCAACTCTTCTGTTTAGAAAGCCAAAAGTACTTGATTGTTTGAAAATAAATAAATGCACTTACATATTTGTTACACTGTATTGAAAGAGATAAAAAAGATTGTGTGAAGTTATCCACATGTTTACTTGGTACTACAATGTAGGAAATGTATGGTTGTTCTAAGGCAAGATTTCTCATAGAAGGTTTCTGTTTTAGATTATCATAAAGCCCCAATCCAGTTCTCTTTCAAGAGAGCTGAATCGAGCCTTTACAGAACAAATGAAGGTATAGCATATATTTATTGTGATTGTATGCTGCAGGCTACTCTGTGATAAAGAAGCAAATTGGTTGTTTAGGCACAAATATTTTATTTCTATTCTTTACAGACTCATACGGTTGTTGTATGTATCATGTTCTTCCTTACATGTACCAACCAGTATAAAGTCATATTAAGTCTGAACTTCCATGCAGAATGTTAAAGCAAACAAACAAACCTTAAGCAAGACAGAGATGTCTTTGGTATGTTCAATGTCTCCAGCAAATGACTAGCCATAAATCTCCTTTGGCCCAAACAAAATCCAAAGAAAATGGAACTGCAGAGAAGTGGCCCTAGAATAAAAATGGATGTATTTCTTTTGGCACCTATATTGAGGTAAATGCAAGAAATGGGGAGGAAATTTGCTATTTGTTAAATCCTGAATAGTTTTTCATATTTTCAAATGCTGTGCCACAATTATATAAATAAAGTCATAGTTTATTGAAGATACTGTATAATTATAAAAATAGTACTATTTTAAAGATTTCTGAAGTTAAAACAAAGGTGTATTTCTCTTTCAAATAAATAGAATTATAAAGGACACTGATGATGAGCAACAATCCTCGTGGTGAGCCAAAAGTGGCATCTAGTGGGTTGGGCTTAGGAAGGGAGTCACTTATACTTTTACAGGGCTCAAGTGCAATTCAGATCCACCAAGATCAATGGAAAGCTTGCCATTGGCTTCAGGGGGCTGTGGGCTGCAGCTCTTTTGCCTTGAAATTCTTTGCAGGTACAACATTTGAGTTGCCAACTTCAGTTTAGGGAATTCCTGGCGATCTGGGGATGGTGCCTAAGGCGGGCGGAGTTTGGAATAGGGAGGGAGCTCAGAAGAGAAGTGATGCTGTATAGTCTGCCTTCTGAAACTGACGCCTCCTCCAGGAAAACTGGTCTCTCTATTATGGAGATCAATCTGTAATTCCAGGAGAATTCCAGGCCCCATCTGGAGGTTGGTAACCCTAGCAGCAACTTCAATGTGAATCCTAAACTGGTGCACAAACAGGCTTCTCAGTCTGCTTCGAGAAAGGGGCCAACACAGACTGTGCATCCCTTTGCACATGCAAACCTGCCTATTGAAGTGAGCAAGGACGTCTGTGAAAGTAGGAACTTTGTATTCACGCCAATGAGCATGGAGCTCTAGATTGAGGCCTTGTGTTTTTTAAGCATTGTTCAACAAGAATTGTAATGTTAGTGTACCAAGCAATAAGTGCAATGCACAAGTAAGTGCATGCTCTTTTAATCTCTTTGTTACTGTCACTATTGAGCTTGTTGTAGATCCTTGAGACAGTTGGGGTGATAAAAAAAAAAAATGCAAAAACAAATAGACCAGACCAATCAACAGTGAACTTCAGCTTAATACCAGACCACTTAATGCTCTAACAAGTATCCATTTCCCAACTTCAATGAAACAACTCTCATTGTATGTTAAGAAGCCATTCTGGGTTTTTTGATCTGCTCCTTGTATTGTGCTAGTATTTTAAGGCCCTGCTACTGCAATATACAACTCGAGGATTGTTTTTTCTTCTTTTTTAAAAATTAAATGAGAATAAATACAGTGAACCATACTTTGATCTGAAGAAAAATCAATGATATATTTTGCTTTGTGCCTCAAAGTGATGTAAAACGTGATCATAGCTTTTGCTGTGAAAAGATGTGGACTGTGTCACTTTTGTTGCTGCAAAAAAGTGTTAATAAATGCTCTATTTATCCTTTTATATATAATGAAAGCATATTTGTGATTTTTGCTTGCATAGTTTGTACAGAATGAGTCTTTCACCTCTTTGCAAAACTTCACGGCCGTCTCAAGTGACAGTCCAGAGTGACGAACACAGCCAGTTCATGGTTCGCGAACTGAGGTTTGTGCTCATCCCTCCCATGAGGGCGGGACGCAGGTGGGAGTGAGATGCAAGACATTTCAGCAATACCTTTCACCCTCCCCCACTCCCAAGCATTCCCTTTAAATGGTTTTTGCAAGATCTCCCTCCCCCCTTTCCATTGTGCTGGTCTCGGGGAGCTGCCATCAGCAGAAAAGAGGAAGGGAAGACCTCCCTACCACACCACAAATCTTATTAAATGAACTGGTTTGTTAAATAGGGAGGTTTGTGAAGGTTCATGGTTTGTATGACCCCACAAACCATGAACCAGGATGAACCTCAATCTCCCCAGTTTATGCCGATCTCTAGTCCAGAAATTCATTGTTTGCCATCTGTCTCCTTAACCTTACAGCTACAGAGCACTTAAGAGTGTTTATGACTTTACACAAATCCTAGACAAAAACAGCTGACCACAGAAGCAAAGTCTTCTATCCCCATGGATCTCTTAAATTAGGCCTGCATACATAAAGTAGGCCTGGGAGCCACCAAGCCAAATGCATCCCGCCAGGTAGTCTGCTAAGTAAGGTTGCTCCCACGGGCAACCTCCTAACCCCTACTGCCACTAGGTAGGCCGGGGGGAGGATGAAAAAAATGCTGTCATGCCATTCTAGGAGCCAGCAGGGATACTATGGTACAATCATTGAGTTTCTGCTGAATCCTATAATGGTGTGATGTCACTTCTGGGTTCAGTCCAGAAATGACATTGTGCTGTCAACGTGACAGGGCACTGCCATGTCCCTGCCCTCCTGTTTCCCTCCAGGTGGCAGTTGTTAACCAAGAGTTTTCCAACTGTTTTGGTGTTTACCAATCCCAGACTTAATCAGGAGCCTTATTGAGCATTTAGAATAATAGAATCATAGAATGTTAGAGTTGGAAGGGACCTTGCAGGTCATCTAGTCCAACCCCTGCACTCTGCAGGAGCATAGTCTTATGCTATGATTTAGATCCTTCCAACATGTTGTTCCTCCAACAGAACAGCAATTTAAGTTGGAAGCAGGCTTCAAACGTTGTTTAGTGGTATGGAAGGATACTGGTAGGATCCACTCCACTGTATGTAGCTGGGCTACACTGGGTTTGCTAGGTCAGATGGTATTTGGCAAGTCAAAGCTTTTCAAAACTTCACCAAAACAGATTTTTTAAAAAAGTAAATATATTTCATTTAAAGTCTGCCATTCTCATTGAGACTCAAAGCAGATTATATTTTTTTAAAAAACAGTAACACAACAAAAATACATACAATAAACAATTTTCCAACCCACAGTTCCAACAAGCAATAAAACTTTTCCAACCCACAGTTTCTTTCTTTCCCAGAAAGACCTAGTCTACTTTAGTTGTGAAAATGTTGCCAGAAACAGGTGAACACTATGAATTTTTAAGTGTATTTTTCTTTATTTCTTTGAAGACAGGGGCTCTAATAAAAAGAAAAGGGAGCAAAAGAGCATCAGGATTCCTGTAGATATGTACGGATGCTAAGAGAAGAGGGAGCAAAATTCCGTGGGCCCTGATCACCTTTGGAAGTTGATCAAATCATGCAGTTTACTTTCATATGTCATTTGAGTTTGGTCTGACTAGCCTAAAAACAGCCCGCTAGGATTTTTTGTCCAGGATCCATCAATGGCTTTCAGCAGTCCTGACCTTATAGAATGCCCAGCATCATTGTCATGAAGCTGGCACAAGGGGGTGGGGTTGACGTTTACTGAGCTTCAAAGAGCCCTCTGCTATATCATGTCCTTGAAGATACTCTGGGAGATGATTTATTGGGCATATCACCATTAAGCAGAGCCTTAACAAAGATGACTATTTTCCAGGATTCTTTTAACTCACTTCTGCAGGAACTAGGTTGCAGTTGTTTAGTGTTACAGAATTTCATAGCACTAAAATTGCATGTGCTTTGGAACATTTTGTGCTGTCTAGACAGCATTTTGCACAACGTGTATCAATGAACAGTATTTCTTTGTCACATGGAACTGATCTTCAGATCAAATTTTGGAAACATTTTAATATTTCTTTTTGACCCATCTTTCTTTTAAGTATTTACTGCATTCCTGAACTCAGCTGCGGCTTTGTCATCAACATCTTTCACTTCTTTTCTGCTTCTCTCTTTCTGGCATTTCTCAGCCTCCTCTATATGACAGAACAGAAACCTTTTAAATGAATAAGATGAAAAATCAGTCCATTCTTTCCGTCCAAGACCACTTTTTCACAGCACCTCACAATTGGAGACGTAAAAAAATAGATCTTTATGGTCACCGCAAGAAGAACTACCCCCCCCACCACACACACACATCCTATTTCCCTGTTATCTGGGTCACATACTAAATACTTGTGATGACTCATTTCTGCAGAAACTGGACTGTGAAGTGACAGCAAAGGTCCCCTTACAGTGAACAAGATATTCTTTTTTTTTTAATCCACATTTAGAAGCAGAAGTTTAGAGCCTGACAGGGATTGGGGTGAGGGAGAATCTTTTTAATGGTTCCTCAAACAACAAAGACAGAAGAAAAATGGGAGGGGGGGTGTAAATGCAATTTTTGTTTTTACTAGAAGGTCTAAGGCATGGGTGCTGAACTCATTTGTAAATGACATAGATGAGACCTTGTTGGGCCAGGCCATGTGTGTCATAAAATGTCATGCCAGGTAGTGGACATACAAACTTTATAAAGGACACAGACAAATACAGTTAAAGATTTTTTTAAACTTTAAATAATGCTTAAAATACTAGCACTCTTGCAATATCTTGTCTATTCAACAGTCTCTGATAACTGACACCTCTTGCTCTGAATTATTGCATCAAAATATCTCTGCTGTAGCAATCTTGAGTATGCTGTTCAGATGTGTATCTGTAAGCTGCAAACCTACTTTTGATTAATTAACATGCATTATAGAAATCTCATGCTCAAGGGAAAACATAAAATGGCTGGGCATTGCAAGCTTTTGTACATAAGTTGATTCATGTGTTGGTCAAGAACATGAGAAGGCATCCTGATAAAGACTGAGAGCTGTTTGTTTGTCTACAAAACTGTAGTCTTCCCCAGGGAAATAACTACAACTTCCTACAAAGGAAATATGCTGGGTGAACTTGGTCTAGACACACACTCTCAGTCTAATTCACCTCATTGGCTTGTTGTTATTCTTCCTCTAAAATAGTTCACATTGCTTTCTTACTGAGAAAGACTGGATCATGAGGGCGTGAGCATAGTGAAAAGGGGAGGGAACCCAGTTTCACCCAGGAGAGCCCTGGCAGAAGGAGTCCAACAACACACACACACACACACAGCATAAGGAGCCCAACAGAATACATACATACTGTAGCAAGGCTCACAAAAGCTCATACCTTGAACAAAACTTCGTCGGTCTTAAAGGTGCCTGGTATTTCTGCTGTGCAACTGAGGCAGCCCAGCAAAGCAAACTCTCCCTTATTCCCTTCCTCCCTGCCTCCCTTCAGGGAGGAGCCTCAGCCAGTGGAAGGAAAGAACAGCTTCCCTTTGAGGCAGCCTGGCTAGAAAGCGAGCTCTGGCTGATTCCCTCCCTCCCCATGGGAGGAGGAGGGAGAGGAGCCTCAGCCAGTGCTTTACCAGAGTCTCTCAATTGCACAGGAGCTATCTACTTCTCCTGTGCGATTGAGAGAGTCTGGTAAAGTAAGCTGTGATGTAGCAGCAGCAGAACTAGAAAAGGGAGCAGGAAACAGCCAGGGCCTTTGGGGCCAGATTGTAGTCCTCCGAGGGCCTGATCTGGCCCCCAGGCTGCATGTTTGACACTCCTGGTCTCAGTCGTGGACAGCTGATGAAAGCTGGAGTTCCCTGTGGATTTTGACTTTATGAGGCTTTATTATCCTCATCATTTTAAAACTGATCTCATGAACTGTGCTGCTGTCATTGTTCAGATGGTGGCAAACCAGCAGATTAAATGTACAAAATAACTCCATTGAATGGCATTGCAGTTGAAGTGTTCATGGGAGACAGATCTGCAGTGGCTCTTTTGCAACATTTGAGTCACCACTTGGTGAACCGTGTATATTTCTTTATTTAGATATTTGTATACCACTTTCCTCCCTAAGGGAGACCCATAGCAGGTTACAACACAGTTCTCCTTGCCTTCATTTGATCCTCACAACAACAGCACTCTGTGTGGTAGGCTAGACTGAAAAGGTTAGGGTTGCCAACTGGCCTAGAGAAAAATGTCCTGTCTCCTTAATAGAGGTTTAATATGTGGAAACAGGTTGAAGTTGTTCATGGCATGAAGGTAAGTAACATCAGCTGGAAAGTCCTATTAAACCTCCATTATAGGGAGAGGCCATTTTTTTTCTACAGGCAGTTGGCTACACTACCACAGTGTAATCCTAACCAGAGTTACACCTTTTAAGTCCCTTCAAGTCAATGGGCTTAGAAGGGCTTAACTCTGTTTAGAACTTCATGGCCAGTGAGCTTTCATGGTAAAGAGTGAATTTAACCCGGGCTTTCCAAATCGTAGTTCACCACGGTAACAAATACCCATTCTGGTGTGGAACAAGTGTAGTGTAGTGGCTGGGCTGCTGTTTTAGGAAAGATGAGCTCTGGATCTGAATCGCCCTTACAGGAATGGCTTAGGTACTGGGGCTGGGGCTCACTGGTAGAGTATCTGCTTTAGCATGCAGAAGGTCTCAAATTCAACCCTTGGCATCTCCAGTTAATTTCGAACAAGACCTCAACTGAAGTGGCTAAGTTCTGTGCCAAGTTTTTATTTATAAGGAAGCGGATAACTCAATCCACCAACAGCTAGCAAGTATAGCAAAGTTTTTTTTAAATTTTAAACTGTTCTTCTAATGTTTACCCTTACACGTTGTATGTAGTGGACCCAGACTCTGTCGTTATAATGTTGTTTGATCTCTGGATTGTAAATGAAGAATGCATGTCTCTCCAGTTAACGATCAGGTAGTAGGAGTACTTGACGATATGAAAGACCTCTTTCTGAAACCCAGGAGAGCTGCTGCCAGTCTGAGTAGACAATACTGACTCTGATGGACCAATGGTCTGATTCAGTATAAGGCAGCTTCATGTGTTCATGTGCTGAACCCCTGCTTAGCCACGCAACTCATTAGCTGACCTTGGCTTAATCATTCTCCTTTAGCCTGTTCTACCTCAGACGGTTGCTGTGAAGGTAAAAAGGAGAAGGATAGAATGATGTACACAATCTGGAGTAAAGGTGGGGTAAAATGCAATAGATAAATTTGTCTATTTGTTTGTTTATTTAAAACATTTATTAGCAACCTTTCTACTTTATAGGAACTCAAAATAGCTTACCATGTAAATAATAATAAAATACCTACAATACATAAAGCCACTAAATAAGATCAAGAATTCGAGTTGCCAGTAGGCATAAGAACTAATCAGATGCTGTGTCAGGTAGTCCTGCCATGATGGATGGAGGGGAGGGGAGGATGGCTATGGGCGCCATAGTGGCGTGACGGGCGGGAGGTTGGAATCCGAGGGGTGTTGATTTATGCCTAGGGTGTGAGAATGGAATGTGACTCTGGCAACCCCTATCTCTCGCAGACTGGACGTTCTGACCTTGAGGAGTCAAGCTGCGAGCTTTCCTATCGCTTTCAAAGCTGCAGCTTTGCTGAGAATAATGGGGGCGTTTGGGAACTTCATTAGCGTAGTAACTTTCGATTCCCATTCGCATGTTATTCCCTGATTGGTAGAAGGGGGGGTCCCCATTCACCCCCTTCCCTGTATAACTGCCTGCTTTGTGTAACCAAGTTATTCTGAACAATGTACCTGCTTCAGTAACCTTTCTATTGCAGCATTATAATAAACGCTATTCTTGTTTGAACCGCAAGGCATGGTGTTTGGCCGACAAGGCAAGGTGTCTTCAGCCGCCTCCTAGGGATTATGAATGAGGGGACCAGGAAGGCACACCACTCTGGGAAGGTTGTCCCATGGGGCTTCCACTGAAAAGGCCACCTCTCTCTCACACACACCAGACAAGCTTCTTTGGTTGATGGGACAGTCAAGAGGGGCTCTCCCAGTTATCTTAGTTCTTGGGCAGGAACGTATAGGAGAAGATGGTCCTTCAGACACTCCAGTCCCAAGCCATGTAGGGCTTTAAAAGATGAACCAAGACCTTGAACTGGGCTCAGGAACAGATCAGTAGCCAGTGTAATTGCTGTAGTATTGGGGACATATGCTCCCAGTAGCTGGCCCCAGCCAGCAGTCTAGCAGCAGCATCCCGCACTAGCCACAACCTCTGAACACTCTTCAAAGGTAGCCCTAAACAGAGCACATTGCAATAGTCCAGTCCAGATGTAACTAAGAATCATTATAAGGCTAGATGAGACTGAGCAAGGCATGAGAACAGCTGGTGCACCAGGCAAAACTGGGGGAAAGCAGCCTGAACTGCAATAGCCACTTGATTTTCTAAGGTGACTGCTGTGTCAAGCAGTGCTCCCAAGCTGAGAACTTGACTTTTCAAGGGGAGTATAACCCCATCCAAGACAGAGAAGATCTGAAGTCCTTGATCTGCCTTTCTACTAACCAAGGGCACCTCTGTCTTGACCTGATGGGGCCAAGGACAACAGCAGACCTCTCAAAGGATATATTTCAATGTTAGCAATCAGTCTGCAGTCAAACTGAGGCCAAAGTGGACTAGGAGAAGGTAGAAAATGAGAATAACCATGCCTGAAACCTTTACTTACCTTTTCAGTGAGATAATTAGAGAAAAATTGCCTTTGCAATTTGGAGATTTCTGACAAGTGCTATCATTACTCTAAAGCACATTTCTTACCAGTGAACCCAGAAGCCAAATACGATGATGAACATAGATTTTTCTGTTGTTTTTTGCAGAAACAGAAATGATTTTCAATTATTTGAGACCAGGAAACGTGCTGCAGTAAATTCCAAGGGGAAAAGCTTTTCATGTGAAAAAAGGTAATAGTTGAATATCAGTCACAAAAGAATATCTGTGTATTAGAATTCTCTTTCATTGGGAAATAAAGAATGGGAACAAGTGCTGAATGCAGAAGAAATGTCACAACTGAAAGCTGCAATATTTGAAAGATCACATCAAAGTTTGAAGCCACTGCTACAGAGAGATAAAAATGGTTTTGTTCTTTTCTGGGTTAGCATTGACAACCTGAGATTCTTTCTCTTGCTCACACACACACACATTCTCACACATCTACCTACCACCTTCCTTAGCTGCTTAATAACAGGGGGTTTTATAGCAAAGTTTTATTTCTTCTATATCAGAATAGAAAAAGTAATTAATATTACATATTACAACTGCACAAACATACTTTCCGGTACAATAGGAGTACAGTAGGGACATATGGCTCAATAAAAATTGGGGTTTTTTTGGATCTGGATATCAGGGAGCTAAAAAAAAATCAGTATTCTTGGTTTCCCAGGTTTCAAATATTGGTTTGGATCTGTTAAGGTGCCCCCCCCCCCGATTTCCAACATTATTTAGTTTCATTATTCCATATGGAGAATCTTTCTGGGGGGCTGGGGGGACTGGAGGGCCCCTGAAGAAGGTGTCCCCAGGCTTCCTTCGTTGCTTGGGAATGGGAATCCCATGCTTTCTTCAGGACAAAGAATAGTCAGAGATAAAAGAGCAAGCCAAACCTCTGCCTAAAAGCTGCTCAAAGCAGACAGAACCAAAAAGCCCAAAGAACCAATGCAGAATCACAGGGCGATGTGGCAAGCCTAACACAACCAATGTCATAGCAGAGGATCCAAGCCAAACCAATAGATCAAGCAGGGATGTAGTAAAACTAATGACAAGATTGCCCACTGAGAACAATTGGAGCTGCTGGAATGCCCACTGTACATAACGGGAACCAGGAATGTCAACTGACTTACATGGGCTCCAGTGAAATGCACTGCAGCACACAAAAGTTACTATGAAAGTGCAGAATGGATTTACAATGGGGGGGCTCTGGGCCCAGATAGACTGCTCAGAGAGTGGAATGTCAGCCCCCGGAGTAGAATGATAGCCACTGGAACTAGATAAACTGCTTTGGCCACAGTATGACAGCCCTCAGAGTGGAATGACAGTCCCTGGAATCAAATATACTGCTCTGGGACAGGAATGACACCCCATCCTGAGTGGCATGATGGTCCCTGGGACAGGGACCTCAGAGTAGAATGATAGCCCCTAGGAATACAATCAGTGCTCCTGGACTGGAATAATGGGCTATGAAGAACCCCCAAATTTTCAAGTATATTGGGTCAAGAGGTCCAATTCTATGGGCCCCTGAACAAGGAGCCCCCAACCATCATCTATTGTTTCCAGCGGGGTGGGGGAAATAATGCTTTCTCCAGGGCAAAACCCAGTAGCAAAACACTTGAGCATGTTGCAATGACCACTGATCAAATACCTCTCATGCAAACAGAAATGAGCCCAACAGAACCACTGCAGAATCCCAGCAGAACAAACTTAAGCTGAGGGGAGCCATTTTTGCAAGCCCAGCAGAACCAGTGACAGTCCACAGAAGCCCTGCAGAACAAGCTTAAGCAAGGGGGGGCACTTTTGCAAGCTGACAGTACCAATGGCACATCACAGAAGCCCAGCAGAACCAGAGGCTGCCCAGAAGACTTGTAAAACACTGATACACACAGACACACACACTGGTTTTCCCTAACATGTGTTTCCACTTGCCTCTGACAACTGCTTCCTTCCCCTCTCCTTCACATTGCCTGGGAAACCTGCAAAACAGAGGTTATAAAAGCAAGCTGCTTTGGATAGCTTTAAGGTTTAAATCGCCAGCTCTGGGTATACTCGAATATATCCATATATATTCAGGATGGGATTTACCAGCTTTGGCATAGATTCTCTAATGTGTATTTGGAGACAGATAGACCTGAAAAATGCTAATAAGGTTTTTTCAGGTATTTTTAGTATTGGATATATCTGAGTGCACATCCCTATAATAGAGCACATAAATATTTGCCCTTACCAAAGAATTTCAGAAGAGGGTAGATCACACATGCCATCCATGGAAACAACCATTAGGAAATCATTCTCTCCCACAGCCCCCATGGTAGCACTAGCTACAGAGCAACCAACTGATCAAGTGAACAAAATGATATTTTGGATTTTGTGTCTTTTTTCTCAGCTTGTTTATAGTACAAGTGAAGTTTTGAATCTTATAATGGGCAAAGGTTCATTCTTAACTTTCCTGTTTTAGATGTATCCATCTCATGCGGCACTGTCTTTACCTGTTCCCTCACTATTAGAAACCGTTCTGTTTCTATTTGCATCTAATTATCCCTAAGGCTGTGCTAACATTCTCTGCATTCTCAGAAATCAGGCATTAGTGCTGGTTCTGCTGTCTCCACTGGAGATACTAGTCCATCTTTACATGCAATTTAATAAAACAGCAGATGGTTCTCATCTTTTCCTAAGCAGATGTGTCCTTTCTGTGTTACCAGTCTCCACAGTCCAGATGTTGAAAGTATTTTGTATCATTCACAACTGATCAAGACTAAATCATTGGCTTCCTGGGAGGATTGCAGGTGGTGCATCTTGCCCTGGAATGCTATCTGTGCTCCTCACTATATGCTCCAATGTACAGCCAAAAGTGGGCAAGATACTATCTGAACATGCTTTGAAGACAGCTTCCCAAGCCTTTTTATAAATCTCCTGGGTTAACACAGTTACACAATGGCTCAGCATCTGTTCTCAGTAACAGGTGAGAATATGATCTTTTTGATCCTTTTGCTAAATAGGTTCAGCCGTTCCGTTTCAATGAGAATGTGAAAGGCATTATCAAAAACCAAAGATACTCTGCTGACCAGAAGCCCTTAGGAAGAAGCACATTATTTGTAACCCAGCAAATTGGTCAATTGATTTGGTATACAAAACTATGTTCTATTGAGAAAGGCATGTATCAGTGTAACTGATTAAGAAAAGCTCATTTGTAATTCTTCTCTCAGTTAATTCTGCAGTTTAAGATATCTAAACCATAGTTTAAATCATCTGTTCCTCTCATAAAACAAACAAAGAACCCACCCCCATTTTCCCCACAGGCAGGATCAACTTAGCTAGAAAGGTACTGTATATATTTTATACCAACAGCCACATTTTCAGTCCTAAGTGAATTTTAAAGTAAAACTGTGGAAATAGTACAAAAGAAAAGACTGGTGTGGTGTAGTGCTTAGCATGCTATGGGTCTGGAGAGAAGTGGGTTCAAATCCACAGATAGCAATGTTCTTGAACCACTCACTTCTCAGCCTAGCCTACCCCACAGGATTGTTGGGTCAGTAAAATGGAGGAAGGGAGGGTGAATCATGTATATTGCTCTGAGCTCTTTCCTTAGATGAACGGGGGGGGGGGGGACATAATAAGACAGAGCTCATTCCTTTCACCTGATTGTGTGTATTAGCATAACAGAAGACATGAGAATGCTTCTCAGCAATGCTTGAACCTTAACAAATTATCTCTCTTGGAAGTAACATTCTGCTTAGTTTAATTTCCGATCTTCCATGGACAGTAGCCTAAGAAGTACTCCACTACTTAAAGTGGCTATGACTTTTTGGAGGGTCTCACGTTTGGAAAGCCCTGATGTAGCCTCCTTTATACATTTCCAGATGAGGAGTCCCATCCTTAGGATAAAGCTGAAAATTAGAAACACAATCTGTTCACAACTTCGAGATGCGCCGGTAAGCCTCAAATATGACCTTGTAATGAATCGATAACCTTACATGTCAAATTGAGTAATCACGTTCAGGGATTGATCATATCCCACAGAGACTGAAATTAAAATTTTAAAAGAAGAGTTACTTCTTTTCAATCAATACTTGTAACAAGGCAATGTTTCTGGGTTTTTCCAATATTCTGTCTTTTATAGAAATGGGCTGGCGGGGGGGATGGAGCCAAAAATAAAGCCTTAAAATCTGTGTATATTTGTCAAGGGTAATGAGCTTGTTCAAACAAATAGATATAACTTTTTTATACCGGTCAGATACTGTATCTCTCACTTATTTAATTATGCTGTTCTGTATTTAGAACAAAATCCCTGGAGCGAAGCATGATTCACTGATTCTTCAAAGAATGTTTGAAGAGATGGAACACACACACACACACATTTAAAAAGTATATAATTTAGTGAGAAGTAGAAATGCAAAATAGGCATAAAATTAAGTATGCATGTTTGCAAAGCTTGGTATGCAAATCAAGGTTATGTTTATGGAGGACCCAGTACAGTCAACCAATGGGACTGATGAATAAGGCTGAGACCTGCCAATTTAATAGCTTTTAGCTATCCTAATACTTCCTCCACAGAATCCTACTCCTGGGAAATGTTCATAGGATTGTACTGTTCAATCCTAACACCTGCTGTGTCTTGGTTCAAGTAAGGTCCTGAATTAGTTGGATTCAGCCTAAGAAAGCCCCACAGTTCTCTTGTCAGTATTAAGTATGAATTGGCTTCTGGTCTGTGAGCCTGCAGCATATCAAGCACCGGGACCAGTGTCATTCGTCGAGCAATGCAGCTGCTATCCTGGGGGACCACGGTGGAGTCATTCTGCCATGTGTGGCCATTAATTTAGTCAGGGATTGCCAGCAAAGTGCAAGAAGATGCAGATGGATGAATTATTGATTTACACTTGGGGCACTGATCGGAATACATTTGCAGCCCATCTTCTTTTTTAAAATAAATAAATCCCCACACTCCCCCTTTTTTAAATCTCACAGGCAATAAAACAGAAGCAATTTTAAAGTTATTATTTATACATTCCTCAGTGTTGTGATTAATTGAGAATGTAAAAACAAATCTGCCTCGAATCCATAATAGTTCATTCACAAATGAGATTATGAGGTTTTCAAACCCTCTCTTCTCACAAGCAGTTGTGATAAGAAAGAGAGAGCTGTTCACCAAACAAGCCATCAAACGTGGCAATCTGGCAGGGGTTTTGGATTCATGTGGATGGAGTGGTCACGGCAATACGCAACGTGAAGCTTACGGTTATTTTAGTTCAAACATAGGCAGGTCTACTCAGAAGGAAGTCCAGTTTTACTAAATTGGTCTTGATCCCTGAAAAGTGTTCTTATGATTGCAGCCATTTTTATTTAAAAGTATACCATCAGAGTATTTTTTTCTCTTGAATTCTGAATACTACATTCCTTGGCATCTGACAAAAGGAACTTTGCTATATTCCTTGATATCTGATGAAGGGGATTTTGACTCTTTACATCTTAGACCCTGAAAATC
Source organism: Gekko gecko (assembly GCA_029375565.1). Classification (NCBI taxonomy): domain Eukaryota; kingdom Metazoa; phylum Chordata; class Lepidosauria; order Squamata; family Gekkonidae; genus Gekko; species Gekko gecko. The sequence goes on along the minus strand of JAPDNY010000003.1, from coordinate 135,974,131 downwards.
TGGTCTCTGAGGCACTATGGGACTCAAATCCAGCTGTTCTACTGCAGACCAACATGGCTGCTCTCTGAAACAAATCTCCTTGGCTTAGGGCAGTTTATTGTCAACACCTGGAATCTGTGCTACGGTTAGCTTATCCTTGGGGATGTCCTTTTCTATTTCCTTTTCTTGCTTCCTGTTGTGCGAGACAGTTGACTGTAGGTTAAAATGAGGCATGGAGTTGACCAGTTAAAAATAAGCCATTTTATCACTGGGTTCAAGTTCTAACTCTCATGTCTCATAACAGTATCAAGATTTGAATAAATGGACAATTAAGATATTAGTATTAGGATAGGATTAGGATTAGGATGATCAGAGATCCCATGTAAAACTGAACCTGTTAAAAGAACAACCCAGAACCGAATGGCCCTCCCGAGTCTAAAGGAAACTAGGCTGGTAACAACCAGGGTCAGGGCTTTTTTGGTGGTAGCTTCATCCTGGTGGAATGAGCTCCCAGAGGAGATCAGGGCCCTGCGGGACCTTTTACAGTTCCACAGGTCCTGTAAAATGGAACTCTTCCACCAGGAGTTTGGAGCTGCCACCACCGCTAACACCACCAACAACAACTGACAGTTGAAGGTGAGAGCCTTATTTCCTTGGAATCTTTAACTATAGCCCATGCAACCTGCTGGAAAGACAATCATAGAAGATCGAGGAGCCGGCTATGAGGAAACAGATCAGAGCAACAGCTGCTATTGTGGAATCATGGACACTAGCATTTTATTATATTATGTTGAATTGATTTTAGAACTGTTTTAATTGTAACTTATATTTCATATTTTATTGTAAAATCTGTGTGGATTTTATGTAAGTTGCCCTGAGCCAGCCTTGGCTGGGAGGGTGGGGTAGAAATTCAATAAATAAATAGAATCTCCCTATATTATAAAAGCTGAATGGTGGTGGCACTTTTCTAGAACATCTCACATGCTCCAGAATTGGTTGGCACCCTGGTGTGCCACTCACAGCACGTCTATTTCCATTGGCTGTGTTGCTGCCTCCGTCTGCATGATCCCGCCAATGAACCCTGCAACCAGCATTTTGGCCTCACTTCCCTTCAACCCGCCAGACGGACTGGATGCTCCAGTGGCTGGGGCCCCTTGCTTGGCCCACAGGTCCCAAATGGGGCCATGGCTGCTGTGTTGCCGAGCCGCAGCATCCAGGAGCCACTACCAGCCAAAAGGAGGGTCAGGCCAATATGCGCTGGCTCCACCTGGCCACCTGAAAAGGCCCAGGAGGTGGCCCTCGCGCCTTCCCCATGCTCTCTTGGGATGAGGGGAGACAGCGCCATGCCACCAGCCTCAAGGCTGGGCAGAGAGCCAGGCCTGTCCTGTCCCATCACACCTCCACTAAGCAGGGGACTAGGTTGCAGGCATCATGGTGGGGGTGGATGAGCCCAGGCAGCTTGGCCCACTGGGGCCTTGACCACATGGGGGGGTGGATGAGGCCGGGCAGCTTCATTGAGGCGGGGCAGCAGGTAAGGAGACGGGGGCCTGTGGCTGGCACCCATTGTGGGGCCTCGAATAGGTGGGGGTGGCAGGGGGAGGGATGAGGCCAGGCACCTTGGCCCATCAGGTCATCGACCACACAGCGGGGCGGGCAGCTTCACTGGGGCCAGGGGCCAGGAAGGAAACGGCTGTCCATAGCCGACCTGGTGAGGTGGCAGGGGAGGGATGAGGCCAGGCAGCTTGGCCTGCCAGGGCCTTGACTGCATGGGGTGCAGGGACAAGGCCAGCCAGCTTTGCCGGGCCGGGGGGGGGCTGGAAAGGAGATGGCGGTCTGCAGACAGCTGGCCAGGCTGGCGCCCATTGTAGGGGGAGGGATGAGCCCAGGCAGCTCGATCGCGCAGGGGTGGCAGGGGGAAGGATAAAGCCAGGAGCCTTGGCCCACTGGGGCCTCAACCACACCGGGGTAGCGGGGAGCTTCATTGGGAGGGCCAGGGATGGAGATGGCGGCCCGTGCCCAGACGGCCAAGATAGCACAGTCCCACAACGGGCCTTCTTCCTAGTAAAAAATAAATCTGTTTCCAGATTATCCTTTTGGGGCCTAGCTCTTCTTTTGCCTTTCAGCTGAAGCCACAATGGGCTGCTGACTGAAAAGCAGTGTCTTGTGCTGCTGTGAAGCACCATAAGAGCAGACATTCTACTAACAATTAAAATGGAAAACAGTGCAATGCTCTTTTACTTCTGAAGTCCGGGCCAAATGACATGTTCCATTTTATACAAGTTCACCACGGGGACTTGTAGCTTTGTGTAAAAGCACTGCAGGGACCCAGTTCAGATCAAGACAGTGATATAGGGGGAGGAAGAGCTCCTTCCTTCTCCTTGTGCAGTTTCCTAGAGCCAAGGGGGTGCCACTTGCCCTTTTGGGGGCTGCACATGGACTGAATGCCTGCATTTACAGCTCCCCAGTTTAGCAAATAATGCACCACAGGCTATTTCAGTTCTGCAAATGGCACAGAGGGAAGCAGAAGCCATTCCTCCCCCATGGCACAGTCCTGATCTGAATTGTTTCCCTGTAGCACTTTTACATGGAGTTGCCACCAGGGGCTCAGAACTGCAATATGGCTGCCAAACTCCAGTAGGAACTCATCTGAAACATAACACGTAGTTTGGTCCTCAACCTATGCATAATGTCCTCTTTGTGGATCATACTGTCTATACTGCCTTCTTCCTCAGTCTCTTCTTTGTCACACTAGGCAAGCAGGGCTGCCAACAAACTGGTGAAAAAAATGTCCTGTTCCATTAAAAGAAGTTTATTTGGGATACAATTTATCAAGGGATGTTACTTAAATTCATACCATGAAAAGCTTCAACTGCCTATTTCCAAATACTGGGACTTTTATTAAAGGGGCGGGACATTTTTCCATCAGGCTGCTGTCAACCTTATAGGCAGAGATTCCCCAGCACTGTTGAGCCTATGGACATGTCTGAAATTCTGAAAAGAGGATAGTGAGCCTCACTATAAAATGGCTGTATGGGGGGGGAACAATCACAAAATACTGGAAGGTTGCAAGCCAAACATCCTTCTACGCTGCAGGGAGCTGTTTCCAAATGGGTCACAGTGGTGGTTCCTCCTGGATTTTTCTGAAATGCACCCTGTTCTTATGAACAGGAAGAAAGCCAGGACTGGCTGATAGTAGTAGTAGTAGTAGTAGTAGTAGTAGTAGTAGCAGCAGCAGTAGTGGATTTATACCCTGCCCTTCACTCGGAAGAGAGCAGTTTATAATCTCCTTCCCTTCCTCTTCCCACAACAGACACCCTGTGAGGTAGGTGGGGCTGAGAGAGCTCTCTTGGGAACTGCCCTTGAGAGAACAGCTCAGAAAGAACTTATGACTGACCCAAGGTGATACCGGCAGCTGCAGGTGGAGGAGTGGGGAATCCAACCCAGGTCTCCCAGATTAGAATCCGCGCTCCTAACCACTACACCAAACTGGCATTAAGATGGGAGGTTCACACACTTATCCCTCCATGATGGGAACATGCCCGGGTAAGTGTACTTAGGACTGTTACAAAGACCTGATATAAAGCATGAACCATTTCACATTCAGGCACATAATTCATACGTGCAGAGGTTCTCCAGTCTAATCCAAAACGCCGTATGAATGGACAGCAATGTACAAAAATGTTCATGTGTGAACCTCCTCATTTGTTTCAGTGTTGAGGGCAGCTCTGTTTGCATTCGTTTTAAAAGTAGGATGGCTGCCACTCTACTGAAATTAATGAGAAGATATTGAAGATAGGAGAATGTATATGGCCATAAGGGATTGTTCAGGCAAAAGTGTATACGTTAGAGTCTCTTTAAATTCTCATTATTACAAATGTAACATTTTTAGGACTGTACCAACATTAATTTCTTCTTGCTGCTAGGCTCTTAACAATACAGAGAAATATATTCTTATTGGACATGGATCAGTGGTGCCCTAGTTTCTTTTTTAGTAACACTGCTGTCATGCACTCAGTCTGGCTGACACACATTTCCCATAATGCTATTTTCACTGACAGGCAGTGCCCTACCTGCTAATATTTAAAAACTCTCCTTATAGAGAGCTAAATGTAGCTATAGTTGTGTATCAGCTCCCCATTCCACCTTACTGAAATGAACTGGGCACTGATGGGATTGTCCATTAAATATATAATTACAAGTGACAGGGAAGCTCTCCTTAATAGGACCACTGGTGTGTCTGTGGAAAATGCCTATACTGCTAGTGTTGTTATAAATTTGTTGTCAGCACTGGCCCCACACAATTCAGTTCACGGAGACCTTATCTAACAAGTGATGCCAGAATGTATCTGTGAGCTGGAAGCTAGTGTAGCTCTGGATTAGTCATACTGGTAGCAATTTACAGTGCTGATAGCAAGGGAGGAAAAAACCCCTGAAAATGCAAATCAGTGTCCTCATTACAGTGGTGGTTTACAAAAAAGTTTCACTGCGTAGATCTTAGAACTTAGTATTTTTCACAACACCCCCACACACCAATAGTAATGCCATTCTGTATACATGTATTTCTGTATAAGATACACTACAATGTGCTTTAAAATGGCTGACAGACTTATATCTGGACTGCAGGCATTATCACAATATACCAGACTTTATATAAGCATGTAAGAAATGCCCTCCTGAATCAGAATAAAGGGCCATCTAGTCCTGCTCCTTGTTTCCCACAAAGCCAGACTATCAGGGCACAAAGTTTAAAGTTTGCCCCTGTCGTTGCCCCCAACAACTGATATGCAGAAGTAAACTGCCTTTGAGCATTGCAGTGAATGGCCATCAATAGATCAATCTTCCAAGATTTTTCCTTGGTTTTTATTACTTCTATATATCTAATAGTGAAATGTGGCTCCAGTCTGCAGATATCTAAATCCACAGATTGGGGCGGCACCAAAAGAAAACAGATACTTGTGTGCTAACCTGGGGGGATCCCCCCACAGATTTGCAGAAAAATCTGGAAACTTAAAAAAATACATTCGGAGGGGTTAAATCCTCTCCCCAAATAAAAGAGTGTCATCTATGCAAGCAATACATACCTCCTCCTTCTATGTCAGGGTTTGGCAACAGTATCCAGGAAGGGGGTAGAAGCCTCAGAAGGTGGCTGTGGCTGGCAGTGTCAGGAGCCACGTGGGCCTTGCCAACATCATTGTTGGGGGGGAAGCTTTGGTGGCACCCTTGGTGGTGCCTGGGAGCCAAATGGGGTTCACTAGCATCCTCAGAGACAGTGTGGAGGGAGAAAAGTCTCAGGGGCTGGGAGCAGCGCAGCTCTCGGCTTTCTGGGTCTCTGGTGCTGGGGGGTGGTTGGCTTGGAGGTCAGGAGCTGCATCTCTCTGGGCCTCCAGAGCTGGGGGAATCCCTGAGGTTGGGAGCTGTGTGGCTCTCATCCTCTGGTGCTGGGGGAGCCCCAGAAGTAGGGAGTTGTGCGGCTTCTGGCCTCAGTGTTGTTGTCGTAGGGAGGCCAGAAGCCATACAGCTTGGAGGCCAGAAGCCACATGGCAGGAGGGAAGAAGGGAGGCCAGAAGCCTTTGGTTTCAAGAGTAGGGTTGCCAGCCTCCAGGTGGGGCCTGGGGATCTCCCGCTTTTACAACTGGTCTCCAGCTGACAGAAATCGGCTCCCCTGGAGAAAATGGCTGTTTTGAAGGGTGGACTCAATGGCATTGTACCATACTGAGGCCCCTCCCCTCCCCAAACTCCACCTTCTCCTGGATCCACCCCCAAAGTCTCCGGGTAGCTTCCAACCCAGACCTGGCAACCCTAGGCAGGAGGGAACCCTCAGAGGTTGGGAGCCATGTAGTTCTCAACCTCCAGTGTTGGGGAGAAACCTGAGAAACTTCAGAGTCTGAGAGTCACACAGCTCAAGGCCTCTGCTGCCAATGTTGGGGGGACTTGTTGGACCTTGTAGTGTAGGGAGGAATAAAGATTAGATGGGGAAAGAGATTCCCCACTGTGACTACCATGGGTCCCCACCTGTTACTATTATTCTTGAAATAATTTGGAAATTTAGAAGAAGACTTTTAGAAGTCATTTGATGCGTCAGAAGCTAAAAATACAAACCGAGCTATTAATTGCTGTTGCACATTGTCAACTAAGGCAAACAGGACAAACAGAACATAACAATTAGGAAGCAAAGCATTCCCTCTTGTTTCCTGTCAATTGTAGTTTCCTCTTGCTTCCTGTCAATCATAGTTGTGACTTCAAATAAAGAAACAAGGGCCCTGTTTCCACTGTACAAATTGGGCAGAAAGCTGTCTACACTCTTTGTCTTTTGTCTCTAGCTCTAGAAGGAAGGAAGGAAGGAAGGAAGGAAGGAAGGAAGGAAGGAAGGAAGGAAGGAAGGAAGGAAGGAAGGAAGGAAGGAAGGAAGAAAGAAAGAGAAAGAAAGAAAGAAAGAAAGAAAGAAAGAAAGAAAGAAAGAAAGAAAGAAAGAAAGAAAGAAAGAAAGAAAGAAAGAAAGAAAGAAAGAAAGAAAGAAAGGAAGAAAGAAAGAGAAAGAAAGGAAGAAAGGAAGAAAGGAAGAAAGGAAGGGAAGCTGCTCAAATAATGGGTCAAATGGGCTCTGGGTTACATGCCCAGATTCTTGATAAAACCCGATAAAACAGACAATATAGCAATCCTAATGTCATATCAACTGTGAAGTACATCCTTCTAAAATATGTGAAAATGATGGCTAAGAAACAATTTAGCAGCAAGTGAATCCCCTTGGAGTGTTAACCCCCCCCCCATTATGTCAAGTGTCTAACGAAAATAGGAAGGCAGTCTCAAAATTGTGTTTTATTTTGAATATCAGTACTGAGCTGCTTTGTATGCTTAGACGTTGGGCCTTCTCAACAACACAGCTAACAACATGGATTTGCTGGGTGGGAATTAGATCGCCTCATCTGCATTCTCTGTACATTAGAGGATACACAATGATTTTTCATTTCCTCCCCTCTGCTATTAAAACCTTGCTGCGGTGATTATTTCTCTCTACATTTTTCATTCTGTGAATTCAGTGCAGCCAGCAATAGCAGACATTAACAAAATCTTACTGCATTAAGTGACTGTACAGACATTGTAATGCATCCACAAGTGGGGTGTGTGTGCACCCAGAGAGATTCCCGGCAGGGTTCAAAGACTTATTTTGCAGTTTTATTGAATTTTAAAAAGAAAGAACATTTCTCTGTAAGGGTTTTTAATATATCATCAGGGTGCCTCTCCTACCTAACTGGCACAGTTATTGTTTGGACAAAAGTGAGTGTGGCAGGGCTCTTTTTGTAGGAGGAACTCCTTTGCATATTAGGCAACACCCCCCTAATGTAGCCAGTCCTCCAAGAGCTTACAGTAGCCCCTGTGAGAAGAGCTCTGTGAGCTCTTGGAGGATTGGCTGCATTAGGGGTGTGTCGCCTAATATGCAAAGAAGTTCCTGCTACAAAAAGAGCCTTGAGTGTGGGTGTACCACTAACATGTCCTGTCAGCTTTGTTTTCTCTTAGTGTCTTGTTTTGGTTTTTCAGTTTTGAAACTGTCTAGTATGAATATTTACAGTGTACATTTTAAATTCAAGTAGGAATGTTAGATACCCAAACATCTCAACTGGGTTTCTTTTAGCCATAACATGTCTGACTGCAAACAGGACTGGTTTGCATTGCATTACATACTAACAGAGCATCTGGTTTGCTGCTGTGTGAGATGGGGTGCTGGACCAGATGGACTACTATTTTGATTCAGTAGGTTCTTCTTATTTCCTTATGTCTGTGCCCCCTGATTTCTACAATTGTTGCAAAGCAATGGCTGATAACTGCAGCAAGATGGAACTTTATGAGTAAAGATAGTTGTGATGCTTGGATGTCTAAGGTTCTCATCATAATTAAATGTTGCATGCCATAAATGTTGTATGTACTAGGATATGCAGGGACTAAGCGTTTAGCAGCTTCTGTAGGCAATGAAGCATCTTCTGTTTCCATGACAGTTAGTATGCAACCAGGAGAGTTTAACTACTTCACAGTTCTGGTCTGAATTTGCCAATGACTTACCTTCCCTTGGAATGCTGTTTTTAAAGCATTTTGTTCTATAGCACATGAAAATCTTGCTTCCTCATCTTGCTGCCATAAGCTACTTAATTTTTTTTAAACCCTCAGACCTGGAAAAATGTCAAACATAACTATAAAAAGAAAGAGAGCTGGCACATGCTTTTCCTCAGGGCCCTATTCTCAAAGGTTTTGCAAGTTCTTCTGTTTCTTCCACTAAAAATCCAGCTGCCATTTTAGCCATTTCTACAGTTTGCCATCAGGTCCTAGCCTGAGCCACCTAGGTCTAGTTATAACAAAAGAAAGCTTTCTTTTAAAAAATCTACCTTATATCAAGTATAATTAAGAAGAAGAAAAATTAGGTAAAGTGAAGCACTCCACTAACAGATAAATACTGGGATTTTTCCTTTTCTTCACCTTTGAAAAGATTGCTAAAACAAGCCAAAGTGACCTGCCACAGAATAGCACAATTTCCATTGTTTAAACATAGTACCAGGTATCCTAGCAGCATTCCAGTACCACACTGTAAATCACCAGCCGTGAGCCCTCCTTCCAAAAATCATAGCTAAAAATTACAAGATGTTTTTTAAAAAATTGGTCTGACTGAAACAATTGTAATGAACTCTGGTCAAGCTCCTGGGACAGAATGAATACTGTTACCACAACATGGCAGGTCAGGATTAAGCCAGGTGGCGAAATGTAACATGGCACACAGTTTCAAAAGTGGTCTTGTCACTGTCCACTGCATATAAAGTGAAATCTATCCTTATGTCAAAATCCCCCTGAATCGCTGTAGGAATTTCTCTCTCCATGGATATAACCTAGCCTAAGAGCTTTGGTGAAAAGTGTAAAGAACACGTTTACAGTTAAACCAGTCTGCCTAGGCTATGGCTAATTAAAACCATCTTTGAAACAGAAGTTGTCAAAATAGCAAACATATGCAGTTAAACCCAGAAATCCCGTGTCCACTGCCAAAGCACAAAACCCATTCAGAGTTCTTACTATAAGTAAACAAATACAGAGACAGATTCAGGCCGGGGGGGGGCCTTTCAAGCAAGGGGCCCTTCAAAGGTCCATTTTACTTCCTATATTCATTTGTTTGCCCAGAGAATTGGTAGCAAACGGGCAGGAAGCATCAGTGGCAGTCGTTGCCTGATAGTTACCTGTCCTCTCTCTGGATGCTGGTGGGAAATTGGACCCAGGGCCTAATTCTCACTGCTGCCCAGAGGGAAGAGCATAAGAACATAAGAACATAAGAGAAGCCAATGTTGAATCAGGCCAATGGCCCATCTAGTCCAACATTCAGCAACGGATGTTGCTGAGGATCCTTGGTATTGTTATTGCCCAGTCTTTTTTGGTGGGTTATCAGTAACAGTAGCAAGAAGCAGCAGCAGCAGCCACCTCCTGTTCTCTCCTCCTTGTTAGCAAATGAACAAGTGGCAAATGGCATGAGGAGGAGGAGGAAGAAGAAGAAGGAGAAGGAGAAGGAGAAGGAGAAGGAGAAGGAGAAGGAGAAGGAGAAGGAGAAGGAGAAGGAGAAGGAGAAGGAGAAGGAGAAGGAGAATCACCCAATCCCTGCCACAGGAGGGCTCTGGGCAATATACAAAGCCATGGTTCTTTGAGGGAACCAGCTGTTCAAATGAAGGACTTTGTTCTCATAATTAATACAGCCTCAGATGTTAGTAACAGTCAGTATTATCTAGAAACTTTCAGATTTCTGCATTGTTCTGGTTGTTGGCTTTCTGGGTTAGCATTCAAAAACGGTTAAAATCGTAGGTAGAGTGAGAGGAGGGTGATTCCATTGGTATGTTTATGACAGGTATGTTTACCAATAGACAGAGTTGTATACCGATCTGGCCACTGAACTGGTTTGCCCTGATAAGTCTGTCCCCCTTGTCTGCTGATCAGTTTGCTTGTTGAGCTGTACTAGATGCTGGGACAAATGCTTTGTTTGCATATACAAGCAATACTGTAGATAAGGGATGGATAAAAATAAATGCTGTGTGCCTGTCTGGGGTTTGAAGTTGGAGGCAATTAAAATTTTCCCCCATCCAGTATCCATGGAGTTTATCCTGCCACAGGCAGCCCACTGAATCTCCTCAGCAAATCTGCACAGCTGAACAGATTTCCAGTGGCCAATCAAAAATCCTGCTGTGCAAAAGCCCCACCTGGCCCTGCCTCACTTTCTTAGAACACTTGGTAGGCTCCAGGAAAGGTGTTGGCAGGCATCATAATGCCCATGCACACTGCACTGTAGACTCGTGGTCTAAGAGTTGGAATGCTGATAAAGGCACAGGAGAAGGCTCCAAAATAGAATGAAAAACTTGCTGTGAGCAGCATCTAGTTCAGAGGTGTTGAACTCATTTGTTATGAGGGCTGGATCTGACATAAATGTCACTTTGTTGGGCTGGTCCATACATGCTATAAAATGTAACACGAGGTGCCAGAGGTATAAACTTTATAAAGATGATTTCAGATGCCAAATGGCAATAACAGGCATGATTGGATTAGGCATGATATGCAGAGGGGAAGTAGGCATGGAGATACCAGCACTGGTAATGAGACAGGAAACCTAGGTCTCAGTTCCATCCGGGAGGATTCAGTCCAGGAGGATGCAGAGAATAAATGGACATAATGCTGAGATTAGAAACCACAACACTGAATTGCTGATCTAAAAGCAGCAGTTCTTTTACAAATGAATTTCAAAGGGAGATTAGAAAGAGAGACTGCTGAATTGCAACTGATAATGAAGCTCAAGACAATGCATCCTCCTGGACTGAATTGAGAGCTAGTTTTCCTGTCTCATTACCAATGTGTGCTGTTATCATTTGGCATCTGAAATCACTCCACTCTCCAAGATATAGGGACCAATCCATGTGTTCTAATTCCTAATCAGGGTCTTTGTCAGGTGTAAAATCAAGTAGATCCAGTCATTCTTGCACAAAGAAAGGTTTATTAGGATTAACTTGCTAAAACCCACAGTAGGAGGTCATTGTCAGGAATGGGGAGCAAAGCAAAGCCGGCTAACTTATAGTGTGATGCAATGAAGCGCCTAGCGAATAAAACTTGAGCACTCGCACGGGAACTCCCGGCGGGAGAAATACTTCATGAGCGGGAGACTACTCCCCCCTCCCCTTGCCTTCCCAGGACTGGAAAATTCTCAGCGAAACAAGAAGAGTCCAAAGCCTACATTCAAGGCCACCGTGATAAGGAAAAGCGGCAGGGAAGAAGCTCCCACGTTTCAGGCTGCATAGCTACGCAAGCGCAAAGCGGGGTAGAAACATAACACAATGGATGCAGTGAGAAACATCAAAGACATCACTTTCTGACATTCTGCCCCTCCCAAAACTCCACCCACCCACCACTCAGGAAGGAGCGAACAGGGGCCCCCCAGGTTTATCAGGGTATCGAGCGTGAAAGTTTCTAAGGTGATCAGGTGCATTGATATCAGAAACTTTCACCCATTCCCTGTATTGGGGCCCAAAGTGTACCCATTGCACCAGGTACATAAGTTGTCCACGAAGTATCTTAGAGTCCAAAACATCAGCGATCTCATAGTGCTCTTCACCGTCAACCATCAGAGGGGGGAGGATCCAACGTCTCGGGATGCCCTTTAGTTGGGGGAAAGGCCGGCTTGAGAAGGCTGTAATGGAAAATTGGATGTATTGCTTTAAGAGACTTAGGCAAGTCTAGTTGTACAGTTACTTGATTCACACATCTTAGCACTCGGAAAGGACCAATATATTTCCACGCCAATTTTCTGGATGGTTGCGCTAGTCTTAGATTCTTAGTCGAGAGATAGACAGAGTCTCCCGGTTGTAATTTCCATCCCCCGGCCCGTTTCTTATCTGCTTGTTTTTTATATTGTGCTTTGGCCTCATTCAAGGTCTCGATAATTAGGGGCCAGGAGTCACGGAGAGTTTGACACCATGCCGAGGCTTTACCACCCGTCTCACCAGGTTTTAAGAAAGGAAGAGGGGGCTGTCATAGCCCATGGCAGCTTTGAATGGTGACATTTTCGTGGAAGCATGCCATGAATTGTTGTAAGCAAACTCCGCCAATGGCAACAAATCTACCCAATTGTCTTGTTGATAATTAGAAAAACACCTTAGATATTGTTCCAACGTCTGGTTCACCCTCTCCGTCTGGCCATCAGTCTCAGGGTGATAGGCAGTACTAAGCGCACGTTCAATACCCATTAGAGTCATTAGCTCAGACCAAAATTTGGAAACAAATGGAACCCCCCTGTCAGAAATGATCTTGAGGGGCAATGCATGCAATTTGGCAATGTGTTGAATGAATGCTTTGGCCAGGCCTTTTGCTGTTGGCATACTAGGGAACGGTATGAAGTGGGCTTGCTTAGAGAATAGGTCCACTACCACCCAAATAACAGTCATATGTTTAGAGGGGGAAGATCCGTGATAAAATCCATAGAGATTACTTCCCAGGGTCTGCTCGGGGTGGGTAGTGGTTGTAGGAGGCCTGGAGGTTTCCCTGGTCTGGCTTTACAACGATTACACGTTGGGCAGGACTGTATATAACGAGACAACTCTTGCTTCATTCTGGGCCACCAGAAGCTCCGTTGCAGAAGCCTTAAGGATTTTACATATCCAAAGTGTCCCGCAGCTTTTGAATCATGAACCGTGCGCAAAACCTGGGCTCGGGTAGCTTCTGGAACAAACATTTTATTTCCTTTGTACCAGCAGCCATTAGGATCACACTTTACATCATCCCTGGCTTGTAACTCACTCATCTCTGGTGGGGTGATGTCAGATAAAAACTGCTTTTCCCAATCCAATGTCTGGATGTGACTTATAGGTGCTTGTTTAGTCTTACGGGTTACAACTGCACCAACTAATTGTTCCGGGGTGAACATAGATTCCCGCACTTCGACCCTCTTAGAGACATGCTGAGGAAGGCGAGAGAGAGCGTCCGCTAAATGGTTGGCTTTCCCTGGGAAGTGGTGCAGGGTAAACTGAAATTTGGAGAAAAACTCAGCCCACCGGAACTGTTTGGCATTTAGATTCCGGGGTTTTCGCAATACCTCAAGGTTTTTATGATCAGTCCAGATTTCAAAAGGTACTCGGGACCCCTCCAACCAATGTCTCCATGTGATCAAGGCTAAACGGATAGACGCCGCTTCCTTATCCCAAATGGGCCAAAATCGTTCTGTGTCATTAAATTTTCTCGACACATAAGCCAGGGGTTGTAGCTGCTTATGAGCATTCTCTTGCAAAATTACCCCACCCATAGCAGTGTCTGATGCGTCTACTTGCACTACGAATTTCTTTGTTTCATCAGGGTGGGCTAGTATGGGCTCAGACGTGAACAATCTTTTAAGTTGTTCAAACGCTTGCTGACACTGCGGAGTCCAGTCCAACGGGGCCCCTGGGACCGAAGCCTTAGCTCCCTCCCCTTGGTTTTTAACAGTTCCGTGAGGGGAAGGGCTACTTGGGCGAAGTGTGGCAGGAATTGGCGATAAAAGTTGGCGAAGCCGAGAAAACTTTGGAGCTGGCGTCTGGTTTTGGGGGTTCCCATTTCAAAACATCTTGGACCTTTTCGGGTCCATCTCCAACCCCGCGGATGATATGCGGTATCCCAAAAGTCAATGCTTTCTTGGTGAAATTCACATTTTGACAGCTTAACAAACAGTTTGTGTTCTAAAAGCTTTTCCAATACCTTCCGCATAAGGGTAGTGTGGGATTCTTGATCCGGGGTATAGACCAAGATATCATCTAAATAAACAACCACTCCCTTGAATAAATAGGGGTGTAACACTTCATTGATTAAGTTCATGAAGACCCCGGGTGCCCCTTGTAACCCGAAGGGCATCACCCGGTATTCAAATTGCCCCAGCGGGGTATTAAATGCAGTCTTGTATTCATCCCCCTCCCTAATACGAACCCGAAAGTAGGCATCTCTTAAGTCCAGTTTAGAGAACACTTTCCCTTTCGCCACCTCAGCCAGTAGGTCTTTGATGAGGGGCATCGGGTAGGCATTGGTAGCAGACACTGCGTTAAGTCCCCGGTAATCCGTGCAGAGTCTGAGCCCCCATCCTTTTTTTTACAAAATAAGACAGGTGCTGCAAAAGGGGATGATGCTGGCCGAATGAATCCACGGGCCAGATTTTTATCAATGAATCGGCGAAGTTCCTCCTTTTCACTTGGAGTCATGGCATAAATTTTCCCTTTTGGTAACTTTTGACCCGGAAGGATCTCAATTGCACAGTCGGAGTTACGATGGGGGGGCAATTCATCTGCTTCCTCCTCCTCAAACACCCGGGTTATATATTGGTAATCCTCAGGGATGCGGTTAAGTTCCTCCGTTGCCAAGCAAGCTCGTGGAGGTTCATTGCATGGGGGATTTCCCCACCCGGGGTCCCAGTTGTGATCTGTACATTTTGGGGAGATAAACTGTACTTCCCCTTCTTCCCATAAAATATACGGGTTATGTCCATGTAACCAGGGGCTACCCAATACCAAAGGAAATTGGGCTTGCGGAGCTATTACGAATGAGCGTAGCTCCCAGTGGTCACCAATGCCTATTCTTAAAGGAACAGTCTCAAATTGGCATGGCTTTTTCATCGGAGACCCATCCATCTGTGTGAAAGTTATTGGGTCTTTCAGGTGAACCACAGCTGCCTCCAACCCCATAACCATAGAAGGGTTTATGAGATCCCTCCCGCACCCTGAGTCAATGAGAGCCCGGACCCGAATGTGAGTCATCATGGCTGGGTTCATCACCAAAACAGTCACAAAGAAGAGAGAGGGGTAGTTGCTCACCATTTTAGGCGCCTCTGGTGTTGGGTCCTGCTGTGTAGCGCCGTTGACCAACAGGACCATCTCATTTCCCTGCATCTCGCTCTCCTCCTCTAGCATCAAGGTATCCACTTGGTCAGGGCTCGCAAACAGAGCCCGTGTGTTGCGCGGTTTGGCGGTACCTTTTCTCGGGGTAGAGGTTGCCCACCTTCTAGGCTCTTCTTGTGGTAGCGCTCTATTGGGATCCCCTTTCGGGCAGGCAGCGGCGAAATGCCCTTTCTCCCCACATCGCAGGCAGAGCCCCTGTCGCATCCGCTGGTCCCTTAAGCCACTTGGGGTGGGAGTTGGTTTGGGTCTGGCCTGGCCCGCCGCCACACTTGGACGATTGTTACCCAAGGATAGATCCAGCTTCATCATTTGTAAGCGACTTTCGGCCTTCTCGGCTTCCTCCATCCACCCCTGGAGGGTACGAGGTTGTTGAGAGCTGAGAACATTATTGCGGACGTCAACTGCCAGTCCCATTCTATATTGTTGGGCCAAGACCGCATCAGTCCAGTCTCGAATTTTTACAGCATGCTTTTGAAACTCTCTTGAGTACTCCCGCACTGAGAGTTTGCCTTGTCTGAAGGTGCGGAGGAAGACTTCAGCTTTTTGGGCCGCCCCGGATCTTCAAAACGGTTTCTCAAAGCCCACATGAAGTCATCCACATTCCCCAGCTCCTCCGCCTCCAGATCATGAAGGGCTACATACCAGCTAGTAGCACTCCCCCGGAACCTGGATGCAATAAACTCCACCTGCTGTTCTTCATCTGGGAATACATAGCCCCATCTTTGTACAAATTTTCCAACTTGTAATATGAAAAAGGACACAGTCTCTGGATCTCCATCAAAAGTGATCTCAAGCATGTCTTTGGGGCGGATTACCGGGGGGCCGGCGCCATGATCGGTACTGGCTGCATGAGGGGTGCTGGAGCCGGAGGCTGAGGTGGAGGCACAACTGGCGGCTGGACAGGTCCTGGTGGCCCTGGCCCTGCTCCCGGTACTGGGGCTACTACTGGAGGTGGGGCTGGTGCTGGCTGGCCCAGCCCTGGCCCTGGTGGCGCGGGTTGGCCTGGCCCTGGCCCTGGAGCCGCTGGTTGGCCCGGCCCTGGACCCGGCGGTACTGGTTGGCCTGGCCCCGGGCCTGGAGGAGGAGGAGGTGGCCGTCCTGGCACCAACGGTGGCGCCGGGGCTGGAGCCGGTGCAGGGGCAGGTCTGGGTTGTGTCAGCGGATGGGCTCTAATAGCTTGGTCCATCATCTGGGGTAGGGACTGCATTAGTTTACTCATATCCCTTACCAGCCGTCGGGTATCCTCCTGGATAGAATCCATGCGGGCATCAGTGTCCTGGCTGGACCCCGTTCTGGGAGATCCCCGGGACACCCGCCCTTGGGGAAGACCAAAACTACCTCTGGGATCCAGGAGGCTGTCACGGCTCTGGCTTCCCGGCAAAGTCCAAGTGGTCTGGGTAGTGTCCAGTAGGTTCTTGGTCCAATCGCGCGATCTGCGAAATGTCACCCCTTTATCCCAGGGTGTTGGGACTCCTGGCACATAGGTTCGTGGAACCGCACCACCCTGACTTGGTATCAGCCCGGCCGGACTGTAGATCGGGAGTGCGTACGTGGCTCCAATTGTGCCAATCGATGGTGGGGTAGCCAACACGGCTGCTGAATGGGCAGTTGGTGTCGGCACCACTGTAGTTGTAGTCACAGGAACCACGGTGGTAGTCGGGATGGTAACCACTGGAGCAGCCACAGAGGTAACGGGAGCCGTGGCTCCCAATGCGGTAGTCACTGGAACGACACCTGTGGCTCCCGCCGTAGTGATCGTTGGAACTGCCCCGGCGGCTCCCAAGGTGGTAATCAACGGGACTGCGCCCGGGGCTCCTTTCCCGCCCCGCTCATCGTGGTGGATGGCGGTCGTCGACGGTGAGGGAAAGATGTGGATTCCTGACAATTTCTGTCAGGTGTAAAATCAAGTAGATCCAGTCATTCTTGCACAAAGAAAGGTTTATTAGGATTAACTTGCTAAAACCCACAGTAGGAGGTCATTGTCAGGAATGGGGAGCAAAGCAAAGCCGGCTAACTTATAGTGTGATGCAATGAAGCGCCTAGCGAATAAAACTTGAGCACTCGCGCGGGAACTCCCCGGCGGGAGAAATACTTCATGAGCGGGAGACTACTCCCCCCCTCCCCTTGCCTTCCCAGGACTGGAAAATTCTCAGCGAAACAAGAAGAGTCCAAAGCCTACATTCAAGGCCACCGTGATAAGGAAAAGCGGCAGGGAAGAAGCTCCCACGTTTCAGGCTGCATAGCTACGCAAGCGCAAAGCGGGGTAGAAACATAACACAATGGATGCAGTGAGAAACATCAAAGACATCACTTTCTGACAGTCTTTTTGAAAGAAAATAAATACAGATATGAACAGAGAAATCCAATCATTTTAAAAAAGCTCACAACTTTTCAGATTAAGCCAAAATAATGTCCTCAATGTACATTGTACTTATCAGAGGAATCCACCCACCGACCCCCCTCCCTCTCTCCCTCTCTCCCTTCCAAGAAGTATGCTCGCACACAAAAACTTATACCTGGAATAAAATGTCATTGTCTTGAAGCTGCAATGGGACCCCAACTTTGTTTTCTCTTTCTCTTTCCTCACCTCCCTCCCCAAAAGAGGAGGAGCAGCCCCAGAGAAGGAAGCAGAAGCTGTCTGCATGTGTGTGAGAGAGACAGAGGCTTGACTTTGTATCTCTCCCACACAAAGCAGGGAGGAGCCACAGAGCTCTGTGCCTATGAGAGAGACAGAGGGGGGAGGGGGAGGCAGGAAGCAGGAAGTAAAGAGCCACTGAGAGAGATGGGAAAAGCAAGCTAGGGTATGGCTGCAGGAGCAGCCCTGGGAAAGGAAGCAGGAGAAGGAAGTTGCTTGGGGGGCCGATTTTGAGCTCTGTGTGGGCCAGATCTGGCCAGCAGGCCACACATTTGACACCCCTGATCTAGTTAGTGGTATACAAAGCATGTCTCTGCATGTACTGTATTGTAAATCATTGAAGTCTAAATATACTTTCATGATATCCTGGTCTATCTCAAACTTTTTGTAAGGTGACCAGCAGGTAAGGTAAATTGCTACAACCTAGGTAGAACAGGTTAGCAGCCACCTCCTCTAGCAGTCTGGTTCTCAATAGGCCCCTGACCACCTGGAACAGCTGTATTGTCCCACAGTGTGCAGATGCAATAGCATGATAAAAATATTGTTTCTTTCCTGCCATCACCACTGCAGACTATGCTTTCAAAGAGCTTTAGCCTGTGTCTTATAAGATTCATTCCAAATCTTCCTCCATAGCTGCTCTAGCTGTCATCCTTGTATTTTCATCACTCATATCCTCTCAGTAAAATAAAGGGCTACCTGGGCTCTGACACATGAGAGAGGGCTTGTGGGAGTGATAGAGTCAACTGTCTAGGACATTTCCTCATTCCAGAGAACAACCAGGGCATTGATAGCAGCACCAACTATATCAACAGGAAAATACTCTAGAGCCATCAGAAAGCCACTAGGATCCATTAGGTTCCAGGGGCAGATCATTTTAATAGATCCCCCATCCCTGTTGAGTTTTTGTATCCCAGTAAGTTTGAACTGAAGCAAATAGTTATCTGTCCACAACAAAGGAACTATCATCAGTTCCTCCACCCTCATATCACATTCATCCTGCCCAGAACAAAATATCAGATCGGGACTGTGACCTGTGCAATGTGTTGTCACAGAGGCCATGAAATCTTCAGCTACTCCCAACAACACAGCCTTAGCATGAATGTTAAAGTTCCCCAGACAACTAGCCTAGGGGGTCTTCAACATCACCCCTGGGACCACCATTGTTAGCTCAGGCAGGGAGACTGTTAGGTAATGAGTTGGATGGTACACTAATCCTATCTCTCAATCCTGGCATTTGGATCACAGCCTCAAATGTCCTAGAAGGGGCATCGTGTGAGGCAGATTGAATATCTATAGGCAACAGCATCACCATCGTCAACATATAATGTTTGTGAATCATCATGCAGTCCCACTGCACTCTGAAATAACAGGTACCTTAGCTGTTGGATGTTGCTTATGTTTGACATTTATATTTTGATCTTCAATGGACTTCACTCATTTGGATCAGCATCTTCTTGTCATTAAATTCTTGAGCTTCTGTTCTCTAACATATTATTTGGTTTGTGTACTTCATGGGGCTTTGATTACTATTTTGGCTGACATTAAGTCTCTGGTGGCTCCCTTGGGTCAACACATTACATTTTTAGAACATCAGCCTTTACTATACTATACTATATAATACTATAGCCAAATAACCTCTGGTTTACCACTTCTCAGGGACTCTCAGCCTTCAGGTTGCTGCTAGAATATCAGCTTCTTTAACCATGCTGATTAAACTGGTGTTCTGTTTCCCTTGCAAACAAGCTGTAACCAGTAAGTCTTTATTAGCAGCCAACATAACTCAGGACAGAATTAATGTATTGTTCTGGGATACTAAGAACATCTCCTGAGGTCATTTTAACCTCTGCTTTGCATACATATTTAAGGAAGTGAGCCCAAAGCAAGTTCTAAGACAATTAAAAATTTCTGCCAAGATCAGGGCCTTTTCTGACCTTGAATAAATTAACTCACCCATTGCAACCAGGGTTCTTCTCTCAGATATGCAAAGGATGATGGAGTGCAGAATCAGTAGAGAAATAAAAAGGCCTATGAAGGACTTGAGAAGATGACTAGGGAATTTGCTGTAGTATTTCAGGGCAAGCACAACATCCTTAATCTGCAATGCTATTATACAGGGCTGGCATTACCCCAAAATTTTGTGAAGCAGTAGATTCACACTATACATTGCAAAAGGTGACCACTTCCCTCTAATCCTCTTAATTACTCCTCAGATACACCATGAACCTGATTTAGCTCCTACAGCTAATGATTTATCCCTTGAGTCCCTCCCTAGATTTATTTGGTCATGTAACCACACTGAGAGAGTCCAGCTATAAGCCACCGAGCAGGTGATTATCGACTTGCGTTCCTCCCTTATGGCTTCTTCAAACCCCACTGAAGTGGTATCTTTATATGATAATTTAATTTCCAGTTTTATTTCCCTACTTAACCCTGTTCCCTTTTTGGTCTCTAAATATAAACCCAAACATAACACATGGTACAATAGAGAATGTTTATGTTTGAAGTCCACTGTCTGTTCCATTTATCACCGTTACCAGAGCCAGAAAAAATCTTCCTTACCAAAGGAATACTTTACTGTTAAAGTTGTCAGACTGAGTCAAAGCCAAGATGCTCCAGTTTGCCAGGGACCAGTGGGAACTATTGATCAGGGCATCCAGGTCAAACAACTGTGGGAAATTTTGGGCCTTAATTTCAGACACTTCTCGGGGAAAATTAATTTCATCACCATCAATTTCCTCCCATACCTGGTTTTCATATTTTTAAAACCTTTTTAATGAAAATGGTGCAAATTTTTCCATATCCACTGAATCCTATGCCCCTGAGACCCCCGAGTAGCTACCTGTGTCCCCGGAGGATATTATTACCTTGATCACATGCCTTAAACCAAAAAAAGCCCCTGGCCCTGATGCAGTTTCCCCAGAATTACTGAAGTCTCACCCAGAATGGTGGGCCCCTCCTTTGGCTGCTTTATTTACCTTGATAAATAACACTGGAATAATGCCAGTCATGGGTTAGGACAATGCAATCTGTTCCCATTTTTTAAAAGGGTGATTCTTCCTCTCCCGAAAATATTAGACTGATTAGCTTGTTATCAGTAGTTGGCAAACTTTATGCCAAACATCTTCTAATTAAATTAGATGGATGGATGACTGACCATAATATTCTGGGACCAGAACAAATAGGGTTTTGTTGGGCCACTGTGCAGTATTATCACACCTTGTTATTAAATACAGTAGGAAACCAGGGAATAAGCTTTTCGTTGCCTTTTTAGATCTTAAGGCGGCATGTGATTCAATCCCAAGAGACCTCTTATGGGATAAAATGACTAGAATGAATATAGATCCCAGATTGCTTTTTTTTTTTTTTTTTAATAAAAATACTATATTCACATACCAATTGTCAGGTTAAATTTAATCTACAGGGGAATCCAACCCCTAAAATTCTGTTTCGTAAAGGCATAAAACAGGGTTGCATCCTTGCCCCTTCACTCTTTAATTTGTTTTAAAATGATCTGGCTCCATCATTGTCTGAAATTGACAGTAAAGGTAAAGGTTCCCTTGCTCGAAAGCCAATCATATCCGACTCTAGGGTTGCGGTGCTCATCTCCGTTTCAAAGCCGAAGAGCCAGCGCTGTCCGAAGACGTTTCCGTGGTCATGTGGCCGGCATGACTAAACACCAAGGTGCACGGAACGACATGTCCCTAAAATTGGCCAATGTCATATTCCAGTTCTTTTATATGCAAACGCTGCCATCTTACTCTCATGTTCATGTATCGGACTGAGGCGTCGTCTACACCAATGCTTGACCTACTGTAATAACAACAGGTTAACTCTGAATTATGGGAAAACAAGCAAAATCTAGTTCACAATTCCTGTATGGCGCTCCCATTTGGATAACTGCAATTAACCAATCAGCAGAGGGTTTACAATCCTTTTTTTTTTTTGTGCAGAAAATCCTTCGACTTCCTAATTGTGTCCCATATGCTGCAATGTGTCTCGAAACCGGTCAGATGTCCCTGGAAACACGGCTTGGCTTTTGATGATTAAATTTTGGTTGCCCCTTCTGTTTAATCCTGACCCGAATTCTTTTACCTTTTTAATGCTGACAGATCATTGTGAACCTAATTGGTTGAAATTAGTCCCACCCCCCAAAAAAAGGTCCTTAGGAATACCTTTAGATCCACTTTATTTATCATCTGTCTCCATAATATTTTATACAATCAAACTCAGGCTTTTAGATATTCAGTTTCAGAGCCTGACTGAGTCAGCTAGGAAAACTTGTTCTCCAATTCATCTGGGATTACCCCAGACACTGGGCCAGACAGCTACTTATTTTTGCTTTTTAACTCACCCCCATCAAAGAAGGGCATTTATGTTAGCTACATTTCTCTGGAAGATGCCAAAAAATCCCTTATGAACTTAGACAATGCCCTTGTAGTCAGGGTGCCATCGAATCTGTTTCCCATGTTCTTTTAAATTGCCCATTTTATACTAAGACCCAGGATAAATTTCTGAACTCCCTTCTTTTTACATGGCATGGTCTCCCTGAGAGTGTCAAAGTCCAGTTGCTACTCTTGGGGCAAAACTCTTCTATAACTTTTAATGTTGCCTGTTTTCTTCAATCTGCAATTCAGTTCAGGAAAAGTATACAGTTGATTCAAGTTTTTCCTCCTTGCTATTTGTTTGTATGACAGCCACATTTTTGATGTATTCCTAAATTTTAATGTACTTTTATCTCTGATATGCCAATAAAGGTTGTCTGTCTGTCTGTCATTGCAAAAGAGGTGCCATTTTCATGCTTCCAGTCTCTCTATGTGGTATTCCAGTATAAAGCTCATAGGGAAGGTAATATGATTCATATTTTCCACTTCAAGTGCCAAGACATCCAATAGTTGGGATAATGTCATCATTCCTGCCACAGGAGCCAACTATTATTTTCTTTTTTCATCCTAATGCTACCAAAGCTTCCTTCCTTTCTTCTTTTGTCACACAGAACTGCTGGCCAGTGCCTTCTCCTTCAAGATCCTAGCCTTTTCCAGTGAAGCGAAAAGCTTTCCCTTAGAAAGAAGTATCTGTAGCTTTTCCAGGGATAAGGATAAATTTGGAATTGGTTAACTGGGGGAAGACCACACTATGGCACTCTTCACCCCACCAAACCATCATCAAAGTGTTCCTTCTCCCATATTTTAACCACTGAGGAAGCCACAAACAACACACATTAAACCTTTATTTGTATGCTACTTCCCAGACACAGATTACGTTGACTGAAATAGTAGCAGACTGAAAAGAGAATAGACCTGAAGCATGGCACCTTGTGCACTCTGGGAAATGTGGGTCCCATGGTCTTTGGCATTAATGATTTCCCAGAATCCATGATGGTATTGTATCTTTGATAAATCAAAAAGAGTATTACAAACATTAACTCGTATTATTTTCAGTAGAATAGCAATATTAACTACAAAAGGGTTTTTTTTTTTATAGCTGTGAAATTATGAATGTACTTACATCCCTTGTTGGCCTGAACAAATATTTGCAGACTATTTGAACACCAACAAACAGGTTGAAGCATGTTCAATTATGTTAATCACAACAGGTGAAGAGATTGCAAGCCAGATTAATAAGTGATTAGGATCCCTAGGTCTGTTTCACAATCTGTGGCACATGAAACAATTTCTTGTCTGAATTGAAGAGAAACAGAGGCAAAGTGAATACTGATTTTCTAAACAAGAAGAATTAGATTCTCCCATAAACAATGTGAAAGAGATCTAGCTGGGCAACTTGATTTCTTGTACAGCTGGTTAAGTTTATATTACACTGTTTTGTTTTCTCATCCAGAGATTGAGATTTTCCACTTTAAACTTGTGTGACGGGCTGCACTTTTTAAAAGCTTAGAAGTGCTGTACAAACAGGTAAAGGACTGTGAGGGGTTAATTCTTCACAGAGCCAGAGAACTTTTAGTGCCAGGCTGTTCCAAGAGATTTGATTGGTAAGCATCAGCTGAGCAGAGAGAGACTTCAGAGCTGAATGCTGAGGATGAGATTTTAATTCAGAATTCAACCCTGACTGAGAGCAGTTTAACACAGACTTTTGCAACTTTGCAAGGACAAGCAGATAGTTAGATGGAGACCCCCATCTGGGCCAAAGAAAGGGGATAGGTCTTCTAGTGAGAAGAGAATTTCCATACCTAGTCAAAAAGCAGGTTAGCTCTGAAGTGTGCAGAGATCCCTAGTCTGATGTGGTTAGAAACTCCCTGTAGAAACCTTAAGAGTCAGCTAAAAGCTCAATATGAGTACTTGTGTTTCAAGAGAAGGGGTTTGGGTACTGGAAAGAGTGTACCAGCATTCTGGAATCCAAAGAGTTAAAAAATACTGAAAGAAAGTGTACTAGAATGTTTGGGAAAACTCTGAGATAATACAGCCCTAACAGACGGCAGCCCACGGGTTGCATATGGATGGAGGGCCTCCTTTGCACACATGGAAGGAGAGAGCCCTGTTTTTCAGGAAATTCCTGCCCATACGGGAATTCTGCTGGGAGTATAGCTCAGGGCTTATTAGTACAGTGCTCCCTCTCATCGAGGCAGTCTTTCTGCAATTGGCCCACACACACACCCTCGACGATGTGGGCTTTTGCTGGTCGCCAGTTTTAGGGCTGGGTAGGAATTTTTTGTCCCTTTTTAGATTGGCCTTGAAAGGGGGTGTTTTTGCCTACCTCACACTGTCGTAGTGGCAGGGGAATTGGCTTTGAGGTGGTGCTGCTTAACTAGGGTGTTGACAGGAATCTGGCCTGGTTTTGTTGATGAGGATGAACACTAACTGACAGACCCCTCCTTGATTGGGGGTTTGATGAGCTTAGCACAACCCATACCTTGGCATGGGCCTCAGATGGGGACTGCTAGTGGCCTGTGATACAACCTGGAGTGGGTCTCCTCTCATGCTCCATGGCTAGAGGTGGCTGGCTCACTTTGGGGTTGTTAGCATGTCTGCTGCCTAGCAACAGTTGTGTTAAGGTTGGCTTGTGCCGGGGCATGGCCACAAGGTATAGATAGGAACTCTCAGTCTGCGACAGGTGATGCACTCTATTCTTGGTGCTGGGGGGGCAGCAGTGGGAGGGCTTCTAGTGTCCTGGCCCCACTGCTGGACCACTGATGGTACCTGGTATTTTTGGCCACTGTGTGACAGAGTGTTGGACTAAATGGGCCATTGGCCTGATTCAACATTGGCTTCTCTTATGTTCTTATTCACCCAGTTTTAATGTTGGGAAAGGGATCTAGGGATCCTTTTGCCTGACCTGAGTTGTGGCCCTTGCCAGTTACAGTTGATTCAAATTAATCTGAAAGTTAAATAAAACTGTCCTTTTGTTGTTGTTCAGTTGCACAGTCGAGTCGCGACCCCATGGACCACATCATGCCAGGCCCTCCTGTCTTCCATCGTGCTCTGGAGTTTGCTTAGTTTCATCTTCATTGCATCGATAACACTGTCTAACCATCTCATCCTTTGCCGCCCCCTTCTTCTTTTACCCTCAATCTTTCCTAACATCAGGGTCTTCTCCAGCGAGTGCTCTCTTCTCATTTGGTGGCCAAAGTATTTGAGCTTCAGCTTCAGTATCTGGCCTTCCAGGGAACAGTCAGGGTTGATTTCCTTTAGGATTGACTGATTTGATCTCCTTGCAGTCCAAGGGACTCTCAAGAGTCTTCTCCAGCACCAAAATTTGAAAGTATTTATTCTTTGGCACTTGGCCTTCCTTATGGTCTAATTCTCGCAGCTATACATTACTACTGGGAATACCATTGCTTTGACCATATGGACTTTTGTTGGCAGGGTGATGTCTCTACTTTTTATTATGCTGTCTAGGTTTTCCATAGCTTTCCTCCCAAGGAGCAGGCATCTTTTAATTCATGGATTTAGTCACCATCTGCAGTGATCTTGGATCCCAGGAACACGAAGTCTGTCACTGTTTCCATGACTTCCCCTTCTATTTGCCAAGAAGGGATAGGGCTGGATGCCATGATCTTAGTTTTTTTGATGCTGAGTTTCAAGCCAACTTTTGCACTCTGCTCTTTCACCCTGACAAGAGGCTCTCCAGGTCCTTTTCACTTTTCTGCCATTAGAGTGGTATCATCTGCATATCTGAGGTTGTTGATGTTTCCCCCAGCAATCTTAATTCCAGTTTGTGATTCATCCAGGCTGGCATTTCACATGATGTAGTCTGCATATAGATTAAATAAGCAGAATGACAATATACATCCTTGTTGTACTCCTTTTCCTATGCTAAACCAATGAGTTGTTCCATATTCAGTTCTAATTGTTGCTTTTTGACCCTTATACAGGTTTCTCAGGAGACATGTGAGGTGGTCTGGTACTCCCATCTCTTTAAGGACTTGTCATAGTTTGTTGTGATCCACGCAATCAAAGGCTTTAGCATAGTCAATGAAGCAGAAGTAGATGTTTTTCTGGTATTACCTTGCTTTCTCCATAACCCAGCAAATGTTGGCAATTTGCTCTCTAGTTCCTCTGCCTATTTGACACCCAGCTTGTACTTCTGGCAGTTCTCTATCCATGTACTACTGAAGCCTAGCTTGTAGGATCTTGAGCGTGACCTTGCTAGCATGTGAAATGAGTGCAATTGTGCGATAGCTTGAACATTCCTTGGCATTGCCCTTCTTTGGGATTGGAATGTAAACTGACCTTTTCCAGTCCTGTGGCCACTGTTGTGTTTTCCAAATTTGCAAATATGGAGTGTATCACTTTAACAGCATCATCTTTTAGGACTTTGAATAGCTCAGCTGGGATACTATCACCTCCGCTAGCTTTGTTGTTATTAATGCTTTCTAAGGCCCATTTGACTTCGCACTCCAGGATGTCTGGCTCAAGGTCAGTGATCACACCATCATGGTTGACAAGGACATTGAGGTCTTTCTTGTATAGTTATTCTGTGTATTCTTGCCACCTCTTCCAAATCTCTTCTGCTTCTGTTAGATCCCTACAGTTTTTGTCCTTTATCATGGCCAGCTTTGCACAGAACATCCCCTTGATTTCTCCAGTTTTCTCAAGAAGATCTCTAGTCCTTCCCATTCTGTTGTTTTCCTCTATTATTTTGCATTGTTCATTCAGGAAAGCCTCTTTATCTCTCCTTGCTGTTCTCTTAAAATCTGCATTCAGTTGGGTAAATCTTTCCTTTTCACTTTTGCCTTTCGCTTTTCTTCTTTCCTCTGCTATGTGTAAAGTCTCATCAGACAGCCACCTTTATTTCTTCCATTTCTTTTTATTTGGGATGGTGCTGATTGCTGCCTCCTGTGCAATGTCATGAACACCTGTCCATAGTTCTTCAGGCACTCTGTCTATCAAATCTAGTCCCTTAAGCCTATTCTTCACCTCCACTGCATATTCATAAGGGAAGTGATTTAGGTCAAACCTGAATGGCCTAGTGGTTTTCCCAGCTTTCTTCAGTTTAAGTCTGAATTGTGCAATGAGTAGTTCATGATCTGAGTCAGAGTCAGCTCTGGGTCTTGTTTTTACTGACTGTATAGAGCTCCTCCATCTTTGACTGCAAATGATATCTGGTGATGTGTAGAGCCACCTCTTAGGTTGTTGGAAGAGGGTGTTCGCTATGACCAGCATGTTCTCTTGACAAAACTCTGTTAGCCTGTGCCCTTTAGTTTATACCAAATACCTGTGTTGGTCTCTTTCTTTCGACTATGTGTGCCAAAGCCTCTCAGCATAAAGTATAGCTTAAGAAACCATCATGAGCCTGAAACATAAGAACTAAAGTCTGTGCATGTACCAATTACCTCAGAGTTATCTATATTGGGTTACCACAGAATTTTTCAGCCCCTGATTTCACCTGCCCTTTCCCCTCTATGTTAAATAAAATGGCACTTCAAGTGCCATTTAAGTTTTTTAAGTTAAAGGGGGCTCCTGATCCTCCCTTCAGGTTCCTGGGCTGAGCCAACAGCCAAAATATTATACTGTGACAGGGTGGGACAGCCAGAGTTCTTTAGCAAAGAAGAAAACACATTATTAGGGCAGCTCAGTCAGTAAAGGGAAAGAGAAACAGAGGGAAAATCTTACCTCTGAGGGAGGGGAGTGAATGGGGGGAGGTCATAGCTTGTTTTCAGTTTTCATAAAATTCTAGCTTTGTCTACGTTCCCCCAAGTGTCCCTGGAGTTTGCCCTGAATTGAATTGCTTGGCAGGCTTTATGCCTGCAGGCAAGCTTTAAATAATTTATATCTTAATTACAGTTTATCAATTTTGCTTCAAGAAGGAGAGAAAAAAGAAATCTCAGTGCTTTCTCATGTAATACAATGCTTTCTCATGAATTTATTTTAAATACTGATATGATCAGGGTTTTTCAGCAAATGCAGAATAGCTTTCTTTCACTAAATAAAATGTCATCAACAACAAAAACCAGTCTCTGCTTGTATGGACTTCATGTTATTTTACAGCAGCCAGAATGCATTAAGTTCATAGCATTCACAAAAATGTCACACATTAGAGTTCTCTGAGAGCTTCCTTATTGATCAATCTTTTCAACAATACCACTCTGTTATACAGTTTACAATTCCATTCTGCTGGGCATCATGACTGAGTCCAGCTGATGTTTCAATCAATCTCTGCCAATAGCCCCGGGACAAACTTAGGCATTTATAACACACAGTATAACCCTGTTATTCCTTTAGTCCATGGCTCAAAATTAAATTTTATGTTAGAACAATATTTTAAAGGAGGTAATGCCTTTCCAAAGTTTAATATTTTCTGAATGTCGATGAGTACCTCTTTAACCACACCTGACATCAAATTCATAATAATGTATTCTAAATAAAAGATAATTCTTAAAAAAAAGAAAAGAAAAAAAGTTAAAGGTAAAATTCTTTGAAGTCACACATCTCTTTCTGAAGAAAGTACTAAAGTTTTATATCTGGGAAAAAAACTGAAACTAAAGACATTTGATCTGTCTGATGATAGACCAGGAAGTCTGCAGAAGTTAATCATTTCCAGAAACAGCTAGATTTTCACTCTAAACCAAAGACACTCTTCTTAAATTAATATTGCTAATAGTAGCCAAAGTATTGTCAAAAGTGATATTTAAAAAACAAAGCAGTCTAATAAAATGACAAAATAATGCTTATAATGCTAACAGTGCAATTCTAAGCAGAGTTATACCCTGCTTTTCTTCACCTGCACCAAACTTGTGCAGAAACATGTTGTGCATCGACCCTATCACTGCACACTGTACAGTGTAAAGGATCAAACACTGATGTGGCGCACCAAGGGATTAACCAGAACCAGCCCTCTGGGACTGTGCAGCCATCAGCAGCTAGTCTGAGATTTCCCCCCCATTACTGGATGCTTCAGGGTGCTTGCCAATCAAATTAAGCAACAAGCACTTCACTCACAAAATCCTAACTCCAGTTAGGGTCTCACCAACTCCTTAGGCCTATTTATAAAACCCAGCCCCACAACAACAAATGACAAGCAGACAAATTAAGGTCCTATATCCCTGCCAAAGGAGCTGCAGTGGCTCAAGTGGTTAAGATGCTGAACTGCAGGCTGTAGAAGGTCAGTAGTTCAGCAGTTCGAGACCTGAGAGTGCCGCATGACAGAGTGAGCTCCCGTCTCTAGTTCCAGCTCCTGCCAACCTAGTAGTTCGAAAGCAAGAAATTGCAAGTAGATAAATAGGTACCACTTCAGTGGGAAGGTAACAGCGTTCTGTGTGCCTTGGTGTTTAGTCATGCTGGCCACACGACCACAGAAACGTCTTCAGACAGTGCTGGCTCTTCAGCTTTGAAATGGAGATGAGCACCACAACCCTAGAGTCGGATTTGACTGGCTTTCGAGCAAGGGAACCTTTACCTTTACCTATTCCTGCCAATCATACAGGGACCCAAACATATTGCCAATCAGTCCTGAATAGGGATGGTCACGAACAAGCTGACGAATGAAAGTTCATCACAAATTTTGGCTAGTCTGCGGTTAGCAAGGTGATGTTAGTGAGCTGAAGAACCGCCACAAATTTCCATGAATTTTGATGCAATTTGTGGAAGTTCATGGCAGTTCATAGCAGTTTACCCCTAGTTTTCTGGTCTTCATGAAAAAGAGCTGACTAGCAGGCTCAGCTGTTAGGTTTAAATGGCTCAGAGCCGTTTAAAACAAACAGCTAAGCTGTGGTCCCCACCACTTAGCTGTTTGGAAACCCCTGCTTTCTGCTCCCTGTGGCTTTTCACAGGGAGAAGAAAGCAGGGTATAAATGGCTTGGAGTCATTTAAACCAAACAGCTGAGTGGCAGTCCCTACTGTTCAGCTGTTTGGAAACCCCTGATGACACACCCGTCTACTTCCCTCCCTCAGAGGCAAGATTTTTCCTCCATTTTTCTTTCCCTTTGTGACTAAGCCACCCTAGTTATCTGTTTTCTTCTTTCCTGAAGAACTCTGGCCATCCCACCCTGCCACAGTATGATATTTTACTGCCGGCTCAGCCCAGGAACCTGAGGGAAGGGTTGAGTGCCTTCTTTAACTTAAACAACTGAGATGGCACTCAAGGCTTTGGAAGTTCAAAAATAACAAAATATTTTATTCAACATAGAGGTGGAAAGGTCAAGTGAAATCAGGGGTGAAATTTCTAAAATAATTCAAATAAATAACTCTGAGGTAAAATCAGTAGATGCACTGTTCATATGTTTCAGGCTCATGAGAGTTTCATAAGCTATTCATGGTGACTTAAAATCTTTATGATGAGAGGCTTTTGTTCCAGTATTTCCCTAACACTCCAATACACTTTCTTTGAATATTCACTGGCTATTTTGATTTCCAGAAGGCTGGGTCATTCTATCCTGTACCCAACCCCTGCTCTAAACACACCAGTACTCCTCTTGAGTTTTAACTGACTCTTTAGGTTTCACAAGGCAGTCTCTAACCACACCAGACCAGGCATCTCTCCACTCTTCAGAGCTATCTCCATGTTTTGATTGGACAGAGAATTCTTCTCTCACTCGAAGATCTATCCCCTTTCCTTGGCCCGAATGGGAGTCTTTGCCTAGCAATTGTTCTAGCAATTCATGACCCCATCAGGCAGGAGATTCAGTTCTGAGACTCATGTCCGCGTCGCAACCAATCAGCTGTCTTGGCCACTGCTGTCACATCAGCCTTGCCTATTCTTCCTGATAAATATGCAGACTACCAGGATGAGTTTGAAGAGAAGGGAGATGACCAGTTGCCACCTCACCAGCCTTATGATTGTGCCATTGACATTGTCCCAGATGTGCCTTTACCAGTTATTAGTTACCAGTTATTAGGAACCTGAGCTGGCCAGATTTCAAGATTTTCTGTCTAAGAATCTACAGTGAGGGTTCATACGCTCTTTGACCTTTCCAACCTCGGCTCCAATGTTATTTATCAAAAAGAAAAGTGGAGAACGAAGGCTCTGCAATGACTACCATGCCTTGAACAAAATCACCATTAGGGACCACTATCCATTGCCCTTAA
This sequence comes from Gekko gecko, assembly GCA_029375565.1. Classification (NCBI taxonomy): domain Eukaryota; kingdom Metazoa; phylum Chordata; class Lepidosauria; order Squamata; family Gekkonidae; genus Gekko; species Gekko gecko. The sequence goes on along the minus strand of JAPDNY010000003.1, from coordinate 135,943,124 downwards.
TCCCTGAACTTTTGTAATGCCTACAGGAAGCTAAAGTCTGTACAAAGTTGGACCTCTGAGGTGCTTATAACCTTGTACATATTGGCCATGGGGATGAGTGGAAAACAATGTTCAGCATGAGGTATGACCTGTTCAAGTATTTAGTGATGCATTTGGGGCTTTCTAATGTGCCAGCTGTGTCCTAGCGATTTATGAATAATATCTTCCATGACCATTAGAACCATTTTGTCATATTTTCACTGGATGGCATACTGGTTTACTCTAGGAAACAAGCAAAACACACTGAGCATGTATGCATGGCAATGACAGCATGGCCTATTTGCCATACTGGAAAAGTGTGCTATCTCTAGAATACCTGGGTCACCTAATCTCGCCTCAAGGAATTGAAATGGACACCAAAAAAGCTGAAGCAGTACTTTCCTGGCAGGCCCCACATACTTGTTAAGATGTGTAGAGTTTCCTAGGCTTCACCAAGTACTACCAACAATTCATCCCAGAATTTGCCTCCATAGCAGTACCTTTGATGAGACTCCTGTGGCCCTGGGATCCTTTCCAGTGGACACCTGAGGCCAAAAAAGCATTCCAAAGCCTCAAGACTCAGTTCACTTTGGAACCCCTCCTGAGCTATCCAGATCCTCATCTAAAATTTGTCATGGAAAACAATGCTTCCAGCACAATGATTGGGGCTGTGTTCTCCCATCAAGAAATATCCACAAATGCATTACATCCCTGTGCATATTATTCCACCAACTAATCCCAGCGGACAGAAATTATACAATTGGGAAATGGGAACTGTTAGCTATCAAGGCTGCTTTTGAGGTCTGACATTATCATCTGGAAGGAGTTTGGCAGATCACTGTAACCTGGAACACCTGCAGGTGGCCAGATAGTTGAACCAGAGACAGATCCACTGGTCCCTAGTCTTCTCCAGGTTCAACTTCAAGATCACATATATTCCCAGCTTCCAAAATGAGAGGGGGAATGCCCTCTCCTGGAAGCTGGAATACACCATCTCCCCAGCAGAGGAGCAACCCATAGCCATGATCTTGCTCCCTGAAATATTTGCTGCCACCCAACACCCACTGTCACTCTGAGACCAAATACAGAAAAAACAAAAGCAAGATCCATTTACCCAAAGGCACCCCCAAAGCCTACAAGACCCAACACAAAATGGGCAAGCTGGATTCACTGAAGACCAAGATATTCTTACTCACTGGAGCCAAGTATATGTGCTATCAAGGCCACTGAGGGTGGAAGTGTTATAACTAGTTCATGACACTAAACCACAACACAGATTAATCCTGTGGTTTATTGGCTGCAGTTACCACCCATGTTGTATATCCACCCTGCATTTCATTGTTCCCTCCTAGTTCCTGTGTTGCCCTCACTTTGTTGCCTTTGTTGCCTGTGTTAAGGCCTCTGGCTCCTCCCCCCCCCACTGCTGTTGATTAGGGGACACAAAGAACATGAGATCACTCGAATCCTGGATTCCCACGAGTCCTGGATTCCTACTGGAGATAGGGACAACTTCCGTACCTTGCAGACTGGAAGGAATATGATCCAGCAGACTGTTCTGGAAACCTGCTGGTAACCTCCATGCTCCTAAGCTATTACGCCACTTTCATTACTTGTACCCACAGAAACCTGGCCCATTAGATGGAGGGGGCCTTGTGTGTGTGGGGGGGTGTTGTGAGTCAGCCAGGCACAGTTTATCCTCAAGGGGCAGAGGGCTCTTCAGAAGAGGAATGGACATGTGAAGAAGGTCCCAGCTTGCAGCCAGTTACTGACAGCCTGCTATAGGAAGCTACTTCTGTATTTCCAACCAGTGATTTGCAGCTGATAGCAGTATCCCAGCTGTATAGCCCATGACTTGGTATAGGGCAGTATACCACCATCCACTTGCCCGCCCCCCCCCCGGCTCCATCTGGAATGTAGATGAAGGAGCGTTCAAAATGAGATGCTGGTACGATGGTAGAGTACGCAATTAGCAGCCCAGCGACACCTGAATCCAGACAGTGAGGATGGGTCCGCACGCACCTGCATGATGCAATCCAGCTGCAAGACTAGTGTCTCTGCTATAAAAGGTGGAGAAAGGGGGAGACTGGCTGCGGACCTTGCCACCACTGACTCTCTCCCTGACTTGTGACTCTGAACCTTTGGATAATGTTTGGACTCTGACAAACCTGTTGTTGCTGCCAAATTGCCTACTCCGTGTTTGACTTGGGAGCTAGACTTTGACCACACTACACCAGTTGTGCCCACTCCTTGTCTCGCTCACGCTCCAGCTCAGCTGACCTGCCCTCTACCTAGTGTGTTCTGGGACAGTGCGGCAGTCACAAAGTTCAGAGCATTCTTAGTGCTACGATCAGTTGTGCTAGATAGCTATTCCATGCTCACGTGAATGCATTGTTCCAGAGACAAGATTTATCTACCCTCTCACCGCTCTTTCAAAAATTTAATTTCTAGAGCACTGGGGGAGGGAGTTGGCATCCAGGAAAATGAAAATTCTAGCAACACACAGTAGCAAAATTTGCATAAGGCCCAGATAGAGACAAAACAGGGACATTCACGTACCAGGGACTGTACCAGTTAGTGCTGCCCCTGCTAAATAGACAGTGCAATTCTAAGAACAGTGTAAGGAGGTGATGAGCTGGGGGATGGGTCCCTTCTAGTGCTGCAGTGCCGTCCAGGATTCTGCTTCCCTGGGAGAGGCAGCCACAGTGCAGGCAGAGCAAGCTTGAGGTAAGAGTTTCAGTCACTTCCATTTATCTTCTGTTTGCTCTCCTCTTGGTTGGCATCTCTTAGCTGCCTGCCTGCTTACTTGACTGTACGAAGTCCCTTTTAAGAGCTTCACCTGTAATGGTGTAGCCCCAAAGTTAGCCCCCAACTCATCACAACAAGCACCACCACCATCACCTGAGAAACTCTCTGTGAGGGGAAGCCCTGCCCATGCTAACGAGACCCCCCCCACCTCTCCCAGGAAAATTGGACCACCCTGGCCTCATTAGCGGTGACCACGGCTCTTTTCTCTTCCCTCACCAGCTGGGTGGGTGCAGTCTCTTGGAGATGAAGGAGGGGGCAGGAGTCTCTGCTGACTCTGTGTTGTCCACAAGTCCACACTCCCTTGAGAACAAAGTTTGAGTCCAGTGGCACCTTTAAGACCAACAACGTTTAATTCAAGGTATAAGCTTTTGTGTGCCCCTAATATGGATGGACCCTTGTGGCCCTGCCCCCAGGGCAAGGCACACCCAACTCTTTTCTGGTAAGACTAGTACAGTGGAGGTGGACTCCAGACACAAGTTACAACACCCTTCTACTTCCACTGTCAATGGGTTTAGAATGGTGTGAACTGTGTTTAAGTTTGTCCTAGGAGTATATTGTTCTATACCACATTCTGTGAGTTCCAGACAGACTTGAAACCCAATCTCTCTCTCTTTAGGAATAAAGCACTTTGCTAAAGCAGATCTAAAAAAGTACAGGGAGGCTTAGAATAAAATGGTAATAAAAAGAAGATATGACTTCTAGATGCTTTCAGGCAGTATGGATTTATATATGATTTAATGCAATAATATATTTTGAAGAGCTGGTAGAGATCAATATGTATTAGAAAAACCATTCCGTTTCAGAATATTTATAATTTCAGATCATGATGCTCAAAAACACTAAGAATGTTTTCCTCACTGGAACCATTTCAAAAGATGTTGCAGCTGCAGCTTTCCTGTCTTTAAAGGGATTACAGGCTCCTGATAATGGCATATCATATGTCTTAACAACCCCGGGTGAGGATAATTTCATCACAACCGCACACACTGACTCAAAGCTGATTTATTACTCAGCTAATAGTCTTCAGGGGGCAAATTTGGTGGCATTTGAAAATGTGCTATACACAGGGCTACGTGCTGATAGCATTGTAAATGGCAAAGGATATGTGAATTGCTAATGGGCCAAACAGGTAGCCAACTAGCAAGCCTCATTAGAAAGACATCCATCAAAAGATCTCAGCTCTGCAGCTAGATCCCAAGAGCAATAGATGGCTTTCAGTTCTTAAAGTGACAGATCTGTATATAAAACCTTGTGAAGTTGAGACACTCCTTTCCCCCCAGCTGCTATATAGAAATGTAGCTGGGAAAGCTTTCCCCATCTCCATCCAATGCCTGTTGAATTTTTATTCCATGCAGTCTCATTTGCTTGAAATGGCTCATAGAGCAAGAATTTTCCATCCTTCTCTGGTGCATAATTATGACCCAGTGGATTCAGGAAGGCTACTTCCCTGATGGGATCTCCACTCTTCCATTGGGGCTGCCTCAAAAAGGGTGAGGATGTGAGGCAGAAGCCTGCTCTTCTGAACTTCAGTTGTGTCCATGCTCAGGTTCTGATTGGTTGCCTCAGTTGTGATCAAGGAATTTCCCCCTGAGCCAAACTGGCTTTGGGAGCATTTCATTCTCTTGTGGTTTTATTCACATGCTTAAGTTATCAAAATTATTTGCTGTGCCATTGCAAGGCGCCAGCTGTCTGGCTATGCATAGCTGATACTCTTAATTGCCAGTGTGGTGTAGTGGTTAGAATGTCAGACTAGGATTGGGACACCCAGGTTGGAATAAATGGTATAAATAAAACTAAGATTAAATCAGTGTGTGATTATGTGCAGAACTGGTGAGTGTGTAGTTGTCTCTTTGCAGTGATTTGCATTAGATGAAATGCTGGCCAAGTCCAGCTTTCTCATTCAATTGACTTGCATTAGTCCTGTGCATCCTAAAATTCCCAAACCAAAAATGTGTACACACACACACACACACACACCACTGTTTTGGGATGTTACTGTGATTTCTAGAATGGTAAACACAAATCTGGTATTGCTAGGTTTTATGAAAAAACAGCCCTTGAAAAATCTGTGTTGTTTTTTTGCGTTTGGGTGTTTATCATTCTCAGCATCAGCAGACATCTTGTCTTTCTTTGATTCATCTGATTTTATGGGCAATGGCATTTCTCCCTTCCAATCATATCCTTGCAAGGGATCAGGAGAGCACTCCCAACCAATCACTGATGGGGGCAAGCATCAGGGAAGGAATTTTTAAGGCCACCGCTGCTTCTATGAGCCAGGTGACATCCCCATAGGAATAAGAGACACCACCCACCAGGCACTGTTTAAATAGTAGTAGTAATTAAGGTATGACTACAGTAGATGTCCGGCATGAAGACATGTGTCTCAGCAATTGGATGATTGATTTCTCACATACAATCACTGTCTTGCCACACTGTCTTGCCTCCCCCACGAAAAAGTGGAGAGTAGTGAATCAAAGGGCAACTACTTCAGGTGCCTGTAAAACTGATCCTCTTTGTTCATTCTGTTTGAAACTTAGAGGGTCTTTAGATTACAGGGAGGACTATGTCTGTGCAAATTTGATGCCATTATCTTTAAAAACAGTTGCATCAGACATTCCAATTGATTTCCCCATTGAAAATAAGTCCCCAAAATTCCAGAAACCCCCCCCAACCTACAGAATTGAATCTTAAATTGATACTGTCCTATCAGAAAACCAGGAGTAAATGGTAAAGGTATCCTCCACAGATCCTGGATCTGAAATTTTCTTGGAGCACACCCCTAATTCGCATCACATTCTGGGTCACCTTTTGGTGTGACCGGGATCATATTCACACAGGCAATTTGATCCGTTGCCCTTGCTGGTCCCTTATGGATTTAAAGTGCACAATCAGACAGCAACATCTGTCTGTCATGCCCCAGTCATCTGCATTCCATTCCCCCCTCCTCTTTCTCTGTGTTTCTTTGATACCTGAGAAAGTCTGGTCCTGTTGGTCTGAGCCACTTCCAAAATGGATTTCCTGTTGTCTGGTCACTCTGTTGCACACCCAAGCCACCAGACAGATCTCACTGATCTCTTGTTTTCCAGCCTCCATTTTCCCCCTGTAGTTAGCGAGGATCGCATGACTGTATATATGCACCTCTCCCCCCCCCTGGGGTGGCTGCTCAAAATCTTGTTTTCTTTTGAAAAACACTCAAAGAAAGACACCCCTGTTCTGCAGCTTTTTAATTTCATTTGGGGAAGTGGTAAATTGAAAAGATTAGAGGGCGGAGGGCAGTGAACTCCATATCCCAGCATTCTCAGCAAGCGCTTGTGTGCATGCTCAGAAGGAAAACTTTTTAAAGTAATAGCTGACAGCCCCATGAACTACATATCCCAGAAGGCTCACCCCTGCTTGTGGGCATGCTCCTAGGACAAACTTCTTAAAAAATGGCCGATGGGCTGACTCCATGCTTGGTGCAATCCGATCATTCCACAGCCAGTAAAATCGCTTTGAAGAGTGCTAAAAGGGGTTAGTCTGGTAACAAAATAAGCTGGCTCTATTAGCATTTTGTCTTTACTGAAGTTTCTATTCCTTATTATGCCATTGCTATATGCCCTTCCTTTTATGTTCCCATGAACTGTTCAAAAATGTTTAAATCTCACATAAGTAGACCTAATTTTTGCTACCAGGACAAGCTGCTTCAATACAATGCATATGACTGTGATGAAACAATCATAAACCATAGCCTAGTTTATTGCAGGGCAAATCCTACAGGTTTGGGGCCTCTCCACACAGCATTTCTCAACAACCCCAATTCAGTACTTTATTACCCAAAACGGAAATAGGGGGTGTTTTATGTCACAATGAAATGTTTTTATATTTTACTGCTGTATGAATTCTTCCACCATACAGACTTCATGATTCCCTGGATTTCCTATGTAAACAATGGAGTGGATCCTGCACCATCCTACCACTCCACTGACCAAAGGTTCCTCCAGTGGGCAAGCCACATCAGCTGGAGGAAGGCTCCTCAGAGGAAGTTTGGATCCATAACTATAGGATGAGGTAGCAGAGAGGGAATACTGTTGACCAGCATATCTTTCAGTGACACACCCATGTTGCTCAGAATGGAAATATATAATTAATTTACTGCAGAGTAGTCCTTTTAAGATCATGCCAGACACCGCATGCCAGTCATCCGGTTAGAGCCTATCAAACCACAAATGGAACAAATTCAAAGGAAAGGATTTTAGTATCTGCCTTCTCTCTGCATTTCTTAGAAGCCACTCCTGAGGGTTGGGAGATCTTGGGGGATATATGGGGGTGCTGAACAAAGCAGAAATTGTCAGAATATACCCACACCCATCACATGAACTCTTTCATAATGCAAACTAGATTCCAAATGTGTCCCCAAAGCTCCTATATAAAATATATTAGCAAGGTGTTGGATCCAGCCAGCTTCCCCATTCAGTCCCATCCAGTTTCCCCCTTACAGCAAGCAACCACATGGGCTTTGTACATGGAGGTCCCATGATCGCCAGCATAGCCTTTTGGTCAGCCAGCAGGAGCCCCTCTTTGCTTTTTCATCAGCATTAAAAGCTGGTGGGATCCAACCCATTCTCCAAATGCATTTCACATTGAGGCTTTTGGAAGCAATAACTTTTGGGTTTACCAGAAGCTAAAATGTTCAAGCCAGTTAAAGCTTGGGTGGGTGAGGTGGAGAGAGGACATCATATAGCCCTTAGATAAGCTATAGGCTTCTGGGTCTTCTCAAAGGCTTGTTAGACAAGTTCAGGAACTGCACAGCTTTTCTTTCTCCCTAAGACTTGGAACATCCCTGGCTTGGCCACAATATGTTAGGGTCTTTAAAATTGCTGAGGTGTATGTTTGCTTAGCAGTGATTGTACAATTAGTGTCCATGACTCAGACTAGACATTGACTTAAACTAACAGTGTATTATATAGATGGCATAACCTTGTTTCACACATAGCAAAAAACATTTGGTAACTGTGCTCATAATTGACAGCTCAATTACAATTCAAGGCAAAGGGCAGTTTGCGTATCGTTGCTGTTGACCTGCTGTGAATCTCAGACATTCCCTTTCTGTTTATAGAGAGAACTAGACTATACCAAGTTTACCTCACTAGGGTATATCCATGTTCTGGAAAATCAATTAAAAACTCTCCTCTTGCCAGGGTTGGATCAAGTATCTGGGGAAATCTCATGTGCAAATAAACAAAGTACATACCTGCTCACTTCTTTCTTTCTTTCTTTTTTACTGCAGTGAGAAGGATGGGCCTGTCAAGCTTTGAGACAAACCAAACTGAAAATTACTCCGTAGAACAAAGTGCTTGATGAGGACCAAAGAATAAATTCTAAATACAGTTGGGATTTATCTACATTTTCTTTGCCTTCTATTACATTTTGATCTCGCCTTTCCTCAAAAAAGCTCAGGGTAGTATACAGGGTTCCCTGACCCCATTTTATGAACCCTGTGAGACAGGTTAGACCAAGAGAAAATAGCTGTCCCAAAATCACCCAGGAAGCTTCACAGGAGAATGGGGAATGGACCTGCCCTAAGCTATTGGAAGTGTAGAGTGGAAAAATTAATTTTTTTAAAAAAAGTTTACAATCTCAGTAATAATGCCTTCTTTAAATCTTCTTAAAAGATTTAACATCCTTCAAGCTGCTATAGTACCATAATGAACAGCGGTAAAATATCAAATGTACAGTCACGTATGTACATTTGCACAATCCCCAGGATTCCCTGATCTTTTATGAATATAATACAAGAAGAACATTAGCACGAAATCATACATCATTAAATATATTTATGCATATACAGTAGTTGTTGAAGTGGACCAAGAGAGGCTGCAAATTCATCAGTGTTCACTCACTGTAAATAAATTCGTTATGCCAAACTTTGGCAGTATTTGCAATACAGAATTGAGATGCACAGTAAAACACTATCTGATCTATTTCCAAGCATCACTATTTTGCACTCTGCACAGTTTAATATTCCTTGGTATAAAAAAAAAAAGATTTCTTCCAAAGTGTCCACAGAATGCCTTATCAATTTCTGCAGTAGCTGTCTCAATAATATGTATGGTTGCTTCTGCGGGAAGGCAAACTTAATACTCCGATTCAGTTCCCACATAAGCCACTGTTCTGGAATTTCATTTAAAGGGCAGGAGAGATTTGGAAACCAGGCAAAAGACAAAGAATTTGACTTGGTGTCTGCAAGACTTAATTTGAACCATGGCTTGCCAGAACTCAGCCCGAGAACCTGTTTTCAATTTGGAGGGCAGTGCAAAGTTATATTGGCCTTCCTGGAATATGAGGGCCTGAGAAGGAAGCAGAAAATCAATATAACAGATTGATGGCATTAAATAGCCAAAAAGTGCAAAAATAATAAGGCAAACATAACAAAGAAGGAGCTACTGCTTGTCCATATTTAATCTGATGACATTCACTCAGCTTCAGCTTAGTTGGGCTAAGAAAGGTGAGTCAGGTTGCTTAAGCCAACTTCCTTATCTACAGAGTTTTAGTTCAAGGTGTGAGCTTTCATGTGCACAGGAAAGCTCATGCATACACAGGAAAGCTCACACCTTGAATGCGTACACAGGAAAGCTCACACCTTGAATAAAACTTTGCTGGTCTTAAAGGTGCCACTGGACTGTATTGATTCAGACCAACACAGCTACCCATCTTCATCTTCCTTATCTACAGTTTATTTTTATTAAATCATGCCATGTTTATTATGTTTTGCAACCTGTGGTCAAGAGAACTAAAGCAGTTTTACATTGATGAGACTGGGCATTGCAGAACTAATGACATTTTTCAGGTAGACATTTTTCTGCCCTGAACTAGAAAGACACGTGGGCTTAAGCGGGGCTTGGGGGGGGGGAGGTGCCAGAACTCTCGAGAAGGAAATGAAGTGTTCAATCTGTATACTGAAAACCTGTGAACTTTTAAACATTTTAAAAAGAATTTTGTTAAAGAGGTTCTGAAACTCTGTTCCAGTTCCCCCAGGGAAAAAACAGCCTTGAGCTTAAGTGGAGGTCTGACAAAAATATTATCAAGATTCCCAGGGAAAAACAGAATGTGACAATGGTATTGTTTATAGCAGGAGAAAGGGTTTGCTGTAGAAACATTCAGAGAAAACTGATTAGAATCAGAGCAGGCAGATCAGAACTGGCAACCAATTAACATTTTCTCTGTAAATTTCTTTGGGTGGCCCTTGTTTGTTCCCTTGATTACTGTGACTGTCCCATATATTGACCTTTATATGTCCTACAGGGCTTCAGATGCCATGTGGGTAAGCAAACAAGTTTCCCATACATATGACAGATTTACTTCATTTCTTTCCCATTTTTCCTCTGCCCTGGCACTCAAGAATGCATACATAGAGTTCCAGCATGCCCATCCCGTTACTAAGCAGACATTTGCCTTCTTACACCAGAAGAGAATAAATTTCACCATCTGTAATTGGAGTTACCTAATGCTTCATTTCCTATGTAAAATGGTTGGGTGACAATGAATGATGGTCACTGAAGAAAATTCCAGATATTTCCTCTACAGAAAATGGCTTTTCTGTCAGAAAATAAATGTCTCCTAAGGTAATTTCCTGCTGGAAAATTTCCTGCTTGTTGGGGCCATTATGAGATCTGTAGCCTGCAAAAGGCTATACTTTGGAACCTCTTCTGGACAGCTGTTGGTCAGACTCTGTTAAAACAAAAAAACTGGTACTCATTGGAGAACATATGCCATTTCTTATGTTAGACTTGACCTGGATAGATTTGAGGTGTGTGTGTGTGTTTTTGTGTGTGTGTTTTTAAGTATCATCATTTAGTGCTTGTTATGTGCATCATCAGTGAGTGACTGAAAGAACCACATGGCTTATTTTGTTGCCTGCATGTCTAGAATCAGTATAGCCTTTAATATTTATATAATATTTTAATAATAAATGTCAAATAAAAACCAACCCCCATTTCTTTTTACAAGTATATTCCAACCATTTCATTTATACTGTGTATATCTTGGGGATGCAGCCAAGATTCCCATCCAGTGGCATGATTGTCATGTGATCAGTTACAGAACCAGGAGTAATGATCTGGCCCGCCTTGTTGGCCAAACATATTAGGGTTCCAATGACAAGCCCTTTGCTTTTCTTTAGGCTATCCTTTCTGCTGAAGTATCACACCGACAGGCTGAGGGACAAATAGTCATTATCAATTGGAGTATCTATTCCAAGTAAAATATTAAAATTCACAAATGAACAGCTGGATAAATGCTGAAGCTTTCCTGGATGAACTGATGGCCTACTGGCACGATGACTGCAATCCTAGCACCAACTAGAATGATAACAAATGAGGCCATATTTGTCATTAATGGCAAAGTACTTTGGGGGCTGTCTTTGTTTATATGTCCAATATCGGTATATAACTGAACATTGATTAGACTTTGGCCCTGCTGTTTTTGTTTAAACAGGAATCCTCATTTTCCTTTGTAGTGACATTTATAGTTCAGCAACATTAGAAGGCGAGGCATTGCTTGTTTGAAATTCATGGCACTGCCTGTTTCCCTTGTGACTAATTCTGCATTCAGTCAGTTTCCTCCCTCTCGCCCTCTGCTGAGCTCTCATGAATCCTTAATTCTGTTGTAGCCCTCTGATGCCAAAGTCACTTTTCATCAGAACAACCCACACATAAATCTTGGGGGCTCCCTTGTGAAATCTTCAAACTATGGTTGATTGCAAACAAGAGGGTGAATTATAAAAAGGCTGCATTCTGTTAAGTAACCATACAGACAAACAGATAGAGATAGAGATAGCTTCTTTAGAAATCTTGAAGGACAATAAAAGACAAAAATGGTTAAACATTCCTTGCAATATTTTCCAGTTTAAGATAGCTGTCTGTTAGCTGTATGATCCAGCCAAAGTGGAGTCTCACAGATTTTATTGGAAGAGATATCAAAAGCTGTCCTAAGTAGGTCTAGTCTGAATCCTGTTCAAATATATTTGGTGGGACTTATTCCCATTGTTCTTAGGATTGTACTGATAAATGTCTTTTAAACCCATTTTAAATTGATAGGTTTTAAACATGTTTAACTTTGCTTGGATTATGCCTAATATTTCACAGAAAATATTGGGGTGCCATCTCTAATTAGACCTTTTAACTCTCACCACTTACTGTGTCTACTATGCTGTATGACCATAACGGCCCCTAAAATTGAAGTACAGGACACAATGTAGAAGTATGTGCTAATTCACCTGTGTCTATTATAAACATTGGCAAATATATGTAACACATAGAGATTATAATCAGAGAGCCAATATTGGCTGTAATTTGGGTTTGAGAGTAGATTTAGGAGCAAATATGAGTTTACTACCACATGATATGTGACATGACCCAAAAGCATATGACATATACAATCATTATATAAATAAAAGCGGTGTGCACTGTTCATTTACAACAGCAATCTGGAATCACTGAAAACAAACCCTGTTTTGATTTCAACAGTATTTTTTTTCTTTGAACTTTTTGGCGGTCCTGTCCAATTCCCACTGTAATTAACAAGAATCTGAGCAGAGAATCCTGACTTTTCTGACTCCATCCTTTATTTCCACTTTCAAAAAGATGTTGTATTTTTGGTATAAATATATCCCCACTGCCAGCTGGTTCTCACCAACCCCTCTCAGATTAATGTGAGAAATACATCTATTCCTCATACATTCTAATAGGATGATTAAAGCTTCCTGTTGGGACTATACAAGCAATCACTTTGAAATTTTATTACAGCTGCTGAATGTAAGCTGTTTATTGGATCTGTAGGGCAGTGGACCTGCACAAGCATTGTCTGGCCAGATGGGTGCATGGATATTTGCAATAAATAAATAATTCAGGATAAATGAGGCTTTCTTACCCCTTTGGGAAGTGAGTGACAGATCCAATGCTCAAAGCATTAACATGACAGGTAGTCAAATGACGGGAGATTGATAGGTAACATTCACACTGAGCACATGTGCAGAAAACACATGCCCATTACTTAATCAGCCTTGATTCTGCTTTCATAGACCAGCTCTGGGTCGGGAAGGGTGAATGATTCCAATCAATATCCAGTTGTTAGAGTAACAGCCATGTCCGTTCTGGACGGCTGAGTGGGTGAAAACATGTTTGTTCTACTTAATGTGACACAGTCCTGTCAAATTAACAACTACGATGGCAGGAGCCAGCTTGCTTAATAGGTTGGAGTCAATTCCGCAGAGAATTTATTATCAGCGCCCTACCAATAGATCTAAAAACCTCATTACTAAAGTTTATTTGCAGATAATAACTACGGATACACTTTGTATCAGATAGGGCTTGTCCAATTTTAAACATAGCACAAAATACTGTAGCACCTGGGTAACACCAGAATAACCTGTAGATACAGCAATACAGCTACTTAATTGAGTTCCTGCTGGTTTGAGTGACTGCAAGTTCTGTTAAATCTTAAAAGAACAAGCATGTAGAACATAAAACACGTTATCCTTTGACTCTGAGATAAACTTATGTGTCCACACAATACATTTCTATTGTGGAACAGTAGAGATCTTTATTTTGTATTGTCACTTGCCATTTGAGATAACCTGAAAGTAAAACAGAGTCCAACAGAAAGCTATATTCTCAACAGAATTGTGGGAACCACTTGACTGCCTGCCTCAGTGGTTCACCATCTTCTCCTCAGCTAAATCAAAATCTCTTTCTCACAAGGACTTATGGATAGAGTTCAACAGTGGGTGCTATTGTCTCTCTCAACCCACACTATTATCCATGTTTGAGAAACATACCTTGGGGATGCAGTCTCAGAGGCTGAGTTCAGACTGGCAGTTTGCCCTGAGAGAGGTGCATTTCAGCAATCTTTCATGAGCGGATTAAAGGGGGCGTTCACACAGGCACATCTGTCTGGTGTTCCCCAACCATACCCAACCTGTCTTGTAATGCTTCAATCTCGAGTTTAAAAGATACCTGTTCAAAGTAGCATCAAGCTCCAGAAAGCATGTCTATCCCACGTATATCCCACACCAACACAATGTGAACGCGCATAAGCGCATATCTCCAGATTAGCGAAACAGAAAGCCACGCCTTACAGCCGTGCCTTTGGGCCAACAGTGTGAACGCTCCCTCACGCCTCCCTCCCCCCCTGTTATGCTCCCGCATCAGTCTGTGCAGTGTGACCAGGAAAACCCGGAACAGTTTGTTCTGGGGCTTTTTTGCCACGACTCGCTCCCACTTCAGACTGCCAGTCTGAACTGGGCCGCCATGCTTAAGTGATGAATGGCAAACATCCAGGGCTCTATGGAAATTAACAAGATTGGAATGTATGAACCACACGCATTGAGGAAAGCTTGGGGCTGAGGAGTAGGAATTATAGTGTCTATCAGAAACAGCATTTCAAATCATGTTGTTTAATTACTAATATAGCAATCCTAATCACTGATCTGTGTGACTATAGGAAAGAGACTGTGTGACCTTCATACCTCATGTTCATAAGAAGACATGCTACATTTTTCTACATTTGTAATGGAGGCAACAGGTTGGATCTTACTAGTGTTACAAAGCACTGCTGTTTTTATTGGTGCTATTCATGTACATTTGCTAGGAAAAATTACCAGGAATGATTTACAAAGAACAGTGTAACTGCACCAGTCAACATGAATGGCATTGTGGCTCTTCTTGTGATATGTTAAGTGCCATCAAGTCTCTTCCAACTTATGATGATTCTATGAATTAATGACCTCTGAGCCTTGCTCATTTCTGGCAAACTGAAGGCCATGGCTTCCTTTATTGAGTCAGATCCAGGTGGGTAGCCATGTTTTTCTGAAGCAGCAGAACAAAGTTTGAGTCCAGTGGCACCTTTGAGACCAACAAAGTTTTATTCAAGGAATGAGCCTTTGTGTGCATTTGAAACGCTCTCAGATCCAGTGATTTAAGAACATAAGTGTCAACTGGGTTTCACTTGCATTCATTAAAAAAAAAAAAAATCAGATCAGATCTTGAATTTTGTCTCTATAATGTTGCCTGGGTATTTGCTCAATGGGTGAAACTCTTTAGGCTTCTTTCTATTACATATGGAATTCTTACTGTGAACTTGACTAGAATGTGTGAATTACGAAACACATTATCGGTCATTCAGGATAACATTATGGTCTGTGTAATATGGCAAGGTAAGAGAGGAGGGGAGGAAACAAGACACAGTCATGGTTGCTGCACTTGAATCTGTAACATCTTAGCTATGCCAAGCTTCCTCCAGTATTCTGCAAAGGCATTTTCTTAAGTAAGACAAAGGCACCCCAAACGGCCATATCATTTAGCATATGAACATGTGCCCAAACTACTCCTTCATCAACCATATTTACAATGTCATCCTAAGCAGAGTCACATAGAGTAAATGGGCATAAAAAGGCACAGCTCTGCTTATGATTATGCTATTGGTATATGGACTATTCTGTTGCTTGGTTTGCTTGCAAATTTTACAAGTTAGATTCCACATATTATACATTAATTTGTTACGCTTATTGTACCTGATTCACAAAGGACCTCTGGGTGCGTGAATGTAATTGTAGAAATCATTAATATGAAAAAATTGAATGAGAAAACCTAAACTATGAAGAAGTATAAACATAATAACTCAATTTGTGTACACTAGCAGAAGCCATTTTAAAGACAATGGTCTTCTTCTAGTGGCCTGCAATGATTTTCATCAGTAATAGAAGGCAAGGATAATCAGGATATATGAATATCACAAAGAGCATTCTGGTTCTGTTTCATTGCTGGATAATTAAGAAAGGCTGATAATGCTTCTGGGGAGCTCAAAAGCAGTAGACGATAATGATGGCTTTCTACATCTCACATTCAGAAAGAGACTTCGGAAGTTTTATTTGCTATTATGGTTAATAGACATCTTCTGTGAATATGTCTAATCCTCTTTTAAAGATAAGCCAATGGCTATCACCACATTTTGTGGCAGTGAATGTTGTAAGTTACTTTTGAGGAGAGCCAAGAGCATTAGTATAGTTCCATTACCTACAGTAAACTCAAAAATATGATACATAGAGCTCACTATGGGCAATAGAACTATGCTCATACAAGCTGAAAATTATAGAATGATAAAACAGATCCTTCAGCTGAGAGAATACTTTGGATGGACAAGCAGTGAATCATGGCTCTGTTTGGGAACCCCAAGCAAAAGCACCAGTGCTCTCAGCAAAGAACTAAAAAAAAGGCCACCCTTTATGATCAATGGTATCTAAGGACCATTTGCACACACGAATTGCTTCATGTGGACTTCAGAGACAGTCCTGCTACAATTTCTATTGTTGTAATAATTTTTTTAAAATGTCATCTTGATCTTCACAGTGAGGAAAATGCAATGATTCCTGTATCTGTGTTCTGTTGGGAAGGATTGCACAGAGACTGCTTATCTATACAAAACAACCCAAAGGCTTTTCTAATATCTACATATAAATATAGGCCTTTGCTCTCTGGTCTTTACTAAAAGCTCTTCTACAAACCAGCACAGCATTTTCCCCAAAGTGTTGTTGTAGTTGATTCTCAACAGGGAGTAAGGAAGTTTTCCATTCTACTTCTGCACATTGCATAATGTTTTTGTAGAAACAGCTCCCATACCTAAAATGTCTGGGAATTGTGTGATTGTACTGTCCTTGAGCAGAATGACAAACAGTTCCTTTAAGAAAAATACAGGCAAGGGAAAGGCAGTACCTACGGAATCCTGATTCCAGATCTTTGGCTTCTGTTTTCTGCTTCCCAAACTGTCCTCCCTCCATTTGAGCTTATCCAGCCAGCAAGTAAGATTGTGTTTAGCAGAAGATAATACCTTCACCATGTAAATGGCCAGGTGTCAGAGTCCTTAACTTAGTCAGCAAAATACCAGGCCTTGTTCAGTGAAGCAAGATTAGTATTTATTTTAAAACTGCAATAGTAGGTTACTGTAACAGGAACATTGTTAAGAATAACTTGGTTACAATGGAGCAAGCAGTTATACCAGAAGGGGGAGAATGGGGAACCCCCCTCCACCAATAGAAGCATAGCGTGCGCGCAGGAAACTGGAGACAATAATAATTAATGTAGTTCCCACCGCCCCCATTGTGTCAGCCTAGCTGTTGCTTGTGAAAGCGATAGGAAGCGAACAGCTTGTCTCCTCCAAGGTCAGTGTGTGAAGTCTACAGGAGATACGGCTTGCACGGCCAGGCAGTCGAGGCAGCTCCCCGCATTCCATTCCAACACTCCAGGTGCATAAATCAACACCCCACGATCCCATCCACCCTCCCTACATGAAACAAAGCCCATCCGCCCTCCCTTCTCCATCCATCATGGCAGGACTAC
This sequence comes from Gekko gecko, assembly GCA_029375565.1. NCBI lineage: Eukaryota > Metazoa > Chordata > Lepidosauria > Squamata > Gekkonidae > Gekko > Gekko gecko. Next base: position 135,925,932 of record JAPDNY010000003.1, on the reverse strand, counting down.
CTGACATGCTGCCCTCTCGATAACAAATCTATCCCTTTGGCTTGTGGGGATACAATTTATGAAAAGCACGGACCATCCTGGGGGCCAGAACATGTTCCGCCCGCACCCACTCCCTCTGTTCAGGCCCAAAGTCCGTCCATTCGACTAAATAAAACAAGTGGTTGCGAGAGATTTTAGAGTCCAAGATCTGCGAAACTTCATAGTGTGGCTCCCCCCCCACCAGCAGCGGAGGCGGGGTGGGTTGTCGCGGTCTCCATTTGTTCTCTTCAGGCGCGCGGCATAGAAGCCTTACATGAAAGACAGGATGAACAGACTTTAGTGATTTAGGCAAGGCAAGTTCCACAGTCACATTGTTAATCACTCGCACAATTTCAAAAGGTCCAACAAACTTCCAGCCGAGTTTACGACTCGGTTGAATTCCACGCAAGTTTTGAGTGGATAGGTAGGCAAACTCCCTGCATTTTGGGACCCAGGAAAGGTTGCGTTTCTTATCAGCCTGGGTTTTGTAAGCCTCCTTTGCATCGTCCAGAGTTTTAGATAACAACGGCCAAGCCACTTGCAGCTTTTTGCACCAGTCACCAGCATCTCCCGCCGGGAGGTCAGGAGAATTCAAAAACGGTAGAGGCGGGGCGTCATATCCATGGACCGCCTTAAACGGAGACATCCCCGTCGAGGAATGCTGAGTGTTATTTTAACAGAACTCAGCTAAAGGCAACAGGGAATGACAATTATCTTGTTGAAAGTTTGTAAAACACCTCAAATATTGTTCAAGGGTTTGATTGACACGTTCGGTCTGCCCATCAGTCTCTGGGTGGTACGCACTGCCAGCCCCCGCTCCACCCCAAGCAGTGACATAAGTTCACTCCAGAAATGAGAAACGAATTGCACCCCCCGGTCCGAGATTACTTTAGCTGGCAAAGTGTGGAGCCTCACTACGTGTTGGAGGAACGCCGAGGCTAATTTCTTGGCTGAGGGGATTGATGCAAACGGAATGAAGTGGGCTTGTTTAGTGAAGAGATCCACCACAACCCAAATAACAGTATTCCCCCCACTAGGGGGTAGGTCCATAATGAAGTCCATCGAAATCACTTCCCATGGCTGAGTTGGTGTAGGGAGGGGCTGCAGCGCCCCTGGGGGCTTACCTGGCCTGGGCTTATTCATTAAACACGTTTGGCAAGCAGAAGTGAACAAAGAAATGTCTTTTCGTAGCCCAGGCCACCAGAACTGTCTCTGCAATAGTTGGAGTGACTTAACAAATCCCGTGTGCCCCGCCAGTTTTGAGCCGTGCGCCCAACTCATCACCTCCCCCCGAAGGGAATGGGGGACAAACAGTTTGCCATTTTTCCACCAGCATCCTTGAGCATTTTGAGTAACTCTGTCCTCCCCCCCCCACCTCCTCCCTGTCGGCGTCGGACATAGCCGTAGAGAATTTCACAGCCCAGTCATCTGCGGGAGGGGTAGGGGAAGGGGGGGAAAGCTTCACTTGCTTACGAGTGGTTACTGCTCCTCCCAATTGGGAGGGCGTGAATACAGAGTCACGAATCTCCTCCCTCTTACTGTCGTGTTGTGGGAGGCGCGAAAGCGCGTCAGCTAGCGAGTTAGATTTTCCAGGAAAATGGTGCAGTGTGAAGTTGAACTTAGAGAAGAAATCAGCCCAACGCAGCTGTTTGGCGTTCAATGAGCGGGGGGAGCGGAGGAGCTCAAGGTTTTTATGATCAGTCCAAACCTCAAATGGAACCTGCGCCCCCTCAAGCCAATGGCGCCAGGTCGCCAGCGCTAAGCGGATCGATCCCGCTTCTTTCTCCCACACCGACCAATTTCATTCAGTATCATTAAATTTTCTAGACACATAGGCGAGGGGGTGTAGTTTACCATCGTCCCCCTCTTGTAGGATCGCCCCTCCCATTGCAACATCTGATGCGTCGACTTGTACAATGAATTTTTAAAGTTCATTTGGGTGTGCCAACACAGGCTCCGACGTAAAGAGAGCTTTTAGCCGGTCAAAGGCACGTTGACATTCAGGGGACCGGTCTAACTTTGCTCCGGGACGTGTGCAGTCAGGAGGCTTCCCCTTCGTTTTAAGTAAGTCAGTTAGCGGGAGAGCCACTTGAGCAAAGTTTGAGAGGAATGATCTGTAAAAATTGGCGAATCCGAGGAAACCCTGGAGTTTCCTCCTAGTTTTAGGGGTTTCCCACCCCACCACATCTTTTACTTTATCAGGATCCATCTCAATTCTACTCTGTGATATGCGGTAGCCCAGGAAGAGGATCTCTGACTTGTGAAATTCGCATTTGGACAGCTTAGCAAAGAGTTTGTGCTTGTGCAACGTTTGAAGGACTTCTCTCACCAGTTTGACATGTGATTTTAGGTCGGGAGAATACAAAAGTATGTCATCAAGGTAAACAAGGACCCCCTTGAACAATACTTGTGCAGCACCTCATTAATTAAGTTCATGAAGACTCCCGGCGCTCCCTGGAGTCCGAACGGCATAACTAAGTATTCAAATTGACCCAACGGGGTATTAAAAGCATTTTGAACTCATCCCCTTCCCTTATCCGCACCCTGAAGTAGGCATCCCTCAAGTCTAGCTTCGAGAATACCTTCCCTCCAGCCACCGCAGCCAACAGGTCTTTGATCAGGGGCATAGGGTAAGTGTTTGTGTTAGAAACTGCATTCAGCCCTCAATAGTCAGTGCACAGCCATAGCCCCCCGTCCTTTTTTTCCCGGAAAAGAACAGTAGCAGCAAACGGGGATGATGCGGGTCGTATAAACCCCCTTTCTAAGTTTTTGTCAATAAACTTTCTCAACTCCACCTTCTTCGAGGGGCTCATGGAGTATAATTTTCCCTTGGGTAACTTTTGTTTTGGTAAAATCTCAATGGCCCAGTCAGAGTTTCTGTGGGGGGCAGTTCATCCGCTTCCTCCTCCCCAAACATGGCGGCTAAATCCCGGTACTCTTGGGGAATCACCTCCAGTTCCGTTTCAGCCACCCCTGCCATTATGAGGTCTCCCCCCCCCGTTGGGGCACCCCACTCCCTTTTCCACAGATGAGGTTGGCATTTCTCGGAAATGAAATTAACTTTCCCCTCTCCCCATAGGACGTGGGGATCATGGTCGAAGAACCACGCACTGCCTAGCACTAGGGGAAATCGAGCAGAAGGGGTGACGACTAAGGGTCTCTCTTCCCAGTGGTTCCCAATCCCCACACATAAGGGAACAGTTTCATATTTGCACGGCTCTTTCATTGTAGAGCTGTCCATTTGCGTGAAAATCAGGGGATCAGTCAATTTCACCACCTTCGCCCCTAGTCCCGTCACCAGTGTGGGGTTAATGAGGTCTTTCCCACACCCAGAGTCAATGAGAGCTCGTACTCTCACATGGGTCAGTAGACTCGGGTCCATTAAAGTCACTGTGAGAAAGAAAAGAGAGGGGGGTCGGCTCACCGGGATTTGCGCTTGAGAGCCTGGGACCTGCTGTTCAGCGCTATTTACAGCAGGTCCGTCTCGTTTCCCGGCTGCGCGGTCTCGCCATCCGATGAATCCGACGCCTCGCTGAGGGGTTTGGCTTGCAGGGCCCTCGCCCCTCTCGGTTTCGCCACCGGCTTCGGGGTGGAGGTGTCAAACTTCTTTTTGGCCCCTTTCGGGGCCCCAGTTGGTGTGGGGGAGCCTGGGCAATTTGCGGCTAAGTGGCCCCCTTCCCCACACTTCAGGCAAAGCCCTTGCTTCATCCAGGTCTCCCTTGTGCCATCTTTGGGTTTTGGGTTCGGTGGTTAATTCTTCCCTTGTGGGGCAGGTGTAGGACCCGATTGGCCCCCTTTACTCATCGCCACGGCATCGTCCAGTCAGATGGTCTTCAGGCGGTTCTCCATGGTGATAGCCACTTGTATCCAGCCCGTCAGCGTGTCCGGATCCTGAGTTCTCGTGACGGAACGGCGGATCTCTGCGTTGAGCCCCAACTTGTAGTGGTCCGCCAGGACCCCGTCTTGCCAACCTCGTGTTTTGGCGGCGCACCTGCGAAATTCTGCGGTGTATTCTCTCACCGACTTAGAACCTTGCTTGAGGGCCCGTATAGCCGCTCTGGCTGTCTTGTTGGCGTTGATATCTTCAAAATGTTCTTTCATGGCCCACATGAACGCATCAATCTCCCTTAGCTCTCGCCCGTCAGCCTGGTGGAGCGCTACATACCAGTCGGCAGCTGCATCCTTCAGGTGCGAGGCTATCACATCCACCATCCGATCTTCGCGTTGGAACAGGTGGCCCCAGGTTTCAATGAACTTTTCAGCTCTCACCAGGAAGAAGGGGAACTTCTCTGGGGTCCCATCAAAGTCTGCATCGAGTAGTTCAGATGGTTTAGGTGGCAGGAACCCCCATGGTCGTTGGGGTTGCTGTACCGGTGGTCCCTGCGGTCCCTGCGGTCCCAGCCCCGCTGGTTGATCAAGGGGCTGGACCGGCACGTTCTGCTGGTCTGGCACCGGCACCTGTTGCTGGTCTGGAGGATGCTGATCGGCCGGCTCCTCCCTCCGTTGTCGTTCCCGCTCCTCTCGGATGCCCTCCGCGATCATCTGGGGAATGTGTGCGAGGGATTCATCTAGGATGCAGAACAGTCGGTCTTGGCTTGGGTCACCACTCCACCTCCGGCTCACCACGGCCCCTTGCAGGTCGCCGGAGTCTCGGTAGGTGTCTTCCAGCCCCTCGGCTGTGATCAGTCTGCGGACTGACCTCTTGGTTTGGCTCACTCGCACCGAGGCTCGCGGAGTCGTGAACCACGTCTCATGGGTTTCGGCCAGGGGTTTCACCCAATCTCGTCTGTGCTTGGGTCGGGTGGTCACCCCTCCGTAGGCCGCTCCATAAGGGTCCCCGTAGGGCCCCCCAAAGTCGTACTCCTGCCCCCATGTCACCGGCACATATGGGCCAGGGGCTTCCGAGGGTACCGTTGTCACAGGAGGTTTCTTGTCCTCCTTCTTTTCGTCTTTGATCGGGAGAGTGTCTTCTTCACCGCCACTCATGTTGGAGTTGCGGGTTTCCGACCAGTCCCAAAAATGAGGATTCTTAACAAACTGTCAGAGTCCTTAACTTAGTCAGCAAAATACCAGGCCTTGTTCAGTGAAGCAAGATTAGTATTTATTTTAAAGCTGCAATAGTAGGTTACTGTAACAGGAACATTGTTAAGAATAACTTGGTTACAATGGAGCAAGCAGTTATACCAGAAGGGGGAGAATGGGGACCCCCCTCCACCAATAGAAGCATAGCGCGCGCGGGGAAACTGGAGACAATAATAATTAATGTAGTTCCCACCGCCCCCATTGTGTCAGCCTAGCTGTTGCTTGTGAAAGCGATAGGAAGCGAACAGCTTGTCTCCTCCAAGGTCAGTGTGTGAAGTCTACAGGAGATACGGCTTGCACGGCCAGGCAGTCGAGGCAGCTCCCCGCATTCCATTCCAACACTCCAGGTGCATAAATCAACACCCCACGATCCCATCCACCCTCCCTACATGAAACAAAGCCCATCCGCCCTCCCTTCTCCATCCATCATGGCAGGACTACCTGACACCAGGGTTCTCTGGGAGATGGTTCTGAGGAATCTCCCCTACCCCTTATTGAAGTTTGAGCAGCTAAATGCTTTCATTAGGTGTCTGTCAACCTTTTCCTCATGAACAGTTAGACTGGAGACCAGTAGCACCTTAGAGACAAACAAGATTTCAGGTTATGAGCTTTCATGCTCGAATCTAGCTATTCTAGTGTAGACCAACATGGTTATCCTCTGAAAGTGTTCTTCATAAGAAGCATCCCAAATGCTTGTCATGGGGAGTAGGAGGATGTGAATGGTCCTAGTCATTTATATATAGCACCATCTAGTGTCATTTTCCTTGCTTATTAATAGACTAGGAATAAGGCTCGTTGTGCCTTATTCCTATATAAATAAATACAATGGTCTCTAGAAAGAGGCTCTGGGAGAGTACCAAGGCCTTGGACACTCAGAATCAATTTGCTGTGGTAACCACAGCAGGGTATAATGACACAGAGCCCACCATTTTCTCCAGAGGAACTGCTCTCTGCTACCTGAAGAGCAGTTGTGATTTTGACTGATCTCCAGCCCTCACCTGGAGATTGGCAACATTGTTACCCAGGAGGAAATGGCTGGTTTGGAGGGTGGAATCTATGGCATTGTACCTGTCTGAGGTCCAACCCCTCCTCAAACCCCACCCTCTCCAGGCTCCACCTCTGAAATCCCCATGAATTTCCCAACCTGGAGTTTGCAACCCCATCTCCTTCCCAGCTAACCATCAACCTACTGTTATCTGCCCCTCTGACTGCAGCTGACTTCTGCCCGCCCTCTTGGAGATCAGTTGTAATTCTGAGTGAGCTCCGGCCCTCCCCTGGAGATTGGCAACAATGGTTCCCTGGGAGGAAATGGCTGGTTGGGAGGGTGGAGTCTATGGCACTGTACCTGTCTGAGGTCCTACCCCTCCTAAAACCTCACCGTCTCCAGGCTCCACCTCTCACATCTCCAGGAATGTCCCAACCTGGAGTTGGCAACTCTATCTCCTTCCCAGCCAGCATCATCCTGCCATTATCTGCCCCCAATTTCAGCTTTCCATCTCCTCCTCCTTCCCTCCGGGAGATCAGTTATAATTCTGAATGATCTCCAACCCCCACTTGGAGATTGGCAACAATGGTTCCCCAGCTGGTTGGGAGGATGGAGTCTATGGCATTGTACCTGTCTGAGGTCCCGCCCCTCCTCAAACCTCACCCTCTCCAGATTCCTTCCCTCAGATCTCCAGGATTTTCCCACCTGGAGTTGGCAACCCTATCTCCTTCCCAGCCAAGCATCAACCTACCTATTTCCCCCTCTTCAGCTTTCCGTCTCCCCACACACACCCTGCTCTGAAACCCTTACTTCCACATCACATTGGCTGTCATGGGGGGGCATCTCAGCAGGGTATAAGGACACAAGAGTCCACCATGTTCTCCAGGGGAACTGATCTCTGCCATCTGGAGAGCAGTTGTAATTCTGAATTATCTCCAGCCCTCACCTGGAGATTGGCAACAATGATTTCCCAGAAGGGAAAGTAGTCTTTCTCTGCAATAGGGACCAAAGGAGCTTACAGCATTCTCCTGTCCCCCTTTTGACTTGAACACCAACTTTGTGAGGTCGGTTAGGCTGAAAGTCTGTGACTGGTCCAAAATCACCCACTCAGCTTCTACAGCAAGGACCTGGATCAAGCAGACCCTGCTCTGAAGCACTGACTGTGATGCCCAGGGTAGCCAACCTCCAGGTGGAGCCTGAAGATCACCAGGTATCACAACTGAACTCCAGACAACAGATCTCTCCCTCCCAGGGAAAATAACTGCTTTGGAAGGTGGGCTTTATGGCATTCTCTTCAGCTGAGGCCTCTGCCCTCTCCAAACCTGGCTTCCATAGACTACCAGAAAATCTCGAGGAATCTCTCTACCTGGAGCTGGCAACCCTAGTCAGGACTGGCTCCAACGAGTTCCTCACAAAGGCCTGCAAAGGGTTTCCTTCCTTTGTCTGAATCAAGCTTGGTTGCCTACTGTGGTGAAATGGGCTCCAGTTTACAACTCAGCTGTTTGCCTCCCACCCTCATCCCATCCTTAAATACAATGCCACCACTCACTGAATTGTCAATGCCTTTTTAGAGGGACAGTGAGATCCCTCTGGCCGAATCTCCCTATTTGGAGATGGAATCCCCAGTCTTTGGGGGATCCCTGGAAACCCATGGGTCTGGCCTTTTCTTGCTTCCCTTGGCTACCCCCTCCCTTTGGTATTGTGCAGAGCAGGGGAAACTATGTGGTCAGAGCACAACACAGATTATTAGCCCAAATAAAATAATTTACTTAGCTATTTACACAATTATGGAGCACACACACACTAAATGAATAAGGCAAAACTGTAGGAGTAAGCACACACCATGAATCAACAGGGCATAAATCAACAAGGGGTAAACGCAATCCTATTTCCCTACACACAGAACTCTCTACGTCTGGAGGTTGTGGCCTCTGGCTGTGCTTCAGCCTCTCTCTCCTGCCCAAGAGAACAGGGAAACTTCCATTCATTCCCCAGTCCAGCCAACTGTGGAGTGGCTGAATTTCTGCTATCTCCCAGGGTTCCCCAACATCTCTGGCTGGTGGCCTTGCTGGAGTCTATATTGAAGCTGCCCCTTGGGATGGCACTTTTTGGCCTTGGGGCAGCTGGGAACTAGGCCAGCAGATGAGGAAGCCCCATTCAACCCAGTGAGTGATACCCCTGCAGACCCCTCTCTGGAACTACAGTTCAATTAAGCCTTATGGGGGAACATTTTAAAGAAACAAACCCAGATGGCAGCCATCTCACAAACATAGATAACTGCCATTTCATTACACCTACCAACAGCTACTGAGGGAAAAATTAGTCCCACACAGGAGGCAAGTGTCTTCATCAAGAGAGAATTTCTGACAGGGCACAGTGGCTGAAGGAGTGGGCAGGGAAGAGGAGCAAACCCAGCACCCGGCCAATGGCATGCTAGTACTCTTGAGTGGTGGCTGGGCAGGACTCAGGCAATGCAGCCAGTGGCTAGGGACACCCTCTGAGTGACAAATCAGAGAGCCAAAGGCTATGGGAGCATGTGGAATGTTCAGAAAAGAGTCACGCAAAAACAGGATTATATATAAGGAGGGATGACTTGAATTTTATCAGATCATTTACAAATAGCCAATCTTTTTGCTAGGAGATGGATTCCATAGAAGGGTCTGTTACACTGGAGTGGGCTCCTTGCACCAGAGGAAAGCTCCTCTGCTAGCACAGTGGTTCCATGAGATCCAGATTTGGAAATGGGGTAGGCAAGCCTGATAACAACAAGAGTCTGGAGCATTGTGTGTGTTATCAAGATAAGGCGTTTTTTAAGTCAAAGAAACCTTTTCAGGAGAAGCAGCATATCTGATTTTTGGACACGACTATATATGAGAATATGATTAATAGCAGGGCTCCAACTTCATTTCACCAAAGCTGTAAAATTTGTTCTTGTTAGGGATGAAGCTCTGCTGAGGTCACATCCAGCCCACAAGTCATCTCACATAATCTCTGCAAAGATGACTAGAGTGAAATATCTCTCTGCCTTCAGCAATAACAGAAATTTATGACTATCATCCCACAACTCTATTTTTACCCCTGAGATGGCTGTGCATGCAACCTGTTAGATTCTGTGCACTGACTTCATGAGGAACTGCTGAAAGGGGATCGAGAGTTCAATTTTTCTTCATTCTGGCACTGCCTTCCCTCAGATCTGCAGCTGCCATTAATAAATTTTCTTTACTTTATATGTGTTCTGCTGATTATGGAATAGATCCTATCTAGACTTGCCATTAGTCTGGAATTGCGGTTATTCATTCACTTGGTGTTAATGGAGAGTTCAGATGACATTGCTGGCAACCTCTTCAGAATATTCTTTATGGTTCTTCTGTGAATCATAGTCCTTATCAGCTAACTCTCCATAAGCGAGGCCAGAAAGGGTCCCAGTGTTCTCTAATGTTCCCATTGTTCTGATGACCAGATAAACAAATGTAATCACTGTCATACATGACCAGTATCAAGAGAGACCAATAGTAAGGTTTAGAGTTAAATGATGCTTTTATGATGTTAACTGCTTGGTACCAATTAAAGGTCCTTCTATGTGTAAATTATATGTGATGTCATTTGGGGTATAAGACCCTCTGCCCTTCCTGGTTAAGGCAGAATACAGCTAAGTGCTGTAAGGTACTCAGCCCTGTATTTCCTGTTTTAATTGCAATAAACAGATATTCATCTAACTCATTGGACTCCGACTGTGTATAGAAATTCTTCTTAGCAGTCTTCACTGCCTTCTCATAGGCTTTCATAAACATCCTATAAGATGTTCTTGCAGCCTTGTCAGGAGCACACCACCACCCTTGCTCTAGTCATCTTGTTTCATCCTCTTTAGCTCCAGGGTATGCCACAGGGCTAGTTTGGCATGAGAGTGGAGAGGGTAATTTCATTGATGGCTTCAGACAGTTGGCTATGCCAGTCCTCCACCAGCTCATCCAATAAATCACCAGAGGACATCAGATCCACAGAACCCACTAGGGTCCATTAGTCTCTGAGGGCTAGCATAAATCCACCCGCCACCTAAACAGGAAGGGTTAGGAGTGCTCAGCCAGGCCTTCAGGGTGAAACGGTTTGACCATGGTATTGCATCAGCAGTTTCCAGATCCAGCATGTGGCCTGCTTGGTGTGTAGGAGCCGATATAAACTGGGAGAGTCTCAGTGCTGCCTGAGAGGAAGCTGCATCATCGACGCGGACACTGAAGCCCCCCAGGACTAATAGCCTGAGGTACTTCAGTGCCCAGCTTGATCCAGCATCCAACAAGCCCAGCAGGTTGTGTTAGATGGTTGGTAAACCAGCCAGATAGCCACATTCTCCTCAGCATCCCACACTAGGCCAACACATTCAGTGCCAGGGGATTTTGGTGTGGGGAGCACCTTGAAGGAAAAAGACTCCCAGATAAGCAATACCACTCCCCTCCACTTTAGTCCAAGATTTGGTGGAGGGCTGAGAAACCGGGGGGGGGAGTTGGTCCAGGGTGACAGTCTCACCCTCCCTCACCCAGGGCTTGGTCATGCATGCCAAGTCTACATTTTGCTTCACCAGACACTCCTGCAAAACATAGGTCTTATTATTAATAGACCTGGCATTGCACAACACCAGTGCTGGAGAAGGGTAGATGTCCTGGGAAGAGCATTACAATCTGGAAATAAGAACATCCCGGTTGTCCCTGGCCCAAGAAAGATCTGGCTGTCCTCGACCAGGGTCAGGGCCTTTTCAGCCCTGGCACCTACCTGATGGAACTTTCTGCCTGAGGACACCCGTGCTCTATGTGATTTGTTACCATTCTGGCAGTAAGTGCAAAGAAGCAGGTCTGAACCCCAGCATACAATCCACTAATATCTACCCATCTAAATACCCTGATAAAATCTCCTGTTCTACCATCTCCCACCCTCAAGGCTACAAAACCTCCCATTCTCCTAGTAAATACTAATAAATACCAATAAATACCAATTAACCAATTATACCTTTGAGGATGCCAGTCATAGCTGCTGGCAAAATGTCAGGTACTAAAGTGCCAAGACCATGGCCATACAGCCTAGAACATCTACAACAGCTAATGAAATCCGGCCGTGAAAGCCAACAACATATTGAACACCTCTATGGGGAGGAAACATGTAAACAGATCCGGAGATTGAAAACACTCCGGAACAAGAAAGCACTTTGTTCTTTACGCTGCAGGGACCATTTTCCTTCTCACATTGACACGAGAGTACGCCATCTTTCTGTGTTATACCTCTGACAATGCCAGTCACAGCTGCTGGAGAAGCATCAGGTACTACAGCCCAGAAAATCTACAACAACTAAATACCAATTAAATGGATCAGATTAAAAATTCACAAATAATCCAGCTAATCAATTTATAAAATTCATTCTCCCGACTGATTCAATTAAAGTAAACAAACACATTGAATTTATAGCAGGGATAAAACATTAATTAGAACTCTTTGCCATAGGCTAAGGGACATGGCAATTTATGTCTTCTGTGGTCAGGTAGAGTTTGATCCAATAGTCAGAGTAGCAGCTCAGGCAGTCAAGCACCTTCCACACTGAGCCCTTTTTCCTAACAGAAGATGGAACACCAAGAAGGCTGCAGTCTCTGTAGTTCCAGGATAATTTCTTGGGGCTCTGTGTACGGTCAGGGAGCCAGGATATTTTCAGCCTCTTTAACTATATTATTGCATACACTATATAATGAATATATTTCTTTCGATATAAATATTATATGCCATAGCTCAACCTTGGAGGCATTCTAAGGTGAGGGATGTGCCATTCTTAGAAATCTTCGGGGGTGCTGCAAGGCCATTTCATTTGCCAGGGCTTTTAATAGGTTATAAACTGCAGGTATCTTTTAGGGAAGGTGAGTTATCTGGGGTTTTAATCCACTGGTTTTAAAATGTAATGTTTTAATGGTGATATGTAAGCTGCCTTAAACCACAGGAAAAGATAGAATATTTATAAAATTAATAAATAAATGGCATTTGATTCAAACTCGGAACAAAACATCAAGGTGATCCAGTGATGAACTTGAATTGCATATAAACAATCAGTTCATTTATCGTAAGTTTGAATGCTGATTGCATTGTTTACTATGTTCACAGCACCTGTAATTGTATCTCCTTTACTTACAATGAAACAAAGGGACCATTTCCTCTGAGCAGATTATTCCTTATGAACTGAAGACCAATAACCCTGGCTTTTTGCAGATACACAATTACAAACACTTCTGCAAACATCACATGAACTGAATTTTCTAATAGATGGAAATATGGATGGTTCAATTTGGGAAGAGATAACATGAGGAGTGTCTATTAGAACTGAAAACCAGCACACTGCAGCATTCCACCTACATGGACACTAAGCTCAATGTGAGTTATGTGGGAAAGAAAGAAAGAGAGAGAGAGAGAGAGAGAGAGAGAGAGAGAGAGAGAGAGAGAGAGAGAGAGAGAGAGAGAGAGAGAGACCATCCATAACCAGTGTGGTGTATATGGGGTGTAATATCCCACATGGCATACTGATTTGCCCCACCTAAGAATATACTGATTTCAGGAAGGAAATCGTTAAAGAAGGTTAAGGTTTCTAAATGAAAAAAAAAGTGTCATTCAATTTTTGATGACAGCAGTGAATAGATGCAAAAGCCTTACCCAGGGCTTCACAATGGGTTCATAGCAATTCGTTTGTTTATGAGGAAGTTAACAACTTTCCATTGATTTATTTAAAGTGTGGAATCCCACCCAGTAAAGAAGGTGGCCATGACCTTAGATGGGATTGAAGTAACATTCCAGAGACACGGTGGGGTCAGTTAATAAGCTGGGCAGGAAGAGCCATTCAACTCATTTATTTACCGGAATTTTAGAGTGCGTGTGTGAAGAAGCTTGAAGCTTATGGGACCAGACATAATTAAACAACGTATTCTGTTATGTGATTAGAAGGGGTACTGAATTAGCAGTTATAATGGAGGAATAAAATCAGCAAAGGGGAGGAGATAATAATGCAAGAAAATGAAACTAGAAAAAAGGTTTCCTCAGCTCAGTTATTGCATAAGAGATTTTCATTTTAGTTACATTGGTTAATGTTAGCAAAGCATTTGTGTTTTAAGAGTCATCATTTCCAAAGCCATGTTCCTAAGTCCTCAGGCTCATATAACATTTCTTTTCATTTTCACAGTGAGGCTTCACCTTCACAAATGTGATTTTTTTTTAAAAAAAATTGTTCATATTTACTTAAAATATTTCTAGTGAACTTTGTCATACATTCAAAGGAGCGTATATCAATAAAATCCAATGCAGTGATAAGTATCAACCCACAATTGCACATCAAAAATTATTCAGGATGGTGATAACCAAGGATGACTGTGAAGAGCTCCAGGAGGAATGCCACAAATTGGGTGAGTGGGCGAGAATGTGGCAAATGAAATTTAGTATTGGTAAATTTAAGGTGACGCACATTGGAACAAAAGAATCCCAATTTACAGGATAGGCTGATGGGGTCTGAACTTGCTGAGACTGGAAGAAGAAAAGATCTTAGGGTTGTACTAAATAGCTCAATGAAAGTGTCAGCCCAGTGTGCTGCAGCAGTGAAAAAATCCCCAAAACAGTTTCACAGAACCAGAAGACAAAAAACAGGAAAATCCAACATGTCTGTGAAAGCGACCCTATAAAAAACTCAAAGGTAAAGTCCATGTATTGTAAGAAAATGAAAGTAAGCTTGTTTGCAGACAAGGTCACAAGGCTTCTAAATTCCAAAAGTCCAATTTTATTGAAGAAATTTCCGGATATTAATGCTCCCTTTTCAATGAAATCTTCATCAGAATATTTTTTAAAACCAATTCCTCCACTAGGGAATACAAACTCTTTCCCTGTGGAGTAGTCCAATTTCAAAGGCAGTAGCAGATATCTCCCATCTGGGGTGACGTATAATTCTGAAGAGGACAGCTAGTCTCAGAAAGACAAACCTGTGTGGAGGACACAGAGCTTCAAAAGTGAAATCAGGGAAACAAACTGCAACAATGTAAACGAGCTCAAGAACGGGCCCCTTACAATACACGGACTTTCCCTTGAGTTTTTTATAGAGTCGCTTTTACAGATGTGTTGGGTTTTCCTGTTTTTTGCAGCAGTGAAAAAGGCAAACTGTACTGGGGATTGTTAGGAAAGAGATTGGAAACAAAATGGCCAATATTATACTGTCCCTGTATAGATCTATGGTGTGGCCTCATTTGGAGTATTGTGAACAGTTCTTGTCACCATATCTCAAAAAAGACATCACGGAGCTGGAAAAAGTACAGAGGAGGGCAGCCACGTTGATTAGGGGGTTGGAGCACCTTCCCTATAAGAAAAGCCTGAAGAGTCTGGGACTTTCCATTTTAGTAAAGAGATGACTAAGGTGGGACCTGAGAGAAGTTTTAAAAATTATGCTTTGGGTGAAGAGAGTTGACAAAGAGATTTTTTTTTCTTCCCTCTCCCAAAATATTAGAACTCAAGAGCATCTAATGAAGCTGATGGGCTTTAGATTCAGGATGGACAAATAGAAATACTTCTTTATGCAGTGAGTGGTTAGAATATGGAATTCGCTGCTAGAGAGTGTAGTGATGGCCACAGGCATAGACAACTTTAAAAAGGAATTAGACAGATTCATGGAGGATAGGTCTTTCAATAGCTACTAGCCATTAGGAATAATTGGAACCTCGGAGGCAGATTCTGGTGGGTAGCTGTGTTGGTCTGAAGCCGTAGAACAAAGTTTGAGTCCAGTGGCACCTTTAAGATACCTGAGTGTGCATGCACACAAAAGCTCATGCACTGAATAAAACTTTGGCCGAGGACAGACTGGCAATTTGCCACGGGATGGGACCCGGGCTGACAACGATTCAATACCAGAGTAAATGGAATGTTCACACAGGCACATCTGCCTGGCGTCCCCCACCCGTACCCTACCGGTGCTGTTGCGCTTCACTGCCGGATTAAAAAAACACCTGATAAAAGCCGACGCAAATCTTGAAAGCCTGCGTTTGTCGCGCGTTTCTCCGCTTCCAGGGAGTCTGAACTCGCAGCCGAAAAGCCGGGAGCAACCCGCGTTGGGCATGAGGCAGCAGCGGTGTGATTGGCTGCGCTCCGCTCCACTGCCCAATGCGGTGCCGGCGTTGCAGGGCAAAAAAAAAAAAAAAATCGGCAAAATGCGCTCATGCGCACATACACCCACAGCCGAATTAATGGGGAAACGGTGAATATAGCATGACTCCGGCGTGGCAGTCTGAACGCTCCCGTGTGCCTCCGTCCTGTATCTTCCGGCAGCGGCCCCCGCTGTGTGGACGGGAAAACCCGGTATTGTTTAATCCGGGTTTTTTTTGCCGCGACTGGCTACCGGGGCAAATTGCCAGTCTGTCCTGGGCCTTTGTTGGTCTTAAAGGTCCCACTGGACTCAGATTTTGTTCTACATTCAGAGGTAGTTAGCCTCTGAATCTCAGAGCCAAAAAGCAACATAAGGGGAAGGCCTCAGCCTCTATGCCGTGTTCTTGGTCCTCCAGAGGAGCTGGTTGGCCACTGTGTCAGACAGGGTGCCGGACTGGATGGACCACTGGTCTGATCCAGCAGGGCGCTTCTTATGTTCTTTAAACAATTTGAAAAGTCAAACCGTCTAACAAAGTCAGTACCCAGTTCCTTCACAAGCACTATCAAAATCCATTAATCTGACATTTTATATGTCAATCGAAGGGAAAAAAGCACTGAAACACTTTTAAAAATAACACAGAGAAGAATACCCTCACACAAGGCTGAATATACTATAGACAGATGCCATCCATTTCTGTGTTTGATTTTCATTTGCATTCAGTTTGCTATTTGATTTACGTTTGTGTTCATTTGGTTACATATATATTATTTTTGCAATTTAGCATATGGCATGGAATTGGTGATAAAACAGCCCAATCCTACGTTGTTATTCTTTTAAACATTGTCCTACTACTAAATTTAGTGGGACTACTTCCTAGTAAGCATACAGAGAACGTGCCTGCTTGAATCACTTGTGGGTTCCTCATTTGATAAACTATTTTACACTACTTGGGCAAACGACATAGATGTTAGGTAGCTTAAAGAAGGGCCTGTTATAATGCTGATGGCTTCACTGATGACTACTGAATGTTGACAAAGCTCTTGTGTCTCTCTTTGGGAGTCCTGAAGGTCAATTGCTACCATAGAAATGGTTTCAAAAGTGGCTAGTGGGAGAAGATGTACGGTGCTTGTCAGCAGTTTATCCTTGTCTCTTGGCATGCTTACTAGACAGGCTGCAAAAACAATGAGTAATATAGTGTTTTCCCCAGTGCAAACACTATTATGCACAGTGGATGGCTTTTCCTTTTCTCTAAAAGTCTTCCTTCAGATTCAATTGTCAAAGAGATCCCCCCATCTCCGCAAGGATGTGGCATGTGTGCCTGAAATCCCTATAGGATTAATTAGCTGTCTCTAATTCAGACAAGGAACTGCCTGTTTTCTTGTCCAGAACATACAGTGCCTACACAGGCACCCATGCAATTGCACAAATTATTCAGCTTGTTAGCATTTTTTCTGCCTCACTTATGAAGTAATACCGAAGGTGTGAAGATTACTAATCCACATCCTTTCAGGGTGCTGGAACAGATGGTGCTATGGTGCCATCAGACATTTGCATAAGCGAAAATATAAAGATGCCAGGAATAATTGATTAGATGTACCATAAGTGTTTCTCTCTTACACACATACACACACACCTTATACAGGCTGGAAGCCCAAAAGCATACTTATGTCAGCCATCTAGGCATAGTTCTTAATTGTGTCTTTTTACATTTCCTTCCTTTCTGTTGAATAAATAATCAGTGAAAGTTCTAGCATTTCCTAAAGCTAATGAGAGATGCTCGAGAGGGAAGGCAGCATGATATAACCTGATCTCATCAGCTCTCAGAAGCTAAGTAGAGTCAGTAGTTGGAAGAGAGATGGATAAGGGAAACCCTGAAGAGGAAGGCAATGGCAAACCATCCCTGCTTCTCACTTTCCTTGAAAACCCCTTACTGGGTCACCATAAGTCAGCTGTGACTTGACGGCATTCACACATACACACGCACACACACTGAGAAGCCTTACCAGAATTTTGGAATCTGTAGCAAGATCCTAGTGTGAAACGCTAACCACTATACCACACTGGCTTTCATGTGGTGGCTGCTGTTGAACAGTAGAGCCAGGCCTGGACAAGTGATGCAAGTTACATGATATCAAGTTGCCTGGCAATTGCTGCCAGGCCTAACACCACTGAGTCCTCCCTCAGGGCCAGGGAAAGGGCCCTGCCCTCTCACTATGCCTTTTACTGACACAAACCAAGACTTCAGCTCACAAAACCATTGTGGTTGCCTAGCAATGGCCACAGAAGGTATTAGTGTTTCTTAAAGCAACAGGTGCTGTTTCTATTATTTTGGGCTTTTAAGACCCTCAGTGAACTTCTTAAAAGATTTTTCTGCAAACCAGGTACTTTTCTCAGGTATGCAGAAGGATCTGTGTTATCCATTCATGGCTTCAGTCTCTGGATTGAAGTATCCATATATCTGACCACCCTGAGAACTAGATATATTGATAGGTAGTGGACCTGTGAGGACTTATGGAGGGCATCTCATTTCCCCCTCTACCATAATGTCCTCTTTCCTTTCCCTGAAAGTTCCCCTTTTCCAGCTACCTTCTTTTCTTCTTACTACCAGTGAACTTACCTTTATCTGCCCCCTTTCAACTTTTTCTCCTTTCCTCCCCAGCAGCCTCTACCCATGAAAATGATGGCCCAGTTGTGCAGTGCTGGCCACCAGGCCCAAATGTATGGTACTGACCTACTTTTGGTCAGGCCTAGTTTTGAGGTGCAGGCCATCAGGCTTGGCCTTATTACAAGGTGGGGAGCCTGCAAGTACTTGAAGGATACACCTAGTGATAGAACAGGCCCTGTTCCACTCTGCCCTCCAAGGTTTCCCCAACACCTAGAGTGGTTTTCTCTCTCTCTGGTAACCTGCTGCCACCACCTGACCTTTGTAGGAATTGCCCGCTGGGAGAGTCAGGACTCCAAGGTTCCCTTCCTAGCTCTGAGGCCTTGCCTCTCTGTCTCCCACTGCCCAGAGCCTGGTCAACATGGGGACAGTTTACTGCCTTGTGTGCCCCTGGAGGAATAGCCAGTTGCCAGTTGTCTGCCTTCCCCTTGGCATGCCTTTTAAAATAGCGTGTTCAAGATGGTGGAGGTCTACATGATACAAAGAACCACTACCAGCATCCAAAGTTAAAAAGTATTTATTAAAAAGAAAATGTTCACAAGCATACTTTTAGCACAGCACTAGATTGAGCAAGGGATTCAAAAGAGATGGATAAAACACAATTCCTCTGTCCCTCTCTCTGTACTTTCCCTATCAGACCTGTCCCATATGGCTCCTTAGCTTAGGAAGTTACAGATCTCAACAGAGTTGTCACTATCTTGAAACTGCCTTCAGCTCTTCAGGCTCTTCAGGCCAACACATGGCTAATGGCCACTTCCTTCAGACCTCAGTTAAAAGTTCTGTCTGCTCTGGTGGACTCAGCAAGCAAAGACAGCTTCCTCCTTGCTCCTCTGACTTTTTTTACTTCCCTTTTCCCCACCCACTGACCAGGTCAGGCCAGGTAAAAGAGGTCCGCCCCCTGGATATCTCCAGTTCCTTCCTTCCTGAAGTCTCTCTAGTATTTCCTTTCCCTGAAAGACCAGAAGATCTGGATCGAACTCTGCAGCCCATGGCTGGATGGCTCAGACTGAGTCAGCTGAAGCTGAATCCAGTGAAGACTGAGGTCCTGTGCCTTAGTCGGGGCAGTTCAGGGATGGGGATCCCACTCCCAACCTGGGGGGGGGCTTCATTGGTATCAGCACCAGAAGTTTGGAGTTTGGGAGTGCTCCTGGATCCCTCCCTTACCATGGAGGCCCAGGTAGCAGCCACTGCCAAGTTGGCCTTTTATCATCTCAGGCTGATTAGGCAGTTGGTTCCCTTCCTCGATGATGCTGACCTGGCTACCACGATCCATGCAATGGTTACCTCAAGACTAGACTACTGTAACGCTCTCTACATGGGGCTGCCTTTGTCATGGATTCAGAAGCTGCAGCTAGTGCAGAATGCTGCGGCCAGGCTGCTGATGGATGTCCCTAGATGGGAGCACATCCAGCCTGTGCTAAGGACATTGCACTGGCTGCCTATAGCATACTGAGTCCTCTTCAAGATGCTGGTTCTTACCTTTAAAGCCTTATATAGCTGGGGTCCAACATACCTATGGAATTGCCTTTCCCCACACATACCCCAGAGAGCACTACGGTCTGGGTCTCAAAATTGCTTGACCGTCCCTGGCCTGAGAGAGGCCAGACTAGCTGCTACTAGGGCTGGCGCCTTTTCAGTGGCGGCCTCTACCTGGTGGAATGAGCTCCCAAAGGAGATCAGGGCCCTGTAGGACCTCTCACACTTCCGCAGGGCCTGCAAGATGGAGCTCTCCCGCCAGGCATATAATTAGGGGCCACTGCCACCGTAACGCACAGCCCACAATGTCATCATTGAGCAGCTTCCATAAGAGCTGACGAGCAGAATAACATCTAAGCACTTCCATGTCGGAAGCTGGAAATCCATTTGAAAGCATTCCATCTGACTGAATTTTTAACTTCTGCTAGCACTTTGTAATGCATCATTTTGTAATGTATTATTTTAACTGTGATGTTTTAATTACGAATTATATATGTTTTTATTTTGTATTCATGTTATTTGAAAGCTGCCCTGAGCCTGAGGGTGGGGTATAAATACCCCTGAGGGTGGGATATAAATTTGATAATAAATAAATAAATTCAATTCCTCCAAATCTCTGTTACCTGCTTGGAGGGGGGGGGCTTTACCATCCCATTGTCTGTAACTATTAGCATTTGTGTGAAGGTGGGCTGAGGTAAGTCTGGAAAGCAATTGAACTGACTTCCCTCATCCCAGCCCACAGAGAGATGGAAAGGAGTTTGTAAGCCACTCTGAGATTCTGAGGGAAGGGCGGGGTATAAATCCAATCTCCTCCTCTCCTCTTCCTCCTCCTTTCTGTCAATGGGGTTCCTATCCAGAGATTTAAGTATCCATAGATTCGGCCACATTGAGAGTTAGGTACATTGATGATGATACGCTCAGAGATGTACATTCAGAGATGTACGCTCAGAGAGAGCCATGAAAGGCTGAGAGCTGTAATAATAAGTTCAGAGTGTTAGGAATATTCCTATGCAATGTGGTCAGTGCGTGAAATGTCTTCCTAATTAAGGTGAATTCGCACCTTGATACTTGCAAGCACCGATCCAGTGAGTCACTACAGAAAAGTTTTATCACATCCCAGCTTGAGTCCCCTTTTGCCGTGTTTAAGCTGGGAGGTACTAATGAGCTGTGATAACTTGCTATGCTCTGATGGAGTACCTCATTCATGTCAGTGGGTTTCTTTCTTTCAGTAGCAGCTCCTTAATTACAGAGAATGGGTCATCTGACAGGTTTGCCATGAGCAGCAAACAGCATCTCCGCACACAGCTTGAGGTAGATGGCAATGACACACAAAGCTGCAGCTTCCCCCTGACAGGAAGTGAGTCAGGGAAGTTACCACAAGCTGAATTTTGAAAAGCATAGCCAGGAGAAGGGGGATCATGACTGAAGGCTAGCTGTTTCCCATATGAATGTGAGAGATGTCACCGTGCCACAACAGAGACATCTTTCCAGGGGGATTGCTATGGTCTTCTCACAACTTTAATGTGTGGTTGACCCCTTTGCATATGTATTTGTGTATGCAAGATCTGAACATTGATCTTACATTAATCTGCATGTGGAATTAGTACCAATATAAGATTTACACTGGCTCAAGTAATGTCTATTCTTTAAAAAAAAAAAAAACAGAAAAATAAATGGGGCCAATCGTGTTTATTATTTTTTAGCACATTTCTATCCTCATAAGAACATAAGAGAACATAAGAGAAGCCAATGTTGAATCAGGCCAACGGCCCATCTAGTCCAACACTCTGTCACATAGTGGCCAAAATATACCAGGTGCCATCAGGAGGTCCAGCAGTGGGGCCAGGACACTAGAAGCCCTCCCACTGCTGCCCCCTCCAGCACCAAGAATAGAGTGCATCACCTGCCCCAGACTGAGAATTCCCATCTATACCCTGTGGCTAATAGCCACTGATGGACTTCTGCTCCATATGTTTATCTAATTCCCTCTTGAAACTGTCCATGCTTGTAGCTGCCACCACCTCCTGTGGCAGTGAATTCCATATGTTAATCACTCTTTGGGTGAAGAAGTATTTCCTTTTATCTGTTCTAACCCGACTGCTCAGCAATTTCATGGAGTGCCCACGAGTTCTTGTATTGTGAGAAAGGGAGAAAAGTACTTCTTTCTCAACCTGCTCAATCCCATTCATAATCTTATAAACCTCAATCATGTCACCCCTCAGCCGTCGTTTCTCCAAGCTAAAGAGCCCCAAGCATTTTAACCTTTCTTCATAGGGAAGGTGTTCCACCCCTTTTATCATTCTAGTTGCCCTTCTCTGCACTTTTTCCAATGCTATAATATCCTTTTTGAGATGTGGTGACCAGAACTGTACACAGTATTCCAAATGAGGTCGCACCAATGATTTATACAGGGGCATGATGATACTGGCTGATTTGTTTTCAATTCCCTTCCTAATAACCCCCAGCATAGCGTTGGCCTTCTTTATTGCAGCTACACACTGTCTAGACATTTTCATTGAGTTATCCACTACGACTCCAAGATCTCTCTCTTGGTCAGTCTCTGCCAGTTCAGACCCCATCAATGTGTATTTATATTTAGGATTTTTGGCTCCAATGTGCATCACTTTGCACTTGGCCACACTGAACCCCATTTGCCACGTTGACGCCCACTCACCCATCCTCGACAGATCCCTTTGGAGTGCCTCACACTCCTCCCTGGTTTTCACCACCCGGAACAACTTCATGTCATCTGCAAATTTAGCCACTTCACTGCTTACTCCCAATTCCAAATCATTAATAAACAAGTTAAAAAGCATTGGACCGAGTACTGATCCCTGTGGTACCCCATTGCTTACCACCCTCCACTGAGAAAGTTTCCCATTTATACTCACTCTCTGTTTCCTATTTATAAGCCAGTTTTTGATCCAGAAGAGGACTTGTCCTTTTATCCTATGACTATTGAGCTTACTTAGGAGCCTTTGATGAGGAACTGTATCAAAAGCTTTCCAGAAGTCAAGGTAAATAATATCTATTAGATCCCCCTTGTCCACATGTTTGTTCACTCCCTCAAAAAACACTAACAGGTTAGTGAGGCAAGATCTTCCCTTACAGAACCCATGCTGAGTCTGCCTCAATAGTTTTTGTTCATCAATGTGCCTACTAATTCTTTCCTTAATAACAGTTTCCACCAACTTACCCGGTTAACAGTTTCCACCAACTTTCCTCCTTTTCCTTCAGTGAGCTCAGGGCAGTGTACATGATTCTCTCCTTCCTTCATCTTATCCACACAATAGCCCTGAGAGGCTGAGACAGAATGATTGGCCCAGGGTCATGTGCCCATGCTGTGAAAGGGGTGTGAAAAGCATCAGCTATCAGCTTTCTACCTTTGGAAAGTACGCAATACACACCCAATCAGATGAGATGCAGTAATGAGGAAAGCTCTTATTTCTTTGTGTGAGAGACAGCAACTGATTCAGCTGATTCAATATCTGAGATTATTCAGCATCTTAGAGCCAAACTAGATGTGCACGTGGGGCAGCAAAAACAGCAAAATAACTGCCCCCCCCCCCCGACTGTTCTTTCAGAGTGGAAGCTTGGACCAAACTTTTTAAAACTGTTTCTCTGATACAAGAAGAAGAAGAGTTTGGATTTATACCCCGCCCTTCACTGCCCAAAGGCGTCTCAGAGCGGCTTACAAACTCCTTTCCCTTCCCCTCCCCACAACAGACACCCTGTGAGGTAGGTGGGGCTGAGAGAACTCTAACACAAACTGTCCTTGAGAGAAGATCTGTGCCAGAGCTTGTGACTGACCCAAGGTCACATCAGCAGGTGCAAGTGGAGGAGTGGGGAATCAAACCCAGTTCTCCCAGATAAGAGTCTGCACACTTAACCACTACACCAAACAGGCTCTCAAGTCCCTGACCCCAGTTGTGATTAGCCCTGATGGGGGGAAAGACAAGCAACCTTCACCACCTGTAAAGAAACCAGAAATAGGAGTCCATATTTAACAAAATCAGAATATGCAGCTCAGGGAACTAAACCCTATCAATCCTGCATTGAATTCCAGAGTCTGAAACGTATTTTCTGGAGTTTGGCTCCTATACTGGAAATTAGCTGGGCTGGCAGGGAAAAGCTAAGAGAAACAGAGCACAGTGAGACCAGATGGGGGTTAAGCTTCAAGGCCTCTCACCCACATGTTCCATTGCAAAATCTCAGACCATCCACGCCAGCCATTTGAGACTCCCCAAAAAGAAGGTAAAAATTCACTCAAAACACAGTTCATGCTTCCCCATGACACTCTCCAAGTAAGCTCTAATTCAGAGGTGTCAATCATATGACCCACTGTCCAGATCCAGCCCATCCAGGGCTTTTATCCTGCCTGCAAGCATGCAATGGAGGGAACAAGAGGTGTGAGGGAGGGAACGGGAAGCTGCTTGGGGGAGCGAGCCGGCGAGACACTCCAATTGTGGCTTCAGTGCACAGTGGAACAACCTCCTTTGTAGCAGTTTACTTCAGTGTCAGCCTCCCTGGTAAGTATATATCAAAACTGATTGAAGCATGTTTATATTTTGAGTAAAAAAATAATATCACTAATTGGGTTTGCCTGTGACCTTTAAAAAGTTTATATCTCCGGTATCTGGTGTTACATTTTATAGCACATGACCTGGCTGGACCAAGTGACATTTATATCAGATCCAGCCCTCATAACAAATGAGATCGACATCCCTGCTTTAATTGGCAAAAAAGTGTCCCCCCCCCAGTTTTTTTACCTGAAATTTGAAAGATGACTCACTTGGGTGAAGGGTGTGATTTCTGAGAATTTTGCTCCCATTTGCTGAGTGGGGAAAAGTTCCATTCAGAAATGTGCTTTGCTTTGAAACTAATGGTAACGACTGTTGAGTTAATTTCCTAATGCATCTAGCTTTCATTCCAATATTGAAGATAAAACATGCTAGTGAAGTTTTGTTTTCATAATATTAATGATTTTGGTGGTATTGTTAAATTATAAAATTCCTTCTTCAATAAAACAAAATGCAAATTAAAAAAAACTGAATTACTTGCAAATAAGTAATGATGAAGAGACTGCTCCTAAAATGTCTGTTAGTGCATTAAAACTTTGATTCCGTTATATTTTCTTGGAGAAAACCTTGATGACAGGCAATAAATATTGTAAATAAATAGAATAATTTATTTTTTTTCAAAACGTTTTTCAAAACTAACTTAGAATCTGACTTTCAAAGACTCCTGTTGACTTCCAGTTATCCATTTGGCCCTTTCCTACCCATTACTTTTGTGCTTCCCAAAATATTCTTCACTTCTTCCCCTCCTGCCCGCACAATAATTTGAATGTCATGAAACTAAATCAGGGTGTGCAAACTTGCTTTATCTATATGATTTATTTTCATCAGAATGAATCTGGAGCGTTTTCATTGTGGTATTTGGAATGTGTCATGAAAAATCTAGACCTGCCATTTCTAAACTTAAATGTGAACATCTGGAAACTTTATAAATGATTAAATGTGTCCTTTATTCAGTTTCTCCATAAGCAAGGGACTTTGTCTCTGTTTCATGATTGAAAATTCTCCCCAGCATGAGACATATAATAGATTCCTTTAAACAGACCACATTCTATAGAGATCTTGCTCTATTTGAAATATTGATTCATTGAGCAGAAGTTTTGGATAAAACCCCACCATATCCTTCTGTTCATATCAGCATGGTCATAAGGTTCTCTGGTCAAATCAGTGAAAAGCATTTCTGGATTTTAGGTTTTAATTTATCTGTTCCAATAGAAATAGGCATTCATATAAACCTAAATTACAACTTCTTGGAAAAGATAAGAACGTAAGAAGAGACATGTTGAATTAGACCAAAGGCCGATCTGCTCCAGTATTCTGTTCACATGGAGGCCAACCAGCTCCTTCTATGAAGTCCACAAGCAGGAAGACTGCAACACCATCATCTTCAGTATGCTCCCCAGCAACTGATTTAAATGCATACTACCTCTGGTACTGGAGGGAGTAGATATCCACCATGATTGGTAGCCATCGATAGCCCTGTCCTGCATGAATTTGTCCACTTCCCTTCTAAAGTCTTCCACGTTGGTGGCCATGAACACATCCTGTGGAAGCAAGTTCCACAAATCAACTATATGTTGTGTGAAGAAACATTTTCTTTTGTCTGTCCTGAATCTCCCACACTTCAGCTTCAATTGATGACCCCAGGTTCTAGTATTATAGGTGAATGATAAAAGTACTCTCTCCATGCCATGCACAATTTTATAAACCTCTGTCATATCTCCCCTTACTCGCCATTCTTCTAGGTTCAACAGCCCTAAGCGTTTCAACCAATCCTCACAGGGCAGCTGCTCTAGCCCCATGATCATTTTGGTCACTCTTTTCTGCACCTTTTCATGCTCTGCAATATCCTTTTTCAGGAGCTATAGCCAGAACTGTATGCAATATTCCAAATGTGATCTCACCAGAGATTTGTATAAGGGCAGTTTTATTTTCTGTTCTCTATTCATGTTCTAATTATGGCCAGCATGGAATTTAGCTTTCTCACAGCAGCCTCACACTGGGTCAACATATTCATCAAGCTATCCACTACCACCCCAAGGTCCCTTTCTTGGTCTGCTGCTGCCAGCTTAGATCCCATATACAGATCCCATCAGTGAAGCTGTATATGTGCCCCAATATGCATCACTTTACACTTGCTCACATTGAATCTCATTTGCCATTTTAATGACCATTATCCCAGTTTGAAGAGATACTTCTGGAGGTCTTCACAATCCATTTTTGTCTTAACCATCCCAAGTAAGTGTTATCTAACTCAGCCACCTCACTACTCACCCCTAACTCCAAGTCATTTATTAACAAATTGAAAAGCACCAGTTCCAGTACAGATCCCTAAGGGACCCTGCAGCTCATATACCTCTATTTTGAGAACTGACTATTCCTATTTCCTGCTTGCCGACAGTTTCTCAATGGTATACCAAACTTTGGGAGTATTTTTCTCTAGAAAAATTTTCTGTTCGAAATGTTGAATCAGTTATACAAAGTCTTTTTAATCCTTTGGATAAATAGTATCAATTTATTGAAAAAAATGGACATTGATCATTTGGTATGTGAAAAATGGTCCTTAGTTAAACCCACAATTTTTCTAAGCTCCTTTTGAAATTTCATCTGAGTTTTCTTCCTCGTCCCCCCCGCCCCAAATTTTACAAACCTGGATGGTACACTATTAGGGCTTGATTTTGTTTGTTTGTTTGTATTGAGATTGAATCGTGCTGTTAATGGTATTTCTGTATTTTGTACAGTGTCACTTGTTGTTGTTATTGCTTTCTGCATCAGTTGTAAAATTCAATAAAAATGTTTATTAAAAAAATCCCTGCTTCTCTGTATCTCTGCCTGAGCTGTTACTGACCACTTGACTCTGCTTCTCATCTTCTAAATTCCCTCTCTTACAACCTCCCCCTTCTCTCCCACTGAGTATCGAAGGCATCTCATTGGCTGGAAACAGTAGGGATTTATGTACACCTAGGGGATCAATAATTGGCTGTGACACATGAGGGGAAGAACTGGAAGCAGTCTATCATGGACATATAGTTTGTTATCTAGGAGGTGTGACAAGAATATGTAAAGACAAGACAGAGTTGGTTGCTATAGGATATCTGGTTGGATTGGAACCATCTTGCTGGTTACAACAGCTTTATGAACTATATTCTCGCTATTTTTCATTTTTCTTTAAGATGGAGGAACTCAAACTGAGAGACAGTTGGGATGGAGCTAGACACTCTGCTTAGCAAAGTGTGAAGCTTTCCTCCACCCCAGTGACTAGGCTCTAGCAGGTTAAGGTGAATTTGCCATCCCGGGCTCCTTGGCAGCTGATGGGTGCAAGATCCAGCAGACACTTTCCAGTATTATTCTGAACTGGGCTATATGGGGTTCACTAAACTACAAAATCAATGTATGATTACCTTATTAATAATTACTAGTCTCAGTGGTCCAAAATTAGGCTTGTAGCTGAACCATGAACTGAACCACAAACCCATACAAACCGGGAAGCTGGTTTGTGAACTGAACAGGTTTATATTAGTTCATGAGCCATTTAAAGTTTAAATCCCTGCTTTCTGCTCCCCATGGCTATTCATGGGAAGCAGAAAGCAATAGTTTAAATGGCTTTAATTTAAACCAAATGGCTGAGTGGCAGGGAGCTCCCCGCTGCTCAGCTATTTTTCATAAATAGCAGAAAGCAAGGGTTTAAACCCCTGCTTTCTGCTCATCACGAACCACCATGGACTGCATCAAAATGTATGAAAGTTCTTGGGAGTTCTTCAGTTTGTGAACATTGCTTCATGAATCACAAACCAGCCAAAATTCATGACAAACTTTAGTTCATCAGCTGGTTTGTCCCCAACCCTATTCAGAATGGCACATTTGGCTATGGCTCGATGTTGGAAAACAGGTTGATGTTATTTGCCTTGGCTTGCTGCTTCTTGAACTCATATTTCTAATACTAGCATCTCTCTCTGGAGGAAGAACCTCTTAAGTTAGAGAATGGTTCCCTTGGCTGGTGAGAGGGACCTCCTCTAATCTAAGTTACTATGCAGTAATATCTGTACAACTTCTAGATTTGCTTCTAAATAGTAGGAACTGGACAAATAAAAAGAGCAGTAGATAGTGTATTAGTAGCCACTGAAAGCCAGAGCTGAATGAGCGTTCTGTGCAGTGAGCTGCCAACCAAGACAATGAATGACCTCTAAGGCCAAAACACTTGAAGTATTTCTTGGAAAGAATGTTATAGTTCTCTCCGGGAAGCCAGGTTTGAGCAGTATCTGTTACATTTGTGAGGACATGTGTTGGAACAATCTTTGGGCTATAATAGATCTGCTATTTTTATAGCTTCTGATGAAATTCAAATATATTATAGTATGTGGGCTTTGTAGTTGTTCACGTTTACAGTGCATGTTCAAAGTGGTGGTTAGGATTTTTAAAGCTCCCAAATAGCCATCAGTTTTATGAAGGAAAAAATACAGCAAGCATCCACATGAAATATTTTCCAATATATGTTTCTCTGTACTCACAAAGTACTTATTTATTTCTTATATTTTAATCCTGCCTAGCCTTCAAGGAGCCCTGGGTGGCTTATGTGCTTCTTCCTTCCTCCATTTGCTCTTCACAGCAATTCTCAGTCAAATCAGAGTGAGAAGAACTGACTGGTCTAAGGTCACTCAGTTTCAGGGTAAGGAGGACTTCCCTGAGTATCCCTAGCTGGTCTTCTCTGGCCTTCAACGGCTACTAATACTGTAATATTGGGAAACAAAACTGTGCAAGCAATATATTTCCCTTTAACAAATCTCAGTTATCTTAAAAAAAATACAGTCTGTTGTAGCCCAGAGGTGCTGCCTTTACCCCAACAACAGGGGCACCCCACTTTCTAACCTGAGCCAGAGTCCCATAGACTCTGGAAGTCCCATAGAACCAAGGAAGGCACTCTTGGTTCTGAATCACAGAGCTAGCAAAGACCTTGGAAAAGAGTCTCCATTTTCAGGTGGCATAAAAGGCAGCCCTCAGAGGGCAAAAACCTCCAGTCTTCCCCCCAACCCAGGAGAGGTATACATATGAAACAATGGGTTCCACCAGGTAGGTATCTGCATTTCTAAAGGCTATTCAGCTGCCACCTGGCACATTGCCCTTTCTGTCTAAAGAACTTCACCTAGCTCTTTTGCGTTCTTTGTCTCCAAGCCTCTTTCCTGCTCCATCCCTCAGGATGCTGAGATAAACCAATCATACATTGAAATGTTTAGCAGTCCTTCCTGATGCTAATCAGGGACTCATCTCCCACCCTTTGTCTATACATGGGAACCTTCTCAAACTACCCTGACTGGACCATTAATGATCAGAAAACCCATTCAACTAGCCACCCAGCACCTGGCCAATTTAATCAAGGCCACTGTTAAGGCTTGCACTGCCCTCTGGAATGTCATTGGTTACATCCAGGTCTGGCTCCTCCTAATGCCACACCCCTGGGACCCAGGATTAGCATTGTTTTCCAAAATCTATATCTGTCCACTCTCTCTCTTTCTCTGCCCCCCTCATAGCACCTAACGCTAGCCGTTGGTGCTATTCTCTTCAAGGACAGGTAATCTTACCCAGTAACTGACCCCTCTATTCACTATCAATCACCTCTGCTGTCTTAGTTCTGTATTGCTTGCTCTTTTGAATGTTTAGTGTGCTTGTAGTTAGGGAAATACTTCAATAAAAACTATTTAATTTACTCTTCATATCTACAGTTTTCCTACTGTGCTGGGCCTCAGTATACAAGTGATGTTCAATTCCTGTACCCCTCTGGCCTATCCTGCCATATAGCTAGATTCCCCAGACAACAAAGCAGATCATTGGTGGTAACACTATCCCCAGAAGTCTTAATTTTTTTTAGAAACTCCCACCCTCATGCTAATTTGCAACTGATTTTTTATGTATGTTTGTCTAAAGAATGGAACTTGTCAGAAGTTTAGATTAGCCACTATGAGAATTCCCAGCAGCCACATGAGGTGCAAAAGGGGAGGTTAGCCCTTCTTCCCCTGCATGGTTTTGCCAATGAGAACTGGTGCCAAACCACCCACCTGCAATATTTGCTCTGGAAAAGAGACAGGCGCCTTCTATTTGGCTGTATCTCTCCACCCCTCCCAGGGCTAATTATTGTGTGTCAGTTTCAGTCTGCAAAACTGGGGGTGGGGGTGTTAAATATCTATCTGTCCTCATTACAGCTCTGATTTGAATCAGGGTTCTGTTCTGGTGCTATTTCCCTTTAAAAATCTTGAGCTCTTCCAGCATTTTACCTGTTTTGGCTCTGAATCAGCTGGCATATTGACCTTAGGCCCCAGGTCTCTCTCAGTCTTTCCCTTTATTATTTTATGTGACCTCATTCTTGTAAATCTTTTATCGATTCCAGTCTCATGCCACTCATGAGCCTAGGACTAGCAACTAAATCATAAGAAGAGATTTCCCAGACATTTATGTGCTAGAACCATCCAACAGCTCAACCGCTTTGACAATGATGCTAGTAGTTTTAGAGGGATTTTGAGTTTTATTTACTTTTGCTGATACTTGAATATAGTCTGTACAGAAGAGGACAAACTATATTTTTCACGGTGCCCTTAAAAATAAGATCTTTTTTTCCCTTCACAATGCCCTTAAAAAACACAGTGCCCCCATAATCTTCACAGTGCCCTTAAAATAAGAAATGAGAACCAAATACAATGGAGAGGGCTGTGATTGCCATGTATAATTAAATCCATACTTGAGGTCAAAGTTGATCTTATTAAGCTGCAAAAAGAATGGGCTAAATGTGGCCTCAGGCATAACATTTCACTGTTCCAAATGAAGTCATTCTTTGACAGGGGAAAGAACAGTTGCACTTCCATGATAATTGCTTCATTTATTCTACATTCTCCAGGAGTTGCTCTGTGTCTTGTGTGTGATAATTACTCTCTCATTTGAATGCCAAAGCTGTTGCAGTCAGGTATGAATTATCCTAAAGTTATGAAAAGTAGGCAGGAAAGTATGTCTACCCAAATTCTGGGTATTAAAAATAACCAATTAAAATATATTGAAATATTTATCTGACTTTGTGCCTGGAACCATGAGTCTCCTCAGTCAACTATCTCTGATCAGTCCAACCTTATTATACTGTTTTCCTTTCTGTGCTGGCTCTGGAGCTCTGTCATGTTGCAATTCGGTCCCAAACCTCAGGGCATGCAGTAGTCTTTGCCTTCCATTGGAGCCTTTGGCCTGAATTCAAGTTGGCAATGGACATTTATGCCTCTTTCTTGGAGCACATTTTGTAATAGGATGCCTCGCTCTTCCCACCTGTATCAGGGAATGTTCTGTGCTTACAAACTGTCATAGAGTACGGCGCTCTTTTTTTGGCCATCAAGTTGCAGCCAGCTGATGGCAACCGACCCTTTAGGGTTTGAAGGCAAGAGGCGTTAAGAACATAAGAACATAAGAGAAGCCAATGTTGAATCAGGCCAATGGCCCATCTAGTCCAACACTCTGTCACACAGTGGCCAAAAATACCAGGTGCTATCAGGAGGTCCAGCAGTGGGGCCAGGACACTAGAAGCCCTCCCACTGCTGCCCCTCCAGCACCAAGAATAGAGTGCATCACCTGCCCCAGACTGAGAGTTCCCATCTATACCCTGTGGCTAATAGCCACTGATGGACTTCTGCTCCATATGTTTATCTAATTCCCTCTTGAAACTGTCCATGCTTGTAGCTGCCACCACCTCCTGTGGCAGTGAATTCCATGTGTTAATCACTCTTTGGGTGAAGAAGTATTTCCTTTTATCTGTTCTAACCCGACTGCTCAGCAATTTCATGGAGTGCCCACGAGTTCTTGTATTGTGAGAAAGGGAGAAAAGTACTTCTTTCTCAACCTGCTCAATCCCATTCATAATCTTATAAACTTCAATCATGTCACCCCTCAGCCGTCATTTCTCCAAGCTGAAGAGCCCCAAGCGTTTTAACCTTTCTTCATAGGGAAGGTGTTCCAACCCTTTTATCATTCTAGTTGCCCTAAGGGAGGTGGTGGGTTGCCATCGCCTGCCTCTGTATAGCAACCCTTGGTGAATGCCCCTCCAAACACTAACCAGGGCCAACCCCTGCTTCACTTCTGTGGTCTGATAAGATCAGGCTAGCCTGGGCTATCCAGGACAGGGTTTGGGTGCTCTAGACTCCTTATAAAACAGCATTTGTGACAGAATTATTTTGTAGTTTACAGCATCTAAAAATAAAAGAAAATGGAATATAGTCATTTATTTTTGTTTGCTTGCTTGGTTTCTAGTCCGGCTTTCTCCACATGTGACCCAAGCAGGGGTAAAAGTAATTTAAGAAGCAATCCTAAGAAGGCCAGCTCAGAAGTCTGTCTCAGGGGGCTTGAAGCAGCAGGTGGAAGGTACTATTGGCCACTTTCTTGCCAGTGCCAGTACTTTCACCCTGGAACCAAGGCAAATTACAAACCAAAACAAACAAGTAACGATAATAAAAATCAAGGCAAAATAACACAAAACTCACCATTTGGTAACAATACTGATCTCTACCAAAACCCACCCAACTGCCACATAAATTGCTTGACTGAAGAGCTCAACTTTGCAAAGTTTTTTAATGCTATGGCCAATCCAATGTATCTTAAAGATGGGGTCCCTGAGACATCCTGCTTGCGGTGGGGGTGGGGCAATGTTTTTCAGTGCTACCAAGACTTTGCTTCATTTGTGCACATTTTTTGAAAGGGACATTTTAAAACCAGATAATATTTATTAGCTGCATACTCTGCTCTATTTTAACATAACTGTTTAAACCTCTATGGCCATGCTTATCCTATTAAATTTCCAAACAGAATTGAAGAGAATGTTATGTTGTGTGTCTGGTTATGATTGTAAATCTTGATTTTCTTTCTAAAACTAGCTAAGGGTTCTTAAAGGGTAACAAAAGAAAACACACACACAGCATAACTGACCTAACAACATTGGATCTTACAAGCATCCTAAATAAGCACACCAAAAATTGCTACATAATATATATATGCTGCATTCAACATCACTATGAAGCAATCAGGTTTCTGTTCTTTAAGACTCTTAAATCATGTACAAGAGTTGTACTTCTGGGGCAATATAATTGTATTGAATTTGGACTCCACACCTCTTTACACCTGCATTGTATTGTAAGGAAGCATCTATTTGTTTTGAAAAGGAAGGGGAGGGGGGGAGGAAGGAAGGAAGGACAGACACCTATTTTCAGCTTTTTCTTTTAGAGTCTACCTCATTCCCTAATTCTGGCTGCAACTGAAAGGAGAATCATTTCACAGCATTGCAAGGTGCTGCAAAGCAGCACTCAAGAATGACAATGCAAAAAAGGCACGCAACTGACGCGTATTGCACAACTTCTTCTCCCATTGTACTGTAGTCACACACAGTGAAACCATACATTAAGAGAAACATAAGGATGCCATCAAAAACAGCAACCTTGTGTCAAGTTCCCCCTCAAGGTTATAGAACTAAAGAGACAAGGCTACACAGGTAAGAGAGGAAACAGACCTCAAAAACTCTACAGGACAAAGGAAATTGACATAATTACTGGGTGGCATGTCCACACTCCTCCTGGGTTTGCCAATGTTCATAGGGGCCCTGGAGATCTCACAGAATTGCAACTGATCTGAGACTACAGAGATCAGTTCCACTTTTGAACATGGCTGCTCTACGGTATTTATACCTTACTGAGGTACCTCTATTTCCCAAACTCTGTCTTCCTGAGGTTCCACCCCATATCTCTAGGGATACAGAGTAGACTCTTCTGTTGTCAGCAGAGACCTACTACATAGTGTGGGGGCAGGGTTCTTGTAATATGGGGTTTCTATCTCTTTTCTGCCAATCATAATGATAGGCATCAACCTAGTAAAATAACTATAATGACTAAGCTGGCTCTGTATATTCTGCTCTTAAATAGGAAAGAATGTGATTTGTTTCAGTTCCTTGAGTATGTCATGAAATTATTATTGGCTAACTCTGAGTAAATGAATTTCTGTGTGACCATAGTTAGAAGGCATTAGCCTCAATGTTTTTTTCATGATTACAAAAATACAAAACAAAAACAGGTTAACGTTTGCTGTACTAATGAAAGATCTTACTGGATTACAAATATGCACACACAGACACACACAACTTGATGATCCTTGGCTTTGCCTGTATCAAAACAGCTTTTAAAAAGTCAAACTCAGCCCACCCCTACTCACCCAAGATTTTAAAAGCAGCTTATGACTTTACTTAAAATAATAAAGAAACTGGATGTCAAGTTAAAAATTAAAACAAACGGTGTAACTCCAGCTTCAGGCTGAATAGCTTTGTCATATTTCATCCCTTCATTTTAATTCCATGCTAACCAAAGCACAGAAATGTTTACCTTTGTGTGATGTTTAATTCCCTAAAATTTATGTGGAATCATGTACAGATGCTCTGGAAACCAGCCTGGAAAAGCATGGTATTTTAATTGATCCCAGAATCTCTTTCCTCACAGGCCCCTGCTGTTCTGAAGTCGGCCACTTGTTCCAAAGATTCTCAGCATGGTTGCTTAGCCACCAGCAAAGAGCCTATCAAGGTGCAGATATGCTAGGAAAGGAAGTAACAAATCAGGGTTTTTTTTAAAAAAACCCTCTTTGTAAACACCAGAAAATCAGAATATATTATGAAATCTCATTAGAGCAAAGCATATTACATCCCCTGCATTGTAACGTATGAGTAGTGGCTTATAGCTAGAAATTATAAACCACTAGGCACAATGTAAGGAAGCAATTTAGAGATTTCATTGAAAACACACTCTGATCTGAAAACAGCAATTATCTCATTTGTACTCATCTATTTCTTATCAACTATTAACAATTTCCATGTTTTCTTTATATCTGAACGCTCAGCCATGGGCCACACAGGATATGAAGAGGTAGGGGGGGAGCAGGTGTTTCTTGATGTGTTTATAATGCAAGAAATAACACGTTTGCTACATAGAGGTGGATCCAGCACAGCATTTTCATGGGCAGGATTTACACTTCTGGAGAGTGGCTTTCTCCCCAGCTTCCTCCCACTTTGGTCCACCATGTCCCCAAAATACTGTTCCTGGTGGTACCCTGATTCCCAGGAAGAGCATGGGAAGTACTTTCATGTGGCAGCAGGAGGGTGGAAGCAAGAAAGTCTCTCTCCATGGCAGAAAGCTTTCTGTCCATGGAAATACCCTGCTGGATCCAAGCCAGACCTTACATTTATTTACATAGGATATTTCTATGCCACCTCTTCAGAGTCCTGCTTGAGGCAGCACAAAAACTTCCCATAAAACAGATGTTCTACTCTGAGTATTCTTTTAACTCCCCATGGTATGCTGCTGTGGTACTAAGCACCTAATTTGATTTTAGCTTTGAAGAAAAATATAGATTAATATGATACCAAGGGTGGTTTATTCTTGGACTTTTATATTTCCTCCTTCATTCCTTCAAGTATGGAGAGATGATTGAAATCTTCCTGGTTATGAAGTCCTAAAAAAAAAAAAATAATAAAATAAAAAAATGAAGTCCTCAGTCTAAGCACAGCTTGTTGTGACATTCAGACTGAGAAACTTTACCAACTTGTGGTTTGTTTCTCATATAAAAACTGAGAGTTTAAACCATAGTTCATTAGTTCTTTATAATCCCAGTTTGTGAGCAGGAAACTAATTCCATTTTTTATATATATATATATATATATATATTTTAAAGGGATACAGAAAGAAAAAAAGAATAGGGAAAAACACATAGGAAATATAATTACCAAAAACATAATGTAATGTAAGGGCAATTTTACAGATATTAAGGACTTTCCTTTATCAGAATACATATGTATATATACAATTACCCCCACACACCAAGCAGGCCACATGCTGGATCTTATCTTTGCATTGGGGACTATGGTGGACTGGATTACTGCAAACGCAGTACCATGGTCAGTCCACCTGGCCTTGAAGGCCCACCTAAGTATCTCTAAACCCTCCCTGTTTAGGCGGCGAGCAGATTTATACTCACCCATGGAGTCAAATGTGCCTTAATAGGTTCCAGGAAGCTCTGCGGGATCCAATTCCCTCTGGCAACCCATTGGATGTACTGGTGGAAGACTGCAATCCTGTCTCTCTGAAGCCATCAACAAAATTGCTCCCCAGCATCCTCTTTGCTCCCATACCAAACTAGCTCTGTGGTATACCCTGGAGCTATGGCAGATGAAACAGGAGCTAAGATGGCTAGACAGAGAGTGGTGATAAGCTTGCGATGAAGCCACAAGAGCATCCTATAGGTTGTTTATGAGAACCTATGAGATTGCAGTGAAAGCTGCAAATAAGGGTTTCTACATGACCTCCATTGCATCTGCTAGCTCTTGCCCAGCCCAATTATTTAGAATTATTCAGTCATTGACTAATTTGCCACAGGGCATTCCAAATGCTAGGAAATTAGCAATTGGCTGTGAGGCATTTGCAAGTTATTTTGCAGACAAAGTCTTGTCACTCTGCTGCGACCTCCTGACCACATTTGATACAATAAAAGAACTGGCAGCCCATTGGCTATCTTCGGGTCCAATTCTGGACCATTTCAGTCTTCCCTCCCAGCATGAAGTTGACAAGACTCTGGCAGTTGTGAAGCCTACCACCTCTCCTGTGCTGGGTCTGGTCAGTCGCCACAGATACACTTCACTGAAAGCTGGATATACAGTCCAAAAGCAAGCCAAGAAACAGAGCCTAGGGTCAGAATGCCGGGAAATCAGTCAGAGTTTTCAAGAGCAAGAAGCGGAGGCCAGCACCTGGGGCAAGGTCCAAGATCACACAGTTGCATCCACACTGAGTCAGGTGAGTGTGGTTGCTTATGACAGAGCTTCCCTTCCCTGGGAGGTGATCTGCAAAGACTCACAGCCCCTCACATTGCCTTTGCCACAGCAGAAGTCTGGCACTCCTTCTCTCTTGCACATTCAGACATTGGCATGCCCTGCATCTGGGACATTCAAGTGAGCTAGGTGGGGATTCTGGCCTCAAGGTATCTCCAGCTAGAGGTGCTGGGCCAGGCTCTGGACCAGACTCTCCCTCTGACTGCATCTCAGGCTCTTTGCCTTGCTGCCCCTCCTGCACAGATGCTGGGGCCTCTTCTCCCTCAGGTGCTGGTAAAGGTTCCTCTTCTGGGCTGACTCCAGAGGAGACTGGGTTGCTCCATGCTACTTCCTCATCTAAGGAATAGTCAGCCTCAGTGGAACCAGGACTCATGACACCTGCCTATCTTGGCTAGTTAAAGCTTGTGGTGATGAGATGTGGATCCCCCTGAGGGAGATTATCAACTTATCCCTTTCAACAGAGACCTTCCTGGGGAGATTGAAGGAGGTGGTGGTTTGTCCTCTCCTAAAAGATCTTCTTTGGACAATATGGTCCTCAATAATTACTACTCAGTGTATAATCTACTGTTCCTGGGTAAGGTAATAGAGAGGGCATTGGCAACATAGCTCCAGACTTTCTTGGAGGATGCTAAGATCCTGGTCCCCTGCAGTCCGGCTTTTGCTCCACCTATGGGATGGAGACAGTGTTGGTTGCCCTGGTAGATGACCTCCAGAGACTCCTGGATCAAGGCTAATTGGCGCTGCTGATACTTCTTGATTTGTCAGCAGCATTTGACATGGTTGGACATGATGTGTTAACCCACTGCTTCACCAACACTGTGATATGAGGGCTTGCCTTGCAGTGGCTGACCTCCTTCCTCCAAGGTTGAGGACAGAGGGTGGCACTTGTGGGGAGCTATCCCAGTGACACCCACTGGAATGTGGTGTGCTGCAGGGAGCAACTCTCTCCCCTATGCTATTCAATATCTATATGCACCCCCTTGCCGAGATTATCTGGAGTTATGGGCTGGGGTGTCACCAGTATGCAGATGACACCCAGCTCTATCTACTGATGGATGGCCATCCAGATATGGCCCCTGGAGAGCTGGAGGAGGCGTTACAGGCCATGGCTAGATGGTTATGTTAGAGCTGACTGAAGCTAAATCCATCTAAGACAGAGGTCCTGTACCTGAGTTGTGGGGGACTGGGACAGGGATCAGGCTCCCAGCCTTCAACAGGGTCCCATTGGTCCTGACATTGGGGGTGAAGAGCCTGGGGGTGCTCCTGCATGCCCCCGTTTCTATGGAGGCCCAGGTCACTGCCACTGCCAGGTCTGCCTTTTTTCATCTGTGGCAGATCAGGCAATTGACCCCATATCTCACCTCCCAAGACTTAGCTACAGTAATCCATGCAATGGTCACTTCCAGACTGGATTACTGTAACTCTCTCTACATGGAGCTGCCCTTGACTCTGCTCTGGAAGTTGCAGCTAGTGCAGAACACGGCACCACAGGTGTTGACAGCAACGCCTGTGCAGGTGGACATCCATCTGTGCTGGCTGATGATCCCTCCAGAGCTGCTTGGTCATTTAAACCTGTTGATCAGAGGGAAGGCTGAAGGCAAAGTTTCTAGCTCAATGCCAGCATTAGTGTAAGAGGGGAAGCGCTCCCTTCCCCCTTTTTCTCCAACCATAATAATCTTTCCCATTTTTGGATGCTGGCTCTTCTTTCACCTTAAACACCAGAAGCCCAAGGTACTGGATTGCTGTGGCCAAAGCTATAAAGTTCATTTTATTTAGAAAGGCACTCCAGTAAGCCTTCCAGCTGCCGCCTTCCCCTGGCCACACATGTGGTGGAAGTGAGCATGCAAAGGGTCCTTTAGAGTCCACTTAATGGGCTCAGACTGGAGGAACTCTGCATAGGGTTGCACTGTCAGTTTCACAATATTGGGAGTGTTGTAGACTGTTTATTATTTTGGAGATGGTGGTGGGCACTTTGTGTGGGGCACTATAAAGATACAAGAGCACTGTAGGAATACTGACAAGGAATATGGTCATCACTGAAAACTGCAGAGTGTATATTATTATCACTTGTCTTTCAGATAATGTCCTAGAGATGGTCTACAGTCAGATAATAAAAACAACAATTTATAATGAATGGATCTGGATGATTAAATGTCCCAAGCTTGACTGCTTGTGGCCAGTTGGCATCTTGGCTGGTGCATAACTTTACATAGTTTCAGTTGGTCAGCCATGCCGGTCTGAAGCAGTAGAACAAATTTAGAGTCCAGTGGCACCTTTAAGACCAACAAAGGTTTATTCAAGGTATGAGCTTTTGTGTGCATGCACACTTTATTTGTATTTGCAAAAGTGTGCGTGCACATGAAAGCTCATACCTTCTCCATCAACACGGAGGGCATCCATCCAGACCCAGACAAGGTGTGCACCATCATCGACGCCCCCGCACTAACCTCCAAGCCAGAACTCCAGGCCTTCTTGGGGCTTCTGAACTTCTATCACTCCTTCCTGCCCCACAAAGCTGTGATTGCAGAACCCCTTCACCACATCCTTGACAGGAAGGCCCTGTGGGTCTGGGGCCAGAAACAAGCTGCCATGCTCCGGGTCATCAAGGAGCTGCTCACCTCTAATGCTGTCCTGGCCCACTTTGATGAGGTGCTGCCTGCCATCCTTGCCTGTGATGCTTCCCTATAGGGGGTAGGAGCTATCCTTGGACATCAGCTACCAGCTGGCTGGGAGGTCCCCGTGGCATACTACTCCCACACCTTGTCTTCGGCCAAGCGCTACTATGCACAAATTAACAAGGAGGCACTGGCTATGGTGGCAGGGGTGAAGAAATTCCACAACTACTCAATGGGTGGCTGTTCACCATCATAACAGACCACAACCCCCTGCTGGGCCAGCTGGCTCCGGATCACCAGACCCCCCCAGGTGCTTTCACCCTGAGTGCTGCAATGGTCAATCTTCTTGGCAGGATCCCAGTACGCATTCCTCCACTGCCCAGGGCAGGCTATGGGCCATGCTGATGCCCTCAGCCACCTGTCACTCCTCTCCTGCGATCCCAACCCTGCTCCCACACACCAAATCCTGCTCATGGAGGAACTTCCCGACCACCCTCTGCAGGTAACCGATGTGTCCCACCACACAGGACCATGTCCTCTCCCATGTTTTGGACTGGATGGGGAGGGACTGGCTCACCAGTTCGGTAGGTCTGGAATTTGCAGCTTTCTCCTCCCGCTGGGATGAGTTATCAGCCCACAAGGGTTGCCTATTGTGGGGGAGCCGGGTGGTGGTGCCTGCTCCTTTGTGCCAGCAAGTGCTACCGGCTCTGCATGAGAGGCACCCTGGAATTGTGCAGATGAAAGTGCTGGCCAGGCATGGACAGTTAAATAGTGGCCTGTGTCAAGCGCTGCCAGGTCTATCAAGAAACCTGACCAGAACCTCCCAGGGCACCAGTGCAGCAGTGGGAATCCACCCACAAACCATGGTCCTGGTTACACCTGGACTTTGCTGGCCCTTTCCACGGGGAAATATTCTTCCTTTTGGTGGACTCATACACCAAATGGTTGGAGGTGGTGGCAGTCGCCTCCACCTCCTCCAAGGCAGTGATCCAGGCCCTCCAGTGGATTTTCAGCACACACGGTCTACCCAACGCAGTTGTGATGGACAATGGAACAGCCTTCACTTTGGGGGAGTTCCAGGAATTTATGGGCCACTACCTCATCAGACATATCTGTTCTGCTCCCTTTCACCTGGCCACCAATGGGTAAGTGGAGAGGATGGTGCAAACCATGAAGGAGTCCCTCCAGCAAATTGTCCATGGAGACTGGGTCCATAGACTCTTGCTTTCCTTTTTGGCCACCGAGTGACCCTGAGCACCACCACTGGCCACAGCCCCATGGAACTCCTCATGGGCAGGTGCCTAACTACCCAACTGGACCCAGATTGAGCCCTGGAGCACTGCCCATCTCCAGAGAGCCAAGAGATGCCCAGAGGATTTTCCCCCGGCGACTCCATCTACACAAGGAACTTTTCCAGTGGTCCTGCCTGGATTCCCACCGATGTCATCTGAGTTACCAGGCATGAGTTACCATGCCTGCATTTCCTACGAGGTGCCTACCAATGATGGTCAGGTCCTTTGTAGGCACATAGACCAGCTCCACTGCCATCTCCTCCCAGCTGAAGCAGAGTTGCTGTCAGCAGTCTCAGAAGATTGCAACATGGAGCTGCCATGGCCACAGGAACCAGAGCCCGTGAAGGAGCTTCCAGCTGGCAACGAGCAACCAAATGGACCAGCAGGTGCAGCACCTGAGCATTCAGCCATGGACTGTCCCAACATCACGCCAACGCTGCTACCATCTGCCAGCACCACACTAGCAACATCAGACCCAAGTCCAGAGACTGTGACCCCTCTGATAGTAGTGCGATGTTCAACCCATGAACAATGCAAACCAGCCTACTTAAGAGACTTTGTCTGTTAAGGAGCTTTTGAATTTAGGTGGGAGGGGTGTTGTGTACTGAGCCTAAAGCCATTCCTCAAGCTGTACCTAGAATGGGTTGGGCTTGCTTCTCTAAAACAATAGCTTGCCTGGATCCAGGAACTAACCAATAGATAAGCAGTGTAATGTAAATAACCTATCACTGGGAGTGTGTGTGTGTTGGGGGTGGTATTTGCAGGCTTTATAAGCAGGGCTCAAGCCCTACTAGCTTGTCTTTTAGTTTGCTGAAATCACTTAATAAACCAGAGCTGATCACGGCAATGCATCTAGAACCCAATATTTAACAGGTGTTCTGCAAGTAATATAACCTTATCTTTGGTTTAAAAAGGAGATGTCTCAGTTAGAGAAACATTTAGGAAAGGGATTTCCTCTGCCTGCCTTGACATGGCAGCAATTATTGTTGGAGTCAGGTGGGTAGCCATGTTGGCCTGAAGCAATATAACAAAGTTTGAGCCAGTGGCACCTTTAAGACCAGCAAAGTTTCATTTGAAGGAGGAGGAGATTGGATTTATACCCTGTCCTTCACTACCCAAAAGAGTCTCAGAGCAGCTTATGGTCTCCTTTCCCTTCCCCTCCCCACAACAGACACCCTGTGGGGTAGATGGAGCTAGTGAGAGAATAGGTCTGAAAGAACTTGTAACTGACCCAAGGTAACTGACAGTAAGGGCCTAAAACCCAGAGTGGAGCCTGGGCCAAACCAAACATAATTTAACAGCAATCTGAAGCCTCTTCCAGTTTATTTTAGTGTAGGATTTCCTTCTTTCCAATATGTTTCCAATAGACTTGTCTCAAGCATTTTGTGACCCCAAGTGCCCTCCTCCCATGTCACCAAGGCAAGCTCCAGAGACAGCTTCTTTTGGACCCAGGAGACAGTGACACAGCTGATGATAAGTACAAACCAAACCCATCGCTGCTTCTTATGCCACTGTCCTCCAATGATCTGGCATACCAAACAGCCATGGTTTCTTTGAGTGGTGAGTCAGCCCTGGATTCCAACACAATTAGGCTTGATTAGATGTCCATCTCTCATTCACTCTGGTGAAAAGAGGGAGAAACCCCTTTTCAGAGGATCTTTCGGTGCTCACTGGCCCTCCTCCTCACTACACCTGACATATATGCTGTGCAAGTCTTTGCATGAGCCCTATATTCATATACCTTGTAGATTATTTGAGTATGAACTTGAAAAATTGATGGCAAGGTCTGCACTGGAATCAACACTTATTAGGTTACGCATGTTGACTTCTATGCAGATAGCATGTGACCTGCTGCACATGGTGGGGAGGCACGATGAAGAGGCTGGCCCAGCAAAAATAATTGCTCCCACATGTATATATTTGTACATGTGTGACTACATACATTTGGCTATAGATAACTGTGAAAGGAAGAAATACAAGAACAGGGGTATTGTAGAGAAAGCTGATATAAGACTATGGTAAATGGCTTGCTTTGTTGCTTCTGGCTCTCTAACCTGAGATACATCTTCTTTCCCTGGAGACCTGAGAAAAAGGCTATAACCTAAAAGTTCAATCACAAGAGATGCAGTAACCCTGCCTTTAAAGAAAGAGTTATGTATGCACAAAAAACCTATCATAACTAAGGCATTTTTAATACCTGATTCCAAAATGTCTGTTATAAGAGATTCTCTGTTTCCAGAGTAAACCTGATGTTAAACTTGATTCATTTCACATTTTCAGTTCAAGCATAAGGTAAAATCCAGCCAGCTATAAGCACCATTAAGAATGATTGTGGTTTCAGCAGTAACTCCTCTCTCAATGGGGATCTGGATTCTTTACATCTTGGTTTCCTACAACCAACTCAATGTATGTGTTTTGGATGGACTCCATTACATCTTTGCATCTTGATTCTCTCTCTCGCTGTGGGTCAGGTTAGGCAAAAAGGAGATCACACATATCTCATCTTTAAAGACTAACTTCCATGTTTTCAGAACTGTGATTCAGGTCTGGGCTGCAACGGGAGAGGACAGGGGATTTATTCATTCACCCCTGATGGGCTTGCCTCTTGAAACTGCCTCTCCCCACTCTTGTTAACCTTGAGAGAAGAAAGATGGGCACCAATCCTTTTTGGCTCTGATCTGAATGGGAGCCCATGCACCTGAAATTAATTTTTTAAAGACTGTGCAAAGATCCATTCACACATCTTCTAGGGTCTTTGGCTGTATTGACCTGACATGTATTTTCAGACTTATGTGTTGTATCTCACAGAAGGTTTCCATTTGTTTAGCAGTTCTTGTGCAAGCAGGAGTGCTAAAATTAGCGCTTGCTGTTTATTCTAAGTGCAGATGATTGCATCCCTATTATATCATGGGTGTGTACAAGACTTTTTTTGTCATCAAGTTGCAGCTGAGCTGATTT
This sequence comes from Gekko gecko, assembly GCA_029375565.1. Lineage (NCBI taxonomy): Eukaryota > Metazoa > Chordata > Lepidosauria > Squamata > Gekkonidae > Gekko > Gekko gecko. The sequence continues at coordinate 135,882,260 of JAPDNY010000003.1, read as the reverse complement.
ATGGCAATCCCGTAGGGTTTTCAAGACAACAGACATCAGAGGTGGTTTGTCTTTGCCTGCCTCTGTGTAGTGACCCTGGTATTCCTTGGTGGTCCCCATTCAAATACTAACTAGGACCGACGCTGTGTAGCTTCAGAGATCTGATGAGATCAGTCTAGCCTGAGCTATCCAGATTAGGGCACACAAGGCATCGGATGAGGTATTTCTTCTGATACAACTTCAAAAGTTAACTAAATAAAATCATGTGTGCAGTCTGTTGCACATTTAATTGCTCCATATGCCTGTTAGTATTTTGTTCAAAATTATACTGAAGTGCTACATGTTTCTGCCATCCTTATTCATGTGCAAGTGGAAATGCACTAAGTACATTATCTTTCCTGCTCATGCTTCACTGGATCCAGACCTAGATCTCTTATTTGAGAGTCGTTTCTGCTGGAAGGGGAAAGGAACAAGTGAAGGGTGGGCACGCCTAAAACAGGAGCTCTTCTGTCTTCCAACAAGACAGAAACATGCTAGGGGATTTAAGAAGCCAATGTGGATGAACAGAGAACTCCATGATGAGCTAAGGAGGAAAAAGTTTGAGAAATGGAGGGAGGAACATACCTCTAAAGAATATTATCTGAGGGTTGCTAAGCTCTGTAGGTCAGCCATCAGAGAGGCCAAAGCTCAGAGTGAGCTGAGGCTGGCCAAGGAGGCTTCCCACAAGAAGAAAAGCTAATTTAGCTATATGAGGAACAAACACAAGGTGAAAAGGTCATCGGTCCCCTGCTGGATGAAAATGGAGAACCTCTGACCAAGGCTAAAGAAGAGAGAAGAGATTAGATTTATACCCCGCCCTTCATTACACAAAGGAGTCTCAGAGCAATTTACAATCCTTTTCCCTTCCCCTGTCCAAAACAAACACCCTGTGAGGTAGGTGGGTCTGAGACAGCTCTCTCGAGAACTGTCCTTGAGAGAACAGCTCTGAAAGAATGCGTGACTGACCCAAGGTCACACCAGTAGCTGTATGTGCAGGAGAGGGGAATCCAACCCAGTTCTCCCAGATTAGAGTCTGCTCTTCTAACTACTACACCAACCTGGCTAAATTGGAGCAGCATTTCCTCACCTCCCATCCATTAATACCCCCCTTGCACTTGAAATTTATCAATGACATTTTCATCATTTGGAAAGAAGCACTGGAGAAATTTCACCAGGCCTTCAGCAGCTTCCACCCTACCATCTACCTGACTATGAACCAATCTCCGTTGTACAAATACATAAAGTTTCCCTTGCTCGAAAGCCAGTCGAATCCGACTCTAGGGTTGCGGTGCTCATCTCCGTTTCAAAGCCGAAGAGCCAGCGCTGTCCGAAGACGTTTCCGTGGTCATGTGGCCGGCATGACTAAACACCAAGGCGCACGGAACGTTGTTACCTTCCCACCTAAGTGGTACCTATTTATCTACTTGCAATTTCTTGCTTTCGAACTGCTAGGTTGGCAGGAGCTGGAACTAGAGATGGGAGCTCACTCCGTCATGCGGCACTCTCGGGTCTCGAACTGCTGAACTACTGACCTTCCACAGCCTGCAGTTCAGCGTCTTAACCACTTGAGCCACCGCAGCTCCTGTACAAATACATAAGGGAAACTTAAAAACCACCTTGAGAACCAGGTTGATGTAGTGGATAAGAGCAGTGGGCTCTAATCTGGAGAACCAGGTTTGTTTCCCCACTCCTCCACATGAAGCCAGCTGGGTGACTTTGGTTCAGTCACAGTTCTCTCAAGAGCAGTTCTCTCAGAGCTTTCTCAGCCTCACCTACCTCACAGGGTGTCTGTTGTGGGCAGGGGAAGGGAAAGGAGTTTGTAAGCTGCTCTGAATGACGGGGCAAGGTATAAATCCAATCTCTTCCTCCTCCTCCTTCTCCTCCTCTTCCTTCTTCCTATTGATCCATCATCTGCAGCTCTACACTTAGCATCTGTTCTGGTCCCTCAGACAGAGATTCTCACTTACCTGATGTAGTAAGGAAAATAAACACAGTCAGAATGATACCAAGAGGTAACTTGCTACAAGATAGGCATTACTGTCCTGGGACTCCTGAATGCTTTCCTAGCTGATGTTCTAAATCTAAGCAACAAAAGAATGCCCCTCCTTCCCATCTCCTCTACCCCAGTCAGCTTTATTCATTGCTGCAGGTACTGTGTCTGGTTGTGGTGACTAGGCAGGCAACCAGCAAGCTTACCAAAAGCTGAGCATGCAGGAAAGAGAACCCTTCTCCCACTTCAGTTCCTCAGAAACTAATGCCACTCAGGAATGTGGATTTGACCAAAACTACATCTGAGGCATTTGGTGATGGAGGGGAAAGAAGGAGAGGAAGGGAGGAAGATAAACCCTTCTGTCGGCTGGCTAAATGGCTGGCTGGAAGGCCAAGTACCAGTCTACCACAGTCAGCCACGAACAGCTGGATAAGAGGTGTTTAGAGGGCACAGAGGAGCACACAGAAGACTGGAGGAATTGTTGGGGTGATCTTAGAGAAGCTTGTTATGCTCTCAGTGTTGTCATCAGGAGAAGCATCACATTTCTGAGTCATTCTGAACCCAGAATTGGACTCAAAAGGAACTTAAGAAAGTAAACAGAAACACAGAAACAGAGACCTACAAGGGATCCTGGGTGTCATCTAGTCCAACCTCCTGCACAATGCAAGAAATTCACAGGTACCTCTCCACCCCCACTCCCTCAGCCCAGCTCTCTGCCCAGAAAAAAGAAACTAGGGCCCCGGTTATACGGGCCAGAAAACACGGGGGGGGGGAGGCGTGGCAGTTCGCCCTGGAGCAAAATAAGGCACGGTAGCCCGATCACATGGACCACCGGGTTGCCATGCTTCAGCGCCGAACGCCAATCACACAGCACTGCTGCAGCATGGCAAAAAAGCAGTGCAGCAGAGCATGCAAGCCGTGCTGTAGCAAAGGGCGCATGTGCCGTGGGGGGGCCGCTGTCAGTGTCTTGCATGTGCACATGCGTCATTCAGCATTGGTGTGCATCCCATGGAAACTTACAACATCTGGAAACCACAGGACATGGGCAGGTGTTGGAAGCAGCGGGATACTGGCACTCCCGCGATCAGACGCCAGCCTTTGCCCGGGGGATTCCAGAAACTAGTGCTTCGACCCTAGTAGTTTTTTACTCCACATTTTCCACGGGAAGCCGTGGGTTGGCCACGGGAGTGCTACACCTCCCAGATGTGCTGGTATGATCATGCACGGAAAGTCCACAGGGCTACCGTGCCTTCAGCGGGGCAAATGCTCTATCTGAATGGGGCCTAGGTTTAACAAACAAAAAACAGATCCAATTTGAATTCAAGAGGGTGAGCCCATCTCAAGTATGTCATTTTCTAGCTGTTTCCTCTATGTTTATTTACAAATAGATATCGATATAATTAATACTGGAAGCAACCATTTAAAAACCTACTTACATTATTTTGTTACATTATTACACTTCTGTCCTGGTCTTTGTCCAGGAGGCTCTGGAAGGCACATACATTGTTCCTCATTCATATTATCCTCACAACACCCCTTGTCAGGCAGTGAGTGGCACAGGAGCACACAGTGAACTTCACGACTGAGCAGTAGTGTCTGCAAGGGCATCCTGCTCTTTGGGTGGCCTTGTTACATCATGAGATGCAGAACTGAGAATCAGGAGTAATCCAGGATTTGGGTAAAGATTTGTCTGTCTCATGGGCAAGGGCGGAGGGGAGAAGACTCAAAGTGTGGAAACTGGATTAATCACATGAACACACATCACGGATTACTTCCTATATGTGGTGGAAAGTATACATGCCACAAATGTCACTGCATGTAGTCATTTACTGGGCCCTTCAGGATACAAAACAGGTGTTATCACTGAGGTGAGGTGAAGGAGGTTATTAATCCTCATGAACACATATCATGAACTGCTGGATCACCAAGGCTAAAGCAGCAATCCCACACTGATTTGCTGTCATGTAAATCACATGGAAACTCAATGAGATTCTTATATTTGGATTATTCTAGATAAAACTGGAGTGCAAGCCTCAGTGGTTTTGATGAAGTTTGTTTCCTAATGAGATTGCCACTGTTCTTTATGTCTTCTTTCAAAAATAAATTTTACTTGTCGTATTCCAATGTTTGGAGGGAAAACAGATGCTTAAGCTTCTGGGAATGTCCTGCCTAGATTAGTGATCCCCATCATTCTGTCCACGAATGCCATGGTGCCCACCAATGTGTCCCCTGGTGCCCATTCCCTTATTCTTCAAAGACCCAATACTGCCTTCTTCTCCTCATTGGAGCTGGAGGGGCTTCAGAACATCCCAGGTCATATCACCTTTGGGTCTGCAGGGAATGCCCATTGGGAAACAGCTGTCTGTATCATAGGAGGATTACCAATTACCAACATTTGGTAATTGACCTTCCCATGGTCACCATTTTTGAGTGATGCCATTATCCCTTCTCAAAATTCTTCAAGTGCCCATAGCCTCAACAGGGTTTGAGAAGACCTCTGCTCTACAGAAAGAAGGTTATGCAAAGACTTTATTAATTTGATTACAAATTCCCAAATACAAAACTATCACGAAATTGTAAGCAAGATTTAAAAGCAAAAACTTAACACATGAGCAGTTTTCCTACTCATAGTATGTCTCAGTTAGCAAGATGCATTTGAGGTAATGTTTCTGTATATTGTTACAGTTCTGGACATTAGTACATCTTGGGTCTGGATTTTGGAAAATGTCATTGTAGATGTCTAGCCATTTCAACACATTCCCCAGCAGAAAATCCCTAGGAACTAGAGATGCATTTGATTGTCATTGCATTTAATTATTTCTTTTTCAAGAGTTACCTAAACAACCTGCTTCCTTGATTAAAAGGATTTCAATCAAACAAGAAATCAGACTCTTTTCTTCATTTAAAGAATTCAATATATCTATTATACTGAGCTCATTACATTTGAAATGCCAAAACTAAGGATAAACAAGAAAGAATGTTCACAGGGATTGCACTTTTGGGGAAAATCTGCAAGGCTTTACTTCATATTTTTTCTTTCTATTTGAACAAAGTCTCTCCCCTTTCTCTGCCTCATGCTAGTATCCCCAGAGGACTAGATCCACTTGTTTTCCTCTTTGTCATTATTAAACAGGATTTTGCCTCCTGCTTCATTGTGAACAGGCAAAGGGGTGACATATTGGTGCCTAACCTGAACTTTCCTTTGTGGTTAAAAAAAGGTGGGGGGGAGGGATTTCTCTCGCTGACAGCATGCTCTACAAGGATAGACTTTACTTGTTTTACCATACATTTTCTTTTGAAAATCCTCCAAGGGCCTTCACCATATGTTCTGCTTGCATTTATACTGCTTGGTTAATTTAACCCATTAGAGTCTCATAACAGCCTTAAGAAAACATTTCATATATGCTGCTGGCTGGTAAATCAAATTCTATAAAACGTTAATAAATTCCTAGAATTAAGACACCCATTTGAAGCTTGCTATTATAATTTTGAGAGAGCGGAGTCCAGAAACCAGAAACAAAAACAAATCATTACAATATTACTTCAGTTCTCAGAACCACTAACAGTCCACAGTCCATTAGAGACTCCGCCACTTCAATTATCTCAGCAGGTGTTCTCAAGTTAATGATGTCCTTCACCAGTCTCTGAGTTTAATCTGAGATCATCTGATTCAACCCTAGAACATATCTGGAATGAGGTCTCAGTCTTAAAGCATGAATACATCAGATACAGAATTCCACCCCCACACTCCAGTCAACTCCTATACAGAGGAACAGGGATATTGCTAATGTTTCAAAGGTTTTGCCTCTATTCAGCATGGAATTTACACAAAAAATCAGATCCCATGGATGCAGAAGGGTACAAGGCTAATGAACTAGGGCTGCCAGCTCAGGGTTGGGAAATACCAGGAGATTTGGGGCTGGAGCCTGGGGAAGACAGAATTTGGGGAAGGGAGGGACCTCAGCATGGTATAATGCCATAGAGGTCACCCTCCATCCATTTTCTCCAGGGGAACTGATCTTGAGCGTGTGGAGATCAACTCTAATAGCAGGAAATCTCCAGGTGTTACCTGGAGGTTGGCAACCCTATAATGAACCCTGCACCGAGCACTCTGGAATATGCATGCAGTGTTGTTGTTTTTGAATTTATTTATTTAAATTTGTATCCCGCCATCCTCGCCAAGGCAGGCTCAGGGCGGCTTACATCATAAAATATAGTACAATTAAAAGTCTATCAGGCATAAAACAAATCAGATAATAACAGTCATTTAAAAATATACCTAAAAGTGCTGAAACATGCAAACATTTGGGGCTCAAAAGGCTGAAGAGAAACACACACTTTGGGTTGCCAGATGCTTGACAGGTCTCACATTTTTGCAGTCAGAGGCAGACAACAAACTTATATCAATCTGGGGATGTGCACCAGAAAAAAAGTATTTTTCAGATCTGGATTTGGGGAAAGGCATAAATACCAGCATTTGGAGGTATTTGGGTCCCACAATACCATTTTGAGATTCAGGTTCAGGATTTTTCTGGGATTATTTGAGTTCCATTATTTCCTGTGGGGGACTGGGGTGGGGTTGCAGTGACTGTTTTTCAACCAAATGACATCAAAATTGCACTACTGCTTGCCCTCTATTACTGCCTGCCAACTGAAGACCACCCAAGTTTCAAGAGAATTAAACCAGAAGATCCAATTCTATAGGCCCCTAAGCAAAGTGTACTAACCATCCTACTTTTCTCTATCATTTTGTGTGTGTAAACCATTATTTACAGGTAACTGTTATTTAAACCTAAGAAGAAATTTCCTTCAGAAAATTAAATTTATCATCCACAGGAACACTCCAAAATTTCACTCAACCACTCCCAAAAAATACCGCAGCTGTAGAATAACTGTAAGAATCAGAACAATGCTAAAAGATAAAAAAAAATTAAAACAACACTTTTAATCTGCAGGAGGCAGTTGGGCAGTATTATTTAGGACTGCATTTGACTAATTTAGTTTTTATTTATTGGCAGTCCTAAAACTGAGATTTTAAATTGTGATCTTTTTGTGTGATTTTTGTAATCATGAAGAAGAAGGAGGAGGAGGAGGAGGAGGAGGAGGAGATTGGATTTATACCCTACCCTTCACTTGGAGTCTCAGAGCAGCTTACAAACTCCTTTCCTTTCCCCTCCTCACAAGACACCCTGTGAGGTAGGTGGTGCTGAGAGAACTCTAACACAAACTGCTCTTTCAGGAACAGCTGTGCCAGAGCTTGTGACTGACCCAAGGTCACATCAGCAGGTGCAAGTGGAGGAGTGGGGAATCAAACCCGGTTCTCCCAGATTAGAGTCCACACACTTAACCACTACACCAAACTGGCTCTCAAGTAAGCTGACTTGAATTCCATGAGGTAGAAAGATGGCTTAATAAACAGATAAATAAACAACCTGGAACCTCCCCCCCCTGCGACCTTTTAAAAATTAAAGTAGAAAGAAGCTAAAATTCAAAAATTTTAAATGAGTCAAGAGAACCCTACAAAATAACACAAACCTTTTAACCCCAAAACCAAACCAAAGAAAGTATTTTTTAAAAGAAACAGAAAGAAAACAAAGGCTCCCTCCTACTAGAAACCACCAGGCCAAAACAAAAACAGGAAAACTTGAAATGAAAATTTAAATAGTATCTTAAAACAAAGTTCAAACCAGTTCTGGCACAAAACAAAGCTGCCAGCAACAGGCAGCTGAATCAAAGGCACAGACAGATCAGACTAGCCAGAAGCACACCAAGCAGCACTCAGAAAAAACTAGCCCTGATGGAGTCAAGTTGCAGCCAGTCCTGCATGATCGGAAAGCTATGGGCTATGAGAGAATTGTCATGCTGTGTCAGACAGTTAGTGTGATTCCATTTGCCTGGAAGAGATGCTTCCCTCACCCTTCCTTCCCATTACCCAGGAAACCTGCTAAAGGGAGGGGGGGACAGACCTGGGATCAATGTTCCCGCTAAGCTGTGGAGTCTTGTGAGCAAAAATTCTACTTTGTGAGCTACTGGCATTGAAGTCGTGAGCAAGTGAATTGGCTACTGCATAAATTAGCTTGCTCTGGAACTGTCCTTCCTGAGCTAAGACAACAAATGTGTGAGCTGGAGGCTAAAAAACTGTGAGCTAGCTCCCACTAACTCAGCTTAGAGGGAACATTGCCTGGGATCCTCAAAATGTCAGCCCTGGATATTCTTGATTATTTCTGGAAATATGTTGGGATCCAGATGCCAGCGTATCAATTTGGATACCCAAATATATCCAAAAAAGAGCAATGAGATGTTTTTCCCCCCATATATATATTTGGACCAGACGTATCTGAGTGTGCATCCCTATATCAATCTATGCATAGCTTTGGGGCTCTCTTGGGTTGGTGGATTAAATTGTGTAGCCCTGCAAATAGGGTAACAGGTGACAAAACTCCCAGCATTTTACAACAAACCTTGCCTGTTCATGCAACACTGAAAATATGACTGGGCATTGCAATTCATTTTTTTTTTTTTGGGGGGGGGGGTGGAAGCGGAATCTTGCTACACACCCTTTCATCTGTGCAGCAACCCTAGACTTCCTTGGAGGTCTCCCATCCAAGAACTAACCGGGAATAACCCTGTTTTAGCTTCTGAGATCTGATGAGATCAGGCTAGCCTGGGTATATTCAGGTACCTTGATGGTATTCAGGATTTAGGGGTTGGGGGGAGATACTGGTTAACTGGATCCTGAACAATCCAGAAATACTCAGATATATACAGGAATATTCAGGGCTGCCACTTTAAGACTCCCAAGTCTGTTTTTTCCTCAAGTTTACAGGACTCCCCAGGCAACAAGAAGGAGGGGGGAGGGAGGCAGTTCTCCCAGGCAATGGGGTCAGACCTTAGGGGGAACAAGAATAGTCTGCCCAATCATGATGATTCTTGTATCCCAACTTGGGTCTCTGAGCATGGGCAAAGAGAATGTCTAGATCTTTTGGTGTGCTGCTGCTGCTGCTCTGGTCTTTACCTTGACAGACTTCCTGTCTGAGAAGACCTTCTCATTCTGTGCCTGCCTGATGGATATCTGGTTTTCTAGTTTGTTTGTTTTGCAATATTATGTCAAGTTTTTCTGTTGTTGGGAGGGAGGGAGCCTTCCTTTCTTTCTGGTTCTTTTGAAAACAGTTTTCCTTGGTTTTGTGCTATATTTTATGCTGTTCTCTTGGCTTGTTTTAGAATTGCTTTGCATTTTTTCTGTTTCGAAACAGTTTTAAATTTTAAAAAAGGTTTATGGGGGGCAAGTTGTTACTATTCTTTAAAAAGCAAGTTGTTACTGTTTTATTTTTTCACATTCTTCTGGTTCCAGTTTTACAATTGTTCATTTATAGCTGTTTTAAATACCTTGCTGTCTTATGTTTGGGGGGAGTGGTTTTGTGGAACTTGAGTGTTCTTCAGGAAGGTTCAGGGTTGTTGTTGTTTTTCTAAAAAAAATGCAAGTTTGGTTTGGCTTGCATTCTCTTGTTTGACATTGGACCTGTTGGACTTACTGGTTCTGTTTGCATTTGAAGGTTTTTTGCCAGCGTTTGGTGTTGTGTTTTTGACTATTGGCTTCTTTTGAATTTTTCCCCATAGGAGACAATGGAGACTAGTAGGATAGCTGGGGGCATCTTGTTCAAGGGTCCATAGAACTGGCCCCATGGTCTAATTCACTTGAAACTTTAGTGTACTGGCTGTATTAGATCTCTCATAATTTTGGTGCCATTTGGTTGAAAAATAGCCATCACATCCCACCTCCAACCTATAGGGAATAACGGAGTCCAAATAATTCCAGAATCCGGGGGGTGGGGGGTGGAACTGAAGCCAAATTCGGACATGATATTGGGGAACCCAAATATTCCAAAATACTAGTGTTTATTTCCTTCTTGAAATATGCATTCCCTAATACTGGGTATTTTCTAGGAACATATCCCTAGATGAACTAGAGGACCTATGATGTCCCTTCCAATGCTAGAACTCTGACTTATGGATACAAATATTTGTAGGTGTACAAGTCCAGAATTCAAGAGTATGTTAACTACAGTGTATTTTAACCCTTTTTGATGACATTATTCACCTTGATTTCACAGATGAAATGCTTTAGTGTACTGATGCCTATAGATTTTCATTCCTAATGTGTTTAACTCTTGCAGCAGATGTTCAGCAATTCATAAAACAGATGTGAAAGCATTTGGACTTAAACCAAGTAGAGTTCCATTGACTCCAATGAAACTAGGCAGCCTTCATCCTAAATAAACTTAATACTCCAGCAGATTTTTTTTTTTGGAGCTGTGATTGATTAATGAAGGCTTAGAATGAATAATAAAGCTCTGATTGAATTGTTAAGACACAACTGAAATTCAAATATTAGATAAAATATTACCATAATACTGGAACCAAACGTGAAATTTCCCAATTAAAGCAAATACCTCTCAAAATGGGCAAAAACTAGCTACAGTAGGAAAACTAAAGGATGTAATGGCTATTGGGTGATTTGGAGTAACTCTTCTCCTCTCCCATAATACTAGAATCCAGGGTCATCCACTGAAAATGTGAAGTAGAAGCTTCAAGACAGACAAAAGGAAGTATTTCTTCACACAGAGTATCGTTAATTTGTGGAACTTGCTGCCACAGATATGGTTATCACCTCCAACTTGGAAGCCTTTAAAAGGGAAGTGGACGAATTTCTGGAGGACTGGGCTATTAAAGGCTACTAATCATGATGGATATCTACTCCCTCCAATGTTACCCAAAGAGGCGGTCTCCTAATTAATTGGGGGAAATTAGCTTAAAGGAAACAAAGTGAGAGGGAGTAACTGGGATCTCCACCAATGTTTACACTGATTTTTCCCTTAGAGAACTCTCAAAATAAGCATGCCAATGTTAAACTGGAAAGGATTTCTTGACATAAGAATAAAAGGGCAAAACATACACAAAAACCACACAAGCTAGCTGAGGGGAAAAAAGGGAGGAAGTGGGAGGAAGTGATTTTGGTGAGGCAATAGTTACCAGTCTTGAAAAGCAAGCTCTGTGGAGGCTGCAGCGAAACAACCAGTATTTCATGGAACAAGGAAGGAAGGCCCACACGAAAGTGGGAGTGTGAGGTAAAATTAAAATAGTTAATTTAAAAAAAAAAGAACACACACAAACTGCTACAGAGCAGTGTGCTTGCAATTATAGGAAAAATGTTCCTTGGGACTATGCTGATGTGTTTGTCCCAAAAACCTTAGTTGCTTTTGGGAGTTTATTATTTGGACAATAATTTGTGTGAAACCTTGATGGGTTTATCTGAAGTGAGCTATGGATGTTAATGTTTCTTGATGACCCTCTGAGTACCAGATGGGAAAACTACCAGCTTTTGTGAATAGTGTTGAGTGTTGCATAATTAGGGTAAATGGGCAAGGGGGAGTGAGGCTGAATCTTGATGAGATTAGTCCAAGGTGAGGTGACCTATCATGGGAGAGTCATTGTCCCAAAATATGCACCTCTTTAGGGCTTCTAAACTATGCGTCAGACTTGCACTGGCTGGCATCCATTTTGTGTTGTTTCTAGGCCATGCAGTGCATTGCAGCTTATGATATTTGAGCTGCATGACATCCCTGATGTGATGACATCACCTGGAAGTGATGTCATCATGTCAGGAACATTGCACAGCATCGCTCTGCTTTTTGGGCAAAACTCTGATTTTTTTGACCTAAAATCATAAAGTTTTGCTCCAAAAGCAGAGCATTGCCACACAACGTCCTCAGTGTGATGGGGAAATTACAAGGGAGTCGTTATTGGCTAAATATCAGGAGAAACTTCCAACTGTAAGAGTGGTTGAGCAGTGGAACAGCCTGCCTTGGGAGGTGGTGGATGCTCCTTAGCCGGACGTTTTCAAGCGGAGACTGGACAACCATCTTTCAGGTATGTTGTAGGTATGTAGAGCTATCTTTCGGCTATGCTCCTGCAGAGTGCAGGGGGTTGGACTAGATGACCTGCAAGGTCCCTTCCAACTCTAACATTCTATGATTCTATGATTCTATGTCACTTCTGTGCAGGCCTGTAGCTACAGTGGGGCATTTCGGGGCCTGGCCCCTTGACTTCCTGCCAAGGTCTCCTGACTTCCATCCAGCCCCCAGGCCCCCTGGCTCTCTGGGCCACCCAGAGGGCTCCCAATTCTCTGGGCCACCTGGAGGACTCCCCACCACTACCCCTTCCCCAAGTGTGGCTTGCTTCCCCATGTAGGCAAGCAGAGTGAGAATGCTGCAAAAGTGAGTTTTTATTTTTTTATTTTTGTGACATCAGTGCCCCCTGACTTATTTAAAGGCCCCCTGAATTACAAAATCCTGGCTACGGGCCTGCTTCTATGTGACATCACCACATTGGGGACATCACCCCAATATGTCCCTGTTTGGAGCTAGTAGTTTTCCCTGGCTAGTAGTAGGCAGAAGCACCCAAAATTGGGGGAACCCCTACCCAAACCAGGGTCTGGCAACCGTAATATATTAGGAAGAGTATTTATGTGATTCTATCGATAAACTGCCCTCAGTGAGAGGAGGGGTCTAACTGCTAACACCAGTACCAGAGTTAGTATTCTTCTTTAAATCTGTTGCTGGAAAGCACAGGCAGGATGATGCTATTACAGTCTTCCTGTTTATGGGCTTCCTAGAGGTAGCTGGATTGCCACTGTGTGAACAAAATGCTGGACTTGATGGGCCTTTGTTCTGATCCAACATGGCTCTTTTTATGTTCTTAATTCTTCCTCCTTGCTACAAAGAAGGTTTATGAGACTAACATTTGAAACATTATATCCTGTATCATGGAGATCAGTATGGATAAGTGTGACAGATTGCACAGAAATGCAGGCTTTTTAAATGCTCCTTGTGTCAGAGAGTCAGGGAGTTCATGAATTAATCTTCCCTAGTGAGAAGAGCGTATGTGATTGGCTGCTCTACTCGCTCTCTGATTGCCCAACCTCAGCTGAGAGAGGAAATAAAACAGCTGATCTGAAGGGGAAAGAAGTCTTTTGCCTTTTGGTCTTTGTCTGGAATCTAACATCTGGATCAGTAGCCAGAGGGTTTGGTTTCTGAGGGAAGAGACTGGGAGCCAGTGTTTTCTGACAGGCAATAGTCTGAAAAGTACTTCTATAAAGAGAAGAGAGACCCGATTGTCTTAAATATATTAAAACTGCTCTGAGGGAGAATTTAGAGTCTCACTCAGGAAAGCTACAGAACAACCTTATACAGAAAAAGGATACTGGAGAAGGATCTGGGTAGCTAAATTGAGCTCCCATACAGGCCAAATAGTAAAAGGAGTCATTGATTCTTAGGAACAAGGAGAATAACTTCCTGGCAGTGAAAGGGGTTGGAAAGAGAACTCTGGTCTGTGATAAAGTGGAGAACCCTAGTCTGTGATAAAGTGGAGACACTTCAGGAGTTAGTGAATAGCTATAGTATCTAAAGGAAGACCTAGCACTCTGAAAGAATAAATCTAGAAACTTTAAGCAAACACTGTCCTCCAGAATAAACATTAATAAGAACTGTGTTAGTGCTGAAATATACTGAACAAAGTACCTCTCAAGAATTATGGCCAGGGTCCGACATACCTGAGGGACTGCCTTTCTCCATATATACCCCAGAGAGCACTACGGTTGGGGTCACAACATTGGCTAACTATTCCAGGCCCCAAGGATACCAGGCTCGTGGCTACCAGAACCAGGGCCTTTTCAGTGGTGGCTCCTCATTGGTGGAATGAGCTCCCGGAGGAGATCGGGGCCCTGCGGGACCTTGTACAGTTCCGCAGGGCCTGCAAGACAGAGCTCTTCCACCAGGCTTTCAACTGGGAGCCGCCCACCACCATTACCACCATTAACCATTGTCATTCAACATCTATGACAAAGGTGGCCCTGTATGGAGAACGACCCCTACCATTGTGGGAGGCCAGGATACTGCTGCATTGGGATTTTAGAACTACATCTGACAATATGCCATCTTAATTTATTGAAGGGACGATCATTATTGCGAGCACTTTAAAGTATGAACTGTCTATTGTTTGCTTCTTTTAACTTGTTTTTAAGTGTTTTATTGCGATTTGGCACATGGTGCCGATAAATGTAAGCCACCCTGAGCCTGTCTGCGGGGAGGATGGGATCTAAATATAATAAATAAAATAATAATGATAAAATAAATAAATAAGAATAAGAATTAGAAAACCTTGAAACAAAAGTACAAATACACTCTCTTGAATGTTCTAAGAATTCAGCTCTGTATATATTAGAAAACTCTACTTCAGCAATCTCAAAACCTTGACTACCCCATTATATATATTCTCTCTCTGTTCAATAAAATATTATTTCTGTTTTGAAAATTACTTTGCCTCACATGCCATTGCATAAGGGTTTATAAAACAGGACAACTCCTGTCTTTCCCTCAAGTTCCCGGGCTGGGCTGGAAGACTAAGCCAACATCTAAACAAAGGGTGGGACAGTTTCAAGTTTATGTGAAAGGGAAATAAAAAATATACACACCAAGGTGAGTCAGACACTGAGGGGAACTGAGGTTTTGGTGGGGAAAATCTGCCCGACAGTTGGGCAGATACAGGGGGTAATCATAGTGAGTGTAATGTATCCACTGGAGAACATGGGCCCTAGACAGCCATGTGCTTGGACTGGTTCTAACCCGTCCACCATGTGGCCAGGCGAAGGGCCTGAGCTTCGCCCTGAAGGACAATGGACTAGTGGATCCTGACTCCCCTCCAATGGAGGAGCAGGAGTTAATCCAATCAATGTAAATAGCGAATCACCGGGTGTGTGTGTGTTTGGGGTGTGGGTCACTTGGGAATAAAAGCCGGCCTGCGAGCCAGCTCAGTTGTCTTGTTCTTCATCTAATAAAGTATGTGAGAGCTGAAATCACTAGTAAGTCTCAGTACTTTTCACTGGCGACGAAGGTGGGATGCCAACTCCCTCCATGAACAACGACCACGAGACAAGCACCGCTGACCGCCCCAACGCCGAAAGCACCGAACGCCGCCGCCGAGCTTCGTGTCCGCCTCTTCGGTTCCTGGGCACCGCACTGCTCCCTAGCACCGCTGACCCCGAGAGCAGCCTCGCTTCCAACGCCGCCAACTCTACGCCTGAACCGCGACCTCCATGGGTGAGCACCATGGCCGCTAGCAACGAGAGCTTCCCCACCTTCGACATCTCTCGTCCCGCACACTGGGAGACCTGGATCGAGACGCTGGAGCGTCACTTCGAGATCCATGGCATCACGGATGCGGGTACGAAGAAGGCCTATCTCCTGCGCTACTGCGGCATCAAGGCACACCTCCTCCTGAAGGACCTGGTGAACCCCCTCCTGCCGAAAGACACGGCCGCCACCTACGACATGCTGGTCAAGGCGTTTACTGACCACTTGGCACCAAAGCCCACCAAGTTCGCGGAACGAATGGAGTTCTTCGCGAGAACGCAGGGCCCCGACGAAACATCTCCGGAATTCCTGGCCGGACTACGCCACGCAGCCACAAGGTGTGCCTTCCCCAACCTCGCAGATACCCTCCTAAACCAGTTCTTGGTGGGGCTGAAGGAGGCGAAGCTGCACCGCAGGCTCATCAGCCGGGACGACCTCACTCTGGAGGCCACCATCCAAGAAGCGGCCGCCTACGAGAAGTCCCACGCAGATCGCCGGCCTAAGACGGTCCATCACCTCCAGGACTCCGGCCCCTCGGATGACTCGAACGATGAGGAGGTCCTACAGGTGAACCGCCGATCACAGCCACGCACCCAACGCAACAGGGGATCCCCCGCACCACCAAACCAGCCCAACACATCTGCCTGTGCCAGCTGTGGCGACGCTCACGAGCGCCGGACCTGCCGTTTCCGGGACGCCGTCTGCAGGACCTGCAACAAGGCTGGACACCTCGCCCAAGTCTGCCGCTCCAAGGGCAAGCGCCTGGGATCCACTGCCCAGCTGGACGCCGCAAGCCTGCACACCGTGATGACACAGCGCCGGCAGACGGTATGTAACTTGCCCCCTGAAAGCCCGGACAAGGTGCATGTGACTGTCCAAATAGAGGGGTCCCCCTGCCAAATGGAAATAGACTCAGGGTCCTCGTTCTCTATAATTTCCGCGGAGACCCTTAAAACACTATGCCCCATGGGGGGACCCCGACTGCACAAGCCACGGGGGTTGAAACTGACGGACTTTAACAAAAACCCAGTGGCAGTCCGTGGCTGGGGCAAGTTTCAAGTCCGATTTAAAGGGTTCTCGGGCTTGCTGGACCTGCTGGTTGTGGAGGGGCGCCTCTCAAGCCTCCTAGGACTGTCGTGGTTTGGCCCTTTGGGACTCCAAATAGCAGGAGTAAACCACCTCGGGACCGCTGACTGGGAGGCAGTTTGCCGGGAGTTCCCCAAAGTATTTGATGGGACCCTGGGGAGGTACAATGGGACCCCGATTTCGCTAGATCTGGACCCTAACGTACGACCCATCCGCATAAAGGCACGGCCCCCTCCCCTAGCCATGCGGGGAAAAAATAGAGGCCGAGCTCGACCGCCTGGTCGCCCAAGGCGTGCTGGAACCGGTCGCGTCAGCGCGCTGGGAAACCCCCATTGTAACGCCAATTAAACCGAATGGGGCTATACGCATTTGTGCAGATTACAAATGCACCATAAATAAGGCTCTGCAGGACCACGCCTATCCGGTCCCGGTAGTGAGCCATGTCCTGGCCTCCCTGACGGGGGCCAAAGTTTTCGGCAAATTGGACCTGGCGCAGGCTTACCAGCAGCTGCCAGTGGACACGGCCGTGGCGGAAGCGCAAACCATCACCACCCACAAGGGGGCTTTCCGGGTCAATAGACTGCAGTTTGGGGTTTCAGTGGCGCCAGGGATTTTTCAATCTTTCATGGATTCCCTTCTGAAAGGAATTCCAGGGGTCCAGCCCTTTTTAGATGATGTCATCATCGCGGCACCGGACTCCACCACCTTCACCGAACGGCTGCGTCAGGTCCTGCAGAGGTTCAACGAGGCTGGCCTCAAGGTGAAGAAGGAGAAATGCCTCCTGGGTGTGCCCCACATCAAATTCCTGGGGTTCGCAGTCGATGCACAAGGCATCCACCCCACAGACGAGAAAATTAGAGCGATCACACAAGCCCCGATCCCCACGTCCAAGCCGGAACTCCAGGCCTTCCTGGGCCTCTTGAATTTTTACCATGTGTTTCTGCCCCAAAAGGCAACAATGGCTGAACCCCTCCACCGGCTGCTGGACAAGGAGGCGCCGTGGGCCTGGAAGCCGGAGCATGCGGCAGCTTTCCAGGTGGTAAAAGACTTGTTGGTCTCCAACGGGGTGCTGCACCACTTCTGCGAGGCTTTACCTGTGGTTCTGGCGTGTGATGCGTCGCCCTACGGGGTGGGGGTGGTGTTGGGGCATCGATTGCCGGATGGCCGGGAGGTTCCGGTCGCCTACTATTCTCGGACCCTGTCTTCTGCGGAGCGTAATTACGCGCAGATAGACAAGGAGGCACTAGCGATAGTGGCGGGGGTTAAAAATTCCACCATTATCTCTATGGCTGCCCGTTCGAGATTCTTACAGACCACAAGCCTCTCCTGGGCCTCCTTGCGCCCGATCGACAGACGCCGCAGATGGTCTCGCCCAGGGTTCTCCGCTGGTCCATATTCCTGGCGGGGTACTCTTACACCCTCACCCACCGCCCGGGAAAGGCCATGGGTCACGCGGACGTGCTCAGCCGCCTCCCACTGCCCGCAACGGACCCAGACCCGGCCCCCGCCCACGTCATCGCACTCCTAGAATCGCTGCCCAATCGCCCAGTACATGTCAAGGAGGTGGCCCGCCTCACGGGCCGTGACAGGGTTCTCTGTCGGGTTTTGAACTGGGTGGGGAGGGGATGGCCGACAGCTAGACAAGACCCGGAGTTTGCGCCTTTTGTCACAAGGCGCGATGAGCTGTCGACCTATAAGGGGTGCCTAATGTGGGGAGGCAGGGTGGTCATTCCGAAACCACTACAGGAACGGGTACTGAGGGACCTTCAGGAGCACCACCCTGGGGTAGTCAGGATGAAGGCTCTGGTGCGGGGGTATGTCTGGTGGCCAGGGTTAGACCGGGATATTGAGGACATTGTAAAAAGGTGTCAACCCTGCCAGGCCTCCCGACCCGCACCGCCGACGGCCCCAGACAGGGCCTGGGAATCCTCTCACCACCCCTGGTCCCGCCTGCACCTTGACTTTGCGGGCCTGTTCCAGGGGCAGCTGTTTTTTATACTTGTAGACGCCTATAGTAAATGGCTAGAAGTAGAGCCGGTACCATCCACCTCCTCCCGGGCGGCCATCCAAGCGATGTGGCGGATTTTCAGCTCGCACGGACTCCCCGACACCCTGGTCACCGACAACGGGACGGCCTTCACGTCCGGGGAGTTCCAGGAGTTCACCCGCCAGCACTGGATTCGCCACATCAGGTCGGCCCCATTCCACCCCGCCACCAATGGCCAAGCCGAACGCATGGTGCGGACGGCCAAAGAGGCGCTCCGTCGGACCGAAGGAACGGACTGGGACTTCAGGCTGGCGCACTTCCTGTTCGGCCACAGAACGATGCCCCATGCGACAACCGGCCGGAGCCCGGCGGAACTATTGATGGGCCGACGCCTCACCACCAGGCTGGACCGGTTACATCCCGATCGAGCGCCCGAGCGGGAGCCCTGCACGGAAACGCCAGCGGCGGCGCGAGGGTTCTTCCCAGAGGACCCGGTGTACGCATGGAACTACGCGAGAGGGCCCCCGTGGATTCCCGCCCGAGTAGTCCGGGTCCGTGGCCCCCGGTCCTATGAAGTCTCAGTGGAAGACGGCCAGATCCTGCATCGCCACATCGATCAGCTACGTCGCCGGGTGCTACCCCTGGAGCCGGATGAGGGGGAGGAGTGGGACGAGCCAGCTCAACCAGACGTGGGGGCGGACGCACCAGAAGAAATCCCGGGGGACTTCAACTC
Organism: Gekko gecko; assembly: GCA_029375565.1. Taxonomy (NCBI): domain Eukaryota; kingdom Metazoa; phylum Chordata; class Lepidosauria; order Squamata; family Gekkonidae; genus Gekko; species Gekko gecko. Next base: position 135,863,259 of record JAPDNY010000003.1, on the reverse strand, counting down.
CGGACTGACAGCCACCGCAAATGACACACCGGCCGAGATGGTGAGCCCAGCCCCGCCAACACCAGAGCGGCCACCAGTCCCCACAGCCGCCCGGGAGGCTGTCAGTTCCCCCATGCCAGAGCCCCGTCGCTCCACGCGAGAGCGGCGGCCCCCAGCTATTTGAAAGACTATGTGTGCGGGTGTTTATCGGACCAAGGGGGAGGGGTGTAATGTATCCACTGGAGAACATGGGCCCTAGACAGCCATGTGCTTGGACTGGTTCTAACCCGTCCACCATGTGGCCAGGCGAAGGGCCTGAGCTTCGCCCCGAAGGACAATGGACTAGTGGATCCTGACTCCCCTCCAATGGAGGAGCAGGAGTTAATCCAATCAATGTAAATAGTGAATCACCGGGTGTGTGTGTGTTTGGGGTGTGGGTCACTTGGGAATAAAAGCCGGCCTGCGAGCCGGCTCAGTTGTCTTGTTCTTCATCTAATAAAGTATGTGAGAGCTGAAATCACTAGTAAGTCTCAGTATTTTTCAGTGAGCATAAAAAGGAAAGCTGCAAAACCTTACATAAAATGAAGCTGTCTTCTCTGAGGTCAAAGAAATCTGTTGGTGAATTTAGAATATAGATGCTTAGGCCCAATCTGTAAGCGCAGAGAACAAGCTAGGAATGAAGTTGCAGAATTCGGATATAGCAGAGTGAAGTGTACCACTTATAATTGCAGCTGAGTGGGCTCCTTTACGTAATGCTGTATGGTACTAATTCTGGGTCATTTATATAATTCTGGGTCCAAGTAGAACATCAAAGAGTGTGATGAGAGTGTGTACTTTTCTGTGATGCTCTTTTTTCTTTTCTTTTTTAGAAAATATTTTTGGTGGAAAACATTAAAAATCTTATCCCCTACCTGAACAGTAATTCACTCTACTACCTCAGAATTCTACATTTTTCTGCTAAATGGGCAGATAATATCAGTTTTCTGATGGTCTTTTTTCCATTCAAGTTTCTGACTTTGACATCAAGACTTTTGTGACCAGAAGCCAATCAAGTTCATTTAAAGTGCAGTCCTAAACAGAGTTACACCATTCTAAATCCATTAAGATCAGTATATTTAGAATGGTAACTTCTTTTTAGGATTGCATGGTTAATCTGCTGATGTTGATGCTACCATATCGAATTCTACCACATATATTGATATTCCAGTAGATGTCCATAATTTGGAATGTCAGCATTCTCATGCCAGCATTCTCATTTTCAGAGGTTCCAAGAATTTATCTTTCACAACCAACATGCATATGTTGATTCCAACATATATTAAATTTTAGATATTTACTGTAAAATAGTTTACAACAACAATGCTATGCAGATTATGTCACAATAAACACAAAGGAACGGTGTAGTTATGACAGAAATTCAAAGTGCTATTGTAGCCCACACTGTGATAAAATTGAACAATTTTATATATGTGTTGTATATATCACCAGTGACAAAAACTCCATAAATATAGTTCATCAGCATAGATGAGGAATCCACATAGCATGTATAATTATAATAGGAATCCGGTGTCAATCCTGTTTAGAAATAGACTTCTGCATCAGATAAATTCAGAGGTGAAGGTCAATAAATTTTCTATGTAAATAACAATGATAGAAATTAACACTAATCATTTAAAAAGTGTGTTGAAAATATTACTATCTAGAGAGGCCACCACTTCGAGCAGGTATACAGAATAAAGTGGCGATTGTAACTATTTAGTCCCATTTAATCATCCACATCTCCTTGCAGATCACTATACATATACATTCCTCTTATATTAAACCTGAAAAAAAGAGAGTGTGGTTCTTATAACCTCAAAAATAATAAAACCCCACCCATCCATATTCCTTTGAAAGAAATCACCCCTGTTTATTTCATTGGCCCACTTGCATAGGTTTAAAATCATGTTATACAACAGCTATGCCATACAGATTATTACATCATCCTCTTTATGTGATATTTCTAAAATACCTGAAGAGTATTTGGTACTATACAGCAATAAGCAACTGAAAATTGAGAAGGTCTTGCATGCAATATATTACAGTCAGAGAAAAAGAGAGACCAGATTAAAAAACAGCAGAAACCATAGCTAGAAACATGCACTACCGCCATGACTCTCAATTATTTACGATTTACTATTTTAAAGCAGTGTCCTCATTTTGAAAAACTAACAAACAAATGATACTGTCAGACTGCTGCCAGGTAAAATAAGAATTAGGACAGGAGATAGGGACTAAATTTGAATACAAAGGATTTCCCTTTCATTCTGCTCCCCACCCTCAGCTGCCTCCCTTCGCCTCAGGGCCAAGCTGCATACTGCTCCACGCAACCCCAGTAGTGCCACACCTGGCCAGCCAGCCCACCAGGCTGCCGAGGGGGCGAAGGGAGAGACCGATTCCTCTGAAGAGCACCTCCTCTCTTCCTTGCTTGGCAGCTCTGGCCAAGAGCAGGAAAGTCCATGCCACACTCCTTCCACATAGCTGGAGGTCCCCCTGAGCCTGCCTCTCACAGCTGCAGTGGCCCCTTCCTCCCTCTGGGTAGGCTCGTTGGCGCTTGCTCACCCACCTCCTTGCCTGTTGCTGCACGTCCTGCTGCCCTTCCACAGCAGGCTGGAGCCTGGTGTGCCCTTCCTCCAGCCCCCTTTCCCAGAAGCAGATGGGCCATAGTGGTGAGAGGCCTCTATGGACAGAGAGGCACCAGTGGCGGCAGCAGCAATGCCACTGCCAACTGGTGAGCACAGCCCTGCCTGCTCTGTCTAAGAGGCCCAAAGACCAGCTGGGTCAGGGGTCAGCCAGCATGCATGAGTTGCAGGGAAGGACAGGAGAAGGGCTGCTCAGTTGGGGTGTGTGTGTGTGTGTGTGTGCAGGTGTGTGTGACTTATTTAAATCCCTCCCAAATAAAAAATCCTGGCTACGGGCCTGATATGTATGATACAAAATTACCTCCAGTTTCCCATTCAGCTCATTATTCATAGTGTTTATCTCCAAACACTATGGAACAAACTAACAACTATGAAGATAAAATGTGCAGAAGGTACTCAAATACAGGGTTCAACAAATGGGCTTACTACATTGCCATTAGAAAGCACATTTCTGTGAGATCCCTGTCCTTCTGTTAAGTCTAGAGAAGGGTAGGGAACAGGCCTGTAGCTACATTGGGGTATTTTGGGGTCTGCCCCCTAACTTCCCAACAAGGCCCCCCCAACTTCCATCTAGCCCAGGCCCACTGCCGCTGCCCCTTCCACAAGAGCAGCTTGCTTCTCTCCGCTGCCCCTTCCCCAAGCACGGCTTGTGAAGTTTTTCTAGTAGTTGGAGGTAGGTGTTCAACATTGTCTTGTGAAAGGAAGCCTTTTGTCCCCTCTTCCTGCAAGGCTAGGATGAGGAGCCCTCTAGCTCCAAGAAATGCTGAATGTTACTTTTCCACAGAAGCTGAACCGCCACCACTGCTGCCCCTACCCCAAGCACAGCTTGCTTCCCCACCCCTGCTGCCCCTTCTCAAGTGTTGCTGCTGCAGGAACCAGCATGAGGCAGCCAGGCGGGTGGGCCAGCAGGCAAGGTGGGGCTGGTGGGCTTTGACAGTGCAGGAACCTTCTGTGGGGCCAAGGCAGTTGCACTGTGTGATCTGGGCCAGGGCGCCTCTTCCTCCTCCTCTTCTGCCTCCTATTGTGTTTGGGTGCCAGCCAGAGCACCAGCGGAGGCCAGCTCCATGGTGCTCAGTTTCCAGGGCACGTCAGCACTCGCCCAGCTGACTCCTTGCCCTGTTGCTGCTGGAGCCCCTCACCCTGCCATGGGAGACCTCCATGGATGAGCGACTGCCGGCTCCAGCTGCTCCTGCCTGCTCCAACTGGCAAGCATGAGTTTTTAAAATGTTATTAATTTTTTTATTGTTATTTTTGTGATGTCAGTGCCACCTGACTTATTTGAAGGTCCCCCAAATTACAAAATCCTGGCTACAGGCCTGGAAGGGAATCTTCCAGTCGTCAGGTTATGCCTCAGAAAGGACTCAAAAGTTGAAAGATTTCTCCTTGTTTTGAGCCTTTTCAAAATGAGCACCAGTTTGGCAGATTTACAAGCTTAGGGAATTGGGGGGGGGGGACTCTCAGCAGCCTCATACTGAACCTTGGAGATCCACAGTGTGACAGGATCAGTTTGCACAGCAATTTCATTTGGCCTTATTACTTTCCATTCTGGTTAGCAGAACTGACTAATTACATAACAGGTAAAAGCTGATATTCTTCTTTTGATATATTCATTTGATATCAGCACCATTATGGATTAAGGGCCAAACTAAACTTTACAGTTGGCAGGCACTATGTTACAGTGACACCAATTCTGCTGTTTCACAAGGAGTATCTGTACAGCAAAATCAGTGTGGTTTCTGTTTGGGAAAACTATTTTGTGGGGGAGAGAGATGGGGCCACAGAGCCCCTTTGAGGCCTCTTTTTTAAAGAATCTGTTCCCTGCAGCTCTTGTTTGGCTGTTGGGAACATAAGTTGAGTTCAGAAAATCTAGACCCAACTCTTTAAAAACTGTAGTGTTTAGTTTAGCCCTAAGTCACAGATTTTCATATGATGACAAGCAAAGGAAGTTATTTCACCACTTTTTGTAGAATAAAAAGGGCTAGAAGTGCAGAAGTTCAGCAATGAAGTAATAACCCTTTTCACATATTTTAAAAAATCAATCAGAAACTAAAATGGAGCAGGAACTGGGTATCATTGTAGCAATATTTACTTAATAGGTACTAGTCAAAATGTGCCTGAACATTTGTACAGCCACATCCGACTACAGGGAATGCATTTGTTGGAGGCAAGAATTTCAAATTTCAAAAGATTCACTGTAGTGGGTGCTAGGAAACACAAACCCCTGTAAGGAATACATAAAAGATATATTCTGGACAGGGCTGTCAACATCAGCTGGGGAAATTCTTAGAGACTTGGGATTTATATCTGTGGAGGTCAGAGTTTGGAGAAGGGAAGAAGATCAGCAGAGAGTGATGCCCATGCAATCCCTCCTCCAAACCTGCCATTTCCTCCCAGGGAACTCATCTCTGAAGATCAGTTATAATTCTGGAAGAATTCCAGGTTGACGACCAAATTCTGGAGCCTGCAAAAGAAATTGCTAACCATTGCATATTTCAAAATAGTTTTGAGTGTTTGAAAGACAGGTTGGTTTTCTTCAAGGCTCAAACTGCAATAGACTATGCAGTAGTATTTCCTTATGCAGGATCCATATTATACTTCTTGCATCACAATTTTCTTATGCTAGACAACTAGAGTTCTCAGTAAAATATATCTGTGCCTATACTAAATCTATCATGTTGTGGGACCAGTCTGGTAGTCATACTTGGGTTGAGTCTTAATACAGCCTTAAGAACTGATTTGACATTTGTCACAAAATGGAAAGAACATTTTTGTCCATTCACAGCAAGGTCAAGTTATGGCAACATTAACATAGTGTAATGTCTGGGGCCCTTCTCCCCATAAAAAAGGACTCTGCAGAAATAATGACTTGGCGATCACATGTACTTTATCACTTCCAAATTAGATTTCAGTAATCCAGTACTTTATTTCCAGAGTAATCTCATTACCACAATGGTGTTTCCTTCACTATTTCTCTTCATGCATTTGATATTTATTGCCACAGATGTGAGGCATTAAGACACAGCCAAGAGACATATTGGATTTGGGTTGAGAGGCTTGGATAATATAATAGAGTGCACAGAATGAAGTAGCCCTCCTTTCCTCAGTTCTGGCTCTCTTAACGCTCTATGCATGTTATGAAAATATAAAGAGGTCATAGATCTTCCACTGAAATGAATAAAAATGAAGAAGTTTTTTAATAGAGAAGTAATGTTAATATGACATATTGATTCTGCTTTCCACATGAACTTTCCCTATTACTGTGGCTTATACTGTCATGTAGTTGATGGGTTTTCCCCCCTCATAAAGATTCCCTCATGCCAAAACAGGTTTATGGGTGTGCGACTGATATAGATATATCTGGATGTACACCTCCATCTGTATTACAATGCTCATATTAGTTAGCTGGAGAAATATTTTAATGCTGATGTGCATTACCATCTGGGCCACTAGTAGTAGTATGAGACTAGTAAAATGCAACTAGACCAGCACTAATGGTTCACAACAATGTTTAGTGCAAGGAAATTCTAATGGAAGACAGATAAATATATTTCTGAATTTAGGATTCTTAGATCTCACTACATTGTACTTTGTACATGATATACTATATACTGCTAAGTTATTTCTCTCTCACACTTTATAATTGATTTTGGGTCCTGAGGTCCTTGGCAAACTACCCTTTCTTTTTGTTGACATATATGCTATCAACAATCTAGGAACTCTTTGGGGTAAATTTCCCAAAGTTCTGGCTCTCTTTGCCAGTTGAACATAATTGGCTCACTTTGCCAGTTGAACATAATTGGCTCTACAGCTTTTCCCTCTTAGGACATTGTCATCTACACATTAGCAAACCATATTCCCAAAATAACATCACTTGCCTTTTACAGTTACTTTTTTGTAAATAAATAAAATAACCCCAGAAATCTATCAATTTTGCCTCTGGGATGCCTCTTTTAATCCAGTCCATGCGGTATATCGGGGTAAAAAAACCCTACATAACATGTTTTCCTTCAGATAACACTAATCCAGGAAAGCATTTTAAGTGTAATATAATACAGGTGTAATACACCTAATATAATATAGGTGTAATATAAATGTTGACTAGGGGGAGTCTGGAAAATCTACCTTTAAGTTACAGTTTGGTTTTATTCCGACTGTTCTGTCACAGTTTTTCATGTTTTCATTTGGCTAAGTTTGGTAGCAAATTAGCATACAAATACAAGAGCTGACAAACAGATGTGAGAACTAAGTTTGAGTCCAGTGGACCCGTCATTCCCAGGTCTAACCAACTGCTTTAATCCAATTTCAGCTATGCTCATCACCCAGTTACTTATGCATCTTGACCCTAACTAGCCCTTCCTGGAATCTAAACTCTCCCCCCACATCTCTCTTCCTCTATATAATGCTTGAAGAAAACTGTTTCAGAGTGTGTATGCACATGAAAGCTCATACCCAGAATTAAACTTTGTTGGTCTTCAAGTTGCCATTGGACTCAAACTTTGTTCTAGATAAACAGTTAGATGGCAATAATGGTGTGGACAAGTAAATATATGTTGATATGCAGATTTGGGAAGTACTGCAATTACTCATGTAGATGTCATATGCTATCCATTGAGATGTCCATTGAATATAAATTGTCTTGTTGGTTTTGATCCAGCAATTTGCCAGAGGAATGTCCTGGTGGTCATAGATCTTCCCTACATTCTCCTCTTACTAGCAATCCTTTCTGACCTGGGAAAAGTTGATTGTACGGCCCATAGATTAATAAGCACCTGGGTCAGAGGACAGCAGTATGGAAGAGGAAGGAGATGCAATCAACCTTTATGCCTCTCCCATCAGCAGAGCTACACAGATGATAGAGGCAAGAGTAAGCAATTTCACCTCCATCCCCCTCCTCAGTACAGCCCCACATCCCACATGAATTGTCCACGAAGGTCCAGCAATCCTAGTAATCAGTTATCCCATGCCCAAAAAAGTCTAAAGAAATATATAAAGTCAGTGTCACTCTTGGATCTGGATGTGTTAGACTTGGATCTGGGAGACCCAGTTTCAAATCCCTACTCTCCCATGGAAGCTTGCTGGGTAACCTTGGATCCGTCACATACTTTTATCCTAACCTATCTCAGGGGGTTGCTGTTAGGGTAAAATGGAAGAGAGAATGATGTAAGGCCACTTTGGGTTCCCTGTGGAGACAAAGGCAGGATATAAATGTAGTTAAAAATATTGTAATGAAAAAATTATTTGTACAGCCACCCTAACTGTGCCAGGTTTTATCTGTATAACTTGACTGGAACTAGTAGATATTTATAATGTAACTATATCATCATCTTCATTTCAATGAAATGAATGTAAAGGAAAACAACGACAGCTTAATTTGATGTTTGCTACAAGGGTTTCCAGTGCCTGAGAGAAAAACCACTTTAAACAGCTGCTGTAAAAATGTCAAGGTCCCTCTGAATGAGTGGTTCTCTTCAGCTAGTACATACATACCTGTTCTTTGGATCACAGTCTAGTTAAGTTTTTTAAAAAGCTATTTTTGGCATTAAAATTGTGCCGTACCTTGGAAAAGAATCCCAATAATATAATGCAGACTCTTTTAGAAGCTGAATTACATCAGCATTCAGGTTTATATTTTAAATAATGAAATGTTGGTTTTATGTAAGGAGGCTTTTAATATTGTGGTGCTCTCTAGTGGTAGAAATTATGAGCTGTTTCAGAATGACATTAGGCCCAGCAATCCTGCAATGTCAGAACAACTAGATTTCCCAAAGGAGTAGAATTTTGATTAAGAACTTGAAATATGAATTGGAAACCAAATACTACTGGTACATTTGAAGAACTGGAAAACAGCATGGCATTCTAAGAAATAAATGTCCATAGTGACATTTAATAATGGTCAGTATAAATGCAGTGTCAAATCAACTTCCAGATTTTTGATCTCTTCATTCTAGAAGTTGTTCATTTTGATTAAACCTGAAGTCATTCAGAGCAGCTCACTATTGCAGGGAACTGATTTTGATTTTCTCCTTTGCTATAACTGTTGATGAAATTTTAATACTAAGAGAAACTCCCTTAAGAACTTTTGCTTATGAACAGGGATGCATCTGTATGCACAAGCATAACTTATCAAAGTGGCAACCAGAAACACGTAAATATGCCTGCAGAATGCAAGGTATTATACACACACACACATCCTACGACATCAGCATACTTAAACATAGATGAAATTAAATACAGACAAAATCAGGGACACTCATAACCCCCCTATACTCATAATAAACACTACACCCATCTGTATGCTGTTACTTGTCACTGAAGATATTCTCCCCATCTGCTCTATTGTCCTGCACTGGCTTCTGAAACAGGTATGCTAAACTGGCAATAACCATATCTTTTTTAAAAAATCCTAACTATGCCTAACAGCTCCCAATGGACTGGTTTGTACTTATGATAGAATAGTTGCTGATTCTCAGATACATTCAGAAATACTGATTATAAGGATCAGCATTTGCAGGGCAGGGCAGTAGGAAGAAGACTAGGCATTCTGCATGCAGGTATATACACACAAAGAACATCTCCATCAAATGCAGAACCAAAAACAAAGATTCAACAATGACAAGCATCAGAAAATAGGGACACCTCTGAAAAAGAGGGATGAGTTTGAATTTTTCATCTCTCCAGTTCTGATGTGGAAAATCCACATTACAATTTCAATGTTCTCACTATGTAAACTGAATCCATGATTCATTATTTAACATGCCATTTTCTTGTTTCTTTGCGCTGAATTATTCCCATAAAATTTACCCCTTTGTTCAATATCTGTGCATCAATAAATCAGCATTGTCTGTATAGGCGTACAAATATACAAGCAGGGTGAAGGAAGCCACTAGAGGAAAAAAGGCTTCCTTCAGAAACTGGAAGGCTCACCCAAACAAAGCAAACCAAAACCAACACAAAACTTGCACAAAGGAAATAGCAAGAGGACAGTCAGGGATGCAAAACAGGATTTTGAGGAACAGGATGACTGCCAACTTGGAAGGCTTTAAAAGGGGTGTGGGCAAATACATGGTGGAGTGTGCTATCAATGGCTACTAATCATGAATGATGGATATCTATTCCCTCTAATACCAGGGGCAGTAAGCCTCTTTAAGTCAGTTGCTGGGGAGCACAGGTAAGGTAATGCAGTTGTCGTCTTCCTCTTTGTGGGCTTCCTAGAGGCAGCTGGTTGACCACTCGTGAACAGAAATCTGGACTAGATGAGACGCTGGCCTGATCCACTATGGCTCTTCTTATGTTCTTAAATGGATATAGATTTTATGGGAATAATTCAATGGCATTTGAACATATAGATATTGATAACAGAATCTATGACTGAGTTCAGACTGGCAATTTGCTCCAGTAGGGACCCGGGCCAGCGACGATTCAATCCCGGAGTAAATGGGGCGTTCACACAGACACATCTGCCTGGTGTCCCCCACCTGTAGCCAACCTGTGCTGTTGTGCTTCACCGCCAGATTAAAAAGATACCTGATAAAACCCATAGCAAATCCGAAAGCCCGTGTGTGTCGTGTGTTTCTCCGCTTCCAGGGAGTCTGAACGCGGAGCCGAAACGCCGGGAGCAACCTGCGTTGGGCAGGCGGCAGTAGCGGTGTGATTGGCTGTGCTCTGCTCTACTGCCCAATGCGGTGCCAGTGCTGCGGGATCCTCCCCCAATCAGCAAAATGCACTTATGCACATGAGCTCATGGGTGTTCATGCGCACGCATACCCATACACCCACAGCCAAATTAATGGGGAAACAGCGAATATAGCATGCCTCCAGCGTGGCAGTCTGAACACTCCCGCGTGCCTCCGTCCCGTATCTTCCGGCAGTGGCCCCCGCTGTGTGAACGGGAAAACCCGGTATAGTTTATTCCGGGGCTTTTTTGCTACGACTGGCTACCGGAGCAAACTGCCAGTCTGTACTCAGCCTATATCTATATGCACAGAAAGAGAAAAAGATGATAGATATTATATGTATAGATAATATATGGATAATACTGATTTACTGACACACAAATAACCTTGAAATATGTAAAAATACCATGTGAGCAGCATAGAAAACTATATAATATGCACACACTCCACTTGTGGCACTGTAGCTTCACCAAATCTAAGACAAAGAGATGGGATTAACTAGATAAATACACAATGTTAACAAAGCTGTGCATGAAATATTGAAAAAAATGTTTAAAAGAAGCAAAATGAGGGTATTCACTCATTCTTGTCAACCCTATTGTCAACATTGTCAGTCTGCATATGCTTAAATCCAGAGACTGGATACATGAACAGACAAGACAGATCTTTCTACAAACCTTAGAAAAGCCTCAGGCTTGCAGAAGAATCTAAAATAATAATAACAGTAATAAATAAATAAACAGGAGGTACCCCCCCCATGACAGAAACAGTGTCTGTAGCTTTAAGAAGCAAATGCCCTCTCAGTGGCCATTGCTTGGCAACTACAACAGAATTGCCAGCCATCAAGCCTTGGTTTCTGTCAGTAAAAAGCCAGGGGAAGGGGCACAACCCTTTCCAGGGCTACTTTAGCATTTGAGGACTTACAGGACTTACAGGAGCTGCGGTGGCTCAGGTGGTTAAGACGCTGAACTGCAGGCTGTGGAAGGTCAGTAGTTCAGCAGTTCGAGACCCGAGACTGCCGCATGACGGGGTGAGCTCCCGTCTCTAGTTCCAGCTCCTGCCAACCTAGCAGTTTGAAAGCAAGAAATTGCAAGTAAATAAATAGGTACCACTTCGGTGGGAAGGTAACAGCGTTCCGTGCGCCTTGGTGTTTAGTCATGCCGGCCACATGACCACGGAAACGTCTTCAGACAGCGCTGGCTCTTCGGCTTTGAAACGGAGATGAGCACCGCAACCCTAGAGTTGGATTCGACTGGCTTTCGAGCAAGGGAACCTTTACCTTTACCTTACAGGAGCAAAGTCCACTAGCAACCACCTGGCTACTTGCTACCACCCAGCCTCCATGACTCACTCAGGCCTGGATGTTTGCTACTGTTCAACAACAGCCACTCCATAAAAGGCTGCCAGGGGGAGATGGAAAGCTGTACATAGGAACAGAGGAAGGTAGGCTGACTGATGGGTGGGCAGGAGAGAAGGAAGGAAGAATAGGGAATATGCTATAGGGGCTTGCAGGAAATAGTGTGGGAGGGGAAATAATATGCCTCCCTGCAACTCTTTGCAAGCTCCCTGCTAAAAGAAGAAGAACAGCAAAAGAGAGAGAGGGAGGGAGGAAAAGGGACTGGGAAAGACCCATATACAGAATGTCTGTGAAGTACTCTTTATCAAGCCTTCCAGATATTTTTTTTAAAAGAAAGAAACCTTGAAGTATACATAGAGGAAGCTAGAAAATACATTTGTTATAAACTCCATTGCATCTGTCTGTACAGCAACAACAAAGAGTTGACTGCAAAAACAACTGCAACAGGAAAAGGCAGTCAAATTAGTTCTAAAATAATATGTGTGCTATTGAACTGTTATTCTCGGAAATAAATAGCATCCTGATAAGAAAGTCAGGAAGACTGTTAAGCTCTAGAGATATTATAATTCAGAGATGACTCAGTTCTTTCTTTCTTTCTTAAGTAGAATCTTTCCTTATTAATACGATTAATATGAATCACCTCCTTGGGACTGCTGAAGAAGATGCATCCAGCCATAAGGCATCACTGATAAAAGGCAATACTTCCATAGCAGAAGTGTTACTCTCAGGGAGGACAGCTAGATTCAAGTCCAGCAGTGCCTTAAAGATCAACAAGATTTTTGGAGCAGAAGCTTTGAGAGTCAAAGCTTCCTTTGTTAGATTTGTCTGAAACTATCTCAGGTGGGATGTTTGCATCGTGACTGCTTGATAATTATTGCATCAACCCATTATCTGGAAAGGCTCTGAGCTTATGGTTTTAGGATTGTGAGGGACTGTGCCCTGAATCCATGAACTCCTATGTCAGTGTAGAACAAAATTCCTTACACAACATGACTGCACTGGTCACAAACAAGACAGCAGGAAAACAAGTGTGCTGTAATGATTCGACTAACACTGGCGGGGTCTGAGTTCAAATGTCTCTTCATCAAGGAAACACACTGGATGGCCTTGAATCAGTCACTCTGTCTCAGTCTAACCTTCCTCACAGGATTGTTATGAAAAAGGAATGGAGGAAAGGAGAACAATGTATACCACCAAGAATGCCTTGAACAAAGAGAAGTGATCACAAACGTAGTTCTGCTTAGGGAAGTTCTGGCTCTGGTTCAAATAAACTTTAGAATTCTAACAAGAGATTTTCTGCTTTTCATGACAAATTGCAAAAGCAACAGTCTGTGAAATGAATATTCATATGGCAGAAATGAGGCATGCCTCATCCCAGACACTGTAGAATAATTCATGATAATTCAAACAGCTGGATGATGATTCTGTAAAGGGGAAACCACAGGGCAGGTAGGATCATGGGAAAAGAAAGACAAAAACATACTTTCCAAACTCTATCAGAAATAGGAATTGCAACAGAGTGAAGTTAAAAGTAGTTTTCAGTGTGGTTTGTTTTTTAAAAAAGTTGTGGTTAAGGAAACACAACGATGCTGGTTCTAGCAGAACCAATCTGTAAGACTAATTTTCTGGACCCATTTCAAGAGACTTGCTTTGGTTGCCTTGGTTGTTGACCTCTATTGAGAACTAGACAGGGGGAATGTTACCCTGCTAGTTCTGCTTGATCTCTGCTTGTCCATGGTATCCTGCTGAGCTGCCTCTCAGCACTGGGACTAAGGGGCACCATGTTATAGTGGTTTGAGTCCTACTGGAATGGGGTTATAGTCTCAGAATGTAGTGTTGGGTGTTTCCTGCTCTGCTGCATGTCGGCCTGTGCAGTTCTGCAGGTGAGAGATATGGGCTGTGGTACCACCAATATGCAGATGATATCCAGCGCTTCCTTGCTTTTCCACCTAATTCTGAGGGTGCTGTTGATGTTCTGAACTAATGCTTGGTTTCACCCAGCTTCAGCTGGTGCATCCGCTACATCCATTCCTGGTTCAGTTAGAACTAGCCACAGTGATCCAACAACTCTGCTCCATCCTCTATATGACAGCCCTTCAAATACTATTATGATGGCTAACATATCACCTCTCAATCATCTCTTCTCCAGGCTAAACATACCCAAGTTCCTTCAACCTTTCCTCATAGGACTTGGTCTCCAGACCCCTCACCATCTTTGTCACTCTCCTCTGGAAACATTCCAGCTTATCGACATCCTTCTTAAACTGTGGTGCCCTAAACTGAACACCATACTCCATGTGAGTTCTAACCACAGCCAGAATAAAATGATACTATCACTTTGTGTGATCTGGACACTATACTTCTGGTGTTGCAGCCCAACATTGCATTTTCCTTTTTACCTATGGCATCACATTGCTGATTCACATTCAGTGTATGATCTACTAAGACACTGACAATCTTGTAGTAGCAATGACAAGTAGGGGAATGGGAAGAGAAAAGAAATCTCTCTGATCTCTGATCTAATCTTATCTCCCTCATGTCTATATTATTTTTGCAGTGAATCAGTTGGTCAGCCCCACCTATGGAACTTAGTTTTCAGAAACTATGGCCCCGTTCACACAGAGCATTTGCCCTGCTGAAGGCACGGTAGCCCAGCGGACTTTCCATGCGTGATCATACCAGCACATCTGGGAGGCATAGCACTCCCGTGGCCAACCCGTGGCTTCCTGTGGAAAATGCGGAGTAAAAGACTACTAGGATCGAAGTACTAGTTTCTGGAAACCCCAGGGCAAAGGCTGGCGTCTGATCATGGGAGCGCCAGTATCCCGCGGCTTCCGACGCCGGCCCATGTCCTGGGGTTTCCGGATGTTGTAAGTTTCCATGGGATGTGCACCAGCACTGAATGAGGCATGCGCGTATGCAAGACACCGACAGCGGCCTGCCCCCCCCAACAGCACATGCGTCCTTTGCTACAGTGCGGCTTGCTGCTCTGCTGCGCTGCTTTCTTGCCACACTGTAGCAGCGCTGTGTGATCGGCGCTCGGCGCCAGAGCGTGACAACCCGGTGGCCCATGTGATCGGGCTACCATGCCTTATTTTGCTCTGGGGCAAACTGCCACGACTCCCCCCCGCGTTTTCTGGCCCGTATGACCGGGGCCTATGTTAAGCAAAGCCAACACCAAATTCAAGAACACTCACTACTAACAGTGCAATCCTAAGAAGTATTATACCCTTCTATGTCCATTGAAAGCAATGGGCTTAAAGGGGTGTAACTTTACTTAGGATTGGGCTGTAAATTATGTACATTGAAGATAAACCAACGTTAAGTAGTAGAAGTAGGATAAAGCAAAATGTAGCTTACATGGAGTTGGTCAGTTTTCAAAGACCTCCCAAAGCTTCTGAGATGAAATACTTGACAGAAATGTAAATGGAAAGTGGAAACAAGACTCACAAATACTCATTGAGATATGGTGGGACTCCACTGGTTGGATGCAGATCTCTCTGATCCTGAAACATTGTTTCAATTCATTGCCCATTCTGCCTCCCACTTTTTGGAATAATTAAATCAGACAATAAGATAGCAAGACTGTTATGAGATCACAAAACGTTGCATTTCAGAAATATTTTGGTCTGAATTCAGTATTTACCGTGCTTAAAGATGGATCCTATTTGATTCAGATGTTGATTACTAAATTTCTGACTGCACAGCCTTAGTGATTACTCGTTACTTTTGTTGTTGTTGTTGCCTGAATGTGTGGTGAATTGTGCCCTTTATGAGCATTGTTGCTTCTAAAATGATTGATGAAATTCTAGATTCCCCCCCACATTGGTTTATTTTCTATATAAGCTACAGATCATTGTGAGAGTTAAAAGGGAAAAAAAATGAAGGCAATCCTGTTCTATACAAAAGCAGCTTCCTAGTATCTCTGTGTCATTAAAGCAGAAAAAGAAAAGAAATGGGGGAAGCACAGGGTTATTATAATGGAAATACTGTGGACTAATGAGAAGAAAATGAAAAGCTGAGGCAAGAGGCAGCCCTTGACTCAAAAAGGCATGTGAATTTTCTTTGTAATGGATCTTTGGAAAAAGAAATATTATGTACAAGCTAAATATGGAATAATATTAAAAGGAATAAGAAAATGCCAGGATTCTAGTGGTTACTAATGATTTAATGCACATCCTCCTTTCCAAAAGTTTAAATGTAAGAGATACTTATATCATGCTTTTCCTTTTTCTTCCATAGAAATTCTATTGATACTAATGTGAATGTGTGCAGACGTTAATTCTGTGCTTTAGCTTAAGCTGAATGCCCTGTGCCCTGTTGAAAGGTTGAAGAGATTTGCACCTGTCTAAACTGCTAATTGTCTGTAGAGCAACATAGTGCATGAGAGACCCTTTCTCCAAGTTAAGCCTTGTTAAGCCTCGACTCATTAAACCTTGGTCACTGAGGTTACAGAGAAGGCCAAGACCAGTTTGGAGTAGTATGGCTTCTGGAGGGCCCTAATGAAAACTAGCGTGAAGTAGGGTTGGCAGGGACAGTGATGGGGAAGAATGATGTCACACCAACAGTGCAGTGTCATTTCTGGTGAATAATTTGGGGAAGGATTTCCACCTAAAATCTATGGTATACTGAAGCAGCCATTTGCTCTAGAGGAACTGATCTCAGTAGTCTGGATCAACTGAAATTCTGGGAGAATTCCAGGCACCAGTTGGAGGCTGACAACCTGAACAGCAAGGTTTCTATGTTCCAGTTACTACAATAATTTCAAGTCTTAGTATGCCAGTAGCCACTGGCAGAGTAGGCAGTCTGGTTTTTTTGTTCTGTTTAACTGTAAGATACAGTTTTGCTGCATAATATTTAGTTGAGAGGGAAAACCATGTAAGGCTCTGCCTCCCCAGAGACCAGCTCTTCTGGCTTTTGATGTAGGACGGGATTCAGCTTTAGCTTGTCAAGGAAAGGTTATTAAAAATATTCTTGCCTTTCAGTTTCTGAGCTTACTAGGCACAACACTGAAATACTGTGGGGATTCCCCCCCCCCATTTAGTCATGTCCTTTGGCATTTTGCCTATAGTGAAGAATGAGATACCATCTGTTTTATGCTCATTTAATGGTTCAGTCTAGTGACTTTAGCTCATTTGCCATTTTCAACCTTAAAAAAAAGTTTATAAAAACTGTACCAATTTATTTTGGCATTTTGGGGGGGGTTTGTTTGTTAAAAATCTTCATTATGAAAATGTGTTTATTCATTATATAAGCATTTGCAACATGAATATCATATTATTTACCTCTCCTTCTTCAGTTCCCTTTGCTTTATATACAGTATATGAATTTATTGTTCCATTTACATTTTGCCTTTTGGCCCTCTGGAATACCTCAAAAAAGTTCCCAATTAAAAGCACCCAATAATTCAATCTTTTAAAAAAATGATTAGTGTAATAGGAACCTAAATTGGCAAAAGGAAAAAAAAAAACTCAGATTGTGAACAAGACATATTCATGCCAGCTATAGAGTCATCAGTCTTATAACAATTCTGATGGAATGAGCCAGGCAAGCCTCCCTAGAAAACAAGCTGGAAAAGTAAAGTGTAACCACAGAGAAGGTGTTTGAAGGAAGACTTAATTCAAAGGTTCCTAAAACATGTAAGAGGACACTTTTTCTTTCTTTCTTTTTTTATTAGACTTTTATCCCGCCCTCTCGCCGAAGCAGCTCAGGGCGGCTTACAAGCAGTTAAAACCAGTATACAATTTAAAACACAATATTACTACATCTGTGAAAAGTACTGAGACTGATGAGTGATTTCAGCTCTCACATAATTTATTAGTTACAGAACAAGACAAACTAGCCAGCTCGCAGGCCGGCTTATATCCCCCAGCAAACCCACACCCCAACTCCTACTCCACCCGTGATAGGATCGTTCAAACTTAATCCACTTAACTCCTAAGATATTCGAGGCCAGATTGGTGGGGCTTGAGGAGCCCCTGTTCTATTGTTTCCCTGGAACAAAGCTCAGCCTTAGCTAACCTGTGCTCCCCCAGTTTGCGCCGGCTAGAGCACGTGGTCGAGCCACAGGCTGAACTGGATACATTACAGGTTCCTAAAATATGTAAGAGGACACTTTTTCTTTCTTTCTTTATTTGTTAGACTTTTATCCCGCCCTCCCGCCAAAGCAGCTCAGGGCGGCTTACAAGCAGTTAAAACCAGTATATAATTTAAAACACAATATTAGTACATCTAAAACAATGCAATAAATACTAAATTTTAGTACATTTTTGAAGTAATCTGAACCTATATCATTTACCAATTTAATGGACAGTGCATGGATGTTGAATAGTGCCTGGAACATAATCAGGTGTCATGTTCTTCTTCCAACTAACTGCAGTTTATACTCTTGTTAGCACATTCTGGGTGCCATGGTTTTTTTCATTGCACAATGAAGTCATATTTTAATGAAATGAATGGTGGGATTCTATGGCACAATGGCCATGATAGCAAGCCCTTTAGAGATCATTTTCCTCTGCAGATTATAATTGTTCTAAAGTTACACAAGTGGCACATCTGAGATGCCACAAATAGTTTCCCCAGTGGCTATACAGTATTTATTTATTTATTTATTTATAAATTTGGCTTATAGACTGCCCTCCCCTCACAGTGGGCTCAGGGCAGTGAACAACAGTTTCAATGAACATATTCACAAATCAAGTTAAGTTAATTAAAACAATAAAACAATGGCAATACAAAAAAAAAACAATTTCAGCTGACGCTTAATAAACCACAATTATATCTGTACCCCAATGTGGTGGGAGGAGAGAAAGGGGAAGCGCCAGGCAAGATGGAGGCCATTGCTGTCCTCAACTGTAGACCTAGCAGAACATCTCTGTCTTACAAGCCATACGGAACTGCATTAAGTCCCAAACAGCACGAATGTCATTCAGCAGAGAGTTCCACCAGGTCAGAGCCAGAGCCAAAAAAGCCCTGGCTCCGGTTGAGGAAAGCCAGATAGTTTTGGGGCCAGGGATCATCAATAGGTTCTTCTCTCCAGAGTGTAATGCTCTTTGAGGGGTATACCTGGAGAGGCAGTCCTGAAATCAACTTTAACCTCTTTTAAATGGGTATTGCAGCCATGAAAAGACCAGGGTATGCAGTGATCTTATATGTAGAAAGATCACAGAGAATTGCAAATGGAACTCCACTCATGCAACAGATCTTCCCTAACTGCTGCTGCTTGTTGTAGCTCCTGAAGACTGTGGAATTCTGTGCAAAGGTGTGAGATGCAGTGCAGGAGATGCAGCTTACATGGCAGAATTTATAAAAATCATGGACAATTGTTTGTGCAAACAGAAGGCAGTTCTGGGTTGGGTTCTATCCAATCCATTATATTTCTTACCATTTCAGTGCTGTTTTGATACAGTTGTGTGAGTGGAGATCTATTCATTCATTTATTTAAAACATTTATTACCCACCATTCTACCTTGTGGCACTAAAGGTGGGTTACACTATAAATAGAACAATGGTTATAAAACACATAAAAGACAACATCTTAAAATCTCAATGGACTGCCAATAAATGAGCACCATCATGTGTGCCAGATAACATGGGGGGAAGCGAGGCTATTTGTGCTGTATTACTTTGACCCACCACTGCATGATCAGATGCAGTGGCGGGTGAATTGGTTTTTTTCCTTCACTGCGTGTTTCTGGTGCACTCCAACAAGGGACTACTGACACAATGGGAGCACACTGGAGCGATCACACGGGAAAGTCCATCTGCCACTCATCACAAATCCGTTTGAGACTGCACCCATGCTGAGTCTGCTGGGAATTATTAGGAAGAGAATTGAAAACAAATCAGCCAGTATCATAATGCCCCTGTATAAATCATTGGTGCAACCTCATTTGTAATACTGTGTACAGGTCTGGTCGCCATACCTCAAAAAGGATATTATAGCATTGGAAAAAGTGCAGAGAAGGGCAACTAGAGTGATAAAAGGGTTGGAACACTTTCCCTATGAAGAAAGGTTAAAATGCTTGGGGCTCTTTAGCTTGGAGAAACGACGGCTGAGGGGTGACCTGATCGAGGTTTATAAGATTATGCATGGGATTGAGCAGGTTGAGAAAAAAGTACTTTTCTCCCTTTCTCACAATACAAGAACTCGTGGGCACTCAATGAAATTGCTGAGCAGTCAGGTTAGAGCAGGTAAAAGGAAGTATTTCTTCACCCAAAGAGTGATTAACACATGGAATTCACTGCCACAGGAGGTGGTGGCAGCTACAAGCATGGACAGTTTCAAGAGGGATTTAGATAAACATATGGAGCAGAAGTCCATCAATGGCTATTAGCCACAAGGTATAGATGGGAACTCTCAGTCTGGGGCAGGTGATGCACTCTATTCTTGGTGCTGAGGGGGGGCGGCAGTGGGAGGGCTTCTAGTGTCCTGGCCCCACTGCTGGAGCTCCTGATGGCACCTGGCATTTTTGGCCACTGTATGACAGAGTGTTGGACTAGATGGGCCCTTGGCCTCAACATTGGTTTCTCTTATATTCTTATGCACTTTCCCTAGTATTTTTAACTCTGCTTCTTCGGTGGGGTGAAATGGGTTGGCAACAGGTGCGGGACACTTGCCAGATGTTCCCCTGTGATCATGCCCGTAAAATCCGCCCAGCATTTGTGCGTATTGCACAGCTAATTCTCTATGTGATCAGGACCAATAAAAACTTAATTAAATGCAGTCTTAAATAAAACTGTCTTTAGCTGCCTCCTGAAAATCAAGAGTGAGGGGGCCTGGCACACCTCCCTGAGGATGGTTGTTTCATAATTGTGGGATTGCCACTGAACAGGCCCTCTCTTGCATACCCACCAAATGGGCTTATTTGGTTGTTGGAACAGTCAAGGACAATTATGGTCATTTTCAGTTACCCTGATATCTGTTGGAAGTCAAACTCTGCTAAAAATGAAAGGTAAGGTCTGACAAATTCCTGACTTGTCTTGTTGACAACTTCATTTTCCAGAAGGTGGAGAAGTAAACAAGGGGGTCTGCCATCTTGGACTTGATTCTTACTAACAGGGAATAACTGGTTGATGAGGTGAAAGTAGTGGGCCATGCAATTTGGAATTTAAGTTATTGGGGGAGGGGAAAGTTGTATGTAATCAGACATATAGGTTGGACTTCAGAAGAACTAATTTTAACAAAGTTATGCTGGGTAGAATCCCATGATTAGAAATACCCACAGAGAGGGGAGTTCAAGAAGGGTAGGAGTTTCTTAGAAGTGAGATATTGAAGGCACAATCATAAATTATTTCATTGAGAAGGGGAAAAATGGGAGGAACCTAAAGAAGCCAAGGTCGCTCCATAGCTTTCTAGAGATCTGAGAATTTTTAAAAGACACATTTAGGAAATGGAAGGAGGACAATATATCCAAGGATGAATATAAACAAATAGCCAGTGCTTGTAGAGAGAATATTAGAAAAGCTAATGCTCAGTATAAGCTTAGGCTAGCAAGATATGCTAAACAAAAAAGGGTTCTTTGGTTATGTTTGGAGCAAGAAAAAGAACAAGGAAGTAGTTGGCCTACTGTGGGGAGAGAAAAGTGGAATTTTAGTAGGTGATGAAAAGAGGGCAGAACTGCTCAGTTCCTACTTTGCCTTAGTATTAGGGATGGGCATGGACTGGCTCACGAACTAAAGTTTGTGACAGATGTTGGCTGGTTCCTCAAACTTTTGAGCAGTTTGTGAAGATTCATGCCGTTTTGTGAATGGAGACATTTCCAGACAGACTGTCTCCACTCAAACAATTTTTTTACCAAACTTCAAAGTAACCATGCATGTGTGTGTGTGTGCACGCACGCAGAATTCTCCAGCCTTGGAAACACCGTTGTCAGTTTCAAACGAGCCATGTCAGTTTCAAGACTGCAGTCATGTCAGTTTCAAGGGGTTAGAAATGAAGCAACATCTGTACTCAGGAATTAGCCAAAGCTAAAAAGCTAAATGAATTCAAGATGAAAAGCCTGACTGAAAAACAAAGCTCTTACTTTGTTGCCTGGAGGTTGCTACTGGGTGGGACATTTGGTGAGAGAATCCCACAAAGGCCCTCACTTTGCATTCATATACCTGATCACTTGTGGTAGTGAACTGAGATCAAAGAGTCATGGTGGGTGGTGCTGTGAGGCTCATAAATGACTAAGCCATATTGGAATATCAAAGGTTCTTATGATTCTCTTGGCAGAATTGATTAAGACAGTCAAATCTTTTGGGAGAGTGATTAAGATTAAGCAGAATGACCAGAAAGACCATTATCAAAGAGAGATATCCTTGTGAAGCATGACAATACTGATATATGATAAGAAACCTTTAACCTTTATTGGCTTACTTTAATCCATGTCCGACAATGCATTGGAGAGGACTGGAGAGGATCCATGTAGCTTCTCACATCCCAGATCAAGCCCAAAATCTCTATGATGAAAGAATGTAAATGTTAAGGTTTGTCTTTATAGTTCTCATTTTTTTCTTAGGTGTGTCTTCTAACACTCGTTCATAGTGCTAATCTCACTATAAAGGCAGAGGCAAGTGAAAAACTGTGATACCTCATGTCTTATTTACTGTTTTAAGCTTACTCTAAATTTTACTCATTTAATTAGTTTCAGGGAGAAAGGAAGAGGCAACTCATCACCTATCCCCCCAAAGGGAAAAAAGGCTAACAATGTTATAATTTAATCATAAATCTGCCTCTTTTGCTGTTTAGATGTGGTTAGGTGGACAGGTGTTATTGAAGATAAAGATTTTTAACAATCAACCCTTAAAGAGAAGAAAATATTTATTTTGTTAAATTAAAATACGTATCTAATAAACAGTCACAGTTGTGGCCTGAGAGACTGAATATCCCATATTCTGTTATCCAACATTACATTCTACCTTATCTTCCTATACAATGGAGCTTCCCACTGAGCTCCAAGAATACACTGAATGAGGAAACAGAAGGGCTTCCTGGGTTGAGGTCAGTTGCAGAGCAACTGTGGAGCTGAAGGGTGGGTTTGGGCATGTTTATGTTCTGTAAAATCTTAGACGATCAGTTAGGGATAGCTGGCAAGCTTGCCATATTTTAAACAAGAAAAAAAAATCTCCTGAAACAGCTCCTCCCCCAAAGTATTGTGCTCCCTGAGTGGTATTTACCAATGTAGAAGCACTAGAATAAAATGTTAATAATCATCCTATGGGGATCACTTACTTTGTACCTTCTACATTAACTGTTTTCTGAGGGGAAGTAAGGTGGCATGTTGTATGACCATGGGTGGGAATGATGGCTGGGCTTAGGCAGGCACTGCAGCTGGGTTCTGACTCTGCGGGTCCAATAGGAGTCTGTGCCAGACCTAGGTGAGAGAAGCTTGCTAAGGTTGCCAGCTCTGGGTTAGGAAACACCTGGAGATGTTGGGTGATGAGCCTGGGGAGGGTGGGGTTTAGGGAGGGGAGGCATCTCAGCAGGGTAGAATGCCATACAGTCAACCTTCCAAAGCAGCCATTTTCTCCAGGGGAACTGTTGTCTGGAGACCAACTATAATTCTGGAAGATCTCCAGCCACTACCTGGATGTTGGCAACCCTAGAAGTTTTCCACACATCTGCTGCAGTCTTATTAAGGGGTCCTGGCACGGGGGGGAATCAACCTGGGCCCCGGTCACGTGGAGAATTTCCTGCGGGGAAGGCACGAATGTCAGGCGGATTTTTGGGGCGCGATCACACTGCAACATCTGGGAAGCATAGCACTCCCATGGCTAACCCATGGCGTCCCACCGAAGATTTGGAGTTAAAAAGTACCACGGAAAGTGCACTAGTATCTGGAAAATTCAGGGCAAAGGCGGGCGTCTGATCACGGGAGTGCTAGTATCCTGTGGCATCCGGCACCCATCCATGTCCCATTGCAAACTGGATGTTTTTTGTAAGTCTTCATAGGATGCGCACAAATGCCGAACTGTGCATGCGCACAAATGCGACCCGTTGCACCAACTCACCATGAAGCGATCCTTCATTCCTCAATCACGCGCATGCAGGGACTTTGTTGGAAACAAAAAATTGCCCGTCTGATCCAGAAGCGGTGGCTTGTGATTGCCACTTGTGTGATCGCACCTCACTGCTTCTTTGCCATGCTTCAGCATCGCCGTGTGATTGGCAGCTAACAGCCTAAGCATGGAGACTTGGGGGACCGTGTGATCAGGCTACCGCACTTTATTTTGGTCCAGGGAGAACAGCCATGCCTCCCCTCCCCCGTGTTATCTGGCATATGACCAGGGCCCTAGTGACTTTTTAGAGCTGTGTGGCATCACAACAATATGGCACCCACACACTCATATCAAATAGGCTGACCTATTTAGGGAAGATGGCCTGTAGTTTTCACACATCAGCAGTGAAACAATAAAAATGAAACAATAAAACCCATTAAAATGTTTAAAACATTAAAAGAGGGGAAAGGACTATTAATTCTTAAAAGCGATACAGAAGCCTGTTCCCATACTGCTCCCTGAATACTAGAATCACCTGGGTGTAGCCAGTTGCTTTGGGATTTCAAGTAAGTATTTTATTGTATTTACCTTATATAATAAAAGATCCAATGAGTTCAGCATTGCCTGGATAAGTATTGCAATAGGACTGGAATGTGTATCCACCTGCACATCTGCACTGGCAATGCTTGCAGATAGCTGTTTACATGCTGGAAGAGAACAATGGACTTAAGTTTGCACTTTCTTGTTACAGAGATGTGAAACAGAGCACACTAGGGATTATGGTCTCTGCCATGCAAGGAGTTACACACATTACTAAACTCTAAGGATTACAGAAAGTTAATCAGTGCCAAGCAATCTCCAGAAAAACCTCAGCCATGAACTCATAACTGAGAGTGCAAACACTGTTTTCTTTAATGGAAACCCTAAAAGCTTCTTACAAAGGCTGTTATACACAGCATATGCTTTCAAAGATGTTCATGTTTCAACAATCACTTCTTCCCCCTTTGATATTTTGATGCTAAATGCGAAGCACAGGAATATAGCATACCAGTTTTAAACTATATAATATGTTTGAAAAACAGTCAAGAGAGTCATGATGGAAGGTATGGAAGAAGATGGAATTTGTTTTCCTTTTAAAGGACTGCTTATTCCAGCTCCTATCACATAGTCAGTGAGTCTTCCAAATGAGTCATACAACAACAGAGAAGTGAATAAAAAACTTGTCTGTGAATATTAGCATTGTGAGACATACACAAACAGCCAAGATGGAAATTCAGGTGCATTCCTGGTTTTTCAGATATTTTGAAGTGCATTTGTTAGAGGAAAGTAGCAATCTGAATACTGGAGTTCTTTTTTTCAATAATAGCATGTCAGACCATGAAGGTAAAATGTTCTTGCTGCTGGAGAACTAAGGACCAATGACCATGACAGGTACAGGTTTATGGGGGAAAGTGTTACAATGATGCTAGCATTTTATAGCAGATATTAATATTTCACATTGTACTGGAAACTTTAATTGATTGAGGAAATAAGTAGATTTATTGGTGAAGAATGTGTGTTGCATGTATACTGATTGATCCCTGGTAACTCCACTTGAAGGATTTGATATAACTGGAATGGGAAGGACCTCTCCCTGACATCCTTCAAAAGCCACTGTCAGCTATAGGGTACATGGACTAATGGCCTGATGATATAAAAATTGAAGGTAAAAGGTAGAGAAATAATGGGAGAGGATGAACCTTCAACAGGTACTGGATATCAGGTATGAAACAGGTATAATATAGAACAAACTATATCACCCTGAGACAGAATGATAGGACAGTGCCATATTTAAGTCAGATTGGGGGAGGCATCATCATTTTTAGGCCTTTAACATTGTCACTTGCTGAGGAAGTACAGGGAGGCATTTGGCAACCCCAGAAAGCAACTAACATGGTAAGACTGACAATCAGAAGTCCCAAAACAGGCAGGCAGAGCTACAGGGGAAGACAGATGTTCTGCTTCCAGTCTCTGGAAAAGAAGTCACCCCTACAGAAGTAGGGCAGAGATGGTATTGGGGAATAGACAAGGCAGTATTAAAAACAGAAACGGATATATCCCTGATGGTGCTTGCTGTGCTGAAAGATGGGCAAAAATGTTTGATGGGTAGAAACCAGCTAACTGGCAGGAGAGGAAATGGTAAAGACCTTGCTACCTGACTAGCAGCAGCTAAGTAAGATCCGGACATGTTTTTGTTTCTCTTCTTTATTTAAGGTCTGGGCAATGGTTTCCAACTTCCAGGTGGGGCCTGAGGTTCTCCTGGAATTACAAGTGATGTCCAGACAACAGAGATCAGTTCCCCTGAGGAAAATGACAGTTTAAGTGGGAGGACTCCATAGAATCACCTCCCTGCTGAGCTCCCTTCCCACCACAAACTTGTTGGAATAAGCAATGTCTGATGTACAAAGAAGAGAAGAAGACCCTGCAGAAGACTGCAAGAAGACAATTAGATAGGACAAGAGGTGGGACCCGCGATACTCGCAGGGGGGGGAAAGTATTCCGGTTCGCCAAGCTTCCCCCTTCCTCCCCCCCAGCAGCGGTGGCAGCAGCGGCAAGGCCGGCCGACCGCCACGTTTTCCCCTCCCCAGCAACGGGGGTGGTGGCGGCGAGGCCAGCCGACCCGCCAAGCTTCCCCCTCCCTCCCGAGCAGCAGCAGCGCAGCGGTGGGGAGGCTGGCCACCATCAAGCTTCACCCTCCTTCCCCAGCGGGGAGGCCAACCAGCCTACCAAGCCTCCCCCTCCCTCCTGAGCAGCAGCAGCACAGCAAGGCTGACCGGCCGCCAAGCTTCACCCTCCCTCTCCAGCAGTGGCGGCGAGGCTGGCCGGCCCGCCAAGCCTCCCCCTCCCTCCCTCCCCAGCAGCAGCAGTGGAGGCGAAGACAGCCGGCCCGCCAAGCCTTCTCCTGCCCTCCCATCCCCTGTGGTGGTGGTGGCGGCAGCTCCGCAGTTCCGCAGGTAAGCCTTCTCTCCCCGCCTCCAACCGGATGACCCCCTCGCAACGATTTTCCCTCCCCCGTGGGCACCGGCAGCGAGGCCTGAGCTCCTCCCAACCGCCGGGCCCAATGATCTTCTCCTCCACTGATCTCCCCCCCACACACACACCAGCAGCGAGGCCTCAGCGCCTCTCAGCTACCGGCCAGCCGCAGAGTTCCCAGAGCGTTCTCTGCGCCTGCACAGGGAACGCTCATACTTTTTTGGGGATTTAAATATTCCCCGTACATTTTTAAAAACTTTTTAGATTTTTCTGCACACGTGGGGACTGCCCCACATGCACAGGAAAATCTCCCTGCCCCCCAGGTGCCCCCGATGTGTGGATTTAGATATCCGCACACAGGGGGCCACTTGGGAATTAGATATATAGATAGTGAGGTCAGCACCTTCTCTCCTGTTAAGTGTCATTCCTTGTCTGCCCCCAGAGTAGGTTCTATCCCTATCTCTCCTCTATCCTATCTAGAATGGAGTTCACTAAATAAAAAATAAAGAACTCTCTTATTAGTTTGAAACTGACACACGGCTCTGTGTAACTTTGTAACTTTGCAAACACATACAGAACAGAGAAGTTCTGCTGCATGTAGTCTGTTTGTCCACTCTGCTAAATTGACACAGGTTCCTGGCTTACCATACCAGTGACTCTATCCACAAGCCTCTATACAGAAAAACTATGGCCTAGTCACGAAGTGATAGCCACCAGATACAGTTGTCTGTTGTGGAATATTATACTTTTATATGCTAACAACATTACAGGTGATGTTTTTTATGTTGTTTAGGCAGAAAAATAATTTTAGATTTTATAGGTATAACAATTTCCCCCCATATTTCTATTTCTCCCCTTTAAAAGCGAAATAAAATGGATTTCCCCCCAAAATCTTACATTTCTAAGCAGAGTGTGCATTCATGCTATTATCAATCAGATTACACAACAATACAATGTACTTTAAACCCACAGAAATATGTTGTTGTTCAGTCGCACAGTCGAGTCCGACTCTTCGCGACCCCATGGACCAGATTACGCCAGGCCCTCCTGTCTTCTGCTGTCCGCTGAAGTTTGCTCAATTTCATGTTTGTTGCATCGATGACGCTGTCTAACCATCTCATCCTTTGCCGTCCCCTTCTTCTTTGACCTTCAACCAGAAATATAATGTAAGACTAAAACTCTGCACATGAGATTCTTTGAGGACATATCCTTCCTTAAACTTCTCTCTTAAATGATGGTACATACACAGTATTGTGGCTTGTGTCAGCCTTAGAGCTCCAAGAAGCAATTATCATTTCTTCAGGTTTTGGCTTCAGACATTAATGAATAGATTAAGCCTCAAATCCATAATTATCTATTTCAGTAAATGTCTTTATAACCATTTAAATGTATCAAAGACCAATTTCTGTTTTCTCATTGGAAGGTAATCAGCTCTGTGAGACATGGTCAAATAAGCAGGAAAAGAAATAATGTATGAGCATTTTTAAAAAAATCTCTTGGTTAGCTCATTTAAAAACAAACAAACAAGTTGTCTGTCCCAGCACACACCCTTGACAAATAAAAAGGACAATGACTGCCATTTGTCACTACATAATGAATACTAAAATACTATTGGGCATAGATCCAGGTGGGCAGCCATGTTGGTCTCAAGCAGCAGAACAAATTGAGAGTCCAGTGGCACCTTTAAGACTAACAAAGGCTTATTCAAGGTATGAGCTTTCGTGTGCACGCACACTTCTTTAGATACAATGAAATGAAAATAGAAACAGCAGTCATACATATAGAGGGTGGGCAGTAAATTAGCATACAGAATAACAAAAGATCTTTTTAACAGATAACATGCTTAGTTGATATGGCTATCATCTGTTTGACAGCTGGTATTCTTTTAATCTGTAAAAAAAATCTTCATTATTCTGTATGCTAATTTACTGCATTTAAAATAAAGTGTGCGTGTGTATATACACACATATACACACACACACACACTTTAATAAACAATTCAATATATAAACAGGTAAATGCACATAACACAATAAAGAAGGAGGGCCAAAAACAGTTGCTGGGAGTATACTACGCAAATCTAAAAAGCAGTCTTTAGCTCCTGGAGAGAGGAGAGAGAGGAGAGATTGGATTTATACCCCACCCTTCACTGCCCAAAGGCATCTTAGAGCAGCTTACAAATTCCTTTCCCTTCCCCTCCCCACAACAGACACCCTGTGAGGTAGGTGGGGCTGAGAGAGCTCTTGGCAGAAACTGCTCTTTTTCAAGAACAGCTCTTATCAGAACTATGGCTTGCCCAAGGTCATCCAGCCAGGTGCAAGTGGAGGAGTGGGGAATCAAACCCGGTTCTCCCAGATAAGAGTCCACACACTTAACCACTACACCAAACTGTCTCTCTGGCAAAGACAACAATAAAAGCAGAGAGACAAATCTTCCTAGGGAGGTTCTTTTCTCAAGTTGCCACCCACTGAGCTTCAGAGCAGGGGAGTACCCAAAGCAAAGCCTCCAAAGATGACTGGAGTGAATGGGTAGGGCCATACAGTGGTTCTTAAAGTATGCTGGCCCCCCGAGCCATATAGGGCTTGAGTTGGGCTCAAAAGCAAACTGGGAACTAGTGTAGATGGACTGGTGTGATATGGTCCCTATGATCCACTCCAGTCAACATTCTGGCAGCAGAATTCTTTACCAACTGTAGGTTCCATACAGCCTTCAAGGATAGCTCCATGTAAGGCACATTACAATAATCCATTGTAGATGTTACCAGTGCATGCACCATAGTGACAAGATCTTTCCTGCCCAGGAAGGACTTCAGCCAAAGTTGGGGAAAGACACCCTGGCCACCAGTGCCATCTGTTTATCCAACAAGAGGCACAGGTCCCGCAGCAACCCCATGCTACAAAGCTGCTCTTTAGGGGAGTGCAACCCCATCCACAACTGGAGATATCTTGGTTCCTGGGCAAAACCTTTCCCCCCCACACGCAACATTAGCACCTCTGTTTTGTAGGGCTTAAGGTGCAGTTTGTTAGCCCTCATCATCCATTCCTAAACTGCCACCAGGCACCTGTTCACAGTTTCCATGGTCCTCGTGGGATCCACTGGAGGTCTGAAATAGAGCTCAGTATCATCCACATATTGGTGGCAATTCAGCCCAAATCTCTGGACAACCTATCCAAGCAGCTTTAGATAAAAAGCATGAGGGACAAGACAGAGTCTTGCAGGACCCTGTAGGCCAAGGGGCAGAACAGTACTCCTCAGCAACACACTCTGAAATCTACCTTCAAGGCAGAACCAGAATCACCAGAGAATACTACCTCCCAGTCCCAACCTGAAAGGTGATACAGAAAGATACCATGACTGTTGGTGTTAAAAGCCACTGAGAGCTCCAGTAGAATTAAGAGAGTTGGACTCCCCCTATCCATCTCCTACTGCTGGTACTCAACCAGGGCAATCAAAGCTGTTTCAGTCCCATAACCAGGCCTGAAACCAAAATGGAAGGGATCTAAATGTTCTACTTCAGTTTACCTAATAAAGTCATAATTATCCAACTAAGAGCATAAGAAGTGCCCTGCTTGATTAGATCAGAGGTCCATATAGTACAGCATCCTATTTTACTCAGTGGCCAGCCAGTAGCCCTGGGGCCCAACAGAGATGCCAAGCCCCTCCTCTGGTTTTGCCCCCTAGCACTGGTTTTCAGAGGTTTACTGCCTCTGAACATGATGGTTCTCTTTTTTCACCATGGCTAGAAGCCATTGATGGACCCATGCTCCATGAATCTGTCTAATTCCCTTTTAAAGCCATCTATGTTTGTGACACTCTGTTCACTGCCAGTGAATACCACAATTTAATTACTCATTTAGTAAAGAAGTATTTATTTTGGCTGTCCTGTACCTATTGCCCAGGGGGTGCCCCTGAGTTCTAGTATTGTGGGAGAGGGAGAAAAACCTTCCCGCATCTTTCTCTTCCCCGTGCATCATTTTATTAATCCCTTTCATATCCCCTCTTAGTTATCTTTTCTCTGCACTAAAATTTTCCCAGTTTTTCATCCTTTCCTCATAGGAGGGGTGCTCCGACCCCTTAAGCATCTGGGTTGCCCTCCTTTGCACTTTTTCCAGCTCTGCAATATCCTTCTGGAGATATGGTACCCAGAACTGTATACAGTGTGTCCCAAATGCAGGCACACTGTCCACTGCATTACAGTATTGGCTGTTTTATTCCCATCCCCTTTCCTAAATAATCCCCAGCATGGAGTTGCCCAACCCATATTGCATTTTGCTTTATTTAATTCATAGCCCAACCAGTAAACCTGAAATAATTGCACAAACTTTGGCAGTCTCTCCAGGGCCAGAGACAAAGACCCAGACTGCTATAAGAAGGGAGAGATTGTCCATGTAGCAGATGGTGATTGGCCCTGGCAAGGTTTTTGATTTTTTTTCTTAATTGCCAAGAATGCATCCATTCTACCTTAAGTCATAGGAGAAAGACAGGCTATAAATATTTGTAATAAAAATAATATCCACACCTTCTATGTGGCTGTGACTTAGGTTTTTAAAGTTGTTAATACAGCAGCACCAAGAGTCAGAGAGGGTCTTCAATAACTCATTTTCACTAGCTCTCTACAGTCACTAAGGATTAACACTCATTAGATTTTAAAATGAAGAAGGCTGCAGGGAGCACTGAAATAGGACTGTACAGAAATAGGATTATGTAGAAATGTTCTTTTTAAAAAAATCATTTGCGTTCCAAAGACTGTTGCTGAGATAGCTTTCAAAGTTGTTTAAGCAGCACCAGCACACATATTTTGTGTTACCTTTAAATCTTTAATATTAAGTCCCTTTACCTTTCATTGTGTCCTTTACTATCAGTGGGGGAGGGTGGGCTGGAGTCAGCAGGATTGGACATCATTTTTCTCTATGCTTCCACGATCCCTTTCCCCCAACAACTGAAAATTGTTCCTTTCTACACAGTCCACCGTGATTGTATGCAAGAACCACGTAGATGATTAGTCCAAAAGGCAATTAGCAACATATATATTTTAAAAGACCATAATAGTCTTGCTACTGTTTGGCAATTTTAAAGCAGATATTTCTATTTAAAGGCCCCCATAATAAAGTGGAACTCAAAAAGGCACAACCTCCAATGACAAAATGTACTAAAACAAAATTATCCTGCCCCCATGCCCAAATGGTTCACAAAAGGCTGTGTCACTGTTTACAACAAATATATCCATTTGGTACAATAACAGCAGCACATTCCAGACAACAAGCATAATTGCAATGAACAATCCAGAGAGGCAGTCACATTTGCCAAGGATTACATTTTGTATTTTTAAAATGCTGTATGACAAAATTATGGAATCTTGACAGACGGCATCTAGACTGCAAACAACTAGTGAGAAGCAAAAAGTAGTGGGCAGACTGACTGCAAGCCGTCCAAAGTCAGGTTCTGTATTTTACACTCAGCAAATGTCTTTGACAATTGTTTGCTGTGGACTGGTTGAAACTAAATGGCTGTTAATCTGATCAGTGCTTGAATGGAAAACCACTAATAATCACCTAAATTGATCTGAGTTCCCTAAAGAAGGTTATAGGTAAGTAGCAGAACTAACACTGATTATCAATGAAAACCAAGGGAGTGACTGCAGAATGCTTGTGGCATGCATGCGCCACAGAGTACCTAGTACTAACTGGGCTGCAGTATTCTGTACTAACTGGAGATTCCAAGCTGACTTCTTTGAGGTAGGCTTGCCAGGTTCCCCCTAATGGCAGGCAAATCCCCAGCAATTTTGGCCACTGCTCGCTGTCAGACATCTGATTGGCGGGTGGAAGGAGACTGGCTGGCTGGAATGGGCTGGCAGCAATCATCATTGTCCCGCAATGATCGTCTCTTCCAGTGCAACTAGAAGTGTTGGCATTATGCCAGAGTGATGCTCTAGCATTCACCCCAAAACTTGAGTCTAGTCTTAGAGTAGCCATAGCATGGATTCAAGTGGCCAGATATTGCAGTATTTGCACATCAAAGATCTTGAGTTTGAAGTCCAAGTTGCCATATCTAGAACATAAAAGAACTTCACATACTCCTTATACCATTTGTATCACTGCTGCTAAAACCTTTACGTTTAATTCTGTCCTTATTATCTGTTCAGAGTGGCTCAGCACATTTCACTTTGAAAATGCAAATAATAATAATAATAATAGATTTTTTAAACATGTATTCTGAGGATGTTTAATAAATGTGCCCTGTACTGTTATATTACCTGTATGATCCAACTAAATGATTTTGCACATTATTGTGTAATTAAGAGGAAATGTCTGGTTCGGAGTAATGTTGCTGTATCTAAATTATGCTAGGTATTTCTAATCTGCTCAGCATTCAAAAAAGAGAGGCAGCCTTTGGGCAAAAAGACATGCCTGACAGATGAGACCTGAACATTGTTACTTCTCCCTTTTCCTTCAGGGCAGGTCACCCTTTCAGTTCAATACCATAATGTGCCACTAGTTCCCAGGACCTCATAACTCTTTCAGATTTAAACATTTCATTGTAGCTGAAAAGCTACTATTTTCTACTCTCATGATGTAAAGTTAATTACTTTTCATTAAAATTGAGCTGGCTGAATAGAGGTCTGGCTTAGATAAGATTTACAGGCCTGTATACATGATTCCTGACAATTTTAATGAGATATCGGTATTAAGTTTCTAATATTTTCCTTCTTAATAGTTATAGCTTGCCATAATTTTACAGGAACTGGTGACTATCACTCTTGGCCTCAAAGGCTTGAGGTTTAGGCTTATCTTTAAACTGAGTAAAACATGTTATTACACTTTTGAAATCATGGTACTTTTTAGATAGATCCCTGCCAGATCTCATGGCAGAGATTATAAAAGGGTTATAAGTCTTTTGGAATCACCTTGTCAGATATGAGAAAACATGAGATTTGTCTATTAAAAAAACTGTTTAGTATCACAATCTTAATACTGTTGAAAGATCCAAAAGGGTCAATAGGCCATCATTTCTGGTCAATCACTAAGCATCGAATGTCACCCGTAAACACATAAATTTCCAGATCTGTACCTCTGTGTGGCTTATACCCTCAACAAGAGAACATGATGGCAGGGATTCAACCATTAAATTAACAGCAGAATTTTTACCAAGTTTCCTCCCCATTTTTTCCCTGACCCCCCCCCCCCCAGGCCCTCACCTTTATAGACCTATCTCTATTTTAATTTATTTTTCCCCTTCCTTCCATCTAGGGGATGGAGGGTCAGCTTTATTTCTCCTTGTCTTTCCATAGGCCTAGTCAGCAAGTTTCAGCTCATGATTACAGCAATGACAGGAGAGCTAGTAGAGTAAACAGGACCACACCTGATCTGAGTATACTTATTGACAAAAGTATTTCCTGTTATCAGGTGATGAAACCACTAATCCAGGTCTCTTAACCAATCGTTCAGTATATTAGAAGAAGAAGAAGAGAAGAGTTTGGATTTATACCCTGCCCTTCACTGCCCAAAGGCATCTCAGAGCGGCTTACAAACTCCTTTCCCTTCCCCTCCCCACAACAGACACCCTGTGAGGTAGGTGGGGCTGAGAGAACTCTAACACAAACTGTCCTTGAGAGAACAGCTGTGCCAGAGCTTGTGACTGACCCAAGGTCACATCAGCAGGTGCAAATGGAGGAGTGGGGAATCAAACCCGGTTCTCCCAGATAAGAGTCCGCACACTTAACCACTACACTAAACTGGCTACACTAATAGCTACAAAAAGACCCTGCTGTGCTAACATTCCGCTAAAGAAAGGACTATACTCACATTAGCATTTCCCACCAAAAGGTTCTCAGTTCAGACTGATAGAATGTGAATGTGAATCAGTTCAGATTGATAGAATGCTCCCAAACATATCTCTCTCTTCCTAAAGACTTCCTCTCTCTTCCCTTATTTGGAAGTATTCCCAGGACTCTGGATGAAGGGGACAAAACCATCAAGGAGTCTACCTGTGTGTTCCTCTGACCCTCTTCCTTTTTTCTGCACCTGGAATTTTTTTTTTAAATGTTTTTGATCAAGAACAAGGGTAGCTCCTTGGTATACCCAGGAGCTACTTACAATGTATAAATCATACAACTGTGATAAAGCATCCACAATTACTTATCTCAGGTGTTTTATACAAAATATTGATTTCTGAATATAATTATAACAAAATTAATACAATAGAAACGAAAAGGCGGACGGTGGTCTCCGGATTGATACTGCCGTTTCGACAATATGTCTTCTTCTGACCAAAAATCGTACAATCAGTGTGAAATATGGAGTTCCTCAAGCAACACAAAGCTGCATACCCATGATTTTTGAACTCTTATAGCTTGAAAAGCAACATGCTTATACTAGAACAGGTTCTCCCAGAAGGGCTGAGACTTTTCGTTCTATTGTATTAATTTTTGTTATAATTATATTCAGAAATCAATATTTTGTATAAAACACCTGAGATAAATAATTGTGGATGCTTCTTTATCACAGTTGTATGATTATACATTGTAAGTTCTTCTGACTGTGACCATCTCACTGTTATACCCAGGAGCTACGACTGATGAAGTGGGAGCTCAGACAGCTAGAGAAGCGGTGGCGCCGAACTCGTGACGAAGCCACAAGAACATCTTATAGGACGTTTATGAAAGCCCATGAGATGGCAGTCAAGACTGCAAAGAGGGTTTTCTATGCGGCAGAGATTGCATCTGCTAGCTCTCGCCCAGCCCAATTGTTTAGGATGATTCGGTCACTAACAGCTCTGCCTCAGGGCAGACTAAATGCTAGGGAATTGGATGTTGGCTGTGAGGCCTTTGTGAGCTATTTCGCGGATAAAGTCTTGGCGCTCCGCTGCGACCTCCCCGCCACAGTTGAAACAGTGAGCGAGCTTGAGGCCCATTGCACATCTTCAGTTCTGACTCTGGATCACTTCAGCCCTCTCAGCCTAGAGGAAGTTGACAGTTTACTCACAGCTGTGCGCCCAACCACATGCAGCCTTGATCCGTGCTCTTCCTGGCTTATTAAATCTGGCCATGAGGGGTTCTGAGGTGCCCTAAAGCTTATTAATAAGTCCCTCATGGAAGGACAGTTCCCTGGGGCACTCAAGGAAGTGGTGGTCCGTCCTCTCCTGAAAAAACCATCGTTAGACCCAGTCAAATTGGCCAACTATAGGCCAGTCTCCAATCTGCCCTATTTGGGCAAACTAATTGAGAGGGCGATACAGCTGCAGGGTTTTCTGGATGATGCTTCTGTGTTAGATCCCTTCCAGTCTGGCTTTTGTCCGGGTCATGGGACAGAGACAGCGCTGGTCGCTCTGACTGACAACCTCCGGAGGCATCTGTATCGAGGTGGATCGGCGTTCTTGCTGCTGTTAGATCTGTCGGCCGCGTTTGACCACCAGCTACTAGTCCACTGCCTCACCGATGTGGGAATTTGGGGGCTCGCCTTTCAGTGGCTTGCCTCCTTTCTCCAAGGTCGGGGACAAAGGGTGGCGCTAGGGGATCAGCAGTCAAGGAGGCAGCCACTTGAGTGTGGTGTTCCTCAGGGGGCTGTTCTGTCCCCGATGTTATTTAACATCTATATGCGCCCCCTTGCCCAGATTGCCCGGAGGTATGGACTGGAATGTCACCAGTACGCTGATGACACCCAGCTCTATCTGATGTTGGGCAGCCAGTCGGACTCCGGACCAGAAGACTTTGACCAGGCGTTGCAGGTTGTGGCTGGGTGGCTTAGACTGAGTTGGCTGAAGCTGAATCCGGCGAAGATGGAGGTCCTGTGCCTGGGTTGGGGCAGTTTGGGGGTGGGGATTCTGCTCCCGTCCTCTGGTGGGGCCTTATTGGTCCTGGCACCAGAGGTTTGGAGACTGAGAGTCCTCCTGGATTCTTCCCTTACCATGGAGGCCCAGGTAGCGGCCACTGCCAAGTCGGCCTTCTGTCACCTTAGGCTGATTAGGCAGTTGGTTCCCTTCCTTGACCGAGCTGACCTGGCTACAGTGATCCATGCAATGGTCACCTCGAGACTAGACTACTGTAATGCTCTCTACATGGGGCTGCCTCTGTCATGGATCCGGAAGCTGCAGCTGGTGCAGAATGCTGTGGCCAGGCTGTTGATGGGCCTCCCTAGAAGGGAGCACATCCAGCCTGTGCTAAGGTCACTGCACTGGCTGCCAATAGCATACCGAGTCCACTTCAAAGTGCTGTTTTTCACCTTTAAAGCCCTATATGGCTGGGGTCCAACATATTTACAGGACCGCCTTTCCCCGTATATACCCCAGAGAACACTACGGTCTGGGTCACAAAATCGTCTGACCCTCCCTGGCCCAAGGGAGGCCAGGCTAGCTGCCACTAGAGCTGGGGCATTTTCGGTGGCGGCCTCTACCTGGTGGGCCTTGCAGGATCTCTCTCAGTTCCACAGGCCCTGTAAGACGGAGCTCTTCCACCAGGCATTCAATTAGGGGCCGCCGCTGCTGGAGTGCCCAGCCCGTAATGCTACAAATGAGCAGCTGAGTCGCACGGCCATAGACTGGGAACATCTGGCATGGGGCCAAATGCAGGGGCCATTGGAGTTGGCAAGCAAGGAACACTAGCTTCTCCAGATATTGTGAAACATCGGTTTGATGGTTTTAACCACCGCCAGCATTTTGTACTTTGTATTCTGTATTTTGTAATTTGTTTTTATATTTTGTATCTATAATGTATTGTCAATTGTCGTATTTTAAATATGTTTTATTTATGTATTTTATACCAACTGGAAGCCGCCCTGAGCTTGCCTTGTGGGGAGGGCGGGGTATAAATCTCATAATAAAGAATCTTTCCCTATGATTGGAGCCAGACGCTGTCCCTAAAGGGTATTTCTGACCTGAGCTAAATTAGAAAGCAGACCACATTCACAATGTCACACATGGTAAAAAGGTGCTAGGTTCAAGTATAACCAACTTTTAAAAATTCAAACATTTATAGAAGATTATTGTATGCAGGAAATCAAGACAGTCCCATCTTGTTCTCTGATTATCTAAATTCTTTTATGATCTAAAATAATGTGGTTACCTATAGCAGTGGTGTCTGATAAAAGGCAATGAAGGAGCATCTTTTTTTTTTAATGAAAATGGCAGGCCACTAAACATGTCACAGTGCAATTTGTGTTTGGGTTAGAGTTGCCACAGTTAGTATCATCATCATAAGATATAGCTATGGTTTCACTTTAGGGTCAATTTCAAAATTGATTTGGTCAAAGATGGCTGACTTCTTTTTTTTTTTTTAGATTTGGTACAAATGAGTAGTGTTGCTTAAGATAAAATTTTCATTTTCCACAGCACATTGTTCATTAAGATAATGAAGACTTATGGGTTTATCTGCATTTCACATTAATTCATGGCAAAAAACCAACAGCAGGAAGTCAAACTTCACGTGAACAAGTGATATAGCACTTCACTTCTGAACTCTTACAATTCTGTCATAAGCAGGCCTGCTCAAAATGCTACTCAAGACTATTCAATAAAGCTTACAACCAGGAAAGTGTTTTTAGGATCATACCGTTGAAAATTCTTAAAATGACCACTGACTAAAATGTATGCAAGCATTAAGAGATGACACACAGCACATATATTAATAGATTGCATGTTACGCATTTTAAAGAAGAAATAGTAAAGGATGAACTAAAAGATTAATATAAAAAACAAAATCATCCCCTCGTAACATCTGGCTCATAAACTCAAATAATTGCACTTAAAAATTCTCTATTCCGAATTTTCTGCAGTAAATGATCCTCTGCTAGAGCAGTATGTTCATGGAACTAAACTATAAAATAAGGGTACATCATCTTTAATAGGTTGCAGATATCATGCTCTGCTCAAATACAGTGACTTTGCTAGAGGCTATAATGACAGAATGAAATAACTTATGTACTACTGGGACCAATTTGCTGGTGTGGTACATCGGACTCAGTGTTTTCCTCTTGCAATTAGTGAAAGGGGCATGCTTGCCATTTGCTTTAGTTATTATAGTAATTCCAGATGCAGCCATCTCTCTGTTGACTAGCAAGATATATATCTACCTTCAGTATATTAGCCATTGCTAAGCATAAATCTGTTTCTGAGTTCCCTGCCCCCCCCCCCCGGGTCAAGTATTACTTCCTATCTTTGCCCCAGAAAGGCCCACTGCGGTTCAGACATGTAACAACCAAAGCTCCCTCTAAGCTGTGGAATCTTGTGAGCAAAAATTCTACTTTGTGAGCTACTGGCGTTAAAGTTGTGAATGGGTGATTTGGCTACTGCATAAATTAGTTTGCTCTGGAACCATCCTTCCTAAGCTAAGACAAAAATGTGTGAGCGAGAGGCTAAAAAACTGTGAGCTAGCTCTCACTAATTCAGCTTAGAGGGAACACTGGTAACAACCAGGTTTTAATCAAATTGTAAAATGGAGGGGGAGCTGTGGTGGCTCAGGTGGTTAAGATGCTGAACTGCAGGCTGTGGAAGGTCAGTAGTTCAGCAGTTCGAGACCCGAGAGTGCTGTATGACGGAATGAGCTCCCGTCTCTAGTTCCAGCTCCTGCCAACCTAGCAGTTTGAAAGCAAGAAATTGCAAGTAGATAAATAGGTATCACTTCGGTGGGAAGGTAACAGCATTCTGTGTGCCTTGGTGTTTAGTCATGCCGGCCACATGACCACAGAAACATCTTCGGACAGTGCTGGCTCTTCGGCTTTGAAATGGAGATGAGCACCACAACCCTAGAGTCGGATTTGACTGGCTTTCGAGCAAGGGAACCTTTACCTTTACCTTTAAAATGGAGGGGAGGACATTTTATCATTATATCTGGTTTTAATATAGTATTTTAAAGTTGTATTTATTATCCATATGTAATTTGGAATTTTATCTGTTGTTAGCCGCCTTGAGCTGGCCTCGGCCGGGATAAAAGTTTAATAAATAAAATAAATAAATAAACACTACTTTAGTCCTACATTATTTTTTAGTTGTTCGTGTGCTAAACATGCCTTATCCTTGAAGAATACAATCACTTGAAGTGAGCTATATTTTCAATATAATGCATATTCTATTTGGAATATTGTCATGAAACAACTTGTAGAAACATTAAACATGTTACTAGAATAGCCTCTTTGTTCATTCCTGGCCTTTAACTGCTATCCCAAGTTAATATAGTTTGTATCACAACTGAAAAATAAAACCATTCAGGCTCTGGCAAACTATTGGCAGGAGCTTCAGGATTAGGAAATATGAATGAAGAATAGATGTCAAGTTTGTCCTTGATGCATAAGAGGTTTCCTTAATTATCTGAAGAGATTGCACTGCAACATTTCTGGTTACTTCAGCTTTAGAGCTCCCCCTTGTTCTATCACAGCACACAGAAACTTTGGAAGCAAAGTGAGCACTTGGGTGTTCGAGGACATGAAAGCAAGCAATAGCATTCTAAATTACAGCATCAGATTTATATCCTACCCTTTCTCTAAGAAAATTAGGCCTGCGTACACGAGTATCATTTACTCTCACTTTCTGAAGGCTGGCCAAATCAGTCTTTCAGCCCAGGGCCATATGATGAACTTCACAGCCAAACAGTGAGTTGAATTTTCCATATTCAAACACCTAGTCTAAAAGGGATGCTGTTTAATATACTTTTTTTGCTATTGTTGTTCTGGTTAAGATATTAATGTACTCTTTTTATTTCTACTGCATGCCTATATTTTATTTATATTGTATGCCTACAGGCAGGAATGGTCTTTCTTTTGTGCATTGCCTAAAATATTTCAGTTTTATTATAAAAATAAATAAGCTTGCCATGCAATGTGGGAAGTTCCATGAGAAAAGCAATTTCCTGCACAAGGAATGACCTCAGTTCAGATGAGTGGTTTGTTCCTAAGGGATACAAGCAGAATAGGAGGCAAATAATGTTGTGAAAATTCTCTTCTCACAGAAGGTCCCCTCTTTGGAACCACAGAAGAAACTTACTTCATGTATACTGTCCTCTGGCCTTTGATAGGAGCATTCCGCAATCTCAGTTTCAAAGTCAAATTTTTATCTCTAATGTGGATATGATCTACACTTCTAGTTGCAGCAGATTCTCCTTCTCTACTATTGTGTTTAAATGTGATTCTATAAAACCTTGGGCCACCTCCAGCCATAAATACTTACTGCTTTCTATGCAACATGAATTTGCTTTTCATTTCCCCTATAGCTGTTACATAATGAACATTGGAGAGATTCAGGTTCCAAACACACAGAGGATAAAATTACAAAGCAATTGTAACATATTACAGAGCCCTTCTGAACTCAGCAGCTTTCACCCCAGTATTAAGAATAATGAGGCTGTAAGAGACAGCAGTACACACATTTAATTGTCAGCAGCATAATGATTTAAATCTCATTCCCCTAGGGCACTCCATCTTTTCTCAGCTGAAAGGGCAAGCATAGCCCATTACAACATTAAGCAGCTGATGAATGACCTTGTTGTTCTACTTGTGATTC
Organism: Gekko gecko; assembly: GCA_029375565.1. NCBI lineage: Eukaryota > Metazoa > Chordata > Lepidosauria > Squamata > Gekkonidae > Gekko > Gekko gecko. The sequence goes on along the minus strand of JAPDNY010000003.1, from coordinate 135,822,088 downwards.
ACAATTGATCACGTCCAATTAAAGCCTAAGAGAAATCAATTGTTTCTTCCTAGGCCATTTACATTAATAAGAAATTTATGCATTTACTAACATATATGAAATGCATTCCTAAGCATGTATATCACACACACACTCCACGCTTAACTGTATTTTACTTGAGGTTAATTATTGGTAATATTTCTCAGGCTGTTATTACAGCAAATAGCTAAGTTGTGTTCAGTTGAGTTTTTAAATTTGTTTTTATCGGAAGGAAATCTGAATGTTAGTGAATTTTATTACAAACTATGTTTTGGGGATTTTATAGTCCTTATATTCTTTTAATCCTGCATCTTCTAGCATACCAAGATTGTCTTGATCTTTGGCCATTAGCAGTACATAACACAGTGATGAGGATGAAGACATTACACTGCCTACCGATAGCATACTGGATTCGCTTCAAGATGCTGGTTCTTACCTTTAAAGCCCTTTATGGCCAGGGTCCAACTTACCTGAGGGACTGCCTTTCCCCATATATAACCCAGAGAGCACTACAATCCATTGGCTCTCCCAGCTCCCAAGGACACCAGGCTAGTTGTAATCAGGGCCAAGGCTTTCTCCGTGGTGGCTCCATACTGGTGGAATAAGCTCCTGGAAGGGATCAGGGCCCTGTGGGACCTTTTACAGTTCCACGGGGCCTGCAAGATGGAGCTCTTCCACCAGACTTTCAACTAGGAGCTGCCACCACTATTAACAGCTGCAACAGCCTGTAGATCCTGGTCCCTGGTTGGTTGATAGCCTAGGTGCACTGACTACATCTGAGGAAGATCAGTGGGCCTGAATTTAAACAAATATGGAATGCACTCACGTGGTAACACCATCATTTCGACATCAAACAACAAAGCTAGCACTTTATTGTATTGTTTTAATGAATTGTTTTTAAATGTTTTATGAACTTTTGATTGTTATTATGAATTTTATCCTGTGTAAGCTGCCCTGAGTCTGCTCCAGTGGGGTAGGGTGGAGTATAAATTGTAAAATAAATAAATATCAGTCTCTCAGTTTAGGCCATGGTGAGCAGAGAAATGAAGTAAGTGACTGTTCTGTGAAGACAATGATTCTGTTTTAAGCTTTGTTCAGGTCTTACAAACACCCATCCAGCACATGGACTACATATTCAGAGTATCAGGCACACAATGCTAATTATGGTAGGGAGAAATTGTAGGTGCAAGCCAAAGTATCTATAATAATACAATGGGAATGCCTGTCTGTGGCAGGTACAAAATAAAGCTAGGAGTTTCAAAACTGGCCACTAGCTTGAAGATGATTGTTGGAGTTGCAGTATCAAAAATGAAGGCTATCAGAACATCCCTGGGCTATTTGCCATGGAACAGACAGTTTACTCACTAGAAGTCAACCAGGTGGAAGCAGCACATACAGGGAGAGTGGACAATATTTTCTCCTTTACAAAACAAAGGAGATTTAGCAACTTATCTGAACACAACCCCTCCTTTCTTTGACTGCATATAATTCCTTAATCATACCTGTCCTAGCAACTACTGAAACTCTTCCAGATGCTTGTCTTTACAGACTTTTACCAAATTCTAAGTCCTTTTGCAAGATGAAGTGAAGCCTCAGTTACAGCTACACAGAGAAAAATGTGTGCTGTTTAAATACGGGTATTCTATCTGATTTCTTTTACAGAAGGGGGGTGGTGGCAGCAAACAAAATGTATTGAAAATACTTATCAATATAAGAGTATGACTAAGTGCCGTTTGGGGCGTTAGCCTGTGAAGTGTTCAGGAACAGAGATCCTATACGGTAATACTGGAAGAACAGTGAGCTATATGTTTGGTGAGAAGAGGCTGGCCGCTGGTAGCCAATAAGTGGAACACGTATTCAAACATCTGTGGAACACCCACAGAACTGTGGTTAGTTTGAAGAGGTTTATGCAACCATCAGGCTTGTTACTAAACATAACACTTTGAAAAGAAAGAAAGCAGAGAAGACCCATCTGGCAAGTTTGCCATGAATTAAAATCTGATTATTCATGTAGTCCAGTCTTATGCACGTTTACTCAGAAGTTCCACGAAGTTCAGCACAAGCATGGATCACAGCCGTAAACTTGTGTCATGATACTGCACAGCTTGGAATGAGCAGTACTAGGGATTTACTGCCTCAAATGACAGGAAAGCAAGTAATAGATGCTTAGTTTCTTGGTGAGCTGGGAGCTTAGTATGAAATGCCACAGAAGAATGGTGGTGGAAAGTGCTGCCAAGTCACAGCTAACTCACAGTGATCCTGTACAGTTTTCAAAGCAAGAGACGGTCAGAGGTGGTTTGCCATTGTCTGTCTCTGCGTTACGGCCCTGGTATTCCTTGGAGATCATCCATTCAAAAACTAGTCATGGCTGACCCTGCCTAGCTTCCAAGATCTGACAAGATGACTACAATGCATGTAAATATACAAGCTACTGATTCCTTGGTTTTGTAACATACGTACAGGTGGTCCTTTGTACTTTCCCCTCGTGAGCATTTTCAGTGGCCAGCAACTTTATTTTTCTTTTAAGTTCTGCTGAGTGAAATAACAAATTATTAAGCCACCAGTAATCACAAATGCTATCATGTTAGCTTATTTCTGTGTGATTAGGTCATCTACTTCCCCCAGCCATATTTTTAAAAAGTTATAATTTTATGCTCATATACCATTTCAGAGATAAAGCTATAATCCTAAATATACTTAATACTCCTCAGGATGACTCATGCCCCAAGGCAAAGCAACTGAAAGATCTTGTTTCTCCCAATTTCATTGACTCTGAGAATCATAAATACCACAGGCTCTAAACCATTCTGTGGAAATAGCTGGTATGTATACAATATGTGTACAGAGGCCATTGTCACTCAAGATGCCAATAAGGACTTGGTTAGAATGACACGCTTTACATTGTTAAAGCAATATATTAGAGGAAAGTTATGAAATAGGCAAGCCTTTAAATGGTTAAATGGTTAGCTCTTTTTTATTATTACTTGTTATCTGAAATCAAAAATGGAAAACTGTATAAAATGAGAAAAGTTAATACACTTGTATTCTTTTTTCGGTAGATCAGGTCCCATAGCTTCATAACTGATTAACTTTTTGGTATCATTCTTATGCTTAGATAGTTCCTCTGTTTTCTCTATCAGAGTCAACCATGACAACGACAGGGAATTGATAAGTCAGCAATGAAGCAAAACATGAAAACTGCTATCACAGTGAAAGATTTCTACATATAAGGTACTTCCATGTAGAAAACAACAACAAACTGCATGTAAATGAACCGTCAAGTTTAACATTCTCTCTCATACACATGTATCTATCCCGCCACCCCAATTTTACAAATGAAGCTATTGGCCATGGGTTCCCACTATGTAGTATGTAAACAATAGATATAGACACAGTAAGCCAAGAATGTTCTGCATACTGCCTTTATAATTATACAGAAAAGCTTCTCATGTAGAAAAATTGTTTGAGAGCAACTTGTACCGGAGGTTTATAAAACAGGAGACTCCTCACTGATCTCACTAAAGAAAATGTAACCAAGATACAATTCAGTAAAGTTAAAAAAGTTAATTAAGCAGTTGGTAACTCAATGAGAAGTCCAAACATTCACAGGGAATAACCACCCACCACCTTTACCAACAAACAAATGTTACGGCTTACACATTTAAATCTATGCAATTACTGAATGTTTAGCAAAAAAAAAAAGATTATTTGGTAAAGCAATTTCTAACAAGAGATTTTTTTGGGATACAGTTTAGCACACAACTCCAAATGAAAGTAAGTTCGCAAGGCCCAAATCTATACGTCATTTCTTAGTCACACTAACTTGCTCAGACATACCAACAGAATAGTTGGATCAAATTCCTCCCTTCCACTAAATTGTCCTCCATGACAATTTAACAGTTGTATTAACAAAAGGAAGTTATTAGATAATGCAGCAGAAGGGATTCATTCATTATATTGTATTGCATCCATCTGAATACTACTTCCAGCACAGAATTTCTGACCCTGAGGAAAGGTGCAAACAGATTTACTTATAGGGTTGCTGCTGGCTTTTAACTTTCTTGTTTGGGAAGGTGGACAACGAAAGAGAACTCAAGTGTCCAGCCACCATCTATAGGGGGTGGTGGTCCAGCACGCTAAAGAACGATGCAGTTTAGCCACCTGTGGCACTGGCTAGTGGAAAATTGGTTTAACAACATGGCCCCTCAGATTATCAAAGAACTACACACACGGGATGCACTGCAGTTCAGGAGTAGTTGTGCCACTGGATTTCAAGACCGCAAACCCGTCTTTCCCTTGAGTTGGCAAAAGAGTGAGATGTTTTCCTCCCTAGGCGTTCCGATGTTGCTGTTGTATCAATCAGGCCCTCACAAGTCACAACAGACGAGGGAAGACCTTGTTGTCCGAGGCCGTCGTCTCCGCGTCCAGCAGAAGGTCTGTCCACACGCTCAGGCCTCGGACTTCGAAGTCCCCATCTTGGGCTTTCAGTCGACGCAGCTGGGTCCGTACTGCGCTGCGAAGAGGCTCCGGCTCCTGCAGAAGGCAGCCGACCCGCTCCCGCACCTCCTGCCAGGGCACTTGGTCCTCCTCTTCCGGGCCGCCGACTCGCCACTCGCCCCGCAGCAGATCGTAAATGAGGCGGCTTCCCCAGTCGGCCAAGAGGCTGAAGTAGGGGGCGCGCAGCTCGGGATACCGGCCGCACAACGAAGCCACCCACGGGGCAGGCAGGAGGCGGCAAAAGGCAGAGAGGCGGGCCGGGTCTCCCCGCAGCAGCCACGGGAGCAGCAGTGCCGCGGCCTGCGTTTCCCCGGGGGGCTCCTCCAGCAACGCCGTCGCGACCACCCGGTAGAGTCCGAGGCTGCCGGGGAGCTGGTCCAGCAGGGCAGAGGCGGGAGGGGCGCCGCCGCCTTCCTCTTCCTCCTGCAGCCGCGACAGCAGCAGCTGAGCCTGGGCTCTGAGCTCCGGGGTCACCCGGGGCCCAGCGGGCGCCTCAGGAGCAGGCGCCAAATGGAGGCAGAGAAGCTGAGCGGCAGCCCTGCGCCTGATCAGGAGAGGGACGAAGCAGCCATCACCCCGGCCTCCCGGGAGCAAAAGGCCCCGCAACAGGCGCTGGTAGGCGGCGGCAGGCAGCGCCCGGTTCTCTAGCAGTGCCAAGCTCAGCAGCTCCGGGCAGCGCCTCAGATGGTCCAGGCTGAACCGACGCCCCCGGCACAGACGTCTTTCCAAAGCGGCCCGGAGGCCCGGCTGGCAGTGCAGGCGGCTGTGGAGCTGCTGGAAAAAGCGGCCCCAACCCAGAGCCCGCTGCAAAGTCGCCACGTCCCAGCCTCGCACCAGACCCGAGCGAGACACGGCTAGAAGGCTGGGCAGCTGCTCGGCCTGAGAGAGTAGCGTCTCCATGGCAATACCCACAAAAAACACAATCCTCTTTTGCCTTCTGGCGCCATCGGTTTGAAAGGTGGCTAAGTCCGCCTTTCCTAGGATGACGCTAACCAATCAAAAGAACGCTTTCTATTAAACTGCTATTGGGCAATGAAAATGCCACTCTTCCTAAATAACTACGACGCGAGGAAAAGCCTTTTACTGATAGCGAAATAAAACAACCGTCGTTTCACTGACGCCTGTCACGTGGCTTGATCGACGTTGCGTTTTTAGCAAGGATTGCGTAGCAAGCGCGGCTTTCCTACTTTCCGATTGCTTTTGTACAAAGTCTGTAGTTAGTTGCCACTGTCCCTGACATGCTCGCTAGCAGATTGTTGTGTAGCTAGGGGGAGGCGACAAGAGAAACGCGCTCAGGTTTTACTCTCTGTATCTGTACTGTGAAGTTCTGATCAGCTGCTCTCTGGTCACTGCGAAATATGGTAATTTCAGTTCTGCAGGACTTAGATGATTCCCTGGATGAAACAGCTGGGTTAACAACAGCACAGAGTGAAATGGGAAATAACAGAAAGGCAAAGTAAGCCCGTTGTTAGTGGGGGGAGGGGTTGGCGGGAGGATAAATTCAGTCTGGCCCTTTAAATATCATGTCAGCCAGACTTATGTATTGGCTTGTGATCAAATTATGTAGACCTACATATTACATATAGGACACATGCTGTTACAATTAAGAATAATCAGCAGTATCCCTGATCTGGATAGCCCAGGCAACCCTGATCTCCGAAGCTAAGCAGGGTCGACTCTGGCAAGTACTTGAATGGGAGACCGCCTTGGAATACCAGAGCCCAGAGGCAGGAGCAGGCTTTACTCAGCCACCCCTCTGAACATCCTCCATGCTCCCCAGTAGGGGTCAGTCACACAGGTTGCTATGAATTCCAGGTGCACACACATTCATTTTCTCTCTCTCTCTCTCTCTCTCTCTCTCTCTCTCTCTCTCACACACACACACACACACACACACACACACACACATACATACATACATACATACATACATACATAGAAGAATAATCAGCAATGAAGAGCAGTTACAGTTGGGAATGATCAGCAAATACAAATAAAGAAGAATAATCAGCAATGAAGAGCAGTTACAGTCAGGAATGATCAGCATCACTATGCTGATGTCAGTGTGGTGTAGTGGTTACAGTGTTGGACTAGAATCTGAAACTAGGATTCAAATCCTACTACGTTATGGATGTTTTCCGGCTAACCTAAGCCAGTCACACTCAGTCTAATGTACCTCACAGGGCTGTGAAGATAAAATGGAGAGAGTGATATAAGCAGTTTTGATCCCCATTGTGGAGAAATGTGGGGATATAAATGAAGTCAGTACTTGGTTTTGGTCATTTCATACTTCTGCCCACCCATGGAGCACTCAAGCAGTCAGGCACAGAGAACCTGCAAAACATCCCTTGTCAGAATTCATTTATGGCACAGTGATTACGTCAGTAGCCAACATGTGCAGATACAAGCTCCTGGCTCTCCTCAGATCCACAATCTTTGGCAGCCTAAGTAAAGCTAGCAGCAGTTTGCAAATAATCACCCTATTACCAGGGGAAAAACCAGGGCCACACAGGGAAGGAAGGACTGTCATTCATAAGAACAGCCCTGCTGAATCAGATCAGTAGTTCGTTTACTCTAGCATCCTCTCTCACACATTGCCCAACAAGTTACTCCAGAGGGCCGCCAATAGGGCATAGAGGCCAAGGCCTTTCCCTGATGTTGCCTGGTGGCACTGGTATTCAGAAGGTTACTGCCTCTGAATGTGAAAGTTACACTGATAGACCTGTCCTCCATGGATTTGCCTAATCCCACTTTTTAAACTGTCTATGCCTGCAGCCATCATAACATCCTCTGACAGTAAATTTCACATTTTAATCACTGATTGAGTAAATAAATATTTCCTTTTGTCCATCATGAATCCACTGCCTATCTATTGCCATTCCAGTCTCAACATTCAGCCAGTTGTGTAGTCCGGTAATATATGGGTAACCCTTCTGTGATCCCACTTTACGGATACTACTGCCCACCATAACCTCTGTCACACAGATTTAGAGATACAGGTAGGTCAGGCAGTCACAGTTAATCAGCTGTTGTCTCTTTTTAATATACAGAGAGCCATGACCCTGTCAAAAACCAGGTCTCCTCTCTCTCTCCCAGAGGTACTACCAGACAGGGTAGCCCAGTCTGCTTATTAGCCACCTGTCGGTCAGACACTTCATAGAGTTATTGGGACTGGACCCAAAAATTGCTTCAATTTCATGCTGCTACCATTTAATCTTATGTGGAGAGAGAGAGAGGCAGAGGCCTGACAGGTTTGTGTGTGTGTTTTCCTAAGACAGTATACATTCAGTCAGCGGGGCTAAGCAGAAAAGAGTTAGCTTTTATTAAAAGCTTAAAACAACATAGAAATGATTCAGGTAAATAGATGTAACATTTCTTAACACTTAAACTTCTTATCTCTAACTTGATTCATGCTTCTGAGTACATTTATTTCAGCCAGCTTCAGTTTATTGTTTTCTCATTCACTGGCTCAAGCTGTCATCTCCCCTTTAGGCGGCTCTAGCTCTCTTTTCAACTGCCCTAATGGCTCTAACTGCAAGCTCTCTTCCCAACATTTTGTCCGCCTTCATTGGTTGCCTGCAGACCAATGCATTTGGGGGTTGCCTGCAGACCAATGCCTGCAGACCAATGCATCCTGCCAATAATAATTTTGCATGAAAGTGAACAGTATAACATGGCTTTTGTGGAAGTGAAGTGCCCTTTTTTTGTCTTTTCCCATCCCATGTATGCTACAAGCCATATAACCCAGCATTGAAGGAGGCCTAATTGGAACTATAAGTCTGTGGTAAAGGTCACACATAGCACATAAAATTTGGCTCCTGGCTATGCAGTCCTGTAACTACAGGGGGTATATAGGGACTATCAGATTAACGCCAGAGACTCCCATGACCTTTAAACAATAACTGTTTATTGTAGACATAAAGCAAAATAACCTCCTTTGTTTTCCTTTCTTGTGGATTATTTCTGTTTCCTTCTACTGGCTCCGAGTCCTCCCCTCTGCCTTGAGTCTAGCAGAGCATCATATTTCACTATGTTTCCCCCTTCTTTGAGTTTTGTCATACTGGCAATAAGTCTAACTGCTAGACTGATGAATACTTTTACCAACATCCTGCTTTGAGATGATGTGTAGATAGCACCTGTGGATTATTCTACCTCTTTACAGATCGCTATCTCTATTAATACTAAAATAATTTTCATTGAGCTTGTACAAGTTTCAGTAGGTGAAAATGAACTTGAACACCTTTAGATGCTGCATGCTTAATTCTGAGAGGCTGGTCAGTTGACAAACTTTGTTACCTCAGGTATTCCGATACTGAAGCCTCAGTAGGTTGTGCAGTTGGACACATGTTTGTTACGATTTGTAGATGTTTTCTGTTTTCCTGAATGTGCTTTGGTTAGTTGTAACAATGTATGATTATGGCCTTTGGCACTGTCCTTGTATGGTTGCTGGTTTGGACCATCCCTTCTGATTGTCAAGTAGGGTTCCCTGGTTCCCCCTGCCCCAGTTCCTCTTCCCTGGCACAATTTGTTTGACTGACAGGGAGGAAAATAACATGAAAGTAATGTTTAAAACATGCTGTCAGCAACAACATGACATCAAAGTTTGTCAAAGTAGAACTGGTAAGCTAATTCTGCCTTTTCATCTGAGGCACGGATCTTCTCCAAACAGACCACTGAAGATACAGATTTGTATCGAGGGTTGAAAGGGGTGTTCATCATCGTCATCCCATGATCAGCTGTGTTGGGACTGCACATGGTTGCATTAATATGAGTTGCTCTAGGGTTCAGTAAAATTAATTATGTGCACTATTTCCAGGTACCTTGAGAAATAATCTATAGTAGCTAGGAATTTAAACCCTTGTGTTTCAGGAATATGTGTTCCAACTATATTCCTTGGTTGATTCAACAGTGGAGTGACTGTTATAGTGACTTTTTTTTTCCACTGAGAAGATTTGTTCTTCCAGCAGAATGCACAGTTCTCTGTCCATGCTTTAAGGTCTTGACATAGTTGTAGCCACTACATAGATAGCCTTGCATATTTCCTGTGTTTGACACTCCCTTTATGACTATCATTAAAATTTCCCAGCATTTCTTGTCTTGTTCCAGCCAGTATGATGACCCTGTCACCATAAAGAATTAAGCCCTGAGACTCTTTAAGTCTCCATCATTCTATGAAGAACAAGTTGAGTTCAGCTAGTATGCTGCTCATATATGATGCCCTCCATTTCTCACAGACTTTAATAGCTTCTGGGGCTCTCTGGGTTAGAGGTAGTAAGAACCTGTATGGATTGAAGTATTAGATCTGAAATTGGGCTTGAGGCTTGTAATATGGTTTCATAATTCTCAACTTCCTCAACAAGGTGAATTGATTCTTGGCCTGTAGTTTTCAAAGTTCCTGTCTCATTACAGGGATCCACATAGAGCTCTTCTAGGCAGTGCACTAAAACCATTGCAATGGCGTATCACAGCTCAGTAAGTCATCAGTTTGGGCATGAAATACATCTATAGATATAAAAGAAAGTCCCTTCACCGTAAAATCAATGCCCAGGCCAAACCGCTGGACCTAGAAACACCAGATTTGGGGAGAGCGCTTCTACCATGATGTAGATGCTCACTAAGAAGGGATTTTTAGAAATTTGACCCCTAAGGGGGTCAAAAGGGGTAAAATGTACTCCCCCATTGATTCCTATGCAGCTGCCAGGCTGCTGCCTCCTTGCACCCCCCACTCTCTGATTGGTCAGCTGCAGAGCTCAGTGTTCTGAGGCAAAAAAAGCCAACAGTTACAGGAGTCTGCAGACAGTTAATGACACTTGAGGAAATTAGGAATGGCCAACAACCGCCTGTGAGGTGCTGTTGGCCCAACTTCTCTGATGGCTTCCAACACACTCCCCCCACCTCCTACACCTAACAGGTGGTTGTCTGTCAGGTGCAGCAGCAGTTGCAGGGTGCTTCAAGCCATGAGGGAGCCCACCCCAGCAGTAATGCCTTAGTGATCCTGCGAGCCCTGCCTCCACAGTGGCTTCTAATACTCCTCCCCCTCCCCCTCCTACAGGCAGCTGCCTGTCAGGTGTAGGGGAGGAGGTGGGATGCTTACAGCTGCCAGGGAGGTTTGCTCAGCAGGATTGCCTTAGCCCTGCTGCTGGCCCAGTCTCTCCAATGCCTAAATACAACCCCCCCCAATAGCAGACAGGCGGGTGCCTGTCAGGTGTAGGAGCAGGGCCAGGGTACTTTAATCCATCAGGGACGGCGCCCCAGCAGGATCACCTTAGCGATGCTGCTGGCCTAGCCTCTCTGATGGCTTCCAACACACTCCCTCCACTTCCTACACCTAACAGGTGGTTGTCTGTCAGGTGCAGCAGCGGTCACAGGGTGCTTAAAGCCACAAGGGAGCCTGCCCCAGCAGTAACGCCTTAGTGATCCTGCCAGCCCTGCCTTCTCAGTGGCTTCTAATACTCCTCCCCCCCTCCCCCTCCTACATTGGACAGGCAGCTGCCAGGAGGAGACAACATAGGAATGCAGCAAAGACATCTGCACATAGTACTCCTGCAGGGCACTGAGCTGTGCAGGCCAAGTACTAGCAAGATCACCCTGAGGTGCTCAGCACAACACAGTCTCCATATGAGCAAAACAATCCAGGAACACAAGTAGAGAGGCCATCACTTTTTTGGAAGGTGGCAGGAATTGACTTAACAGATGACTGCTTCTTAAATGGACAGTTCTATGTTGCCTGCTTCAGAGTGAGCTCATCAAGCAGCCTGGTGATCCTAGCACCTGAGGGCAGAACTGCCAATGTGGTCTACAGAGAGGTCCTTCAGTAGAGGAGGAAAAAAGTATGTATGTCTCACTTCATTTTTTACACTACAGTCTTCTCCACTAGAATTCCTACAACAAATGTCACATTTCAAATTTCACATCATCGGTATTATAACTGGATTTACAGAACTTGAATACCGTAGCGAAGCACAGGTATCAGGCTAGTAAGCTCTAAAATCATAATTTTTTCCTTTGTATTGGGTTTGAACCTGGAAGTACCCTGCACAGTATAAATTGTATCTGCCAGTGCTGGTGGGAATTGAAGATGTCTAGTAGAGACTGGGTAAGTTCCTGAAACATCTATAAACATACTCTTAGATTATGCTTATGTTGGCCTCCATGTCAGTTTTCAGTTTCATTGAGAGACAATGAAACCTCCCATGAGTCAGCAGAATTGCCTGAACACATAAGTGGTTCCAGGAAGAACTAGTCATTGGAATTAAATTGTTTTACCACGTCTCTTACCTCTCAAATACAACAAACCATTGCAAAATAAACTGTCTTGCATTTGTGGCACTCTGCAGTCTTCCCTGGACATTCTGCCCTCAATGCATGCCCTTTTCTACATTGTGTGCATCTACAGCTTTTGGGTATTGAAAGATTAATTTCGTGGCTGAGTGTGGAGTCTCTGATTTTGCTGCAGCCATGGCTTCCTCCTCTGGGAATTTTTGGAGAATGGCGGCTCTTTTATCATTTGTATTGCCCCATCCTAGGTAAGCTTACTTTCCCTCTGTAATTCTGGGGACAAATCTTTGTTTAAAAATGCCCACTACTAGTCTGCCCCTAATTGTTTGATTTTGTGCTTTCGCATGTAACCATCTTATCTATGCATCAGCAAATTCCCCTGGGGCCCAAAGAACTCCCAGAATTCCGACTGATCTCCAGATTACAGAGATCAGTTCCCAGGGAGAAAAGGGCTGCTTTGGAGGATAGGCAGGTATTATGCCCTGCTGAGGTCCCTCCCCAGATTGCCCTCTTGAGGCTCAAGCCCCACATCTCCAAGAATTTCCCAACTCAGATTTGGCAACCCTACTGCATGCTTAGATGATTTTCTCTAGTGCCTCATTTATCTCCACTTGTTGCACTCTCATCCCAGCCACTAACTGGAAAGTTGGGGTCTTGATTCTATTTTTGGAAGAAATTTAGAATGACATTTCAGTGGTATTATTTTTTCCTTCACCTGTCTAGAGGCATCTGAGATGAGTTTGGGGAAATGAAATATTGTTTCCCCCAACCCCCGCTAATGACTCTATTAGTGAACTGCTGTATTTGGCCAGGTAGTGCTATATCGTACAGATACAGCTTTTCTCTTTTGAATGGAATGCGATTTAGATGCCACAAGGGTTCCCAACTCTGGGTTGGGAAATTCCTGGATTTTGGGGGTGGAGCCTGGAGAAGGCAGGGCTTGGGGAGGGAGGGGCTTCAAAGGGGTATAGAACCTACCCTCCAAAACAGTCTTGGGATCAGTTGTTAATCTCCAGGCCCTGTCCGGAGCTTGACAACGTTAGAGCTCTTGGGCACCTTGCATTTAAAATCCCATTTATTTAAATCACTAAACTGATTAACTTTAAGAGCAATGTGGTGGGGGGGGGGAGAAGTCTTTGGTGTTCCAAGCCGTAGAATTTCTTGCTTCAGACAAAAGGCTGAGAGAAAACACTTACACATAGCATAGGTGCAGACAGATAGATATCCTTCTCTACAGGATATTGTGTTAGGCCTGGTTCACACACGAGGGTGGTAAAAGTGAGATAATTAAATGAAGTCTACTGCTTCAGACTGCAAGTGGCCTATTCCAGCTCTTAAATGTTCCTTCACATATCAACCTCCATTCAAACAGGGAGGAAAAACCTATCACAGCAGAGAGGAAGGTTCAGCTCACTTTCTTTGACTGAAATGCTTGTTTTCTGTTTGCAGGGAGTTTAACATGAAGCTCTTCCACTGGTTGTCTGGAATGGTGCAGTCCATTCTTCCACCACATTTCCACCTCATTCTTCTACATATGTGAACTAGTTTTAGAGTGGCACATGGAACTGTAGCCCCCTTCAACTGAGTCCTAGGATGCCTTTCATTTTGTCTAGTCCCTTTATCACATTCATCCACAGAAGATCCACAGAAGATCTGTACCACTGTACACCGCCTTGAGCCAGTTTCCTGGCTAGGCGGGATATAAATTGCAAGTAATAAATAAATAAATAAATAAATAAGATCTTGTTCAGGAAGTAAGAGATGATTTCTGACCATTTCTCCTCAAGTAGCAGCCCCCTGTATCCTGTTCTGTTCCCGAGGGTTACCCAACCTTTTTGGGGCATGGAGTTCCGTGGGTAAGATACAAGACAGAGAGATCTAACCCATTAATTACTTCAGTTCATAGCTAATCCTAATCCAAACCACTTTTCTGGCATTTCTCTGCATTTCCTCAATTATTTATTTAAAATATCTATATGTTGTTGCTGTTCTGCATTACAGCTCTCAAAGTGACTTAGAAACAGGTACTAGGGAAAAAAATCCTGCAATCCATAGGTTTTCCACTGCACATTATATTTATTTAGAAAATTTATATCCTGCCAAGGCAGCTAACAATTTTAAAAAATGCATGATAAAAATCACATCATAAAACAATTAAAATAACCCTCTCCCAAACATACATCATTAAAACAACTTTTTAAAAACCCATGAAAAGAGAGTTAAAATACATGTAAATCAGTTAAAAAACATACAAAACATAAAACTGATTAGGAAGGAGGGAACATTGAGGGAATGCCAAACAAAACAAAAAAATCTTCAGCCATTGGTGGAAGATGGCAACAGGAGGGGACAGGTGAATTTTCCTGGGGAGAGAGTTCTAGATCTCTGGTGCCATGGCTAAGAAGGCCCTCTCCTGGGTTGCCATCTGCCTAAATTCAGAAGACAGGAACACCCAAAGTAGGGTGTTAAGTAGGGGTTCCATGGATGAACAGACCTCAAGCCTAGTGATCAGTTCTATTTTATTGGTGATTTCAGCAAGCACAAGACTAGACTCCTGAGCCCCAGCTCTCTTAAATAGCATGCAATTGCCATTCCCAAACATACCCCACTCCTAGTGATAGGCTGTTTACATATGCTTGTTAGAAGCCACCCTGAGCCTGCTATGCGGGGAGGGCGGGGTATAAGTTTGATAAATAAATAAATAACGTTACTTGGTTACTTTCAGAATCCTGGCAGGCTCCTGTTCTTATGCTCCAAGCTCAGCCAGTCTCTGGGGTGATTCAGTCAGGAATGATTCAATCCCAATACATAATACAGGACCTCCAAAAATGGCTGTAACAGTTGAGAAGGTTCATGAGGGATTAGGTATTCCTTCAGGTGTCTGGTCTCAAAGTATATAAAGCTTTGAAGGACAAGACCAGGACCTTATATATTTGTGATATGTGAAAAGCTGTTCCACAGACCCTGGGAAAGAGTCAACAGGACTGTCAGTAGCCATCATGGACCCCCAGACAAATATTCCACCTGGGCCCCCCATATGGCCCTGATCAAACCCAAATATCAGAACCAATCAAATCACTTGGCTTGCTGTTACCATGAATCTATAGAAATAAAATAATTGGCCTGCCCATCTGTTTTTTAGTTATTATTTATTTTACTTATATCCTGCCTTTCTCCCCAATTGTGGGGGGGAGGAGGAGGAGGAGAAGGAAGAGACTGGATTTATATCCCACCCTTCACTACCCGAAGGAGTCTCAGAGCAGCTTACAATCTCCTTTCCTTTCCTTTCCTTTCCTTTCCTTTCCTTTCCTTTCCTTTCCTTTCCTTTCCTTTCCTTTCCTTTCCTTTCCTTTCCTTTCCTTTCCTTTCTTTTTGAGAACTACTCATTAGAGAACAGCTCTGAAACAGCTTGTAACTGATCCAGAATCACACCAACAGCTACATGTGGAGGAGTGGGGAATCAAACCTGGTTCTCCCAGTTTAGAGTCTGTACTCCTAACCACTACACCAAACTGGGACCCACAGAAAAAGAAGTGGGGTTCTATGGGAGGGGAGAGAGAGACAGAGAAAGAATGGGAGATTGTTTGTGGGAGGGGGAGAGGAAGGGGAGATGGGGGGGGTAGAGAAATAGTGGAGAGAAAGAGGGGCAGACTGAGGGGGTGGTGGGAAAAGGACATTGTGAAGCGCTGGTGTAGGAGGGGGTGAGACATACGGAGAAGGGGGTAAGAAAGGATTGCTAGAGAATGCTCCCTCTAAGCTGTGGAGTCTGGTGAGCAAAAATTCCACTTTGTGAGCTTGCTGGCATTCAAGTTGTGAGTGAACGATTTGGCTGCTGCATAAATCAGTTTGCTCTGGAGCCATCCTTCCTGAGCTGAGACAAGAATGTGTGAGCCAGAGGCTAGAAAACTGTGAGCTAGCTCACACTAACTGAGCTTAGAGGGAACACTGGTAGGGAGGAAAGCTGACATAGAATGGGTGAGAGGAAAAGGGGAAGTGAGGGAAGATTAGTAGATAAGGGCGCTTGCAGAAAGAAAGAGGAGGGCACTTTGACAATAAAGGGGGGGGAAGGTAGGGGAATGCCCCCTCCTCACAAGTTCCTTAGGAGGACTGCCTGCAACGGAGACTATGATAAGGCCATGATACATCATGCAGCATTTTGTTGGGTACCCCCTTGTCTTTATATAGTTTATATCTCTGGTATCTCGTGTTACATTTTATAGCACGTTTGGCCCAGCCCAACAAAATTTCATTTATGTCAGATCCAGCCCTCATAACAAATGAATTCGACACCTCTGGGTTAGATCATAGGAAAAAAATTAACTCCTCCCCCCACCTTCTCTTCATAATATTAAGAAAGGCTTGCAACTGTACTACTCCAATGTCTTGCTACAAGAAAAGCCCAAAGAAACTGACAGCAGAACACTACTGGTGGTCACATACATCACACAACTCAGCCCAGTTCAATGTATTATTAATGACCTACAACCCATGCTGGATTGTGACATTTCCCTCACACAGGCTCTGGGGGGCTGACCTTTTCTTGCTTACAGACAGCTTGCTAACCTAAAACAACTTCTAACCCATAATGATAAACTACATAACAGTAATTTGGGTGGTTCATCTCAATATATTTTCTCATGTTTTCCTCACCTCAGTCCCACATTCTACAAGTTCATTTATCATGATTTATTCAAGTGCAGTTGTAGCACAACATAACATGGAGTACTGTAGAGCTGTGTTTTCCTTCAGCCAGGAGGAAAGGGTATCTTCCCAGCCTTTCCTGTCTTTTCACTTGACCCTACCTTCCTACCATTTTCTAACCAATATCTGACCTTGGCTTCTGTCCTTACAGTACTTGTGTGAAATTCCTGCAATACCATTTTTGGCATTCTCTGGTCTTTTGCTGTAGTTTCCCTTCAAATTGGGTGGGTTTCACATTTTCTTTTGTAAAAATAAAATGGAAATTATTGTGCACCTCCACTAATATGAACAATTGCTGGAGTTATCTATTACTCTTTTGCAGTTTAGGTACCCAGGTGAGCATTCATTGCTTGTTAATCACCCAAAGAGTGATTAACATATGGAATTCACTGCCACAGGAGGTCGTGGCAGCTGCAAGCATGGACAGTTTCAAGAGGAAATTAGATAAACATATGGAGCAGAAGTCCACCAGTGGCTATTAGCCACAGGGTATGGATGGGAACTCTCAGTCTGGGGCAGGTGATGCACTCTATTCTTGGTGCTGGAGGGGGCAGCAGTGGGAGGGCTTCTGGTGCCCTGGCCCCACTGCTGGACCTCCGGATGGCACCTGGTATATTTTGGCCGCTGTGTGACAGAGTGTTGGACTAGATGGGCCATTGGCCTGATTCAACATTGGCTTCTCTTATGTTCTTATGTTCTTATGTTTCCCCACAAAATGAAAAGGGTGAAGGGTTAGTGCTATTCACTGTGACATCTGATACTGCCCATTCATAATGCATTTCCACTTTAGTGTGACAGAAATTGTGTGGTGTCAATGGGGATATAATGCAGTATCAACTGTGGTGTGGGATTATGGCAATAATCCCATTTTCACATTAAAGGGGGGGAGAGTAAACCCTTAGAAGGACCAAGAGGTACTTGCATTGATTGTCCCTAAATTATGAGGACATCGTATGTCTCCATTGCTCCATCATCCAAAAACTAAACTCCTTTGCATTGGCTCCTTCTCCTTCTTATTCCCCAGGAGACTCAGTAGCATATAACACAATTTGTCGGGGTGCCTGGAGATTCTTATGGCATAAGTGACTCAGATTTTATTTTCAGGCTACTCTCAACATCTCATAAACTGCACATCCTGGTACCTCATGACTACCTCAATAACATCTACAGTATGTCTGTGCCTCTGCACTCCTACACGCCACCTTCTACAGACACAAAAGACAGATTTTTACATTAATGTGTAATAAGTTTGTAAGTGTCTGTTGTTTCCATTTTCATTTCTCCAAAGCTTTTTATATGCATTCTTCCAGCACATTTCTCATTATTCTCTCAGTCTTTCCTCGGCTGGATAGCTAAGCTTTCCAGACATATAACCTGAAATGTCCTGGGAGAATTTACATAAAAACAATAAAGCCAAGGAAATGGAAACCACAGAATATATACATCAGTTTTTCAGTCTACGGAGCTCATTGGTTCTTATTTGCTAGGGAATTCAACTTTCCATATTAACATCCATTTACTGTGGGGCAAATGTACAGAGCAAGGGATGGTAGAAATAATTTCAGTCGGCGTATGTTTCATGACTTAAGTGAAAATTCTGAATTTGGTGGCAGGGCATGTATGTTAATCTCATTAACCATAAAAGGGTATTATGTGCAGAAATCCTTACAGATCAAGAGGAGTGCTCTGTGCAAAATCATCCAAAGGACTGGATCAAGCTAATGTGCAGTTTGAAAATTCTTTCCTCCCCCCCCCCACCCTTTCCAGGAAAGTTTAGACAAGTTTTTATGTGATTTGCAAGATTTAATGGTGTATTTCATCACTCCATACACCATATAATTGGAAACAAGCTAGACTATGTGAATCAATACAACACTACAGGGACAGGGAGTGGCACAGAGAGCCCCAGGGCCAAACTATATGTGACAGAGGCAGACCCATATGTTCAAATGCAAGTCTGCTCTAATTATATCAAAACTGGGGAGGGGTACCATCTAAACTGCCAAAAGGGTAGGCAGAGATGTTCACACTAATTTCTCACTAATGATGCTTCTGGGATTAAAGGCAGGGGGGCATGGGGGATAAGGTTTAGAGGTAAAAGCAGTGGGAGGTGAACAGGTTCTGCACCCCTACCTGCAATCCACATTGGATCCTTTACTTGTATTCCCACTTTGTCACTAGGATTAGACTGAAGTAACTCTGCATAGGATTGCACTGCCAGCCTGTACTGTAGAGAAAATTGGGGCAG
This sequence comes from Gekko gecko, assembly GCA_029375565.1. Taxonomy (NCBI): domain Eukaryota; kingdom Metazoa; phylum Chordata; class Lepidosauria; order Squamata; family Gekkonidae; genus Gekko; species Gekko gecko. Next base: position 135,803,346 of record JAPDNY010000003.1, on the reverse strand, counting down.
ACCCATATTAGAACATACAAAGCTGCCTTACACTGTCCATGAGCTTCCAAAGTCAGTATTGTCCACTCTGACTGGCAGTAGTTCTCCTGGATCTCAGATGGAGGTCTTTTACCTATTAACAAATCCTTTTAATGGGAGATTCCAGAAAGTGAAACTGGGACCTTCTGCATGTCAAGAAGATGCTACACCACTGGGTGTAGGCTTCCTCCCCTCAAGGCACTAGTATGTAGCTACCACAAGTGATTTGGATTTTAATTGCCGGCTGTACATACTAGCATGTGCAGAATGGTATAGTATAACCCGATCTCATCAAATTTTGGAAGTTAAGCAGGGTCAGTATTTGGATGGGAGATCACCAAGAATGAAGATGATGGTAAACTAGCTCTGCTTAATCACTTGCTGTAAATTGGCTGTGACTTGTCTGCACATCATACACACAGAGAGAGGATTACTGGCTGTTGCAAATAATGATAACCAGTGTTCCCTCTAAGCTGAGTTAGTGTGAGCTAGCTCACAGTTTTTTAACCTCCAGCTCACACATTTTTGTCTCAGCTCAGGAAGGATGGCTCCAGCGCAAACTGATTTATGTAGTAGCCAAATTGCTTGCTCACAACTTTAATGCCGGTAGCTCACAAAGTAGAATTCTTGCTCACAAGACTCCACAGCTTAGAGGGAACACTGATGATAACCCATTACATTCGAACCTACTTCTACTGTCTCCATTCAGCCTCCTTCTTCTTCAGCCTCTGAATAGCTGTTGTATCTTATCTGCTGTGCATTGATTGTGCACTTCATCCTAAGCTTTTATTAACAGTTATTCTTTGTAAATATAAACCTGTGCATATGACTATTTTGGCTTCTCATCCTCAAAGGACACTGGACAAATGCGGCTACTGTACACTTCTCTTCCACAGAATGTTTACCTAAATGAACAGACATTGTAATCTGGATATTAGGTCCTTGTGTCATAGAACTGTCACCTTCAATATCATTATTATGCATCTTTTGCTGACTCCAAAAGTCGCAGACCTTTCCAGAGACCCTTGTTGAAATATAATATCATAATATAATATTGAAATATTATTTCCATAATATTATTCTCATATTATTCTCATACTGCCCATCTGTGTAGGTCAAAATTAATCAGAACACATTATCAGGTTTGGTGTTCAGCCTTCAGTAGTGATAGCTGTCGGTATCTGATGTGGGAGCTTTGACTATCTAAAAGTTATATCTTAAAACACTTGTTGGCCTTTGTTAGACTCTAATCTAGCTGTTCTACTGAAGACCAGATTGGCTTTCCTCTGAAATTATATGTTCTTTTTTCTTTATATAAGAGCTGAAGAGAGGTTGGTGGTGTCAGTCAAAAGCTAAAGTAATCTGCTCTGTTATAACACCTATCTGGACACAGGTAAGGAAGGGGGAAAAGAAACATCTGGAGACCTATTTGTAGCAGAACAATGGTTAGGAGAAGGATTAATACTCTACCCCCATTTCTCTGCTCTAAATTCTCTGTTCCAGAGGATGAGGAGACAACAAAGACAATGACAACGATGAAGATGAAGACATGAAGCTTGCCTTGGCAATAGTAAGGCAAGTCTTAGTACCAGTTTATGTTTTAGTACTGGTGAATGTTGAACTGATCCTGAGTCCTGGCCTTTGGGGTCAGTTCGAGGCTTGATTGCTTGAGAACACTGCATTTAATTAAGTTCTGGCCTCCCATAAACTGTGAAATAATGGACAAAGCCCATTGTGTGACTTTTTTTTGTCTGTGATAAACAATGTTCAAGAAGACCCCAACATGCATTTCATTTCACAGTGTTGGGGGGGGGGATCTTCTTGAGTACTGTCATTGGTCAAGTAAAAAAAGTAAAAAGTCATGCAGGGTACAGCCTAAACAGTGGTAAGTACATTCAAGTTCCAATTATTTCAGTAGGAAAAATTTATACATAGGCAAAAGTTTCAAATTGAAATTATGGGATTTTGGCTGGATCGTAGTCATAATGTTTTGTTTGTTTGGTCCTTTATCTATAGCCAACCTTTTCACACAAATGGCATACAAGCTGACTCAAAACAGGAAATTAAAACAATTATAAAACAGATTTTTAATGTTCTTATAGATGCAAAAACAGCTAAAGGCAAAATGAAGAGATAAAAAGCTAGAAATTATCAATCCACCATGCAATCAGAAGCTGAAACTACAGAATTAAGCAGCTTCCTGGAATTAAAACATCAATCAAAATTAAAGTATCATTTTATGTTCCTGGAAAGCTGAAAAAGAAGGGGGCCTAAACAACTTTGTGGAACAAAAATCTACAGCTGTGTCATACAGTAGGTCAGGCAGGCAAGCTAGATCCATCCAGAACTGCATAACAGTATCCAAAATCCAATCCCAAGAATAAAGCCAATCCCAGGAGTCAAGCCAGAGAGCATAGTCAAAGTCCAAAGGTCACACTCCAACAGGGGGTTTACAAAACCAAAGCCAGTCCAAGGTTATACAGGTGAGGCATGCCCAGGTGCTGTTGTCACTGAGTCTAGCAGAGTGACTTATTGCTTCCACAAGCAAACAGACTCCCTCCCTGAGCTGGTTTATAGGCATCCACTAACAAGCCTTGTTAGCAGCAGTCTGCTGAAGCATAACTCTGCAACTACTCCAAGACGTTATCAGCAAGCAGTTGGTGATGGGAGCTGAGGATTCTGTCATCTTTCTTGCGGCTCCCGCCTTAGCCGCTGCCTTAGGCACTCAAAGGGTGGAGGTGAAAGCCTGGTGGACTGCTAAGGCTTAACTGAGGTTCACCTGTTGCATCAGGGCTGGGTGCTGGTGCCTCTGAGTCAGCTGCTGATGTGAGCCTTGATGAGCCTGGAACTCCTCTGCAGCTTGCCTTCTGCCGGCTTAGAGCTGGCCACACAAAGCTCCTCTTCTCCTGAGGAGTCCTTGCTGCTGCTGAGCTCTGGCTGACCTACTCCTGAGGAGACCCTGCTGCTGAGCTCTGGCTGGCCCATGACAAGCTGGAGGGGCAACTGAAAAAGCCTTTTCCTTCAAACCTGCAGGGGTCATTTTGTAGAAAGAGAAGTGCAGGAGCTCATTACCATAACTCATTAGCATCACTTATTTGCATATGCCACACCCCCTGGCATCACCAGAAGTGTGTCAGAAGGCAACACCCACCACTCAGGCTCCGCCCCTAGGGACTGTCTTTCTACTCTGGGGGCTGTCATTCCAGTCCCAGAGTAGCCTATCTGGGCCCAGGAGGAATGCTACACGTGCTGCTTTGCACTCCTGCTGGGAGCTGGGGGCAGGGTTTGTCGCCGCATGTGCTTCTAACTGCCGGAGCTCTGCTCCTGCACACTCCTGCTCCAAATGACCCCTGCATACCTGCCAATGTCATCTTTGCTATGCAGGCACTCAGAGCAGGACACCAGATTTATATTACAATGCAATGGTAAAATATGCTTGCATGGATTGAAGAAGACCTGGTAGTCTTCTGGTCCTAAATTGTTTGCTGGAGTTAGCATGGCTAGTTCTTGTTTTGATAATGTTAAAAGACAATTAGTTCGTGATGACTCTAAAAAGCAAACAGCAGTATCAGAGAGTTAAATCTAATATATCCTAAAATAAGAACATGGTTTCTCATCTTTTGTTCAAATCCTCCCAAGGCATTCAAAATTTAAAGCAGTAATTTGTTTTCTGGGTTGTCCTCATTAATGGTTTGGCCATCTGTTTGGGGGGTTGGTCTGAAATCTGAACCTGCTATACACAACAGTGTATGGTATTAATGAACTGCATTGAGTAACCAGCCTCTCCATTGTTTACAGCTCAGCACATGATTCAAAGCAAGAAGTAGTGAAGTCTCAGCCAGCTGCAAATTAGAAAAACACAATTAAAGTGCAGGCCATAGAGATTCACCAGAATGGAGAGAGAGCAAGTGTGTGTGTGTGTATTTGGCAGAGATATTTTGCACTCATCCCCAATAAGGGTCCAGCTGCAAGGAAATCTCAACAGTTCACGTACATATCATCAGAATGTCTCAGAGATTATTCATGTGACTGTCAGAACCTGCTATTCAAGATATATTGTAATAGCCTTCTTAAACGTTTGGAAGAAATACATGACATAGCTCTCCCATGTCGGTATGCTCTTATATTGTATATAGAAAGCTAACATGTTAGGGAGAAACTGGGTTGATGTTTCCACATTCTGGGAAATTCTGACATGTTGATGTGATGGACAGAAGACTCTCCTGCTCCTGAAGGGAAAACAGCCACCAATCACCTTTGAGAAGAGGGATGAAATATTGGAGGGAAACACAGCAGGAGTTCAGCTTCAGGGAGAGAGCAGTGAGAGATCAGGTCTGGCTCAGGAAAAGAGCAGACGGAGTGAAGGGTAGCTCTGCTGGGTTTTGTGGCAGAGTGGTTTGGCTCTACTTCTCACAGAGAACAGAGTACCCAGTTGTTAGGCGTGTCTCTGGCAATGTGCAGACCTTGTGTCATTGAGTCTGACTCTTGGGAAAGGTCAGGCTGCTATGGGTGGAATCCTGTGTGTGTTGGGATCCAACCTAGTGGTGAAAGCCTGTTTATGCTTGAAAGTATTAAAGAAAATTGAAATTAGCGGTTGTAGATTTTCTGAGTTGTATGGCTGTGGTCTTGGCATTGTAGGACCTGACTCTCTGTGTCAAGAGTACTCCATTTTTCTGTGTTATACCTCTGAGGATGCCAGTCACAGCTACTGGCGAAACGTCAGGTCCTACAATGCCAAGACCACAGCCATACAACCTGATAAATCTACAACAGCTAATGAACTCTGACCATGAAAGCCTTCGACAACAAAATTGAAATTGCTCTCTAAATTAACATTTTTCAGCCGGGTTTCTCTTTCGTCTATCGGGAGTCCTTTTCTGCAAAAATCATAGGATGCTGTGTGGGTCTCCTCAGTTGATAGAAACAGCCTGTCACAGTGGACTCCTGGAGCTGGCCTTGCTGATGGATAAGCAGGTTTGTGTTGTTGCTACAAGCACCTACTTTCACTTATCTCTTGCTCATATTCTGGCCTTCTAGGGATGGTAGGCCTTCCACTATACTGGGGGTGATTTCCCACTACAGCTGCCTGGGGTTGCGCCACCACTCGCCCTGATACTATTTGTCAATTTCACACTGAAGCCGCGGGGCTGCATTTTGACCCGCGGCTCGCCCGATTTCCCCCACAGTTTCGTAATCCTCAAAAAACAGGATCAGGAAACTGCGGGGGAAATCGGGCGAAGCCGCGGGTCAAAATGCAGCCCTGCGGCTTCGGGTGTGAAATTGACGAATTTTATCGGGGCAAATGGCGGCGCAACCCCGAGGCAGCTGTAGTGGGAAATCACCCTGGGAGATTACCCAGCATCCTGCAATGAGTGGAAATTGAGGGGGAAGTCCTGGCGGGTTTCACCATAAAGATTTTGTAAAATGTTAGAGCACCCACCATGTTGCATCTGTTTTTCCTGCCCACTGGAAGTAATATAAATGTGTTGGTGCAAAGCCAGTACATCAGGCCCTGCTCTGCATTTCCTCCCGAGGGTTGCTATCTGTGGCCTGGCAAACCTAGCCCCTTCTCTAGATGCTACTAACATGGCTACACTGATCCATGCTATGGCAACTTCCAGATCTGACTACTGTTATTTATTTTTTACTTATTTACATTATTTATTTATTTGTTTGTTATTTTCAATTTATATCCTGCCTTGCTGGGAACTGGCTCAAGGTGGCAAACAACATTTAAAACAATAAATGCAATAAAATACAGTAAAATATGCATAAACAGATCCCTAACATCATAAAAATCTAACAAAGCAGTGCAAATGATGGTGGCATTAGTATACAATCCCCTCACAAGAAGCAGTATCCAACCGATATTTATGTAGGCCATAGCATGTTCTGGTGGCACTTTGGTCAGTGGTGGTTTCTAGTCTGGTGGAAGAGCTCTGTTTTAAAGGCCCTGCAGAACTGTAAAAGGTCCTGCAGGGCCCTGATTTATCCGGGAGCTCATTCCACCAGTATGGAGCCAACACTAAAAAGGCCCTGGCTCTAGTAGCGGCCAACCTGGCATCTCTCGGGCCAGGGAGAGCCAGGCGACTCTGAGTCCCTGACCTCAGTGCTCTCTGGGGCACATATGGGGAAAGGCAGTCCCTCAAATAGTTTTTATAGTCTGATCTATGTGGGACTGCCTTTGAAGACATTTAGGAAGCTCCAATTGGTACAAAATACAGTAACGAGGCTTCTTTCTGGGGTCAGCCATTTGTAAAATATTTCCAGCTGGACCATTTCCAATTCCAAGTGCTAGTTATTACCTTCAAAGCCAATCATGGCCATCATGCTTATCAAGCCATAGGGAGCAGAATCCCCACAATTCCTAGCTTGAAGAAAACATAGCATGAGTTGAGCCCTTCAAGCTCATATCACTAATATGGCTCAAGGACAAGGAAAATGACTATATGATAACTTCAACTTATGCCATGAGTTCTGCTTTGTGATAAACCAAGAGGGAAATGGAATTCAGGGTACAAGTAATATACAGACGTGTTCTGCAGGTTCATACAGAAAGAGGGTCACATGATAATTCATTTCAAATAGATGGGGCAGATATCCATGGCATCTGACTGGCTCCTGATCCTGCAAATGGGGAAATGCATCTCAATGATATTCAGCGTTACAGTTGTTACATTGTTGTATATGATATTTTAGTTGCCCTTTCACACAAGCTGGAATTTCTCTGGGAGACCATGGACACCACACAAAGGCCAGAAGATAAAGACCTGCTAACACTGAGCTCTGTAATGTTTATATGTACAGCTACTCCATCTGGTAATAGAAATGCAAACTATACTTGGAATGGGGTAAAAAAGTTGGCTCACACAAGTGGAAGGCTAAAAAACAAAAAGAAAGGGCCTAAATTAGAACCTGATGCTGTCTTTGGTTGAGATTAATACATTTTTACGGACTTCATTAGAAGCAGATTTTTTAATAAACTTTCAGATTACTGCAAGTACAAGGTCAGTTTCACACAAGAGTTAGCAAACATTTAGAATGACTTATTGGAGAAGGAAATGGAACAAAAATATATTAATGAGTTTATGAGACATTTAGATTTGTTTCTTACAAGCAAGCCTGTAGATACAATGGGGCATCTTGGGGCTGGGCCCCCTGACTTAACACCCAGGCCTCCCGACTTCCCATCCTGCCTATTTATTTTATTTTCGCATGTGCCATGGCCACACTGTCACCCTGCCCTGCCTCTTGCCTCTCTCAGTCGCTTAAAAAAGGAAAACTTTTATTGTCTCATCGCTCCGGACACATCCTGGGTTTGTGTGTGTGTGGGGGTGCTCCCAACTTATTTAAATGCTCCCCAAAGTCAAAAATCCTGGCTGCAGCCCTGTCTACCGGGAAGAGTATGAGTAGTAAAACAAGAAAGCAGAGATGTTGGATGGTGAACAAAGGCAGTGCCAACGGGCAGTCAAAAGTCGGCGCTAGGTTGGTTTCTAAAGTGCAACATTTTGCTTTCTTGACTAACGGCTTCTTCAAGCTTCTTTTTATATCATTTAAAGAAGGGTTTATTTAGAAAAGTAACTGATCAGTATTTGGGACTTTGTGGGAGGTCCATAAAATAAGCCATTATTGGTCCTGAGATATAGATGGAAGGCACATGCTGCCACAAGCTATGCAGGTCCGGTCATGGTCAGTTCCTTGACGGCAAACCTTCTCAGAAGCTTATTTATGCTACCTGGAGCTCCATGATGGAAACATAATTAATATGGGTAGGGGAGGAGGCTGAGTAAAAAAATGGATTGCCTAAGGTCACCTTTGAGGCTAAGCTATATTGGTATGGGGATAGCTATGTATGTTAATATTTTAACATTAATATTTTATATTCATTATTTGTTTTTATGTTGTTTTTAACCTTATTGGTTTTAATGCTGTAGGTTGCCATGAGAACCTTTGGGTGAGGGTTTGACTTAAAAAATCTAATAAATAAATAAGATTCTCTGGATCACACTCGTATCTCTGAGCAGCTTACATGAACTTTATGTGTGTAAGACTGCTTTAAAGTCAACTTCATTATCAAAAGCTTAGAAAAATGGGTGAAAAAGAGTTTCTCATGAAACAAGTGTAGTGCTTTGTATTGAAACCTAGAAAAGCAATGGTAAAATTGATGAACTGCTTTTAACAGATAAGCAGGCAAATTTGCTTTTAGGTTGCTCTGCATTCACACATGCTCCCAGATACATCTTAAACATTTCTGTGCTGCCTTTCCACCCAAATAGGGTCCCCAAGGTGGAAGACACTGAAACATTTTGACCTTAGAACAGCATTTAAAATGAAATAATTCAATAAAAGCATATAAACATACTAACAGAATAGCACCAAAACCAGGGAGGAGGGTTACATGATTATGTTGGCTCCATGCTAGAACATGGGTTAAATTGGTAGGGATGTGAACAACAATGTAGGTTGGAAGTATAACCAGTTGTGCCACCTACCATTTCAGTTTCTTCCTTGAAGCTCCTACCTGAGTCTTCATGTGTGTGTGCTAAGTGCCATCAAATCGCTTCTGACTTATGGCAACCCCATGAATTGATGTCCTCCAGAATGTTCTCTCATTAACAGCCTTGCTCAGGTCTTGCAAACTGAGCACCGTGGCTTGCTTTACAGAGGCAGTCCATCTCATGTTGGGTCTCTTCCCGCTGCCTTCAACTTTCCTGCTGTCTTCACCATGTGACCAAAATATTAGAACCAGGGGTCATTTCATAGAAAAAGAGGTGCAGGATTTCATTAGCATAACTCAGCATAACTTATTTGCATATGCCACACCCCCTGACATCACCGGAAGTGTGTCAGAAGGCAACACCCACAGCTCAGGCTCCACTGGACTGTTTTGGATTGCTAGCTGGGGGGGGGGAAGCACACAGATCTGCCCTCACAGAGGAGGGAGAACTTGTACCTGAATAAACCTTGGTCTTAAAGGTGCCACTGGACTCTTTTGGATGGCCGGCAAATGCAGGAAAGTTTGTGGCTGCTTGTGGGTCGAGGAGGGCGGTATGGAGGATGTGCATGGCCTCGAGCAGGTAGGGGGCCAGGGTGCAGGAGAAGGCTGAGTAGGTGCAGGAGGCTGGGGTGGAGCTCCTTGCAGGCCTTGCAGGAGTCCCCGGGGCCTGCCTTCCAGAGGCACTGCGCCAGGGCCAGCATGAGGACAGGCAGAGGGAGGGCTGGATGCCATGGCCCAGGCAGTGGCAAAGCAGCTCGAGGGCCAGGTCGCAGCAGCGCTCCACTGCGTCAGCCAGCAGGCCAGGAAAGGCAAGGGGGGGCTGCTGGGAGCAAGGGGCAGGGTTTGCTGCATATGCCCACCCCCTGGTCTCCTTATTGCGAGAGCTTCACTCCTGTGTGCTCCTGCAGTAAATGAGCCCTGATTAGAACAAATGTAGAGTCCAGTGGCACCTTTAAGACCAACAAAGGTTTATTCAAGGTATGAGCTTTCATGTGCATGCACACTTTTTCAAATACATTGCATGGAAGGTAAGAGTTCAAACCATGCAGCCACTTCAGATGGCATTATTAAAGACTTGTAAATATGACTGCTTTGCTGAACTGTGAAAAGAATGTGTCAGGGCAATGGACAGAAACTGTAGCTTGAGCGCAGTGCCCTTGTACTGGACTATGGTATGTACTTTGGCCAAGGGGAGCCTTGTGCCTAAGCAGCATGCCAAGCCAGATGTGGACCCCAGGACTACAGAAGCCTCCTACTCCTACATCTCCTCTGCCAGAGGCAGGATGTAGACCGGCAGCCTTGACATCCATACATGCAGAAACAGCAGCAGATCACTGAAGGAAGCCATGCTCTGCAAAAAGGACAAGATGTTCCTGAACAGACTCCATGAAAAACTCCCTTCTCCATCACGCAGGCATTCCCCCCCACTCTCATATATTAACATCACCAGGTGAAACGCATTCCTCTCCAGTCTAAGACAAAAGGATGTGCCCAACAACAAGAGTAGCCAGACATCAAGCTTTCCTGACACCCATCAAGATAATGCCGCTGTCAAAGATCTGTTTGTTAATGCAAAGCATTGGACCTACAACCTGATTGGTTCTCTTCCTTCTCTCTTTTGTCTACCCCCTTCCCCCAAGAGGTGTCACTCCCTGCTGACCATTGTCCAGCCAATAATCCCTTTTTCTGCCCCATTCATGGTTTAATTTTTTATAATATCTCCTGGGGACCAGGTCACATTTTAGGTATAAAAAACAGGCTTGTGCCTTTGCTCGCTCTCTTGCTCTTATCTCTCCTAACCGCACCCTATCTTGCTGGTTCCATTCCTTGTGCAGTTTGGAACTTCTCCATGTGTGTTGTTGGTCTGCTCATGGCCCCTTCCCTTATTGTATCCCTTTTTCGCTGCAGAATCAACTCATTTTGCCAGACAGGTAAAGAATCACCCCACCAATTATACTTCCTGCTAATGCAGACATCTCTGTACTTTTCCTCTCTGAATTCTTAGGTCTGTATTGAGTGTGTGTATGCTTGATTTTATGTTTGTATGTTTGAGAATCCTTCAGTAAAGAAATCGGTGCTTTAGTAATCTAGCCTAAGCATCTATTCCTGGGTCCTGGGAATTCTAACTCTGGTATATAGAGGTTATGGTCCTATAATTAATGCCTTTGTCATTTAATATTCATAATTCTTCACATTTATTAATAAAATAAGCCAATCTGGCTAACAACAGAGACTAAACAGCAAATTAACATGTAACATGATGAAAGATATGCAAGATATGCAAAGATGAAATGAAATGACAAGCTAATGTTATAAGGTCAACAGTTGTTTTGATTTAATTAAGGGGGAAACAATAAAGCAATAAATATGTCAAAATAGGAGATAAATGTGTAAATGTATATTTTCTAATTGTGGGAAGTAAACTGAGACTCTCCATTCATCATTAAGGTAACTTAACAGCATTTTTCTTCTTTGAGGTGGGTACAGTGTTCTGTCAGTAAAACATTCCAATATTCCTTGCATTATATTCAGTATTCTAATATACTATTCTGAGTAAAGAAAAGAAATACACTAAAATGCAGAGAACATATTGTCCTTGTTGAGAATACATATGTGAGGACTGAATGAGTTAGCATATGTAATGGGATAAGAAACCAATATCCCTGTTGAGTCCTGGGGAGTGTTGTAATAACTTGTAATTCAGCAATTCCCCTTTTCATTCTGTTCCTGAAGTTCCTTTGTAATAAAGCAGCTACTTTGAGGTCACCCATTGAATGTTCTGGATGGTTGAAGTGTTCTCCTACAGGTTTCTCAGTCTTACGATTCCTGATGTCAGATTTGTGTCCATTATCCTCTGGTGTAGGGTTTGTCCTGTTTGCCCTATGTAGAGAACAGAAGGGCACTGTTGGCATTTAATGGCATATACAATGTTAGAAGATGAGCAAGTGAATATGATTGGTTGAAGTATAGACAGATATATGACTTATTTAAGACCGATAAGAGAGAACATGGTTTTAGAGAAAATTATACTGAAATTGAAACTGTATGGGTTGGTAAAGGTAAAAAAATGATTTCTAAACTGTACAAGGTTTTATTGAAATGGTATACTGAGGACGAAATATTAAAAGAGCAAATGATAAAATGGGCAGTAAATATTAATAATGAGATATTTATGACATCTTGGGAATATTTGTGGAAAAAGTCAATGAAAATTTCAACTTGTGTAAATGTCAAAGAGAATTGCTATAAAATGATGTACAGATGGTATATGACGCCTAAAAAAATTGCTATTATAAATGAAAGTATGTCTAACAAATGTTGGAAATGTAAGAAACATGAAGGGTCTTTCTACCATATGTGGTGGACATGTGATAAAGCAGTAAATTACTGGACTGAGATCCACAATGAGATACAAAAATTTTTGAAATGTACTTTTAAGAAAGACCCACAGATGTTATTGTTAGGTCTTAAAATGGAAGAAATAAATGTAGCCAAGAGAACACTATTATGGTACTTGATTACAGCAGCTAGACTGACTTTTGCTCAATGTTGGAAACAAGATAAAGTACCTGAAACATGGGAATGAATTAAAAAGACGTTGTTTATGGCAGAAATGGACAAATTAACAAGAAAATTAAACAACGAAGAAGACGAAACCTTTTTCGGAGATTGGAAAGACTTTCAAGAATACTTGTTGAAGAATTGGGATGTTAAACGTGGTTTGATTTGTTTTGACAGCTATTGAGGAGAAGTGGAAAGAGACATAGATTTTTGAATTGTTACCATTAGTAAAAGAAAATATGTTTAGTAGTAAATGTAATTGAATAAGAGAAATATCAATGGGGTTGGAGCACTGCGGGAAGCCTTGTTTGGCGGGGAGAGGGAGATAGAAAAATGGATATGTATTGGATTGCTTAAACATGAAAATATATCCAATAATAAAATTGTATTTACCAGAGAAGATGAGCAAGTGAATGAGCCTCTGATGGTGAGCATCAGAGTAAATATAGAACATTTGACATAGACATTTAAAATACACATATATAATGTTTGAAAAAATATGTTATATATACTTACTATTAAAGCCTACAATTAATACCATTAGTTACTATTAATATTGACTGCTAGACATTAAATGTTACATTATATGTTCTGTTACATCTTAATAATACTACAATTTTCATAATCAAACTATAATTTAAAAAGGCAAAGAATACATTTTAAGAGCAATTCCAAAAATAAAAAGTATAATGATAAGATAGGTTCAAATTGATTTTATGGTCTTGTGTATAGCATTATTTCAAAAAATACATAATACTTGTACCATTATAATATTATTTATGACAGCCTTAGTTGTATTAGTGCCTAAATCATTTTTATATTTATGAATCCAAAAAACAACATTGCAATAACTTTAATACAAATTTTTCATCTTTACTTATAATAAGCATAATAATTTCCCTTTTTTTCAAATTCTTTAACTGATCTTTTATTTATATAATTTGTTAATTTGGCCATAAAGACATATTCTGCCATTTTATCTTTCCAGTTTTCACTGTTCGGGCATTCTTCAGCTTTCCATTTGGTCACCCATGTTGTTCTGGCCACAGTCAATGTTCTTTCAGTATTATTCTGGCAGAATACTCAATAGCATAGTCTCTGGTTTCATGTCAAAGTTGATATAAATTTTCTGGATCTCAGCATGTGTCTTTCCAAAATTTTCTTGCCATTTTGCAAGTCCACCACATGTGGTAAAAAGTGCCATCTGCCTCTTTACATTTCCAGCAGATCTCTATATAGTTCTTGTCCATATGTTTAATATCTTTAGGAGTTATATACCATTGGAAGAACATCTTATACCAGTTTTCTCTTAATGCTTACTCACAGTAAATTTTATGCCTTTCATCCATAAATTTTACCATTGTTAAAATGCTATTTCTTGCCCTAAATTTTGAGTCCATTTCAGTATGCACATTTTAATTTTTTCAATTTCTGTATCTTATTGAAGTAAAAGTTTGTAGATTTGTCCTAATAGATGATCCTTCCTTTAAGTGATTTTCAAAATCAGTTAAGTCTCTTATCTGATCTCTATTTTCTATTTCTTTACATTGGTTTTTATGATAGTTCTCTTTGTCTCTATGTGTGAGTTGCTGGAATGCTGCATTTTGGTTTTTGATTGTTTCTGTAACCTTTTAATTTTGCTTCTCATCTATCTTTAGCAATTTTAAGAATTTCATCAGTCATCCATTGTCTTTGCACGTTCTTCCTTGATAATATCTCTGGTTTCAACCCATAGTTCTTATGGTTCATGTTCACTTGAACTTTGTAATGCAAATCTATCTTTTGGCCGAGGACAGACTGGCAATTTGCCGCGGGATGGGACCCGGGCTGACAGCGACTCAATATCGGAGTAAATGGAACGTTCACACAGGCACATCTGCCTGGCGTCCCCCACCCGGAGCTTACCGGAGCCCTCGCGCTTCAGAACCGGTTTAAAAAAACACCTGATAAAAGCCGTCGCAAATCGTGAAAGCCTGTGTTCGTCGCACGTTTCCCGCTTCCGGGGAGTCTGAACGCGCAGCCGAAAAGCCGGGAGCAACCCGCGTTGGGCATGAGGCAGCAGCGGCGTGATTGGCTGAGCTCCGCTCCACTGCCCAATGCGGTGCCGGCGTTGCAGGGCAAAAAAAAAAAATCGCTGAAATGCGCTTATGCGCATGACCGCATGAGCGCTCATGCGCTCATGCGCACATACGCCCACAGCCGAAATAATGGGGGAACAGCGAATATAGCGCGCCTCCGGCGTGGCAGTCTGAACGGTCCCGCGCGCCTCCGTCCCGTTTCTTCCGGCAGAGGCCCCCGCTGTGTGGACGGGAAAACCCGGTATCGTTTACTCCGGGTTTTTTTTGCCGCGACTCGATACCGGGGCAAATTGCCAGTCTGTCCTGGGCCTTTATATGATCTTTAAACTCTTCAGGAATGTTGCTTAGATTGTATTTTGGAACTATGAATGTTTTATTGTTTTTCATCTTATTTTCATCTTATAACAAGCTATATTTGCATAATGTCAAGTATTTTAACTATAATCTGTTTTTGTTATAATCTTCAGTCAAAAATATTTAAATGTTTGAGTATATCATTCATAATTTCTTTTGATTTAAGCTTTTTTATCTCAACAATACAAAGATTCTACTCAGTTACACAGTCTCAATTTTTTAAACAATTGTAATCAATTGGACAATTAGACAATCATAGGGTTTCCCTAACCAATGTCATTTATAAAATTTCATCCTCTTCTTCCTTTTCTGTTTTTTTCTCTTTAGTAAAGTCTTAGTTTATGGTTTTTTCCTTTGTATGTAGAAAAGCTTTCTTTTGAAGGTAGCCATCTGTGTTCCATACTTGAAGTAGTTGAAGATTCCATGAAATCTTTTGTTTCTTCCCTCTGAGATGTTGCATCTTTTACAGTTTTCACAGCATTGGAGATTTCATCATTTATTGCTTTTTTGGTACTTCTCATATGTACTTTTATGGGTACTTTATCCCTCTTATTAAGTGCAGAATTCATTCTGTGGGTCAAGTCAAATTGGTTGTGATCTTGCTCCATATCTTCAATTTGCTTTTGAATTTCCTTCATCTTGATTGTAGTTTCTAATGGCAATATCTCCCTTTTATTTTATATTGGATCTACAGTTTCTTTAATTATCAGTTTAACAGTGGAAGTAATTATATCAAAAATTATAAGTTTTAGATCCTCCCAAGTAAACTGTGTCACAGTAATGTCTGCTGACTGCCCCCCCCCCTCGGCTGAAAATGCAACCCCTGGCTCCTTTTCAACTCTATCTGTGCTAGCCAACAGTATCTCAAAACAGAGAATCACCAAAATTATTTTTTCCAAGACCTGAAAAACAGGCCTCCTCTAAAATTTACAAAACAATAGCAGTTGTAGTCATATTAAAAGGAAACCAAGAAGTTTACAATGGTTTACAATCTTATCAGTTGTTTACCTTACAGTACAATACAGTCTGAACACAGTGTACTTTATGGTTTCAACAAATAAAGCAGAATATTTTGTAAGAAAGTGGAAGGAGTAAAGCAAGTTCAAAATAAAGTCCAATTTTTTCTTTCTTCCTTTCTTTTAAAAGGGAAGTAATTTATAATCCTTTTAATGAGATGTAGTAGTCTTTTAAAGAGTCTTCATATAATTCCAGATAGTTTGGTTATCATCCAAAAAATGCAAATGTATTTCTGCTTCAATGCTGTTTAAAATCAAACAAATAGATTTCCTTCAAAGTTTATATTCCAGAAAGTAACTCAGACAATGACTTTTCTTTTCTTCTTTGCCCTGGAGAGCATTTAAAGATGATTTTTCACTAAGCTCTTTTCCTAGCTGGCTGAAGAGGGAAGGAGGGGGGGATTTTCCACCCTTCCTTTCCTTGTCCTTTTAAAATTTAAAGAGGCTTGCTCAAAAAATTGACAGAGTCCTTAATATTGTTGCTCGGCTGTACTCATGGTGATATTCATCATCGATATTATGAATGAGGTTCTTTCTTCTTCCCCTCCTTCTGGGTGTTCATAGCTTTGCACTCATGGCTGCCATGAGTGCACTCGCTTGTGCCTTGCTTTCTAGGGTGATCCTGGACCCTTTCCCACTTGCTACCCCAAATGGAGGGCCTGGATCAAGCCCCCTGCTTGGGCTCCCCTTCAAGGAGACCCAATGGAGCCCAGGATCCCCTGGGACCCCACTATAGACCTGGCGATATGGCCACTTCATGGGAGCTTGTCCTGGAGTTGGCTGTTGCTGCTGCACTGCCCCCTCTCTCCTTGCCTGGGGGAGGTCTCTACCCCCCCCTGGGCTAGCCCAATTATAGGTGACTCTGAAGAGCTAAGCTGATGGCAGACCCTCTAACATCAGTGGTGAGCTTCTCTAGCACCACTGAAAGCAGGTATGCAGATTTGGGACCTCTGGGAACTTCGGGGAAACTGATTGAGAATGGGAAGGAGCAAAATCCCCATAATATTGGGAAAAGATCCAGTGACTCTTGCACTGGATCCCTAGGCTAACAGTCCCCTAAAAGCACTGTACTGGCTGACTATAGCATACCGATATTAGTTCAAGGTGCTGGTTCTTACCTTTAAAGCTCTATATGGTCAGGGACCTACATACCTAAGGAACCACCTTTCCCACATGTTCCTCAGAGAGCTCTAAGATTGGGATCTCAAATGGCCCTTCCAGGCCCTAAAGAAATCAGGCTAGCTGTGATGAGAGCCAGGGCCTTTTCTGTGGTGGCCCCGCACTGGTGGAATAAGTTCCCCAATGACAACAGGGGCCTGCAGGACATTTTACAGTTCCACAGGGCCTGTAAAAAGGAGCTCTTCCACCAGGCCTTTGATTAGGGTGCTGCCTTCCCAATATTGAGGCCCTGGTTCCAATATCAACACCAACTTCATAAACAAGAGCCTGGCAAAAACCCAGACTATGTTGGTAGTTGACTACTTGGATGTTGAGAGAATGCTGCCATCATTTATGATTATACTACACCTCATGATGTGTTTTTTTAATATGTTGTGGTTTTATTTAAATCTTGTGTTTTAACATATTCTACTGTTTTAACACATGTTCTGTAAGCCGCCCTGAGCCTGCCTTGGCAGGGAGGGCAGGATACAAATTAAACAAACAAATAAATAAAATAAATAGCAAATCTTGGAATTGGGGCAGTGAAGATTCTGTGTTGGTGAGGTATAAAAGCATATAGTCTGCGAACATGCTTAATTTGAAAGTATGTTGGTTGATGGTTAGTCCCTGAATTGATAGATCATGTCATATGAGTGCTGCCAATGGTTCTAAAGCCAAGGCAAAGATTACAGATGTCAAGGGCAGCCTTATCTAGTTCCTCTGTTCAGCAAGAATTTATTAGATGTTATGCCATTAATTTTAATCTGTGCCATGTTTCTGAATAGATGGCCCTGATGGCACAGATGAAGTTGTCACCGAAACCCATAAATTGTAAAAGACTTATCAGGTAAGAAGTTTCCAATGGATCAAATGCTTTCTTGATGCCCATTTCAATATGACCAGATGGCCCACTATCTTCACAACTTAGTCCAGCCTTAGCACTGTAGAGCCTTTACACTAGCCCAACTAAATGTGTTCCCTTCAAAAAAGCTCTCAGGTCAGTTTAATAAAATTCCCTTTCATGATATGTTCTTGTCCTTTAAAATCTGTGGACTCAATATATCAATATATCTTATTATTTTTGATTGTCAATTTCACTCAGTTTTACGCAAAGTATTGTTGTCATCTTTATTTCTTCCTAATTATAGCTCTAATAGGGGAAAAGCTATTCAATATCTACTAAAGGATGCCAATCCTAATATTACAGCTATAGTGGCCAAGTTTCTTGCCGAAGTAGTCAAAGTTAGATCTATTCTAGTAAAGGATTGATTCATATTGTTTATTATGTTTTTATATCCATACCGTGTTATTGTACATCTATGTATCTTACTGCCAGGCCATTAAAGGTATTTGACTTTGACTTTGCTTTCTTGATGTCAAGCAAGAGCATGATTGCTTCCAATTTGAGCGATTCACATGAGGAGAGGATATTAAGAGTTTTATGGAAGTTGTCAGTATTCTCTCTGCTTGGCATGAATCCCAATTGGTCCTGATGGGTGTAATGTAATATCAGTGAATTTAGTCGCTTAGCAATAATGGAAGTGAAGATTTTATAGTCCTGGCTTAATAGCAAGATCGGATGAAATGAGGCTGGATTGGTGAGATCCTTCTCTTCTTTGGAAAGAACTATGATAGAGGTCAAATTCCAAGTTGGGGGCAGTTTGCCCATTCTCAGAATTTCATTGCAGGCATCAGTTAGCGATTGTAGCAGGGAGGCACCAAATTTCTTATAAAATTCTGATGGATATCCATCAGGACCAGGGGACTTGTTATTTTTTAGGTGTTTGATGGTGTCTAAGATCTCTTAGGGTTCAAATGGGTGTTTCAGGGCCATATGATGAGAGTCATCAAGTCACTTGATATAAGGATTGGAAGACAAAAAGTCTTGGACCAATTGTGGAGACGGATTATGAGACTTATATAAAGAGTGCTAGAAATTGGTAAATACCTGATTGATGTCAGAAGAGCTGGAGTGAAGTTTGCCTCTGGCATTGTGGGAGGCATGGACAAATCTGGACTAAGATCTTTCTTTTACTCTCAAGAAAGCAACTTTAGGGAACAAGAAGAGTTGATCCAATGTTTCTGCTTGAGGAAGAGAAGGTTCTTCTGCATTTGGGAGCTTTCGAGAGATTCCAGTATTTTGCGTTCCGTAGTGAGTTTTTGATAGATTTTCTCACCACCACTTTCCTTGTGGAATTTTTCAAGTTGTCTAATTCTGACCAGCAGTTCAGATTTAAAGGCTTCTTTATTTCATTTCAGATACGTTGACATGGAAATCAGGTTGCTATTGGGGCATAATCTTGAATGATGGTCATATTTATAGACTTTCCATGAAGTCTGATTCATATTGATATAATGCAAAGTCTGTTCAATCAGACTTTGCATTATAGCCCCTGACTGCCTGTGCTACATCTTGCCTCACTATTAGAGCAACTCCATTCCTTGTGTTTGTCATTTCCTGATTAAAGCACGTTGTAATTTTCTGACTGCAAATGTCCTCATCCAATCCACTTTAGTTTGCTCACTCCCAGGGTTGCAATGTTTAAATGCTCCATTTCTTGTTTTATGATTTCAAGCTTACCTTGATTTATACCTCTCATTCCATGTTCCTATTTAGGTTAGGTGAAAATGTTCCTTGTCTGTCCATTCTTGGAATGTGACTGCCATTTCATTTTATTCTCTGTGATATTTTGATAGCTCTGTTTTGTGATTTATTGTTCCGTAATACTTGATTGTTTTTTCATTGTTTGTTAGCTAGGGGCATTTGTGATGGATGCAATGAATGTTGCATCAGAACCATATCCCAAACCAAGCAGATGTGCTCCCAGGGTAGACGTGCACAAAATGCTCAAGATAGAAATGCCATACAGATAAAAGATGCAATTCAGTGCTACAATAAAAATGCATCCCTATGGATGTGAATCTATAAAGAGCATCAGAAACACTGAACTTCTGACTCGGACTGCCAACTCCAAATTTGGACATATTTGATAGTGGAGCCTGAGATAGTGGTATTTAGGAAGGGGAAGAATCTTGATAAGGTATACTGCCATACAGTCCAAAGCAGACATTTTCTCCAGGACAAGTGGAATAAATGTTTTAAATAAATAAATAAATAAATAAATAAGCCAGCAATGTATGTAGTCTGGAGTCAGTTGCAATTCCAGGAGATCTCCAGTCCCCACCTGGATATCAGCAGCCCTTCTTCCGACCTCCTCTGTACATGCAGGCAGCATACTTCTGTCTTCCACCCAGTTCAAATGGCTGAAAAAAACAGGCAGAACTAGTCTGAGCCATGCAGCTTTCAAGGCTGGATTCTACTAGCCGTAGTTTGGAGAAATGGTACCTGACTTTTCCTACGATATCATCTCTTCTCCCAGTTGTATTCCTCAGAACTGAAGGAGGGTTGTAACAAGCTTCTGCCTTCATATTCTCTTAATGTTGGACAGTGTATGCTCTGAACTAAAAACACACACAAAAGAAACTGTTTAAAAGAAGAAGAAAATATGGCTGAAGAGATCTGCAGTGCTTGATGAATGTTATCAGATTCCTAAATCAATCCGGTAACTTCATCTCTTGAAATATTAAAGAATATAAAATGTTGCCGTTGATCTTGAGGGACCCTAAAAATGTGAAGCAAGATGTTAAAAAGCATTTTAACTAACGTTTTTATGTTTCTTCTGCAAACCTTATTAAATGCTGTTCTTTGAAGAATCGGCCAAACTTGGAGACAAAATTCAATCACAAGTGTGAAACGTAAAAAAGAAATCCAGGACTTGTTTGAAGTGCAAATCCATCCATTATTGTAGCTTCTAATGCAGATTTCAGCTGTATCTTTGGCAAATCAGGCCTAACCAGGCCTTCTTCCATAGGGTTTGTTGTAAATTGTATAGATTTACTAGCCTTTGATTATTGGCCTATAGTTTGCAGACTGCATTAGTATTTGATGGCTGTTAGCAAAAGCAAGAATAAAAGCTTGGTAAATGTATCACATAGAAAAAAAGTGCAGACAAACTATATATAGACAAACTGGCATGTTTCCCCCCAGCCATATGTCTTGGACTATTGTTTAAGGCACGCATTATCCTCCATTTGGAGTGTGCATGTGGCTGCACAACCTTTCCAAAAGCCTTTATTTTTTAAATCCTCTGCAGAGAAAGGCACATATACATAACTGGCTACTTTATAGCCTGGAATCTGGAATGGGTTCAAAGATTCCTTCCAAATGCAGAATTTATTTTGAATGAAGTATGAAGTCATGTGTTTTCTGGAAAACTCAGGATGTTCCTGATTTTGTGGCTCAGCACTTCATCTCTGAAGCACATAGAATCAGCCCAAAGAGGCTTTCTTAACACAACTTCAATGGAACTGTACTGTGTAACCTATCATTATTCTTTTCCTTTCAGGATCAGAATAGCTGAGACACTGACAATTTAGTTTTATGTGTACCTTTGGGGAATTAATTAATCTGGATACAGGAGCAAATAGGTTTTGGAACACATGAAGGGAGAAACCTGGTTCCCAGTTATTTATTGTAAAGGGCAAACTTCTCAGTTGACCTAGCTATCAGCAACAGAAAGGAAACAACTTAGCAGAAAGTTATTTGTTAAACTATTTAGTAAACTTCATCTGGAGGTTATTTGTTTAAACACTAAACACTATCCAAAAAGCCCTTGCCAAAATGACAGTCTATTAGCTATACTGCAAAAGCAGGGGTGGGGGGAGAATACAGAGGGAGGAGGAGAATAAGCAAATTGCAGGGAACAGCTCTTACATAATGCATAATTACTAGGTGGAATTGCTCCCCATGGAGACAGTGCCAAGAGGGGAGGAGCTACATACAGTTGTTCTAGTCAAGTGAACAGAGGAGGCTTTTCTGCCTCACCTGAACTGTGATGCAACCAAGTGGATCTGGATTTTTCATTGTTACTGGGCTGGTGTTCATTTGTTTCCAGGCCAAATAAAGTGTGGCCTAAAATTTAATGCTCTACCTGGGGGAGCCACATCTAGTAGTGAAAACACACTGATCACATACTCAGTAGCCAAGCATTTGCTCTGACCTTTGGATATGGTTGCCACAATGTTACAACTTTCTATGTGAAGTGTATATGCCTAGGGGATGCTGAAGAATCTACATTAGAATGTTGCACAGAGGTGACCTACGAGAAATCACAGGGTGAATTCTTATCCCCCCTGTTCTCATTTTGTCTCCTTCTCCCTTCCCCTTCCATTTTCCATCCCTGCTTGCACTATCATCACCATCAAATCTCAGCATCCAGCAAAGGCAACCCAAAATGTCTCTCAAAGTTTCACAAGACAACTTTGGATACCATTTTGGGCTGTTGATAGAAGCAAAGCTGCTTATCTTATCTCTCTATAAATATAAAAGTCACTTGGGGTGGCAAAGTTCTATGCCCGGCAAAATCAGTTGGCTCTCTGATGTGTCACTCAGAAGCTGTCCCTATCCACTAGCTGCGTTGCCTGAGTTCTCTCCCACCCACTGCAGCCTAGGCCACTCTTCTCTGATTGGGCCAGGATTTCAAGGCTATTTGCATACGGAATCTGATTGGACTTCACTCCATTCTGCACCTCAAACTCCCCTCTCCCTGCAAGACAGTTGGAACTGTCAGTTACATATGTGACCTGGTGTATTCTGAGGTAAAATATGTCCTCACTCACAACACTCCCCTTCAAAAGAAACAAACCCAATAACACAACCATGCCACAGCACAAAAAAGACAGATCACACCACAAGCAGAGTACCACAAGGCAAAAAAAGCTCTGGTTCTAATTCAAAGTGCTGGGGATGAGTTGCGTTCTGGCAGGGGATGCTGTGAGTATAGAAAATGATTTATTGACAGAGTAGTGTTTTGGAAAATCTTTAGGAATTGTTTGGTACATTTACTACGGGGCACCCACCCAGAACCTCTGGCATTTTCTTACTCTGCTGGCATCAAAACCAATTTAAGGCAAAATAGAGATATGGAGACTTTTCCATCCTCCTTTGCATCAGTCTGTCTTTGTTGGGAACCCTAGGCCTACCAGCACTCTCAGGGTGACTTCATGCCTCCTGATTGGCATGGCATCACTAGCCCTGGCTGCTTGCTCCTGTTCAGCAGGGGTATCCCTATGGAAGCTGCCTAGGTGATTTCAGACCAGCCACAGACTTTCTGCCTAACCTACCTTACAGGGTTGCTGTACAGATCACAAAGCAGAAGAGAATGAAGTAAGCTACTTTGCTCCCTGCTAATGAGAAAGACAGAATTTTGCCTAGGAAAAGGTTGCTGACAGGGGAGGAGATAAAGTTGCCAACTTTAGGTATGGAAATTCCTGGAGATTTGAGGGGTGGAGCCCAGAGAGGGTGAGGTTTGATGAAGGGTGGGACCTCAGACAGGTACAGTGCCATAGACTCCACCCTCCAAACCAGCCATTTCCTCCTGGGGAACTATTGTTGCCGATCTTGGTTCAGCGGCCATCAAACCATTCTCTTCAACCCCTATTATGCAGCTGACTTCCCCTAGGGTTGCCAATCTCCAGGTGGGACCTGGAGATCTCCTGCTATTACAATTGATCTCCTGATGACAGAGATCAGTTCCCCTGGAGAAAATGGTTGCTTTGGAGGGTAGACCCTATGGCATTATACCCAGCTGAGTCATTCCACCCCCCCATTCTGCCCTCCAAAGGATCCACCCCCAAATCTCCAGGTATTTTCCTACTTAGAGCTGGGAACCCTAGTTTCCCCTAAGTGCCTGTTGGTAGACAACCAAGCTTGGTTCTGTCACCTATTTTGGACTTGGGAGAAAACTCATTGGGGCCAGTCCTGATAGGGTTGCCAACTCCAAATGGGAAATTCCTGGAGATTTGAGGGATGGAACCTGGAGAAGGTGAGGTTTCAGGAGGGATGGGACCTCAGACAGGTACAATGCCATAGACTCCACCCATCAAACCAGCCATTTCGTCCTGGGGAAGTATTGTTGCCAATCTCCTGGTGGGGGTTGGAGATCAATCAGAATTACAACTGCTTTCCAGGAGGGAGGGGGAGGAGATGGAAAGCTGAAGTCAGGGGGCAGATAATGGTAGGTTGACAATTGGCTGGGAGGGAGATAGTGTTGCCAACTCCACGTTGGGAAATTCCTGGAGATTTGAGGGGTGGAGCCTGGAGAGGGTGAGGTTTGAGGAGGCGTGGGATCTCAGACAGGTACAATGCCATAGACTCCACCCTCCAAACCAGCCAGTCCCTCATGGGGAACCATTGTTGCCAATCTCCACGTGAGGGCTGGAGACCACTCAGAATTACAACTGCTCTGCAGGAGGGAGGGCAGAAGTCAACTGAAGTCAGAGGGGCAGATAACGATAGGTTGATGGTTAGCTGGGAAGGAGATGGGGTTGCCAACTCCAGGTTGGCAAATTCCTGGGGATTTGAGGGGTGGAGCCTGGAGAGGGTGAGGTTTGAGGAGGGGTGGGACCTCAGACAGGTACAATGCCATAGACTCCACCCTCCAAACCAGCCATTTCCTCCTGGGAATCATTATTGCCAATCTCCAGGTGGAGGCTGGATATCACTCAGAATTACAACTGCTCTCCAGGAAGGAGGGGGAAGGAGATGGAAAGCTGAAGTCAGAGGGGCAGATAAAGGTAAGCTGATGACTGGCTGGGAAGGAGATAGGGATGCCAACTCCAGGTTGGGAAATTCTTAGAGATTTAAGGGGTGGAGCCTGGAGAAGGTGGGGTTTGAGGAGGGATGGGTCCTCAGACAGGTACAATGTCAAAGACTCTACCTTCCAAACTAACCATTTCCTCCTGGGGAACCATTGTTGCCAATATCCAGGGGAGGGCTGGAGATCACTCAGAATTACAACTGCTCTTCAGATGGCAGAGGCCAGTTCACCTGGAGAAAATGATAAGGTCTGTATCATTATACCCTGCTGAGGTCACCACAGCAAATTGCTGAGTGTCCAAGGCCACTGCACCCGCCCAGAGCCTCTTTCTAGAGCTCGTTGTATTTATTTCCACAACAGGCCTCATTTCTAGTCTCCCATAATGCCATAGGGACTATCTGCACAGTACAGTGCTCAGTTGAAAATCAGGTTTCCCACCAGACATCCCATGTTTGGCTAAAGGCCTTGGAATGTGCTGTAAAGCTCCATAGTATAATGGGGGCTGGCTGGGGAGAGCACCCCAAAATTGTTTCTGTTTACAGGGAAGAAAAACCTGCAAGTGGTAAGTAACTACTTCTGGAACATTGTTTACTAATATGCAGGTGACAATGTCATCAACAGACATTATTGAGCTACTTCTCCGTATGCTCCGGTTAAAAAAATGCAACAGAAATGACTTTTTACCATGAATTTTAACTGAGGTATGAATTGTATGGATGCATTTGTTATTGTTAGTGTTTTTTTTTTTAAGAACAAAAAACATTTAGAGATGGGCACAGCACAGCAATCCTGAGCTACGCCTGCACTGTGGCAGCTGGCTACCACATGACTATGGTGGCACTAGTCTAGGGCATATGTTGCACAACGACCAGCAGACAAAGTCATTGGGTTTGTAGTGTTTTCCAGCGTCTATAGCAATTGTGCCATGACGGTCAGTGGATGCGCTGCATAGAGGTGGTGGCACTATGATGGACAGGGCTGCCAAAACTAATCAGGTGGCAAGGGGGTGGAGTCCAGCATCCATCTCAAGCAGGGGGTGGAGAGGATGGGCCACAGAAGTTTTGCTCATTTTCAGGAACACCC
Organism: Gekko gecko; assembly: GCA_029375565.1. Lineage (NCBI taxonomy): Eukaryota > Metazoa > Chordata > Lepidosauria > Squamata > Gekkonidae > Gekko > Gekko gecko. The sequence continues at coordinate 135,777,920 of JAPDNY010000003.1, read as the reverse complement.
CCCCCCCAAGGGATCAGATCTGGTAAGCAGATCTGAGCATCTGATAGTGGAACAGGGATTCGAGCTGTCCATTGGCAAGGGCACTCCCGCACCATCTCTGCCAGTGGTGGAGCAGAAGAGGGGGCCACCAGGGTGGGCTCAGATGTGGAGGTGTGCAGCACCACCCTCATATCCCCCAATTTTCTCCTCAGTGGAGCAGAGGAGGTCTTGGACTGGAATGACTGTCATTCCACTCTGAGCTCTGTCATTCCTGTTCCAGAGCAATCAGTGGCTAGAAACTGCCAGTCCAAATCCATGCTGCATTCATCATTCTTTCCATGTGTAGTGATATAGTTGTGACATCTTGCAATGGAAACGATGTGAGTAATTTGTAACCCCACCCCCTCCAAATATATTGAGTCTGCTGGCTGCATTGGTTCCTTCCAGGCATTGCCTCTGGGACCCCCCCCCCCACCGTGATCCCCTGCCCCCTCAGTGTTATCATCACAGATTTCTTCCCCCTGGGTTGCAGACCCCCCCTTCCTGGAGGAGACATACAATTGTGAACTTTGATCAATCACTCAGTTTATTTCCAACCTTGCTCCAATCACAGCCACCCAAGGCACCTGGAAACCCTTCCTCATAGACAGGTCTTAGGGCAGCCCTAAGGGGGAGTGACAGGTGGACTGGAGACAGAGTGGGGCAGGGAGGGGGTGGAACTCCTGTCCTATAGTCTAAACCAGACAGACAGAGACACAGTTGTGACACCACACAGGCTTTATTGAGGTGCAAACCATGGCGAGGTATGAAGACTCCGGGCGATTTCACACAAAGTCTTGTGCCGGGGTCAATCCTCTGTTTCATCCGTTGCAAAATGTCAATTTCACACCATTTGTCCCGGGGCTGGCTTTTGGTCTGGAGCTTCCCCCCATTTACTCCAGATCAGCGTGATCCTTGATTCCCAGGAGTTTCCTGTTGCCCCGCATCAAATCAAACCCGCCCACCTTCCCCCTCTATGTTAACTGCAGGATTTCTTGATCTCCACCCACGTTCCTTAACCCTTTCCCAACCCAACCTGCAGAAACATGTGCAACAATTCAAACCCACCCCCAGTTATTTTTCTGTGGTCCCTGTTCCGGTTTATTTTCTCCTGCACCATTGAATGAGGAAGACAACAGTTTCACAAATACAAGAAATTTATTTCAGATGTATCTTCACAAACAATTCACCTTGTTCTGCTAAGCTGCAGTTGGGAGCTGTACATTTACTTGAAGGAGCCTGAAGGCGAACTGTGTACTTTTGCCCTTTAAATCACTGTACTCAAATGCAAAGCAAACCACACAACAGAAGCATAGGAATGTTGCAGGAAGCCACGCCAAGGCTGTAATGGGAAAATGAAACCCCCAGAGCGGATCCGGGGCAGACGGCTACAGTGTGAAATTGACAAAAACGATCTGGGGCAGAAAACTCCAAGGAAAACCAGTGGTAAGTGCCGTGTGAGAAATCGGCCTCCATTTGCTTCCTCCCTGGGGGCAAGGAGAAGAGCACTGAGGATCACCGGCCAATACTCCCTCTAAGCTGTGGAGCTTACTTGTCCTTTGTGAGCTACTGGCATTAAAGCTGTGAGCGAGCAATTTGGCTACTGCATAACACTTGGAACACTGAATTCTCCACCATGGCATGTGTCTAAGTGGGTTGGCACTGCAGGTGGAACTTGGAAGGGCTGGCAGGGTGCAATGCTTCACCTCAGGAGGAGGGCTGGAACTGCAGACTGAGCAGGTTGGAGGGGGTGGGACCTGCCACACCCACAAGTCTCCCTGTTGAATCTTCACCTGCAGGAAAATAAAACAGAGATATGTCCAGCCATGGTAGCCTCAGCCATGGATGTATTGTCCTGACAACGTCTGCTGAAAAGTACTGAGACTTACTAGTGATTTCAGCTCTCATACTTTCAGCTCTCATACTTTCAGGCTCTCAGGCCGGCTTATATGTGCAACAAACCCCACACCCCAAACACACCCAACACTCGTGATAGGCTTATACAAAGGGCAGAGAGTTCCATAGGCTTACAGCCGGGAGCCTAGCCCTCTGAGTGGCTCGGGGCTAGGATCCGCTTTGCCATTGTCTCTGGGAGCGAAGCTCAGGCGCTTCGCCTGACCATGTGGAGACCTCGCACGTGGTCATAGATGGATACATTAAACCTGCAAATGCAGCCCCATGGGGGGGGGGGACTTTGCCATGAACCCCACCTTGAGGCACACGATGGTGCCATTCAAATTACACTCACCTGTCCTATGTTGATGTGCTCACAGATTGCTGGTCATCCATCCACAGCAGCACCTGCAGCTGCTGCTTGAGGGCCTGACTCTGCGAGGAAATGAGTTAGAGGGTCACATGACAAGCTGGCTCACCATGTACAGTGGAGCACCTGCCAGACCCCCACCACCACAGACAGAGGATTCCACACACACACACACACACACACACACACACACACACACACACACACACGAGATCTCCAGGAAACCTTCCTGAGATCTTTTCCCATGGCAAGTCAGGGGCCATGGAGCTGTGCAGCCATGGCTTGTGCCACCCGTGAACAAACTCAGTGCTGGGCTTGAGCGCAGGAGGTGCTGTCGTGGCACCCAGCCTCAAGCAAGGGGAGATGGGCAGCAGGTTTGGGACCCTTGCCCTTGCTTACCTGTCAGTGCATGGTTGCTCCTTTGGGTCAAGCCTCCAGAGGTGGGGTACCTGTTAAGGGTTCTGAAATGGGAGAGGTCAGCCACGGAGTATGGACTTTGCTCTCCTCCATGGGTGTTAGTGCCCAGTGCTTGCCCTGTAGTCTTAAATGCCCTCTCTGTGCTTTTCCCACCACCAAAGCACCTCATCACATGCTCTAAGTCCACACGGCAGAGAGCTCTGAGACAGAGTATCATGCCGTGCATCCTAACTACTGAGTTGTAAGATATCCTGGCTGAAGTTTATATAGGGTGGGGGGCTGCAATTGGGTGCTGGGTAGGGGGCTTGGCCACCATGGGGAGCCTATAGTTGGCATCTTGAGCTCCTCTGAGCCTAATTAGTGAGGCAAGAGCAGCGGGGGCTTGATTTTCAGATTCAATTGGCACCTATGGGCTATGCAATGTTTTTTGCTGACGTAACTTTCTGCCTCTGGCATGGGCCATTCCCAGACTAAAACTAACTTTGGTTACACACCCCAAACTGCCCACAACCACACTGGTAAAGGGCCTATGCCTCGGCCATGCTAACAGGTGGTCACCCTGGCCTGCTGCCATCTCCCAAAAGCAACAGCGGTGCTGGGGGCCTGCACTATCCTAAGTGGCTTTTACAGTGGCATATCTCAGACTTACGCCAACACACAGGTCAGTTGGCTCCCTGAGCGCTTTTGGCCTCCCCCTTAGGATTTCACTGTCAGTGTGGCGTAGTGGTTAGAGTGTCAGACTAAGAACATAAGAACACAAGAACATAAGAGAAGCCAATGCTGGATCAGGCCAATCGCTCATCTAGTCCAACACTCTGTCACACAGCGGCCAAAAATACCAGGTGCCATCAGGAGGTCCAGCAGTGGGGCCAGGACACTAGAAGCCCTCCCACTGTTGCCCCCCCCCCCGCAAGCACCACGAATACAGTGCATCACTTGCCCCAGACTGAGACTTCCTATCTATACCTTGTGGCTCCATATGCTTATCTAGGATCTGGGAGACCCAGTTTCACATCCCCACTCTATCATGAAAGCTCACTGGATGACCTTGGGCTAACTGTGTAACCTACCTCAGTGTAACCTACCTCAGATTGCTGTGAGGATAAAGTAGAGGAAAGGACAAAGATGTGAAGCACTTTGTGTCCCCATTGGGGAGAACGTATTAAAAAATGAATAAAAATATATATTTTAAAATGGTACGTGCTACATTTCTGCAAAAACAGGGCATTTGGGGAAAAGGTGTGCAAATGCACAGTTAAATGTCAAAGGTTCAGGTAAACAAGAGAGATTGTACCTGGCACCTGAATGATGATAAAGATGGTGCCAGGTGAAATATGCACATGGGAAACAAATGCCCCCCCCCCCCAAGACTTACCCGCAGTTGCGTCTGATCATACAGTGACGGGCTGGGCCCGCAGCTAAAAAAGGGAGGTGTGATCTCACAACTGTGTGTCAAATTCCTCTGGAGGAAATAGCCTCACTTCCCCTCTGCTTCAACTGGCATGTGTGACCGCAGCCTTTAGGCTGTCATCTAAAGGAAAGTAAGGCAGGCATCAGATCATAAGCATTATGGGGAAAGGCATTCTGAAGGCAAGGCATTACTACTGAAAAAGACCTGTCTCCAGTTACTGTTGGAGTGAGCAACCCAGCATGCCTGGACATTGTGGGAGGGGTGCATAGTTGTTGTCTCCTTGAATGGGATGCCTCTCTTTGTCTTAACCTGGGAGCTGCCCTCTGACCCCTCCTCTCTCTCTGTCCTCTCACCTGTCACCTGGCCTTCCATGGAGACACATGTCTCTGCAGGTCACTCCTGTAGACACCATGTCCTCATAATCCCACACGGACAAGTACTCTTTAGATTAGGCTTCTTTCTCTTCTTTTGACTGCAACCTGAATGTGAACTGAATCTACTTGAATAAATGTAAATTTACCCTTATTTTGCAATATGCTTCTTGGGAGATTTATTTACTGTGCTCAGTATCACACTTCTAGGACTGGGGAGAAATCTGCTGTATTAGCAAAATATCCCAATAGTTACAACCCACCTCGCCTCTACAGGCTGTGCCACAGAGAGCAGGGCTTTTAAACATGATCTTCATTGGCAGGCTGAACAATATGGGTGGAGGTGGAATGATCATGTTATAGACTGTATTTGTCATAGTTGTGATCTTTAACCAATTATCACAGAGGATTTCCAGTTAGATAGTTTTAGAACTGTTCACTATAAACCACATTCCTTTTGAAATAATTTCCATAACATTGTTCAGACTGCATTGCCTCTAGCTGGGAAAAAAAATGCCTAGGTATTTCCAGTCTGATTTTTTTTTTTTAGGGAAATGACAGGATGATAATATTAGGAAACTCAACCAGGCAATAATGTACATCCATGCAGCAGTTGAAACAGAGGCTGCAACATCTGTTTCCCCCTATTGAATAATGAAAGGACTTCTTTGAACAATGACAAGCTGACTGTGCTAATAAGCCCTGTTAGTTAACCTTACCACTGGTATAGTAATCAGCTTATGTATGTGAGAAAAGAAATGTGGACATGTGGATTTTATCGGTTTCCAATGGATTACCCACATTGATACACGTATCTTTCAAAAGTGTAATTTTTACAAGGCCTGGGTAGCACATGCAGCAAACTGAGGCAGTACCAGTTAATAAATAACCTTAAAGTTGAAGTGGTTTGTACCATTTCAAACTGCAACTGGGTATATGTGTGTCATTATTAAATACTTCCCCATGTAAAATGAAAATGTTGCAAAAAGAAGCTACCATACCATGCAGAAAATTGTAGCCCAGCCCATTCCTTGCTGTGCTAGTTTCCTACTTGCAGGGAATGTTTCCACATACAGGTACTCCCTTAAAGCAGTAGTAAGAATTTAAACACCTAAAAAACCCACAGTCTCATTCCCGCTTCAATTTGCTGCAATTGTGTAACAGTGCAAAATCAGCAGGTGAGTACATGGCAAAATGAATGTACACCTTTTCCACTAGTAACTAACAGCACCCACCCATTGTGCTGACTCAGCCTTTTCAGCTAAAAGTTGCTGCCCCCCATTCATTATTTGCTCTTGGTTTCAGTTGCCAGTGATATTTGTATAATGTATTAACAGCTAGAGCAAGGGATTGTCTGCATGGTTCTGGTTCCATACTGCTTTGGTTTATCTCCCAATTTCTACATTCATTTTTTGTGCATTTAGTTTTGACTTCAGGGTTTTTTTGTTTCCCTCCACCACCACCCCTTGAGACTACTTTTACTCCAATGTTTTTTTTGAAAGCCAGTTCTGAGTCAACTTTTTCCTGGTGCACAGGCCTTTTTTGTAGAAAAAGCCCAGCAGGAACTCATTAGCCTATTAGGCCACACCCAACAGCAGAAACTCATTAGCCTATTAGGCCACACCCCTGACAGCACAGCTCATTAGCATATTAGGCCACACCCCCATGTTACCAGGTATGGTCATCCAGCCACACCCACCTTTTGCTTCTTATTCTGTTTACCTTGTTTGTTGTCAAAACCTAGGGCTTTTTTCCTAGCAGGAACTCCTTTGCATGTTAGGCCACACACCCCTAATGTAGCCAGTCCTAATGAGTTTCTGCTGTTGGGTGTAGCCTATTATGCTAATTAGTTCCTGCTGGGCATGGCCAACTCAGGAGCCAGCCGGAACTCTGCTCCTGTGTGTTCCTGCCCCAAAATAGCCTTGCTTGTGCATAATGTTTCTGTTGGTCTCCTTTGTACCACCAACTCCCAACCACCTCCAGTCCGCTATTCAGTGATTGGCTGTGATGGTCAAACCACTCCCTTTCCTACCTCACCCTGAAAATGAGGTGTTTTTTTTTTAAAAAAATGGAACTAAAATATCACTATATCACTGGAGAGTTGTAACAATAGGCTTAGAAGGATCTCTGAATTCCCAGCTTTCATTTTTAAAAAAGTAAGTCTCTAGTCCTTTCACTCATGGAAATATGCCTTTCCCCATTTTTTGAAAGAGAAGGTGCTGTCATGCCACCGATTGCAACACTGATGACTACAGCACACTCCCTTTAAAAAGCCTCATTATTGAAGGCGTGTGCAGAAGAAAATAAACTGACTCCAGAACTGTGAAAATACACAGGGAGAGTAGACATGTGGAAGAACCATGTTCCCCAATTCCAATGGTTGTATATCAACTGCCAAGAAAATCAGGAATAAGTCCAGTGTGCAGAAAAAACCCAAATCAGCTTTCACCCTCACAAAATGGGTATCATATGGAAGCTACTTGAAATCATCCCTAAATAGCAACTGATCCTATAAGTAACCTAATATGTTCAAGTGGTTCACCCCATGAATCAGCTTTCTCTATGAGATTTACTCTCAAAATATTACTGTCAATGGTTTTATTAGCAGGGGGTAGAACTATACAATCCATGATATAACCAGGGCTATTTATGAGAAGCATATTTATGCTTAGGATGGCACTGCTAGTGACATGGAGTTTGTCAGATTTCTACCTGTTTCTTAAATAAGTATATCCAATTTTCCACATGCTCCATCTGTGGATACTTGGGGCCAGGAACAGACAAGACCAGATCTTTCTACAAACCTGAGAAAAGTTCCAGGCCTGCAAACAATGGGAAATTTAAAAAATACATTGGCAGATTAAAAACCAGCAAAATGCTAGAAGCAGTACCTGTAGCTTTAAGAAATGAATACTCTTAATGGCCATTGCTAGGTGACCCAGGCCCATAGCTACAATGGGACATTTCAGGGCTCTGCCCCTTCAACCATGAGGCATGTCCCACAACAGCTGCTGCCCCTCTCCCCTCTCCCCTCTCCTCTTCCCCTCTCCCTCCTCTCCTGTGACATTAAAAGGACCATCCAGCTGATCGGTAGGAGCACATTGCCTGCCAATCAGCTGGAGGGCCCTTTAAATCTTGCAGCCATCCCTCTTCCTCCCCTCTGCCAAGGTTTAAAGGGCCCTTAAGCAGATCAGTGGCCCTTTAAATCTTGCAGAAGGTGAGGGAAAGGGAAGGTGTGCAGCCCGCAGTCGCCCCTCTCCCTCACTTCTGGCAAAGGAGAAGGGTGGCCCCATGCCTTCCCTGAACTCCAAGTGGTGATGAAAGGGGTTCTCTTTAAATGCTGTTTTTCAAGTAGGGGCTGCCCACACTTGGTCTCCAAATAGCAAAATCGCTGCTTGGAGTTCAGGGAAGGCGTGTGGCCACCTCTCCCCCTCCCATGCTGCCCCACAAAATTCCCCCATGCCCCACCAACTGGAAATTTCTGGCTATGGGGCTGAGGCAACCACAACAGTATTTCCAACCTTCAAGCCTTGGTTTCTGTCAGTAAAAGGCAAGGGGGTGGGCAGAGTCCTTTCCACTGTTATTTTGGCCCTGGGGAATGCCAGGAGGAGGGAAATCTGAAGATGGGCAGGGAGGAGGTAAAGGTAGTTTTGCTGGTGGGTGGGAAGGAGAGAGAGAGGGGGGAACAGGAAAAGGGGAGAGGCTGAGGAGGCTTCCAGGGAAAGGGAAGAGGAAATACTGCATGTTCCTGCTTATATTAATTTATTTACTTCATTTATAATCTGCCTTTCTCCCAGTGGCAACTCAAAGCAGGTGACATCATTTCTCTTTCTTCCATTTTCATCATTGCAACTACCCTGTGAGTTAGGTTAGGCTGAGAGTGTGTTACTGTCCCCAGGTCACCCAGTGGCTTCCATGGAATATTGGGGATTTAAACCTGCATCTTTCAGATCTTGATCCAGCTGCTATACCACACTAGTCACTTAATGGATTGTGAACCACTGGCCCATGTGGTGCTACAGTTCACATTCTAAGGTGAAAGTGAGTCCACCTTGAAATCAAAAGGAGGTCTGCATCAAAAGAAAAAACACACACATAAGAAGTGGATCCTGGATGCCATTAAAGATAGCCAAATGGTATGATCTCCCATGCTGTCATCTAGGAGACGCAGGGGCACCAAGGAGCTGCTTTATATTAAGACCACTGGCTACCAAGGTTGGTATTGTCAACGCTGACTGGCAGCAGCTCTCCAGGGTTTTAAGCAGAGGCCTTTCACATCAAGGACCATGTGATCCTTTTACCTGGAGATGCCACAGACTGAATCGGGTATCTTCTGCATGCAAAGCAGGTATTCTGCTATTGAGACACAAGTGTTATACATTTACTAGGAATAAGGCCCGTTGTGGAAATAAATACAACGGGCTCTAGAAAGATGCTCTGGGAGAGTGCCCCAGCTTTGGGCACTCAGTGACAATTTGCTGTAGCAATCTCAGCAGGGTATAATGACAGAGTCCACCATTTTCTCCAGAGGAACTGATCTTTGCTACCTGAAGAGCAGTAGTAATTTTGAGTGATCTCCATCCCACCCCCAAGATTGGTAACAGTGGTTCCCCAGGAGGGAGTGGCTGGTTTGGAGGGTGGAGTCTATGGCATTGTCCCACCCCTCCTCAACACTCACTTTCTCCAGGTTTGACCCCTCAAATCTCCAGGAATTTCCCAATCTGGAGTTGATAACACTATCTCCCTCCCAGCCAACCATCAACCTACCTTTAGTTTTCCATCTCCTCCCCCCTCCTTCCTAGAGAGCAGTTGTAATTTTGAGTGATCTCCAGCCCCCACCTGGAGATTGGCAACATGGTTCCCCATCAGGGAATGGCTGGATTGGAGGGTGGAGTCTATGGCATCGTACCTGTCTGAGGTGACACCCCTCTTCAAACCTCACCCTCTTCAGGCTCCATCCCTCAAATCTCCAGGAATTGCCCACCTGGAGTTGGCAACCTGATCAGGACTGGGTCCAATGAGTTTTCTCCCAAAGGCCAACATAGGTGCGGAAAGGGCCTTTTACTGACAGAGGAGAAAGTACAGGTGCCAACTGTGATTAGGGAAATACCTGGAGATTTGGGGGGTGGATCCTGTGGAGGGCAGTATTTGGGGTGTGTGTGGAAGGACTCAGCAGGGTATAATGCCATAGAGTCTACCCTCCAAAGCAACTATTTTCTCCCAGGGAACTGATCTCTGTCATCTAGAGGTCAATTGTAACAGTGGGAGATCTCCAGTTCCCACCTGGAGATTGCCAACCCTAGGGGAAAGTCAGCCGCACAGCGGAGAGTTAAAGAAAATGGTCGCTGGCCCACCTCGTTAGCCAGCCAGCCATGCTGAAGCTAAGCAGGAGAAAGAGTCTTTTTCCATTTATTCTGACAGGAAAGTGGCCATTGGGGAAGGGGTTATGGGTGGGGGAGGGGGTTATGCTGAAAGTCCTTTGTTTTTTGACTCTCAGAACCAAGCTTGGCTGCCTACCAACAGCCACTGAGGGGACAGTCCCTCACAGGAGTCAAGAGAACTGTCTTCCTCAGGAGAGAGAGCTGGTCTGCCAGCAAATCTGTCTGAAAGGGGAGTGGGTGGGGAAAGGAGCAGACCCAGCACCCAGCCAATGGCATGCGAGTACTCTTGAGTGGCGGCTGATAGGACAATGGCTGAGGGAGGGCATTTTACAGCCAATGGGAGCGCATGGAACCTTACGAAACCAAAATATAAGTATTTATAAGGAGGGATATTTATATCCCTCTTTTCTCCCCAGTGGGGACCCAAAGCAGCTTACATTGTTCTCGATTTGGTTTTATCCTCACAGCAATCCTGTGAGATAGGTAAGGCTGAAGTGCTTCACTGGCCCAAGGTTACCCGACAAGCTTCCATGGCAGAGTCTGGATTTGAACCTGAGTTTCCCAGATCCTAGTCTGACTCTTTAACCACTACACCATGCTGGCTCCATTGGAATATTCCACTGGATATTCCAAAATGTCTTGGGCCAACCTGAAACGCTATATTTAGAAGTCTAACAGTGTGGTCCAATGTAGAGTTATGCAATGTAGAATTCAGTGGATTTAGTTTGGAGTAGCTCTGCACAGGATTGCACTGCTAGTGATTTACTGTGGCATGAGCATCCCAAGGCATTTGATCATGCTGGCTTTTGCTTATAAAACATAATGGCACAATAAATGAGCACAACATTTTCTCTGCTTTAAAATCAAGGGGAACTTTGCCACTGTGGGATATGAATTGGGCCCAATTATCTTTAAGGGGATAAAGCTAAAATTAGATCACAGGCGTCCAAAAATGAACCATGTAACAGTAGTATCATTAAACACTCCAAATAAATCTCAGCCAGCGTTTTCAGGTCATTTTCCCGCTCCCCCAGTCAGAGTACTGGAAACAGCATAAATATTATAAGAGCTGGATCCTTCTCCAAGCCCCAAGTCCTTGCCAATAGTTTGTAATTCAATATCTCTGCGTTTCAAGGGTAAACCGGTGTCAATTGTGTTTCTCCCCCACCCTTCTCAAAAAAGTAAGCATTTAACTTCCGTTCAGTCTATGTGGACTGATGAAATGTAGGAAATCTGTTTCTGACGGGGGAAATAGGTTTCCCAAAGAGAGCACCAAGCACAGAGAGATCAGAAGTATGAAGAGTGGCAGTAGTGCTGCTGGACTGCTCAGAAGGGGAGAACAGGACGGGCTGCAAGCGGAGAAGAGAGCCAGGGCACTGCACAGAGAAAGTGAGTGCGAATCCCTGTAAAAAGGGAGGCGGGCGCGAAATGCTGGCTGGCTACTAATAAAGAGCCATCGCGGGGGAAGAGGACTCTGGTGGCCGCCGCTGAGAGCCATTAGCAAACATCTGACTGGCTTTTTTGCAGCTGATCTAAACAAGGGGAGTGTGTGTGTGCGCGCATGTGTGTATGTGCCTGCTGTTGTTTGTTTCCTGGTAGTAAGGGAGTGGGGGCAAAGGGAGCACTTTGTTCCTTTTCGCTCAGTCCCGGAGAGTTTCTATTGTTGTTCACCTCTAGTCTTGCAAGCAGAATCGCCCTCACCTTGCAGAGAAAAGGAGCGCGCGCGCGGCAGGGCTCGGGCTCGCAAAGTTTACAAACAAGCGTGCAGCTAGTCACGATGTCTGGGTTTCTGAATGCATTTTTATTTGGGGGCATACCAAGTTAGAAAGTGCTAGAAAATAAACGGGGAGGGGGTGTTATGTCTTGAAAAAAATCACTTTCCAGTTTCAGAAGCTTGATCGGATTGTGCAGCGAAGCCTTGGCGCGTGACTATGGGGTTTGAGAACAGAACAAATCCGACTCCGGTCCAATAATGGATCTATACATTTGTCTTTTCTTGAACGAGAGAACTGGGTTTAGCACGCATATTCCAAAACTATCAATTCAGCGTGTGCGAGAGAGAGAGGACGAAAGCGAGATCAAGATGCCAATTGTATCTTTACTACTTGGTTATATGTAGTTCGTGTTGTTGTTTTGGAAGGTAAGTTCAGGGCACCCGTTCATGAGAATGGCTACATTCAGGCATCTAGAGATCTAGGTTTCCTCCGAAGAGTTCCATTCGAGTGAGGACGGACTCCACTGTTATCAAGATTTCAAGGGATTTTTTTTTTTTTTTGCATGCACATGAGCAATATTAGAAGCCGAAGACTCGAATGGCTGCAACGGAGTGGGGGGGAGAGACCCTTCTCCGGGAATGCTTGATGTTGAGCTGCGAATCAAGATCTTCATACTGATCGGCGGGTGGGTGTTAGGAAGGTCCCTCACCCCTCCCACTCCACGATTTGTCTATTAGAAGGGCATATTCTCTTACTGAGGTGACTCCAAAAGAGTTGGTCTCTAAGGTGCTCCTAGACTCGCGTCTAACTGTTCTCCTGTAGAAACTATATCAGATGACTCGAGTTACTTTACCAAAGCAGGTTTAGAAATAATCACATTCATAATGGCTATCAATAATAAAGCAGAGCAGAAGATGGCTCCATCCATAGCAACTTAATTAACTTTTCATTGATTACGGTCCAATAAGAAGGCATGTGGTGGTGGTGGGGGGTCCTTTAAAAAAATCGCCACGATATTCTTCGCTAGAAACATCTGCAGCAAATATTGAAACACGTACAGCTAGCTAGGGAAGGGGGGGGTATTTTTAAATAGAGTGTTCTCCCTCGCTTAACTGCAGATCTCTTAGATCAGCCCGACCACCCCAAGGGAAGAGTTTAATGCACAATCCTCCTTGTCTTTCTCCCTACGAGATGGAGATGGATGTAGACAAGAGCGAGCTAGCGAGACAGGCTCTCTATTCTTATTTGCCCAGATCATGTTACCGCTTTGCTTCTTCAGGCTGCTTTTCCCCCTCCCCCGTCCAACGATCGAAGCACCCTCTGTTTTCTGGATTGGAGCCTCCGCCTCTCGTCTCCGGCGGCTTGGATGGCTTTGCTTTCCCGTGTATTTGGAAGAGGAATGTGAGACGCAGAAATGTCTCTCCCCCACCCCTTCCCGTCGCAATGCAGGTTTTCTCCACCTCTAACGCAGTCCGGCCTTCTACTGAAAGTGTAGCTTTGTCACAACGACCATAAACTGAAAGGGAGAAGGTGGGGGGGGGGGTGCGACTACTCTCTCGCTCTCTCCAAACCCATTAAATCTTGGATCAGGTCTTCACTGTCGAGCAGATGCCTTGCCAAATGTAATGGCTTTGTGATGTGGGCTTTGATTTAATACGGAGATTTGTAGCTGACTTTCTGCAATGCATTTGGTAGAGTGCAGCAGGCCAGGGAACAGAATTTAGAATGACATATAGGAAGGCATACAAAGCAGCTTCCCGATGCCACCGGTCAGCCAGGTGAAATATTCAGGGGAGAAGTAAATCAGTGCAGAAGGTACCAGGGTCCCTGCTGAGATTATGATGATCATTACTGTAGTGAAGAATGATAGTGGATTGATAAAGCAACTGGTTCACCTTTGGGGGTGGACTGGAAATTTTCTAGGGTTGAATTCTCTGGGGAGGTTCAAGGAATTTCATTTCAAGCACAATTTTCTCCAAATCTGTTTGCCTCTCAGGGTTCAGCTGTAAAAGCAAAGGTATGTTTCTGAGCATGTGCCAAGTTAGCCATGCTACTGAGTAGTCTGTGCCATCATATATTTAGGGTCCTTTTCTGATAGGGAATGCTTCTGAGCATGTGCCGTGTTCATTAGCCGCCCACACCATTGACAAAGATTGGCCATCATGTTTGTAGGGTCCCCTTCTGACATTTCCTCCCACCTGACATTTTGCGATGAAGAGCGGCTGCATCATTTGTTTTTTCTGTGTTCTTCCAGTAACATCAGAAGATCTGAGTCTAATAGGAGGAAGCCATGCTGCAGATCCCCTCTGTGCCACTCCTGTCAATGCCACAGATGGGTCTGTCTGGTCATGTTTTTGGTTATGTTGCTGATCTTCTCTCAAGTGGCCCCAGGCTAACTGCATATGCTGAGCAGTACAGACAGAACATGTCCTGAAGCAGCTCTATGCAAACTACTTGAGAAGGGCTCCTCAAAGGACTCCGATTATGTAGCAAAAGGTGGTAATAGGATTGCCTTATCAATGGTCTGGATATGGGATCAGATTGCTTCAGATGTTATTCTGACATCTAAATACCAACACTATAGCTAATGGCAGCAAAGGTTTTGGGTCAAAGCACATGACCTCTAGGTAGACTGAAGACCAAACTCCAATGTTTTTTGGAGTTACACTTAAGATCAAACTCCTGAGTGATATAATTTCTTTGTAAAGTAAAGTGGGATATAAAACCCTACTCTTCTTCTAATTAAAGATTTCACTGAATATTTGAATCAAAGAAAATCTATGGCTCAGTTGCGTGGTATGTGCCAATTTGTAAATGACATGTGTGATATGCACAGATTATTTGCAGGATCCAGACTGCAGACTAGTATGTTTATTGACGGGATTACTTTTCGAGTGCCTGGATAGTGTTGGCAGTTTATCTTTCACAACATCATTTCTGGACAATGTCAAAACACCATTTCAGATTATGTAGCACACTTGAACCAGTCTTACATTGGGGAAAGAGGAGAGAATACTTTGCTGTGGCAGCCAGAAATATAGGGCTAAGAATGTGATGGCTCTTCCATCATAAACATTAGCAGCCTTTGAATTGGAGAGAAGTGGTTTCCTATAGCAGCTATGACTCTATCTATGCTTGCAGAATACAAATTTATTTCCTGCCAGGTTGTGATAATCACTACAGCAGCAAGACAAACCCCACACTAAGTCCCAACATACTTTATTAGTTCAGGTCATCTCTGCTGCAGAAGTTTGTTTAAGATTGTTGTCTAGCAGAATGGGCCCTGAAAAGTCCCAATCCGTATGGAGTCACCCACTTTCAAACAATCCTATTCTAGTGTGGTGTGGCCATTGAGGGGGGGGACTGATCTAGAAATTCTTTTGCTTTTAGTGGCCAGCTGGAAAAAGAGAAATATATTTGCTAATTTCATTTTGTGCTTGCTTCCAATCCACAAGGCTTACGTAAGTATTAAGCATTGGTGTGCAGCCACGTGCCAGGTTCCTGTCTCACTGCATTTTAAGCACGCCATTCACTTTGTATCAGATGTATTCATAATGCAGAGGACAAAGGCTGCTTGTGAATCAGAGTTTACTTTATCAGTATAGATCACATTTTGATGTAAGCTCTTAAAAATTCTAATTGATTAATGAGTTTCAGATGGTGGTTCCCCTCTCCCCTTTCTACTCCCCCTTTCCTTTAACATGTACAGCATGCTCCGAGCTAATCTGGGAGAGTTCCAGAAACTCTGGGCTAAATTGGTTGTGGTATGGTTTATATGGATAATAAAATAACTAGAAAAAAAAGATTGAATTTCCTTACAAAAATATAACTGTGCTTGCTGCATATGAGTGAGCTTATATTTTATCCAGTTATTTGTTGTTGTTCGAAAGGGGAAATAACCATTAAGATTATAGATATGGTTACTTATAATGTCGTTAGGGCTAATATATATATTCTTATATTATATTCCCTTAGCCTCAGATCTAAGAATATTAGTGAGTTAATAAGGACCACATTTCTACCAGGGCACCAGTGAATGCACTAGCTCCCTGTTGCCTTCAAAAGTCATTTCAAAGTGATGATCTATAAAGTCCTGAACAGCCTGGGTCATATATACCTAAGACACTGCCTCCATGACCTCTAACCTTGATCCTTTCTTAAGAACACTATCCATACACCAAATGAAGGGGGTACATAGAGGGACTATCTTAGCGGCTGTCTAATAGCACTGAAAATCTGTTCCCCTGGAGTCTTACCAAAACTTGAGTTTGTATATCTTCTGGTAGCTACCAGATTGTTTTCTTCCAACTACCTATGGATAGCTAGGAGGTATATGAGAAAATAATTAACATGCTGTTATCCAATACTAGTCCAAAGAATGAGGTATGCTAGAGTTCAAGTAAATGGCACAAGTGCATGTTTCAGTTATACATCTTCAATAACACAGTAAGAAATAACACTCTTGACTGCCTTCTACTTAATCCCATATGACAATGTATCAGGGTTAGGGAAACATGTACCTTTGATGTACTGGGAGGTCACTTTCAGTTCAACCCCAAATCACAGTACAATAGCCTGAGAATAAAAAATAAAATCTTTCTTTAACCATCTGTCAGTCCTAGGAACTGTAACAATCAGAGGACAGTTGGACAAGTCCTAACAGAGTTTTTTAAAAAGTACTGACATTGTTTGATTGAAAGGAAATATTGGTATCTTAACTATTCCCCTAAATAAAATTATCTTAGTACTCACACAAGCAGTCATGAATCATGATAGTACCAGGAGATGGAATGCAGTGTTAAAATCTGAATGTTCCAAATGTACACCCACAGGCTGAGATCAGACGGGCTGTTTGGCCTGAGATAGGCATGTTTCAGCAACGTTTCACAAACGGATTAAAGGGGCCGTTCACACAGGCGCATCTGTCTGGCATTCCCCAGCCGTACTCAACCCATCTTGTAACGCTTCCCTCCCGAGTTTAAAAGATGCCTGGTGAAAGTGGTAACAAACCCTGGAAAGCATGTCTATCCCACATCCGTCCCGCACCAACAAAGTATGAATGCTAAAAGCTGCGATTTTGATTGTGCACTTATGCGCATAAGCACATATCTCTGGATTTTAAAAAAGAAAGCCATGCCTTACTGCCCCGGCTCCGCCAGGGGCAGGCCAACAGTGTGAACGCTCCCTTGCGCGTCCTCCCCGGTATGCTCCTGCATCAGTCTGCGCAGTGTGACTGGGAAAACCCAGAACATGTTGTTCAATGTCTTTTTTGCCATGACTCCTTCGCACTTCAAACTGCCAATCTGAAGTCAATCACATATTGTACAACGTGTATCAAGCAAATGGAGGCAAAAGACCAAGGGCAACTTCACACATGCTGAATAATGCACTTTCAAACCACTTTCAGTGCACTTCAGTGATCATTTGCAAGTGGATTTTGCTATTTTACATGGCAAAATCAGTTGCAAAGTGCATGGAAAGTAGATTGAAAGACGGAGAGAGGGAAGCAGGGGCTTGTAACTAACTGGCTAAGCCAATTCCAGGCCCTGGTCCAAGTCCTAGGCAGAGGTCCCAAGTTTGCAGTCCATAATCCACAAGATAAATCCAAAAGGGAAAGCAGCAGGGATGTTCAGGTGCATCAGGACAGGCACCCCAGATCATACTAATAGGGCACAGAGACACATACAAGGAAAGCCCAGTGGGACACAGGAATTGCTATCGCAGAACTGAAGTCTGTAAGATACTGCTCCCAGGTTACACATTAGGAGAAACAGAAATAGATTTGGGGACGGTTTCTGACTTCTGTTAGGACCAGAAACCTAAATTAATATTACTTTTTTCTGGCTTGGAGAAGGGTGAGGGGAATCCAGGTGTGCTCCTTGATTGACTGAAGCCAAGAGGCAGGGTGCTCCCAGATCCTGGAACACTGAAAATGAGGAGGGAAGGGGTGCCTGTTGGATGGGGATATGGTGCGTTAGAGGCAGTTTTACTGAGTTTGGATTTGTGGGGACCAATTCCATAG
The DNA here is from genome assembly GCA_029375565.1 of Gekko gecko. Classification (NCBI taxonomy): domain Eukaryota; kingdom Metazoa; phylum Chordata; class Lepidosauria; order Squamata; family Gekkonidae; genus Gekko; species Gekko gecko. Next base: position 135,760,322 of record JAPDNY010000003.1, on the reverse strand, counting down.
TCTAGATTAGATCACTGGACAAGAAACCACTTTGTGGGAAATGCTAATATAGGCTTTAGTACTTCGTAAAGTTTGAGTACTTCCTAAAGTTTGAGTGCCAAACCAACAAGGTCTTTTGAATGAAAGCAGTGGCTCAAGTGGTTAAGATGCTGAACTGCAGACTGGAAGGTCTGTAGTTCGGCAGTTCGAGACCTGAGTGCTGCATGACGGAATGAGCTCCCGTCTCTGGTCCCAGCTCCTGCCAACCTAGCAGTTCAAAAGCAAGAAATTGCAAGTAGATAAATAGGTACCACTTTGGTAGGAAGGTAACAGTGTTCTGTGCACCTCGGTGTCTAGTCATGCCAACTGCATGACCATGGAAACATCTTTGGACAGTGCTGCCTCTTCGGCTTGAGAATGGAGATGAGCACTGCATCCCTAGAGTCAGATTCGACTGGCTTTCAAGCAAGGGAAACCTTACTCTTGGTTATGAGAAGAAAAAAGTCACTGGGAAAGACAATAATTCTTGGGGAAGCCAAAGATAGAAGGAAAAAATGAAGACCCCCAAATGAGGTGGATTGAGTCAATAAAGGAAGCCACAGTCCTCAGATTGCCTGAGCAAGGCTGTTAAAGATAGGATGTTTTAGTGGACATTAATTCATAGGGTCTCCATAGGTCAGAAGCAGCACTTAACTCTCTCTCTCTCTCTGTCTCTGTACACACACACACACACACACACACACACACACACACACACAGAGTATGGGTTAGTGGACTGAAGACTAGTAGAAGAGAGGGGATTATTTCTCTCTGCCATCATTACCAGTGAGCATGATAAGATTATGTGGAGTTATATGTAAACCTGCCCTTTCTCCCCTGGATGTAAACCTTTGTATTATATATGCCCCAGAGCTCATTTTTGAACCTTCTGTGACTCTCAAAGATAAGTTGATCTTGAAGCCAAGATGGAGGGGGAGAAACAAATTACAATGAAATAGAAGAAGAGGAGGAGGAGGAGGAGATTGGATTTATACCCTGCCCTTCACTACCCAAAGGAGTCTCAGAGCAGCTTACAAACTCCTTTCCCTTCCCCTCCCCATAATAACAGACATCTTGTGAGGTAGGTGGGGCTGAGAGAGCTCTGACAGAAATTGCTCTTTTTCAAGGACAGCTCTGACAGAACTATGGCTTGCCCAAGGTCATCCAGCTGGTGCAAGTGGAGGAGTGGGGAATCAAATCCGGTTCTCCCAGATCAGAGTCCGCGCACTTAACCACTACACCAAATAGAGGCTTGTTGGCAACACCAGGATGTTAATCTATGTTATAAACACCAGGCAAATGGAACGTATTTTGATCATCATTTTGGGGATCATTTTCTCTCCTAGGATCCCTCCATTTCTACTCATTACGGTCCTCAAAAGGGAACTTTCTCTGCATGTTTTCTTGGAAGGAGCCATAAGAAGGAGCAAAAATAGTCCCTAAGAATCCCTACCAGGGTACTTTTCTTAGAAAATCAGAAGCCAAATATCTGTTTTATCAGACTTTCCATGACTGATAGTCGCATCTGATATTTTGTACTTCCAGTATTAATTTACTAATATTTCTAGAATTATTTGTACTGATTGCAGTTCTGTTTGTATGCACATACTTCTCTAGTTTATTGTCTCAGGTTGAAGTCTTTGGGTATTAAAATAGTTTCAGCCCAACTTTGCCCTTAATTCTTTGTTGTGCCTGTTTTGTCCTCAAGCATGCCATCTCCCCTATCTGCTTGCTGCCTTCCTGCATCCCTGCTCTCTTTCACTGAACTTCTAAACTCAGATTGACTGATCTGCAATTGACTCAGCAATGAACTCTGTAAATAAGCCACAGGACCTTACCCCAAGGATAGGCAAGCTTCAGGTTTATAGATGTAATCTTTTTTGGCCACACCTTCGGGCTCCATCAGCTGGAGCTAGATACAAACAGGTATTCCTTGAAGGCACAGTCAGTTACAGAATGGCTTCCTGCAGAGTATGTCACAATTACCTCATAAGCCTTACACTGGAGTATCCACTTGTAACAATTCTCATCTGAGTTAGTACACAACAGGAATTCCACTGTCAAACCCTTAAAATGCTACATAAAGACATGGCAACAGACTACTAACACTATCTACAGATGAGAAGCAGTGAGGTTGATTATCTTATTTGGAATTCTTAAACAACAGTAACTGGTGTCAGTATTCTTATTTCTGAAAGGGGTGGCTACATAGATGCCAAGTAGATCTGTTACTATGGCAATGGATGTCACAGGGAAGGCAGTTTTCTGGAAAACAGGTCTTGGGCAAAGACCTGTTACAGGAGGTTCAGAAATGAGCTTGGGCAGAGACCTATCACAGGAGGTTCAAAAATGAGCTCTGGGGCATATATAATACAAAGGTCACCCTGTTAACCTTGGGAGCTTATGGCAGCCAGGACTTCCTATGGCTTTCATGGCAGGAACTGTAGGAGATGTAGTATGATCCATCTTGGTATCTACCAATCTACTCCTGTTCTTCTTTCCTGCCAGACTTTTATTTACTGCTTCCTGTGATTAGCTGCCTGTAGCCTAAGTTGATAACAGCAGAGGAATTCCAAACAGGTCTGCAAAACAAAATCTGCTGAAACATGTTTTCATGTACATGGTGTGAGTGAAGAAATGGGCACATTAATAGAGGTTTGGTGAACCAGTCCACCTGCCAAGTCTTGCCGTCCATCTTGTTACAGGTACAAATGTGCACATACATCTTGATGGAAATGTGAATGTCGAGCCATATCAACATGTTTCACATGGTGGTTGTAAGGCTGCCAACCTCCACACGGTGCCTGAAGACTTCCCAGAATTAATGCTGATCTCCAGACTGGAGTGGACTATTTAGCATCATGTGCAGAGCTCCCTCCCAAAACCCTCCCCTCCCCTCCCCAGGCTTTACCCCCAAATGATATCTCTAGGAGTGTCCCAATCGGGAGTTGTCAAGCTGAAGTAGCAGTCATGTGCACAGCCCTTTCTCAGGAGGGTGTCTTGGATTGAGTCCAGGATGTAGACACAGTTTAGAAGCAAAGTGCTTGTGAAAGTGAAAAACAACAACAACAATAATAATTAGGAGCAGTTGGCAATGTTAACCTGCACACATAAACCTCCACTTGGGTGTAGATCCACATCTGCTTACAATAATTATATTAGCACAACTATTTACTTTGTGGGCACAGTATAAATCTGAACATTTCAGCCCCTAAATTTCTGTCATTTCCAGTAAGCAGAAGAAGGAAGGCCAGAAAAATTCTGCTGCTCTAAATGCCTTTTTATTCTAATGAGGAGCAGTGGGGATATCAGAAACTTATATTAACCTTGGTTAAATTCAACTTTGGCTTCTGATCCTTTGCTGCTCATTCATTTCCCAAATAGCTGCTGTCCTGTATCATTGTCTTGTATCCATGAAAGCAGATGATTGCCTGCATTTGCAGCTGGTGCCCCCCTCTGCTTAATTCGCTGTGTTGCTGCTTTTCTGCACTTTTTAGTCACATCATAAAAATAGTGCCCATTTGTTTCCAATCTGTTTTTTCCCCAGTAGTATAATAAGGGCAGTAGACATGGGCATACAATGTGATAGGGGTGTAAAATAATCCCCAAAAGCCATACAATATATTTACATGCTAAATGTTAAAATGTTATCAGTTCAGAATAATTTTGAGGGTTTCAGGGAAGTAGATATAGTCCAGCTATCAGATTAATTAGAGGCTCAGTCAGGGCAACTGGCCCATCAGAGTAGTGAGCTATTTCTCACCATAGTTTGCTGATGTGCCATAGACTGGACTTTCTCAGCAAGTGAGAAATAATTTAAAGGCACTCTGACCTGGATGGCCATGGCTAGCTGATAATACCAGACCCTGGAAGCCAAGTGGGGTTGGCCCTGGTTAGTATTTGGATGGGAGACCACCAAGGAAGTTCAGGGTCACTACGCAGAGGCAGGTAATGGCAAACCACCTCTGAGTGTCTCTTGCCTTGAAAGCCATCTGGGATCACCATAAATTGGCTGTGACTTGAAGGCATTTTCCATCACCACTTTAGAAGACACGCAACCATTCTTCAGCTTCTCTGACTAGGTAAACGATCCATAGATGGAGAAAGTTTGACAGATTCAACACTACTGTACTGTGGTAGGCACAAGCAATTGTGATTCATTGAAGGAGAAATTTTGACAGATCCAACACCACTGCAGCATTTGCCTGGTGGACCCTGATTGGGTGGAATGGCAGCCTAAAAACGTTTTAAATAAATAAAAAAAACAAATACTATTGGTGGCACTGTGAACTCATAAAACAGTTTTGGAAAGACATTCTCATACAGATCCATCTAATTATGGGTTATGAGATCCCTCTAGATCCAGCTTTACTTTTTCTGGACATCTGGAATGGCTCTGACATTCCAAAAATACAACGAGGTCTTATAACTAGCTTTCTTGTAGCAGCCAAGTCATCAATTGCCTCCACATGGAAATCCAGCCAAGCTCCCACACGTTCCTGCCGGTTTAAAAAAAGTCTGGGACCTCTTCATCCTGGAAAAGATCACAGATCGCTTGCAATGATTGAAGTTCTTTCCCAAATCCTCTAATTTCACAGAGAAATGGCTCCCATTTATGGAATTTATCGCCAACACAGATCTACAACCTCGCAATCCGGTTTATCTAAAACTGCTCTATCTTTAATTCTTCTCTTACCTCATTACCTACAATGATTGGTCGTGTTCTATCTGTAAGCTTTGAGATCTGTGTTATATTACTCCTGAATTAAGACTATTGTCCTTAGTCGTTTTATTCGCTTCAACGCTGCTTAAAGTATTGACAACAAAAATAGCTGAGATGTTATTCGCTTTTGTAATTATCTGCTATGTACTTTGTACCCAATAGCCTTCAGTGCTGTATTTTGATGTTATTGCTATATTATGTTTAACAACACATAGGCAATAAAAGTTAAAAAAAGAAGAAATGTTAGGAGCTCTGATAAATTTGGCATTTGTTTTTGCAGTAGCTACAGGGTTAACTTTCACTTGCTTGTCCTTTCTAACCTCTTGTCTAATAAAGATATTTGTTTGTTTTCTCAATAAAAGACAAACTTTCAAAAAAATACTATAATATGTGTGGCAAGCTATTGAGAACAAACTGCCTGGGAGGACAGGACAAGTCCCCAGATCCTTTGACCCAGCAGCGAGGCTCATCTGGGTGGGATGAGAGGCAGGAAGGTGCGGTTGGGGTAGCCTCAGAAGCAAGGCACCATTAGCAGAGTGCCCTTGGGGAAACTAAAAAGGTGAGGAGGCTGTGAGCAAGCCTGGGTGGGAGAACAATGGTTCTCTGAGTCCAAGTGGGTTAAGGAAGGGCATGGCTGTGGAGAGCAGGGAACAGAGGAGGGCAGGTGTGAAGATGGAGCTATAAAAAAGAAGGGGGAAATGGGTGGAGGCTAGCTAGAGAAGAATAAGGAGGTAGGTTGTGGCATTTCTCCTATGTAATGCACTGTAACCCTGAGTTGGGTGAAATTAACCATCCCTTCAGGAGTGTGGATTGGTGAATAACACAAGCTACATAAGGAAATGGTATCTAGGCTGGTGATTTCAAGACCACATGAACTCCAGGTATGATGTCCCCCTGTCCCCAGGGGGTGCTATAGTGTGGCAGGAGCACCCATTGGAGTGTAGGGACTCTGTTCCAACAGTAATTGTGTAGACCCTTTTACTCTGAATTGCCTTTTGATGGCATTGACTATGGAAAGGTATAGAATTTCCATTGTTTTTTGATGTACAGCAGCCTTCTGTCCATGTGCCTTGGGATATAAATAGTAATATAACCCAGAAATGGTCTGCATGATCAGCAGGGAGTTGGCTACTCCAGTAGTATTCCATGCTGGTAGTATGGCATGCCTTTTATGTACAAATGCTCCAAATTAGTTGCCAAGTTATAGCGAAATCACAGTGCCAAAATGGAACAGGTAGTGGGTGTGGGTCTTTCCCATGATAACACTAGTCATGTGACAAATTGCAGTCGCAGGTAAGAATGTGAGCTGGGAAGTCCCTGGTTGGAATCTTCCTTTGTCCTTGCTTATCTAGGTGGCCTTAGGTGAACTGCTAGTCTCTTATTGTCTTCTGTAATATAGTAATAACTAGGAATAAAGCCCGTTGTGGAAATAAATACAACGGGCTCTAGAAAGAGGCTCTGGGAGAGTGCCCCGGCTTTGGGCACTCAGTGACAATTTGCTGTGGCAAAATCAGCAGGGTATAATGACAGAGTCCACCATTTTCTGTGCTACCTGAAGAGCAGTAGTAATTTTGAGTGATCTCCAGCCCATCCCCAAGATTGGTAACAGTGGTTCCCCAGGAGGGAGTGGCTGGTTTGGAGGGTGGAGTCTATGGCATTGTACCTGTCTGAGGTCCCACCCCTCCTCAACACTCACCCTCTCCAGGTTCGACCCCTCAAATCTCCAAGAATTTCCCAACCTGAAGTTGACAACCCTATCTCCCTCCCAGCCAACCATCAACCTACCTTTAGTTTTCCATCTCCTCCCCCTCCCTCCTAGAGAGCAGTTGTAATTTTGAGTGATCTCCAGCCCCCACCTGGAGATTGGCAACAATGGTTTCCCATCAGGGAATGGCTGGATTGGAGGGTGGAGTCTATGGCATCATACCTGTCTGAGGTGCCACCCCTCCTCAAACCTCACCCTCTCCAGGCTCCATCCCTCAAATCTCCAGGAATTGCCCACCTGGAGTTGGCAACCTGATCAGGACTGGGCCCAATGAGTTTTCTCCCAAAGGCCAACATAGGTGTGGAAAGGGCCCTTTACTGACAGAGGAGAAAGTACAGGTGCCAACTCTGATTAGGGAAATACCTGGAGATTTGGGGGGTGGATCCTGTGGAGGGCAGCATTTGGGGTGTGTGTGGAAGGACTCAGCAGGGTATAATGCCATAGAGTCTACCCTCCAAAGCAACCATTTTCTCCCGGGGAACTGATCTCTGTCATCTGGAGGTCAATAGTAACAGTGGGAGATCTCCAGGTCCCACCTGGAGATTGGCAACCCTAGGGGAAAGTCAGCCACACAGCGGGAAGTTGCAGAAAATGGTTTGATGGTTGCTGGCCCACCTCATTAGCCAGCCAGTCATGCTGAAGCTAAGCAGAAGAAAGAGCCTTTTTCCATTTATTCTGACAGGAAAGTGGCCGTTGGGGAGGGGGTTATGGGTGGGGGAGGGTCCTTTGTTTTTTTACTCACAGAACCAAGCTTGGGTGCCAACCAACAGCCACTGAGAGGCCAGTCCCTCACAGGAGTCAAGAGAACTGTCTTCCTCAGGAGAGAGAGCTGTCTGCCAGTAAATTTGACATGCAAAAGGGGAGTGGGTGGGGGAGAGGAGCAGATCCAGCTCCCGGCCAATGGCACGCGAGTATTCTTGAGCGGCGGCTGATGGGCCAATGGCTGAGGGAGGGCATTTTACAGCCTATGGGAGTGCACGGAATCTTGCGAAACCAAAAGATAATTATTATAAGGAGAGATAATAGCGGCCTATCTGAGAGCATTCTTGGAAGGATTACTGAGCTAATACATCGTAGAGCTTTTTAAACTCAAGAAGGCTACATAAATATTAAGTAGTTTTTCCCAGAGTCCTTTTTTTTAACTATTTATCACACATGAAGCTGCCTTATATTGAATCAGACCATTAGTTTGTTGAGGTCAATACTGTCCACTCAGACTGGCAGAATCTCTCCAGGATCACAGGCTGAGGTCTTTCACATCACTTACTACCTGATCCTTTTGGGTGTAGTTGCCAGGGGACCTTTTGCTTGCCAAGCAGATGCTGTACCACTGAGCCACAACCCCTTTGCAAACTGGTTGGCAGGTAACAGTTAACATAAGAAGACCAATAGTCCATCCTGCTTTTTAGAGTGGCCAGATGGATGTCTACAGGAGTTCTTCAAGCAAGGCATGGAAGTCAAAGCCATCTTCTGTTGTTGTTTTCCCCATCAATTGGTATTTGGAAGTCATACTGCCCCTGAGCATGAAGTTTCCATTTAGCCATCATGGTTAATAGACATTGGTGGATCTCTTTACCAGGAATTTGTCAACTCTCCTATCAAAGCTTTCATCTATCTTGTTCCATTCAGATATGTTTTCATAGCTTGTGCATTCAAAATAATTTTGCAGGGTTGGCCTGCCTTTGGGAGCACAGAAAAGCTTGAACAAGAAGTATTTAAATAGGTTTTGGGGGTGATTATGCACCAGACCTTAGTTATTGCATATCTCACACTCTATTCAAAGAGCAATCTGGAAAGTATTATTTGCTGTTACTTGGACAAACAAATCTCTTCCAACCATATGTGGCTTTAATCCACAGCTGATATTGTTTTTATTAATTAGTCCCCCCCCAAAAAAATAACAGATGAAAATGGTCACCTGACCTTCTTTGCTTACCCTTGGTGATCACTGACAAACATCAGCAGACAGTTTGAATTACTGGACTGGCAAACTACTGGGCTAAGCTACAATACACAGAAAACTAAATGCACTACTGTCTAGTAACATAAAAACTTCACTGTTTGGTGGGAGTGAATCAGGAGGAATGTAACCTTCCAACTTGTTGAAACTGTTACATGCCATTAGGTGTACTGTAAACTATCCTGCAATGAAGTCTTTATGTAGACAATAAAGCTAAGAATCAGAGATGCCTCATTACTATCCTAGAGGTGGGGGAAAAGAGGCTGCACTGCATAAATAGGAGGTGCATTTTAACTGAGTGTAAACAAAGTCCTGTCTCCAGTAAAAGGTCCCTGTGAAGTGCTGGTAGAGACGGTCTGTGAGTGAAGTGTAACACATAGAGGTAAGTGCTCAAGGCATTTATAGCCATTTGCTAGACTCAGGGTTCATAGTCTTGAAACCTATCAGCTTTAACTAAATATCTGCATGTGTATAACAGTATTCATGTTAAAATCTTCATGAAAAATCAAATGGAAGTACTATGAAGTTTGATCTTGAAATTCTTCAGGTGCTAATTGAGTTCACAGTGAGTCCCACCTGACGAAGTGCAGAAAGACTAAGCTTTGATAGTTCAAAATGATAAGAGTTAGTAGTTTTGGAGTGGGGTAGTGGATAGCATGTGGGATAGGAATTGGGAAGGACGGAGTTCAGATCCCTAGACATTTTGAATCTGATGACCTTGGGCCAGTAGTCAGGCTTTTCAGTTTCTTAGGAATACTGGAAGGTAAATGTGAGTAAAACTGCTTGGATATGTCATGACTTTTTTCCTAAAATGATAGTAACACACAAACTTATGAACTTCAGCAAAATTCAACAGAATTCAATTTTGGGATTAGTCAAAAGGATGTAAGCCAAGCATATTTGAGAGTCCTGTCAATGTGTTGCCATGCTCATGTTTGGGGTATCAGGGGTGCTTGCTAGAGTTGGGAATGGTTGATAATCTTTATAGACAGTTTTAAAAAGTTAGAGTTTTGGCCAATAAAAAGTAGAACAGTTGTTATGAATACATTGTCAGTATTGTCCAAGTCATTCCTGCTTCTCTTACCTCCTTTTTCAGTTGCTTTTTAAAAAATGCATCGGGGTAAGGATAGTATTTTTGGAGTTAAAGAAAGAAAAACATGAATAAAGGGAAGTTGTTTGGTATATATAAAAGAATAGCAATTTTGTTACAGCATTCTGAAGCATGATATGTCTTGGTGGGTAACAAGGAGCTTTTATTAACCACTCAGCATTAGTAATCAATTTTCCATCTCTGTATTGAATGATTGAAGCAATCTGAGTGAACATCTGTGATTATATGGCTTTATGATGTCCTATTTTAGCTGCACAGCTATTGTAAATGGCTCAAACTCTTATAATTTGAAAGGGGGAAAGGAAAGGTCTTATGCTCCATATTTTCAGTGGTGACGTGTTAATGGAGTATTTCTGCTGCTTAGTGACTGATGCATAGAAAATATGCTTCAAACAAAATGATTGCAGGAACTCAGCTTTGTGCTAGTTGAAATCCAGCTCTCTCCAAAGAACAGGGCTTACATCAATACTGCTGTGAGATAATAGTTTTGGGATAGCCACCAATAAAGTGCAATCCTAAGTAGAGTTATACTTGTTTAACTGCACTGATTTAGAGTGATGGAACTCAGGTTCACATTGTACTGTTGTAGCAGTCTTATATGGAGTTACTCTAAGCCCACTGAAATCAATAGGTTTAGACTGGAGTAACTTTGTATAGGATTGTGTGGCAGATATCTTAATTGTGCCCATAGGTATATAGTATTGTTAAAATGATCTACCAGATACATCTTAAAGAGCTAATGGCAGAATGGAAGAAGCTGATTTTTCAGACATTGCTTGGCTGAAGTGGCATCAAGTTTTGTAGATTAAAATCAGTATGCTGTAGCCAGTGGGGTGCAACACAGCCCTGTGAAGGTTTAATTCATCTAGATATTTATAGCCAAGACACCCCCTCTGTGTGGACATCTAAATCCGCACATTGGGGGCACTTGGAGGGCAAAGAGATTTTCCTGCACACTTCTCAGGTGTGAAGAAAAATCTGAAAAGTTGATAAAAATATACAGGGGATACTTAAATCCCCCCAAAAGTAAGAGAGCATTCCCTGCACATGTGCAGAGAATGCTCTGGCCATTGGGGGGAAGCTCAGCGGGCCCGGTGGCTGGGAGCCACTCAGGCCTTGCTGCTGGTGCCCAGTGGGAGGGAGTGGGAGAAGGCCCAGCAGGCCCAGCAGTTAGGAGCTGCGCAGGCCTCACCACCAGTGCGGGGGGCAGGGGAGAAGGATTGGCAGGCCCGGGGGCTGGGAGCTGTGTGGGCCTCACCTCCGATGCCAGGGGGTGGGGGAGAAATGGCAGGCTCAGGCTTCACCATCAGTGTGGGGGGGTGGAGGAGAAGGGGAGAAGGCTCATCTGCAGCTGTTTCTTCCTCTTCCTCCACGTGGAGCTCCTTCTCCCCCTCCACGAGTATTGCAGGTCCCCGCTTCTTGTTATAAATGTGCTGGTCAAATACGTGACAATATCTGGGTTCAAAATCTTTATCATTTTATATTGTGCAGCCCTATCAACACTCTTTCTGTTTGCATATTCAGAAACACCTCATTCACACAGGACTTTTCTTCTGGGGTCTATTATGATTGTTCTATTATCAAAATACTGCTACTCTCTGACTCTTTCCTCTGCTGCATCCAGTTTCTGGATTATCCTATATTGTGGATGAAGTGAACATTTTCTGATTCACTTATGTAACAGAGACATCATTCTAAGCAGGTAGTGCATGGACTGCGAATTAAATCTGGTCCCCTCTCCCAAAACCGAAACAAACCATTCCCCTTGAATGATTGGTGTGAGAGAATTCTCAGAGAACAACATAGAACTTATGATAGAATGGAGAGATCTTTGCAGGGTCAGCTATGATTCCAAGGCCTTCTGCTGCTCAATCCTGCCATAAGCAGTTTTAAGAATTGTTATGTGTTAAAATCATGTGCTGAATGTAATTTCTCAGTAGGTTTGCAGATATATATATATATTTTTAAGTTATACCTTGTCTGTTCTTGCAAAGCATCACACTAGCACAGCAATAAATAGATTTCCTATATTTTATGTGGTCTTGATATGCAGCTTCTTCTTTCATGCATTCAAGTTCAATGTGCTCCTTATTTTGAGATTCTCAATCCAGTAATTCTATTTCTTTAATAAGGCTGTAATCAGCCTTACCAAGGATAAACACTTACCATCTCAAAGATTGTAATCTTATACTGACTTTTTGAGGAGCGTGCCTGGACACCGTGGGACTTCCTTATGAGTAAAAAAGCTGGGGTCAGGCTGCAGGTATCACTGTAGTGGTTTCCTAGTGAGTGTAGCAAGCAGCTTGCATCCGGATTGCCGATTGGACTGAATGACTGATTCAGTGCAAAACTATCTTTTACAAATTGTTTTCCGCCCCCTTAGCTTTAAAATCCATAATTAAAATAATCCTAAAACCTCAGAAACAGGTGCAGAACATTAGCATCAATTTCTTTGCTGCACTCTGCTATTCACATTTTCATTTTCTTCCAAGCTGGGGATAGCCTCATGATTTGAGTGGTGCTCTTAGCTCCCTGCAATAATTTGGCAGTCATTCAGGTCATGCTGCTGCCTACAAAGAAACCTGGAGAAACAGGCAGTGCCACTTCTTGCTGGTCCTTTGAGAAAGGCTTTGGCTGCTTGTGTAATGCCATCTGCTTAGAGTCATGTAACATGCTAGAATATTAGAATTTATTCCTGATTCAAACTGACAGATCATGGGCCCAGCATACTGACTGGGAGAACATCCAAGTCATCGCTTGATGGACACTTTTGAATCAATCTTAACATTCCCAATTAATTCCATTCTAGTTTTCTTACCTAACTGAAAAGTACTGAGACTGACGAGTGATTTCAGCTCTCACATACTTTATTAGTTGCAGAACAAGAGGAGAGAAGCCGGCTCACAGGCTGGCTTTTATCCCCAAAAGAACCCACACCCTGTGATTCACTATTTACAGTGATTGAGTTATCTCCTGCTCCTCGATTGGAGGGGAGCTAGGATCCTGCAGTCCATTGTCTTTGGAAGCGAAGCTCAGGCCCTTTGCCTGGCCGCATGGTGGACCGAGCACATGGCTGTCCTGAGCCCATGTTCCCGAGTGGATACATTACACTAACCATATTGTTTTATTTGTAGGTTGCATTTGACAGTAATTGGTATGCTGTTGTAAACTAGTGGCAATCTGCTGCTCTGACTCTGGTTTTAGATTTAAGAGATTTTATGAGTTAAACAGTGTAAGTACATTCTAGCCATATGTAGGTATCCTTATTGTGTGGGCACTGTCCATGCAATTGCCAAGTGGCCTGCATGGGGCAAATGCAAAGAAGAAGTGCCCACGTGCACACCCTCTCCCCATGATCAGAAATGTTCCAAAATCAGTGTTGCTGATTATGGGGATGGGGTGTATGCAGAGGCACTTCTTCTGCATGTTTGCCCAATGCAAACTACTTGGCAATTGTGTGGAGGTAGAGGGTAGGGCCAGCACCCTCATACCTGTTCTCTCTTCCCACAGACTAAGTGCCCATGTGATCAGAACATCTGGATAGGGTTTATTTCTCCATAGGGAGGGAAAGGCAGTAGATGGTGGCTTTCCAAAAGGGCTGTGATGTTAGACAACAGGTTGCCAGGGCTGCTTGCCTAAATTTGACAGGGCATCAGTGCAGAAGGAAGGAAGAGGCATGGCGTGCATCTACCACAGCCCAACTTCTGTAATGCCAGCGGAACTCATCTTCTTCTAGCCTGCTTCTTCTCTTTGCACAGAGTTTTTCCTTCCAGGGAAAACTCCAGAAACACTGGCAGCACCACTGGGGCTCATCTCCCAGCTAGTGGTAGAACAGAAAGAGGTGAGATGCTTCTCAGTGTTGCCCCACCACCAGTGCATTGCAGGTTCCAGAGCTGAAGGCAGAGTTGTAAGTAGCACTGAAGAGGCTCATCTTGTTCCCAGCCACCAGTGGCATGAAAGAAGTCCATGGCCATGGCTTGCATCCTTCATTGCCTTCCAGACATGTACAACTGCCACCTTTATTGGGGCAGCAAAACACCATGAGCTACTCCTATAGGTTGCTTTCTGATCTGGTGTGCTTGGGCTACATTGCTGCATTTAAGGCTTCTGGTGGAGATGTAATGGTGGGTTGATGTCTTCACAGGGAGTGAAGACACAACACAGCTAATTACCAACTAGAAGGACTCTCCGGTTGGCAAAATCTCCCTAGCAACCTTGCTCCTGGCTGCATTTGGAATCCTGATAAGAACTAAAGCCTGACCTCCTCCGCTCTTAAGATTTATGGACACAATTATCTACAACCAAAGCGAGATTTCCTTGAAGACAGAAGAGACAGCCCCTGCTAAGTTAACCCCTCTCGTGGGATCATAAAAACCTTTAAAGAATTTTTTGAAATAGTAACTTCAGCAAAAAGTGTGATTAAGAAACCAGGAAAGCCAAATGGATGAGGGATTAATTAATTTCCCCATCCCTAATTTTTAATCTTTAATTTTATTTTTGATGGAAGTGTGCATACATGAAAGCTTTTAGATTCTAAAGATAAATCTGCTGTGAGACTGTTCTTATATTTACTTTAGAGGATTGCTTGTTACTGGATAATTATACATAATAGGAGATAAGATTCTGAGACATTCTGGGACTATTTGATCTTGGTTGCCATGGTGAAAGGATACAAACTCCTGATGGCTAAAAGTGAAAGTAACTGATTTGAAAACATTCTGGAGTATTTACTTTGATTTTTTGAAAATTTTTGTGGCCATGGTGAAAAGACACAAATTGCTGATAGCTAAAAGTGAAAATATTTGATTTGAAAACAGTCTCTCTCTATTTCTATTTTTTGTGTATCTTGCTTGTTATGCTATAATGAGTTCTAAAAAGAACCTTGACGGGGAAGGTTCATCAGACCAACCTAGCACATCAGATATGCAAAACAGAGTAAAATAGAGAATCTTGGAAACAAGATAGAAGCTTTTGGGGAAACAATGAATGAGAGTTCAGGAAATCTAAACAAGAAATGAAAGACCATGGGAAAAATTTGAAGGAACAATAGGGTATATTACTGAGGAAATTAAGCAAATAAATAATAAAGTGGTTGCTGTAGAGAATAAAATAGAAGAGGCTGACAATGAATTCATCAGGCATTTGGATTTTTTAGCCCTTATGGACTTGAGAGATATGGAAATAGTAAAAGGATGCCTGGAGAAGATGTTGGACTTGGCAGATATGGCTACATTTGCTGAGGGTGAAAGAGGACAGTGCAAAAGTTGGCTTGAAACTCAACATCAAAAAAACAGATCATGGCATCCAGCTCCATCACTCATTGGCAAAATAGAAGGGGAAGTCATGGAAGCAGTGACAGAATTCACATTCCTAGGATCCAAGATCACTGCAGACAGTGACTGCAGCCATGAAATTAAAAGATGCCTGCTCCTTGGGAGGAAAGCTATGGCAAACCTAGGCAGCATAATAAAAAGTAGAGACGTCACTCTGTCAACAAAAGTCTGCATGGTCAAAGCAATGGTATTCCCAGTAGTAATGTATGGCTGAAAGACCTGGACCATAAGGAAGGCCGCACGCCGAAGAACAGATTCTTTTGAATTATGGTGCTGGAGAAGACTCTTGAGAGTCCTGTGGACTGCAAGAAGATCAGATCAGTCAACCCTAAAAGAAAACAACCCTGGCTGTTCCCTGGGAGGCCAGATACTGAAGGTGACAATCAAATACTTTGGCCACCAAATGAGAAGGGAGCACTTACTGAAGAAGACCCTGATGCTGGGAAAGATTGAAGGTAACAGAAGAAGGGGATGGCAAAGGATGAGATGGTTAGACATTGATGCAATGAACATGAAATTAAGCAAACTCTGGAGGATGGCAGAAGACAGGAGGGCCTGGCATGATGTGGTCCATGGGGTCATGAAGAGTCGGACTCAACAGTGCAACTGAACAACAACAACAACAACAACAAAAGAGTATTGGTCAGGGAAAAGATAATTACTTATTAGAGATTGCATGAAAAAAAAAAGTGTGGTTGTGGTGTTTCTGAATAAGAAATTTGCTTAAGGAAAATTAAAAGAGAGAGAATTCTTTGTTCTATATGGAAGCAAGGAAAATTCTGTAACCAAAATTATATTTGTTGTAGAGAAAATGGGAATCCTTTTATGTTCCCCTTCCTTTTTCCTTTATGTCTCCCAGTTTTATTTCTCTAATAAAATTAAAATGTCTAAAAAAAAACAAACAACCTAGCCATTTGGTCTTTTGTTGTAACTTCTTTAAAAGACAGCTAATTAGCACTTTTGTGTACATTGGTAATCATTATTAGTGTTAACAATCTGTGCTATTAGAAGAATACTGCAAGTCTTGTCATTTTTCTGTACCTTGGGGAAGAGGGCCTTCTTGTGTCTGAATGGTGCTAAGAAAATGACATGCTAGATTTAGCAAAAGGATTTTTTTTTTTTAAAAAAAAGAGAAGATGGCAGCTTGCTTTTTCAATTAGAAAGGATGATCTGCAGAGCACTCCACACTTTTCCAGCTGCTTCTCCTTCCTAACAGCCAATGGATGCATCATGCTCTCTGGAGAAGTGCTTCTGTTTGCTTCTTCCTTCCATTTCCTACCTGCAGTTCTTTGTTCCCTAACAAGTGGTCTAGTGTTCAAACACTTTTGAAGTCAATTTGGGTAAAGCTACTGGATGTGAAAACACTTTTAACCCAGTTGCTGATGTGCTTGCCAGTATCTGTGGGTCTCTCTCTCTCTGTGTGCACGTCTAATCACAAACAGACATATAAACATATACACAGGGGTGTAGGCAGGAATTTTTTGGGGATGTGTGCCAGGGTGGGGCCGGCACTAATTTAATTAATGGAGCTTCATTAATTAGTTTAAGGCAGCAGGAAGCTGAGATTGAAACTGCAAATGAAAGGAACAAGGTCCCATTCATCCATCTAAAGCTGTTGTGACAGATTGTACAGAAAAGCAGGCGTTTTAAAATGCTGCTTGTATCAGAGAGTCAGGGAGTTCAAGAGTTAATCTTCCCTGGAGCTGATGTGATTGGCTGCTCTACTTGCTCTCTGATTGTCCAGCATCAGCTTAGAGAGGAAATAAAACAGTTGATCTGGAGAGAAAAGAGGTCTTTTGCCCTATGGTCTTGTCTGAAATCTAATGTCTGGATCAGTAGCCAAAGGGCTTGGCTTCTGAGGGAAGAGACTTTGGGAGTCAGTGATTTCTGTTAGGAAATAGTCAGAAAAGTACTTTATAGAGAAAAGAATAAGGACCCCATCATCTGAAATAGAACGACAATAAGGGAGAATTTAGATTCTTGGTCAAGAAAGCTACAGAACAGATTTATACAGACAATAGATGCTGGAGAAGGATTTGGTAGAAGGTCTGGGTAGTTAGAGAGAACTTCTATACAAGTCAAATAGTAAAAGGAATTATTGCTTCTTAGGGACAAGGAGAATAACTTCCTGCCAGTGAAAAGGGTTGGGGAGACAACCCTGGTCTGTGATAAAGGGGAGAACCTTAGGCATCTCAGGAGCAGGTGAAAAACTGTAATATCTAAAAGGAAAACCTCGATCTCTGGAGGGAGAATCCTAGAAAAACTAAGACAAAGCTATTCTCTAAGAAACTGCATTCAAGATTCTGTGTAACAGCTGAAATATATAAGCTTCAACAACTCTCTCTTGTATGTTCAAAAGCCTCAATTGTGTGTACATATATTAGAAAGTTTTCTCCACAAGCTCTATGCCTTAACCCTTCATATTTAAATATCCCATGCCTGTTTATTAAAATCTTTATTCTTTTTTGAAAGTTAATTTTGCCTCACATGCCATTTCATGGGGGTATTTTAAAACAAGACATCTCCTGTATTCCTGCTAGTTCCTGTGCTAGGTCATAAGCCTAAACTAATATTTGTGACAGGGTGGGACAGTAAAAGCTTATAAAGTAAAGAAGAAATACACACTACTGAAGGGTGGCTCTATCACTGAGGGGAACTAAAAATATTTTTGGCAGGAAAGTCTGCCTGAGAGTGGGGCAGCATCAGGGGTCTGCCATAGCTGTACTACTGGTCCATCCAGTCCAGCACATCTTATTCTGACTAGCATCATCATCATCTCAGGATCTTCCTTGAGGCCCTTCTGAATCCTGCTAACCCCAAAACTTCTAGAAAAGTAAACTAGTGAGACAAGCAGGGCAGAATGGCAGTGGGGGGAGCTCACTGCTGGCATCATGTTACCTGTCACATGATGCCAGCTGGGAGGTTCCCTTCCTTGAGTACTATTTTCATTTCCAGTATCAGAGCCCTGCCTGTGAGGGGAAAAAATATGCAGAAAGATTGCAAGGGAAGAGATTGAGAGCACTGCTTGAACGCCTTGCCTGGCTGTCTCATCTGCTTCTTTCTCACAGGCACCCTGGTGGAGGCACAGTGGAGGGGAGGGAGAGGAGTAGCTCCTCACTGGGTCTAAGTTCCCCTCATTTGCCCACCACCCTGCCCACCCTGCAGGACTTTCTCCTTCTCATGTGGGCTAGTGAGGAATGGGGAGGAGAGAGGGGGCTGGGAGGGAGGCAGCAGGGCACATTTGGGAGGGGGCATCACCCTCAAATATCCCATGTGGCTATGGGTCTGCATACACATACACACACTCATCTTGTAGTTGCTGCCAGCCCTAATGAGCCCTCTGTCAAAGGCCAAAACAGCCCTGGAAATGGCCCCATCCCTTCCCCCCTGCCTTTTACTGAAAGAAACTAAGGCTTGAAGGCTGTGTGGTTGCCTAGCAACATCTACAGAGGACATTTGTATTTTAAAGCTACAGGCACTGCTTCTATTATCTTGGGAAGGGTTAAGTTTTTTCTGCAAACTTGGGGCATTTCTCATGTTTGTAGAAAGATCTGTCATCTGTTCACGGCTCCAGTCTCTGGATTTAAGTATCCCAGATTTGGCCACATTGAGAATTAAGTATATTGAAGTTATATTAATGGTACATATTTCTTTCTGTTTGTATACTTGTACATCTTTGTTTGTATTATGTATATATATATAGATACCTGGCAGATTAAAACTTAAATAGATCACACAGTGAAATGGTAAGAGGATGGTAAGCGGTTTACCACTGTTTTATAAAGACTTAGTTGAAGAAGCAAGTGTAAATGTAATAGAAGGAGGATAGAGTTAACACTCTAAAGACCCTGAATGATCTTTACTATACACTGCTCAATTTGATAACACTGAATTGTTTCAAGAATGACTTCGGGCCATTTTTAAATATGACAGTATCATGTCTCAAGATGTCAATGAACAGCAGTGTTAATAGGACATCTCCCAGTTATCGCTATTTCAGTTCAATGACCTCTTAACCTAATCACTTTTTTTTTGTTTGTATTTGTATTTTGAATGCCTGCTCACAAAGATTTTTGACAACATGTGCATCAGGGTGAGTACAATCACATTCACCAATTCTAGATCACCAGTAGCCAAATGTCTGTTTGAGAAACAAACTCCTGGAAACCATCATGAATGTTATTTTCATGAAATAGTCATCTGTTTGTCTAGCATCTTGCATCCTATGCTTGTGTTGAATTTGAACCATGAGCACCTGACATCATAATATAAATACAAACATTTATGCAGAATACTAACACATTATTATTTTTCTTCCACAAAACAGGAAGCACCAGTGGATAAAGGATGTGCACTGCTCTTAGCCCAAAGGCCCGAGGCCCTGGCCTCTCTGATATGCATCAGTATAGTCAGTGGCTGGCCAGCAGACATGAGGCAAACCTATTACCAATGAAGGAAGACTTGGCTTTGTGGCTGACAAACCTGTTGGGTAAGGTTATTTTTCTACACTGTTAATTATATCCAGAGCTTCCTGGATAACAGTAATAATTCAGGTTTTGTTTCCTAAACCAGAAGTGGAAAGGCCTATTTCACATAATTAATCATCTTGGTTCTATCTTGTCCCCTTTCCTATTCAATACGTCTGCTAGGTGAGATCATTGCAACAGCCTTCACATCTATGTACTCACAGCAAAATTAACAGGAGTTTTGATGTGGTGAAATTGTGCCTTTTCCTGTTTTTTGTTGCTGTTTATTATGCATTAGTATTCTGTGAGCTGTGTGTCTATTCTGTGGTGACGAAGTGCGGTCAATTCTCTGCCACCATTGTGCTCATGGGATGCTGTCTGATGGCGCTTTCTTGGATTGTGAGGAGTCCTGTATTTCAGGCTCCTGAGAATTTAGACCCAGAGAATTTACAGGCTTGCAGTGACTCCAGATAATCCAGTTCAGTCTCAGGATGCCAGTGGAGTGCAAGCTAGTCCCAGACGTAGGAAGTAGGACATTAGAAGTAGGAAGCCAGCCAGGGAGGCAGTGGGGCCCTTGGATGACCAAGGGGTAAAAGGAGTAGTGAAGGATGATAGGGAAATGGCTGAGAAGCTGAATGCATTTTTGCCTCTGTCTTCACTGTGGAAGAGGAGAAGTGTTTGCCCACTCCAGAAGCACCGATTTCGGGAGGGGTTTTGAAAGACCTGAATCAGATTGCGGTAACAAGAGAGGAAGTCCTCCGACTGATGGACAATTTAAAAACTAATAAATCACCAGGCCCGGATGGCATTCATCCGAGAGTTCTGAAAGAACTCAAATGTGAACTTGTAGATCTCCTGACAAAAATATGTAATCTTTCTTTAAAATCTGCCTCCATTCCTGATGACTGGAAGGTAGCTAATGTCACTCCCATCTTTAAAAAGGGCTCCAGGGGAGATCCGGGAAATTACAGGCCAGTCAGTCTGACATCGATACCGGGTAAGTTGGTGGAAACTGTTATTAAGGAAAGAATTAGTAGGCACATTGATGAACAAAAACTATTGAGGCAGACTCAGCATGGGTTCTGTAAGGGAAGATCTTGTCTCACTAACCTGTTAGTGTTTTTTGAGGGAGTGAACAAACATGTGGACAAGGGGGACCCAATAGATATTATTTACCTTGACTTCCAGAAAGCTTTTGATACAGTTCCTCATCAAAGGCTCCTAAGTAAGCTCAATAATCATGGGATAAAAGGACAAGTCCTCTTGTGGATCAAAAACTGGCTTATACATAGGAAACAGAGAGTGAGTATAAATGGGAAACTTTCTCAGTGGAGGGTGGTAAGCAGTGGGGTACCACAGGGATCAGTACTCGGTCCGATGCTTTTTAACTTGTTTATTAATGATTTGGAATTGGGAGTAAGCAGTGATGTGGCTAAATTTGCAGATGACACGAAGTTGTTCAGGGTGGTGAAAACCAGGGAGGATCATCATGCCCCTGTATAAATCATTGGTGCGACCTCATTTGGAATACTGTGTACAGTTCTGGTCACCACATCTCAAAAAGGATATTATAGCATTGGAAAAAGTGCAGAGAAGGGCAACTAGAATGATAAAAGGGTTGGAACACCTTCCCTATGAAGAAAGGTTAAAATGCTTGGGGCTCTTTAGCTTGGAGAAACGATGGCTGAGAGGTGACATGATCGAGATTTATAAGATTATGAATGGGATTGAGCAGGTTGAGAAAGAAGTACTTTTCTCCCTTTCTCACAATACAAGAACTCGTGGGCACTCTATGGAATTGCTGAGCAGTCGGGTTAGAACAGATAAAAGGAAATACTTTTTCACCCAAAGAGTGATTAACATATGGAATTCACTGCCACAGGAGGTCGTGGCAGCTGCAAGCATGGACAGTTTCAAGAGGAAATTAGATAAACATATGGAGCAGAAGTCCATCAGTGGCTATTAGCCACAGGGTATAGATGGGAACTCTCAGTCTGGGGTAGGTGATGCACTCTATTCTTGGTGCTGGAGGGGGCAGCAGTGGGAGGGCTTCTGGTGCCCTGGCCCCACTGCTGGACCTCCTGATGGCACCTGGTATATTTTGGCCGCTGTGTGACAGAGTGTTGGACTAGATGGGCCATTGGCCTGATCCAACATTGGCTTCTCTTATGTTCTTATGTTCTTATGTTCTTACGTATGGATGACTTTTAACTGGTGAGATCTGAGGAAGTGGACAAGTTGCAACCATGTGTGGAGACCACCATGTCTGTCCTCAACCCTTGCCCTCATTGGCTGATAGTTGTGTTCTGGGTTGGGCTTGTAGAGTGGGTCCAGGGGTTATTAATGTCTCCTTGAGGTAGGGACTGGTGTCAGCCACCCTGAAAGAAGAATCCTCGGACCTGAAAGAATTAAATAGTTTGCTTAGTGGTTAGTATTTCATTCCTGGGTGAGGTATTCAAGTGTGCTGTGAACATACAACTGAGGGTGGTTTTGGAGGAAATAAATTGTGTAGACTCCTTTCACTTTGGATTCAGGTCTGGGTTTGGGATCAAAATGACCTTGATAGATTGAGACCTGACTGATTATCTTTGCTGGAAGAGTAACTGGCTGAGGGAATGTTCCCTGCTTGTTCTTCTGATCCTCTTGGCAGCTTTCAGTGCTATTGACCATGCTTTCATTCTGGTATGACTGTCTGAATTGGGAGAACAGGACATCATAGTTTGGTGGTTCTGCTACTGTTCTCTGACTAGCCACTTTCGGGTGTTGCTAGGGAACTGTTGCTCAGCCACTGGTATTTATGTTGTGAGTCCTGCAAACCTGTCCCCCATGCTATTTGACATCTTCATGAAGCCACTAGAAGAGATCTTCTAGGGATTTGGAGTAAAATATATGCAGATGATGCTCAATTCTTTTTCTCTCTAACAGCTGAGACAGGTGGGTGTGTGGAAATCCTGAATGAATGCTTGGAGAAAGTAATAAGATGAATGAGGACCAGTTAACTGAAGATCAATCCAGGCACGACTGGAGTACTGTTGTTCAGTGGTAAAGCTACTTACTAGGGAATAAGGAGTCAGTCTGTCCTAGAGGTGGTTATGCACCTTCTGAAAGAGAAAGCTGGGAGCCTGGGAGTGCTGCTGGATCCCGGCCTAAGTCTGGAGGTTCTGGTGCCTTCCATGTAGGGTTGCCAGCTCTGTGTTGGAAAATACCTGGAGATTTTGGGGGTGGTTCCAGGAGAGGGTGGGGTTTGAGGAGGGGACAGACCTCAGCGTGGTACAATGCCATGGAGTCCACCCTTCAAAGCAGCCATTTTCTCCAGGGGAACTGATCTCTGTCAGCTGGAGATCATTTGTAAAAATGGGAGATCGCCAGGCCCCAGCTGGAGGCTGGCAACCCTACTTCCATGGCATATAGCACCTTTTATCATCTGTGATTGTATTCATGTTAGCTTTATTACAATGTGAATCACATAAAGCTGGCTTTGAAGAATGTCCAGCCACTTCAGTTAGTTCAAAATGAAGCAGCCAGATTGTTACTGTGTTGTCACTCTTGTGCTGAAAGATGTGCACTCGCTGCCTCTCTTATTACCAGGCACAAATGGAAGGCCTTGCTCTTCCATTTAAAGCCCTAAATGGTTTACCTACCTACTTTCCTACTAGTGGCATGTCCAGAGCAGCCAAGTGAACCACTTTGCCAAGCAGTTCACTAGATGCTGCACTACAGGTTCTGAAAAAGGTTGCCTCAAATGTTAGTTGTTGTAGGTTTTCTGGGCCGTATGGCCGTGGTCTTAGTATTGTAGTACCTGATGTTTCGCCAGCAGCTGTGACTGGCATCCTCAGAGGTATTACACAGAAAGATGGAGTACTCTCTGTATCAATGTACCCCACCTACCTGAGTAGCTATAAATTAACTGCCTACCATTTTTCTTCTCACTTAAACACAGAGTACTCCATCTTTCTGTGTTACACCTCTGAGGATGCCATTAACAGCTGCTGGTGAACATAAGAACATAAGAGAAGCCAATGTTGGATCAGGTCAATGGCCCATCTAGTCCAACACTCTGTCACACAGTGGCCAAAAATACTAGGTGCCATCAGGAGGTCCAGCAGTGGTCAGGTACTACAATGCCAAGACCATGGCCATACAGCCCAGGAAATCTACAACTAATGAACTCTGGCCATGAAAGCCTTCAACAACATGTTGCCTCAAATGTTTTCTTTTTCTGCCACTTCTGGGTAGTGGCTACGAGCAAGCGCATCAGCTTTATGTTTCATGCATACTCATAATTTCAGACTGTATGAAACACATGTACCACTAGCATGAGATGCTGGCAGATATGGATTTGTCTGTCTTTCCACAGCTGCCACCCACGGTGCCAAAGAAACAATGTGAAGGGTCAGGGGATCTATGTGGACTAAAATCATGAAAAGAATGAGTGGCTGCAGTGAGGAGGAGGAGGAGGAAGTGGTTGAGACTGTCCATTCTGCTTCTTGCATCAGGGGAAAGCAGGCACAGGATCATACTTGGCATGTTTTATATTTTTCACTGAAATATGAATATTGAAAATCTCTAAGCTTTTCATTTCCATTTGATATAATTGTCAAGGTCTGTGTATTTCACAGTCTCCAAAATGGCACATAATTTGGCAGGCTTTGAGAGTGCAGCGTGGTGAAGATTCTTACTGTCTCAAGGTCAGACAGTGTTTTAATTGCTGGCAATAGTGTTGTAAGTGCCAGTCTGCCACCTACAGACTCTTGCTGCTCTGCCATTTGTGTGGAGAACTGGATAGTATCAACAATTTGCTTCCTTTTCTTCCTGGCGCATCTTCAGAAACCACCAACTAATTTCAAAAGATGGAGGAACCCAGAGTAGGGCCCCTCCAGAACATCTTAATTCAGAGGTGGGCATATAAAGGCCGGCAGTCCTTTATGTTCCTTGTTCTATTTAGAGCTTTAAAGGTGATATCTAGTGACTTGAATTGTGTCCTGAAGTCAGCAAGTGGCTAGAGGAGCTCTTTTTAAAAACCTGGTAAGATGTAATTCCTTATAATTTACTCCACTCTCAGAGATGTGAAGGCCCAGGGAAAAAAGCAGAAAAATTCAGGGGGTGGGGAAATGTTGGTTTTTTTTTCCCAAAGGACTTTCCCCCAATTTTTTCCAATTGAGTTACAAATGATTTATTTTATGATGATAGATCAGTCAAAGAAGTTTAGGTTTAATAAGAAAGTAAGTTTTGCATATATTTTAACACCTCCCCCCTTTCCATTTTTTTCTGGGGGGAAGTGGGAGGAGGATAGTTTTTGGTCTTTTCCCTGTGGCTTCAAAATTCCCAGAAATGTTTCATCTCTATCCTATAACCTTCAGCAATTTAGATGCTTTATTTGTCAGTAACTGAAACTTCCAAACAGGGTGACCCCACTACATAAAATTGCATTGTAATATGATAAACCATTGTTTATCTGTTGTTGAAGCTTGGCAGAACATGCCTGCTCTGGCCTGCAGAACCTGTTTCTGCCCTGCCCTCCTTGGGGTTCCCAGCTGAAGGGGCTTTCCTTTTACTCTCAAGTAGCTGCTACCACCACCTGATCGATATAGGGAATTCCCACTGAGTGATTCAGGACCCCCAGCTCCCCTTCTAAGCTCTGAAGCCTTGCCTCTGTGTCTCCCGCTGCCCAGTACCTGGCAACCATGGGGAAAGTTTTCTGCCTTGGGTGCCCTTGGAGGAATAACTGCTTGCCAACTCCCCTGGAGCCTCTTTTAAAATAGCGGGTCTAAAAGAGTGAAGGTCTGTGTTATACAAAGAACTGCTCCTCACATCAACAATTGAAAATATTCATCAGATCTACCGTGGTTCGTCTGAGGAAACATGTAAAGAATTGGAACCTAAGGAGGGTTGAGTGAACTTTAAAATTTAGTAAAAGCATTAGACAGCAGTGTTCAAAGAAGCCCTCGTTTGCTCCCTTTTCAGAATAGAATTGAAATTAGCTTTAGGGGTAATATCAGAATTCCGTAGAATGAGCATTAAACATGGAGCGTTAATATTAAATGAGAAACTCATACTGATCACTGAGAGGGCAAGGCAAAGCCTTATTTGCCCCACTGAACAAGCGGCTTTCAAGTAGACAAGGTCAAGCATGAAAACAGCAAGAAAATGCTCAGCAGTGTGAGGCACTGAAATGTCATATGATCATTGTCTGTAAAGCTTTATAGCAGGCTGCAGGGCTATTTTGGGGTAGGAGCACACAGGAACAGAATTCCGGCTGGCTCCCAAGTTGGCCACTCCCAGTAGGAACTCATTAGCATAATAGGCCACACCCAACAGCAGAAACTCATTAGGATTGGCTACATTAAGGCTGTGTGGCCTAACATGCAAAGGAGTTCCTGCTAAAAAAAAAAGCCCTGGCTTTTGACAACAAACAAGGTAAACAGAATAAGAAGCAAAAGGTGAGTGTGGCTGGATGACCATGCGTCTGGTAACCTGGGGGTGTGGCCTAATATGCTAATGAGTGGTGCTGTCAGGGGTGTGGTCTAATATGCTAATGAGTTTCTATTCATGGGTCTGGCCTATTATGCTAATGAGTTCCTGTTGGGCTTTTTCCACAAAAAAAGCCCTGGCAGACTGTATATTTGAAGAGGCTATCTGAAAGTACCTTATGAAGCTTTTCACTTCACTGTGAAGCAATATAGTGGCTTAAGGAAATGTTTTCACTCATATGGAACAAGATTTACCTGTCTGTCTCTCTGTCGGTGTGTGTCTGCCTGATTTTGGTATGAATGTGCCTTGTGTTTGATTGCAGTGTATACTAATAGCAAGGATGTCCTTATGTGCTGCTAATGGGGAGTGCTCACACAACTCATATACTCACAATATTTATCTATTGCCTTTCTACTATACAATGCACAATGGGGAGTACAATTAAAAATCAATATATCTAATTCTCAATGTGGCCAAATCTGTGGATATTAAATCTAGAGACTGGAGCTATGAACAAACAAGACAGATTTTTCTACAAGCCTGAGAAAAGCCCCACATTGGCAGAAGTATCTGAAATGATTAAAAATGCATTGGGCAGTTGAACCCCCAAAATAATAGTAGCGGCACCTGTAGCTTTAAGAAATGAATAACCTCAGTTGGCTGTTGCTCGGCAACTACAACAACAATTTCAGTTGAAGTCTTGGTTTCTTTTAGTAAAAGGCAGCAGGACAGGAAGGCCCCTTTCCAGGACTGTTTGCTGACATGTGACTTGCATGATTTACCCAGGGCTGACTACTTGCTGCTGCTCAACAGCAGTTACCCCACAAAAGTCAGTGTTGTGTAGTTAGAATTTCAGCCTAGAATCAGAGAGACTGTTAGGGATTTCAGTGTAAAATGCAGAGTTAATAAATGCAGCAGAACACTTGTATTAGCCTTTAAACAAGAAAATGTACTAATGAGGGAAGGGTCACTGGGAAATACTACAAACAAAACAAAGGATTAATATCCTCTCTGACTATACTAACCTACATCTTAGCTCTCTAAAGTCTAAATCACATTTGCTAGCCACAGGTGAGAGTTAGAACAAAGAGCAATAAACTGTCTAAGCCTCCACCCCTGGGACATCTTCTGATTTATTGATTACCCAACTGGAGAAGCCCAAAACTAATTATGTATTTTAACACCTTGCTCTGGTGGCAACTACATGCATGGTCTGCTGTTGGGTCTCTAACTAAATAGCTAGGATATCAGCAGGCGTAAACAAACATGTAAATTCTTCCATGACTTCAGGGAGAAAACTTGCAAACTCCAACAGTGACCCAGGTTCAATACCCAAACTGCTGTGCAGGCTCACTGGGTGACCTTGACCAGTCACACACAGTCTGCCTATTCTACCTCACAAGGTTGTTGTGAGGATACATGGAAGACAGGAGAATGCTATACGCTGCTTTGGGTCCTGATTGTGGAGTGAGGTGGGGTATAAATAAAAAAATACACCAAGGAGTTAACCCCCCCCCCCCAGATAACAGAAGTGATACCTGTAGCTTTAAGAAACAAAATACCCTCTGTGCCTATGGCTAGGGTGTTCTGGCACTTGAAAAGGTGCTGGGGGTGGGGGATGTGCTGTGCACCTCAGGCTGCCGCATTGCAGACCCAATCAGAATTGGGTCCTTGCAGCATTTTTAAATCACTTTAAAATAGCAAGGCCACCCACGGGTCAGACAGTGGATGTTGTCATGTCTAGTATGGCCTTTAAGAACATAACATAAAAAGAGCCTTCCTGGATGAGATCAATGGTCCAGCTAGTCTAACATCCTGTCTCACACAGTGACCAATCAGTTCATCTGGATGGCAACAACAGGGCATAAGGGCTGAGGCCTTCTCCTGATGTTGCCTTCTGGCTCTGTGATTCAGGCTTCATGTGTCTGAATGTGGAGGTTCCCCTCAGTCACAATGGCTTTATCCTCCATGAAGCCATTTAATGCCCCTTTAAAGCTGTTTATTCCTATGGCAGTGAATTCCACATTTTAATCACTCTCTGTGTAAGGAAGCATCTCCTTTTGCCATCCTGAACCTACTGCCCATCAGTTTAATTGGATGTCCTCGAGTTCTAGTATTTTGGGAGACATTAGACTAACTGGCCTGTAATTTCCCCATTCCCCTCTGGATCCCTTTTTAAAAATTGGTATCACATTTGCTACTCTCCAGTCTTCTGGTACTGCAGCTGAATTTAGTGATAGGTTACATATAAGGGTTAGTAGATCAACAACCTCATATCTGAGTTCCTTAAGAACTCTTGGGCATATGCCATCAGGACCTGGAGAGTTAATGGTTATTAATTTCCCCAGTAGGTCAAGAATTTCATCTCTGGTCACCTCAATTTGGGTCAGTTCTTCCAACTATCTTTCTGAAAATAGGGACTGTGGCATGGGTATGTGCCCCACACTTTCCACAGTGAATACAGAAGCCAACAAGTCATTGAGCTTCTCTGCCATCTCCCCGTCTTCTTGTAGCAATCTTTTTATTCCTTTGTCATCCAAATGCCCCATTACTTATTGTTTGTCAATGTTTTTAGCAACCCACTACTGAAAATCTCTTTTTCCATGCCTAATTATTGACTTACATTTCTTTTGCCAGAACCTGTGTTCCCTCCTGTTCAATTCACTGGGACAGACCTTCCACTTTTTAAAAGAAGCTTCTTTAGTTCTTATAGCTTCCTTAACTTGCGTTGTTAACCACGCAGGGCTTCTTTTAAACTTGGCAATGCCTTTCCTAACCTGTAGAATGCATTCTATTTGGGCTTCAATTAGTATGGTTTTAAATAGCTTCCAAGCATCCACTAAGGATTTGACTCTGACTGATTTGACCCTTCAGCTTCCTTTTTACTATTCCCCTCATTTCTGTAAAGTTCCCTCTTTTGAAATCAAATGTGATGGTTTTGGCCTTTAGGGGTAACTTTCCATTGACCTGAATGCTGAACTTAATAGCAATGTGTTCCCTGTTCCCAACTGGTATAACTTTAGTTATTTCTCAGTGGCAGCAGCCAGTTACAGGGTTGCCAGCTGTGGGTCAGGAAATACCTGGAGATTTAGGGGGGGGGGCTGTGGAGGGTGGGGTTTGGGGAGGGGACGGGAGGGCCTTCAGTGGGCTATAATGCCATAGATTGCACCTTCCAAAGTGGCCATTTCCCCCAGGGCATTAATCACTGTCACCTGTAGATGAGTTGTAATCCCAGATCTCCAGCCACCCCCTGGGGGTTGTATGACAAAAAATGGCTATACAGTGAGTGTGACATACTGTATCTGAAAAATATTGTAATTTTTAGGAATATTTACAAAATCCTATTTGAAAATACAAAAAACTTCTTATTAACTATTCTTTAAAGATGCTGTACAAGTACAGATTGAATTTAAACATATGAAGCTAAACCATAATACATGAGATTAACCACAAAGTAACCATGGCAACTGATGTCCCAGGTAAATCTCCGTTTTGACCCTTTATCAGGCCGTAATCATATGGTAAAGCCAGGAAAGAGTTGAGGGGACTAGTACAGGAGATGCACAGGCACTTATCCTCTGTTCCCAGTTGCGCTCCACCACTCAAGTGTTATACCAAGCTAAGGAGCTCCAATATTTCACTAAGGACTATTCAATGTTCCAACCAGCTCCAAAAAGTCAAAAGCATGCAAAAGACTCATACAAAGTTGTAGTATAAATATTTCCATCACAGATACTTGGCCAAACATGTGGGCAATCTGTCAACAACACTCTTCTCCCCATTATTGTGTCCCCGAGCTAAATCAAATAGTTGCCCAGGAACTAGAGGTAGAGAACACTTTTGTCTTCTGCTAGCTGCTAGAGGTCTAGCAAAGACACCATATGTAGAGAAGGCCACAAAAGGAACAACTGCAGAAAGTTGGTTTCTCTTTTCCCTGATAGAAAGCACACTGTGCTCAACTCCCAGGTGCCCCGAGATTATAGCAGTGTGGGAAGGACATTCTATTTTTTGCCACTCACCAGACATCCAAGTGACGCTGAGGTGTTTGTTCCCCTCTTTGTGTGGTATTAAATCAGATGATTGTAAGCTGCCTTGAAGATAATTTCATCACGTGATATGAGTCCCTAAAATTTTAGACATGTTTGTTTTCAAGTGACTGTGTTTAGGGTTGCAGCCTAAAATATTTCATGGTGCTTTTTTACCGGGGGGAGGGATGCCGTCTTTTAGACCTGCAGTCTACATAATGAAGGATGATGTACATTACACGTTTTTCATTAGATACAGATGTTGCATGCAAAACTCATTCGCTCTGTATTAAGCACTTGTTCTTCATCTACAAAATGCAATTATCAAATTGTTAATGTATGTCAGCTTTGAAAATCTTATAAGTGGTTCTTTGACATTGATGGTAGGATTTCTCTCTGCATCCAATTAAGTTGTTTTTTAAACATATTGCTCTGGTGGTTTATAAAAATCAGCCAATAAGTTAGAACTAGACCATAAAGCATTAAACAAGATATTAATTTAGAATAATGACCACTCATGCTTGAAAGTGTAAAAAAAACTGTGCTAAATGAAATGTCATTTGTGACTACTTCTCCAGAAAATTTTGTAATGTTATTAATGCCTGTTTAAGCTGTGAGCAGATCTAGAGTCAGTTAAAATATTAAAATCTGTTGAAAAAAAGAAACAGTTCTTATAAAAGGACAGTTAAAAAAATGAGGAATGTTGAAGAGGAACTTCATGCTCGCACATTAAATCTGAGAAACTGGAAAGTGACTACCTTCAAAATGCACATTTTCCCAGTGCTATTCTTGCTATGTCCTAGTTAGCGTCTGTGCTGTCATATGTGATCCATATCACCCACTCTGTGTTCTGTAAATTCACACGTTTAGCCAGTCATTGAGTGGGTGTGGGCATTGTAACATGTGATGCAGGAAGTAGGTGTCTGTATAACCTGATCTCATAACTGCAGGCATAAAACAGCATCTCTGTTATGCTTCCATCTTAAAAAAAATGGATGGGGTTTCGTGGATCAAAGATATGTATGTATGCATTTGTCTCACATGACATATTATATTCTACATGGTGGAGGTTGCACTCCAGCACCTCAGTTGGATCTACTGGCAGAAGAGCCTCTTGCATCAGGTTGTTGGTCTCCTCTTGCAGGTTGGTTTAAACCTAGGTGCAAGAGGAGCCAGCCCAGGATTGGCTGGGGTGGGGGGAGCTGAGAGCTTCACACCACCTTGGCTGGGGCTGGATCCTCTTGCAGCTCAGTTTAAACCAAGCTGCAAGAGGAGCCAGCCCCAGCTGAGGTGCACAGAGCTCTTAGCTCCCACTGCCCCAGCTAATCCTCTCTTGCCTCCCCACCACATGCAGATCCTGGGGCAACCTTCTCCTGCAGCACAGTTTGAACTGTGCCACGGGAGAAGCCTCTTCCCGGCCATTGGGGTGACCAAGCTGTGGCATCACTGCCTGTATAGGCTTATAGTTGTACTGGATTTAAGATATTTTTACTTATAATGTGACTGATCAGTTCTCACTATACCTTATCTGACCAGGTCACTATAAACATTAGTCTCTTTGGGGGTTTTTGGTATATAACTTATGGATGTATGGAGGACAGCTGCCCAGTATAATTCTTTCACCAGAAAGTCAAACAGCACACTTCTTTATTTCTCAGAAAGCCCAACAGGGGGATGGGATATATTTACATAGGATATTTTGTTTCCTTGTAGAATATAACTTTTTACTTTGCCTTCACATAGGCTGTAGGCTTATCACTCTCAGTTTTACACAGATGTTCTTCAGTACACTAAACACATTTATGATCCTACTCTCCAGTAACGGTTTTGTGGCTAACCTTTGGACTTTATTTGTCTGGACCCTCTGAGTTTACCTGGGCACCTTTCAAGCTTTCCAGACTCCTCCAGACCCTTAGCCCTTTCTTTAGCCACCTCTACAAGTTCCTTTGGAGTAATGTATCTGGTGTTTATGACCACTGAGGTCTTATACTGTTCACTCTCGGTTCACTCTCCTCTTTCCTTTAAAAGGTACCAGTGCAGAGTTTTATTCAGCTCCAGTTTTCTACTCAAACTGATATCAGGCTGTTTCCACAAAGCCAGAGAGGTTTTGTTCCACCTCAGAGCTATTCAGTTAGCTGACTGTTCTCTGCTAACTTCTCTTCGAGCTCCTTCTCCCAACTGTCAGCTCCCAACTGTCAATTGTCAACTGTTATCTGTCACTCACTGAGAATTCCAAGCCAAAAGGCCCCCTCCCTTCTCAGTCAGGTGACTCAACAGCTTCTTTGTTTACCTGCTGCTGTCCACTACCTTTTACTTCCATCACACACACCCAGCCAGGAGACATGCCAACTAAAATCCCACCAGGTGCCGTTAGGTAGTCCCGCCCCTAATACGTTGTGCCCATAGATAGGGATGATACAAGCTGTGTAAGCTGCTCAGAGACCCGTGGGAGGGGTTCGAGCGGGGTAGAAATTGAAAGATAAATAAAAAGATAAAAAGATAAAATAAACATTTATTTATTTATTTTTAAAGCCAGCCTGACTTTAAAAGCCAGCCTGGCTGGGCTTGGCTTTTCCTGCAGTGTGGTTTAAATGGCACTGCAGGAGAAGCTGGCCCCAGGATCTCCAGCTCGGCTCGGCTCGGCTTCTCAGCTTCAGCTCGGCATCTTCCTTCTCTTCAGGCTCATCAGGAGTTGGTGGGCCCGTTTGCCATGCTGATCACAGCGGCGCGGCACTGGCTCCATCCCTCAGGCTCCGCTGTGCCTGCGCCGGGCGTCCTCATGCCTTCCGGGCTCCGCTCAGTTCACCGCTAGATGTCGCATCTCCTTTTTCTTCCACTTGCCACCTCGACTATCGCCGCCATTACGCCGCTCTGCTGTTGCCGCCACCGCCGCTCGTCGAGCCATTGCTGCTGGGGTTCCCACCTCACCTCCCAATGTGTTTTTCTTCTTGGGTCTATTAGACCTGGAAAAATTTGGGATTTCTGAAAATCATGGATCCGAATACTGGAATACCAGGGGTCCAGTAAACCTGAACCGTAAAATACTAGGGTTTTTTTAACACACATAGTGGGGATATGCTCACTGCATGAAGATATGCAGTTGGTGCAATTAAGATCTTCTTTCAGAATTTCTGTCTGAGCCTGAAAATATTTAATTCCTTCTCACTATGGATACTTAGTTTTGATATAGTACCATGTCATTTTTTATATAGGATGAAAAGTTTCTGTCCTATTTGGATAGCAAGCAAAGACACAGTTATGATGTCCTGTGCAGAGTTCAGCAGTAGAAAGTATTTCCACTTGGCCATTAGGACAGGTGGAACAAAGCAGCAATCTAAGTGTTAAATCTGAAAAGGTTGAACCAGGTTATAAAATTTATTTAGGGAGGATCTCTGGAAAAAAAATTGGAGAGAACCTACTTTAAAATTATGCCTGATCTGCATTCTGTATGAATCCAAATTTATATTTACTGTGTAAGCAAGAGCATATCTTTTCTGTCATGTTTATTTATGATGTTCACCATTCAGGTGGTTAAAAAAAAGCAGAACTGTTTGGGTGGAAATGAAATGTCAGGCCTATTACTTTTGGTAAACCTATTTTTGATCTGTAACAACCTTGAAATGGTGGATGGCAGGTTAAGAGAAGGTCTGCATTGTTATAGCACTCATTTAGTTTTTGGATATAGACTCGGGGCAAGTTTCTACACTATAGAAACAGAACACCACACCATAAAAATATCACTGTAAAAAAGGTTAAACTAAAGAAATGATACAGGGAATCATTGTTCATGGAATCATCATTCTTTGTTGAATCATGAATGTAGCTCACCCAGCCCTGTAGCCAGGATTTTGTGGCTTGTGGGGCAAATTTTTTTTGGTGGGGGTGGTGCTAAGTGGAAGATTGAGGCAGGCATCCTTGGTTAGGCACCATGAGTGTAACTGATGGAACAAAAATCACAGAGGGAGTGAGCCAGGGGGAGCACTGTCTATTGTCATAATCCTTCCTCCTTTTCTCACTCACCAAGGCTCCAAAAGAGGCTGGCACTAAGGAGGAACAAGGCTAGGTGGAACCTCGTAGCATCTTCTTGGGTCCTCACTGGTTTCAACCTCTTGTTTAATGGTCCCACCTTGAACGATGGCTAGAATCTGGGCAATGGCTATGGGGAGAGACACAGAGCAAGCCTTGCCTTGTGGGAACGAAAAATAGGCCTCTGTAGAGCAGGAAAAAGAGAGTGGGCTCCCAACTGAGGTTAGTTACAGCTCTTTAAAAATGCTTAAAAATAGTTTTAAAAAAACATTTTCAGAAGGAAAGGGCTGACCCTTTAAGGGTGGTGGTGCCCCCAGTAGCCCTAATGTAGCTATGGGTCAGAGCTCACCAGAACCTGGTTCCAGTAGATTGAAAGGTACTGAGAACTTCCAAAAGTTGGCTAAGCACAGGTTTGGGACAGTCATCCAGTAAAGGGAGATCACTGGCAGTGAAGCACTCTTGGGAAAAAACCTTTATCTAAACGTCATGTTTTAATTTAGATATTTATAGTCTGCTTTTCTCCCCAATGAGAACCCGAAGCAGTTTACAATCTCCCACATCCATTTTATCCTCACAACAACCACCCTGTGAGGAAGACTGTATTCAGAGAGAGTGACCAGCCAAGACCACGCAGCAAGCTTCCATTTTAATCCCAGTCTCGAAGCTCCTAGTCTAACCACTATACCACACTGGCACCTTTGCCCACAGAGGTCTCAATATTACCCTTTCTTCATCTAGAAAGCAGAGGGGACCTCCTAAAATTTTATTGTAGCCTCCCCCCTCTCTATATCAGTTGTGTTTGAGACCATTGCTACATGCCTGGCTGATCCTGGCAAACTGAGGCCCTATCTTGGTGTTTGCCACATGACAAGAATAGGAATTGTGCTGCCAGTTGATGACCGGGGAGCCATGAGCCGCTGGGTGCATGTAAGTGAAGCACAGGAAGAAGGATTGGCTACAGTGTGTTGTGTGAGAATTCAGTCTCCCCACTCTGCTCACTACATGCAGGCGGGGCTATATAAGGTGGCTCTGAAAGGATTTAGAAGGCTTTTGTAACAATGAGGTACCATATTCAAATACAACTATATGTGAGGCTGCATCCAATGTGTATTAGAAAATGCAAATGTAGAAGTGAAAGTCATGACAGAGAAAACAGAACCACAAGAACACTCACGTAAGCTTTTTGTTCCAAACGTTATGGACTCAAGCAAAATACCTACCTCAGGCCCCGGTCACATGGAGAATTTGCCACACGAAAGGCACAAATGTTGGCCAGATTTTTGGGGTGCGATCACACCGCAACATCTGGGAAGTGTAGCGCACCCGTTGCCAACCCATGGCATCCTGCTGAAGATGCGGAATTAAAAAGTACCTAGGAAAGTGCACTAGTATCCGGAAAACGCACAGCACAGGCGGGCATCTGATTGTGGAAGCGCTAGTATCCCGTTGCAAACCGAATTTTTTTTTAAGCCTCCATAGGATGCACACAAACGCCGAACTGCGCATGCGCACAAACACCGAACTGAAAGCAGTGCTGCTCTGCAGAACTGCGCATGCACACAAATGCACAACCAAGAGCAATTGCCCATCTGATCCGGAAGCGGTGGTTTGCGATTGCCACTTGTGTGATTGCGCCGCACCGCTTCTTTGCCATGCTTCAGCATCACTATGTGATCGGCAGCTAACAGCCTAAGCACAAAGACTCAGGGGACCATGTGATCGGGCTACCGTGCTTCATTTTGCTCTGGGGCGAACAGCCATGCCTCCCACCCACGTTATCTGGCCCATGTGACCGGGGACCCAGTTAATCTTTTTTGGCATAAACAACTTTAGTTAGTTTAATCATTGTGGCAACTTGCTGTATAGTAGATAGCATTCATCAGTGGAGAGAGCTGTAGCTGTGGTTTTTCTCCTTTTCAAGCAATTGATACATTTGGAGTAAAATGTTTAGAAAGCAGACTTGACAGATGTAAATGATCACAATGAGACATATGAGAAGCAGCAGACCTTAAATGTGAAGTCTGTACTGGCTCATTTTCACACAGTCTGTCACTGAAAATAGTGTGGGGAGCTGAGGTGCCCTGAATATCGCTGAACTGGGAGCTACTTCTTGTTCCCTGTTAGCACTCGGCTGCTTCACAGGAACACTAGTCCTTCATTAACAAGGCAATCATTTTCCTGCAATTGGTCTGGAGGAATGGTCTCTCTTCTGGGCCATTGTCCTGCTCTTCCTCCTTAATTATGCAAGGTTTTTTTTTTTCACTTTTACTTCACAGCATATCCCATGGTTAGCTGCTCATCTAATAAAAATTAACATTCTCCAACCATCTTTAGTTCCTTCCAAAAATCCATTTGGATGAGAGAACATGGGGTTCATTTCTAGACTTACACAATCTCTCTTGATTTCAGTCCTGTCAAAATGCTACTGTATATTGATGCTCCTCTTTAATTGTGGACATTCTGTTTTAAACATTTATACTATAAAGGGTGTGATCTTCATATCTTCTTATTTATTGCAGTTGCGCTTCACTCGTCCTCTGAAAAACTCAGGGTGGTTTCATTGTGTTGTTTTTAGTTATGAGATCTCCTTCATGTCTTGGAGAGAAAGGCGGACCATGAATGAAGTAAATAACTAACAAAATAACAGGATGTTGTCCACCCAGACAACTCAAAATGCTCTAGCGGAGACTTCACTAGACGAAACATTAAAATGCTACTGCAATATTGCATTTATTGATTTTTTTAAAAGCCCCCACCCCAAGCTGCCTATACTTGAGCTTTCTCTGGTGCTGTTC
This sequence comes from Gekko gecko, assembly GCA_029375565.1. NCBI lineage: Eukaryota > Metazoa > Chordata > Lepidosauria > Squamata > Gekkonidae > Gekko > Gekko gecko. The sequence continues at coordinate 135,723,629 of JAPDNY010000003.1, read as the reverse complement.
CTCCTACTCTGTGGCATAGTTTACTTGAAGAAGCCTGGAAGGCTCTCACACTTTTATCATTTGACTGTGTAAAACAGAATTATCCTGGAGGGGATTCCTTCTGTCAAGAAAACAGGCCTGTAGTAATGTCTGTGAAATTTTAGGCAGTTCATTACATTATTCATTGTATATACTGTTTGAAGTGCATGATGGTTAACCTCTGGTTACATTGCATAATTTGTTGTTTTTATTACATTATTAGGCTTGCCAAGAACTTACCATATTTTGGTGGGGGATGGATACGTCCTGGCAGGACTGTTCCCGGGGGAAGGAAAGACGTGCGCACTATGCCGTCGCCAGGAAGTGACTCTAGACGACGCTCTGGCAATGCAGCTGGAAACTCGATGGTACCATCGAGTTTTCAGCCTCATTGCCAGAGCATCACCTGGCGTCACTTCCTGGCGATGGCATGGTGCGTTACAGGGAGGACTGGTCTGGCCGGGGAGCATGTGTCCCACGCTCCCACGCGGTAAGTACTTGGGAACCCTATACATTATCCTTATTGGCATTGTTTTTAATTGTATTATAATGTCATTAAAATGCTCTAGTGGAGACCTGGTAAGATAAGATGTTAAAATGCTATACCGATATGCCATTTTTAAAAAGCACCTCAGAGCCTTCTGGTTACACCGGGGAGGGGGGAGAATGGAGTCTGTGGAGTACTGAGATAAGGAAAGTGCAGGAGAAATATGGATACTGCATTGTTTCTGTGAGCGCCTCTGTAGCCCTACCTAATAACAGTTCCACTTTTTCTTTAAATGACTTAGTAGGTGAGTACATTTGCAATGCAACTCCAAATCAATATATCTAATTCTCCACGTGGCCAAATCTGTGCATACTTAAATCTAGAGACTGGAGCAATGAGAAGACAAGACAGACTCTTCCACAAACCTGAGAAAAGCCTCAGGTTTGCAGAAAAACCCGAAACCTTAAAAAAAACAAAAAACACACCCATAGGAAGTTAAAACTCTCCCAAATAATAGAAGCAGTACCTGTAGCTTTAAGAAACAAATCCCCTCTGTGGCCGTTGCTACATATCCATATTGTATTACCAGCCTTCAATGCTTGCTTGCTTTCAGGAAAAGGCAGGGTAAGGGGCAGGCCCAAGCCAGGTAGTGCCCTTTTCAGGGCTGTTTGAACATTTGAGGAAAATTTGTAGGACCTGGCCCACCAACAACCACTGGGTGACTTGCTACCACACAACTCATGACTCACCCAGTAGTGAGAAGGCATGATTCACCCAGGTCTACTTCTCACTACTGTCCAACAGCAGCTGCCACACAAAAGCCAGTGTTGTATAGTGGTTAGAGTTTGAGAGCCAGGTTCAAATCCCAGTTCTACCATGGTGCTCACATACATTCTTAGCCAAACCTACTCCCCCAGGCTTGTTGTAAGGATAAAATGGAGGAAAGAATAATGATGTAAGCTGATAAAGGTAGATTGGTTGGTGGGTGGCAAGGAAAGGTGCAGATATGGGAGTTCCAAGGACGAGGGAAATGGGAAATAGTGTGGCAATGAGAATATAATGGTAAGTCCATGCAAGTGGGCCCATCCCAGCAGTGGACACCGCTCAACTGAGCCTGGCCTGGTAGCAGGCACTGCACAGTGGCTGAAATCTATCAAGAGTTTTCCCAGGGAGAGGCTGCCAGGGCAAGGAAAGGAGATAACAATGAAGACACAGAGCAGATAATGGTAGGTTGGCTGGTTGGTGGAAAGGAGAGGAAGAAGCAGGATAAGTGGAGCAGGTATGGGATCACCAGGGAGTGGAAAGAGGATAGAATGGGGGAGGAGGAAATGAGATGTGCCCTATAAGTCCTTGCGGGTCCCCCACTTGCCTTTCACTAATGTACAACTTCAGTTCTTCACAGACGAAGTTTCTGACCGAAACACACCTCTTCAGATGATCAGTTTTAGTCAAGCTGCTGCTGATTACTTTTCTTTTTATTTGCATTTTAGGAAAGGAAATAACAGCTGAAACATTTATGGAGAAATTGGATAATGGTGCTTTGCTGTGCAGGCTAGCAGAGACTTTACAAGATAAGTTTAAAGAAAACTGCATTGAGGCCAACAAACTTGGAAAGGTAAGCTTAGATAAACTTTGAGGCAACATGAATGGTCAGTTGTCTGTTTTATAGAGAGATATATCTTTCAGTCTGTCAAAACTCAATGATCCACTTATAGTGCCATCCTATATATAGTTACCCCTTCTAAGCATTGATGTCAGTGGGCTTAAAAGGGTTGCAGTACTAGGGTTTTTGTTTTAAAACCTTTCTTCTCATTGTCTTTCTCCCCTTTTTGCTTTTCTCCTTCTAGTGTGTCTCCTTATGCATTCCCAACAGGTCAAATGGTTTTTCATGTCAGGACTATTTCAAGTCAGGAAAATAGTGTGTGTGTGGGGGAGCTGAAACTTCTGATCCACAAGTATCACAGTCACAAACTGAATTTGGCACCACATGCATGTGAAGTGAGGAGAACCTCAGCTAACATGTGACTGTTAAACAGGACCAGGGTGGGGACCTTGGACCTGGTAATATGTGAAGATAGTTGAAGTATTTAAGTTAGTTTAATTCAGATTACAACACTGTAAACTGTGCTAGACCTATTAACAGCCCCAGGGCTATTGTTCCCCCTAGTGTGAGAAATATTTTATTATATACCAGGTACTATAGCTGAGATGAAGCTTCAGTTTTCCATAGGAATCTTCAGCGGTGTCAAAACCTGGCTTCTTTTTCTGCCGATATTTTGCTACTACTTGTAAAAATGTTTGCTAAATTGATTGGTTACATAATCTCAGAACATCTTGCTATTTACTGCACAGTCCGTAACTAGATGAGAGGTAAAGAGGCAGTGGTTTAGAAGGAAAAAGCAGTAGGTGGTGGTGCTGAAGTTAACATGATTCAACAGTATATGATAGTATGTCAGGTGTGATAAATATTCATAAAATTAAACTTTTTCATGAAAAAGTTCTACCACTCAGAAATTGCTAATATTTACTCCAAGATTAAAACTAGAAAATATTTGGTACAGTTTAAATACAGACAAAACTGTCAGTTTGCTTATGTGACAATAGAAATAAATGTGATCATAGAAAGAAATTTGAAAATGAAGTGAGCTGATGCATGATTCAGGGATATGCTTTGTGGCTTAATTTCTTTTCATGAGCCTTGCTATATTATAATGTTGTACGACTTGAAGCTTTTCTGAAGGAGGTGAATTGGTTTTCCAGTCTGGTTTTAGGATTGGTTATGGGATTGAAACAGCCTTGGCCACCCTGGTGGATGCCCTACATCAGGAGATGGACAGAGGGAGTGTGACTCTGTTTATTCTCCTGGACTTCCCCACAGGTTTTGATACCATTAATCATGGTATCCTTCTGGACTGCTTATCTGGACTGGGATTGGGAGGCACCATTTTGCAGTGGTTCTGGTCTTACCCTCAGGGTAGGTTTCAGACGGTAGTGCTAGGGGTCTGCTGCTCAGCTCCTTGGCCTTTGGCCTGAGCTGTCCTGCGAAGTTCCACCTTGTCCCTTATGTTCTTTAACATATAGTATTTGGGTGAGGTATCTGAAGATATAGGCTGGGTTGAAACCACTCTGCACATGACACTTAAATCGTTCTTGTGCTTCTGGCTCATCTCAGGGAGACTGTAGAAACCCTGGACCAGTGCCCAGAGGCAGTTTTGGAGTGGATTTGGACTAATAAACTGAACCTTAATCCTGACAAGATGGAAGTCCTACAAGTGAAGAGAAAGTGTTGTGCTACCCTTGAAGGAATGGGTCTGCAGTCTAGGGGTGCTCTTGGACCCAGGCCTTCTGCTGGATAAGTAGGCGGTACCTGTGGTCAGGAGTGCCTTTTACCAGCTTTGACTGGTTAGCCAGCTGCAGTCTTTCCTGGGCAGAAAAGATCTGGCTACTGCGGTGCATGGCCTGGTTACATCTACTGTGTATACTATGTGGGGCTGCCTTTGAGAAGTGTTTGGAAACTTCACTTGGTGCAGAATGCTGCAGCCAGGATGTTGACTGAAGTGGACTGTAGCATATCATTCCAGTCCTGGCCAATCTACACTGGTTCCCAATCTGTTTCCAGGCACAAGTCAAGGTGCTAGTGCTGAACTTTTAAAGCCCTGTGTGGTTTTGGACCAACATACCTGAAAGACTGCCTACTCCCTTATGAACCTACCCCACCACTTCTGAGATTATGTGTGTGGCAACCAGGAGAGGGGCTTCTCAGTTGTAGCACCAAAGCTGTGGAACTCTCTCTCCCAGGGAGGTTCATTTGTGCCCTTTTGTTGTCATCTTTCATTTGGTGTTCCCTCAGTGATCATGCTTCATGTCCAATGTTGTTTTAACTTTTGTTTTTATTCTTTTTTTATGTATTTTTGCTCTGGTTTAAATTGTTCTACTGAGGGGCTTTTTGTTGGTTTTACAGTTTTTTTAAGATGTAGTTTTATCGATGGTTCAATTTGTTAGCTGCCCTGGCCCTTATGAAGGCAGAAAAGTGGAATGTAGATTTTGTAAGATAAAGTGCTGTATAGCACTGCATTTTCCTTTTAGTGGATTTATTTGGATTTCAAAAAGCCATTTTCATTTTTTTCAGAATACTGTGGGAGTCATGTGAATGAAATTAGAAAACCTCACTCAAAAGCTATGTGATATGAGTATATATTATTTTACATCCTGTAGCATCAGAATGCAAAGAAATGGCAGCATAATGACTGTCCATTGCCAACTGTTACGGAGGCATTTTTCCTTTCCCATTTTAATTCCCAGCATAGCAGTCTCAAGCAGTAGACTCCCCAGCTGGAAAATCTGAGCCTTGGTGCCAAGGAAAATTATATGAGAATGCTAGTGCATGAAATTTAGCATTGTAAGGATTCCACACTGCTTTTCTGAGCCATTACCATTTAGCATATTCATAAGATGTGAGCTACCCAGAAGCCATGCCACTGCATTGGAATCAAGAAGCACAGTATGGCTCTCTCCCAGCTGTTGCCTTGAAGATGACTTTTGTGACAAGCAGCTGGGTCTCTTAGACACTTCAGCTGCTGTTAAAATAGATAAAGTACTCTTGTTTATCACACACACAGACACACACATATTTAGGGGCTGGCTGATTACAAAAAAAGTGAAACGGCTGCCAGAACTGTGCTAGAGACAGCAGCCAGGCTGCACTTGAGTGAGGGGGAGGCAGACAGCGTAGGAGGCCAGAGAGAGAGAGAAAGAAAGAAAGAAAGAGAAAGAATGGGAGGAAAAACCTATTAAAAACTTCTTCACAAAGTAAAGTATGGACCACTTTTGCGTACTTTTTTGAGTGGACTTCTCTTGAGCAATACATTGCCACAACTGAATGAAAGGACTACTTGTGTACCTCCTACGTGCATGTATAAAAGAAACAGGATACTTCTGCATTTGGTGTGGGACCCAAGTCACACATCTTGAATGTACAGTACAAATTAATTGCACACAATGAATCTCAAAAGGAACCTAGTCTTTTTTGAAAGCTGGGTTAAAGACTGAATCCATAGAATGGTGTCTTTAACAGTAGAGGATTAATCATACAGACTACAGTATGACAATTGCATGGGCTGTGCTATGTGACCGAACTTCAAGTTGAGAGTGTGGGAAGCAGAAAATGGAAAAAGTGGTACAAAATTACTGTTAGGAGTTTTTTGTTTGTTTTTTTGCAACCACTCCTAATTTGTGTTTGGCTACTCTCAGTGAATATACTGGTTCTTTTAATTTGCCATTTCAGCTAGTAAGGATTAGCATACAGATCAACATAGTTGTCATCAGGTAGAGATGTCCATTATGTGAATCATGCAACAGTCACAAAGACACTTTTTTGGGAGGTAAGCCCCATTGAATAACATGGGGCTTATCTCTGAGTAAGCTTGCTTAGAGTTACTCCCATGGGGCACCTGAAATCCCTCAAAAATTTCCATCAGAAAGCAATTTAGGACCAAATAAAATGTTACCTCAGTAGCACAACACAAACCTCAATGAACCTGAAAAATTCATCATTTGAAGCCACCTCAGGGCTGTGGCTGTTGCCTGGTATTGGTTTTATATGATTGGAGAACCAGACAGCTGTAGTACCATTTATACTGCCCTCCTACATAGGTTGGTTGGATTGTATAGCAAGTGCTTCTCTGGAGAGCGGACTGCTGTTGCTGGTGTGGATACTTACTATGCAAACTAAACAACTATTGGGAATGTTACCAGAGGCACTTGGGTAGTCCCAAAACAGGGGTGCCCTACTTTCTAACCTGAAGTCCAAAAAGCCAGGCACTTTCAGCTTGACCACAGAGTTGGGCTGCAAGTGGTCTGCAAAAAGATTTCATATTCAGGTTTCATAAGGTGACCTCAGAGCAAGCCTCCAGTCTTCCCCCTCCACCCAGCAGAGATTATGCTTATGAAATAACAATGAGTTCCAGAGGTAAGTCTTTAGAAGCCACCTTGCACTCTACAGCACCTCACCCAGCCTTTTGTGTCCTAAGTGTAAATTCTTTGTCTTTCTTGCCTCTGTCCCTCAAGATACCGGGATAAACCAGTCAATCATTCAAATGTTTAGCAATCCTTCCTGATGCTAATCAGGGATGGCTCCCATCTTTTGTCCACCCCAGGCCAGGACCATTAGTGAGTCAGATAATCCATTTAACTAGCTACCCAACACCTGGCTTCTATTGTTAAATTCAGACCCTGCCTCTCTGGAAGTTCATTGGTCATACCTAAGGTCTGCCCCTGGTGGCATCACACACCCCTGGGACCCATCATTGGTCCAGGTAATCTATTGTTCTCACCTGAGACCAGCCCCCAGGGCCACCCATTGGCCTGCATTCTTTGCCAGTGCCTATATCCCAGCACACAGATGGCCTTAGACTGTGTGTTTTCTGCCATGATCCAAAATGGCAGGCCACCCCTGAACTCTCTGAGTTTAGGCCAGAATCCATGGACCTCTGCACATCTGAACAGGTTGTATCACCCCTCTATAACCCATCAATCACCTTTGCTTCCTTAGTGCTATATTGTGTGAATATTGTGTGTATGTTTGAGAATATTTAGTAAAGAAATCATTATTTTAGCCACCCAATTTCTGTGTCTGTTCCTGGGTGCTTGGGAATTCTAACTCTGATATACAAAGGTCAGATGCTATAGATAAGCCAATTGCATATTAATAATTATAATTCCCCATCTTTATTAAATAATAGAGCAATTTGGCTAACAGGAAGCTGATTTAAATGTTATCACATGAATAGATATCCATGACTACTAAGGAGAATTTCATGGAGAACATGCTTGACAGTTGAATATACATTTCCAGTTCTGTCTGATTTGGTACCAAACAGTTTGAATGCTTGCTGAACAGGTTTGCATCGCCATTTTGCAAAACTGTCCATGTGTGAAAATGCTGCCAACACAAGCAGATCAGCAGTCATTAATGTCACTAAGGGCTATTTAGACAGATACCGAATATGATGTGATTTTTAAAAAACTCACCTTTTATTTATCTCTGATTTATATGATTGGTGACTGATGTAACTGACTATTTAAACTACTGCTTGCCAAGCAGAACAGCAGCACAACCAAAGGAGGAGTAGAACTGCGCTGGGCTTTGTGAGAACAAGTGAAATGCCAATTGCTCTGTACTAGTTTGGTGTAGTGGTTAAGTATGCGGACTCTTATCTGGGAGAACCGGATTTGATTCCCCACTCCTCCACTTGCACCTGCTGATGTGACCTTGGGTCAGTCACAAGCTCTGGCGCAGCTGTTCTCTCAAGGACAGTTTCTGTCAGAAGTTCTCTCAGCCCCACCTACCTCACAGGGTGTCTGTTGTGGGGAGGAGAAGGGAAAGGAGTTTGTAAGCCGCTCTGAGACGCCTTTGGGCAGTGAAGGGCGGGGTATAAATCCAAACTCTTCTTCTCTTCTTCTACTATTAAGAAGGAGTAGTTGAGGCAACTTACCAAACAGCCACAAATAGAGTGACCAACTGATGAACAGTCTGTTGAAAAAATAAGCTCCTGTTTGCCAGAGGTGAATAGGAAAGAGCCAAAGCAGTAGGTATTTAAGATCCCTAGTAGCAACCATGCCACTGAGATAGTATTTGAATTTTCCTTTTCTACACAATTTGAGATTCATGTGTTCAGAATAAAAATAGATATAAATGTTAGATAACTAAGCTGATATTTACCTAACAATGCTCCCTCTAAGCTGTGGAATCTTGTGAGCAAAAATTCTACTTTGTGAGCTACTGACATTAAAGTTGTGAGTGAGTGATTTGGCTACTGCATAAACTAGTTTGCTCTGGAGCCATCCTTTTTGAGTTAAGACAAAAATCTGTGAACTGGAGGCTAAAAAAACCTGTAATCTAGCTCACAGTAACTCAGCTTAGAGGGTACACTGTTACCTAACCAAGTCTGTAATTTTCAGAACAAAGACACAGGAATTGGAACAAACGTTATGTTAATTAACTTTCAAGTCATAGAAATCTAATTAAGAAAGCTATGAAAAAGTGCATTTCCTTGGAAAAATGACAAAAATGAAGGCATCTGCATCTCATAAAAGAATCTCCTATATAGTAATTGTGTTTTGGAATGGCAGGATTTGATGCATGCCAAAATCAGTTGGCCACCTGAACTGCTACTCACAGGGTGTCCCTAGCCACTGGCTGCATTGCCTGAGCCCTGCCCACAGACCCAGAGTGCAGCGTCTCCACTTCAGTATGCTGGAAGGAGACCGGAGGGGCTGGATGGTCCGGTGGGCAGAGGACAAGGCAGCCAATGAGGATGCCCAGGACTGCGTCCAGCAACTCCAAGGCCCTGAGCATTGATTGACTGGCCTCTGCTGCGTGAACTGCCGGGGCAGAGGGCAGTAGAGGTGGCTGGCAGCTTTGACGCTCTGGCAGGCAGAACAACGAGGCTGATCATGCCATTGCTGTTGCAGCCACCATGGCCCACAGCTGCCTGCAGCTAGCTGGGCGGGCAGTGAATAGCCAGCCAGCGGCAGCAGGGAGGATGGGCAGGAGAACGAGGCCACTCATGCTGGTGCTGCGGCAGCCGCTGTCACCTGCAGCCGCCTGCAGCTAGCCGGGTGGGTGGCGAACAGACGGGCACTGGAGGCAGGGAAGATGGGCAGGAGAATGAGTTATTCTATTCTACTACTACTACTGCAGATTCCCCCCCCCAAGGGAAAAGAAAGGTTCAGGTACTCATATAAGGTGTGCCAATCTCTACAGATTCCCCCCTCAGGACTTCAGAGAGCCATTCCAAAAGTTGCTAATACTCAGGACCAGTTAATGCCATCCCCAGAAAGTCCTGACTACAACTAAAGAGCCAGTGACTGAAAAAAGGGCCATGAAGGCTTCATTTCTTTTATTTCTTTTTTTAGATATGTACACCCTGTTTTCCACTCCAATGGAGAGCCAAAATGGCTTACAACAACATTCTCTCCTCCATAGAATGACTGGCCCATGGTCACTCAAATGAGCTAGTTGCAGCTAGCCGGGCAGCTGGCGAACAGATGGGCACTGGCGGCAGGGAGGACACGGCAGTCAAAGACAAGGGCGAGGCCGACATCCAGAAGCTGCATGCCCCCCAGCCATGATTCGCCGAGCTCTGCTGCATACACCACTGGGGTGGAGGGGTGGTAGAGGCAGCCGGGCAGCAACACAGTGCCGAGGCTTCTGTTCCCCCTCAACACCACAGTCTCGGGGCTGCAGGAGAAACCACAGTGCTGGGTAGGAGCCTGTGTGTGCCCCTAAACCTCACATCTTGCTAGAGCTCATTGTATTGACTTCACAATGGGCTTTCCAACTAGTTAAAAATAAAGTAAAAATTGTGGACATTATATAATGAAATTTAGAATTGATAGGGGTTTTTTTCTTTTTAGTTTCTGACAGGGCTCATGTACCTTCAACAGCACCATGGTAGGGAAAAATATAGCAACCTCTCCACATAAATCCAAATGCTACTCTCGCCATCTTATAATTACAGATGAATCCAGAAGAAGCAGGGAGAAATAGATTCATGTGACTATAATGGTCCCACTGTGAGTGATCCAGAATAGCAGTTCATAAGAAGGGGCATGAAATGTGCACAAATCATGCGGCATGCATTTGGGTTTTGCCTGAAGAACTGCTTGGAGCTGTTTCTCTAAACAGATAATAAAAACAAGCATTTAGGACTGGTTATAAACAATGATATAAACTAGTTCATGCAGAGTTATATTTCTTTATGGAAGTTCCAGGTTTTTTTAAAAAATTATTCAAACCTAACAAACAGTTTTGACCTTATGGTTCTATTGGTTGAACATTTCTTGGTGGTATCACACATCCCCCCAAAATGTAGTTCAGTTATATTTGGTACTTGTTGACACATGGCAGCTGTAATATGGTATTTTTAAGTTGCTGAATGTGGCAGCCATTATCACAGAACAAACTCTTTGCCTACAGTTCTCCATACAGTTTGGGAGATTTTCTACGTAGCATCTCCCCTTCTAGACATTGCTGTGACTTGAACAAATGTCAAGTCTTTCAGTCTTCAAGCCAACTTTCAGTCATATATATTGTGAGCAATTTTATATTCAGCTTGATGAACTAGTTGCATATACAGAATTATGATCCAGACTTAATGAATCACTGAAATGGGGGATCCCATTTGAAATCTATTCCCCACGCAGTCCACCATCAAAAGACTCCATGCTTGAGTTGAAAAGAGAATCATTTGTGGGTATTTTTCTTCGTTTACTTATCTTCTAGGTTTGTAGCAGTCTAGTGGTAGCAGTTGGCCTACCTTGCAACAGTAGCTTAATCAAAACAGGCCTTGACTCTTCAAAAGCTTATGCTGCAATACATGGCTTTTGGGTGCTGTGAGGGTTCTTGTTGTTGACAGAAATTAAATATGGCTGTCCTACTGAAACCCATTAGTTTTGGCCCAGTTTGTTTACATTGAGCTGAATCAGATTGTGGGTTTTTATTACACAGAACAGTCAATGTGCATGTTGCTTTATAGAGCTCAAGAAGGCAAGTCCCTGTCTCAAAGATCTAACCATCTACAAGAAAGATAATAAAGAGGGGAGAGAAGATGGAGGTGGGGCAAAACTGGGGAAGAATATGTGTTCAGTTCAATGACCAGTACATTGGTTTACTTCCTGTAGGGGAGTGGAACTAAGGGGTTGTGGGAAAGTTTTTATGTTTCGTGCCTGTTCAGGAAAGCATCTTCACATGCACAAAACATTTTTCACCCCACCTAAAAGGAGATGAGGAACTCTGAACCTTATTCAGGAAAGCATTCCAGAGACTTGGGCCAACTGCAGTAAAAGCCATGCTCTTCACAACCAACTGATGTTCTTATCTCTTAGAGTAGAGCTTAGGGTTGCCAACTGGTGTGGAGAAATATCCTGTCCCTTTAATAGAGGCTTAAAGGATGGGAATGACATCTGTGCGACATCATTACACTGGGGACTCCCTGCCCCCTCCAGTGATGCCACCCAAAGTCCCCCACTGGCGACTTTGAGGGACCTGGCAACCCTATAGTTAACATCCCATTAACTCTCTGTTAAAGGGACAAGACATTTTCTCTAGGCCAGTTGCTAATCCCATTTATAATGCACAAGCAATATTAAGCTCGCTTAATATGACAGCGAAAATCTGAATTTGATACAGGCCTATTATTCACAGGTGTTTTCCCTTGCTTTCACTGTGCATGTCCATTGGGTTTTCTTTGTCAGTCTACACTGAGTTTCCTCTCTTCAGTGCTCAGTTTGATTTCTGTCACTGTTCCCTGGGTTTTCTGAGAGTTCCTTTGTGTTGATTTTCCCCTTGTTTCACTTCCAAGCTGAAGGCAATTCGAAAGCATTCAGATTCCCCCCCAACCTCTCTTATCGACCCTCGAAAGTCATGTATGACTACTTAAATAACATTGTATGTTAAATAACATTAAATAACATTGTATGATTCAGGGATGCTCTAGGCTGATCCTGCATTGAACAGGGAGTTGGACTAGATGGCCTGTATGGCCCCTTCCAACTTTGTGACTCTATGATTCTATGAAGATCACTCCGCGCCCACATCAAGGTTGTTCTGGCTACTCTACACCTTCTGCCATTCTCCCCGCTTCATCAGTGTACAAGCTCCAGTTTCCCCTCATTTTATTTTTTTATTTTTACAAGCAGCGTAAGTCTAGTGATATGAGACTATTGCTAGTTTCGGATTGCTGTCAAAAAAATTAAATGATGGGGGGGAGTTTAAAAGGAGCTGTGTGAGGTTTAGTTCCCTGCTGGTATTGATTTGAAAGGGGGATTGAAGAGGAGGCAAACAGCAGGGTCCCCAGTGCAAAAAAGTGAAGGATTTCAGTGCTGCATGGAAACAAAATGGAGGGGAGGTCCTCAGCAAGGAATGAAATTGACATGAGATGTAAAGAGAGAGAGAGAGAGACTGGGATAGGAAGCCTAAAGCTTTGAATACATTTCCCCCTTTAATGCTTTAGTGAACAAAGTTTTGGGGTGGACCATTTTGGCAATCTCTGGAAGCCTAACATTAAAATGGCCACTGAGCCACATGGACCTTCTGCAAACCACCAAAATTAAGAATCGCTTGGGATTGATCCATTTGGAAGAAGAGTGCAATCTGCACAGGACAGGCTTTTAAAAATGGCCAAGACAACAACCAGTGTGCAGGATCAAATTAGAGTATCACAAAGAAAAACTACACAAATTGGCAAGGAAGGGCAGGAAATTAGCATTATTATACAGCTGCGCTAGGGCATCAGTGAAAATACCCCCCCCCCTTTTAATTTAGTGGCACAAGACTAAAAAAGCTCTCCAGAGCTTCTGCCAAAAGACTCCTCCTGCATACAAATTTCAGTCCTGTGCAAATCATGGTGGAGTTGCAGCTAACTTTGCACAGGTTTACACGCATACACACATTGCCAATGATCAAAGCTTAAAATGCCATTTCCAGTGGGTTCTATTGTGCATTCTGTACACTCAACATGTTCCCCCATATTATGTCGTGTGACTCTTTCCCATTTTTCACAGTGGCCAGTAACATAGCAGAGAATCCCCTAGTGCTCAGCAATATGGAAAATGGGGCTTTGCAGCTGCTTGTCAGTTTCAGACAAAGTCTGGTCAGATTCATCAGTGGGTTTCCCCCCTTTGCCTGTGTTCCTTTCTGGTCCCTTTCATTCAAGGAACTAATGCTAAAATGCATACACAAAACCTGAACTACAATTTAAATGGAAGGTGCTTGCTGGATGCTACTGTGCAGCTGTGATAGGGCGATTGCAAAAATTAAAAAAAAAAACCCTGTGAATGCCACCCCCACATGTCACAAGTGATGTTCCACCCTGATTTAGAGAAATAAAAAATTGTAGCTGCAGAATAAATACACCAGAGCAAAAAGAATCCAAAGTAAAGATTAAAGGCTTACTCCTCTGAAAATCTGCAGTAAGGTGTTTATGCTAGGCTTCCCAAGAACTTACCGTAATTCGGCGGGGGATGCATACTTCTTGGCAGGACCATTCCTGAGTGTGGGGGGGAGATGTGGCGCAAGGAAGTGACGCCGGGTGACATATCATGTAGCATTGGTGACGCCGGGTGACATATCATGTAGCATTGGTGTTCCACAGAGGAATGTTCTGGCTGAGGACTGTGTGTCCCCCGCCAAATTACAGTAAGTACTTGGCAACCCTAGTTTATGTGTAATGGGACATAGAAGAAGAAGAAGAAATTGGATTTATACCCCACCCTTCACTACCTAAGGGAGTCTCAGACAGGCTTACAAACTCCTTTGTCTTCCTCCTCCCCACAACAGACACCCTGTGAGGTAGGTGGAGCTGAGAGAGCTCTGACAGAAACTGCTCTTTTTCAAGAACAGCTGTGCCAGAACTATGGCATGCCCAAGGTCATCCAGCAGGTGTACATCGAAGAGTGGGGAATTAAACCTGGTTCTCCCAGATTAGAGTCCGCACACTTAACCACTACACCAAACTGGCTCTCATAGTTGAATCTGGGCTACTTAACGTTTGGGCTGGATCCTGTGTTCAAAGGAAATTTGTCAAGGCCTGCCACAATGCACATTTATTTGGAAATAAGTTCCACTGATATAGATGGGATTTACTTATGACTTCAAAGTGTTTAGAATTGAAATGTGCATTGACTAAACAAAAGGTACTTTATTACTGATTGCTTTGAGGTAGGGTTGCCAGTTCTGGAGATTTTGGGGGTGGAGCCTGAGGATGGCGGGGTTAGGGGAGGGGAGAGATCTCAGCAGCATATAAGGCCATATAGTCCAACCTACAAAGCAGCCATTTTTTCCAGGGGAACTTCTCTTGGTTGTCTGGAGATCAATTGCAACAGCAGGAGATCTCCAGATGCTAGCTGGAGAGTGGCAACCCTATTTTGAGGGGTGGACTGGACTTTTAAAACATCCTAGCAACAAACTGAGCAGCAGGCTTTGCAACGTGGGCCGTTTAGCTCTGAATGTTGGCATGGGAGCAGACAAGAGGCAAATCTATGTGTGTTGTTGTGCCTGCTGGCTTGGTATAAGCTGAGCAGCTCCAGCTCCAGCTGCCAGCATCACCAGAGTTCAGCTCAGCTTCCTTCCTGCTGCAATTTACTCTCCAGGACAGTGGCCCACCAGAAACTTTACCAGTAAATTCAGTGGCCAACCTGCTATGATCACTTTCCATCAGGGCAATCCTAAACTGATCTACCCAGAGTCCTATGAAGATCTATTTAGTGGTGCTCACTCCCAGGAAAGTGTTCTGTTTGTTTATTAAATTCTGAGCCAGCCTTTTAACTCCCGACGTTCATAAAATGCTTTCCACTAAAAATAAATTCCAAATATAATGAAGAATGTTCCATGCTTAGTGATACTTTCAGAGAGGCTGAATGATATTATTGCTTATGAATTCGGAGCTTTAAATAGCAAAAAGAAATATGTAAGTATTTAAAAACATGAAGTCTTAATAGCAGAGTGGGCACAGTGGAATACGGTGATCATTTCTGAAGGGTGTGATTCCATTTTTCTTCCTGAGAACCTACCTGTGGGATAGCGTGTGGTATTTGCATTACAGCTTAATTTATATTCCAGCAGATTTAAGTGACAGGGAGATTCAGTGACAGTTATGTTAATAAATGCTGGGGATTTGTATAGTAGTAAATGGCTGGAACTATCCATGTTATTACGGCTAATGACCTACTGGCCCCAAAACTGCAGGTTTATTATTATAGCAAGTGTGATTCTTTTTTTTAAAAAAAGTGATTCATATTGCAGGAGTCCATTCTGTAATTTTCTCTCAGTGGCTTGGATTTCATCTCCTGGCTCTCCAGGCCATATTTTACTTCTTCTGACAGATAGTTAATTTGAGAATTTCGCAGCTGTACAAACAAATTTAAAGCGCCAAGGCATGTATGGTATGTGCAGAGCCTACGTTAGCTTGAAATTATTAAAGAAACTTTTGAGATTTAGAGTAAAGTCAAATAACGTGTGTGTTAATAGTTATCAGGATAATATTCAGGGCATTATTCCAGTAACACTTGAAGATGGATTAGCTTTATGCTGTGAGTACTAATTAATTCGACTAAGGCCATAATAATGGACTCGCAAATAAAAACATACAAAATAAGAAAGCTCAGGGTTTTTTTGTGAAATGGTTCTGTTGCTCTCAAATGGGTGTCCTTGTGGGCATTCATATGGGTCAGCCATGTCAGTGACTCTATCCCCTCTGAATACTCTTGTGGTATTCAGTAGTATAAATAGGGTAGGACAATATTTTAAAGGCCCATAACTTTTCTGAACTTGTACGGGAGGGGAAAGGGAGACAATCTAGATTGCTTCCCAGCTGTAGAAATTATTACTTTTGATATGGTAGAATCACTTATTTTGAATGTATCCTATGTCATCATTTCCCTACACACTAGGAAACAACCTACACCAGAAGATTTATGTGTGATGTGTAACCTTGCACATGGAAGGTGATTTTAACGTTGGGTTGCTTTCCAACAGGCAACCTCCCGTGTATCTTTTGACATGGTTTAATAATCTGGCAAAACAGCAAGTTTGAATCAGAAGTCCATTCTTTGCTGGAATTTAGACTGCACTTAGAAATGGATCATAGATGCTTGACAGAAAGCCAGACTTTCATTAGGGAATTTTTAGTCACACGTTTCATAAATACATACAGTTAGATATAGATATAACTTCTAGATGAGAATTGCAGTCTCATTTTAGGAGCCAAACACAGCTATGCTTAAATAAGTATATTTCATATGGATTTTGGAGTTCAGCATTTATAAACTGTGACTGAGTTACTGGCCAGTTTTATCATCTCAAAGTGCTGGTTAGCATTATGCCAAGTATAGTGAAGGCCCTTATGTTCCTTCAGCAGAAATGTCAAAAGCGCCATCATGGCGCTAGAACAATGAGCTGACATACAGATAATGACACCTATTTCTGCAGCAACTCTGTTGCCACCTACCTGTCATAATGACATTCACTAATGACATCCTCATGCTAGGTATATGTCACAAGCACAAGTCAGCATGCTGTTGCAGCAGCAAGAATGTCTGGGTATTATAGAACCTATCCCACACTTCCCTGCACACACACTGGACAAGCACATTGCCAGGAACAATGTGCAACAGTTCTGGTCTCAGTTGTTATAAGGGTTGCACAGAGGACCCAAAATATGTATATTCTCCAGGAGAAGGGTTGGAGTCCCTTTGTGGTTCCACCACAGGCAGTGTCATTAAAATGGCATTCATTCCATACAGCCAGTTTGGTGTAGTGATCAAGAGTTGCAGACTCTAATCTGGAGAACCAGGTTTGATTCCCCACTCTTGTAGGGTAGGTGGGGCTGAGGAAGTTCTGAGAAAACAGCTCTGAGAGAACTGTGACTGACCCAAGGTCACCCAACTGGCTGCATTTGGAGGAGTGTTCCTCACGGCCTTCCGTAGTGCAGGATGTTCATGTCATAATTTGGGTATGGGCCGCCTTCATAGTGAACCCTCTTCATATGTGTGAAACCCAGTCCTTGCAGATCCAACTGCTACAGTAGAGTTGATACTCCTCATCGATGTTTGTGTCTGAACTTCAGAGGCAGAGTATTTGAGTGTTGACCAGGTGGCCATCTTCTTTGTTCTTGGACAAGATGCTTGTCCAAAAAACTTCTTTTTGCTCAAGTTCCCACATCTATTTAGTCTCTCTTCCTATTGCATTCTTCCTCCAAGAAGCTCAAGTCTCTATACCTCCAGTTTACACAGTACATAGTTCTCCATTCTTCCATTTTATCCTGTAAAGTTGTTGGTGTGGTGGACTACATTGTTTTCCTAATGCAGCAAGATCAAAAAAGGGAGGTGAATAGTTAACTCTGCTCTAGAATGTTGAGCTTGCGTGACAGGCTGCTCCTTTTCTCTGACTGGCCAGCCCCAACTGAGGGAAATATAAGATCAGCTGTCTGCTGAGGAGAGTATTAGTTCATTTTGTGTTCAGCAGCAGTTACTGTTCAGTACAGTAAAAGTTCAGCTACAGGAGTGGGTGTCTGAAGAGTCTCTGACTAATAATCTGTCAGACAGGTTCATCATACCAGTTTAATTTGGTACATAACCAGCACATTTCAGTTAAAACAGCTTTAAGCGCACAATTGTTGAGATTTAAAACATATATAAAATATAGAACTATATTACACAAGAATCACTGTAGATCTAAAATGCCCTGTGATACAAATACATAAAACACAGGATACATCGAATTTACTTCTACTTTCATCTGCTTTACTTCTTCACTTGTTCCTTACAAATTCTATAAGCTCCAGCCAAAAATCTGGCACAAGTCAGAGTGAGCTGGGGGTTAGAATCAGATAGTAACTTCTTACTTATCTCTGGGTCTGGATAACCGAGGAATCTCCCTAGTATGGGTTCAGTAAACTTCGCTCAAATTTCTTAGTAATAACCGCAGTGTAATAAAGTATGCTTGATCGTCTCCACTTTACCAGTGCCACAAGGGCAAACTCACTCTATCATTGGCATCTTTTTATACTGACCTTCCACTGCTGCAGATGGAAGAATATTGCATCTGGCCATAGAAAAAGCCCTGCAATGAGATGGAATTTCTGGAAGCAATAAATAAGTTTCTGGAGTAGCCATGTATCTTGGGGCTTGCAGCGGGGGGGGGGGGCAGGGCAGCATGGGCCTGAATCCCAAGCGGCGAATCACTGCTGGGAAATCAGCCCTGTGTGCTATGGCCTCCAGCGTGCTCACAAAAAGGCCTTTTAAAGGGTCTTTTTGCATATGGAGCTGTGGCCAGCGACAGCCCTTCTCCTTCTTTTTTGAAAGATTTAAAGTGTCCTCCAGCTGGGCCACATGCTCCCAGTCGATCAGCTGAAGCCCTCTAAATCACTGCAGGAGGAGAGGGAGAGGGGTAGCTGCAGCTTGGGGTGGAGCTTGGAGTGTCCCTGCCCACCTCTGGAATGCTCCCCAAATCCCCCTGCTGGAATGATGAGGGAATCTGGCATCCTTAGGGAGAGTAACAGGGGTCTGTTATAGTTGGCTAAAAAAGACCATACAAGCCAACATTATCCTAAGCAGATTTACACCCTTCTAAGTCTGTTGAGTCAATGGGTTTAGAAGGATGTACCATGTAACTCTGCTTAGTCAGTTAACTGCTTGCCAGTGAACTTCATGTATGAGTGGAATTTGAGCTCAGGTCTTTTTGTATTCATCCAATATGCTACTCACTATACCACACTTGCTTGTTTGTTCATTGTTCTAGAGAAATCTAGAGAAACGTGCTGTGCCCTAATATGTGAAGTAATCCTTTCTGGGGGTTTATATATTCCTGATGCTGTGCTGTGATTGGCTGCTGAATTTGTCAAGATCTAATTTTTGGTGGCAGAGAATTTGCTGGATTTTGGCTGGCATCTTGAGTGCTCCATTGATTCTAATAACAGAGGAGTTTTTTTAAAAAAAATACATAATTTGCTTTGCTGTCGTTATATTAGGCTGTCATATTGACACAGGAACGATCCAACAGCATATAGGAGCAAAGACTGGAATTGAGGCCAGAGCAATGGATGTATCAGAGGAGGGGCAGAGCAGTCAGCCTCTGTCTCCCATTGTTCTGCCAGCCATTTCCCTTCTCTGAGATGCCCACTGCTCTGCCCTGAACTCCATCCCTTTCCCCGTTTGGTGCTGGTGTTGCCCTCCAGCCATCAGATCAATATTCTGTCAGCTCAGCAAAATCACTGTGGTGGTGTAATTGCACTATGACAGCAATCCTGACCAAGTCTACTTAGACATAAATCCCATTTTAGTCAATGGATCTTACTCTGAGGAAAGTGTTCTTAGCATTGCAGCCTGTAACCTTCAAAAATAGGACTGCTCTCATAGTCATCAACCACGAGATCCAAATGACCAGGAAACTAACAGGAAATCATCTATTTAGTCATTTTGTTGCTGTCCTCATATTGAAAAATTATTTCTTTTTGAAACTATGCTTACATCTCATATTTCTTTTGGAAAGCTCAGAGTAGCTTATATGGAATGTTTCCAGGCACCGATCAGGCTGAAAGCCATTTATTTTCTGTTGCTTCTAGGATGGGACATTAGGGGCTGGAGAATGCCATGTAATATTGCTACTTTTGAAAATCAGAGCAGACCAGAGTAGCAGAAAGCAGGATACTTTATATTTTACAAACAACAAATAGCTATTAAACATTCTTTTTATGCTGCATGGGGGCGGGAAGTCCAGAGGTTGATATCATGTTGAAACTGCACTGGATAGCTTGCTTGCAGATTAGTTTGTAGAGAATGCTTCTGGAAAGCATTCTGCCCCCCGCAAAAAACAAAAGCAAAAACAAAAACCTAGTAGTGTGTATTCAGATGTCACATTTAACCACAGTTAATTTAAACCCCTGTGTACTGAACCAGAGATAGTCAAAAGTGTCCACCAAGAAATCCTGGTTTGTCCAGTGCTAGTGACAGCCAGCAGCAGACAAACCAGGCTGTTGCCATTCTGCAGCTGTGATCCTTTGCCTAGGAAGCAATACTACACCTGACTCTTGTATTCAGATTTAGAAATTAACCAGAGAGGCTGCAAACCGGAATGCCACCCTGGTTTAAGAGTCTTGGTTTGGGGTCTTCCGACCAATCAAACTTAGTGGAGTAGCTAGCATGTGGAAATCAAATCAAACCACAGTGATATCTGCTTCCAGACTTAGGCTGCATCCATTCCAGTAAAGGTTGACTGATTGACTGAGGCTGCATTTAGATGACCAGTGCACTCATGTCTGGAATTCTATGTTTTAAAAACAAGAAATAAGAAACATGGTTTCTTAGGTTGCATTTTAATGATCCAGGAAAAAAGCTGACTAATTGTTCTCTTCTAGGAATGAACAAACATGAATGAACCTCCAAACCTCTGTCACGGCTAAAGTGGATTGATACCAATGAGGAAGCCTTCAAAATGCAATTGGTTATAACATCTGAATGAGCTGTCAAACTGAGCTTTGCTTCTTGCTTACAAACCAAAATTCCAGACCGTATTTTAATCCTCGTTTGCAACCAAGAAACAAACTACAGTCTGATATCATGACAAATTATGGTTTGCTACAAATACTAAGGCCGATTTTGCACAAGGAGCTGCGCTGTCGTCACACCTCCCTTTGCCCCGTTTCCATTGGTCAATTTCCCACTCGAAGCCGCACAGCTGCATTTTGACATGCGGCTTCGCCTGATTTTCCCCGCGGTTTCGTGATCCTCAAAAAACAGGATCACGAAACCGTGGGGAAAATCAGGCAAAGCTGCGGGTCAAAATGCAGCCGTGTGCCTTCAAGTGGGAAATTGACCAATGGAAACAGGGCAAAGGGAGGCATGACAGCAGCGCAGCTCCTTGTGCAAAATCGGCCTAAATGCACATGCTACACACATAGGGAGAGGCCTAACTAAATTTTCTTCAGATCAAGTAGAGAGGCATGTTCTGAAGTTCTGTGCTTCCCAGGCATACATGGGATCAATTTGGTTAAGGACTGTGGTGTATGGATGGAAGAAGATTAGGCCTCTCCACCATACCATTTTCCTAACCTGAAATCTTGTTTATCTCATTGGATGCTGCACTTATACTGAGTACCGATGCATTATATTTTCACAGCGAGGCAAATAGCACTTAAGGGCCTGTCAGGTTGGGAAAATCGTGTGCGTGGATTTAATCCCCCTCTGTCAGCACATCACGGCCCAGTACAAAGTATGGGCACACCTGGAAAGTATGATACTTCAAGACATTCCTCTCTTGATTCAGGGACATCTCTGGGGAGATATAACTTGTAGCTAGGTCTTGAGAATTGTTCTTAGTCTCTGAATCTCTTAAAGCAAGCTAAAAAGAGACAGAAGCAAATAATGTTTGATAATAAAATGAGGGAATAAAAAGATATGATAAATATATTAAAGTGGAGTTTAATCATGCTATTGGTGAATATCAATTGCACATAGAACTTGAGTTGTTTCATATTATATAACTGCTATAAAAAGGCAGCATAGACTAACACATGAGTACCATTTTGTTCTGCTAAGAATAAAATACAGAAATGAGGACTACAATGGGAATTAATTGATTAATTTTAAAGTCTAAGCGTGTAAATCCTAACTGGTACAAGTATATTTACACTATCAAAATAAGAAAATAATTTAGAGTGAGCAGTATGGGATAACATCAGAAAGCAGCCAGCACTCATGTTGTGCATACATTACTCAGGGTGTGTTCAGACGGATCTTTTGATCTGCCATAGGAACGACTCCCTTGCGGATCAAAAATGCACGACCAGACAGAAACATCTGTGAAATATTCCGGTCCCATAGGCATCCCGTTCTGCTGCGCCTCCAATCCTGATTTAAAAAGTAGCAGTTTCAATGTAGGGTTTTCGCTTACCCGCGCAACAACTGCAGACTTTCTTCTGTCTGGTCACTCCATTAGCGTGCGATGCTCCCGTCGGCTCGGTCTGACGTCAGACCGAGCCGACGGGGGCGCGATTTTTAAAAAATTGAAACCCCATGTGCGCTTTAACGAGGAAACGCATTCAGCGATAAGCGCTACGAGGAATGTAATATTCATGCTTATTTCTTTTAAGGACAAGATGTTACCGCGATGGGAGATGAAGGGGGGAAGGACTGTTCTAACTTGCAAAATAGTCCCTCCATTGATCATGATGGCAATGGCAAGGGGAGGACCGGGACTTGCTGAAACCTTCCGTGATCGCCTCAGTTCTCCAAGGAGGCGCAGCCTTGCCTATGCGAATGTACAAAACTTTTTTTAAAAAAATCCTCGGTGGATGCCGTGTAGACAAATCACGGTGGGAACAACACGTGGTGAGGCTATTTCATGGGGGGCGTCTGGTCATGCTAGGCTGGATTAAAAAAATCGGGATAAAATTTTAGGAGAGCTCATGGCACGATTGACTGGCCGTCTGAACGCAGCCTCAGACTAAATGCAATTGAAATTAGTGGAGTTTATGTTCATGTAATTGCTGTCAGTCTTGCAAGGGAGATCTGTGAACTGAGAGCTGATATGGTTGCACATCTGGATATGGATATGCACTGTGAACCTCATGTGTTTCCCATTGTACTTGATAAATCCATCTGATGTGGGCATGTGCTTGTATCCCTGTGCAGATCTACTGTTTGTAGGAAACAAGGTGTGACTAGAGTTGGATTGGGAACATTGGCTTGGATTCTTCTGCGTGTATGCCCTGCATGTCTTCTTTTGAGTGCCCTGTTATAGAGGGCATTTTACCTGTGCTAGGTGATTTCTGCTTATGATGTTTATGCATGATCAGAAAGGATCTGCTGCCAGAACAATCTGTTTGAAATGGAGTACTGCCTGTGTATAGGAGGACAGCACTGCACAAGTGGGAGGAGAGTATAGCATCTATGTCCATGAGTTTTACATATAGTTCCATTGCATTTCCTCCAGAATGCATATTTGTAGATATGGGGTACCTGAAATTGGCACTGTGGAACAAGCTAGGTCATTTTATTCAGACATCATGCAAAGCCATGGCTTAATTAAACTAATTCAACTTAGTATGATTGCCTGAATGCAGACCATTCTACTCACTATTGTTAGTGAAGTGCCTATCAAACCAGCATCTGAACAGTGATTAGAAATTGGTTTATTAATCACAGTCTTAACTATGCTTTTGTGTGGCTATGAATGCAGACTTCCTGGCTTACTCCCAGCTTGCTCCCTGGCACCCCCGCCCCCAACCTGGATAGAATGATCACCTGTAAGCTGTATTCTGGTTTCACAAATCATCCACAATTAAAATAAACCCAGTTTTCTTGTTATGTCTGAACCAAACCATGGAGTTGTGTGTCTAACAACATTGTAATAATTTAATCTTTCAAAAAGCAAGCATATAGTATGGTTTGTATCTAGGGCTGTCAGTTCTGGGTTTGGAAGTTCCTGGAGATTTGGGGGTGGAGCCAGAGAGGGCAGGGCTTGGGAGGGACCTCAACAGGGTATAATATCATAGAATCCACCAAAATAGCCATTTTCTCCAAGGGAACTAACCTCTGTTGTTTGGAGATAAATTGCAATTCCAGGGGCTCTCCAGGTGCCACCTGGAGATTGGCAACCCTGCTTGGACCCTATACCTTGTCTCTGCTTTTGTTTTTTCTTTATCTGCTGCAGTGGCAGTCATTCACTGTGGAGTATATTCCTCTCTCAGTAGTCACTTTTTGGCTCCTTGATAGAAATGGTCTTATGTGAATGGAACCCTAGCACCCGAGGAATGTATACTTTGCAGTGCAGGACTGCCTCTGCAATAGGCACAGAGGAGCGCAGGCAGAAGCAGGGTGCAGAGTATGAGCCACTGGCAAAATGTGGCAGTCAAATGATTTCTGGACATTCAATGGGTATTGCTTTAGAATTTTCCGGCTTTCTTTCCTTCATCTTTATCAAAATCATTAATTATCGGCCAAACATGGTAGTCCTTACACTTAAAAAAAAAAATACTGTATTGCTTTGAGCAGAGATCTTTTAAATGTGTGGCTTGAAATGGGAAGATGTAACCTTGTAAAATGTACATGTGTTAATCCATCTGGACAGAATTATTTTCACAAGGCTGTAAAGCTGCTTGTCAGAGGAGCACTTGTATCTTTGTCTGAGTTGTCAGCAAAATGTTTTGCACCAATAGTCAGAGTCTCTACAAACCTGACGTCTAGTCTAGAGGTGGAAAATTAGGCCGTAGCCGATAGACTTTGAGCTATGTCTGCTGGGTTTTGTGCCCCCGCAGTTATGGGGAGGGCTGCAGATAATCAAGGAAAAATATGTTCATAAGAAAGATTTGTAGAAATTGACGATTTCATACCAAGTTTGGGTTTTTGATTCCATCTGCAAAGTCAGTTTGCAAGAATTCTGATCTAAATGTTTGTCCAAGGGAACATAGTTCACTGAACTATGCAGTACTTGTTACTAAAAGAACAAAAAAGGAAATAGGGCAGATACTCCTACCTACTTCCAGAGTGTCCGAAGTACAAGAAAGTCTTGTGTAGATGTATTCTTATGGGTGGTTCATACAAAAGCATGTTGATGAGAGGTCTTATATCCCTGCGCCTGTAACAACCTGTAGTTCCAATAGCCACTACTGACAGACATATTTGGAGAATTCACGTTCCATTACTTGCTTCTCCCCTTGCTGCCATGCCCACTCATCCTTGCAGCAATGTCTTACTTTTAATGCCAGGAAAAACAGCAACAAAGTAATCTCCACACCAGCTGCTTTCATTCCTGTCAGGTAGTGAATGTTCTTATGTGAAACCCAAGTATTTGGTATGAGCCACTTCATCTTGCACTCTCAGCCAGTTCCCTGGTAAAAACAAATAAATCCTGTAAATGGTAATTACTGCCATCACCTCAAACAATTAATACAGTTCTTTCTGCCCTTGAGGTGTTCATGAAGTGTCTCAGTTTTTCTTACATAAACTCCAAAGACATCAGTTTGTTAGTATCTGAGCACAACTGAACATCTGATTACAGGCAGGTGCAGAAGGTTTAAATACAGAGGCAGAATAGTGCAATAAGAAAAAATAGGTTTATTATGAGAACGGAAATTATTTTGGGATCTGGGTAAAAAACAACAACAAGCAGAGCACATCTTAGAACAGTGATTGTGAAATATAAACGGTTCTTCCATGGCTAAAGTTCTCCAGTGAAGAAATTCCAAGACCATTCTGAAACCTAAACCTCTCAAGCAGTAGAGTTCCTTCCTGTAATAGAGAAAACATTTTAATTGTAATTTTAAGAGGAAAGCTTCAGAAAAATTGTCTGGAAGTTTATGCTAGAAGAATATTATTGTAATGGATAATGAAGGCTAACATACAAGGTTAGTCTGTCATTATGCACAAAATTGACTGGAGCAATACAGCCCTTGCCTGTAGCTAGGAGGAAGAAGAGCAGAGTGATTAACTTCTTGAAAGACAAATTGTAAAGGAAATTTATAGGATTTTCAAGGTGATTCAGTGGGTTAGCTACTTTAGAAAGTCATAATGTGGCATACCTGGTATAATTTAAGGATTCCTATCCCATTCCCTGCTCATGCTTGCACATCAATTCCCTTGTACTTCATACTACACTTTTGATGTTCTTAGGTTTTTTTTCTCCTGCAGCAACCTATTTCTATGTCTGCTTTGACAATAATTCTACCACTCATTGCTCTGGTGAAAATGGCTGCTTAATAGATTCTTAAGCAACAATAAATGGCTCATATTTTGAGATGTATGCAAAAATAAAGATGGAATGTCTATTTTGAACTCTAAAACAACTTGACATAGACACATGTGCTGAGTCTTGTCATCAAAACGGATATGCATATTTGGTTCTGAAATGACACTCGTTAATCCAAAGGTACTGGGGAAATTCCTAATGAAATGACACTCATTAATCCAAAGGTACTGGGGAAATTCCTAAAAACATCTCTTCAGAGCTCATGGAGGACGTCACCCAGAATTGACATTATCATGTCTCCAATGTCGGGGGTGGGGGGTTACACTGTAGTTTTTGGGCAAAACTCTATGGTTTGTAGCTGACTTTATCACAGATTTTATCACAGAATTTTGCTCAAAAACTAGAGCATTGCCATGTGATGTCAGCAATGTGATGATGTCACTTCCAGGTGACATCATCATGTCACCTTTTGGGCCAGTTGAGGGTGGGGAAGTGGCGGGAGTCTGACAACCCTACATGCTTCGAAGAAACACTGCCTTTGATCCCATGGGAAGTTTATTGCAGGGAGACCAGTGCTATGTAGAACAATTTAAAATGGATTCTGTATGGTGGCCATGTAGTGGTACCCATCTTTTGGACCAATTCAGACTTACTAGAAGCAGCTTGTCTGTGGCCACTGTGCATGCAGCTTGGGAAGCAACTATGCCTCATGCAAGGGAACTATGGCTTAGTAGAAGAACATATGCTTTGCATCCAGGTCTCATATTCTATTCTCAGTATTCCCAGCTAAAGCTCTATAATGTAACAGATGCTGGAAAGAGCTTTCTTTGTCTAAGACCCTGGAAAGCAAACTATAGTGAGTTAGATGGCCTGTCTCCACCTATACTGGCTTCATACGTTCAGCTCCCACACCATCCCACTGTATATGAATTGGCTTAAGTTAGCCTGTGATAAACATGTCTCTTGGCCACAATCTGTACCTTTTACTAGTTCTCCATGTTAATTATTTCCAGGCTTTCATGACTCTTCTGTAGATACATAAATGATATTGTTGTATGAAATAAAAGAATCAGATTTTGACATGATTTATCGCCACTCTTTCCAAGAAACTTATGGAGCAGAAGGAACTATTCTGTATTATGATGGAAAGGGAGACATATTGTTTAAACTGTTGACAGAAGCAGGTTGTGTTCCCATTTGTACCAGAGACATCATAATACATCACTGTCATATTATTTCTTAAGTACTATGAAATCACTGAGATAGTTTTATAACTGCTTAGTGCATTGTAATATGAGAGTGTATGTGAACACAGGGAGTTTACGTTATTGGATGATGATACAGCTTCTGGGTGTAAATGCAGGAATTATGGTTTGGCTTATGGAAAAACAGAAATCATTTTTTAAAACAAAAATTAAACAATTAAAAGGCCATAGAATGAGATGGTGCTTACTGCATCAGTTATGATAAGTTAGCAGTACTTTTAGTTTTAATCAGAGCAACTGGATATTGGAAAAGAACTTAGTCAGAAGTCTTGGAAATTTTCTTTTTGGTAGGGGCTTGTCATTCTGCATTCAGAAGTGGGGTTAGCTCATGCCAAATTTTGTGTTTGCTCTGAAGAAATTTAGTCTTCCTTTCTTGGCCAGATCTTCTGGTTTTATCAGTTTATTTTAAGTATATACACTATTTTGTGCAATACTTTTCTGTAGTTTTACATCAGTTCTGTTAGACATCTACAGAATTACTTGGTTGTTGTGCCAGAGGGGAACTGAGCCTGAGATACAGAAGCCTGACATTGTGAAAGACAGGCAATGAACGACCAAGCATTAGTCTTCATGATCAAAACTAAAATATTCAGGTATTGGATCTTTTCCAAACTGGCACTGTGCAACTGGAATGAAAGTTTGGGGGCATGGAAGATCTGTTGTGTTGCATTGAGAATTGAACTAGATGGCCAGCAGGATACAGCCTAAAGTCCTTGTGAATTGCTTTCATTCTGCAATTTATGGGAAAAGTGTTGTTGGTTTTTTTGTGTGTAGAACAGACAATCAATATTTTTTGTAGTTTGGCCTAAGGAAGAATGGATAGACTGCAAGGTTAAAATTCATTGCAAAGCAATGGAATAGGACTTGTGATCATTTTACACTTTGAGTGGTATAGGCTGCGGTCACAAACACTAAATAATCCACTCTTAATCCACTTTCAATGCACTTTCCAACTGGATTTTGACAGTTCACACAGTAAAAATCCAGTTGGAAAGTGCGCTGAAAGTGGATTGAAAGTGGATTATTTAATGTGTGTGACTGCAGCCATAGTTGCTCTCTCAGTATTGTTCCCATATTGTTTTGATTATGGCTGTGGTCAGATGACAGGCAGTCTGGCCGCACCTCTATTTTATCTGGTGTTATTTGTTTCAGAGAGGTTTGTCCCAATATAACACCCTTAACCCGCCTCACTGCGCACTCACTCTGTGGTTGGCCATTCAGATCATTGCTTTGTGGTAATGATGGAATGGGTGGTCAGGGGGCATCTTTTTTAAAAAAATTGTCTTTCATGAACGTGCAGAAGCATTCATTTGAAGCACAACTCCATTTTGACAGCTCTGCAATCCCTCCACCAAGTACTGTGGCCCCTCTCAGCCTCCTTCACTTTGTCTCTCTTCCTTGAAATGCATGGGGAACATCTTTACATGCAGATTTACATGGGAGTAGCCCATTTGACTTCAGTACATTTACTCTTGTGTCAATCAGGGGATGCACTCAAACAGCTTTACCCAAATTTTTCCAGCTTTACACAAGTCTCCCTGAACTAGGGATGCCAGCCTCCCCAGGCTCCCTGCTGATATGGGAGACTAACTAGGGCCTATTTCCATGGCTTTCCAACCCCAAGAAACAGGAGAGAAGGTTTTTAGGGGGATTTGTCGCTCAAAAACAACTACCTTGGGAACTCCCAATTCTGACAGAATGATTGGGTGCAGAAACACAGAAGCGGTGATTCAAAACCCTGGGGCAAAGATTCACTTATGCACACTGCTAACTGAATAGAAAAACTGGCACACAGATGGAAGAGTGCAATCTGAATTCCTAAATGGCTTGATTTCACAAGAGAGAGTTCAGACATTGGGAAATTCGCAGTGAGACCAGCTCAATCCATAAAGATTGGACTTTCTCCAGTGTCAGGAAAGTTGGGGGTGAGAACGGGGCACCGACAGCTGGGGAACAGGATATAGATGTCACTGTCTGAATGAGCATTTTAAATCCAGAAGGGAGAAGCAACAACATTGGATCAACAGCTTTTTTGATCAAAGCCTATGTGTAAAACTGTATTCATGACAGCCATCTAAGTTGGCTAGTGTCATGGCCATGGGTTGGATTCCCAAAGTACCAGTTTAAGGGATTTATTAGTGCAGATATTTCCTGCCATTCTGCAGCAAATGTTGAAACTGCTGAAAATGTGATGCTGGAGATCCATATGAGCAGAGGCTACTGAGGAGGTGAAGATGGATGAAATCAGTGGCATCTTGCTGTTGAGACAAAAGTTCTCTAATCAAGGGAAGCATTACTGTTGGGAGAGGAGGATGGGAACAATTTATCCTGGTTCCCCGTCCTCACTGCAGTCCCCAAGACTACTTCCAAATAGGTCCTGGGATCTCCAATATCAGCTTTTTTGTAGCTTCTCAGAATATTACTGGGGGAAGGAGGAAAGTTGGAAAGATTTGCTTTGATGAGTGTGCATACTCTCATGCTTCATTGGATCCAATCTCAGGGGGGGAGCCATTTTACACATTGTTGGAGTAAGGGACTCTGACCATCATGACACTGGGGTAATGTGAAAATTAAGCCTTTGTTGCAACTAATGTGTGGTTTAGCTAGATTTTGAGGGTGATTTCAGATATTACGAAGGTAAAGATATTTAAATAAGAAAGTAGCTCATATTCTATATGTATCTACAGGCTTTGCAACTTTCCTGTGAAACATCCTTTCAGAAATTACTCACCAGCACCACTAGTTAAATATGGAAGTGATGGTTGCAGGGGTTCAATAGCACTTGTATGTATATCATTCAAAGCTGATGTAAAGGTTATTTTTATATGTGATGTTGACATTGTCTGTTAGCCTCTTTTGCACTGATTATTGAAATATTTTTATTAATGCATCATGGAAGGCAGAAGGGAGAAGAACAAAACAGAATGTGCATGAATATTCTGACAAAATGGGTGATAACATTCTGATTACAAACCTATGGAATCAAAAACTAATTTAAGCCTCATTCATGAAAATGACATTAACCGTAATTCAGCAATGCTAGATGAGGCCCACAAATGGCACAGGTGTTTCCCACTGGCAGGTATAGAACAGGAGAAAATGTGTGCTGTGCCCCCTCCCGTGTCTCATCAGTGTGGAGTCGTAGTGTTCACTTCCGTGTAAACAACTAGAAGCCGAAACTTGCAGTTCTCCAAGACTGTAGCTGTGGAAACATATAGGGATGTCAGGACGGATGTGAACTGAACAAAAGGGGATGAGGAAAACACTATGTAGCATATATATTTTTGCATATATTTGTCCTCACAAAACCATAGTTTTTAATGTAAATCAGGATGCAAAGGAAAGTTATGCTTTCAGACAGTGAGTTAAGGCTGGTTTGGAGATTTGGCTCTATCAGTTAACATTCCAACATGTTTTTCAAATCATGGAATCTTTTTTAGCTATACAGCTTTGAATTCCCCAAATCTCAGCAGCTTCTTTGTGGTTTCTGATTGCAAGCGTCACAGAAAATTAGAGGCTTTATCACAAAGGCAAAAAAAAAAATGAAACAATTTTTTGAGAAGTGTCAAACCAAACTTCAGAAAAGTCATGAATGAGATCCCCTGTGCACATTTTGGGTGACAGCATCAACATTGCTGAGCATCTGTCAGTCTGAAAAATGACAGCAAAGACAACTTTTTTTAAAAAAAGAAAAATGAATTCTTCCTTTATATTATTGAGATTGCTATCCTGGGATATTTCCTTGACATTTGGTTAATAAAAAGTAAAGCAGCATTTGGAACTAATTTTGCAGAATAGTGAGGCGAGGCAAAACAGTACAATGTGGAGAACTCAATAACATGAGACAGTGTATTAAGAAACAGGGAGAAACACAAGGAGCTGAGATAAGTTGAATCTGACAACAAACTCCATGTGGTCCCAGCTGCTTCTAGGAATTTGCACGGATTTTTACATTTATTGCTCATATTGCAGTGTGGTACTGTCTGTAGCTTCAGAAATAGCTGCCAAATGTTGCTTCTCAGAAAGAATGGCCATATGTTATGAGATCAGAGAAAGCTACATCACTGGTAGCAATGTACATTGGGATACCATGTACATTGGGATAAAGTTAACAGGTGCACTAGTCTTTCAACCTTTTCAGACAAGACCTGCACACCACTTTAATTTTTTACCGTGTATCTCTCTATAGTATCTTTTCCCTTTTTGTCCTGTTTGGTTTTTTTTAAAAAAAGATCCTAACAAAAGTAACAATTGTGGTGATTTCATCCATCATAGACCAGGGAATAACTCAATTGTAGGTCATGACCCACCAGTTGAAAACAACGGTCTGCTATAATTGCTTTACATATTCTAGACCTGCGCACCAAATATGTTTACACTTCACTGAAAATACTTGCTTGTGTGACACAGAACAACATTTGGGCTGAATAAAAGATGTGTGCTATGTCTTAATTCTGATGGCTTTACTTTGTGAATGAATATGTTTTTGAATTCTTTGAAAATGAAACAGGAAACGAATAATTTCAGAGTATATTGGGGGCAGTTCTCTAGTCTTTTTATTTGTAATAACCTTATAACTGTAGTTACTATTTTTGGAAATTTTCACCAGGCTCTCTACTAGCTATAAAACCCAGCCCCTCCTCTGTCTGTTCTCCCACAGCCTTTGGGGCAGCAATGAGCTTCTATCTCCTTTTTCTGTGCTCCAATGCCAGAATCACAGGTGATACTGTTACAACCAATTTATCAGGGATCAAGTAACATACAGAATCAGAACGATTGTAACAATATTGGCCTGGTTGTATAGTCTGAGCAGTTCATTGCTTAAACAAACTCTTGAACAGTCCAGCCCCTTTTGACCATCTGCCTTCTCCATTGCTGACAATGTTTGTTTTATGCATGGTTTTAACTTTTTTTTTGGTTCCTGCTTCCCTTTGTTGAAGCATACCTCTAGCTGGATATTTTTTTTTTGTAAAAGAAGGTGAACAGCAGGATGGGTGGCAGCTAGATTCCAGCCCAGTAGCACCTTTGAGACCAACAAGATTATTTCAGTTATAAGCATTCAAGAGTCAAAGCTCTCTTTGTCAGACACAAGTAGAAATGGAGATCCGTAAGTCTTTGTATCCCACTCTGAAGGTGGGAGTGGTGTTGCAAAGAAAGGAGTCAGGATGTGAAAGCGCAATGAGAAATGTAATTAGCTTGGTTAAAGCAAGGGAGAGATATTTAGGGGCAGAAAATCGGCATCTGTAGTGAGATAAGAATTTATGTTGATTTATATCATTATGTGTGGTGGTGATATTTGTTGTTGTCTGTTACTCTAGGGCAATGGTAAAGTCAAACCCCGTGATTTCGGTTATTTGTTGCTGTATTCATTATAACTATAAGAGGGCTCTTCCGCATTCTTATTTTCGTGGCTTGTGTGTTCCTATTGCTTTGGTTGGTTTTTTAATTTTCTGCACTTCTTTCACTCCCTCTAGTAGTTGAAGTGATATTACATCACTGTATGTCTGTCATAAAAACCTGCAGTTTAAATCTGCAGGGAGATATGCTAGACATACAGCGATGGAATATCGAATTGACCTCTAAGGGTAGCAAAACACTTGTGGAAAAAATGAAGCAATAGGGACACACAAGTGAGGAAAATAAGAATGCAGAAGAGCCCAGAGCAGAGGGAGGCATCTGACACAAGATGTAGTAGCTGAGCCTCTGCTCTGCCCCTTTCTTTCCAGGTTAATTTTTCAAGCCTGAGTGGCCCAGAGATGTGAGCCTATGGTGCCAGGTGAGGACAAGAGTCAAAGGGCTCTCGGCATGAGGGTCGTGAAAATTGAGTTCCTGCAGATTTGGGGCCTTCTTTCTTACCTGTTTATGTAGCTACCCAGTACGTGCTTCTGATGTAAGCTCAGTGGAAACATTCCCAAGTGTGTAAAGTCCTCCTCCTTTAAAATTTGTACTGTAATTATGACGAGAGAGGAGGTCCTACTACTGATAGACAACTTAAAAACTGATAAATCACCAGGCCCGGATGGCATACATCTGAGAGTTCTGAAGGAACTCAAATGTGAACTTTTGGATCTCCTGACAAAAATATGTAATCTTTCATTAAAATCTGCCTCCATTCCTAAGGACTGGAAGGTAGCTAATGTCACTTTCATCTTTAAAAAGGGTTCCAGAGGAGATCCGGGAAATTACAGGCCAGTCAGTCTGACATCGATACCAGGTAAATTGGTGGTAACTGTTATTAAGGAAAGAATTAGTAAGCACATTGATGAACAAAAACTATTGAGGCTGACTCAGCATGGGTTCTGTAAGGGAAGATCTTGTCTCACTTACCTGTTAGTGTTCTTTGAGGGGGTGAACAAACATGTGAACAAGGGGGACCTAATGGATATTGTTTACCTTGACTTCCAGAAAGCTTTTCATAAAGTCTTTTGATCAAAGGCTCCTAAGTAAGTTCAAAAACTACGGGATAAAAGGATAAGTCCTTTTGTGGATCAAAAACTGGCTAATTAATAGGAAACAGAGAGTCAGTATAAATGGGCAATTTTCTCAGTGGAGGGTGGTAAGCAGTGGGGTACCGTAGGGATCAGTACTCGGTCTGATGCTTTTTAACTTGTTCATTAATGATTTGGAGTTGGGAGTAAGCAGTGAAGGGGCTAAATTTGCAGATGACACAAAGTTGTTCAGGAAGGTGAAAACCAGGGAGGATTGTGAGGCACTCCAAAGGGATCTGTTGAGGATGGGCGAGTGGGTGTCAATGTGGCAAATGAGGTTCAGTGTGGCCAAGTGCAAGGTGATGCACATTGGAGCCAAAAATCTCACAATACAAGAACTCGTGGGTGCTCAATGAAGTTGCTGAGCGGTCTGGTTAGAATGGATAAAAGGAAGTACTTCTTCACCCAAAGAGTGATTAACACATGGAATTCACTGCCACAGGAGGTGGTGGCAGCTACAAGCATGGACAGCTTCAAGGGGAATTAGATAAGCATATGGAACAGAGATCCATCGGTGGTTATGAGCCACAAAGGACTCTGGGGCAAGTGATGCTCTGTATTCTTGGTGCTTGGGGGGGTCAACAGTGGGAGGGTTTCTAGTGTCCTGGCCCCACTGGTGGACCTCCTGATGGCATCTGGTATTTTTGGCCACTGTGTGACACAGAGTGTTGGCCTGATCCAGCACTGGCTTCTCTTATGTTCTTAAATACTATCATTAACTTACCCTCGGGTTTATTTATATATTAGATTTATAGCCCTCCCTCTCCTGTACAACAGAGCTCAGAGCAGGTGACAACCATATTAATATAAACAATATTCATAATTGTAAAATTATTAAAACAACTCTTGCAATACAACGACATAGTGCCACTTATCCAGGGGAAAATAGACATCATACAGAATGGTAAATAGAGAATAACCAACAGGGGAAGGGAAAAGGGATAGGGAGAAAAGGAAATGAGGGAGGCCAGCCCAGATGGAAACTGCCGCTATCCTCTTCAGCCATAGGCCTGGGGAACATTTTTGTTTCACAGGCCCTGCAGAACTGCATCAGATCCTACAGGGGCTGGATCTCACTTGGCTGAGAGTTCCACCAGGCTGGGGCCAGGGCTGAAAAAGTCCTGGCTCTGGTCAAGGACAGCTGGATAGTTTTCAGGCCAGGAAACACCAGAAAGTTGTTATCCATTGACAGCTGGTGGAACGCCAGTTGCATATAGGCTCTAAATGGGGTTCCAGTAAGAACACGTGCTGCTGCATTCTGGACCAGTTGGAGTTTCTGGGTCTGCCTCAAGGGTAGCCCTGCATAGAGTGAGTTACAGTAGTCTAGTTTGGTGGTGACCATTGCATGGATCACTGTGGCTAGGTTGGGGCGAGATAGGATAGGAACCTGGAAGAGATAGAGAAATACCAGTCTAGCTTATTTGTGATATGGGTCTCCATTGAAAGGATGGCATCGAAGATCACACCCAGACTCTTGACAGTCGGCACTGATGTTAAAGGCACTGTCAAGTGCCAGGAGTTGACATCCTAGCCCTGCATCCCCCTGGCCGAGCCGCAACACCCACAACTTAGATGGATTTAATTTCAGCTGGCTCTGCTTTAACCAACCAACCACAGCATCCAAGCCCTCAGCCAAACTGTCTGGGGTGGTATCCAGTTGGCCGCCTATCAACAGATACAGCGAGTATCATCTGCATATTGATAGCAACCCAGCCCTAAACTCCATATCAGTTGAGCAAGGGGGCACATATAGATGTAAAATAAAATTGAAGAGAGGATTGCCCCTTGAGGGACACCACAACCAAAGGATATCATAGTGAAACCCTCTCCTCAGGTATCACCCTCTGTTCCCAACCGTGGAGAAACAAGACAAGCCATTTCAAGGTTGTCCCACAGATCCCCACATTGGCAAGGTGGTGGGTCAACAGATCATAATTGACTGTGTCAGACTGGCTGGTTTGGCTGGCAAATGGTGGGAGTCTGGGGTATGTGGGTAGAGAAATGGTGGAGGCACCTTTGGCATGATGGCATTGCATTGCTTCTGTGGGAAACCATAGAGTTTCTGGCAAGTACTAGAATGGACAGAGATTACTTCTTGATTTTCCCAGAAGTGATGTCATGCCATCATACCAACAGTGGCTGCTTTGGAAGGTGGACTCTATAACATTATACCCTGCTGAAGTCCCTTCCCAAATCCCCCTCTCCTCAGGCTACACCCCCCAGGTCTCCAGGAATTTCCCAGCCCAGAGTTGGTAACCCTAAGATGGAAGCAGGAGATTTCCCGACCCCCACTGGGAACCTGGCATTCCTAATTTAACCCCATTTATTCTATATGACTTCTTCAGAGACTTACACTTTCCTTCTGGTGTTAACTGCAGCACGTGCAAATTGAATATGGGACAATAATCTTACTTCATTGATCCCAATGGTATATTTATCTTTTAGCCTGGTAAATATCCCATCTCTTTCAAGCTATGTGATTGTGACGGTGTAAAGATACTACATGGTACGTACCTAGAGATAAGCGGAAGAACTACTATTAGTACAATTATTCAATGTGATATCACCTGCCCTGTTTGTCTTGAGACCTGGGATGATAGGAACCCAGAGACCCTAATCCCCCTTCCACATACTCATATCTCCTTATCATAACATTTCTGGCCACAGACCTGAACCTCTCGGTAGAGGCTCTCTGGGTTAGTCGAAAGGCAGATCAGGTCATTCCTGTCTTGGATGGGCTAGGTTCTGCAGCCACCTTAGAAAACCAAGTGGCTGAGGTGGCTCTAAGTGGTTTTACCAGCTTTGGCTGGCACATCAGCTATGCCCATTTCTGATTCAGTTTAATCTAGCCACAGTGATCCATGCCTTAGTTACATCTAGACTGGACTACTGGAATGTGCTTTACTTGGGGC
The DNA here is from genome assembly GCA_029375565.1 of Gekko gecko. NCBI lineage: Eukaryota > Metazoa > Chordata > Lepidosauria > Squamata > Gekkonidae > Gekko > Gekko gecko. Next base: position 135,687,216 of record JAPDNY010000003.1, on the reverse strand, counting down.
TACTATTGAAGAGTGTTCAGAAGCAATTATACTGGCTACCAATCTGTTCCTGAGCCAAATTCAAGGTATTGCTTTGTCCTTTAAATCCATAAAAACTTGGGACTGAGGTTTCTGAAGGATTGTCTTCTCCTATGTGTTCCTGCCCAAGAATTAAGACTGCAGGGATAAGTCCTCCTGACTGTCTCCCCAATCAAAGAAGCTCACTGTGAGAGAAGGGTCTTTCAGTGGGTGCCCCACATTTATGGAACAAACTCCCCAGGGAGGTGCATCTGGTCCCCTCACTTTCAACCTTCAGGTGGCAGTTGAAGACACTTTTATTTATGACTGCATTTGACTAATTTAGTTTTTATTTATTGGTAGTTCTAATTTAGGGGCTGTAGTGGCTCCGTAGCAGTTTGAAAGCAAGAAATTGTGAGTAGTTAAATAGGTACTGCTTCAGTGGGAAGGTAACCATGTTCTGTGTACCTTGGCATTTAGTCATGCTGGCCACATGACCACGGAGAAGTCTTTGGACAGTGCTAGCTCTTCAGCTTGGAAACAGATATGAGCACCGCCCCCTAGAGTCGGATTCAACTGGCTTTCAAGCAAGGGAAACCTTTAGTCCTAATTTAGATCCCCTCACTTTCAGTGTTCAGGAGGCAGCTGAAGACAGTTTTATTTAGGACTGCATTTGACTAATTTAGTTTTATTTATTGGTAGTCCTAACTAAGGTTTTAAATTGTGTCGCTTTTGGTGTTTTTTATTTTTATGATTTTATTCACATTTGTAAGCTGCCTTGAGTTCTGCAAGGTAGAAAGGCTGCTAACAAATGTTGTAAATAAATAATGTAGGTGGGTAAGTAAGTAGGTAGAAAAGCCAAGTTCACGGTGTCCATTTGAATCATGGAGCAGAGCTGCCTTGTTTAAAAATGGATGAATGACTACTGTATAAGCAGGAGAATCATTAATTTTGCTTGGAGCATATATGGCTCGCAGCAGTCGGATCCACTGAATTTAGACAACTGTGTATATGACAGATGCTGTGGGAAATGGCATTGCTTTCCATAGTAAACACATGCTAAAGTGTGGCTGTTTTGTGCACATATATGTGCATCTTTCAACACACCTGAATATATGTCTGGAAGTCTGGCATCAACAAAATGAAAGATGAAAATACTGGCTTTTTGTCACATTCATAATCAATAAGACAAGTAATGTACAACAGCTGAAGTAATTTTTTTCTACTGTCTTTTGGAATAGGTAAGACATTCTTGTGGTTTCTAGACAAGCAGTTGGAAAGGTTGCTTAGGAATATTTTTTAGTGAATCCATAAACTAAGCTTGGTTTGCTCTAGCACTGTAGTACTTTGAAAATGTGCCCAACTTGCTTTGGTTGGGGAAAAAACATGTGCACGTGTGCCATAGGCAATGATGGCTGTATTGTGCTGCATTCCATTCACTGAAAACTGTCTTCTGTACACAGGTTAGGGCTTCCAGGTCTGCTGAAATACCTTCCTGGCAACTCTAAACTGCAGCATCTATCTTTAGAAAATCATGTTCTTTCTGACGTAGCAGTGGTAGAAGTTGCAAACAGAGGCCACTCCTCTTCCTCCCCTGCTGCTCGGTTTTGGTCATCACACAGCCTCACCAGGTCTTCCTGCTGCAGCTGAGCAGAAAGGGCGGGAGAGGGGCGGCCTCTGCATGGCCTTGCCAGGTCTTTCTGCTTTCAGCTGTGAAAGCAGGAAGACCTGGTGATACCGCACGGCAACCCTGGCTGAGCAAATGGGTAAGGAGGGGCACGGCCTCCTAAGCTACAGGGGGACTTGAGAGCTGCTGGGTCTGCTGACTGAGTCCATGGGGAGGAGGCATCTTATCCTGGGTGGCTACTTCCTGATGACTGTTTGGTGTGTAGTGTTGACCTGCTCTCTGACATATAAGGTAGCTTGAGGAATACGCTGTACTGAGGAATACTGTAGTGTTAGCCTGATTGCTCTAGATTATTACGAATATTGGGGAATTATGAATTATTATTAACTAGGAATAAGGCCCGTTGTGGAAATAAATACAACAGGCTCTAGAAAGAGTCTCTGGGACAGTGCCCCTGCTTTGGGCACTCAGTGACAATTTGCTGTGGCAATCTCAGCAGGGTATAATGACAGAATCCACCATTTTCTCCAGAGGAACTGATCTTTGCTACCTGAAGAGCAGTAGTAATTTTGAGTGATCTCCAGCCCACCCCCAAGATTGGTAACAGTGGTTACCCAGGAGGGAGTGGCTGGTTTGGAGGGTGGAGTCTATGGCATTGTACCTGTCTGAGGTCCCACCCCTCCTCAACACTCACTCTCTCCAGGTTTGACCCCTCAAATCTCCAGGAATTTCCCAACCTGGAGTTGATAACACTATCTCCCTCCCAGCCAACCATCAACCTACCTTTAGTTTTCCATCTCCTCCCCCCTCCTTCCTAGAGAGCAGTTGTAATTTTGAGTGATCTCCAGCCCCCACCTGGAGATTGGCAACAATGGTTCCCCATCAGGGAATGGCTGGATTGGAAGGTGGAGTCTATGGCATCGTACCTGTCTGAGCTGCCACCCCTCTTCAAACCTCACCCTCTCCAGGCTCCATCCCTCACATCTCCAGGAATTGCCCACCTGGAGTTGGCAACCTGATCAGGACTGGGCCCAATGAGTTTTCTCCCAAAGGCCAACATAGGTGTGGAAAGGGCCTTTTACTGACAGAGGAGAAAGTACAGGTGCCAACTGTGATTAGGGAAATACCTGGAGATTTGGGGGGGTGGATCCTGTGGAGGGCAGCATTTGGGGTGTGTGTGGAAGGACTCAGCAGGGTATAATGCCATAGAGTCTACCCTCCACAACAACCATTTTCTCCCGGGGAACTGATCTCTGTCATCTGGAGGTCAATTGTAACATTGGGAGCTCTCCAGGTCCCACCTGGAGATTGGCAACCCTAGGGGAAAGTCAGACGCACAGCGGGGAGTTGAAGAAAATGGTTTGATGGTCGCTGGCCCACCTCGTTAGCCAGCCAGCCATGCTGAAGCTAAGCAGGAGAAAGAGCCTTTTTCCATTTATTCTGACAGGAAAGTGGCCACTGGGGAGGGGGGTTATGCTGAAAGTCCTTTGTTTTTTTACTCACAGAACCAAGCTTGGCTGCCTACCAACAGCCACCGAGGGGACAGTCCCTCACAGGAGTCAAGACAACTGTCTTCCTCAGGAGAGAGAGCTGGTCTGCCAGCAAATCTGTCTGAAGGGGGAGTGGGTGGGGAAAGGAGCACCTGGCCAATGGCACGCGAGTACTCTTGAGTGGCAGCTGATGGGCCAATGGCTGAGGGAGGGGATTTTACAGCCAATGGGAGCACATGGAATCTTATGAAACCAAAAGATAAGTATTTATAAGGAGGGATATGCAACCAGCTAAGGGACCTTTCACCTGTATATACAGAGGTGCCACTCTTCCAGAAGTACCAGTAATAGACAAGGAGACTGAGTTTTAGTTAAAATAATGTCTTTTACTGTAAATCTTCACACACAAACAATACACAGTCACACACAAAAATATTCAGATTCTAGGAAATAAAGAGAGATCTTAAGCATGTTTGCATTAGCAGGAGATTTGTTGATTGGGATATACTTTATCTGTCTGAAGAGATGAAGCTTGCCAAATGGAAAAATAAGGGAATTCCAGAAAAATGGGGATTATGCTGGGAAAGGGGAGTGTGCAGACTGACCAGCAGAAAGCATAAGGTAGGCCTCAGCTGCAGACTAAGAGCCTGGGGTAGGATGGGTAACAAGGCTGCTACTAGGATAAGAATCAGAGAGTATAGAGGTTGTTGAGGGGGTGTAGAGAGAGAGAGAGAGAGACCATGTGATTGGCTGTCCCCTTTTATGAGGGGGGCTTGGGCCAGGCTAGCCACATGTCCTAGTCACATGTCTCTTGGGGGTGGCTTAAGCTGGCCACATGTCTTGGTCCACCTCCTCTGGGGTGTCACAGGGGGAGGGCTTGCTGGACTCCTCCCTTGACACAGCCCCTCTGTGATCAGTTTATGCAGTGAAGGGGAGGGGCTTAAAGGTGGGGAAATATTGAAATCTAATTAAGCTTGTGGCAGAGACAACTATTAGCATGATGAGTCAGCAGCTAGCATTGATTGCTCCCTTTTGTCTTGAGGCTGCAGGACCGGTTCTCTTCCAGATGGGCAGGCAAGCTAATCCCTTTGTTAAGGAAAAACTGAAGATAATCCTTTTTGTGTTTGATGAGGTTGTGGGGGAGGAATGTGCCAATGTTCTTGAAACATCTTCAGTTTGAACAGCCATAGCAAATGGCTGCTGGTGTGGTACTTTGTGTGTGTACAGGAACATCTCTGGAACAGGGAAACCTCTTGGAAGCCATAAGCACACTATCTGGTGTGAATGTGTTGGTATCTCACTCTGGTCACCATGCATTACAGTCCCTTGGCACACATTATGCACAATTTATAGTTCATAACAGAACAAAAAGCTCCTTGCTGGCTAACAGTGGGATCTGCCTCTTTCCCCCCCGCACAGAAGGTGGTCTGTGAGGCTGCAAGAGAACAGGAGAACACTTGGTTTTCACCCCACTCCCACCAATAGGTCAAATTTCCACCCCCCATTCCTAACTACAGGTCTGGTACTACCAGATTTATGACCACAAGAGGCATATAGGGCAATACCCTCTCAGAAGTATATCATGATCCCTCCTTGAATTCACAGCCTTTTAAAAAAAGTAAATCTCTAGCTGTATTCTTTTTGGAAGCTATAAGGAAAAATGTGCGGATGATTTTTGTTCACATTGCCTGGGAATGACTGGGGAAGGGCAAGCCACAAGATAGCTGAAGCTGAGTCAGCTGACCTTCTACTGATCAAATTCATTCTTGTGTGCTGTATTCCATAGCCTTATGAGTCACTGTTATATCTGGAAAAGTGAATTTCAGAAAAAGAAATTCCTTTCCCCATAACAATGCTAGCAGGAGATCATTTTTCACCAGATAGTATGACTGTTCATGACTGTTCAGTTTGAGCCTATTCATCAGATTACTTTTCTTAGATTCACACAACACAGGACAGTACAATGCAATGGGCAATATTTCACACATGCACTGGAATCCCTACTTTTCCCTCACCCCAATGGATCTATTGTTGCTTATCATGAAGCAGCCAATGATATAAATACACAGTGAGAAAATTAATCAGTCAACCATTAGCTACAAATAAAAGCTGTATTTTTAAAAAGACTTGCCTTTGGTGTTTATGTATGTGGCATGGGCTGGGGTGCCAGTCAAAGGGAGTCCAGAATAGGCCAAGGTCAGGAGCCAAGAAGAGAGTGCAAAGTCCAAAGCCAAGCTGGGGTCAGGGACCAGAAACACAGAACCAAGTACAAAATCACTAACCAGAAGCATAGTCCAAAGCCTGGGGGTCCAAAGGGCCAGGTACAAGAGCCAAGCTGAAGTGACTGCAAGCAGAACAAAGCTGACTTATTGCTTCCACAAAGAGTACTACTCAGAGTGTGGAGTTAAATGCTGCTACCAATTAGTCAGCTGCACGATCAGCCAGGCTCCTGTTAGAACTCTGGGCTAGCTGAGCGTCTCCCCTGTAGCCTGGCCTCTCTTCACCTGCTTGCTAAGTTTTGCCACAGCTGCTCCCTTAAATGAGTGACATGTGGGGGTGAGTCAGGAGGACTTTCAGCTTGCAGTTCTTCCTTCTTAACTGAGCCAGGTGTGAAGACTGCTGCTGTAGGCACTTGCCAGCTATTCTCCTCTGCTGCTTCAGAGGAGCCAGCTGTGGCTTCTCCAGGCTCTGTCAGCTCATCCTCACCCATGACAGTATGCTTGTGTTATTGAGGGATTTTCTTAAAAAAAAAATAGCATGCAACTTTTCAGCCAGCCTTATGGGAACTGCAGTACCTTCCCAGGTCTTTTAACTGCCTGACCTAACCATCCATGATTCTGTGGCAGAATCAGCTTCACCTCCTGCAGAGATGCAAAGGAAGCTTGCAAGGCACACCAGAAGAACTGTCTAGCTACAAAGCTGTTTAGCACTTGATATGGATGGTGGTGAGATAAAGAAAACTAATACTCAGCTCATGGGTATTTATGGCTTAACCTGCCTGTTGTGGAATTCTCGACATACGTAATGTGAAGGTCATGAAAGAGTTTGGTATGAGGAAGAAATGATAATCTTCTAAGACAAAGAAAGCAAAATTAAAACAAAAACAAACAAGAGATCACTGAAACTGTTTATATCCTAGAACAGCTGAACAATATTTAGATTAAAAAGTTCTTTGAATACTGAGATTAACGATTCTGTTTTGATAACCTGGGTGATTCTGACATATGAGGGTCATTTCCCTTTAAGTTGCTGAGCAGCCACCTCCCCACCCCCAACTGTTTTAGGCCTTACCAGGAATTTGTAGAGAAATAAAGAATAATTCCACATTTCAAGAGATTTTAAAATATGCTTTGAGTCTCCCCAAAGCAAACATTTTAAAACAAAATTATGGAACTTCTTTTGGAAAAATTATATCAATATATTTCTTTTTCCATATGATTTCATAGTACCACAGCCCCTCTTGGGGTGCAGAAGCAAACCTGACCACATTTTTCCAGGCTTACATCATCTGTTTCACTCACACTTTCACATCCTGCATTAAACCTCCTGCATGCACATCAACAAGACAGGACTGTAAAAGGAGTGTAACTGGGGAACTATTTTTTGCGATATTTGATAGGAGCAATTGTGTGCACTGCTGTTTTAGAGTAACTGTGGCTATACTCTACAATGTCAACAAAAGTCACTTTTGCCATATGGAAACTTAATTATGTCAGGAGGATCTGTTCCAAAACACTTTGGAGAAATTCAAGTCATTTAAAGAAATCTGTTTTTAAAAAGCATTTGAGAATCAAACCTTTCTTACATAGCAGTGTTCATATTTCAGAGTTAGAACGTACAGTTAACAGATTTGAGAATAATAAAAAGGAGTTTTTAGTTATTTTTAGGTGGTTGGAAATTTATTAGGTGAGAAGAAAACATAGATATTTCCCTGCAATCCTTCAGTATAAGTTTAATCTTGCTTTTCTTTAAGGTACTGAGTAAAATTCCAGCTCTGCCAAAATTCAAGACAAAACATCCCTTTCTTTCCTTCAGCACACAGAGGCATTGTTGAGGAAATCTATGCTGCATTCAGACATTATAACAAATTCCACTTAAGTAGAGGTCTTTTGGCCTTGGGCATGACCACAGCTTGTTTTCTGTGCTCACATAGGTCGAACCTGCATTTGCATTTTTAGATCAGTTTTGTGCTGCTGTGACGCCATCAAGAATAGAGAAAGAGAGTGTCACAGCAGCACAAAACTGATTTAAAAATGCAAATACAGCACGGAAGTGATTTAAAAATGCAAATGCAGATTCGACCATAGTGTCCTTGCTGCTCCAGTCTTTTCACTCTTATGGGGCTTGATTTAACACTTCCTGGTTTGGTCAAGCTCTCTGCAGACTGGGGTTTAGCCAAACTGAGAAGTTTGCAATCAAGCTCCAGGTGCAAAGAAGAGATGGAGAAGAGTACACAAGCATGACAAAGAAGCTGTGATGGTGCCCAGTAAATCTCAGTTTTGTCACTGTCATAATATCTAAATAGAGCCTGTATCACAACTGTGTCTGGTGATTTAACACATGCTGAGCAACTATGATAGGATGCCCTCTGGTACACGTCCACTGAAGTTAAAAGAAGATGCATAAAGTCTTCTCCCATTGATGTCATTCCTCGGTGAATTATACCTGTTGTGCTAGATCTTATGAATCTTTGCTAAATCAGGGGTCTTGCTACAGTGCTTTCTCCCTTGGATGAAGGCTTCCTTGCTTAGAGGGAAAGAGTTGGAAAATCCACCCATATATGATATTTCTCTGAAGATTAAACTCATTTTAATCTGAAGAAATGCCATGCATAACAAAGGAGAAAGGGATAACAGAGGAAGAAAGGGAACATCTGGACTGTACAAATCTTCCCTCCTAGGGATACTTTTCATGGTATGATTGTAATATGCCATTCAGGGCTCTTTTTGTAGCAGGAACTCCTTTGCATATTAGGCAACACACCCCTAATGTAGCCAATCTTCCAAGAGCTTACAGTAGCCCCTGTAAGAAGAGCTCTGTAAGCTCTTGGAGGATTGGCTACATTAGGGGTGTGTCACCTAAAATGCAGGACTCATTTTCTGCAGGAGTGCACAGGAACGAAGCTCCAGCAGTAAGGAGCCCAGGGGGTGGGCACATGCAGCAAGCCCCGCCCCCTGCTCCCAGCATCTCCCTCACCTTTCCTGGCCTGCTGACCGACCCAGCCTGCCCAGACTCTACCCGTCCTCATGCCAGCCCTGGCGTGGCGCCTCTGCAACATGGGCCCCAGCTACTCCCACGAGGACTGCGAGGAGCTCCGCCCCGGCCTCCTGTGCTTCCTCCTCCACCTCTGCCCTACCACTACCCTGATCCCCTACCTGCTCAAGGCCAGTCACATCCTCCACACCATCCTCCTCAACCCACAAGCAGCCACACACTTTCCTGTGCTTGCCGGCCATTCAAAAGAGTCCAGTGGCACCTTAAAGACCAAGGTTTATTCAGGTACAAGCTTTCCCTCCTCTGTGAGGGCAGATCTGCATGTTCCCCCCTCCATAGCTAGCAATTCAAAAGAGTCCAGAGGAGCTTGAGCAGTGGGTGTTGCCTTCTGATACACTTCCGGTGATGTCGGGGTGTGGCATATGCAAATAAGTTATGCTAATGAGGTCCTGCACCTCTTTTTCTATGAAATGACCCCTGCTAATATGCAAATGAGTCCCTGCTACGAAAAGAGCCCTGATCCATCCTCCTCCCTCATGGAGATATGCCTTTTTCCTTATATCTCCGTGAGGGAAAGAACTAGATGCTTCTTTTTTTGTTAGTGAAAGCAGGGAATTCTTACAGTCTGCTTGAACTATTATTGGAACACTACAGTGTTATACCCTTATTTTAGGTCCATTTTTTAAAAAAAATAAAGAGGTGCTATGATACCACCGATAATGAATGATGATTACAGCATCCTCCCTTGAAAATCTGCATTATTTAAGACACATGCGGAAGAAAATAAACTGGCTTCATCACTGCAAAAGTGCATAGGAGGCAGACATGCAGAAGAGCCCTGCCCAAACTGATTCCAATGCTTGTTGATTCAATCAGGAGCAACTCCAGAGTGTGGAAAAGGTCCTAATGTTGTGTAGTGGTTAGAGTTTCAGACTAAGATCTGGGAGACCCAGGTACCAATCCCCACTCTGCTGTGGAAGCTCACTGAGAATTTATTTATTTATTTGTTACATAAAAAATTTAAAACAGAATAAAATCATACAACCATTCTAAGTGCTGTACATAGATATTGCATGTCAGATGGTGAAACAAACACATTTCCAAATATTAACCATAACAGGTGTCAGTAATAGCAACAGCCAATGGTAGAATTCCAGGGTAAAACTCCGATTTTAAATTAAGATGTTATATGTGACTTCTCACTTGAATGCCTGGTAGAAGAGCTCCATCTTGTAGGCCCTGTGGAATTGTAATAAACTCCACAGGGCCCTGATGATCTCGGTGAGCTCATTCCACCAACATGGAGCTGCCACAGAAAAGGCCCTAGCTCTGGTAATGGCCAGTCTGGCCTCTTTAGGGCCAGAGAGAACCAGGAGGTTTTGTGTCCCTGAACACAGTACTCTCTGGGGAACAAGTGGGTATGCTGGCCCCTGACCATAAAGGGCTTTATAGGTATGCTATAGGCAGCCAGTGCAGTGCTTTCAGTACAGGCTGGATGTGTTCTTGCAGAGGGAGACCCAACAACAGCCTGGCTGCTGTGTTCTGCACCAGCTGCAGCTTCTGAATTTGGGACAAAGTCAGCCCCATGTAGAGAGCATTGCAGTAGTCTAATCTCAAGGTGACCATTGCGTGGATTACCATTGCCAAGTCACTGCGTTCAAGGAAGGCAATCAGCCGCCTAATCGGCCAAAGATGGCAAAAGGCTGACTTGGCAGTGGCTGCTACTTGGGCCTCCATCATTAAGGAGGTATCCAAGAGCGCTCCCAAACTCCTAACCACCAGCAATGGCATCAGTGACACCCCATTGAAGGTAAGGAGTGAGATCCCTAACCCCAGATTGCTGTGATTTAGGCACAGAACCTCCATCTTCGTTGGATTCAGTTTCAGTCAGCTCAGTCTAAGCCATCCAGCCACAGCTTGTAATGCCAGGTCCAGATTTTCTGTCTCAGAGTCAGACCGGCTTGCCCAACAGCAGATACAAATGGGTGTCATCAGCATACTAGTGACAACCCAGTCCATAGCTTTGGGCAATCTGGGCAAGGGGACACATGTAGGTGTTAAATAACATTGGGGATAGAACTGCCCCTTGGGGGACTCTGCAAATCAGTGGATGCCTTTGGGACAGCTCTTCCCCAAGCACTACACTTTGTCCCTGACTCTGGAGGAAGGAGGCAAGCCATTGTAAGGTGGACCCCTGAACTCAAGTGCTGGTGAGGCAGTAGATCAGTAACTGATGGTCGACCATGTCGAATGCAGCCGACAGGTCTAACAGCAACAGTACCGCCATCCTGCCTCGATCTAGATGTCTTTGGATGTCATCCATGAAGACAACCAGTGACATCTCCATGCCATGGCCTGGGCAAAAGCCAGACTGGAAGGGATCTAATGTGGAAGCATCATCCAGAAAACTCTGCAACTGACTTGCCATTGCTCTCAATTATTTTGCCCAAACAGGGCAAATTGGAAACTGGCTGGTAGTTTACCAATTCTGCGGAATTCAAGGATGGTTTCTTTAAGAGAGGTGAATCACTGCTTCCTTAAGGGCCCTTGGGAAAGTCCCTTCAGAGAGGGACTTGTTAACTGTCTCCCACAGGGAACCTCACAACTCATCACGGCTAGCTTTAATTAGCCATGATAGGCACAGGTCAAGGCTGCAGATGGTGGGGTAACCTTGGGCCAGTTACATATTCTCCATCTCACTTACTTCACAGAGTTGTTATAAGGATACAATGGAGGAGAGAAGAAAGCTGCTTTGGATTCCCATTGTGGAGAACGGTGGGGTATAAATGAAGTGAATAATTAATAAATATAGGTGTAGATGGAGGGCAGTTGAAAAGGTAGGCAGATTGGTTGGTGGGTAGGAAGGGAAAGATAAGGATATAGAACTTGCCTGGAGAAGGGAAAGAGGAAATAAAGTGGGGAAGGAGATACAGAAGAAAATGAGGTCGTTCCCACCACAAGTCCTTCCAGGTTCCCCATTGAACTGCTGGGCCTGGCCTGGCAACTGAACTGTGTAACCAGGCCATAGTTTTCCTGTGTAGAGACTGCCAGAGGGAGGGAAGAAGGGAAAGCCAAAGACAGAAGAGGCAGTAAATTTGTGTTGTCTGGTGGATGGGAAGGAGAGAAGGGAGTAAGAAAAGGGGAGAGGCTATGGGGGCTGCCAGGAAATTGAAAGAGCACATAGTGGGTGACGGGGAACAGAGATGCTCCCTGCAACTCCTTGCAGGTTCCCCTGCTCATAATATTATATTAGCTGAGTTGCCAATAGCTGCACCCTGCATAGTCATCAAACTATTGCAGTTGCTTCATATTTTCCACCCCCCAGCTGAAATAGTACATCAGCTGTAATAAGTTTGCCAGTAGACGGGAGTGAGCTTGCTCAATGCCCTGTTGTTTGGGGGGGTTTCTCTCTTCAGTGTGTTGTGATACTTCAAAGAATTATTTGAGGATGTTTCGAGTTGTCCCCCCCTCCCCCCAACAATCTCTGTCTGGACATCATTTGTGTTTTTTCAGTTCTAAGCTTACACAAAATCTTGCATTTAATAACCAGCTCCAGAACAGAAGCAGATACTCCATAAATCACTTTAATAGCCAAGCTGCACATTATAACCATTTATTTTTGGTCAGAGTTGCTCAGGGACAAGAAGACTTTGAATATTTACAGATCACGCCCCCCATCTGTTTATATGGCTCTAGTAGATCTTTCTTCCTCTACCTTCGAAGTTAGTGCCACACAAAAACTGAAGAATTTGGCCACTAATTTAGTTTTCAAGAGTAAAATTACCAGTGCCTTGTAATCTCTAATAACTTTACAAAAGTTTTGAGGACTATGAGGAGTTGTGGTGACAAGATAGCTCATAAAAGACCCAATGCATGAACTGAAGACCTTTGGATCCTAGTCAATCTATTTTAAGATTTAAACTGGGTTTAATTTGCTGCTATAATTTTGAACATGGTGTTACAGCTACAGGCTGTTAACAAATACTTGAATATTGCATCAGTGGGGGTGAATGGAAGGAGATGGTCAGGGCAATTAAAAGTGTGTTGTCAATGTCACCCAAAGCAGGTATGCTGCATGGAGGAGCAAGTTGAACCTCTGCAGTGCTAGGAGCAGCAGAGGGGCTTGGCTCTGATAATGGCTGTAAACTAGGCAACTTACCTCCTCCTGTACTGTTGGCAGCTGTGAGTAAACTGAGCCCCATTGGTGAGCTCCTCCTCATTGTGCTACCAAATCAATTGTGTGAATAGTTTGGGTAGACAGTGAGCCCTGGAGATGGTCAGGTGACAGCTGGAGATATTTCTTGCATATTATTGATGAAGATGACCAGCAGAGAAGGCAACACTTCTAAAGTTCTGTGTATATAATTCGGGAGGGCATTGTTGTATGGATCATAGAACAGGCGAGTTAAACTCATTTGTTATAAGGGTCGGATCTGATATAAGTAGGACTTTGTTGGGCTAGGCCATGTGTGTCATAAAATGTTATAACACTGTTTCATATGAGTTTGTAATGGCTGGTAATAACAGTACTTTCATGTCCAACTAATTAAGCATTTTTCTACAGTATTTATAATGATATGGGTTTATATTTGTCTTATAGATAATGCCGGTGAGGAAAATTCCATGCAAAGCCAATGCACCTTCTGGATCATTTTTTGCACGGGACAACACTGCAAATTTCTTATCCTGGTGCAGAGATGTAGGAGTGGATGATACTTGTCTATTTGAATCTGAAGGTTTAGGTATGTAAACACTTAATCATCCCCATTTTCATTCTCTTATAACGTAATGTAATTTGCATTAGATCAAGTTTCATCTGTTCTTTTAACAATTTTCATGGGAGCAGAATCAAATCTATGATAATAAAAAGTTTCTTTAAAAAAACACAGTTGTATTTGAAGTGGGCATTGGGTGATTTGATTTGCTGAAGACTGCCTCAATTCATAGCTGTGGTTTTTAAAACAATAAGGTGCCAACCTACTCTGAGACTTGGTTCAGACATAATACAAACCATGGTTGATTTTAACTATAGTTGATTTGTGAAATGAGGATTCATGAACGTTCAAATCTTGATTTGCCTCAGCAAATACATACATACACACAAATGGAACCTGGGTCATATCCCAGCATTCAATGTGCCAAGGATGACGTTAAGATAGAAGCCAGAAAATCTACCTTTATATATCATGTGAAACCATTGTTAAGACTGACTGTGGCTGATGAGAGCCATACTATAGGATCCTGGTTTGATGTATCCTTATTACTTGTAACTAGTGGAGTGACTTGCATTTGGACAATCACATTGGCCATAATTATTTTAATTAAACTATTAAACAATGGTTTCATGTAATGCCTGAAGTGAGCTCTTGTTTTGAAGAAAATAAGAATGAAGGACTTATCTGAACAGCCTTCAAGACAAAAAGGCTTGATTTTCCTGTGGCATAATTTTGACTGCTCTCAAGATCAGTCCTACACATATAGAAATTCATAGTTCCTAAGCACAGAATGCAGCTGTCCAACATGAAGATGATGGCTACTACCCTGAGTTGTCTCTGGTTCACAGAGTACATGAAATAATTTCCCAAATGAAAGCCACAGGATCTTTGAATCTTCTAGAGTCTATAGCAGTTACTTCCATAAATCCATCTGGTACTGGTGATTGGTGTAGATGGATTTGCTTGCAAAGAACTTTAAAGAATCTGCTACTTTTTCATATTTACCCACTAAAGGTAAGAAAGAGGGCCACATGTCAACATCTCCAATAAACTAATTTTGGATTGTAATTTAATACAAACGACTGAGAGAACAAATGATTAAGCAGCAGAATGAACATTACTGCAGCTGGTTTGCTGGTTTGGAATATGTGGTAAGAGCTGTTCAACTGAAATAGAGTTGCTATTACAGGCTTAAGAAAATTACTACAAGATATTGTTCCTTTGGATGTCATTCAAGGCTGATTAGCTCTTAAATCATGTAGCTTTACCTTTTTTTTTTTTTAAAGTGGGCTTATTCCAATAGATCTTATTATGTACGGTCCTCTGCAGGGCTGTGCAGTTGTGAAAGTTTTGAAGTCCTGTGCTTAACTGTAACCATCCCCTCTCCTGTAGCTCCTTTTCTATAATGTTGGGGACTGAATGATCAGATGTGTAACTTAGAGAGCTGCCTGATATCAGTTGGGGCCATGGTATGGAAAAAAGGGCATTTAACTCTGCCTTTCCATCATTTCTCCAACTATAATTGGCCACTTTGTATAGCTCTATGTCCTAGGAGGGGGGAAAAGACATTATGAACACCTGCCTTTTTCCCTTTACTGTTGCTTAAAGCAGCCTGGGAGGGAGGCATTTTCATGGCCGAACTAGATGTTACGTCTGACACAAGTTGGGTCCTTCTTCCTCCCAAGCCAAATTGGGCCTTGGAGTTCTTGTGAACGTTCATTGCCTAATAACACCCCTGTCTCTAAAACAAGTCAGGGGTTCCTGACCCAACTTGTAGCAGTTTGGCCCTCAGTTGGGGAAACGGCTCATTGTGCCTTTCTCTCTCTCTCTCTCTTTTTTTTGCAGTGACGCAGTGCCCATCTATGTCGCTTCCCTCCATGACTGGTCCCCCCCCACCCCTTCCTTCCTTTCACAGCTCATTTACACATGTGGGAATGTGAATGTGGTCTGACTCTCCAGTCTCTAGGGAACAGCCCAGTAGTTCTTGTATCTTGGAATTTATACACTCACCGTTCTACGTAGGTTTATAGCAATAGTTCCAAAAAAAGGGAACTATTGCTACAGTGACTCCCCTAACTTCATCTAGCTGATTCTTCCTGAATACCAGGGCAAAGAGTAAAAATGGCAGTATTTTTATCTTGGAACAGCTCTTCATCAAGAAGCAGTGATTTCAGCAGTCACCATCTTGATAATATAATTTCGTTCCCCCCCTTCACACTTCTGTCAGATCTCTTTTGCTACAAAATCTAGGACAACCTTTTGCCTCAAGATTGTATTTCAGCTGAAGATGAAGAGAATCAATTGTTTGCTTTGGATTGGAATTGAGATAAAACTGAAAAAAGCTGTTGTGATAGAAGACAAGTCTGTTTGTGTAGTGCACTAAATGAACCCACTGTACTGTCTCAATCAAGGGGTCTCTGTTTTCAGCTGCTAAAAGGTTTTTTTTGAATCTGTCCAGCTCTTATCTTGGTGGCAATTGATATGTTGGTGTTCAGTTTCGGCATTTTGTTCCTTGCTATCCCTGCTCTGTCCTTTCCTTCAGCTATTTCTCATCATTTAATTATTACGTAATACTAATAATAGTTGATTTGTTTATAATGGCAGACAGCACAGGGAAACATCTCAGTTAAAGTGGATTTTGCTCATGCTGATACACAACTGTTGTTTTGACAATCCTTCTTTCGGATCTTCCAGTGAGGAAGAAGCAAATTATTTTGTGGAAGGGCAGAATGTTGTAAGGTCAAGTACCCCAAATAACATTGAATTCCAGAGTAATCTACATACAGAGGAGGCAGAATAAATGGATGCCTATAACATGTTGATATCAGAATATGTCTTGTTGCATCATATGTGTCTGCTGTGCTGTAGTCTCCTGATTAGTTAAAACAAAAACAAAAACCCTATTCTTCCAGAAGCTATGAACTGTACCATGTATAGAAGCAACAGTTACTAGTTTCCAATAGATTTGCGCTGTAAAAAAATACTAATAGCAGCAGCCCTTTCCTGAGTTTCTGCCTGACCTTCTACAAGACAGATTGCTACAGGTGACATTATGGTAATCTAACTGTAAAAGTAGGGGTAGGCAACAAGAAGGAAGCATTGGGTTGGATCCTATTGGACAGATCTATGAGTGAAGGAGAGGCTCTTTTCACTGAATTGCCACCCTCCTATGGCAGCCCTACAACTCCCCTGTCATGCTGTCTCCTGGGAGTCTTCAGCCCCCAGGAGAAACATTTTGGGACATTTTTGGCTGCAATGGAAGGGAGAGGCTAGAAAGTTGCACTACCACCTGGAGTAAATTTTGATAGGATCGAAGCCAACATGTTGTTCTTCCTACTGTCTGGAGCATGAATTCCCTCCACAGGCTGTAACCGTGGTTAACTTTTATATTGGTAATAGCTAACAAAGGTTCACACTGTTTTCTCCTATGTTTGTGATCAGTTGTTGTGGCAAAAAGGAGGCAGAAGAAGCTAGAAGAGTCCTGACCTACTGGGCAAAAGGCAGCAGCTCCTCTATAACCATGGCTGTGGTGTGGCAAGGCAAGGAAGGGAAGAACAAGGCCCAGAGAAGGGAGGGTGGAGCTGTGCTTAGCCAGTGTGTGTAGAACTCAAGGATAAAAATTGAGATGTGAGGGGATAAGGAGGAGTAAGATAGAGAGGAAGAGAGGGCAAGCTGGCTTGGAGAGGCCAAGAAAGCACAGGCAAGGAAGGAATGGAAACCAAGAGAAGAGCTGTGGCCCTGGCTAGGACAAGGGGACTAGACCTTGTCAGCTCTAGGTGAATCAACCCACACTAGAAGTGCAGCTCAGCCCCCTAAGGTTGAATTCAGGCCAGTGAAGGAAACAAAGCTTGTGTGGAAACCTGTTTGGAAGTGTTTACTGGCAATGAAGCAAAAGTTAACAAGCACTATTGAGTCCTGGTCAGTCTCTGTCCATTATGTCCTACTGCCCCCTAGTGGAGCTATAGTTATGTATTCGTGATAGGTTTAGGAGTGGCAGCAGCTGTGGGATAAATGGTTGTATGCAGCCATCCACTGCAGGGCTGTGATAGAGATTGGGTGCATGCAAAATCATTGATGAGGAATCCCAACAGCACTGTGACTCAAATTACACATGGAGGTGAAAGAATCATTTACTTATTTTAAACATTTATAGGCCTGAATTTTCTTCTCCAAAAATTAGCACCCAAAGTAGGTAACAACTAGGGATGAACTGGCTTTTGGCTGGCTCATGGTTTGTGAACTAAAGAGCCACCATGAACTTCCAGGCAGTTCATGGTGGTTCATGAAGAGCTGAAAGCACGGGGCTTAAATGGTTCTGAGCCATTTAACTCCCATCTTTCTGCTCTTCACAAAAAACAGCTGAGTGGCATGGCACTCTGAGCCATTTAACCCCCTCCTTTCTGCTCCCTGCAAAAAGTGTCAGAGAGTAGAAAGCAGGGGTCACAAACCATTATGAACTGGTTCAGTTTGCGAACCAACCTTCTAGTTCATATCAATTTGTGACTTGGTTTGTGTTTTGGCCATGATTTGTGTTTCGGCCATTTTTGTAGTTTGTGCCCATCCCTAGTAACAACAAAGTTAAAATAAAGAAGCAAGTACAATAGCAAACAAAACACTCAAGACTTCCCAAACTCCCCTTAAATAATGCATGCTTGCCTGAAAGCCAAATTATCTTTTCACTAAGGATTTTAATTAAGGAGTTTTATCTTTTTAGCTATTCTATTGTCTGCTTCTTGCCTGAGACCTCTTAAAGATATCTTTATGTCCCTGACTTGTTTTGAATGGTTTGCTTTGTTTTCTGATTTTACCAGCATGAATCCTACAAGGACTTGTGGAAGGGCACCTCATTTTACTCCCTGTAACCCCCCCCCCTTTCTTCCTGATGGTCCCCATATCCTTTCCCCATTCTGTGCTTCTTTTTTCCTTCCCATCCACCTGTTAACCTACCTTTTACCTACTCTCACAGTTTTCAGCCTTAATTTTTTTTTTTTCATGTATGCCTTACCTTTCTTCCCACTAGGGATACAAATTGGCTTACATCATCTCTTCTCCCTTTTTTATCCTCACAACAACCCTGTGAGACAGACTGCGGATTTGAACCTGAGTGTCCCAGTCTTACTCTGACACTCTATATACCACAGCGGCTTTCCCTCCTTCCCTCCCCTGCCAGGTTCTTCCTAGGAAAATTCTGCCCAAGATGTGAAAGTTATGTGGTAGCAAATCACTCAGGTGAATTGTGAGGTGGTTGTGCAAGTTGTGTGGTGGCAGCCACTCGATCCAAGTGAGTTGAGTAGGATCAAATTGTCCCATAGCCATTGCCAGACCTGGTGTGTCACACAGGTTCAATGACAGGAAGTTGCCCAGGTAAGTAATGTGGTGGCTACTGTCACATAGTAGCAACTTGCCAAGTGGACACTGGTAGTCCTGGGTGAGTTGCATGGTTGCATGCTAGGAAGTTGCCCAGTGGTTGATGTTGGGCCTCACCCCATTAAGTCCTCTCTCTGGGGCTGGGGAGATGAGAATGGGGTGTACTGGGACAACACCAGAAAGGGCTCTGGCCTTTACTGAAAGAAGTCAAGTCTTGAATGCTGGCAATGCTGTTATGGTTGCTTAGCAACCCACAAAATGGCCAATGATATCTCAGAGGGAATTAATTTCTTAAGGCTACAGACATTGTTTCTGTTATTTTGGAAGGAGTTTAATCCCCTCCCAGTTTCCCTCTCTCAGGTTTGTAGAAAGATCTGTCTTTTATCTTCATGGCCCCAATCTATGGATTTAAAGATACATGTATAGGGCCATGTTGAGAATCAGATATAACAAATGTGGACTCGTGAGACTCATGGAGGGGGAATCCTATCTCAAACTCAGTCTCATACTTGGGGGGGGGGGGTTGCAATACTCATCCAGGAGGATTTCTCCTTCAAACCACTACCTGTCCCAAAGATAGCTAGTATTGATTGTGTTGGTCTAGTGTGGGACACTGAGGAGAGGTTGGCTGGTTTTCTGGCATACTGTCCACCTAGTGCACTGGCCTGCTGAGCCCGTTGGATGTGGTAACCATATGAGTCTTGGAGTTCCTGAGGCTATTTGTTTTGGGGGACTTCAGTGTCAAAATTGATGAGGCTGCTACCTCCAGTCAGGCTTCAGACCTGGTTTCTTCTATGGCAGCACTGGGGCTCTCCCAATTTGTATCAGGTCCCACACATCAAGTGGACCACACACTGTATTTGATGTTTGGCATGGGGATGGATATGGATCTGACTGTGAAGGAGGAAGTGCCATGGTCAGAACGCTTGGTTTTGAAGGCCCAGCTCGTTGTTCTGACTCCCCCCTGTCTAGGCGATGAGCTGATTTATGCTCGCCCACAGAGACTAATGGACCTAATTGGGTTCCAGTTTGCTCTGCAGGATCCATTGCCTTCCAGTGACTCATTGGATGAGCTGATAGAAGACTGGAATTCCCATCTTTCTGAAGCCATTGATGTAGTCGCTCCCCAATGTCCTCTCCGTTCTCATCAAAAGTCATCTCCCGGGTATACTATGGACCTTAGGGGGATGAAACAAGAACTCAGGTGACTCAGAGAACTCAGATGACTTGTATAGCATTTGGCGTTGGTGCAGCTCTATAGAACCACACAAAATCATTTTTACTGTCAATATGTTCTCTGAATGGGATGGTCATGCACAGCCTCCAGCTGCTGATTCATAAGAATATAAGAAGAACCCTGCTAGATCAGATTAGTAGTCCATAAAGCCCAGCATCCTGTCTCACACACTGGCCAACCAGTTCCTTGGATAGCCAACAACAGGGCATAGAGGCTGAGGCTTTCTCATGATGTTGCCTCCTGTCTCTGGGATTCAGAGGCTTTGTGCCTCTGAAGGTGGAGGTTCCCTCAGTCACCATGGCTAGTAGCCATTGATAGATATACCCTCCATGAATTTATCTAATCTCTTTTTAAAGCTGTTTATTTCTGTGGCCATCACTACATCCTCTGGCAGTGAATTCCACCTTTTAATCACTCCCTGTGTAAAGTAGTATTTCCTTTTGTCCATCCTGAACTGCCCACCAGCTTCATTGGATTTAGTACCTTGTGCAGAAGTTAATTGCTGCATTTCAGATTTATTTATTTTTTTGCTTTTAAAAACATACAGTAAAGCTCTCTAAGGATTCAGGGTGGTGGCTTTCCTGTTTGTTTTGAGAATGAAAGAAGATTCATGTTGAATAGATGAACCACAAATCAGTTGGTTCTGCCCAGAGGAGTACTGGCTTGCAGATTTAATGAAACACGAACATATAATTTTCAAACAAAATGTGAAAAGCCAAAGAGCTTATCTCATATGGATTACAGAGTATCTTCTTATACTATGGTGCTGCAGCTTTGCTGCTCAGGTCAAGGCTTGTTTGAGCTACCAACTCGTAACCAGCTGTGGGAGCAATACATGAATGGCCTCCAGGAATATGATGGCAGAAGTGCAAAAACAGGAAGCATGAGGGACTGAAATGCCTCTTCCATTACTTTCAGGGCTGTGTGAAAGAGCTCTAAAAGCATTATCTCTGATCTGGTCATAGCAGCAGAATGAGCGGTGACTGAGATGGCAGAATATACTGCAGTTACAAGGTAGTATTTTTGCTGAGAGAAAAAGAACCTTGAAAATGGGCAGTGGAGAGACTAGCACATCAGCCCGTTTTCTGTTTGTGCGGAGTTTTAGAGCAGGTGAGTATTCAAAAATGGCAACTCATTCATAGACCAAATTTTTTTTTTTTTTTTTTTTGTAAAACTCTCTTAAAAAAGAGAGAATTTTATTCTTTTTATAAGAAAAGGGAAGGGTAGACAGATGGAGAAAGAAAGAAAAGGTGGAGTGAAATTTTTTTCTGTTAGTGAGAGTTAGTTTAGGTTAATAACCAATACCAAGATTTGGCATCCATCATGGTTAGAAGATCTTCTTTTTAACTAAAGCAAAGTCCAAAATCACTCTGTTAATGCAGTTAGTAAAGTCCATTGGGGTTAGTAATTAAACAGCTCCTTCCAGATGTAACACGAACAGTCCTCAAAGTATCTTCTTCTTAATTTTCTTCCAGTTATGGATTAAGTCCATTTTAACTTTGAAGTCTTCCGTTCCATCACCTTCCCCTGGGCTGCTGTCATCTGCACTTATCCCAATTTTGAATGCTGCATCCTTCTTCCTGCTGGCGTGTCTCTTCAGGAGTTTCTGTGTTTTGAAGATGAAATCCTTCTTCTTTCTTTTCTTTTTTTTCTTAAACTTCTGGCCTTCAAGCTTCCAGGGCTCCACAAACTCAGCAGATGAAATTAGATCTCCCGTTTGTCGCCTGCTATGCTCGACATCCCCTTCTACTGGCAGAGTATTTTTTCTTTTTATAAAGGCGGAATAGGCTTTGGGAGCCTTATCCACCTCTTCTTTTAACTTTATCGCTTCACTGCCAGTTAGGGGTGTCAAGACATTTGTCAAGGTAAATCCGAGATCTTCTTTCTCCTCTTCTTTAGCGCCCTGGAAACCTGGAATCAAATTCGATTTCTGTTCAATCTCCTTCATCTTTCTAGTTGTTTCCAATATCTGTTTCTGTCGACTGATGAGAACACTTTCCATTTTAAACAAAGTTTGGTTGATCTTCTGCAATTGTTCCAGCAGGGGGCACAGCATCTCCTTTTTCTGTTGATTGACAGCAAGCTCTTGGGGGGGCTATCTGGACCGGAAGTCCCTCCTCTCTTCTCTTCCGGTGTCTGCAGGGCTTTTTCCATTATCGACATTTTGTTTTTTTGTTTACTTTTAAAAAGTTCGTGCCGCATCCCCCAGGAAGCTAAGATGAACACATTCTTCCATGCAACCCCAACGGTACTTTCACCAACACTTTGTTTTCTTTCTGCCCTCTCCCTTCGCGCTCCCTTTGAATAGCTTGCTTCTCGAGGGGGGTGGGGACTCCTCCCTCCTCCCAACGCTTATACGCATGCAGGGGGCTCCAATTTACGCCTCAAAATAGATCTTCAACTCACGATTCGATGCCACTACTTCTTTTTATGTTGAACCATAGCGCTGTTTTCACTCCTGGAATTCGGTGGCGCCGCTAAGTCCCATTACGGGCACGCCGCAGCGGGGCCGATTGGGGCGGGGAGAAAGCCTCAATTTCCCGGCTGTCTGCCGGCAAAGAGGCTACTCCCCAAGCGCCCCCGGTTCGGAGCCTTTACCTAAGGCTCACTAGGGTCTTTCGCATATGCGAAGACCCCCCTAACTGCGCGTGGGCTAACCGCCTCCGGGAGCGTCCCGAGAAGCGGCCGCCATTCGCGACGCCGGAAACCGAAACCATTCATAGACCAAATTGACACTGTCTGTTCCATCATCTCAACCTTCTACCACATTATTTTGCTGCATATGTGGATTGAAGTCTTTAGCAGTAGTAATCTTCTGAGAAGATTCCTGGAGGCCATTCATGTATTGCTTCCCCAGCCAGCCCCAACTTTGGGAGATGCATAATCTATTTCTCCACCTGGAGTTTAAGTATGTTAAAGTCTTCTATCCATTCCCTGGTCCTGCATGAAGCAGCTTTCTTCTTTTCCTTCTTCTCCTCCTCCTTCTTCTTCTTCTCCTCCTCCTCCTCTTTGGGGTTTCTCAGTTGGGAACTAATACAGCAATGACAGCATGATCTGCTATGGAGGATATCAAACACTGTTTTTCATTTGGAATTTTGTAGCAAAAGGTCATCTGGATTGTATTCCAGTAAGGCAATCTGTCTGCAAAATGTAAATGTCAAGATGGGACCTAGAATTAATATCCTCTGCAATGATGTTAGGTCTTTCACACAGCAAAAGTGGAGAAAAGACATTTCAAACTATTACACTGTAAAAAAATATATATATACAACAGGATAGCAAGACAGAGCAAGGGTGGGATGGAAAATTAAGTTTCTGTTTAGAGAGAAAGTTTCAAGAGTTATCAGGTCCCTTTCAACTTCCCACTAAACATTTGTTAGATAACTTGTTCTCTTTTGGATGCTAGTGCAATTTAAATGATAATAAATAACAATTATGATCATTAGAAACTGTTCTATCCACTTTGGCTAGGAGAAAAGATATGTTCTCCACCTACACAGTGGGGAAAAAGCAATTGAAGGACAAAAGTTATGAAAGACTCTGTTCAATAGTACTGTGAAATATGTCGACATACAACATACTTGAAATACTGGTGTCTGCAGTGCTTTATGAAAGACTTCTGTATCTTTGTGACTACACAGTTCTGGTAACCTGGAGGTTGCTAAGGCAACTCAGCTTTTCATGAACAGTAAGACAAACAGGTGTGACAAAATATGTGTAAATTGTCAGGGGCACAGAAAATGTTTGCTTTCTTCCTTTAGATACTGTATTTCCTAATAATATCGGCCCGTCTAATTTTCTGTCTCTGTTTTCCTTATCTTGTCTTGGTTCCTTTGGAAGCAATTGGCTTCTAATGCTTCTTCTCTTTTGCTCTTCCATTTTCTATTTGATCTCCGTATTTCTTTCTATTCAGTTTTTTTTACTTTTCTGAAAGTGATTTTCAGCCTTGTTGTCGGATTGGTACTTGCTGCTCAAACAAACAGAACTGGATTTAGGAGACACACCACTGAAACAGCACCACAGTAGACAGTAGTGTGTCAGCGGTCACTGCAGTAGAAGGTAGTGGCTGAAGTAATTGTTCCTCCCCCGTGTTCATTCTAACACAAATGGAAATATGAGATTTACTGGGCAAAGATGCAAATTTATGATAGCACAAGTCACTAGGTCTACTAGGGTACCCACTGGGACAGGGTACCTCCCACAACCAAAGGGCCCATCCCACTGCTCAACTGGGCAGGGGAAGAAAAATGGGGGTGAAATGCCAGTGCTTCCATAACCTCATCACAAAACACACACACACAGTGTGCCAGGTTCCAGCCCTGTGCTGGCAACCCTAAGTTGTGTCTGGGATCACACTGCTTGATGGTTTTATGAATTATTATTTTTTAAAAAATCACAGTTGAACATCTTTTTATAGCATGTCCAAGAACAAATATCTGTGTTAAGAATAAGAACAAAAATAGTCTACACTTTATTCATGTGAAGAGAAAGTAATAGCTTGGAATGGCTCAAATGTTAAGATACTGAGCTGCAGACCGGAAGGTCTGTAGTTTGGCAGTTTGAGACCCTAGTGCCACGTGATGGAGTGAGCTCCTGTCTCTGGCCTCAGCTTCTGCCAGCCTAGCAGTTTGAAAGCAAGAAATTGCAAGTAGATAAATAGATACCACTTCAGTGGGAAGGTAACAGCATTCCATGCACCTCGACATTTAGTCATACCAGACATGTGACCACGGAAATGTTTTCAGACAGCGCTGGCTCTTCGGTTTGGAAACAGAGATGAGCACCGCCCCCTAGAGTTGGATTTGACTGGCTTTCGAGCAAGGGAAACCTTTACCTTTACCCAGTTGATGTAGATTATCCAAATGAAAGCGAGTGCTGTCATAAAATGCTATCTGCTGTTTAGCAATACATCCCCCAACTGGGTCTATGTATTTCCATATAACTTCTATACCAGAAAGTGCTTCAGTGGAAATTCTAGACTTGCTTCCCTAGTTGTTTCTTTGGAGGTTTATCTTTACTGACAGAAGCTCTTATTGATACACTCCTTTGCTCAGTATACGGGGTTACTGTCAGGTCATTCTAGGAACCTGGTCCAAGTCTGCCTGTTCAGAGATGAATCAGATACGGAGCAGGAGGTCCTTTTTATCCAGGACATTTTCTTAAATTTGACTTGCACCTAAAGTGTATTTAAAAAGTCAAGGTCGAAACAAGTTCAAAAGTTACTTTGGGAATAGTGCTCATATAAAGAAGTTCTGCTAGCCAGCCATTTTTTTTTTTAATGAGTACAATAAATGAATTGCTTCAGGCCTCCATCTTGAAGGGGCCTCACAATACTTGATTCTCATTATGCAGAAAAGACTTAAGTTCCCAGTACTTTTAATCATCATGGCATGCTCAGTGGGACTTCCAACTTTTTTCTTATTTGAACTACACTCAGATATATCACAAAGTCTGAAATTCTTCTCAGTTTTCAAAGAGATCTGTGCACAGTATAGGCAGCTGTTCTTTGAGAAATACAAGCCTATGCTCCCTTCAGCACAGGAAACTAGTTGTGTGATCCTGTGAGGGAAAGATAAGTGACAGTTGTTGTCTGTTGATTTATTCCAAACAAAAATAAAAGTGTTAGTTATAATAACATAAATAATATATACGTGAGAGACACTTCTACTTCATACATGAGCTTCCGAGATTAGGCCAGACTTGACAACGATGGTTTGCATGTGTGTGTGTGTGTGTGATATTAGCACAATAAAATATATTTTAGGTAATCTTGTTTTTGTATATATTGACACCAGCATCAACAAAAAAAATGTCAGCCCATTTAATTTCTTTATCTAATTCTCAAGCCGCATGTTGGAGGACAAATATATCACATACTGTGTACACAACGGTGGGTTATGACCCTTAACTTTCTTCCATCGTGGAGCTCCAGGCAGCATATACAAGGGTCTCAGGAGGTCTACCACCGAAGCATTGAACAGAGCACTACATACTCAGGTTTAGCAAGATGGATTACATTGTATGCCTTCTGACTAGTCTATAGGCCTGGATTCAATAGCAGTTATTTGCATTACACTGACATTGCTACGAGTTTGTATACTTCAGACATTCAGTATCTGATTCCTTGCAAGGACTATCAGCCAAGAAGAATTCAGCTGGCCTGAGCAGAGGTCGCGGGTAGGTGCAGAGTTCATAACACAAAGTTAAGGCCACTGTGCATAAGGTTCATGAAAATCAGAAAGGACTGGGCTGGACAAGGAAGAAAACTAACAAGGAAGAATGGGTAGCAGAGAAGCATAACATTGAGGAACAGCCTAGTATCACCCTGGAAGTCACTCAAGAAGCTTAATGACTGAGGAGGAATTTGAACTCAGATCTCCTGAAACCTAGACCAACATTCCAACTATGAGAATACATTAGCTTCTTTTCTATTGGTGATGTTGGTCTTCTGGTGTACACACACACACACCAAGGGGCAAGAATCAGTTGAAACCCCATATGACCAATGGACAAAAATGGCAACTGGCCTTTTTGATGGGGTTGTTATTGATCAAGATACTGCAAAGCCCAAATTATTTTTCTCTAATAAAAAATATTCCTCCTCTTTTTAAATCTATGTATCTTGATCTGTTTGTTAACATACTGCTCTGTTGGTTCTGCACCTGCTGAACAGAACTCTTCCAAATATAGCTAGATGTATGACCTGTAGGACTTCTGAAATTCTAAATAATGCAAAATGCTAACAGAAATCTGTATTTGCGAGTGATCTGAATATTCTTCTCACTGGACTGCTGCATTCAGCTAACAACTCCTGTTAACCTCTGTGGGAGTTTTGACAGGGGAGAAATGGGTTGTTGGCTTGCTTGCTCTGTAAGATTGTTCTGCGCTCTCTCTTTTCAATGACTCTGACTGTGCTATGGTTATAGGAGCTGGATGCACTGAACATCTTTCTTCAGCTCTTTCTTCAAGGGATTTCTTCGGCAAGAAAAGGGTTTGCCTTCAGTTATGCCAGCATGCTCATATGTGTGATTGATTGTTGGGCTGTTCCAGAGTATGGTTTTTGTTCACCCTTGGTGCTTGTGGCTCTAATGTAAACTTCGGTATTGTATACATGTGTATGTCATTGACTTATTTTGATGCAACGTGTCATGTTTTATTTTAAGCAAAGTTGGTCCGCAAATGATGATCTGCTTTGTTGCTGTTTGTTTTTAAACACTGAGACACAAGTGTCTTTCATTCACCTTTCTGACATTGCATGATTGCACTATAGTGCAAGAAGAATGCCTTTAATTATATATAATATATAATCAATCAATTAAATATAATAAAAGTCTTGCACAACTTGCAGGTAGTCCTCCAGCCATATATGGCAGTCCATTGGGGAACTTAAAATGCCATCCTAAGTGAGTTATGCCCTTCTGAGCCTGTTAAAGGCAGTGGGCTTAGAAGCTGTAGCTGCTTAGGATGGCACTGTTAACAATCCTATCATTGTTTACTGCCCAAAAAAAAACCGAAAAGAAGAAGAGGGGAGTGAAAGGTTTCCAAGCACCTGGCTAGTGATTTGCATGTGGCTTGGAGAGTAACATGTTAGGCAGACTTGTGTTACATTTTTCCTTATGTATATATCCTGAAACATACTGCACCTCTAAAGTATTAACTGATATCATTAAAATGTGCATAAATATTATCATTATATTCTTCTTTCAAATCTAAAGAGGCGAAGGTCCGAGTCCTGCTGAAATTGACCTAGCTGAGGCACCAATTCTATCCATACTGGGTTATGATCCATTTAATACAATGGAGCTCACTTCCAGGTATATATGCATAGGATCAGACTACACATTCCTTTAGACTAATTGAACAAGTTGGTATTAAGTGCCATTGATTTCATTACTCAGTTGGATGGTGACCCACTATGAAAGAATCCAGGAGTAGAAGTTTTGCTATACAGGATTTACTGCCACTCTGCTGCATCAGAAAAAGTTATATTATTTTCTGCTTGTCTTTCCACAAAGTTTGTTTAAACAATCCACCATTGTGTATGCATCTGATTTGTCACTTTGAGGGCTATAAAGACATTTTGGACCATTGTGTTACTAAAATATATAATCTAATTTATAATAGATATGCAACTATAACCTCTAGGTTTTATTATGCTAGTTCTGGAGAAAGCTGAAGATATCTGATATCTATTCTTGCTATATCTTGCCGGATAAATTAAGAGTTATGTAAGAGCTGGTGATTTTGAAATTAAACTACTGCTTCTCAGAACCCCAATAATCTTAAGTGCGAAATGCAGTGATACAACTGCTGTGAGTAAGATGCACAATGGAATGCAGTCAAAGAAGTGAGAGCTTGTCAAGGCAATGACAGTGGAAGGTAGTTATGAAGCTTTGGATAGAAGAAAAGGTTCAGTGAACTGATGCAGTCCAGACACAAGGAACTCTAGCACGTCAGGTAACATTAATTCCCTTTGGATAATGAGCATCCATAAAGACTGGAGAACACAAACTGTAAAAAAAATTATTTTGCAATAGAAAATCAACCTATCTTTGAAATGAAGTGTAAACCTTATTATGACCTAACCATAATGCAAGCCCTCGATTTGTTGGTTTTTTTTAATGTGTTAGTTCTCCATCAAGTCCTTGAGGCTGAACTGGGGTGCCCCTCTTCACCAGCCACATCACAGAGCTCAGATGTGGGATGAAGATTCTTTGGACCTCCTGACTCTCACAGGGATAGAACCTATAATCACCACAGGCCCGTAGCCAGGATTTTTTTTTTAATTTGGGGGGCCTTTAAATAAGTCAGGGGGCACCCTGCACACACGCCAAGGGAGCACCACAAATAAAATAAAAAATTGGAAGTCGCAGGGCCTGGGCTGGATGGGAAGTCAGGTGGCCTTGGCAGTAAGTTGGGAGGCTGAGCCCTGAGATACCCCATTGTAACTACAAGCCTGATTCACCAGGACAATATTCCCTCTGTTTATATATTACTAGGGCAGGAGTGGGGGGAAACACCACAAAATAACAAGTTTATTTAACTGGTAAACATGATTTTTCTTCTCCAACCCTCTTGAGAACGTAGTGGCACAAAGTATAGAGTAACTTAGAGCTACAGCTGGACAGCTAGAGATTTAAAATTCAAGATCTTTGAGAAGTTCAGATTGGTAAACGCTAAACAGAGTTTTCACTTTTAACTATTTTTGAAAGGAACAGCACCCAAATTCTGCCTATCTACCCCAAAACAAAGTCCCTACTGGACTTCCCCGTGGCTTGCATGCAGGGACAGGATTTTGTGGTTTCCCCTTTGCTGCTAGTGGGGCTGCAGATAAAGCACAGCAGCAATGGGGCTTGCACATGGCAGGTTTCCTCCAAAGTTTCCCTGCCTCAGTACTCCAGTGGCAGCCACCCTCCATCCCCTGGGCCCCTGAGGCTTCTGCAATTTATTTCTAAATTGGCACTAGAATAGTTTTATATCAATACAGCATTATATCAGTACAGCACTATACCAACAAGTGCACCAAGTTCTCTGAATTCCCAACAATCATTAAGAAAAAAGTCTCTGTGCCTTTCTATTGCAGAGACATGCCTTTCCCTTTATATCTGTGCAATAGAGGAGTCTACTTTTTAAAATGCAAGTAGAATTCAGAGAACCTGGTACACATATTGGTATAACATTATATTGATCATTCTAGTGCTTTAAAAAAAAAAAAAAAGCCTTCCAGGGGCAGGAAATGGCCTCCATGGGAGACAAGGATGTCTTCCACATGGATTTTTTCCCCTGATGGCTGATGTGGCTGCAGATAAAGAACATCAGTAACAAAGCCTCCACTTGGCAGGTTTCCCTGCAGTTTCCCAGCTCCATTCCCCAGAAGAGGCCACCCGACTCCCCTGGGCCACCAGCACTTTTGCAATAAAAAGGTACAATAATATTGCTATATTGATATACTACTGTAACAATAGGTGTACCGTGTTCTCTGAATTCCTAGCTTTCATTTTTATTTTAAAATTAAGTCTCTAACATTTTCCATTGTATGTAACAATGTCCATGCATTTCCCCTTATATGTTCATAAGGGAGACAGAGCCTTACTAGGGTTGGAGACTTTTTTAAAAACATGAAAGCTGAGGATTTAGAGAACTTGTGACACCTATTGTTACAATGGTATATCAATATAACAATCTTGTGGTGCTGATTAAAAGAAATAACAAATCCTCTGATGTCAGGGGGAGGAAATGGCTGTCACAGGGGCAGGGAAAATGGCTGCCATGTGGACTAGAAAATCCCTCCCATGTAGCAGCAATCGAGGCTTTAATGCAAGCTTTCCCAACACTTCAGAACAAAGTGGGTTTGAGAAAGATCAGGAAGAAGCTGGGGAAATCCCAGGAGGTGCACCAGTTTACCATGATGCTGTGAGGAAGTAAGAATAAACCCCTTCCAAAAACATTGAACTGGGGCAGATAACTCATGTTTAAATGACCCCTGCCTATACAGAATACCTCTTAACCCGTCTTCCCTCTAAACACCACTGTTGGTTAGCAGTTAAACTGTTCTTTTCTCCTCTTCTAACATTCCAGTGCCCCCCCCCACACACACCTTTTGAAGGTGATTAGCTGTCGCCAGGGAAGGAAAAATCTCCTTGGTCCATCATACACTTATTCCATATTTCACTTTTCTGCTTTAGTTTGAACATTCTTATCTGGTGCCTCCTAGAGATAAAATAGCCTACCTAGAAGCACAGAGTGTCCATTGCTGCTTCCCTCATCCTTTCCTCTTTCCAATACCTTGAATCCCTCCTCTCCAACTCTTACTAAGTTATCATACCCTGACCTTGTCTTCAACTCCACAGGTATCCAGCTGTCCCAGAATTCATTTTGACACTTTTGTGATGGACAATGTCTGTGGCTTAATAGTGGAGCATCGGCTTTGCATACTTTGCATGCAGAATATCCCACAGTTCAGTCTCTGGCATCTCCACTAACAAAAGGATCAGGTAGCAGGGGACATGAAAAGCCTCTGCCTGAGACCCTGGAGAGCTACTATCAGTCAGAGCACACAGTACTGACCAATAAGCTTCACGTGTTCAGTTAAGACAGTGTATTTTCTAGACAATATATCCCAGGTGTTCTGTCCTCTCATGTCATTTTCCCTTTAAAAATTGCTGTCCCTAGATGGTTTTATAACTATTGAAGAAAAATTTCCTGTAAGGAATCTTCATGTGTGTGTGTTTGGCTGGGGTGTGTGTATGCATACCGTTATGTACTGAGCTTGTATTGCGTCAGAGAAACTGACCTAGCTTAAGTCACCAGAACAATAGGTAACCAGGATCCTGGAAGGAACCTATTAAATAGCAGTTGTAATGTAAGTAGCCTGTTCCTGGGAGTGGGTGTGTGTTGGGTGTGGTGTTTTGCGTACCTTTAAGCAGCTCTCTGGTCCTGCTAGAGTTGTCTTAGAGTTTAGCTGAAATCACTAATAAACTATGAGCTGATCACTCAATGCATCTGAACTCAGTATATTTCACATACATATAACCGAGAAGATGTTACCTGGCATCCTAGTATTAAGAAGACACTGTTTGCCTATCTCCTTCCTCCAGTTTTGTGTGCAGTACTGCTAGTAGTCCAACAAACCATGAATGTAGTCAGCAGTCAGGGCTGGCTCACTCACTAGGCGAACTAGGCATTTGCCTAGGGTGGGCCGGCACTTAGGATTCCAAACTGCACCTGCCCCCCACCAAAAGCCCCCCCCCAGTGTTCCTCCTGGCCTGGCAACTCCCCCCCTTCGGGCATATGAGGACAGAGGGGTGGCAGCAGCTAGGTGGGCCTGTGGCCTGGGACGCTCCTCCTCCTCTGCTGCCCCACAGCTCTCCGGGGTGCCTCACAGCCTCCTGCCCCCCCGGGGCATGCAGAGGGCAGCAGGCAGGCAGGGAGTTGGGGAGCCCTCCCCAACCACCCGGGAGGGCCCAGGCTGTCCACGGCCACCTGGGCAGAGATGGGGCGGCAGCATTCCTCCCAGCCTGGCAACTCCTGCCCCCCCATTTGGGCATGTGAGTTGGCAGCAGATGCACAGAGGGTGGCAGGCAGGCAGGGGGGCTGGGCCAAGGGCCGGGGACTGGCTGGCCCAAGCACCCCCATAAAGCAGGCATTGGGATCGAGGTCTTCCAGGTCTGCATCCCATGCATGGGGGACTCACTGGCCAGCCCGTCTGTGGGAGCAGCGCCCTCCTGCATTGCGTGGGGGTTTCTTGGGGGCTTTCTAAGCTTTGGAGTCTGGTGAGCAAAAATACTACTTTCTGAGCTACTGGCATTAGGGGGAGGAGGGGTGGCACACGGGGTGGTGGTGCATGGGGGGAGGGTGTGTGCACAGGGGGGCACCAGAAGGGATCCTCACCTAGGGTGCAAAATAAGATAGGGCCAGCCCTGTCAGCAGTGTTGCCCATGACACAAGCAAAATATTTTCCACTATGTGTCCCTCCCTGTCTGTTGTGCTACCAGTCATTGGGGAGTGGGGTGATTTTCCCATTTCCCCCCAATCTGCAGTGCTGTCTGAAGTCTATCAGGTTCAAGTAAAAGATTTTCCTCTCTGCCAAGAAACCAAAGAGAACGTGATCTGCTGCTTATATGGAATCACAGCTGTGGCCAAGCCAGCAAGGCAGTTGGTATAAGCACTTTATGCAACTATCACCAGTACCCTCAGTGGCAAGATCTCTGTAACCCAGCTGCCTGTAAAATGTCCCTTTTCTCTTCTCCTCCATCTGTGAACCTATTTTCTATGGAGAGTATTTGTGACCACGAAGGTCTCAAATCTATATACTAATAGCCAAGACGCCCCCTCTGTGCAGATATTTAAATCTGTATATTGAGGGTGCTTGGGGGGCAAAGAGATGTTCCTGTGCAGAAAAATCTGAAAAGTTAAAAAAACTATATGGGGGATACTTAATCCTCCCAAAAGGAAAAGAGCATTCCCTGAGCATGTGCAGAGAATGCTCTGGCCATTGGGGGGAAGGCTTGGCGGGCCCAGCAGCTGGGAGCTGCTCAGGCCTTGCTGCTGGTGCAGGGGGTGGGGGAGAAGACTCAGCCAGCCCGGAGGCTGGGAGCCTTTCAGGCCTTGCCACCAATGCCAGGAGGGAGTGGGAGAAGGTCCAGTGGCTGGGAGCCGCTCAGACCTTGCCACTGGTGTGGGGGGGCAGGGGAGAAGACTCAACCAGCCCAGCGGCTGGGAGCTGTTCAGGCCTTGCTGCCAGTGCCAGGAGGGAGTGGGAGAAGGTATGGCAGCTGGGAGCTGCTCAGGCCTTGTCGCCATTGTGGGGAGTTAGAATTGGCGGCCCAGCGGCTGGGAGCCACATGGGCCTTGCCATCAGTGCTGGGGGGTTGGAGGGAGAATTGGCGGGCCTGGGCCTCGCTGTCGGTGCAGGGGAGGAAGGGGAGAAGACTCACCTGCGGCTGCTTCCTCCTCCTCCTCCTCCACATGGAGCTCCTTCTCCCCCCTGCGAATATTGCAGGTCCCCGCTTCTTGTATGAGCTCTAAGTATCTACCATTAGAGTTTGGAAGTTAAACCCTTCATGGATGGATTTTGTTATGTGCTTATGGAGTCTAAGCATTTATTTATTTACTTTGCCTTTCTCCCCATTGAGGACTCCAAATATCTGGCATTGTTCTCCTGTCCTTCATTTTATCCTCACAACAACCCTGTGAAGTAGTTTAAGCTGACAGTGTGTGACTGGCCCAAAGTCACCCAGCCAGCTTTCCTGGCAGAGTGGGTATTCGAACCTGGGTCTCCCAGATCTTAATCTGACAGTCTAACCACTGGACCACACCGGCTTTTTACTAATGTGTGTTGCTAAATATATCTGAGTGTAGCATAATGTGGATAAAGGATGTTGACTTATACACTAAATAGTTAGCCCTACTAATGTCAGTGGGTATTCTGTATATGTTTTGGTCAACCTTTGGGAACAAATGTGCCATACTCATGTTTGGAGCAGCTAGTAATACAGAAAGGCAACAAGGAATATAGGTTTAATTTTGTGCTGCGTCTGAGTCATCTTGCTGCCATGCAGGAGTGCCACTTGCATCCCTGTATCCATGTTGTGAACTCGACACTCAAATCCTGTGTAGACCCTTTAGCGATATTCTGAACACAGTGATTTGAATCCAGTGAGGTCCTCAAGCAGAACAGATGTCATACAATGGGACTTTCCACGTCCTGCTGTAGCTCACCCCATCCAAGAAATGCTGCCCCTGTGCCGGGAGCTGGGACTCCCGGAGCAGCATAAGACTGAAGTAGTGGATTTAAAGTAGGAGGAATAATTGGTAGAAATCACCTTTCCTCCATTAGTGGCAGAAATGTTCTTCCAACAGCAGAACACAATAATCAAATATCAAAACATTACATCATATTAAGATGTGAACAGACGTATGTTTTATCTTAGTATGCTGCGATGTATATATGTAAAGAGCTACTTTATCAGTAATTTATTTAAGCCTTATGGGGGAAACAGAACAATGAGGGAACTATTGTTATTATTACGAAAGTATTTGGCATAAATCAATCTGATTTTTCATTTAAACTCTCCCTGTGTTTTACTGGGTGATTCAGTGGCCAATAATCTTGGGGTTATTAGTTGAATTTCTAAAGGAAAACTGTCTTGTACATAACTAGGGAATCATTGTTGATGATGATATATCTTTTTTTAAAAAAGAAAGGGTTAAGCCCAGTATACTGTGATTGATGTTTGGTTAGAAACTATTCTAGTGTGATTCACTTGCACTAACATGTGTATATTAGTTTGGAGGATCCCTCCTTGTGTAAACTCGGTAGCACAGCAAAGGCCCCATATTCCTTTATTTACTATATTTGTAAATAGTCTTTATGACAAGGGATTGTATCAACTTGGTCATGGTTTGGGTAGAAATAGTAATCCTTTTCCCACCAAATAATATAATTAATATGATAGTGTGTTGTTAGGGATGCCAGCCTCCTGGAGGGCATTGTTCCCAGAATTATCCCGGAATATCCCGGAATTAAAGCTCATCTCCAGAGATCAGTTCCCCTGGGAAAGTGGCTGCTTTGGAGGGCAGACTCTGTATGTTTGCACCCCCTGAGGTGCCTGTCCTCCTCAGGCTCTACTCACAAATCCTCTGGAGTTTCCCAACATGGAGCTGGCAATCCTACAGGGGCTGTCTCCTGCTGGTGGCCGGGGGGAACCTGGCAACCCTAATTCTAATAGTGAAGAGATTTTTTTCTCCTGATGTTCAAACTATGCATGCCATTTCTGTACAGTCCTTAGGAATGTTAGCACTTTCAGTTTTAAATCTATCACCGCCCTTATCACATCACCAGATGCTCGGTGGGGGTTTGGTTGGCTAATACTTGCATTGTCTGTCATGCTTGGACAATGATTTCACTGTTTTACATTGTTCATCGTGGAATGCATAAAGTTATGTGTGGGATATCAATAGCCAGATGCACTGGAGGGTATTTGTTCTGAGAGGCAGAACTCGGAAAGAAACTTTCCCTTACTTGATCAAATTGTCTTCTTATCATTTTACAGGCTTTCATCCCCTGGAAGTCTACATCCTTTTAAAAATGAATTCAACATGTCTTAATATCCCACAAGATACTTCAGAACTGCTTTAGCTAAACTGATTTATAAGAGTGTTCGACACAAATTTACCCACATAAGCCTAACAGCTACACTTTTCTCAAATCATGCATTTACTATATCCTTCTCCCTGCCCTCAGTCTTCAGCCTTCCCTCCTTCCATCCTCCTGGCAGTATCTCCCTGGACAAAGTTTGGCCCAGTGGCACAGTTGCATGATGCCAGCTGAGCTGGGCGCAGTTGCATGGTAAGGAACTTGAAAGGACTTGTGGGGGGACACCCCACTTTCCCCTATATATTTCCCACACTATTTCCTCCTTCTCTCCCCCTGGCAGTTTCCCTAAAACCAGCTTTCCTTGTTTCCATCTCCCATTTCCACCCCCCAGCCAACCTCCCTTTTATCTCACCCTCATCTTCAGCTATATGTAGTATTCATGTATGTACCACTCTTCTCCCCCGTGGGGATCGAAAGCAGCTTCTGTGGTTCTCCTCTCTTCCATTTTATCTTCACAACAAGCCTGTGAGTTAGGTTAGGCTAAAAGTATGTGACTGGCCCAAAAAGCACCCATGGCAGAGTATGGATTTGAACCTAGGTCTCTTAGATCCTAGTTTACAGTTCTAACCACTACCGCACTGGCTTTTGTGGGGTGGCCACCGTTGAACAGTAGCAAGCAACTAGGCCTCGGTAAGTCATGCAAGCAAAGTTGCCTGGTGCTTGCTGGTGGGCATAGTCCCTGCCCCCTCTCCACATGCCTTTTACTGACAGAAACAAAGAGTTAAAGGCTGGCAGTATTGTTGTGGTTGCATAGCCACTGAGGGCCTTCATTTCTTAAATCAACAGGTACTGCTTTTATCATTTGGTGGAGTGGGTTAGTCCACAGTGTGAAAACACACACACATGCACACATATTGGATTTCTTAGGTATGTAGAAAGATCTGTCATATACAGAGGGAGAGACAGGCAGGCACACACACACACACACAGGCTGAGTTCAGACTGGCAATTTGCCCCTCTATAGCCACATTTCAGCAATGTTTTAAAAGTGGATTAAAGGGGGCGTTCAGACAGGCACATCTGCCTGGCATTCCCCACCCGTAGGCAACCCATGCTGTTCCGCTTCACTCCCATGTTTAATAGATACGTCATAAAAGTGGTAGCAAATCCCCAAAGAGTGCCTTTATGCCGCGTGTGTCCGCTTCCTGGCGGTGTGAATGCTATGTGGAAAAGCCGGGAGCAACCCGCGTTGCGCATAAGGGAGCAGTGATATGATTGGCTGTGCTCTGCTCTACCATCCAATGCGGTGCTGGTGCAGCGGGATCCTCCCCAAATCGGCTGGATGCATATGTGTGTATGGGCACATGAATGCTCATGCACTCATGCACCCATACACACATACGCACCCAGCCGATTTACCAGGAAAAAGCTGTTTACAATTGCGTCTCCAGGCCAGCAATCTGAACGCTCCCGCACGCCTCCTCCCGGTATGCTCCCACATCAGTCTGAGCTGTGTGACCAGGAAACCCTGGAACAGTTTGTTCTGGGGTTTTTTTGCCACGATTGGCTCCCGCTGCAAATTGCCAATCTGTCCTCAGCCACACTGTGGACTAACCCACTCCACCAAATGATAAAAGCAGTACCTGTTGATTGAAGAATTGAAGGCCCTCAGTGGGCATTGCTATGCAACCACAGCAGTACTGCCAGCCTTTAAATCTTGGTTTGTCTGTCAACGGCCTCAGTGTCCAAATTAAATAACCACAGATAGGGCCATGTTGACAATTAGATATATTGATAATTTCCTTCATGTCTGAACTTGGTGAGTAATGTGACCTGTTTCAAATAGTTACAAACTTTTAATAGGAACTTTGGTTCCTTTGCTTCCCCTCCCCCATGGGTTAGAGAAACATCTGTGAAGTTGGCAGTATTGCACAAGCTGTTGGTTTAAACATCCAACACTAATACTTTCCTGGGAATAAGCCCCTTTGGATAGATCCAACTAGGATTTTGACTAGACATGCTTAGGATTTCTTCGAGACTAAAACAACCTACTTGTCATTCTTAGCTTTTAAAAATAAATATGCATGTACTTTACTCGCTTCTTGAATGTACCTAGTATGCAAAATTGGCTTACATTTCAGTGAGAAAGATACTGTAGTTTTGTCCCCGGTGTGAAAGTTGATTACATATGCATGCCAACATTAATTTACATGGGGAACATTAAAAAAAATGACCCCCAACCCCCCGCACTTTCAGTGTGAAATTGTATAATCCAGTGGTATAATTCTACCACATCAGTTATTCTGTAATGGACCCAGCCGTCTAATTCACAAAATGCATATTATTTTGTTTCCTGCAACAAAATGTGAAGTCTTGAGCACATAGGACATCTACTGGTATTCAAGAGACAGATTTTTGTCTTTGCTGCTTCCAGTAAACATTTCCATGGAACATCAGGTTTTGAAAAGGCAGTAAATAATACTCTAATGTTTTAGTAGGTGCTTTCTGATGGGCAAACCACACTTTTCCATGCAAATATGTGTAATGTTGCTATCCCTGTCTCTTTTTCTGGCTAAGAAAAGCAGCTTTGGGAGGTGGAGAAATATTCAAGGAAAAGGTGGAGAAAGAAGAGAAAGTGATTAATAGTGCCTTCCTAAGTACAGTTACATGCTTCCAAGTCAACTGAAGTTGGTTGAGTTAGGGTGTAACTGCTTAGGCTGGCACTGTAAACCTTCCCCTGTGAATTCCTTTTCCACTCCAAAGTGCCCCTCATTTTCTGTCATGGAGACATTTTTCTCTAGTGTTTGCAAAGCTACACCTATCCACTTGCAACCCTGGGAGGAGAAAGCAGCAATTCATTCATTCATTCATTCATTCATTCATTCATTCATTCATTCATTCATTCATTGTATTCCATTTATTAATCACCTATCCCCGCAGTTGTGGGGCTCTAGGCCATGTACAGAGTTCTAAAAGCATAAAAACATAAGTGCCAACCATGATGTTTAACTGTTGCTGTCCTCAACCGAATGCCTGGCGGAACATCTCTGCCTTCCAGGTACTGCAGAATTGCAGAAGATCCCACAGGGCCCTGATGTTATTTGGCAGAGTTCCACAAGGTTGGGGCCAGCTCTGAAAAAGCTCTGGCCCTGGTTGAGGACAGCCAGATCTCTCTGGGGCCAGGGACCATCAGCAAGTTGTTCTATGAAGAACATAATGCTCCCCAGGGGTGTAATGGAGGAGGCAGTCCTGCGGATACATTGGT
Source organism: Gekko gecko (assembly GCA_029375565.1). NCBI lineage: Eukaryota > Metazoa > Chordata > Lepidosauria > Squamata > Gekkonidae > Gekko > Gekko gecko. The sequence goes on along the minus strand of JAPDNY010000003.1, from coordinate 135,648,706 downwards.
CCCAGACCACTCAAGGCCTTGAAAGTCAGAACCAGAACCTTGAACTTGACTCGGTGCTCCACTGGAAGCCAGTGCAGATGGCACAGCCCAGGCTGAATATGCGCAGTCTGTGGTGTTCCTGTTAGGAATTGCGCTGCGGCATTCTGGATTGGTTGGAGGTTTCAGGTCAATCTCAAGGACAGGCCAACATAGAGTGAGTTACAGTAGTCTAGCCTGGAGGTGACCATTGCATGGATTATTGTGGCTAGGTCGGAGCATTACAGGAAAGGGATCAGCTGCCGGGCTTGGCGTAGATGAAAAAAATGCCAGCCTGGCTGTGTGTGTGACCTGGGCCTCCATATTAAGGGAGGCATCCAGGATCACACCCAGGCTCTTGACAGATTGCGCCAATGTTAATGGTGCCCCGTCAAGCCAGTAAGCTGAACCCGAGCCCTGAAGCCCCTCCCCCCAGCCACAGAACCTCCATCTTTGTCAGATTCAGTTTCAGCTTGCTCTTTTTTAACCATCCCACCACAGCCTCCAAATCCATGGCCAGATTTTTTGGGGCAACATCCGGGTGGCTGTCCAAAAGGAGATACAACTGGATGTCATCAGTATATTAGTGACACCCAAGCCCAAAACTCTGAGCCAGATGGGCAAGGGGGTGCATATAGATGTTAAACAACATCAGTGAAAGAATTGCCCCCTGAGGGACCCCGCATTCCAAGGGGTATAGAGGACACTTTCTCTTCAAGTGCCACCCTTTGTCCCTGACCATGGAGAAATAAGGTAAGCCATTGAAGGGCTACCCCGCGAACTCCTACATCGGCAATAAGACAATTTGATATGGAAAAATAATGTATCAAAATGCATTATGAGCATGCCCTGTCTTTCAAACCACCGCATCCTGAAGCTGTTTTTTTAAAAACAACAACAACAATAACAACAAACCCCATTACAGCAGTGGTTGTATGAAATATGGTTTATCTGTCTGTCTTACAGTTAAAGTTAAGTCATTTCTTAAGTATATATTAACTGCCATAAGAATAAAAATTAATGCCTAAGAGATAAAGGATGCTTCTTTGTGATGCACACATGTGTGACTTCAGGTGCCATTTTAGGCATTCCCTCCAATGAAGATGGTGCCTTAACTTGCCATCTGTAGATTGGCTTATGTGAACAGAGTGAGGTGACAGAAACACTTTTACTGCCTTCCCCCTTCATGTCCCCCCCGGCCAATCTTCCAGAACAAAATGCCACGTAGCATGGGAGGTTGCAGCCAAAACAAACAAACAAACAAAAAGCCCACTCCATGGCCTTGTATGAGCAGAGTAATCTATGGAAACAGCAGAAGCTCACACAGGCTTGAGGAGAGCGCTTACAGCTGATTGCTGCAGTTGCTGTGCCATGACATATTGTTCTGGAGGATTCCATGAAACAGAACAGTGGATTTTCTGGAGGTTGCTGTGGAAAGGAGAAGGCAGTAAAAACAATATTTCTTTCTCCTTTCAAGGAAGTCTTGAATCTATTCCTATGGGTTTTTATTTTTTTTATTATAATATGGAACATTAGGACAAAGGCAAAACATTAAAAAAAATCATTTGCATAAGCATAATAGTCAAACAAAGCCATCTGTCTTACTGTAAATACATCTACTTAAAAAAACCCAAATCCTACATTTATTATAACCAAAGGAATTAGAAAACTGAATCTCTACCCAGTATAAAAGGATGCCATAATAAGTACTTTTTAAACATTTCATTCTTCTGACAGATACATCTCCCTAATTTTCTCAAACCATTGTTGAATTGTTGGCTAGATATCTAGCTTCCAGTGTCTAGCAAAACCCATTCTTGCTGCAGTAATTAAATTCACAATACTAGTTCTAAATATTGCTGTGTTTCTGTAAGTACTTACATTAATTTTTTTAAAAAAATCTGCTTGATTAATCTCAGTCAACCTCTTATTTTATTTATTTATTTATTTTTCATATTTGTATCCCACCCATCCCGCAAGCAGGCTCAGGGTGGGTCACACCATAATCAATAAACATTGCAACCATGTGCCAGTGTCAAGAGTTCAAAGCTGTGGTGTTAAGGTTCAAGACTTGGCAAGTTGAGCTCAGTATATCTATCAAATGCTTAAAATACCTTTGTTGTAAATATTTTCTGTCTTCATTTTGCTTTTGCAGTCCTCCACAAGCAGCCCAGAGAAGTGTGCCTTTGTTTGCTCGAACTTGGAAGGATTGCTGCCAGGTAGGCAAAAATATTTCAAGAAAAGAGAAATATTTGCACTCTTGACAGTAGCAGCTATTGAGTGAATGACGAGTTCAGTGCATCTTCAGGCTAACATTTACATTAGCTGAGGTCAAGGCCAATACTTTCAACAGTGGCTACACATGAACATATTGTGAGCAGTTGTTCAAACACAAACAATCAAGCTTCCTTTCAGACAGTGATGGAGCGTGTCTGCCGTCTTCATATGGAAGGGGGAAAACCAACATGAAAACAAGTTAAATCAGAGTAGTCTTTTCTCAGCTGGATTTATTACTTTTAAATATTTACATCAATAATTGAGGACCCCTTTCCCCCTTGAACAGTGAGTGCTAGGCCTAGCTCTAATTCCATTGGAGTCCATTGGAGACCATGGACATAAATAATAACTGGAGAGGCATTTGCTCACATTTAAATATCTCTTAGTTGTCAGCTTTGATAATAATCTCATCTCAAGTTGGGTTGCCAACCTCCAGATGGTGGTTGGAGATCTCCCACTGTTACAACTGATCTCCAAGTGACAGAGGTCAGTTCCCCTGGAGAAAATGGCTGCTTTGGAAGGTGGACTGTGTGACGTCATACCCCGCTGGAGTCCCTCTCCTTCCCAAACCCCACCCTCCTTAGGCTCCACCCCCCCAAATTTTCAGGTATTTCCTTTTTTTTAATAGTTTATTTTTGATAAAAATATAGAAATAAAACTAATATGGACAAATTTCTGAAATACAGACTACAAAGCTTTTACTAAACATCAATTATACAAACTCAAAATTAATTTCTCATTGTAGACAGGAAAGCATTCCATTTTCCGAACTGATCAGACATTTGGCCAAGCAGTAGACAAGTTAGGTTACATACACAAATGCATTCTACTAATTTCTCTAACCAATCCTCTTTCTTTGGGATTATGTTTTTCTTCCAGTTCTGAACAAAAATTAGCCTCGCAGATGTTATGGCATTAAGAGCAAATTCACAAACATCTTTAGAAGGGAATTCTACGTGATTTAACAAACAAACACAAAAACCACTTAGGGGATAATGGTAACTCTTTCCTTTCCAGTTTGGTGTAGTGGTTAAGTGTGCGGACTCTAATCTGGGAGAACCAGGTCTGATTCCCCACTCCTCCACTTGCACCTGCTGATGTGACCTTGAGTCAGTCACAAGCTCTGGCACAGCTGTTCCTGAAAAAGCAGTTTGTGTCAGAGTTCTCTCAGCCCCACCTACCTCACAGGGTGTCTGTTGTGGGGAGGGGAAGAGAAAGGAGTTTGTAAGCCACTCTGAGACTCCAAGTGAAGGGCGGGGTATAAATCCAATCTCTCTCTCTCTCCTTTTACCCTTACTGTAGCAATCATATTCCAGAAATCTGCTGCTGTCCTACACTCCCACCAGATGTGTATAAAATTGGCATTGGTAGCCCCACATACCCAACAATAAGCATTAGTATATTTTTGCTAATTTATAGCAGCCTCCAAGTATTTCTCCACCCTGAGCTGGCAACTTGAATCTCAAGAGAATGGCTCTGTCTTTAATTCAGTGCAAACAAGATAAAGAATTGTGCTTGTATTAATGCCTGTGGTGTCAGATATTTATGTCATTTCGTGATAGGTAAGTGGACAAGGAAAGATTGCTACTACTCACAGACAAGTTCCAGAGATGTCTGCTTTGTAAACCTCATTGATACTTCACAAGCACACATCTGTAACTCTTGGCTGTTGCAAAATGGTGGTATTCAGTGGATTGTGTGCATAGTCACAAGAGGCCAGAATGACTTTAATAACACACTCATATTGGCTCAAACTAAACAGAAACAATGCCTATTGTGCCTCTTAGTTTCGGTGTAACCACAGATTAAAACATCATAATCTCCTCATGAAGTTGGCTTTAAATATGCTTACTGAATGTCTGTTAAAATGAAACTGAGTCACAATGTGTTTGGGAAACTAGAAAAGAGCATTTGACCTACTCTAGCAGCTTTGAAGGGCAAGCTATTTGATATTATATAACAGTGTTTCGATGCTCTTTTTAAAACAAACAAACACAATACCATTGCTGTGGAAGAAGGGAATTCAGAATGAAAAAGTAGCAGGGAAGAGAGGAAGTGCATCACTGTTTCCCTGTCTGTTCTTTCTCTCCCCAGATGGTTTCCCCAGATAATTTTCCCTTGCAAAATCCAGTCATTTGGTTGTTAAACAAAGCAAGCAACAATTTGAAGCCCATGTGCCAGATGTGCACTGCGTGCAGAGGAGATAGAATTATGCAACCGTGGATATTAAGCTTTTCCTCTCTGCTCTGATTTTTTTTTTTTTTAATTGTGGTGCCTTATTTCATGGATAGCGTGACACACCTAGTTATACCCTTGGCAGTCAAGTAATTTTGGTTTTGTTTGTTAAGGATTACTTCTTTGTCATAGACATGTGGGTGTGGGTTCAAAGCCCTCCAAATTGAGAACGTAAGAAGAGACAATTCGTCCATCTAGTCTTGCAAACTGTTTCACACAGCAGCCAACCAGATGCCCCAAACGGCAAACAAACAGGGCATAGAGGCCAAAGACTTGCCCAGTTCTTTCCTTCCAGCACTGATATTCAGAGGTTTGCTGTTCCTTTTACTCACCATAGCTAGTAGCCATTGAGATACTAACCCTTCCTGAATCTGTCTCACCCCCTTTTAAAGCCATCTGCGCTCACCACCATCACTACATCCACTGGCAGTGAATTCCATAATTTGATTACTCATTAGAAGTGTTTCCCTGTTGCCTATTGACTTGGGTGCCGCCAAGTTCTAGTTTGTGGGAGACATAAAAAATCCCTTTTAGCCACTTTCTAATTCATGCATGATTTTAAGAACCTCCATCATGCCCCCCCTTAGTCGTCTTTGTTTCTAAACTGAAAAGCTCTAGAAAAAGTTCCAAAAGTTCTTCATAGGAAAGGTGCCCTTAAATTCAAATCTATCTCTATTCTGTCCTGAATAGGTAACATATGACCCAAGATTAAGCCATATTTGGCCAAAAGGAGTAAAGAAAGGATCAGCTATGTCTGAGTATATGTATATCAAGGAGGCAGTGGATCCTATAGCAGGGGTGGCCAAACTGTGGCTCGGGGCCCATGCAGCTCTTTTACACATACTGTGCGGCTTCCAGCAGGGTGGCTGGGGATGCGAATGGGAGGCGTGCTTTTCCTCCCTCCCATCTATTTGCTTTCTTTGTTTCTCTTTCTACCTCTTTCATTCTTTCTTTCCACCTCTCTTTCTCTCAGACAAATAAATATCATTAGTAAACAAATATCATTGGACAAATAAATATCATTAGCAATATCTGTTTTTATCCCTTTTGTTTTTATTTTTGGCAGTCTCATTTAATGTTAGTAAAAAGCAAATCTGCAGACTTTAAAATAAAAATGTGTGAGTAATATTTGTTCATGTCTTGTGGCTCTCAAGCATCTGGCATTTATTCTATGTGGCTCTTACGTTGAGCAAGTTTGGCCACCCCTGCTATAGGATGCTTATGAGATCCTATGAGATGGCAGTCAAGGCTGCAAAGAGGTTCTATGCAGCCACGATTGCATCTGCAAGCTCTTGCTCTGCCCAATTGTTTAGAACTATTCGGTTTTTAACAGTCCTGCCACAGGGCAGACTAAACATTAGGAAATTGGACATTGGCTGTGAGGCTTTTGCGAGCTATTTGGCAGATAGTCTTGTTGCTCCACCATGACCTTCCCGTCACAGTTGAGACAGTGAGCGAACTCGAGGCTCCATGTAGGTCTTCTAGTCCAGTTTTGGATTATTTCAGTCCACTCAGTCTAGAGGAAGTCGACAGATTGCTCTCAACAGTATGCCCAACCATGTGCAGCCTTGATCCATGCCCTTCATGGCTAATTAAAGCTGGCCGTGAGGGGTTTTGAGGTGCCCTCAGGGATATTATTAACAAGTCCCTCTCTGAGGGGCTGTTCCCAGGGGCACTCAAGGAAGTGATGGTCCACCCTCTCCTAAAAAAACCATCCCTGGATCTGGCTGAATTGGCAAACTATTGGCCAGTTTTCAATTTGCCCATTGAGAGAGCAGTGGCGATACAGTTGCAGAGCTTTATGGATGACACTTCCATGCTAGATCCCTTTGTGTCCGTCTTCCGCCCAGGCTATGGGATGGAGACTGTACTGGTCGCTCTCACAGATGACCTCTGAAGGCATCTGGATCGGGGCGGGACGGTGGTGCTGTTGTTGTTCGACCTGTTGGCGGCATTCGACATGGTTGACCATCAGCTACTGATCCAATGTCTCGCCAACACAGGGATTCAGGGGCTTCCCTTGCAGTGGCTCATCTCCTTTCTCCAAGGTTGGGGACAAAGGGTGGCTCTCGGGGAGAAGCTGTCCTGAAGGCACCTGCTGATCTGCGGAGTGCCTCACGGGGCAGTGCTTTCTCTGATGCTATTTAATATCTATATGTGCCCCATTGCCCAGATTGCCTGGAGGCATGGGCTAGGGTGTCACCAATATGCAGATGACACTCAGCTATATCTGTTGTTGGGCGGTCAGTCCAATTCTACCCTGGAAGACCTGGACTGGATGCTACAGGATGTGGCTGGATGGCTTGGACTGAGCTGATTGAAAATGAATCCGATGAAGACAGAGGTGCTGTGCCTGAGTCGGAGCGGATCGGGGGTAGGGATCCTACTACTGGCCTTCGATGGGGCACTGTTGGTGCCAGCGCTGAGGGTCAGGAGTTTGGAAGTACTTCTGGATGCCTCCTTAACAATGGAGGCCCAGTTAGCAGCCATTGCCAAGGCAGCCTTCTACCATCTCCGGCTAATTAAGCAGTTGGTTCCCTTCCTCAAATGCAATGATCTGGCAACAGTGATCCATTAAATGGTCACCTCGAGGCCTGGACTACTGCTATGCTCTCTACATGGGGCTGCCCTTGATGCAACTCTAGAAGCTGCAGCTGGTGCAAAATGTGGCAGCCAGGCTGCTGATTGTCTCCCTATGCAAGGACACATCCAGCCTCTGCTGAAGGCATTGCGCTGGCTGCCGGTAGCATACAGGATTCACTTCAAGGTGCTGATTTAAAGCCCTGTATGGTCTGGGGCCTGCCTACCTGAGGTTCCCCAGAGAGCACTGAGGTCAGGGTCTCAAAACCACTTGACCCTCCCTGGACCGAAAGATGCCAGATTGGCGTGTGTTGTTAGGGATGTCAGCTTCTGGAAGACATCAGGGCTCTGTGGGCCCTATTACAGTTCCACAGGGCCTGTAAAACAGAGTTCTTCCACCAGGTCTTCAATTAGGAGCCACCCCAAAAACAACTGAACTGTTAAGGCCCTCTACATCAACAACATCAACAGCTAGGGATACTCTGGACACTGATCTTGGCCACACCTTTGTTATTATCTGAACACGGCCTACTGGGATGTTACCACCATCAGCACTTCACCTGTACTTTTGATTGTTATGTTATGAATGTTATGAAGTTGCATTGTGCCAATGCAGCGGTGTTTTAATATTTTAACTTTTAATATAAGCCTCCCTGAGCTCTACTCTACTATCAATTTTGCTTGACCAGATCACTTCCATTAAGAAGTACAGAGCAGTTACTGCACCCCTCACTGAAGTCACATAGTTTTGTTGGCATGACAAGTGATACTCAGAAGTGTTAGACTGATGTTAGACTGATGTGGAAGTCTTTGTGAAGTGAAAACATCAAGGAAGGAGTGGTTAGCCATAAATATGTGGTTACTAGCGAATCCAGCCCTCCCTTGACCCTTCTAATACCTTCTAGAACCTTCTGTACTTAAGGCAGTGAAGACCTTGTTTATTCTAAATGTCTTCACAGCCTATAATACAGGGGCATATTCTCTGTCATCTCTATCACAAAGTTAGGGACTTCCTGTCATACACAGCAAACTGGAGAATGACAAGGATATCTTTCTTCAGGCTGGATACACAGGATCAGATGATGACTTATGAAAAAGTTTATCTACTTCTGCCTACCTGGAAAGTTCATTTGATGTTCTCTGACTATAGACTGCAGCTGGCTATTGATTGGTGGAGCAGGAAAGTATTTTTTACTAGGATTCTAGAGTAGCAATAAGAAGCTTGCTGGGTTTTGGGGTTTTTCCCCCCTGTCCTCACAGTGTATCCAAAATTAATGGCATTTCTGTGCTCATTTTACATGGTTGCTATTACATTGTTGCACAATGTAATTAGGCATTTCTTGTATTAGCTACAGATTCAGGCATATAAGAGAGAGGCAGGATAAGGAGTAGGGATGGGCTTGAGCCGGCTGACAAACTAAAGTTCGTCACGAATTTTGACCGGTTTGTGGTTTGCAAAACAATGTTCACAAATTGAAGAATCACCAGAAACTTTCACAAATTTTGTTGCAGTTTGCAGTTTGTGATGGTTTATGAAGAGCAAAAAGCACCGGTTTAAAACTCTGCTTTCTGCTCTTCACGAAAAACAGCTCCTCAGCCATTTAAACCACTGCTTTCTATTCTCCCCACTGCTTTCTGCTCCCAGCCATTTCAAACCCTGTTTTCTGCTCACCACCATGGGAGCCATTTAAACCCCTGCTTTCTGCTCCCTGTGAAAGGCTGCAGGGAGCAGAAAGCAGGGGTTTAAATGGCCCCCAACCATTTCACCCCCTGCTTTTGCTCACCACAGCTTTTTGTGGGCAGCAGAAACCAGTGGTTTAAATGGCCCCCAGCAATTTAAACTAAACAGCTGATCAGCAGGGCCACCGGCTCAGCTGTTTGGTTTAAATGTCCATCTGCTTTCTGCTCCCCGTGAAAAACTGTGGAAAGCAGAAAGCAGAGGTTCCAGTTTTAAATGGCTCATGAACTAATATGAACTGGTTCAATTCATGAACCAGCCTCCTGGTTCTTATGGGTTCGTAGTTTGGTTTGTGGTTCAGCCCATCCATAGAAAGGAGAATTTTATCATAGATTAATACAGATGAGTGATTAAGTAGTTATATGTATCCTAGTTGTTCGAGTCAACTAGAATTTGTAACAGATTTAGGATTTTTCTTTGATTTGGGTAAGTGGTAATTTCTGTTATGTTTCTAGACAAGATTTATAATCTATTATGGAATCATAGAAGAGATACAAATTAGGCAAAGTAATGTTTTATGTTGGACCACCATTGGTTGGTGTAAGAGCTCATTTTAATTTATTAATATGGAGATTTTTTACATAATCCTGATAATACGGGACTCTATACTATCTTGTGTGAAAAGGTTTACATACCGGCTGTCTAACTTACTTTTCATTTTAGTTCTGCATCAAGATCTAACCAGTGTGGTTTTAATTTCCACTGAGTATCAAGGGGCTGGAAATTTTGGCTTTGTTCATTTGAACCAGTAAGGATTACAACTAGAAAGAGAAAAATATTTAAACCAAGAGGTTCTGAAGAAAAAAAAATGTGGTAGGTTAGGATGTGAGAAGCTGTGTTCCTTAGAAGAGCAAGGCAGCTACATCTGATGAGTAAAGTTGCATGCAGGTGTACAGCCAGGGCCCAGTGGGAACTGAATGATTTACAGCCTGTCAGCATCTGCAGACAGACAGGAAGTCAACGGATTATATATAGGTGTTTGCTCCAGCCTTGGCTGATATTTCATTAAACAGAAGGGACCAGCTAGTAGCTACTGAAACCGCAGGTCTCACTTTTAGTTTTCGACACATTTATTTACTCTGAAGCAAGTGTAGCATTTTGTTTGTAAAGAAAAATAATTTGGAGTCAAATGACACATTTAGAAACTTGTATCCATAACTATTACACTCCTCCTTGCACACTGGATGTAATGTTTTGCTCTTTTCTGAGACTCCTTATATGTAACATTTGTAAAGGCACCTCTTTGTAATGTTCTGAGGTGATGTCTGTTCCCTTGCCTACATGCCTTCCTTAGTGTTTCCTGCTTATTTTCACTGTCACCAAAGGCTCTTGCCTTAGAATTCTTAGTTGGACCAAAAATACAGGATGACTTCTATTTGGTAGAATGAGAAAATGGTCAGCATGTAGAGGTGGCTCTGAGATAAAAGGGTTTCTTTTTCTCTAAGTAAAGCAGTTGTTTTCTCTTAAAAATAAATAGAATTTATTTAGAAATATATAATCATTCATGGTTTCAGCATAGTTCATAAGTAATGCCTTCGGACAGGTGTGTTTGTTAAGTGCTGTCAAGTCACTTCTGACCTATGGCGACGCTATGAATTAATATTCTCCAAAATGTCCTATCCTTAACAGTCTTTCTCAGATCTTACAAACTGAGGGTCGTGGCTTACTTTATTGAGTCAATTCATCTTGTGTTGGGTCTTCCTCTTTTCCTGCTGCCTTCAACTTTTCTAAGCATTATTGTCTTTTCCGGTAACTCTTGTCTTCTCATCATGTGACCAAAGTATGATAGCCTCAGTTTAGTCATTTTGACTTCTAGGGAGAGTTCAGATTTGATTTGATCTAGAACCCAGTTATTTGTCTTTTTGGTATCTGTAAAACTGTTCTCCAACACCATATTTCAAAGGAATCTACTTTTTTTCTATCACCTTTCTTCATTGTCCAGCTTTCACAGCCATGTGTAGTTACGGGAAATACTATGGCATGAATTAACTCAGTCTTGGTCACCAGTGACACACCTTTACACTTAAGAATCTTTTCTAGCTCCTTCATGGCTGCCATTCCCCGTCTCAATCTCCTTCTGATTTCTTGGTTGCAGTCTCTCTTTTGATTGATGATGGAGCCAAGAAATAAAAAACCGTGAACAGTTTCAATTTCTTCATTGTCTGTCTTAAAGTTGTGTAATTCCCCAGTAGTCGTTACTTTTGTCTCCTTGATGTTCTGCTGTAATCCCACTTTGGCACTTTCTGATTTAATCTTCAGCAGTAGTTGTTTCAAGTCTTCACTGTTTTCTGCCAATAATGTGGAGTGGATCTCCATATCTCAAAATTGTTAATGTTCCTTCAACCAATTTTTACTCCTCTTTCATCTAAGTCTGCTCCAGTTTTCCCTATGATATGTTCTGCATACAGGGAGAAAAAATGCATCCTTGTCTGAACACCTTTGCCAATTGGAAACCATCTGTTTCTTCATATTCTGTGCTAACAGTGGGCTCTTGTCCAGAGTACAGGTTGCACATCAAAACAATCAGAGGCTTTGGAACACACATTTCCTTTAAAACTAACCACAGCTTTTCATGATTGATGCAGTCAAAAGCTTTACTGCAGTCTATGAAACACAAGCTGATTTTCTTCTGAAATTCTCTTGTATGCTCCGATAAGCAATGTAAATTTGCAATATGATCTCTACTGCTGCTTTCTTTTCTGAATCCAGCTTGAACATCTGACATTTCTTGTTACATATATGGTAACATTATTTGTTGAAAGATTTTGTGCATCACTTAACTTGTGTGAGAAATTAATGCAATAGTTTGATAGTTGCTGCAGTCTTTGATGTTTCCTTTTTCCAGAATTAGAATGTAAATTGAGCATTTCCAATCTGTGGGCCATCATTTTGTTTTTCATATTTGTTGGCACAGTCCTGTTAAGATTTCAATGGACTCCATTTCTGTGGCTTGGAATAGCTTTATTGATATCCCATCTACACCTGATGATTTGTTTCTCCGAATTGCTTTCTGTGTAGCTTTCACTTCACTTTCTAAAACCAGAGGTTCTTCTTCAAAATATTCTTTTTGGAAGGAATCTGTTATGCTTTCATCTTTTTTGTATAGTTCTTCAGTGTATTGTTCCCATCTTTTCTTTATTTTGTCTTGTTCAGTTAATGTACTTCTTTGTTGATCTTGCAGCATGCCTAACCATTCTTTAATGGTCCCTTCAACCAAAGGGAAACCCCTTTGATTTCTTGCATCTTGTGCAACAGATCTCCTGTTCTTCCTTTTTTGTTGTTCTCTTCTATATCTTTACACTAGTTATTATAATAGTTCTCTTTGTCTCTATGTGTAAGTTCCTTAAATAGACCTAGCCACAAAGGTTTTTTCCCCTCACTTGCCACTTAGGCTAATACCTTCCACAAAGAACACAGATTTCTGCAAACTCTTCAGCTGTTCAACTTCCTTCCACTCTCACTCAATGCATTCTCTGTCTACAAACCAGTCAACTCTGCTCCCTAGACTACAGCTACCACCCAACCATCACACACTTCAGTCACCATACAGCATCCCTCTTTCTTACTACATTTCTTCCTTTCTTACTAGAAGCATTCATTTTAACCCACAACAAAATACATATAAATCACAGAAATAAATCACAAAATATTTACATAACAAAATGCTCCACTGTATATTTGTGTTCCTATATTTCACAACAGTGCATATTCTTTCCTTATCTGGGTAGCCTGGATTCCTGGAACTAAAAAGAGCTGATGTAGTTTAATTTACCTCATGGAGGATTGAAGATGCTGCTGTGATTGACAGGAAAGAAGGATGACATGCAAATATAAGATGATGGTGGTGGTGGTGGTGGTGGTGGTGGTGTTTATTTCCACTGAAGTCCTTTTGTCATAGGAGTGAGTTGTTGTTTCTCAGCTCCAGGGGCTCTTGGAAGAGACTGATTTTCTAGACCCATTTAATTGTTTGTATTTTAAGTAATTTATAAGTCTTTGAGAGGCTTTATTGTGTTTTAATGTATTTATGAATTGTACTTTTGAATTGTTAGTAAGCTGCCCTGGGCCCGCCTCAGCAGGGAGGGTGGGATAGAAATCAAATGATGATGATGATTTCAATCTGGTTTCAAGCCAGGAATCAGAACAGAGACTGCTTTGGTCACCTTGAGTGATGACCTCTATGGAGAACTAGACAAGGGTAATGTGATCCTACTACTTCCAAAGATGCTGTTGATGTTCTGAACCAGTGCTTGGAGTCAGTAAAGGGCTGGATGAGGGTGAACAAGCTGAAATTTAATCTTGACAAGGCAAAGATTCTCTGGGTTAGTAGAAAGGCAGATCAGGGACTTGAGATCTCTCCTGTCTTGGATGGGGTTATACTTCCTTTGAAAAATCAGGTTTGCAGTTTGGGAGTACTGCTTGACACAGCAGTCACCTTAGAAAACTAGTTGGCAGCAGTGGCTCAGAGTGCTTTTGCCCAGCTTAAGCTGGTGCATCAGCTTTGCCCATTCTTGGTTGAGTCAGATCTAGCCACAGTGCTCCTTGCCATCATTGTATCTAGACTGGATTATTGCAATGTGCTCTACTTGGGACTCCCCTTGAAGAGTGTTCAGAAGTTGCAGCTAGTGTACAGTGCTGCAGCTAGACTGCTGGTTGGGGCTGGCTACCAGGAGAAGTGTGACCCTGATGCCAACAACAATTACACCGGCTACTGATTTGGTCCCAAGCCCTATTCAAAGGTGTTGGTTTGTCCTTTAAAGCCCTGCATGGCTTGGGACCAGGTTATCTGAAGAACTGTCTTCTCCCATAGTTTCCTGCCCAAGAATTAAGACTGCAGGGAGAGGTCCTCCTGAATGTCCCCCCAATCAAAGAAGCTTGTCTGGTGGGCACATGAGAGAGAGCCTTTTTGGTGGCAGCCCTGTGATTATGGAACTGTCTTCAAAGGGAGGTGCACATGACCCCCTCGCTGTCAGTCTTCAAGAGGCAGTTGAAGACAGTTTTATTTATGACTCCATTTGACTGATTTAATTTTTATTTATTGGTGGTCCTAATTGGAGTTTTTAAATTTCGACCTTATATGTGTCTAACTTTTTTCATACTGTTTTATAATCATTTTAGTTATATTATAAACTACCTTGAGTTCCACAAGGGAGAAAGGTGTCTAATAAATACATGTATAAAATAAGAAACAGATCAGTAAAGGTCATCTTTTTCTCATCTATCTTCTATTATAGTGTCGTTGAGGGTGCTATTTGTTACAAAAGGTATTACAAAGTATTGAGTTTTCCTCATCTTCATTATCCTATTAAGAGCTCCTGCATGTGGAATAAGGAGCTTCCCCCTCATAATCTATTTTTCCCCTTACTTCATTTCCCAGATACTTTGGTAGTAGTGCTGCAGGTTTTCACAGGTTACCTGAAAAATAATAGTTACTTCTACTTGGCAAAGGACCAACTATTATTCACTGGCATGTGCTAACTGGTTTATTTTTGCACAAATGTAATTGGATTAAAAACTGGAAACAATTCTAAGACATCAGCAAGAAGACGGCACCTAGTTAATTTTTTATTTTCCTGATCTTAAAGTTTTATTTCCAGTTTGGTGTAGTGGTTAAGTGTGTGGACTCTAATCTGAGAGAACCGGGTTTGATTCCCCAGTCCTCCACTTGCAGCTGCTGGATGACTTTGGGCAAGCCATAGTTCTGTCAGAGCTGTTCTTGAAAGAGCAGTTTCTGCCAGAGCTCTCTCAGCCCCACCTACCTCACAAGGTGTCTGTTATGGGGAGGGGAAGGGAAAGGAGTTTATAAGCATCTCTGAGACTCCAAATGAAGGGCGGGGTATAAATCCAGCTTCCTCCTCTTCTTCTTTTGTTCATCTCCCAACTTCTCATCTGTCTTCTCTTACCCAGGTCCTCAGTCCCCTGTTCATTTTGCTTTCTTTTCTTTTTTTTCTGATTATGCACCACATCTCTATTTCCCCCCCTTCACTGGCTATCTTTTCGTGTCAGCATTCATTATAATGCAAGCATTCTTACCTTGAAGAAGGCACTTCATAATTTTGCTTCATCATGATTTCTTCTTATGTGCTCTCTCATTCTTTATGCTCAGTCTAATCTTCTGGTTAGGCCTCATGATTCTTCCACATTGTCTTATTTACAGTCATTTGCTTTGTCCTCCCTGTGCTTGGAATTGTCTTCCCTCATCTCTTTCTTCATTTAAAAAGCATTTAAAAACCTGCTTGTTTGGTATTGCATTTCCTTTAATGAGCTCTGGCTTTGATCAGGGTCATTTTGTAGAAAAAGAGGTGCAGGAGCTTATTAGCATAGCTCATTAGCATAACTTATTTGCATATACCACACCCCCTGACGTCTCCCTTCCCTTCACCTTGCTTGGGGGAGGGAAGGATCTCCGGTGCTTCTGCCTGACAGAGGAGCCAGCGGGCCAGCCCCTCTGACAGGCAGAAGTGTCTGGGTTCCATTCCATTCCCCCTCTTCCTTCCCTTTGCCTCCAAGCAGGGTGAAGGAAAAGGGGGGGAGAGGATCTTCAGTGCTTCTGCCTGACAGAGGAGCCAGCGCACCAGCCCCTCTGACAGGCAGAGGTGCCTGGGTTCCATTCCTTTCCCCCTCTCCCTTCCCTTTGCCTCCAAGCAGGGCAAAGGAAAAGGGGAGGGGGATCTCAGGCGCGTCTGCCTGACAGAACTGGGCCAGGGAAGGCAGCAGGCGGGCCTATCTCCAGGCCTTCCGCAACTCACCTGCTTTGCGGGTGGGCCGGGAAAAGCATGGGGAGGCATTTAAATGCCTCCCCACTCCTTTCAGGGCTTTCCCCGGCTTGCCTGTCAAGGTGGGTGAGCCAGGGAAGGCTGGAGGGCTCTCTCCAGGCCTTCCCTGACTCACCAGCTTTGTGGGTGGGCCGGGGAAGGCAAGGGGAGGCATTTAAATGCCTCCCTGATCCTTGCAGGGTCTTCCCTGGCTTGGCTCTGGGCTCCCACCCACCCTGCCTGAAACAGCCCCTGCCCCCTACACCCTCACCAATTTACCTTGCCTTCCGGTTGTTGGTGGCATGTGCTGCTTCCTGACTGAGGGCTGCTGGGGGTGGGGCTTGCCACCGCATGTGCTCACTCCTGAGTTTATAATTGCCAGAATGCTGTCCCGGCTTGTTCCGACTGGAAATCACCCCTGCCTTTGATTCAGAATCCATTATTCTGTATTTCATTTTGTTACCAGCTCCTCCCCTTTCCCTGCCTATTCACTTTCTTTCCCTTCTTATAACATCAGCGAATTTTTAGATTGTGAGCTTCTGGGGGGGCGGGGTGGTTAAGTTTTTGTTTATTTTATAGAACCTAGTAATTGTAGCTGCTTTGTAAATAAAATGTGATGGTCATAATCATACTTCTGAATACTAATGCTGCTATAAGCTATGATGTCTACATTAGAGCTATGAGTTTGCTCCAAGAGTCTGCTGTATTGGAAAATAATTTATACTCAGTTTTATTAGTGTTACCTAAAGCACTGAACACAAGTATCAGGGTGGATTCTAGTGTTGCCAACTCCAGGTTAGGAAATTCCTGGAGATTTGGAGCTGGTGTCTGTGGAGGAGGCACTTTGGGAAGAGATTTCACCTAGTATATCATAGAGTCTGCTCTCTGAGGCTGCCATTTTCTCCAAGGGAACCGCACACTGTAGTTTGGAGATCAGTTGCAATTCTTGGAGAATGCCAGGCCCCACCTGGAGATTGGCCTGGATTAATTGTGCTTATGGAAATGGATTCTTCCCCAAGCAGCCCACCATGAGCCCTGAAGCATCTTCTGGATCACATGCCACAAGGGAAGCTGCAGTGGATGAGGCAAAATCACAGTTTCTTCTTCATGCACCGAACAAAAGCTTACTTAGCTGTGCTTCCCCCATCAGCAGCAGGAGCTGATGTTAGTTTTGCTGAATTGACACTCCTCTCTTCAATCCTTTATGTCTCATGGCTCCTGAAGAATAGAAGAGGCAGGGAAAGATCTACCACCGTGAGAGCCTTCTGCTTGCAGTTCATATAATCTTGCCAAGTATTTTTGTTTTTGATTTTGGTATATGAGGAAATTTAACTCTCAATATTAACTTGTTGGGACATCTGTGTATATGTTCATGAACTACTTTGTAAACACTGGTAACTTTATGCTTTCAAAAGGTTTGGTGTGGAGCCTCCTGGATTAATAAAGCTGGAGAAAGAGATTGAACAAGAAGAAACACTTTCAACTCCTCTTCCATCTCCTTCACCTTCTCCATCAAAGTCACCTGGAAAGAAGAGTACAGGGAAACTCCTGGATGATGCGGTAAGGGAGATCTCAAGGGGTAATATTTTGACATCTGTGTCAGTGGCACCTCTCATATTGTTATGATGTTATGCTTCACAGGATTAACCATCATCCTTTTGGCACAAATCCACAGTTCAAGAAGACAGATGACTGCATCTGTTAGGGAGTGAAATATTAATACTTATATGATTTCATGCTTTGCTAGTTAGGCTTATTTATAGTTAGTGCCCAGAATTCAAATTCTCTGCCAAGCAAATTTGAGTTTTGGGCTAATTTGATGCCCACCATAATTGTAGAAAAGTAATTCTTTTGTAATTTTGCATAACGTTGGTCAATATTTACATTTTTCAGATTTGTAAGAGAGTGGGAAGAGTGGGCGCTGAGTGCTCCTGCCTTGCAAGAGGCAAAATTGCCTTTTGCAAGGCAGGAACCAGTGGCCCCCTCTTGGAAAGAGCAAGTGCCGTGCACCTGCCCTGCAAGTAGCGGATTTGCCGCTTGCAGGGCAGGCACATGTGGTGCCCACTTTTTCAAGTGGGGCTACAGAAGACTGTTGTGGGTGGGGCTCCCCCTGCTGGCCAGCTGGTGGGCATCAGGGGAGAGCCCTAAAAATTGGGGGAACTCCCACTGGCACCTGGGGACTGGTATCCCTGCGCAGGGATTCCCCCCCCCCGGGTTTTGGTTTTTTTTTGAGGGGGGAGGGAACTAGGGAAATTGAAATAAGTGCAATACTTATTGTCCTCTCAAACCTAAACTAATTGCATTGTTTTAATAACATAAAATGTATCATTTATAACTTCCTTAGCATATAAAATTTCAATATTTGACATGCTTATGGAATTAAAAGCAATAAATCTCTTAATTTTCTACAAGCAATATTGCAAATATACTCAGTACTTCAAAGAAAACTGCAAGCTGATGCACCCTATGCTACCCTAGCAAATGTACCTTAGGTCCTGCTAGATGCTGTCTTCTGCCTTCTTTGGCTACTGGTTAGAAACAGCTCGGTATTCAATTTAACTTTCAGAGTTTTCCTCAGAGGCTTTGGTATAGTTTTTTTCCCCTCCAGCAAGGTAGGGAAATAAGCTATTTGTCACCCAATCTGTGCATATATGTGTCTTAGTGGTGTGAGGAAGAGGTGAACAGGTCGGCTGCAAGGGAAGATTCAAGTCAAAAGGACAACAAAAAGCATGTTAACAGAAGCAACGAAAGCCCTGTATGTTCCCTTCATGAAGATTAGGTATCCTTCTAGGTGCAGAAATGCATATTGGCTTTTAGAGCTGTATATTTCTACAGTGTACCCACTTTGTCATTATAAGCATTTCACTCATCCTAAAAAAAAAGAATTTTTTTTCTAGGCATTTTTTTCAGTACTCCCCAAAATTTCAATGGGATTTAAAAAAAAAAAAAAGGCCTTGGAAAAGTGGGGGGAGTTCAGTTTTTTATGGGCCTTCACATCTCTAGCTGCTACAACAAGTGAAGTTAAGTGGGAAAGAATCTGGATGAGAAGCCAAAGAGAGCCCCATGTGAGCTGCTCAGATCCTTTTCATATAGTACTGTGAGTGTGGGACCTACTCCAGTATAGATTAGGGTTGCCATGTGTTAGGCCTCAACCCTCTCCTTCCTTGGAAGGATAAGCCTGGTATCTTGGAAAAGGTGACACAGGCAACTTTCTTTCTCAGCATCTCACAGGGTCACTTACTCAAGACTCTTCCCTAGTCTACAAATATGATTAATAGGTCCTATAGTTACATGAAATGTGTGCCATCAAATATTGGCCAGAGGCTTGTCAGGGAAAACTAATCCCGAAGGTGCAAAGGTCTGGTTCTTGGCAGTTTTCTTCCCTCTTTAAATCAGTCAGTGTCAAAGACTAATTTCTCAGAAGAGGCAGTAAAAGTAACCCATTGCCCCACCTTGCCTACCCTTACCTGGTTATCCCACGTGAGTCTATAGTCAAAACCATTTTAATCCCATAACACCCCTTTGTAATGATTTGCTGTCCTAGCAATTAAAGATCACCAAAAACACAATAGACATTTTCACATGGGAATTTCACATGAATATTACGTAACATTTGTAAGTCCTGGGAATGATCTGAAGCTTCCTTGCCCAAGACACATTGTTTTGGTTCTAACACATACAAGCATTGTTCTAGGAGCAACAGTGTCACACCCCAAAAGGGTATAACCGGCCACTCTCTGTTCAGTAGAGTGTATGCATTATCTGGACATCCACTAAGTTTACAACCCCAACCCTATCTCCAACCCCAAGTTAGATAATTCTTCTCTGAGTGGAATGCTAGTTCGTTTCGCTCATCTTTCTCCTTGAATAGAGTACCATTATACCAGCTGGCCAGTGGCAGGCTAGAGCCCTGAAAACCAGGGGAACCCCTGCCCTGACCTGGGGACTGGCAAGCCTGGTATACAGATATCATGTGCTGTGAAAATACATGCATAAATAAAACAAGTACATTGAAAGGAGTGTGCGAGGTATGCATAAGCAGCCCTACACATGCAATTGTGTCATTCACAAGGCACTGAGTTTGTCTTGCCCAATGCCTTCAGATTCCTGGCATTCGTGCCATTTCCTCATGCCACTTGACCATAACTGTATTAAAGCATCTCTACTTTAATTATATTTTATTTTATGCAGGTTGTCCTGGGGTTGCTTCAGAATCAAAAGTCAGGAAAGAAATCAAATAAGCAACAAGCCAGTGTACTGTAGTAGTTAGAATGTCAGAATGGCGCTGGGAGACCCAGGTTCACACTCCCACTCCTCCATGGAAGCTTGCTAGGTGACATTGTTCTAGTCACACACTCTCAGCCTAGACTACCTTACAAGATTGTTATGAGGATAAAATGCAGTAGGGGAGAATGTCGGAAGCCCACTGGGAAGAGAAGTGGAATATGAATGAAGTAAATAAATTAATGAATAAAATGCCTGTGGGTTGACTGCTTTATTTGGTGTCAGTTTTGAGAATGGTGGTGGAGCCTGAATATATGAAACTGCCATGAATTGAGTCATGCTAAAAGTTCATCTATAATTGTGCACTAGGCATGGCAGCAGCTTTCCAGAACCTAATAAGGTCTTGTTCACAATTTAATTGTATAATTTCCTTTAGAGGAAATCAGACTTCTGGACCACTGACTTACAAAGACTCTCCAAGGTATTTTCTTGCCTTGCTACCCAAGATGTTTTTAATTACAGAAATCAGATGAAACCTGGAACTTTCTGCATGCAGTTCATTTGTTAAAAAACCCACTATCCTGAGCAACTAAATGGTTAAACAACAAAATGAAGTAAAATATATTCTACAAAAAAGAAGCAGTTACTATGGCAACTCCTTTACCACATGGTAGATGTGCCACCTGGGAGTTACAAAGCGCTCCTTGAAAAACCCCTTGCCACTCTTAAGCTACAGTGAACAGATGGAATTTGGTGTATTTAATAGTGCTCATGAAATATAATTTATTGAAATGCAAACTGGGTTAGGCTTAACATTTTTTCTTCCTTGCTGTAACTCTAATTTTTCAAACTCTGTCAACTAAGCTGTCAAAAAAAAGGCAGAGGAGAAGTTTATAGGTTGCAGAGGAAAAGTGACCATATTTCCCAAGGGAAAGGGGCAAAAAGAATATGAAGAATGACTTGGTAACCTCTTTTAATTCACTGACTAGCAGTAAAAGAACAAAGATTAAATTCATTCAGAGAGATGCCTGACCTTCCCCATCCTTTAGCTCACTGAATGTAAGCTAACATCAATTTTCACATGGTCCAGACACAAATAGGACTTAATCCTTACCTAGAAAATGCTTCGATTCCGTGCCCCCCCCCAATCACAGGCATTGCTTCTGAGAAGCAGCACTGACAAGATCACTATGGAGGTATTTATTCCTTGTCCGTTTATATTAGTGAGATTGTTGTCTGCTGCTGTTCTGAGACAGAAGTTCAATATATGAGTATGACACACGTTTTTCACTCACAAAAAGTGCCTACTACCTCCCCCCAATGTCTATCCTACACATTCTGGGTTGCAGGTAGGTCAGGCTGTGACATATCACTACCCTCCTTGCCTCTTTTAAAATCTATAGACAGCCGTGACCATTTCACATCCCAGGTTATCTCTCACACTCACAGAGACATCAACAGACAGAACAGCCCAGTCACCTTTAATAATCACCTCTCACTCAGACACTGCACATTTATTGGAGTTGGGGACTCACACACCATTCCATCCATACACTGCCACCATTTATCAATTTATTCTTTATTAGCTCAGAACACAGACAGACAACACATAGAATGACCCAACTATATACAGTTTGAACCAGGAAAACTACACCTCCTGGAACAATAACGTCCAATCATTGATGAGTGCTTGGGACCAATGGGAATTGTTCCCACCAAAGGTCAGAGTCTTTCTGGATTGGTCTGTTAGCAACAACGACCAATCCGGTTGCTTGATTCAGGATACTGCCAGTCTATGGAGCTTGTGATTGAAGCTCATGCTTTCAAGCTATACAGATAACCCAATACATAACATTCATCATCTTTCAAATAATTAGGGTGAGTTCTCACTCATTGGGAATGCCATGGTTCCCCAACTGTCAAAGTTGGGTCTACGCTGGAACTGGGTGGCTGACAGTTCGTAGTACTGTCAGGGACTGTAGCGTCAGGACTCTCAGGCTCAATGGATGGCATCCATGCTAGAGAGTTCTTGCGCTCCAAGCAGGGTGTCAGGGCAGCGCTCACCTCCGACTTGGAACTTGGGTGGGAGACAATCGGAGTTGGCTCTGCCCCTTGGGTGTCTGTGTCGGCTGGCTCCGATTCTCTGACCCAGCACCGCCGAAGCTGGTCAAGGTGCCTCCAAAGGCTTCTCCCATCCAATGTAGTCACCATGTACAATACTGGTCTGGTAGCTGTTGTCACTGTAGCTGGAATCCAGATCGGTCCATCACTGTCGTTCCGGGCATAGATGAGGTTGCCAGGCTGGAAGGAATGGAGAGGCTCTGGAGCCTCTCGCTGCAGCGGACGATCTGATGTGAGATCCAGGTGCAGACAGTCAAGCATTGTAGATAAGTGGCAGTTCATTAGAAGTTCCACGGGGCTCCTCCCGGAAGTTGTGTGAGGCGTTATGAGCTGCTGTAGGAGGAAGTCTGCCAGTCTCAGGTTCCAGTTGCCATAGACTATTTTTTGCAGTGCATCCTTTGTAGTGCAGACCATTCGCATGACCTGCCCATTAG
Source organism: Gekko gecko (assembly GCA_029375565.1). Classification (NCBI taxonomy): domain Eukaryota; kingdom Metazoa; phylum Chordata; class Lepidosauria; order Squamata; family Gekkonidae; genus Gekko; species Gekko gecko. The sequence continues at coordinate 135,626,330 of JAPDNY010000003.1, read as the reverse complement.
TAGAAGGATGAAAGGGGGCTGCCATGATGTGCCAGATCAAGTAGGCATCCATGAACCTCTGGAACTCGGATGATGTGAATTGTGCCCCATTGTTAGACACAATAGTTCCGGGCAGTCTGTGCATACTAAAGATGCAGCGCAATGCCCAAATGACCAATGCAGAGGTCATTACAGACCTTGGGACTACTTCTAGCCATTTAGACAGAATCCACAACAATCAGGAAGGTTTGTCCCTGAAAGGGGACGGCAAAATCTATGTGCAGGCAGGACCATGGCACCTGAGTGGTTTCCCAGTGCTGCACTGGTGCCTGAGGTGGTTCTGGTCATGACTCTTGGTAGGTTTGGCAAGTCTGAACCCAACCTTCAATTTCTTGGTCCAGTCCTGGCCACCGGACGTAGCTGCAAGCTAATGCCTTCATCTGAACAATTCCTGAGTGTCTGGCATGCAGGGCTTCTAGCACCTGTCAGCGAAGTTTGGTGGGAATGACCACGCGGCTCCCCCAAAGCAGACATCCCTTGTGAACCGACCATGTTGGCCTGACTTGTAAACCATCCCCTCCACACCCAGTCGAGGACCCAGGAAATTGCAGGGTCCTTGCAGATTGGGAGGTGACATCTGAACTATGAAGCAGTGGTTGGGGAAGCTCCTCGATGGCCATGATTTGGTAGGCAGGGGATGGGTACACAGCCGGTTCCCAGAGAGTCAGGTGGCTAAGAGCATCAGCGTGGCTGATAGCCTTTCCTGGTCAGTAGGGCAGGTCGTAGGTGTAGGCCAACAAAAACACCAACCAACGCAGCATCCGAGGCGATAAGACCTGGGGTGTCTGCTGGTCTGGCGCAAACAAACCCAAGAGTGGCTTATGGTCAGTCACAATCTGGAACCACCATCCATACACAAAATTGTGGAATTTCTTTATGCCAGCAACAAGAGCGAGGGCTTTCTTGTCGATTTGTGTATAGTTCCTCTCTGCTGATGACAAGGTTCTGGAGAAGTATGCAATCGGGGCTTCTGGACCATCTGGCAAATAGTGACTCAGAACAGCACCGATACTGTAGGGTGGCATGTCAACCACCAAGATAAGCGGCGTGTGCTCGTCATAATGCATGAGGACTGTATTTGAAGACAGTAAGTCCTTGACAGCAGTGAATACCCGGGCCTTGGCCCCCAGCTCCACAATGCCTTTTCCCCCAGCAGATGATGCAACGGTTCAGCTACTGATGCCTTGTGCAGCAGGAACGAATGGTAGAAGTTGAGGAGACCTAGGAAGGACCTAGGAAGTTCCCTTTTTGAAGCTGGGGTTGTGTGCTGTGGCTCACCTTGACCTTGCTCTCCATTGGATGAATGTCATCACCTGCAATCAGGAATCCCAAAAACTTGACTTGTGGAACTCCAAACTGACATTTCTCTCACTTTACCTTGAAGCCCACATCTTGGAAACGGCGAAGGACCTCTCAAAGGTGGTCTGCCAGTTCCTCTGTGAATGCGCCAGCTATCAGGACGTTGTCAAAATATGGAACAACATCTGGAATGTCTCGCAACAGACCTTCCATGAGGCCTTGAAAAAGTCCTGGGGCAATGCTAACCCCAAACTGCAGGCAGTTAACCTTGAATGCCCTTGGTGCATGATAATCATTTGAGCCTTGGCTGTGGCTGTGGTGACAGGCAACTGTTGATAGCTGTGCCAAGTCAAGCCTGGCGAATACTTGGCCTCCGGCGAGCGAAGCTAAAAGATGGCTGATGACTGGTACTGGATACACATGCTGTTGCAAGGCTTTGTTAATTGTGCATTTGTAGTCTGCACAGATTCTTACAGTCCCGTTGGTCTTGATGGATGTGACAATGGGGGTCTCCCACCTAGCATGCGAGACTGGCTCCAGCACTCCTTGTGTAATGAGGCGATCCAACTCCTCATCAATGTGCGGTTTCAATGCAAAGGGCACCCGTCACCATAGGGTTGAGGTCAAATGAAACTGGGGGTCCTGTGTAGCAACCCAGAGAACCACCGAATATAAGAACATAAGAACATAAGAGAAGCCAATGTTGAATCAGGCCAATGGCCCATCTAGTCCAACACTCTGTCACACAGCGGCCAAAATATACCCGGTGCCATCAGGAGGTCCAGCAGTGGGGCCAGGGCACCAGAAGCCCTCCCACTGCTGCCCCCTCTAGCACCAAGAATAGAGTGCATCACCTGCCCCAGACTGAGTGTTCCCATCTATACCCTGTGGCTAATAGCCACTGATGGACTTCTGCTCCATATGTTTATCTAATTCCCTCTTGAAACTGTCCATGCTTGCAGCTGCCACCACCTCCTGTGGCAGTGAATTCCATATGTTAATCACTCTTTGGGTGAAGAAGTATTTCCTTTTATCTGTTCTAACCTGACTGCTCAGCAATTTCATGGAGTGCCCACGAGTTCTTGTATTGTGAGAAAAGGAGAAAAGTACTTCTTTCTCAACCTGCTCAATCCCATTCATAATCTTATAAACCTCGATCATGTCACCCCTCAGCCATCATTTCTCCAAGCTAAAGAGCCCCAAGCATTTTAACCTTTCTTCATAGGGAAGGTGTTCCAACCCTTTTATCATTCTAGTTGCCCTTCTCTGCACTTTTTCCAATGCTATAATATCCTTTTTGAGATGTGGTGACCAGAACTGTACACAGTATTCCAAATGAGGTCGCACCAATGATTTATACAGGGGCATGATGATACTGGCTGATTTGTTTTCAATTCCTTTCCTAATAATCCCCAGCATAGCGTTGGCCTTCTTTATTGCAGTTACACACTGCCTAGACATTTTCATTGAGTTATCCACTACAAGATCTCTCTCTTGGTCCGTCTCTGCCAGTTCAGACCCCATCAACGTGTATTTATATTTAGGATTTTTGGCTCCAATGTGCATCACTTTGCACTTGGCCACATTGAACCCCATTTGCCACGTTGACGCCCACTCACCCATCCTCAACAGATCCCTTTGGAGTGCCTCACACTACTCCCTGGTTTTCACCACCCTGAAGAACTTCATGTCATCTGCAAATTTAGCCACTTCAATGCTTACTCCCAATTCCAAATCATTAATAAACAAGTTAAAAAGCATCGGACCGAGTACTGATCCCTGTGGTACCGCACTGCTTACCACCCTTCACTGAGAAAGTTTCCCATTTATACTCACTCTCTGTTTTCTATTTATAAGCCAGTTTTTGATCCACAAGAGGACTTGTCCTTTTATCCCATGACTATTGAGCTTACTTAGGAGCCTTTGATGAGGAACTGTATCAAAAGCTTTCTGGAAGTCAGTATTTCTGGCAATACTGCTGGAAAGTCTTTGCACACAGAATCCAAAGTTGTGGGGGAGATATGTTGTACTCCCATCATGTGGATGCCTAATGCATCAAACCAATCAAGTCCCAGGAGACTGGCACAGTGCCTTTCGACCACTGTTATGCTCAGTGGGCCATAGAACTTTTTATAGTGAACCATGAATTTGCCAATTCCTGCAACGGGAATGTGCTGTCTCTGGAAATTGCAAGGCTCGAGACGTCGTTTGCTCCATCTAGGGAAGAGCCAGTGTAGCATCTGCGTCGAGCTGATGGTGCACACCGGCCCTGAATTGACCTCCATCTCGCAGGGAGCGTTATTGAGGACAACTGTCACCTTGATTTTGTTTTTTGTTGGTAGATGAGTACTTGCCACTGATGAGTGGTTGAGGCACTTGGATGTCAAATGACAATTAGAAGGCGTAGACGTGTACCATGATGGCGGTCAGAGTCTGCTAAGCAATGTTCGAGGTGACGTCTTGGCTTTGATGAATGGCAGACTCAGGCGAGGTGTCCAACTTTCCCACAATCACGACACTGGGCCTCACGGAAATGGCACTTCTGGCATTCGTGGTCGCCACTGCAACCGGTGCAAGGTGCTCTGGTAGCAGGTTGCTGATTGGAGCGTTTGTGACTTTTGGCCTGTGTTCGGTGGACTCAATCGTCCTCACTGTCAGAGGCTTCCATACTCTCCTAATGCACTGGCTGTAACTTGCGTGACATTGATGGACTTCTGGATTGACACACGTCTTTGGTAGACTGCTTAGCAACCTCTGCAGCAACAGCTGCCTCGAATGCGGCTTGGAACGTAAGCTTTTTCTTGGCAAAAAGCTGCCGTTGCAGTTTCTCATCCTAAAGGCCACAGACTAGCCTGTCTCTGAGTCTATTGTTTAAGTCCATAAAGTTGCACTGCCGTGCTGTCTTCCTAAGTGCCATCACATAATCAGCAGTTAACTCACCTTGAGCCTGGTCACGCTTGTGGAAAGCATGTCAACATGCAATTTCAGAAGGCTTAGGCGGAAAATATTCATGAAGCTTAGACTTTATTGTGGTGAAGTCAGTCGCCATGAGTTCAGCCAGTGCCACTAATGTCCAAGCCACGTTGAAGATGTGTTTTCCACAGATGCTGAGAAATGTGGCTTTCTGGATATCTTCATCAGATATTTTTTGAACAGTAGCGTAGAATTCAAACTGGGAGATGTAGGTGTCCCAGTCCTCTGTAGCTGAATCAAATGGTTCAAAGTGGCCCTTGCCATCTGGCAATCGAAAAAACCGCGAATTAAAAGAAAATTGCTTATTGACAAAAAAAGAAAGAGGGGGACTAGGAATTCCTGATTGGTATCTTTATTATCAGGGAGCAGCTATGGGTTGGATAAGAGGTTGGATAACTTTGGAGGATAAAAGACTATTACAATTAGAAGGGCATGATTTACATATGGGCTGGCATGCCTATATATGGTATCACACAGATAAACCGCAACAAACCTTCCAAAACCATATAATTAGAGGAGCGTTAATGAAGGTATGGGAAAAAAAAATTAAAGACAGGTACTATCTTAAAATACCTAGATGGGTCTCCCCACTAGAGGCTTTTATAATGCCGACATTATTAGAAGACAATAAAAGGGTAACATGTGAAATGTTATTAAACAGAAACAGTGAACTAGGAACCTTCAAACAACTACAAGCAATGAACATAAATCTCACTGGTTGGGAAAAGATACAACTACAATCTAGATTTGCTAAAGATAAATCAATAAACTTTATTAAAACAAAATCAGAACTAGAAAAAATATGGCTTTCTTCCTCGGATAAGCTTATACAAAAAGTATATAATTTTCTCCTATTAGATGAAACACAAGAAGAAACAGTAAAACCATGTATGATAAGCTGGATATGGGATACAATATAACTTTAAATGACTGGTCAAAATCCTGGAAATCCGCGACATTATTAAGAGCCGTATCATTTAAGGAAAACATTTGTAAAATGTTTTATAGGTGGCATTGGACACCAGACAAATTGTCGAAATATTATAAGGATATCTCAGGGAATTGTTGGAGATGCAAGAACAATATGGGAACATTTTACCACATATGGTGGCGCTGTGAAAAGATAGTTAAATTTTGGAAGAGTATTAAAAAAGTAATAGAAGAAATATTAAACATAGGATTACAACTAAAGCCAGAAATCTATCTACTCAATATTATACCGGGATTAAGTACCACGATTCATGCATTATTTTGTATATACTTACCATGTCAAGAATGCTCGTAGCTAAATGTTGGAAAACAGATATGATACCAAGTAGAGAAGAATTAATTATGAAAATAACTGAGATAGCAGAAATGGACAAATTAAATATGATTCTTTCAGGAAAAGATGAGAAAATGTTTCAGAAAAGATGGCAAAAAGTGTATAAATGGATTGAAAAAATGTCTAAATGAACTCCCATATGTACTTCTGATAGCATTGTTTTACCTTTTTCTGTATTTATTCTCTTTGTAATGGAAAAATGATAAATAAATCTTTAAAAAAGGAATCATCAGCTACAGCTCAATCCTGCATGAATATTTTTCTTCTGGAGTATAGACAGGCCTAGGGCTACAGTGGGGTATTTCAGGGCCACCCCCCCCTCCGACTTACCACCCATGCCAGCCTCCCAACTTTTCGCCAAGCTGGCTGGAGAGCACTATAGATCAGCTGCAGTATTTCCATTTGAAAGGCTGATTTTGCAGAAGCTTAACTCATATCATTGTTGCCCAGTTTGTTCAAGTTCAGAATTCATAGGGCTGGGGCTCCATTGGATGGAGGAGAAGGACACACACTGCAACACTGGTTCAGCTGAACTCTGGAAGAGAGCTTAGTCATACAGTTGTTAAAAATGATTTCTGAACAACTCATCTCTTCTATGTCTCTCTGATAGAAACACTTGTAGGGACCATTATTTTCTTTGTCACTGGAAAAAGCAAAAAAGAAGAAGAAGAAGAAGAAGAAGAAGAAGAAGAAGAAGAAGAAGAAGAAGAAGAAGAAGAAGAAGAAGAAGAAGAAGAAGAAGAAGAAGAAGAGGAGGAGGAGGAGGAGGAGGAGGAGGAGGAGGAGGAGGAGGAGGAAGGGCCTACTGGTCTTGCCTCTTTTTAAACATATATCATCCCAGTAAAGCAACTTAATAGTATTGCTAGGCTGTAGCCAGCAACCCCCAAGAGCATCTAGGGAGTGGGGAATGGTTCATTGGTATTGCTTCTAGTGAAAACAGGAAGTGACATCATGGGACATCCTAGATAAAACCGTAAAGTTTTAGCTAACTCTAGAGCATCATATGACATCACATGCAATTTTCACCAGTAGTGACATAACTTCTGCTATGCAAGCATGCATCCCTGTTCTCCCCCGTTTTCTCATGCCAATGTGTCAGGCTCCAGCAGGCAACAAACAGGGTGGATGGGAGGTTGACTACTATAGCAAGAGACCGCTGGCAATCCTATAACATAATGATATTTCCAGAACCCTAGATTAATTCAAGCTTGGCAGGTCATGAATGACATAATTCAGTGGAGCTCAGTAATCAAAGTTCTGCTAGGAAACAACATTTATTATCGTTTAATGCAGTGTAGACACATATCTAACCAAACTGACTTTGGCTCCCAAAATGGAGTTCGGGAACTGAAACCATGCTAGAAAACTGAGAATCATCACATTTCCTTAAACATAAAGGGGGGGATTGTCTTAAATTTTTTGTGCTGGAAATCTCTTCTTGACAGATAACCAGGCATCAGAACATGATCTATTTTTTCCTTCATTCCTTGATTGTAGGCACTCCCATTTTCGGGAGCAAAAATAAAATGCTGCAATAGATGAGTCTTCCGTCTGATCAAGCAAGGCTCTTATATTTGTATTTTTTCTAAGAAAGTATAAGACTCAAATGTAGGTTAATGTTTATTATTAAAACATATTTACTCCACTTGCAGTCTCTCTGCACAGGCCTTTACTTTATGAACTAGATTGTCAAACATTCAAAGATCTCCAGAGTATCAGCTGAAGTGGATGAAATCTTTAGAAAGGGTTCCTTGCATTTTGTTTTCCTTTGACATCAACATATTAGGTCAAGTTTCCTTTTTCAGAACTACATTGTGCAGAAATTATCATCTTCGTGCCCTTGTCAGTGTTGCATCTTTCCCCCTAACAGCAGCAGTACCTGAATGTCAAATTAGAGTTCATTCAACCAGATCTGCTCTTTGGCAGTAATGTCTGCACTCCTTTCAGATCACTGACAAGTTCAAAATACACTGTATATTAATGCAATTCAACTTATCGCACATATCAATGATTCCCAAAATCGTAGACCTTAACCCAGTACTGGATTGGGTATATCAAAGGTTCCGTGGCAGGAACCATAAAGCAAAGGAATAATGTGAGCACTGATGGATTCTGTAACTGGCAGCTTTCATTCTACCCACAGCTTTGCAAACCTGGCTGGGTTTATGATCAGATTTCACTTATTTCATATTCTACCACAGCTTCCTTTATGTTCTTTAGAATTAGAGCCAATTTAAAAAATAAAGATGGTCAAATGAACAGCACTTTAGTGAGATTAGTTCCGTTTGCCTAGCTTCTTGCTTAAATTGACTTGCCAGCCTTCACATTTTCATTATTAGCTCATCACTGTGGCATTCCTCTATTCCATGGCTGAGTTCAGACTGACAATTTGCTGTGGGAGCCAGTCGCAGCAAAAAAGCCCCGGAACAAACAGTTCCAGGGTTTCCCAGTCACGCGGGGCCAACTGGTGCAGCTGTATACCGAGAGAAGGCACGTGGGAGCATTCAGACGCTGGCGCAGAGGCGCCACTGTCAGTGGCTTTCCCCTGGTAAATCGGTGATGCGCGCATGGGTGCACAAGCACATCTGGCCGATTGGGGGTGGATCCCATTGCACCAGCACTGCATTGGGGAGTAGAGTGGAGTATGGGCAATCAAACCACTGCTACCATCTGCCCCAATGCGGCTTGCTCCCGGCTTATCCGCCGAGAGTTCACACAGCTGGGAAGCGGAATGTCGTGGGATAAGCGCACTCTCCGGGATTTGTTACCACTTTAAAGAGGTATGTTTTTATCCTGGGAGCGAAGCGGAACAGCGTGAGTTGCCAATAGGTGTGGAATGCCAGGCAGATGTGCCTGTGTGAATGCCCCCTTTAATCCGCTTCTCAAACGTGGCTGAAAGGTTGCTATAGCAGGGCAAATTGCCAGTCTGAACTCAGCCCACGAATACCCAGTGTACTAGTGCATAATGTATAAGGGGCAGTGACTTGATTTAAACAGTCACAGCTGGTTCATGGCAACCCCTTAGGATTTTCAAGGCAAGAAACAAATAGGGGTGGTTTGCCGTTGCCTGCTTCAGTACAGCAGAGAGTACTCCATCTTTCTATGTTATACCTCTGAGGATGTCAGTGACAGCTGCTGGTGAAACATCAGGTCCTACAATGCCAAGACCACGGCCATACAGCCCGGAAAAACAACTAATGAACTCCAGCCGTGAAAGCCTGGACTTCTTTGGTGATCGACCCTCCAAGTATTAAGCAAGGGTTACCCTATTTAGCTTTCAAGAACTGATGAGACTGGGCTAGCCAGAGCTATCCAGATCAAGGCAATAAAAACAATAGTATCTGTGAGTTTTTTTAAAAAATAATTTGTCTTAAAAAATCAACTCTGTGAAGATCATTCATTTTATTCCGTCCCCCCAGCCTTCCTGAAAAGAACTGTCTTAACTAGTCTCCAGAATGCTATCAATGGGCAGGGGGCATATGAGTCCCCAAAGGGAAGGATCTGGAGTTTCACATTTGCCTACCAGTCATAAGTGCTTTTCATGGATAGTAATGACTATGTTGCATTCCCAGTCATCTCAGAGTAGATCTGGTGGCATAGGACAAGTAGGAATTTAGGGGATGGAAGGAGAGAAGTAGTGACCTGATAATCAGGATTGTAGGGGGTTAGAAACTGAATGAGTGTGCTGAATGAGGCTTCTGTTTATTTTATTTATTCCCTATCAATGGAATTCAAGCCAGTTTATATCATTTAAAATACAATCTTACAAAAAATGTAGGTAAAAGGAAGAAAACCAAAGCCTCCATTCATGAGCCACTAAACAATGCATCAGAAGATTCTTTACAGAGCCTCCAAAATCCGTGTAGCCTTGAGGCCTTCCTCACCTCCTTAGGAAGCCCATTCCACAGTACAGGTGCAGCCACTACCGAAGTATGGCTCTAAGCAGAAACAGTTCTCACTGGCTTCTCATGTCATACGGACCTTCTCACTGCCCTAGTGATTGGAGCCATTTTGTGGGCATAAATAAATGGAGGCAGTCACACAGAAATGAGAGTCCAAAGTCATGAGGGTTTCTCTGCTTGGAATGATTCACAGAAGAACGATTCATAAAATAACCGCTTAAATAATGAAGTTGGATATAGTCTGTCACAATGACAGAGGCATGTATCCTACCTCTCCGTTCAGTGAAGGATGATGCCTTCCTTTAGCCTAAGTAGTCTATCTTCAAGTCAAGGGGCTTTTCCACCAGAGGAAAAGGCCAGTTACACTGGACGGCAGCTTTCCTGAGTGGAGTGGTAAGATACATACTGCTGTAATCAGGCATGTCCTGTGATATATGTACTTCTGTGTAGGATAGGAAAAAGTCCATTAAATTGATATGCATACAGGTGGTAATTTTATTGGTTTGGACCCCCTGTTTTTTAGGTCAAACATATTTCAGAAGATCCTCCTTGTAAATGCCCTAGTAAATTTTGTGTGGAGCGTCTTTCACAAGGAAGATACAGAGTTGGGGAGAAGATCCTTTTCATCAGGGTAAGAAAAGCTTACTAGCTCTTTTGTTGAATGCCATGTATGTTAACAAGCAGTGACTGATAACTATCTTGCCATGTCCATGACTTTGTTGGATAGAGGCATACAGGAATACTTCTGGCATGCTCACAATGCCATCCTAAACATCTGTTTAGAATTGCACTGTCAAATTTTATTGAACATCTGTGTGAAGGAGATACTTCCTGAAAGTTGTGTAGTTTATTTGATTAAGATGCTGTTGATCTCTTTGTTTCTATTGAGTTGTACAGGGTTATTTTTACAAGATACCTATTTTTTTGCAGTTGCCATTTCTGTTATGAGAATTGTATTTCTTATTTAATTCTTTGAAGGGTTACTTGTTTTTTGTGTATTGAAATATTTATAACTGCCTTTCCGTAAAGGGCCCAGGATAATTTGCATAAAACTGCAGTAGAGCAAACACAAATCTAGCAACATCCATTAATAAAACAATCCATTCAGATCAAATAAAATCAGTAACATTAAAAAGTCACCAAAACCTTCTCCCAGACACCCTTTTCTGAAAACGAGTAAAGAATGCACACTTCTAACCTTTCATGACAATTCATTCCAGGGCATAAGACCATTTGCAGGAAATGCCCATATCATATCAGTTGATTTAACCTTTCTATGAGAAGGAATCATCAGAAGGAACTGCTAACTAGGAGGAGTGCAACCGAGCCATAGGCAGGTAATGGGAAAAATATTGCTTTAGATGTGTGAGTCCCAAGCCACAAAGGGCTTTATGGGTTCATCATCTCCAGAGTTGAAATTCCTCTTTTGTTATTTAAAAAAAAAAACTAATGAGACTGACCTTGTTGCAAATCTACCGTCCTCTGTTAACGTTGGTCACTGCTGGACTGATATTGCTGAATTGGTATTTGCGAAATACTAAAATGAATTTGAAGAGAAGTTTTGACTGCTCGTTAGGATAAGCCCTCTTTTTCTTTCTCTGACTTTAGATTCATTTTTTAAACAGAGGTATAGCAGTTTAAGCCTGCTGAATGGTAAAGAGGTTAGTATAGGTTTCCCTTGCTCGAAAGCCATTTGAATCTGATTCTAGGGGGCGGTGCTAATCTCCATTTCCAAGCCGAAGAGCCAGTGCTGTCCGAAGACATTTCCATGGTCATGTGACCAACATGACTAAACACCAAGGTGTGCATAACGCTGTTACCTTCCCACTGAAGCAGTACCTATTTATCTACTTGCAATTTCTTGCTTCTGAACTGCTAGGTTGGCAGGAGCTGGGGCCAGAGATGGGAGCTCACTCCGTCACGTGGCACTAGGGTCTCGAACTGCCGAACTACAGACATTCTGGTCTGCAGCTCAGTGTCTTAACTTCTATAATTTGAACATCCTGTCCTGAAGTAATAATATATAGTATTCTCAGAATGCTCAGAATTCAAAGTGTTTCATATAAATTATCACAGTAATCCTTAATAAAGCCCTGTAAAATAGGCTAATATTATGATATCCAATATTATATGTGCATAAGGCTACAGATTCCAAGAATCCCAAATCCTGAGACTCTTGGGGTAGTGCCAGGGATGCTACATTGAAAAGCAGCGATCAAAGTACTAGTACTGCGTTCATGCAAAAGGAAGACAACCCTGAATGTAAAATGATTCTTTAAAAAATGTTATACACATGTGCAAAATGTGTTATTCAATGTAACTGTAATTTATATGTGAATGTAGGATGAACCCCCACTTTTGATGGAAAAACAGTGGAAAAACTAGTTGCATCTGCGTAAATCCTCAGTACTTCCACACAACAGTAAAAATTGTTCCACATACTATGAATGTGTGCAGCGTTCTTAAAGAAATGGGCTGTTTTCAACATACATACAAAAATTAAAAAATGGAATTATACATTGATAGTGCATTCCTATGGAAACTTCCTCAAGTGAGAATCCATTGACTTAAATGAATTTGGACTGTTGTGACTCTGGTTACAATTGCACTTAAAGTTCCAAAGTAATAGCATTCTTTAAAAAGCTCAGTCTAGATTAAAAAAAAAAATTCTTAGGCTTTCCCATATATATAGCTCTCATTTCAGAGATGAACATATTTAATATTCTTCTCCATCCATAAAACAAAAGTAGCTATATAGATGCTAACTCAAGTGCCAACTTTATTAAGGAAAGGCAATGCAGTTGCTACGGAAACAGAGCCAGGACATTTCTTTTGGGATTTACGATGAAATAGGGCTTGCCTGCTTATTTTTCTTTCTGCCTCTCCAAGAGGATCTGTATGTATCATGAAATCTGGCAGCATCTAAATCCAATAAAGAAAAAATTAAATTTTCAACCAGGAGATTAATAATGTTTGGAGTGTTCCATAAGAGAGGCAGAGAAAGACTTGATGTATTTATCATTAACATCATTGTTTAGTGCCATCAGTATATATCACACTGTACAGAGTGACATAAAAGAGGTAGGTTGCATCCCTAAGGAGTTTCTGATCTCAATTTGGGAAGAAGGAGAGATTCTGGGAGAGGAAGGAGGGGGGAATGTAACAAGGTGTTCAGATAACCTGCAAGAATTGAACATGCCCAGCCTTGTTTTCATAATCTTTTGAAAATATTAGTGGTGATAATAAGCTTGGAAACTGAGCACTCTCTACAAAGGCTTCTAAATTTTGTCAAGTGTGCCATGTCCAAAAGTTTCAGAAATTCTGCTTGTTACATTGAAGAATACAGAAGTTAAGTATCTCACTCTGTCATTATGGGTCTTTGTATCACATGCTGTCAATATTCTTGAGAAATAATGGTTCCATAGGAAAAGAATCTAGCTGTAAATATTTTGTGTTACTTAGGAAGGTTGGTAGTTCAGCGAGTGCTGCATGATGGAGTGAGCTCCCATCTCTGGTTCCAGCTCCTGCCAACCTAGCAGTTCGAAAGCAAGAAATTGCAAGTAGATAAATAGGTACCGCCAGGGCTTTTTTTGTAGAAATAGCCCAGCAGGAACTCATTAGCATAATAGGCTACACCCAACAGCAGAAACTCATTAGCATATTAGGTCACACCCCCATGTTAACAGAAGTGTGGTCATCCAGCCACACCCACCTTTTGCTTCTTATTCTGTTTACCTTGTTTGTTGTCAAAACCCAGGACATTTTTTGCAGCTTGAACTCCTTTGCATGTTAGGCCACACACCCCTAATGTAGCCAATCCTAATGAGTTTCTGCTGTTGGGTGTGACCTGTTATGCTAACGAGTTCCTGCTGGGCATGGCCACCTTGGGAGCTAGCCTGAACTCCATTCCTTTGCATTCCTGCCCAAAAATAGCCCTGGGTACCGCTTTGGTGGGAAGGTAACAGTGTTCCATGCGCCTCGGCATCTAGTCATGCCAACCATGGAAATGTCTTCAGACAGTGCTGGCTTTTCGGCTTGGAAACGGAAATGAGCACCTCAACCCTAGAGTTGGATTCAACTGGCTTTCGAGCAAGGGGAACCTTTATCTTTACCTATAATTCTATAGATATACATTTTATATCTTCCTTCTCTGGGTTCCCCTCTTTCAGAGGTTAAGCAGGCAGCTACTGGACAGAGAGGGCCTTTTCTGTGGTTGCATTCCAGGGAGATTTGTTTGGCGTCAACATTACTACCTTTTAGGTGCCAGGTTGAGCTTGTTCAGCTGGCATGGCTTAGTGGATAGAGTGCTGGACTACAATCTTGGGAGACCCAACTCTGAGTCACCATGTCTAGCATGGAATATCGCTGGGTGGCATTGGGTCAGTCACATATTCTCAGTCTAACCTGCATAACACAAGGCTAATGTTGTAAAAAAAAGGGTAGAAGAGAGAATGATGTTCTAAGCTCCCCATGTGGGAGAAAAGCCCAATATAAATAAATACTATTATTAATGTTTATGTTTTCTGTACTGTTGCTGAGTTTGTATTGCTAATTTGTTTTACCTTTCTTGTTATTGTAATTAGTGAGTGTTAGTGGATAGTTGCCATTATAATCTCTAACATGAATCTGAACCACAGATGATCATAATATACATTTACAATAAATTTAAACAAAATGAATTTAAGACAGTTAACCAGAACTAGTGAGACTTTTTAGACACAAATAATTTATTCCACTGGTTTCAGTGGTATGCAGCCTGCAATCTTATTTATATTGCCCGCTGGTATTACTTATCATTTAATGTTTAGTGTTTATTGTAAGTCTTCACAAAGTCACAAACTTGTAATCTTAGTGAAAGAACCACTGAGCCTCATGAATCTTGCAGTGCTGTATGCAAGCACAGTAGTTCAAATAATTAATTAAAATAATTATCATATGGCAGTGTGGATGTAGTATAGTCAGGAGATCTGAAGACTGTCTGGCAGCCTGAAATGCTAGCTCTTTTTTGGCAAGCTGGGCTTATTTTGGGGAGCTGAAAGAACTGTGACTGACCCAAGGTCACCCAGCTGGCTTCAAGTGGAGGAGTGGGAATTGAATCCAGTTTTCCCAATTAGAGTCTACCGCTCTTAACCACTACACCAACCTGGCTTTCACAGTAGTTCAAAGAACTGGCCAATGGAGTCAGTCCAAGGACTTCAGTTAGACCTATTGTACAAGCATGACAATTTGGGTTGCCAGCTCTAGGTAGGGAAATTCCTGGATATTTTGGGGTTGGAGCCTGGGAAGGCAGGGTTTGGGGAGATGAGAGACCTCAATTGGGGTATAATGTTTTCTCCAGGGGGGGTTGAATTTAGTAGTCTGGAGATCAGTTGTAATTCTGGCAGATCTTCAGGTCCCACCTGGAGGCTGGCAACCCTAAGCAATCCAGTGGTTTGGCATACCAGTGCTTTCCCCCTTTTAAGATCCATCAGGATCAATTTGTTAAAACCTATTAGCTTTATGAGGAGAAAGCTGCAGTTCTAAAATAAATAAATAAAATCACTTTTGAACAACTGTGTCTGGGATTGATACAAGGAATTTCACTGGAAAGTGGGGCATGGCTGTTAGCTCTACCAAAGTTGTCAGGTGAAGTAGCCACATTGTTATGATAGTGCAAGCTGTCTAATTTTACAGTTTGAGAGCATCTAAATTTTGTGTTTAATGGTAGTACCCCAAATACCTCTGGGAATTTTTTTAAAAAAAACCTTTTTTTCTTTTCTTAGTTTTGTGTCTACCTTTTGGATGGGAAATATCCTTAAATGCATTCATACATTATCTTTTGAGAGCACTGGACACATTTTTCTTAAATTTGATATGTGTTTATAAATTTACATGTGTCTTGCCATCTCTTTGTAAGACAGAGCATAAAAAATTGATTTCTTTTAAAGAAGACATTACTTTGCAGTCTTACAAATGTATAGTATCTCTTGGGCTTAGAGTGTCATGTTCCAACATGTTTTAGCCCTTTCCCTCAGTGAAATTTGCAAGGGATGTGATTAAGTGATTAACCCTGGGGACAGGGTAAAATCTTCTGGTTTGAATAGACGGGAAAAGGAGCCATTAATGAATTTTATTTATATTTAAGTGTAAATGTATGCCCTATTTTTCCACCTTCAAGACTCCTAAAGCAGCTTGTAGCAAAACATTGCAAACTGCATGGTACAAATAATCAAAGAAAGGTACAATGCTGAAGCATCTAGCACTCATTAAAACACCTGCAGTGTACTAAAAAAATCAATAAACTTCAAGGCCATAGAAATTATAATGCACCATATCCTTGAAACAAGAATGATTTTGTTCAAAGGTTGAGAGCTTTTCTTATATGAAATATCATTGTATTGTTGAAGTTCCATTCTAGTGTAGAAGAACAATCTAGTGTACAGGTATTTAGTTCAGGAATTTAATACTGCAAATAAGGGACCTGCAAGGACTTTGAGGGGCATCTCATTTTCCCCACATCCCTGTCTCCCACTGTTTCCTCTGTCTTTTCCCCATAGCCTCTCTCCATTTTCCTGATTCTTTTTTTTTCCGTTCTGACCCACCAGCCATCCTACTTTTATAGGTCTTCAGATTTCCCTCCTTCCCTACCCCGGCCACTGCTCCCTGAGAAAAATGGCCGAGTTGATCAGTGTCCCCAGCACAAGGCTGGGCCTGGTTGCACGGTGGCCTGCAGTGTTGGTCTTGTTCCAGTTGTGCAGTGGCCACCAGTGTTGACCAGGCCACCAGTTTCAGTCGCATGGTGGCTGCTGTTAGTGTTGAGCTGGAGCCAGCGATATGATGGTCACCACTGGGCCCACTGGCATGATGGTTGCCTCTGGGCTGGGGCTAGTGAAATGTTGGCTGCTGCTAGGTCCAGCATGATGGCCACCATTGGGCTGAGCTAGACTGACACAGGGCAATACCCAGTGGTACTGTAGCCACTACTGGGCTGGGCCAAGTTGTGTGGGTAGTGAATTTCAGGTAGTCACTGCTAGACCCGTCCCTGGTGAGTCTTCCATCAGGGGACATAACAGTAGAGAGGGAGCTGGACCTTTTCGAGGGTTGTTTTGAACTCCCAGTCCACTTCTGCTTTCTCAGCACAGTTTTGCTTTACAGAAACTAAGGCTTAGGAGACTTAGCAATATTGTTGTGGCTTCTAGCAACAGCCATCGTGGGCATTATTTTCTGAAAGCTAAGAGCCTTGTTTCTGTTATTTTGGGGGATCAGTCCCCTAATGCATATTTTTAATCTCAGATTTTTCTGGAACTCTTCAGGTTTGTAGACAAATCCCCTTGATTTGTCCCTAGTTCATTTTTGTTGTTCTGTCAGTCATATCTTCTTTGGTGTGGTTTGGAAACCGATAGGGTTGCCAGGCCCCTTCGTCATGCTGATGAGGGAATTGGGGTGGGTTCTGGAGGGGCAGGGACATTGTGCAACACATTGACTTTACCTGGAAGTTATGTCAGCATGTTGGTGATGTCGGGGGCAACACTCTGCTTTTTGGGCAAAACTCTATGGTAAAAGCAATCTCAAACCATGGAGTTTTGCCCAAAAAGCAGAGTGCTGCCCTCCTGAGATCACTGACATGCTGACGTCACTTCTGGGTGATGTCAGCATATCGCACATATCTTTGGCGGTGGGGGAATTTCCTCCCAGCAGGACTAGGGGGCGGACTAGGGGGAGAGGGGAGGAGGGCTATAGTCATTTGGGAGGCTTACTCCTTCAGGGTGCTCCTGCCACCGAAGATCATGGGCACTGAGTGTGCTGGCCTAGTGTGGGAGGCCGGGGAGAGTTTGGCGATTTGGCTGGTGTACCAATTGCCTAACGCAGTGGCCAATAGTCTGCTGTCCCTGATGGAGGTCGTATCAGGCTGGTCATTGGAACACCCTAGGCTAATAGTGTTGGGTGAGTCCAATGTCCGCGCCGATGACGTGATCTCCACTCAGGCAATGGATCTAGTGTTGTGCATGGCAGCGCTCA
The DNA here is from genome assembly GCA_029375565.1 of Gekko gecko. NCBI lineage: Eukaryota > Metazoa > Chordata > Lepidosauria > Squamata > Gekkonidae > Gekko > Gekko gecko. Next base: position 135,608,795 of record JAPDNY010000003.1, on the reverse strand, counting down.
GACTCTCCCAATTTGTAATGACCCCCACTCACTGGGCCAGATGCACACTCGATTTGATCTTCGTGGCTGGGGTAACAGTGGACTGGATTACTGCATTGGCAGTACCATGTCCGACCGCCATGCCCCGAGGGCCCATCTGAATGTTTCACTCTGACCCTGTTTAGGCAGCGAGCATATTTTTGTGCACCAACAGAGCCTGTACGGTTCTAGACAGTTCTGCGATGCCCCCTGGCGGCTCATTGGATAAGCTTGTATGGAATTGGCACAGCCAACTCTCTGCAGCTATTGACAAGATTGCTCCCCAGCACCCTCTGCGCCCCCATTCTAGACTTGCTCCCTGGTTTACCCAGGAGTTTTGGCTTATGAAAAAGGGCTGAGACAGCTAGAGAGATGGTGGCAGCGTGCTTGCGATAAAGCTACAAGAGCATCTTATAGGATGTTTATGAGATCCTATGAGATGTCGGTCAAAGCTGCAAAGAGAGATTACTATGCAGCCACGATTGCATCTGCGAGCTCACGCCCAGTCCAATTATTTAGAACAATTTTGTCTTTAACTGTTCTGCCCCAGGGCAGACTAAATTCTAGAGAATTGGATATTGGCTGTGAGGCTTTTGCAAACTATTTCACAGATAAAGTCTTGTTGCTCTGCCGTGATCTTCCTGTCACAGTTGACACAGTGAGTGAATGCGAGGCCCCTACCTGTCTTCAAATCAGGTTATGGATTATTTCAGTCTGCTCAGCATGGAGGAAGTTGACAAATTACTCCCAGCTGTACAGTACGCCCCACCACATGCTCCCTTGATCCATGCCCGTTGTGGCTAATTAAAGCTGGCCACGATGGGTTGTGCTCTTTCCCAACAAGTTAGGTTGGACTATTGTTTTTTAAGGTTTTCTGTTGGTTTTAATTCGATTTTGTTATCCAACAGGTCTTCATATCTTAACAATGCATTTTTTAAAAAATTAATTTGGATTTGTAAAAGCTTCAAGTGGTGAAACCTATTTTGGTATCTTGGTATAAAAAAGTCTTTTAACTTCTTCCCATACTTTCAATAAGGAGTTCCTAAAGATGTTGCTTGAAGCATCTGTGGGGCCAACATGGCTACTACTGAGTCTCACTTGTATATAGGCTCTGAAGACTGGAGCCATTTTTATTACTGCATTATTATGAATAATAGGATGATGGTATAATGCTGTATTATACACTGTTATGGATAAAGAACCTCAATAACCACTAGTGAGAATCTGAAGGATTATTTTACTCCTATAATCATGTACTGTGAAAATTGGCCAAAATATGTTGTCCTACTATCATAAATAAAAGGAAATGCTCACTTATTACACATATTTATTTATCCTTTATTTGTTTATTTATCCTTTATTTGTTTTCTAATATACAGAAACTGGAGATTTCTGCTAATCTAAAATATTTTCAGTAGACTCTTGAAGGGCTTGTTAAAGTGAATGCTCGTTTAAAAATATAGCTAGAAATAGCTCCCTTCAAATCATTTTAAACCATCAAACAAATCTGATCTCTCTGTTTAACCAGGATTTTAAATCACCACACAAATCAGATCTCTATGTTTAGTCCAGCATTGCTTTCCAGTTAAACACAAAACTCAGGACAAAATGATAAATCATTCTGGACAGGAGAATGATGATGTAGGAAAGCTAAAGTCAAACTCAAAGCCAAAGTTATCTCCGTGCCCACACATTAAAATGTGCTGTCTTCATATTTACAGTTCAATCAATGACATCCATTTTCAAAGGGAAAGTGGAGCACACCCTAAATACTACTTATTGCTGCTGCATGGCCAGCCAGGAAAAGCTTGGACAGCCTTAAAAACAGCCAGGAACTTAAAAGCAAATTTTAACCTAGGCAACTGCTCCGTCTCTGTTACTCAGATCTGTCCCCATGCAAGACTTGTCATGCTAACATGTCTATTAAACAAAGGAGCCAAACTAACCTTGGAATAGTTCAGTCTGATGTATATACAGCTCTGAGTTCTGGCACACTAAAACTCAAATAAAGGCAGGAGATGGAAGGGAGACAAAGCACTTAACCAGCAAGTAACTTTACTACCCTAACAAGATACAGACTAGAAATGAGGAATCAGTATGAAAACTTATAAAAGTAAGTAGTTGTACCACCAAAACCAAATAGTAGTCACTTTGTGCAAACTTAGTGTGTAGCAGTGTTAATTTATGCTAAATGCCCAATTAAAGTTACTTTTATCCAAATTGTTATTCTCACTTAGTCCAGAGCAAAAAAAGCAAACCAGAAAACAAAAACAAACCAAGAAAAGAATCAGGTGAGGGGTTGCCCAAACTGGGTCTATAAGATGCACTAGGATAAACAGGAATAGAGCATAGGATGGGATAGGGAGGTCCATAACTAGTAGTGCTGGCAGTAGGACAGACTAGTTTGTAAAGGGAAGTAGAAGAGCTAGGAGAGGGAAAGCAGGGAAAAGGACATAAAATGTTAGATTCAAGGAAGGAGGGAGGCAGAATGGGCAAGAAAAAAAAACATGTTCTGCCTGCCTTGAACAGGAAGGATGTGTTGTTTTTGTGGTGATTGGGAGATGGTTGTAGATGGGAGCCATCTACATAGTCTGGAGCGCTGAGGGAACACTTCTTATGTACCTGAATTTATCTTGGTGCCTATGGGAATGAGTTGTTACTGGGCTCAATTGTTGCAGAACTATGGTCTGTTCTGGCATGAGACCTACTGTTGGACAAGTCTCTAGTTTTTCCAGTTGTTTATTTTATACAATATTATCTGCTTAGCTAAAAAATGCTCTCAGAGTGTTTTACAGAATTGAGGAATGCATTGATAACAGTTAGATGAATACACATAATGACCCTTTAAGAGCTTCTGGTGGATTGGTTAATTACTGAAAGATGATAGATCTCAAGAAGCCATCTGCAGAAGATCTGTCCCCTTTCATTAGCCCGAATGGGAGTCTTCATCTAACTACCCACTCTTCCTTGCCAACCCCCCAGTACTCCATCTGTGTTAAACTGCTATCAGTAAGTCAGACTGTCAGTGCTTGACTCTTCTCAGCCAGGGCTGAAATCAGACTGAATTTATCGTCAGCATTCAGCTCTCAAGTCATTCTCCGCTCAGTTGATGCTAACAATCAGATTCTTTGGAGGAGCCTGTCACTCAAGGTTGTCTGTTTCTGTGGAGAATTAACCTTTCACAGTCCTATATCTGTTTATACAACACGTCTAAGCTTTTAAAAGTACACTCCTCACAGAGTTCCACAGAGGAGGGAATTTGGGTTGGGGATAGGAAGCATATGATTCTTTAATCCAGACTAAGAAATGGACCACATTAGGCATGGCCACAGGCAATCTTCTAAAATAATATGCAGATAAACCAGAACTAGCTATTCCAACAGTATGGATTCACTGTAGCTTTCAAATGGAGCAAAAGAACTGTGACTAAAGCATTAATCTGAGCTCCAGAATATCAGAATATTTTTTGACCTTGCTACATATTTCATGTATGGTTATATGATCCTGATTCAACAGAGATATTTTATTTTCAACAGACATTTGTGCTTTAATCCCTAGGATGAAAATGATAGGATTCATCCTATCAGGTAATTTACTGTAGAGCAGGCTACCAGACATTTAGTGCCTGGTAGTACATTTTAATGCATCCATAGTGAAAAAAAACATGAGAAGCAAAGTCAAGAATGTTGCTTTTTAATTCCTTAGCACCAATTTGCTTCTGCCTGACATCTCTCTTCAGCTGACCTGGAACCAGCCCAGATCAGCCACAACTATAACAGAATGATGCACTTGGGGAACACTTTCTGAACTGGCCTTCCTGTGAACTGTGAGTTAAATGGCAACCATTATCAGCCCAAAACAGACTGACATGAACTTGAAAATAAAAGTCTGAAAATCCCCAAACAAGGTTCTGTAGCCCCTAGTTTCAGTGGATCTTTTGTTTTCCACCTGAAAAACCTGAAATGCACAGCTAAGACTCACCTTCCATCAGCGTTTGCAGTACAGGAGGAGGGGTAGGGGGTAGGAAGGCATCCTCTGGTCACATGGTGCCCTTCAGTGATGCGAGGAGGGGGTGGACCAGTTCTCTCAAAGCCTGCCACATCAGGCGTTGGTCTGAGCATGGTGTGGGCTGCAGATCCCAGCCAGGCTGTTATGTACCAAGGTAGAAAGCGCACGCAGTCGGGCTCACATGTGGTCATGTGGACAAGCCGAGCTTCACATCCCAAAGACAATAGAAGTGAAGGATCTGAGAACTTGCCTATTGGCCAGCCCAGATTCTAATAGAGAAACAGTAGGGAGAGTTGTTTGTAAACAAACCAATCACGGGTGTGTGTGCGTGTGTGTTGGGTGTATAAGCGGGCCATGGGCCATGCTAATTATCTCAAGTTCTCCTGTGCTCTAATAAAGTATGAGCTGAAATCATTCTTCAATGCATCAGTCTCAAGCCCGTGCAGACCATCCTCCTCATCTCATCAGATCACCAGCTTGACCACCCACCCTCCCTCGTTTTGGTTGTGTTATGGTGTTTCTCTGGTCTGTTCTTTGCCGTCACAGCTTAGTGGTTTGGGCATTGGGGCGGATCCTTTGGGATGGGAGGCCATGCCTGCGTGGCTGCCTCTCCCAAATTGGGGACTCCCATAAGGGGCCTTTGGAGGTGGAGCCATTCAGCCACATGCCCAGGCAGGGGCTGTTGGCTGGCTTCCACCACCAAGTGGCAAGGGTACAATGAAGAGGCCGGTCCCCGCATGTGTCCCAGGATCTTGTCGCTCTGCAATTGGTCTCCCAGCAGACAGGCTGGGTAGGGGTTCCATCAGGCAGCAGGCTGGTCACCTGATGCTTGGATTCATCCCCATGCTGTGCCATTGCTCCTTGCCTGTATGCAATAAAATAAACTGCAGCCATACATTTTACCAAAGGATGGTTGTGTGTGTGTGTTTATTCCTTTCTAATGCCTCACCCTCTATCCTCCTTGAACCTGCAAAGCAATACACAGTTGATTGCTTAGGTGCGCCTAATGGATGGGCCAGCCATGAGTACCTGCCCTGTTTGTGTATAGTTACTAAATGGGGTAGTCTTTTATGAAGGGGCAAAATGTTTTGCAAAACATACCCACTCATTTTAGCCCAGCACTATTACAGAGCAGGAAATTAGCTTCCTTTTGTGACTGAGAATCAGAGTAATTATTGTTATATATAATTCTAAAGGGTCAACGCTTCAGTTGGCACACAGTGAGAGCTTTCTATCAAAGCAATAGGAATGTTGCTCATTTGGAGACAGTGTGGATTCCTGAACCGGAGCACCACAGGAGTCTCTGATACAAAAGTTAAACAAATAAAAGTATCATAAGGGAGCTGTATATAGGGTTGTCAGCATTTATTTGGAACTTGCTTCTGTAACATGGCACACGGATCCAATTTTCCTTGTCACAGAGATAAAGTGAGGTGAAAAGCTTCAACCACTCAGTTTCTGCATGCAGTTATGTAGTAAAATAGAAACGCACAGAACTAGTTAAAATTAGCAACTATAAAGTTAACATTAAATAATGCTATCAAGTTACGTTAAGTTAGTGGAGTGGTTGGTTCATTAGACTGGGATCTGGGGAGACCCAGGTTCAAATCTCCACACTGCTGTGGAAGGTTTCTGAATGACCTCGAGCCACTCACAGAGTCAGCATTACTTCAGAGGGTGGTTGTGAGGATAATAGAGGAGAGGAGAACAGTGCAAGCTGCTTTGGGTCACCACTGGGGGGAAAGGCAGGGTATAAATGAAGTAAACAAACAAACTAGCAAAAAACAGTTTTTACCTTTAAATATCTGAATACATTCGAGGAGTGCGGAAATTCTCACAATGTGTCCACGGGTTGTTTTTATGGTCATCTTCCCAGGTACAGATAATTCACAGCAGGAAAAGTGTGGTTGTGCCTTCTTGCCCTAACCACATGGTGTGACTTTCCTAAGTCCACCCAAAGTTCACTTATGAATATGATGTTTGCATTATGCCGTGTCATTTGCTAATAACCAAGCTGCAGCGTTCTTCACTAAATGGAATCTCTGCCTTGATTCCAAGGGGTTATTTATTATTAATTTAATTAATTAAGGTTTAAATCCTATATGGTAGTACAATGTATTGAGCAACTCAGGTCTGATTGACAAAGCCCATGTGCGCATGACATTCTGTGCTGGGAATTCAGTTCTCAGTTGTGTGTAGTGACCACAACATACATGGAGATGGGGCTTAAATCTGCCCATCCCATGCCCCTGCACACATGAGTACTCACTACCAATAATACGATTCTACCATTATGAGTTTGGTCTGAAGTGTTAGCCTGGTGGGAACCTGGGGCTATGATGCAATGATGTTAATGTCCCTTAATGGATACTAATTGTTAGGATACTGTGTCTTGGTAGTTCTGATAAGTATTTATAGCTTTGAAGCTGAGGTAAGGTGGCAGGTGTCTCTGTGTAAAAACAGCATTTTATACTCTTTTGAGTATAAAAGAGACAGAGTGAGAAGCAGACACAGCTGTGAGTGAGCTGAAATATCTTGGAGGTTCAAGATTTTTCCCCCCTGCCACCATCTTGGGATCTGATGTTATGTAGTAGATATGTTGCCTTATATGAATGTCTCTGTGATCATATAAATAGTGCAAAAACACCATAATTTTCCAGGGACTTCTTCTTGAAAAGGAACCAGTCCAAGTAGTGGTGACCAATGCTCCATCAAAGTTGTGGAGTCTTCTGAGCAAAAAATCTACTTTGTGAGCTACTGGCATTAAAGATATGAGTGAGCAATTTGGCTACTGCATAAATTAGGTTGCTCTGGAGTCATCCTTCCTGAGCTACGACAAAAATGTGTGAGCCAGAAGCTAACTCAGCTTAGAGTGAACACTGGTGGTGACCCCTGAAACTTCTCATGGCTGAAACTCTACATAGAACTGGAATGTAAAACTGTAGAATTCTATGGCCTCTGTAATCCACAGACTATATTCCAAATTTGCAAATAAGGCCATGGGATTTAATCCTCAATTGGTCAGACTAAAAAGTGTGCATGAAAAATGGAAAAGAAGTGAGGAATGAGGCTAAATAGAAAAATGGCTATGGGAATGCATGAGAGTGGCCGCAGTGGAAAGTACATGGTTTTGCTGGGAATTTAGCAGGAAGAGCTTCCAAAGTTCAGGCTTATAGCACTGAAGCATTACAGCAGCAGAAGTCAAATTTAGGGTGGTCTGAGTATCTCTTTGCCACTTAATGAGTGGAAAAAAATGTTCAGAGTTTTTAAATTATATATGTATATCCAAATACTAGTAGTATTTATGCAAGTTCAGTAGTGTTTTGCCTTCTCTTTTTATGACCCTCAGAGGTCTCAAACCAATAATAAAGTAGTCCCATGCTGTAAGGTGGTATTTTCACTCATAAATCACAAAATGATGCCTGTCTGCATCGCGTGTTACAGACTAACTATGCATTAAGAAAAGCAATGAAACTTGACTTTTGATGGGGGAAAGAAAGGAGGGGATATATTGGCATTTTTCGAAGTTCTCTGATTCTGCAATTACTGTTTACTAGATATTTGGACATTGTCCTATTCCCTTCATGTTTTCAATTGATCTTAGACATGATGGGCTGATTTGCACCATAGGCGTCATCTTCAGGGGGCTGGGGAGCTCAGGCCTCCCCGAAAGTACTGAGCCCCCCCGGAGGCAACTGGTGTCAGCCAGAGCCTTGCTACCCCCCTCCCGTCCCCCACCCCATTTTGAAAGCGGAGGGTTTTCCCCTCCGCTTTCTGAGTCTGTTTGGCTGGGCTAGGAATGGGACGGAAGTCAAGGGGGTGGGGGCTTGCTTCCTCCTGGAAGCTAAGCTCCACCCACAGTTCCCAGCAGCTCGCCTGGAGAGCAGCACGTGGAGGCTGGCTTCGAGGCAGCACATGCTGCCTCTGCTTGCTGCAGCCACCAGCCTGAAGGGTAAGTAGGTGGGGGATTGTTTCAGGTGGGGTGGGGTGGGTTGGGTGGGAGCCCAGGGCTGCAGCCACCCAGCCATCCTGCAAGTCCAAGCAGGGGAGCTGGGCAAGAATGGAGGGAGGGGGAAGGTGGGGGGCCCTTCTGTGGCCTCTGGTTGCCCCTGCCATCAGTGAGTGGCTTGCTTTCTCCTGCAGTCCAGTTTAAACTAGGCTGCAGGAGAAAACAAAACCCAGGAACCCTTGTGCTGCACGGAGCACATTGCTCCAGGATACAGAAAATCCTGGGCTCACTTTCTCCTGTAATGGGGGGAAGGGGGGCTGCGCTTTCTGTCCCTCTCTCTCTTTCTGTTTCTCTTTCCCTTTCCCTTGAGATGTGTGAGAGCTGGAAACGTTGGTGAGCTCCCCCACCCCCACTCAAGGCTGCTTCCCTTGCAGTCTGACTTTCTTCCCTTCCCTCTGTCTTTCACTTCTCTCTCCCAATCTATATGTTTTTCCCCCCAGCTTCCCCCCTCTCCCTTGCTAAAATAGCCCCAGTTAGGATTGCCAGGTACCCCCTGGCCACCTCTGGGGGATGAGGGGAGGGTGGCCCAATCCAGGTTAGGAAACTCCTGGAGATTTGGGAATGGAGTCTGGGGAGGACAGGGACCTCAGTGGGGCACAGTGCCATAGAGTCCACCCTCCAGAACATCATTTCCCCCCCAGGGAAACTGATCTCTTTAGACTGGCAATGAGCTGTAATTCCAGGGGATCCCCAGGTCCCACCTGGAGGCTGGCATCCCTAGCTCCAGTGCTGAAATTGGAAGCTCTGGTTCTGCTGTGTGACTTGGTGCATGCAAACCTCTGGCATTGGCTTACATGTGCCAAACCACCCAGGTGGAGGAGGGGGGGGTGTCATTCTACCAAAAATGAGAGTGTTTGGGTTTCTCTGTGAGTTTGAGGACTGGAACTGGCACTGGGGTGAGATTGGAAAAGTGTGTGTGGCTTTCTGAGAACCCTTGTGTTACCGTAATAATTATGCTACAATACAGTTTGTTTGTCCTAAAGGTGCTACTGAGTGTTTTACTATTTTGTATGCTATGGCAGTGATATGAGAGCCAATTGAGCTGTGGGTCCATCTCATGCTACTGACAGTAGTTATACATTACACCTTGCCCAAATGGTTCTGGGCATTAAAGCGCACTTACCCTGGTGTGATGTAAAATGCTAGCAAGTCATAGCCAACTCATGGTAACCCTGTAGGATTTTCAAGGCAACAGACATTCAAAGATGATTTGCCATTGCCTGACTGTGCATCATGTCCCTGGTATTCCTTGGAGATCTCCCATCCAAATACTAGTCAGAGCTGACTCTGCTTAGCTTCCAAAATCTGATGAGATCAGGCTAACCTGAGCCATCTGGGTCCATGGCATGGTGCTGTGTGGGGGCTTCCCAGGCAATCATCTTCAACCTATTCTTGGGAGCCACAATCATTAGGAAAGAGCCATGTGATAGAAGTGTAATAATAATTTACTCATAGTTGCAAGAGCCAATAAGATTTGAGTTTGATGGGGGATTGGGCAAATTGATCTAAGGAACTGAAAGAAGAGAAAGTATTAGCAAGCTCAGTGGTTAAGGATTTGAGTAGAGCTCTTTATAGTCCAATCCTGGGAGGAAGCCCCCTTGGATAGACCTCAGTAGGATGCCTCTGTTAGACTGATGAGGAATTGTTATAGGAAGGGGATAAGCAATTAAAATATATGAGAAAGAATGTCTGAAAATGTCATACAGGTTTCTGTGGACCTTGCAATAGCATTGTAGCTAACCCCAACTAAGAAACTTCCATGCTGTTTCTATAATTTCTCAAATGTACTTCACACCAACTGTGCATCTCCAATCCTTTCTAATTCCTCTCAACTATGTACAGCTTTTTGTGTTGTGCTTCATTTGGACTGCTTTGCTTTCTCAGTTCCTAGCCCCCTTCTTTTCTATAACCATGGATCTACATCCCCTTCCTCAAGCCTTGCTGCTTGTCCCAACACTCTAAAGTCAGACCAGTTTGGCCAGTGGCAACCGAAAATACATCTGTCTGTCCAGGAAGTTCAACTAAATGCCACTAGAGGTTTTGTCACCACTACTACATCACTTAATGCATTACAATATAGGTTCATGTTCAGGCTATAATTTATGATGTTTTAGTTTGGGAAGATCTGTGTTCTTGGTCACATCAGTTGGTGCTATTTTTTTCCTGTAAACTCCTCTTCCATCCCAATGGACTCTGCTGCTCACATGTTGTCTGTCAATCCCTTCTTTATTCCACCCTTCCTCCAGTCTCCCTTCCCTTATATTGACCTCACAACAATGGCAATATCACCCAGCCTGATGAAGGGGGCTTTGACTCTTGGAAGCTTATTCCCTGAAACTCTTGTTGGTCTCTAAGCTGCTCCTGGACTCAAATCTAACTGTCCCAGTATCACCGAGTAAGTATCATGCAAAATGTAGATCTGAACATGGGTCTCTTCAATCCACACTGGTCTTCATGCCATTGGTCCATCTACTTCAGCATGGTCTGCTCTGATGCAGGTGAGCTCTACAGGCTCAGACAGAGAAAGATCCTTTCCAACAGCTGTTCTCTTTGACCTCCTCGGTTTAAACCTTTATCCTTTGGCACGCTAAGCATGGTCTCTCTACCATCAGTGTCATCATTGTCTGCTCAGACTGGCAGTGGTTCTCCAGGGTTCTTTGCAGAGGATTTTGCCCATGCCGTGCTTTGTTTCTGAGCCATTGGGGCGGGGGGGGAGGATGCAGGCGGGCTGCTTTTATTTGTAACACAAAAGTATATTACCTCTTTCTAACAATGTATGTCCATGCAAGATGTACATATGTTCACTGTAATATGTAAACAGGGCTTTTGTTTCCCTGAGTGGTGAGCAGGAAGAGAGGGAAATGGCAACAGATATGTTCTTGGTATGTACACCATCCAGGGAGAACACTTAACTCATGTTTATGCCACACATCATTATCCTTGATTGGCATGCAGATCAGAGGCCTTTTAAAATTTCCTTTTGCCCTGTGTGCAGTCCAGAAGGAACATTGGCAAGGAATGTACACTCTATATGTGTGGTACAGTTTCAAAGGGACAACTAACTGGGATGTATAAAAGAAATGACAGGATTGCCCATTACAAACAATGGGAGAGACTTGAAGGCCCACTGGAGATAATAGGAGCCAGGAATGCCACATGGCTCCGCCTCCATAAATAGTGACAATGGCCTGTGATGTCACTGGCTCCTCCCTATGATGTCACTGGGCCTGGGTTCTTTTAAGGACCTAGCACAGCAATGCCTCTGGCCCAGCCCCAGCCCCCTGGGAAATTGGAAAGTCTACGCCCTTGATTTGCACGATGTCTTTTAAACAAACAAACCTAGAATCTCCTGATGTGCTGATTTACAGAGCAAGAGTGCTCCTTTGGCATTTGTTAACAGATAAGGTTCACCCAATCTTCGTTAACCAGCCCGGAGCAACATGAGAAGTGGCCCAGCTGAATCAATCAAATATGCTTTGCTGTCATCCAACAACCAGTAGGCACTTGGCATTTCATGGGGAATTGGCTAGTGGTTCACCTCTGTACCCTGATCTGCATTCTACCTACCCTTACCTAAAGAGCTTATTAAAATTATGTGTGGGGGGGGTTGTTTGTTTTTGTTTTTAGAAAAGCATGTTAATACTAGGATTGTGGCAACCAGCATTTTTCTTCTTAACCAGTTTTCTGGTCCTTGGGTAAAATACTGAACCCTTCCTGTGTTGTTGTCCATTCCAGCCTTTGGCAATGAAGTCATAATTAAGGGTCCTCAAGCAGCAACCAACTCATAGTGGTCCCTGGCTCGTGGGGGTTCCAAGACAAGAGATGACCAGAGGAGTGTTTTGCCACTGCCTATTCTGCATAGCAACCCTGGACTTCCCTGATGGCCTTCCATCCAACTACTAACCAGGGTCAACCCTGCCTAGCTTCTGAGCTCTGGCAGAAAACGAAAGTAACTCCCCAGAGGAAAAAAAAAATCAATAATCACCAACGCATGAAACTACAGTCTAATTGAAATAAAGGATCATGTAATCACATGTAAATAAACAGAAATATTCTAAATCATTACAATAATTCCACAAGAGATTACAAGTATATTTAACACAATATAAAATACAAACTCTATAGAGTTTAAAGCGGACAAGACAACGCTTTCAAATGACCATAACTTTAAAGGAGGCAGAATGAAGGTGACAAATGAGCCACCTCAGTCTATTATTTTCTTCTCTAAATTTTAAGAAGGCATGATGAAGATTATAAAAATGCCACTTCAGTTGTTTATCTCTTCTCTCTAGGGCCATGGGATTGGTAACATGAGCCATTTCGGAGTAAAGCCTTTTTCAAGAGGTAGAGATATCTTTTCCCATAAACAGTAAAATTCAAATGTGCATTGACCAAGGTGCCTGAGAATAAAATCCACAGAAGCAATACACAAACTGAAAGGAGGGGAGAAAAAACATAAAAGGACTTATGATGACCATTATAGGAATAGAGACAGAGCCCAACAGCCTGAGGAAAAATCCAGATCACAATGGAACACAATGTAAACAGCTTGGTGCTCTGGCCCAAAACGAAAGAGTACTCCATTGGTATAATACTCTGCATTCACAGGTGTTCCGAGTACATGAAGGTACTTCAGCACTTAAAGGAAAACATACATTATTTCTCTATAAACCCAGACAGATCATTGTTTTGATTCACCAGTTCTATAGAATTAAACAGATATATCAATCGAGTCTTCTTCTGATAAAGAACTCTCTTAATATCATACGATTATAAGTATGAGGTTTGACTCTGTATTCCTCATTCCTGTTTGCTTCTGAGTTCTGACAAGCTCAAAATTCATCTAGTTATGACATTATAGAAAATGCCTTTATGGTTTCTAAATAGATCAGTACTTGATTTGTATAAGTTTTGTAGCCAGTGCATAGGTGGTAGAATTTTGTGCTACCAATATGAAGCATGTAATAAAACTTTCATTGGTAAATATTTTTGTATAAGGATTTAATAGAGGATTTCACAGTGTTTCAACTCATCAAAATGTTTTTCCACCCTTGAAGCAGAACCAGTCTTCGAGCCATTATGACATCATAAGACTGTTGCCAATTTGGCTTTTTTTTATTATTAATGTTTTCTGTGGGGATGTGCTAACTTATAATTATATGCAGCAGAAGTTTCAAACAGTGGGGCATTCATAAGGAAATTGACTTGTTCTTTTAAAAAAACTTAGCTTTAAGGGATCTTGATTTATAGGATTGTTCCTAACAGAAACAGCTGAATATATAAGCAAGAATACATGGCAGAGAGTCTCTGAAAGGACATAATCTTCTGAAAGCAATCCTATAGAAATACTCCCCTTCCCCCATCATGTGTGGTCTTTCCTCATTCTCCTGAGGTGGAAAAGAAGGACATTAGCTTGTTTCCCCATTCAAGCATGACCAGGGGTCATTTAATAGAAAAAGAGATGCAGGAGCTCATTAGTATAACTCATTAGCATAACTTATTTGCATATGCCACACCCCCTGACATCACTGGAAGTGTGTAAGAAGGCTATACCCACTGCTAAGGCTCCACTGGACTCTTTTAGATTGCTAGCTATGTGGGGGGGAACGTGCCAATCTGCCCTCAAAGAGGAGGGAGAACTTGTATCTGGATAAACCTTGGTCTTAAGGGTGCCACTGGACTCTTTTGGAGGGACAGCAAGTGCAGGAAAGTGCGTGGCTGCTCGTGGATTGAGGAGGGTGGCACAGAGGACGCGCATGGCCTCGGGCAGGTAGGGGGCCAGAGGTGCAGGAGGAGGCCAAGTAGGTGCAGGAGGCCGGGGCAGAGCTCTTCACAGGCCTCATGGGAGTAGCCGGGGCCCACCATGCAGAGGCGCCGTGCCAGGGCTGGCATGAGGATGGGCAGAGCCTGGGCGGGCTGAGTGGCATGGCCCAGGCAGTAGCAGAGCAACTTGAGGGCCAGCTCACAGCAGCGCTCCGCTGGGTTGGCCAGCAGGCTGGGAAAAGCAAGATGGGGCTGCTGGGAGCAGGAGGCAGGGCTTATTGCATGTGCCTGCCCCCTGGGCTCCTTACTGCCGGAGCTTCGCTCCTGTGCGCTCCTGCAGGAAATGAGCCCTGAGCATGACAGCTTCAAGGAAAGCTGATGCCTAAAGCTCCCCAGAGCAACAGTGCCACTATTAAGTGGCTGGTTCCAGAGTCCCCCAAGCCTTATTCGGATAGAAATACATAATGGGTTGGATCCAGCAATCTGTCAGCAGAAGGCATTGATGATTACCTACATGTCCTGCACCAGGGAGCCATTTCTGTACTCAGGAAACTATTTCCAGGGCCATGGGACCCATATGGACTAATAGCCATATGGGTCAGGAAGGGGCAGTGGGAAATAGTGAGGGGATGAAATTGCCCTTTCTGCCTCCTATGTTGTTCATCCTTCTCCATCCTCACTGTACTCCATTGACCCATGTGGCTATTACTGCATGTGGGTTCTGCAAGCCCTGGAATAAGTTTTCCTTATGTTGGAAATGGTTGCTGGGGAGGGGGGGAAGCAAGGGAAGAGCCATGATCCTTGATTGTTAATTCCTGAAGGGATGGATTATTATTTATTTATAATTGTTTCTAGACCACCCTCCCCTGTGATACAGGGGCTCAGCATCTTGGGTGCATCTTAGTCAGATGTCGCAGATGTGACCACTCTGCCTAGAGTGACTCTGCTAGGAGTTCAGCCTCTCAACAAAGTCTTAACTCTTTACAGTATTGCTCCCAGCTTTGCTGACAGACACAAACAGTCTCACCACATTAAGGTTTGTGTCCAGGAGGAGGGTTCGAAGAATGTATGCCTTTAAAGAAAACTGTTCTGCTTTGTATCTAGTAGAGATTATAGCACCCAACCAAGGGATCGTCTGCAAAATTTCAAGCAGATAAACAAAATCCCCAGTTTTATAGTCAATTAAGAGTACATTTCCAGCCATAATATCTTCATTTTCCATTGAACAGAAATGAAAGTTTCAGGGATTGTATCCCTCAGTCAAAGCATGTTGCTTTAAATTTTTCAGGTAGATAAAAGAGAGGTATTGGTTTATAAGCAATGCTCATTTGTAGAATATATGAAGGCAAATATGTGATATCTTGAGAAATTTGGCAGGCTTATAGTGTAGGCACAGGGCTTTGCTTGGTACCCCAAGAAATGTATACAAGCTTATGACAAGGAACATGGAAGCATTTGGCACCCCAGAGAAGGCTGATAGCAGGGCAGAGCTTGCATTTGGCAACTGAGAGAAGGCAAGTAGGGCAGACTGGGGGGAGGGCATAGGCTTACATTTTACGGCCAGGGATTCTGACAGCTTTTTCTGCTCTCCCTTGAGGGAGATGATTCCAAGGGTCCTACCCCTCCACTACACCCTCACTGTGAAAAAGGTTAGAGAATATACGGCTTAATAACACCCAGTGAGTTGCAGGGCAGAGTCATGATTTAAAGCTGAATCTCCCCGTTCTAATCTAACCACTACCCACACTGTATGTAACCACCGAGGAGTGGTATCAAAATACTAATGGCTGGCATATGTCACAGTCTCCAGTTGCAATCAGGTTCATTTTTCGACATCTGTATGACTTGTTTGGTATAAATTTTTAGACACTTTTAAATGAACTGCCAGCCTGTGGCTCACTGAATCAAAGATTATAGTGGGTGAGACGTCAAATAAACTTTTGGTGATAAATTTAGAGAAACATTTTATATTTGAAGTTAAAAAACACATGGGGCTTGTAAACCATTGTTCTGTGCATGGCTTCCATTTCATCTAGACATTTTTTTTGGGGGGGGGAATGATTTTGGTTAAGCTTGTTTTCCAGAAGTATCCAGGTCAGTTTTGTTTTGTTTTCTTTTTAACTAATTTCTTGGTTCATATTACTGAGCAGTTGCTTGTTATGTCATGCTGCTTGCTGTGGTTTACTAAGAGCAAAGGCGGAGAGTCATATAACAGTTTGAGACTTGTATAAAGAGCCCTGTTTTTAACTTTCCCTTCCCATCGCCTCTTTCCCTCCTTCCCTGAGGTATAGGGCTATAGCAAGCCAACAGAGTGATGTCATGCCCTTTCCATGCTGAAAGTATACATTGTTCCCCAGCACCGCCTCTCTCTGGAGCATATTTTGTCATGACTTTTTCCCCTGCTGATTGTTTAGTAAATGAAGATTCTCCACATACATCTTTGAACACTAAGTCCCCCAGAAAGCAAACAGAGAAGCAGCCATAATTTTTAATTGGTGGAAACATGCAGATTTCCATTGCTTCTTTCTGTATGCCACATATACATATTCAGACTTTGGTTGCATGATCAGATAAGCTCATCCAGTGCAGTCAGTCCGTGCACTTCACAGGCACCTTCAGCTAAACCTGTGCACCCACCTTCAAGACACATGGGGTTAGGTACAATTGCCCATTGCTCATCCCTGATGTTTCAGCCTGAAAATCCTAGTTTTGATTTGTTTCCAGAGCAAATCAAGCCCTAATTTTCATAGCATTTTTTGTTTCCCTGCAACAGATTTTCCCAAATAAAATGTAGGCATGTTTCAACCAGTGTTCCCTCAAAGCTGAGTTCATGTGAGCTAGCTCACAGTTTTTTAGCCTCCAGGTCACACATTTTTGTCTTAGCTCAGGAAGGATGGCTCCGGAGCAACCTAATTTATGCAGTAGCCGAGTCGCTCTCTCACAACTTTAATGCCAGTAGCTCACAATGTAGAATTTTGGCTCACAAGACTCCACAGCTTAGAGGGAGCATTGCAGAGTCACAGTGTGTCTCCTGGAAGGAGCTAGTGTGCCTTGGAAAAGCGGGAGGGGGGGGATTTTAAAATCCTGCCACAGGTTTTGAGTTCCTGGGATTCTCCTTGGGCAAGTGAGCTACTTGTAAAACAGAGGCTGGGAAACAGGGGAACGAAAAGGCAGCCTGTTGTACTGTCCCTAAATATTGTGTGGGATGGGGGGAAAGCAGTTTGATTTAAGGTGCCTGAAGGAGAAAAGTTAAAGGAAGAGATTTTTTTTTAAATTCCAGGCAGCCTGAAAGAGAGTGCAGTCATGGTGAGGGAAGTGGGGGGAACAGGACAGTTTACAAACCCAGAGGGCATCCCTTCCTAATGTTTCAGAAATCAAATCTAGAAGTGTGTGCGTTTGTGTGCCTGAGCTTCCACTTGTTTCCAGGTGGCAGAGGTAGTGATCTCATGTATGTCAGTGGTCCAGGCATCCCAATGGGGTTGCTATTGCGCTATTTTGGGGTTGTGTTATAGCACCATAGCGCTCTTAAAAGACAGAGATCACGCACATGGGTGAAAAAGTGCAGGAAAACAAAGCAGCACAGTCTGAAATGACGATCCACTTCAGAGATGGCTCCTTACCTGTAGGGGAAAGGCTCTGTGAAGTGGCTGTCCCTGTACCGGTTTATTCCAAGACAGTACAGTAATGGTTTTAAAAGGGTAATGTGAAATTCTCCAGTGTGAGGTTAGTTGAAATCCTCCAGTATAAAAACATTATCTGCTTTACTCACCTCCCTTGTTTGATTCTGTGCCCTCTTTGACGTACATCACAACAACAACCACACATCCCTCCCTGTACTGCTTATAGAGCTTATACCCAGGGAATGAGTGTATCCCATAGATTTTCCCCATCCCACCATGTTTCTTAGACATACCATAGCACTGTATAAAGATATTATTACATTAGCTGTTTCATTTTCAATCCCATTCTTAATAATTCTTTACAGCCCCAAGATCTCTTTCCTTCTGAGAGTCTTGTCCAGTTCAAACCCCATCAATATATATTTAAAGCTAGCATTTTTTGTTCCAATAGCAGTATTGAACTTCATTTGCCATGTTGTTGCCCAAATTAGAGAGTTCCTCCTGTAGATATTCACAATCTGTTTGGCCGTCACCATCCTGAATTATTTGGTATTATCTGCAAAGTTGGTAAATTGGCTAGTACATTGCTCACTCCCCAATTCCAAATCATTTATGAACACATTAAATAGCTCCAGTCCCAATACCAGTCCTTATGAGACCCCACTGGTCACTTCCATTACAAGAACTGTCTATTTATTCCTGTTCTCTGTTTCCTGCCATTTGACCAATTTTAAGACTATAAGAGGACTGGCTAAACTTACTAAGGAGTCTTTGCTAAGGTACCTTGTCAAAAAGCCTTTTGGAATATAAGTATATAATGTCTAACAGATTATCCTTTTTCATAAGCAACCTGCTCAAGAACTCCAGTAGGCTGGTGAGTCAGGTCTTCTCTTGCAGAAACAATGTTGACTTTTCCTCAGCAGGATTTGTTCCTTGATTTACTTAGTAATTCTGTCTTTTATGTTCCATTATCACTTGTTCTGCTGCTCGTGTTATACTTACTATCAACTGGACCCCCAAAACCAGAGATTCCTATCATGGTGACCATAAGTGCCATGGTGCTTACTTACGTTTCTTAGTGCCCTGCCCACTTGCTTCTTTTATAAAGTAACTCTTTGTCAAAGCAAAGAGTCAGTCCTGGCTGTTCTCCACCTCACTGGAACATATATTTCTTCAGAAGAACCCAAGAAGAAACACTTTCATGTCGTCCGGGGACCACCCATTTGGAAACACCTGCCGCCATCACAAGAAGATACTTGATTGCAGCCTGACAACAATTTGTGATGGGTCCAACTCTGATGATATTTTGTGCATACCCCCAATGGCAGCCATTTTGTGGTGGTACCTACTATCTTCCTCAAAATTTCAAAAGTGTCCAAAGGTTTAATAATGTTACCGATCCATTTCTTAAATATTGCTAAGGTTTTCAACAACATACCAATAGTCAGGTTATTTTTCTTTAAGAACAGAACAGAACACACATTATCCAATGAAAATGTTCTCTGCCTATATAGCTCCAGGGCATGTCTCCTTCAACACTACCATATCTAATCCACCTTTGAAGACATTTTTTTTTATTCCAATCTACCCCATAGTGGCAAAAGAATGGATTAAATTACCAGGCTGTCCAGCAAGAAAACTGCTCATGACTTTTGTGAGGAAATGCCTTCAATCACAAGGCCAGTTTCTACACCAGAATCCAGTTGTTCAAGGAAATAGGATAAAAGCTCCCGGATACCCTGTTACAACCATCAGTACTTTCTTGGCATTTAGACCATTTTCCTAGTCCAATCCGTTTGCCAGAGCCTATAAAGGTTTTTTTTTTCTTTTTTGCACAAAGGGAAAGATATAAAATTGATGAATGCAAAGACATCCAACACACTCAAATTTCCTACATTAGGGGATTTCAGCAGGGCTATGCCTAAGTGTCTCCATGTTGCATTTGGCAGTGAGCAGCATTCTGGATGGCTGAATGCTAAACTCAGATCATTAATCTTCATATCACACAAAAATTATCAGAGCTATAAGGCTATCAAGTACTTCCATAGTTAGGAAATGCGATGCTTAGGGAATACACTGAATCTCCCTTGAAACCCATGGTTTTTGATATACTAAAAAATCTGTCCATGAAAAGTTACCTCTGTTTATCTATCTCATTCATTAGGTAGCTTTCAGAAATAAGTTCCATGCTGCTAGTCATCAGGTATCACAAGGATGAGGTATGGTAAAACTCCACCTCATCACTACCATTATCCTGAGGCAAAAATAAAAAATCAGCATAACAAAGGAGATGATTATATAGGTTGTTTTTCCCCCTTTCCAGAACCATTTTATTCCACATCGGTTTGCATCTTGAGTTTTCCTTTCAGATTCTTTTCATTTGATTCTTAAGGTTCCAAGTCTTTAAGTTGCTTAAAGAAGAATTTAAAGATTATTAAGCTTCCATATTGGCAGTGCATGTTCATCCATTTCCTGTGCTTTATTTGGTGTAATCACCTCATCTTGTCCCACTTTCTACCTTTTTGCAGCCAGTTCACATTGATAAATGCTCATCTTACATTTTGTACTGCAGTTGTACATAAAATGCTTGCGCCTCTTGTTAATTCTGAAAAGTGTGCTTAGAGAATGTACTACATGTCCATTTAAAATACTTAGAACTGGGATCTGCTTCTGAGTATTTTAAAGAGATGAGCAATGAATTTTCCTTGAGTTACAAGGAGTTTGGGTGTGACATAAAATTTGGCCTTTGGAATCTGCTTTAGGATTTCAGAAACTATCTTCAGATAGGATGTGAAGAAATTTTAAACTTAAACAGCATTTTAAACATGAATGCATACATTTATCTATTCATACATTCAAATGACAAGTAGTCCTATTTTTCCCAGTCTTATTTCTGTGTTTGTGTATGTGTGTGTGTGTGTGCGTGCGTGCACACACACACACCTTGAAGTCATAGTGACCTCTAGTGATTGACAGTGTGTGCACCTGGAAGTCACAGTGACCTCTGGTGAGTGACCCCTACTTGGGGCCTGGAGGATATTCAGAGAGGTGGCTGAGTAAAGCCTATTCCCGCCTCTGGTATTTCAAGGAGGTCTTTCATCCATGTTCTTCCCAGGGTCAATACTGCTTAGCTTCTGACACCTGATGAGATTGGGCTTGCCTGGGCTACCCAGGTCAGGGGCAGTTTTCCCAGTCATCTCTTGAATATTGTACTTTCCTTGCACTTGAACAGTGTGGAGGGTAGTCCACTTCCACTAGCTATTTTCCACTCACACAAGACCAGTGCCTTTCGTGTGCAGAATGTGTCTTGTGCCAGAACACTGTATTCTGCAGTGGATAATCATGCTGTGAAAGTAATCATAGGATCTATTCTAAGCCCTTATATCCCATTAAAGGGATTTATGTAACAATATAAAATTGTACATGAACCAAAAGAAATGGAAGCATGATCCACAGTACTTGCCAGCATACTGGCATATTGCCTTTTATATAGGTTTTAAGTCTCAACTTTTGTACAAATAGGCACGTTTCCATGCTGATTTAAGGTAACTTTAATGTAAACATGACTTTAGTTTGGAGTAGGTAACCTGTGCTCTTTTGTTCCACTGGATTCATGGCTAAATGCAAATTAGACTGGCTTATGAATCTACAGGCTTCTCTCTTCCTGTATGGTTGGAATTAAAAACACAGGCAACACTGAAAAAAATGCATTCTAACAAAAAGTCCCCTGTTGCACCCCCCCTTCCCAAAAGTATGGAAAGAGTGGCACTGTGTTTTTCTCATTAACATTTGACTTTTCAAGGATTTTCAATGTGAGGAGCTTTAGTGATTTACTAAAATGCTAAAGACAAGCACAACGTAACCCTCAGCAAGACAAGGTAGCACAATGGTCCAATGGGATCCTTCTCCCCCACCCATTATTCTAGCATTGCTAAGCAACCAAGGACATATTGCTTTGTATTGTATGCAATATAAAGCTCCCCCTCCCACCATGTCATTATTTGGGACCAGAATAAATGGATTCCAAGAATATTATGACTGTTCTAAAATCGTTTCTGCTTTCTGGCACCTCATCTCTACCAGGTCAGAGCAATCTTACAGCTGAGGCTCAGCTAGCTTCAGACTTCTCACTTACAGGTTTAATTAAAATTTGTAGCCAGTTCAATCTGTCATTCGTGTTTTCAAAGCTGCTATTACTGCAGAGAGGGAATTTCAGGGCACATTTGCAATTCTGAATTACATCTCCTTCCTCATTTCCTTGATATGTGTAACCCAACATGACAGCAAATGTATGTGTCTGTAGAATGTTCAGGCCAGTTGGCTTAATTGGAAAGTACAAAAGAATAATTCTTTCTGTAGACTTGTTTATCTTGCTATCATAGTTTTGAAAATCTCTTGTGGACATGGAGCTTTAAGGCATATTTGTTACAGACAAATTATATGAACACAGGTCCCTGGATCAAAGCATGTGCTCATTGAGGTATCAATGTATCTAATTCTCAGCACAGACCCATCTGTGTATACTTAAATCGAGAAACTGGAACCAGGAACAGACAACGTAGATATTTCTACAAACCTGAGAAAATATCCAGGATTGAATGGCGTGTGTGTGTGTGTGTGTGTGTGTGAAATCTTAAAAATCATATATTAGGGATTTAAAAACCGCTCTCTAAATAATAATAGAAGCAGTGCATGTACCATTGAAAAGTGGATGTTGTAGCTTTTGTGGGAGTACTCAGCAAGGCTATTTGTGAGGATATGATGGAGGAGAGGAGAATGATGTCAGCTGGTTTGGGTCCCCATTTAGGAAAAAGGTGGGGCATAAATAAAGTAAATAAATAATAAATACATCAAGAGACCAGGAGGAGTGGATAAAGAAAGGTTGGTGGTGAGTGGGAAGGAGAGAAGAAAGCTGGAAAAGGGAAGAGTATGTGGGAGTGCCAGGAGGAGAGAAGGAGGGAATAGTGTAGGGAAGGGGATACAGGGGAAAATGCAAGTTCTTGTGGGTTCTCCAGTTGTACGTATATAAGAACAAATAATCCTTTCTTGAACGATCTTAGCAAAAAATTGAGAGAATGGGCTGAGAAGGTATCAGAGTCTTCCACATCCAGTCCCAACGATGTCATGGTCAGAGGGTTCATATTTGGATGTGGGTAGTCCAGGTTCAAATTGTCACTTGACTATAAAGCAAACTGAAAGGTCTCGGGTACCTCAGCATCTCAACCTGAACTCTTCAGAGGAGTGATTCCCAGCATGGCATCCGCGGGCACCATGGTGACCACCAATGTGTTTTCTGGGTTTTCTTCACTATACTAGAGCAGAGGGTGCTTCAAAAAATTCCAGAAGGCATCACCTTTGGGGCTGCAGAAAATGGCTGTTCAGAAATAGTTGCATCTATCATAGGAGGTTGTTTGGCTTGGGACTTTCTAGCCTCTTGCAGTTGCCTGAAATGACAACCATTTTCTGACTCATTCCACCTCCCATGACGGTCATTTTGTGGCAATGCCTACTGCCCTTTATTAAAGTTCCAAACTCCCAAAAGCTAAACTCTGCTGAAGGTCCCTTCCTTAGAAGAGCAGGATAAAAATATGACAATCTCTGGAATTCTCATGAGAAAGTAAGAGTTTTATCAGAGCAAGATCCAGTCTAATCCAGGATTTATGCTAGTGACCATGCAACCCTCCTTTGTTGTTTTCACTTGATGCTTTTGGTGTTATCAGATATACCACCTTGTGGGCATGGTTTTCCATTCATGTATTATGGTTAATAGACATTGACAGACCTGTCTACTGAGAATGTGTCTAATCCTGTCCTTATATATATTTGAATATTGGTTCCACAAAATTCTATGCTTGCCATAATTGATTCGGCTCAAGAACTGGCAGTCAAAAGACATTGGCCAGGGCTGACTGGCTGCTTCGCAAAGTCCCGCCCACGTCAGCCCCAGTCAGTGTTTTCAGCTCAGTCTGCTCCAGTCCTCCGACAGGACAGGACCGTCTGGAGTGTGAGCACAGGGACAGGCCCTCAAGGCTGAGGCAAGTAAGAGAAGCCCTTTTCCGCCCCCACACCATCCCCTGGGCCTTCTATGAGGGGACTAGGCCCAGAGAAGGCCTCTTCCGTCCCCCACATGCCATCCCCTGGGCCTTCTATGGGGCACTAGGCCCAGAAAAGGCCTTTTCTGCCCCCCACACGCCATGCCCTGGGCCTTCTATGGGGGCAGTAGGCCCAGAGAAGGCCTTTCCACCCCCCACACCACCCCCTGGGCCTTCTATGGGGCACTAGGCCCAGAGAACGCCTTTTCTGTCCCCCACACGCCATTCCCTGGGCATTCTATGGGGCACTAGGCCCAGAGAAGGCCTTTTCCGCCCCAGACACCAGCCCCTGGGCCTTCTGTGGAGCACTAGGCCCAGAGAAGGCCTTTTCCGCCCCCACACGCCATCCCCTGGGCCTTCTTTGGGGCACTAGGCCCAGAGAAGGCCTTTTCTGCCCCCAAATGCCATCCCCTGGGCCTTCTATGGGGCACTAGGCCCAGAGAAGGCCTTTTCCGTCCCCCACACGCCATCCCCTGGGCCTTCTCTGGGCCTTTTCCGCAACCCACACGCAATCCCCTGGGCCTTCTGTGGGGGCAGTAGGCCCAGAGAAGGCCTTTTCCGCCCCCCCCATGCCATCCCCTGGGCCTTCTATGGGGGCAGTAGGCCCAGAGAAGGCCTTTTCCATCCCCCACATGCCATCCCCTGGGCCTTCTATGGGGGCAGTAGGCCCAGAAAAGGCCTTTTCCATCCCCCACATGCCATCCCCTGGGCCTTCTATGGGGCACTAGGCCCAGAGAAGGCCTTTTCCGTCCCCCACACACCATCCCCTGGGCCTTCTATGGGGGCACTAGGCCCAGATAAGGCCTTTTCCGCCCCCCACACGCCAACCCCTGGGCCTTCTATGGAGCACTAGGCCCAGAGATGGCCTTTTCCGCCCTCCACACGCCAATCCCTGGGCCTTCTATGGGGCACTAGGCCCAGAGAAGGCTTTTTCCACCCCCACACGCCATCCCCTGGGCCTTCTATGGGGCACTAGGCCCAGAGAAGGCCTTTTCTGTCCCCCACACACCATCCCCTGGGCCTTCTGTGGGGGCAATAGGCCCAGAGAAGCCCTTTCCCCCACACACTGCCTACTGCCCCCATAGAAGGCCCAGGGGATGGTGTGTGGGGACAGAAAAGGCCTTCTCTGGGCCCAGAGAAGCCTTTTTCTGCCCCTCTTCCCTTCCTTTCCCCCTTTTCCTTTCTTCCTCTCTCCTTTCTTTCACTCTTCCCCCTATTCCTTCCTTCCTTCCTTCCTTCCTTCCTTCCTTCCTTCCTTCCTTCCTTCCTTCCTTCCTTCCTTCCTTCCTCCCTCCCTCCCTCCCTCCCTCCCTCCCTCCCTCCTTCCTCCCTCCCTCCCTTTCTCCAACCCTCTTTCCCTTCCACCTCTCTCCCTTCCACCTCCCTCCCTTCCTTTCTAGGGCCCGTTGTCTTCCACCACAATGGGCTTTGCTCCCTAGTCCCTTTATAAAGCCATTTAAATTAGTTGTGTGCACCTTATCCTCTGAACATGGAGGTTCATGACTAAGTCATCAGAATTAATAAATGTGCCTGAACAAGCTTAGGACATATTTACAGAATGATGGGAAGAGATATTACTACAATCTTCCTTATCCCCTGTGGCAGTGAATTCCAAAATTATGCCTTGTGTGAAGAAGTGCTCACTTTTCAATGTCCTGGATCTGCTCAACATGAGTTTCACTCAGTGATAATGGTCTGGTATATAATGGGAAAGAGAGAGTGTCATCTCCTTTCACTTTGTCCGGTCTGGTATATAATGGGAAAGAGAGAGTGTCACTCCTTTCACTTTGTCTGGTCTGGTATATAATGGGAAAGAGAGAGTGTCACTCCTTTCACTTTGATTTAATAATACTATTTCATTCAGCTATATATATAAAAGAAAGTACCCTCACTGTAAAATCAATACCCAGGTCAAACCCCTGGACCTAGAAGCACAAAATTTGGGAGAGCACTCCTATCATGACGTAGATGCTCACTAAGAAGGGATTTTAAGAAATTCAACCCCTAAGGGGGTCAAAAGGGGTAGAATGTGCTCCCCCCATTGTTCCCATGTGGCTGCCAAGCTGCTGCCTATTTGTACCCCCCACTCTCTGATTGGTCAGCTGCAGAGCTCAGTGTTCTGAGGTAAAAACAGTTACAGGAGACTGCAGAGAGCTAACCCCAGTTGAGGAAATCAGGAATGGCCAACCACCTGAGAGGTGCAGCAATGCTGCTGGCCCAGCCTCCCCCATGGCTTCAAACACACTCCCCCTACACCTGACAGGTACAGCAGTGGGTGCAGGGTACTTAAAGCCATCAGGGAGCCCACCCCAGTAGTAACTCCTTAGTGATCCTGCTGGCCCAGACTCCACAATGGCTTGCAATACCCCTTCCCCTACACTGGACAGGCAGCTGCCTGTCAGATGTAGGAGAGGGAGTGGGATGCTTACAGCCATTGGGAAGGCTTGCTTAGCAGGATTGCCTTAGTGCTGCTGCTGGCCCAGCTTCCCCAATGCTTTTAAACACAGTCCACCCCCCAACACCAGACAGGCAGGTGTCTGTCAGGTGTAGGAGCAGGGCCAGGGTACTTTAATCCATCAAGGAGGCTGCCCAAGCTTTAGACACACTCCCAATCACCCCTCCTTCAACTGACAGGTGGTTGTCTGTCAGTTGCAGGAGTAGGGGCAGATCATTGAAAGCCATCAGGGAGGGTGCCCAAGCAGCATCACCTTAGCAATTCTGCTGGCCTAGCTTCCTGAGTGCCTTCAGACATGCTACCCATCCTACACCTGACAGACAACTGCCTGTCAAGGGTTGGAAGGGAAGTCCTTAAAACCATCAGGGAGGCTTGCTTAGCAGGATTGCCTGATGCCTTTAAACACAACCCTCCCTTATACCAGACAGGTGGGTGTTTGTCAGATGTAGGAGCAGGGCCAGGGTACTTTGATCCATAAGGGAGGCCACCTTTAGCCACACTCCCACCCATTATGGAAATATACCCCAAATTTGTAGAAAAGTGATTTTCTGTATAACTTCTCACAACATGGATTCTGGAAAATTGGTTCATATGAATTTGCTTAATATCTGATTGCTCGGATGTTGTTTTGAATACATATATGTCCCACTTCTTAAATGTAAGATAAATTAGAAGCATTTTTTTAAAAGTATGCCCTGCACTAGAAAAAAAAAATTCCCAGGCCAAACCCCTGCACCAAGAAACCCAAAATAAGGGGACTGCATTCTTACCATGAGGTCAGCCTTAACTAAGAAGATATTTCTGAGAAACATGACTCCTAAGTGGGTAAAAAAGGGGCAAAATATGTTCCCCCAACTGTTCTATGTGCCTGGCAGGCTGCTGTGTCCTTGCCCCCCCTGACTGGTCAACTGTGTAGTTCAGAGTTCTGAGGTAAAACCTGCCTTCTTGCACCCATCTCCCTCTGATTATTCAGCTATGTATCTCAGTGTTTTGAGGCAGGAGTGGCCAAACCTGCTTAACATAAGAGCCACATAGAATAACGTCAGATGTTTGAGAGCTGCATGCCATGAACAAATATTACACATTTTTTTACTGGAAAATATGCAGATTTGCTTTTTATTAACATTAAATGAGACTGCCAAAAATAAAAACAAAAGGGGAAAAATAGATAATGGTATTTATTTGTTCAATGATATTTGTAGGCGGGGGCGGGCTTTGAGAATGCATTTTAAGTTAAAGTTGTTGTCTTTCTCTGCTCCTCCCTGCCTCAAGCCTACCCAGGAATGGGAACTGGCTGGAGAAGGGAAGACCGATTGGGGATGGGAGGCATGCCTCCCCTTTGCTTGCCCAGCTGCCCTGCTGGGAGCCACACAGTATGTGTGAAAGAGCCGCATGTGGCTCCTGAGCCACAGTTTGGCCACCCCTGTTCTGAGGTAAAAACACAGTTAAAAGAGACTGCAGACAGTTGAAGACAGTTACAGAAATTAGCTATTCAAGACTCCTGAACAGACATTTCTCATAATAGCTAGCATGGTAACCACAGAGAAGTCCTTCAGTAGAGGGGGGGAAAACAGTACGTATGTCTCTCTTCATTTTTTACACTACAATCTTCTCCATTAGAATTCCTACAACAAATGTTACATTTCAAACTTCACATCATCAGTATTATAACTGGATTTAAAGAACTTAAATACCAGAGTGAAGCACGGGTATCAGGCTAGTAGTTTTATAAAATTTGTCACCTCCACACATATGTGATTTTTTCCCCCTAAATTAAAAAGCCTTTCCCCATAGGAAGATGCTCCAGTCACTTCATTATTTTGGTTTAATTTCACTTCATCATTCTTTCCTGCATCTATAATATTTGAGGCCCCTTCTTCCCCTAGAGCAACGTGGTGGTGGTGGGGGGGGATATTTTGTGCTACAGCAGAAGTTACAAAGTTATGCCCCTGAGTAGGAATTTTTCTCCCCAAGGAAATGTTCAGCTAGATCCAACTAACTGACCTCTACAGATTCCTTTAGAAAGACTGCAATGACTTATGGGATACAAATCCTCCAAGGCAGGGAAATATATCATAATGGGCAGGGCTATTTTGGGGCAGGAATGCACAGGAACGGAGTTCTGGCTGGCTTCAGAGTTGGCCACGCCCACTACAGCCAAAACCTCTGCATGCGTGGCAACAGAGGGAAGGCCTGGAGAGCGATCCCCCCAGCAACTCTGAGGCAGGTGGGCCAGGGGGGCCCTGGAAGGATCAAGGAGGAATTTAAATGCCTCCCTGTGCCTTCCCCAGCCTGTCTGAGGGCCGGCTTGCCCAGGCTTCCCGCAGCCATGCGGTGCCCGAGCAAGCCAAGGGAAGGCAGTTTAAACTGCCTCCCCTCCCCTCCAAGGGCTGGCTTGCCCGGGCTTCCCGCAGCCACAGGGTGCCCAGGCAACCCTAACCCTAACCCTTCAAGGCATGGGGGTGTGACCTAATAGGCTAATGAGCTGCATTGTTGAGGTGTGGCCTAATATGCTAATGAGTTTCTGCTGTTGGGTGTGGCCTATTATGCTAATGAGTTCCTGCTGGGCTTTTTCTACAAAAAAAGCCCTGATAATGGGAAATCCTTTACACTGTGCAATGCAGATTAACATTTGTTAACGATCAATACTTGAGGCAAGTATTCACACCAGACATCATGTCACCAGCTTGGAATGTGGTAAGTTGCTTTGTTTGGATCAGGCTTTTCTGGACAGTTTACTTCAGAGGATCAAGGAAGCCTTAACTGAGAAGCTTGATTCTGAGTTGTCGCCTCTTTTCCCCTGTTGGCGTGTTTATTGAAGGAAGCTAAATAGAAAGACCCTTTCACTTCATTATGTTTTTTCCTTGGAGAACCATAGGTGCTAGGAACATATTTTAAGAATGGTACTTCTAGATGAACCATTGGAGACTGCTAACTCAGTTATCTGAAGTTCCAGTGATATTAGATAATAAGAAAGGATATGCTTTGTTTTCTCAAACTGAAATACCATCCTGTCCCTTATAGAGTTTGCTGGCTTGAAATGGTCCTGGAGTTCCGCTAGCTAGTATCAACCATACACAGAACATGTCTGCCATCTAGTGGCTGCTTTTCATATTTGCAAGTCCTTTGTCAGTTATGGAAACACCTCTCTTCCCACCTAGAAAATACAATGTTATTTTGACGCCCCCCCCTCCCGAATAGGAAGGACTGAATCACTTAACAATCTCCATCTTGCAACTTTTGTTAAAGAGATGGGGGATTTGCATTGTACCTTGTTATTATTAATCCCATCTGTGGCAAGGCACTGACAGGGAACAGAATAGTTTATATCAACTTGTTGTGGAATGGCTTCATAACATTGCAAATCTGCTCATTTGAGGCCAGATTGGAAGAGCTTTAATCAGACAATGTAATGTCTGCTTTCCATACCACCTGTCATTCCATTGCTGACATTAATAGAGGTTTTTTTTTAATGCTGTCCAAATTATCATAGTGATGGAATATCATAGCTTTTCAGCAGTGTAAACACTTGCTTAGCATTAAAAAAAATCAAAATGCCTGGCCTTTATTCTTTTGGTACACAAAGTCTTGTACACTTTTACAAAAGTTTTCAAAACATACCAAGCAAAAAACCAGCTCACCTAGCAGAAAGTAACCCTACGCTTCTGAGAACAAAGGAAGAGGAAAAGACAACTTAGGTCCTTTCTGCATTAACAGCACACCGTAGCTTACTCCGGAGAATCTGAGCAGTTGACATTTATGATTAACTTCGTATTTGGTGTCCCTGCCATCTGCACTATTCTGCAGTTTGGTGTAGTGGTTAAGTGTGCGGACTCTAATCTGGGAGAACCGGGTTTGATTCCATTCCTCCACTTGCACCTGCTGATGTGACCTTGGGTCAGTCACAAGCTCTGGCACAGCTGTTCCTGAAAGAGCAGTTTGTGTTAGAGTTCTCTCAGCCCCACCTACCTCACAGGGTGTCTGTTGTGGGGAGGGGAAGGGAAAGGAGTTTGTAAGCTGCTTTGAGACTCTAAGTGAAGGGCGGGGTATAAATCCAATCTCTCTCTCTCTCTCTCTCTCTCTCTCTCTCTCTCTCTCTCTCTCTCTCTCTCTCTCTCTCTCTCTCCCCCTCCAGTTTATTTTTTTGTGTATGCATTCTGAATCTACAACCCAAACTTTCATTTTTGGCCTAATTGTTAACATCACTTGTGACCCGTGGGAGGTGGTGTCCAGTTGCCACCGACTTGGCCAAGTGCATAAGCAAGGGATAGGGCACACACTGCACCCTCCCCTTTCTCTCCTCTCCTCCCCACTCTCCCACCCCCTTTGGCTATCTGCCTCTGGGCTACTCAAGGCATGCATGACCCATAGAGGGACACCAGCTTGGCGACTGGTTGGCTGGTCCGTTGGGAGGGGTGGCGTCCCAAGGGTTTCCAATGGGCAATCCTGTCATTCCATCATTCCTTTTAATACATTCCCCTCCAAGTTGCATGCAGATTGGCTTTGGAGAAGGGGGAAAGATCCCTCCCGAGGGTCCTATGTGCAAAGGATGGAGGAGTGTATCAAATCCCCCCCCCACAAGCTAGAAGTTTCAAACTCCCAGAGGATCTCCCCTGGCTACCTCTCTACCTGCCCTCCAAGTTGTGTGCAGATTGGCTTTGGGGAAAGGGAAAAAGATCCCTCCCTAGAGTCCAATGCACAAAGGATGGAGGAATATGTCAAACTCCCCCCTTCACCAACTTAGGAGCATCAAACTCATGGAGGACCTCCCCAGACTGCCCCTCTACCTGCCCTCAAAGTTGTCTGCTAGGTGAAAATTAAATAGAAGAGGAAATAGGGAGAGGGGAATGGGCGGAGATGACTAAAGTCCCATCAGGTAGTCTGCTTATTATTCTCTCCAAATCGGAAGATGAAGTGCAAAATGGTCCGGGGAGAAATCACTTTCAGATACCCCAGGGGAATGCTGTGATGACTGCGAAGTCACCCCCAAATGGCCATAAAACAATGCCGAATCTGGAAAGAGCCACAATGCAGGAAGAAAGTGAGAGTTGGGTGCAATGTGGAGGGAGATTCTGCTTCCAACGTGGCTGTGGACAAACTGCGGAGGAACGGATGGGTGCAGAAAAGACTTTATTTAGAAGTGAGCACCTCCTTTGGGTGCCTTCTTAGCAGTAACAAGTAGCACACGTACCTTATCACATCTGTTTATAGCATGTATTTAGCTATTTACAATAATGATCAGTAGGCTGGACAGGTGGGCTGCTGGTAAACTAACATGACTCACAAATGGGCCAGAGCAGGTGGTAAATGCCTGTAGCCATCACCTGACAATAATCCAGCCACTACATCTTGTACCAATTGAAGTTTCCATTCCATTTTCAAAGACAGCCCCATGTAGTGTTCATTGCAGTAGTTGGATGTGATTACAGCAGGGATCACCATGGCCAGGTCATGTTGAAGGCCGGTCCAGTAGCATCCCTAGGCTACAAATCTGCTCTTTTAGGGAGAGTGCAACCCCCTCTAGGAAATGCTGGCTCCGCAGACCCTGAGCAGCTTGTCCATTGACCAACAGCACCTCAGTCTTGTCTAGGGGTCCCGTTCCCTCAGGCTTGTATAAGGGTCCCCATTTACTTAATTGGTAACTGATAGTGTGACTGCAGAATAAATATAGTGTCCCTACTCTGCAAAGCTCCTGATAGAAACTAAGCTGCAGCCGTCTATACCAGCTGAAGCTTCCAATTTGTCTTCCAGGGCAGACTCTTGTAGGGTGTATTACAATTGTCTAGCTTATCATGCTTCAAAAAGCATTCCACAATTGAAAAAAATGACCAGTGTGTATTAGGGGGCTGGATGTGCATAGCAGTTGTCCAAAATGTACATCATATCACATTCATTGCCCCGAGTGCATGACCCCCTGCATATATCTTTATTTATTTATCAAATTTCTGCCCTGCCCTCCCAGCCAGAGCTGGCTCAGGGTGGCTTACATAAAACAGATAAGTTACATTAAAACATAAGTTACAATTAAAACCATTCTAAAACCATAATAAAGTGCTAGTAGTTATTGTCATTCGTTTGATGGTGGCAGCCATTGTTCAGTGTTCTTAACTCACAGTCGGCTTGCAATCTTCATTTTTTATTGTCCTTGCAGTGATCGATGTCCTTTAGTCTGTTGGTAGATGTTCCAGGGATCTAGGGCCCTCTCTCATTCGACTATTAGTTGTTCACTATTGGTGGTGGTGGCAGCGGCTCCCGAAAGCCTGGTGGAAGAGCTCCACTTTGCAGGCCCTGCAGAACTGTAAAAGCTCCTGTAGGGCCCTGATCTCCTCCGGGAGCTCATTCCACCAGGACGGGGCTGCCACCAAGAAAGCCCTGATCCTGGTTATCGACAGCCTAGCCTCCTTAAGACTCAGAAGGGCCAGTCGGTTCTGAGCCCCTGATCACAGTGCTCTCCGGAGGACATGTGAGGAAAGGTGGACCATCAGGTATGTAGGTCCCTGACCATATAGGGCTTTAAAGATAAGAACCAGCACCTTTAAGCGAATCCGGTATGCTACTGGCAGCCAGTGCAGTGCCTTTAGCCCTGGATTATTTAGAGTGTCTGAATCAGCCCTGATATGATGTTCTATGTGATGATGAACCTTCAGAATAAAAGATAACACTAACAACATACGAAGAATAAATATTATTAAAGTACTTTCAATTAAAATACTTCAACAACTCACATACTTCATACTTACACCTCAAAAGTTCAGTATTTGTTATACTTTTAGTGCAGATGGAAGGACTGAAGCAGACTGGTCTGTGTGTCAAAGCAGAGGGTCAAATCCACCCAAGCATGAGCAGAGATCTCCTCCTCCCCTGCAGCCTTCTGTACTCCCCTCAAAATAGTGTGGGGAGCAAACTGGGTGTCTGAAGCAGGAGGCGGGCCGTCTCCCTCCCCTCCTCTATTGTTTGAAAGGCTATTCCATCAGAGGAGCTGCTGCTGCACTCACCAATGGAACTGGCACCTCAGGGTCCAAGCCAGAGACATTTTGATTTATAACTCAGTGTCTCCTAGTCAGTGGACTTATAAGAGTGTAATTCTGCTTAGGACTGGCTTGTCAGGCACCATATACCACCAGAAATTGCCGTTGACATCTATATTGTTGTTTATGGCGAAGCACGGTGCTTATTCTGTTGAGGCTTAATAGATTTTGCTCGCTAGTTAGGGCAGATGGGAAGGAAACCCCATAAAATAGAGACTGTCCATCAGGCACTTGACAATAAAAGAACAAGTCACTCAATGGGACCTCTGATAACAGTTTTTCAGTTTTCTAATGGGGGCTAATCTTACATTCTGCCATCGTTAAGTAGTTTTCACATGCTGTTTCAAATATTATACTTTACAATTGAGCTATTAAATTCTAGTTGTTATATTTTCCAACAGCAGTTTTAAAAAAAAAAAAAAAAACACCAGCCAAACATTTCCTTAATTATCAGCAAAGCGACATAGATAAGCTGCAATCTTAGAACAATTATTACATACAAAACAGCACAGAAAGAAAATATCTATAGAGAAAGTAAGCACTCTGTGTGACCATCAGCAGCCTAAGGGAAGAAGAAGGGCATTATTCTCTTTAGGGATAAAATAGTCTGCAAAGATAACTTGCAAATGGAAAGTATAAGTAGGTGTTTGAAAACATAGTGCACAGTTTCCCAAGATGCAGAAGTGTTTCAAATTCTAGATCCAATTTCTTTAAATCCCTCCTGTTAGACTAACTTTGTCATACAGGAGACTTCCTTTACTGACTATAGTCATTTACTATTTGCAAAATGGCTGGTAATTTGAATCTGGTGGGAAAGTATGAGATATCTTAAACCGAACAGCCTGTAATAACAATTAAATTAGTGTAGGTAGTTGAAATGCGTCAGCTAATTCATTCCATTTCACTCTCCTGCCCATCTCATACTCAGGAACAGATTTCACATATGCTAAGTGACCATAATAATGGTACGAACAGGTTGATTCAGTATTATGAATGCTTTGCCTCCTTTTTCTCAGGAAAGTGTATGGGTTGGTAAGGAAAGGTCTGTGAATTTGGAGCTGAGAATGCAGGGTTTATTGGGAGGGAGGTGGCATGGTGTAGCCTAATCTTATCAGATCTCAGAAGATGAGCAAGGTTGATACTTGGATGGGAGCCCACCAAGGAAGGCTCTGCAGAGGAAGGCAATGGCAAGCCACTTCTGCTTCGCACTTGCCTTGAAAGCCCCTTGCTGGAGTCATTATATGTTGGTTGTGGCTTGATGGTACTTAAGGACATAATGCAAAGTTTTCTTGTTTATAATTTCTTGGATCCACTGTTGGTAATGAAAGACCTCCTTAATGCCATTAGTACAGGCAGGCCATACCTGAGTTATAAATATTTCATTATACCATATACATATCATTATCATATGTATTCATCCTTCTCATTGGACATACTAGATCTTTCCCCCTGCAGGCACACTTCAAAACTACTTGCTAGAAATGATGTGTAGAAGTATGCAGAAAGGGAGCAGTACCTATCTAAAAGCTGACTACAAAGAAAGACTGAAAGGAGTAAGGCACAATCAGACATTTTGCAACACAGGAAATTATCTATGGGGCTACAGCATGTGACAAGATATCATAAGTCAGCTTCTGTTGAGAAGAAAGATGACACTGGATTAGATCTCACAGATCTGTTTCACTAACAGTGTTCCTCTGGCACAAGGCGCCTTCTCCATAATGCAAGAGAATCCTGGTGCTAGCAGAAGAGTAGGGGTGTGCAGAAAAAACACAGCTCTGGATATACTGGAGCTGAAAAATATTGGTATTCCCAGGATTGCAGAAGAGCCTCCTGTATAAGCATCTTGCACTGAGGGAAGGCCGCATCATTGGCAGACCACATCCATGAGAACTAACTCACTGATTTTAGCCAATAAAGTATTATTTTGGCGATGATGAAATAAATGAGAATTATTATTAAAGTTCCCCTGAGCTAGGAAATGCACTCCCAAGCCCGATGTGATTAATGATGCCTTCAGCAACCCTCTAGGAAAACAAAAACAAAAAACAAGAGCTCACTGTTTTATACAACTGTTTTATAAAAATATGGTTTTAATCAGAGATGCTACTTACCTGGTTACTAAGTATGACTAACATCCAGTGATTGACCTCTGTTGAGAAATGCTCTCCACTGATGAATTCACCCCAGTATTTCAGCCACTGGAACATCACTCTGTCCACAATCAGGAACCCAATTCAAAACTACTAGCTAGCAGAATAGAGGGAGCTGAAGGAAGGAGCCATGAAGTTCCAAGCAGAGAGCACTCAAGCTCTTGGTTATGCTAATGATTCTGGCAGAAGAAGGACAATAGTTTACCATTCCACAACTGTCAGACCCCTGGAGAAAAAAGTTCCCAACAAAAGTCATTCAAAAGGACAAAAAAAGTTTACTGAGACATTGATAGGATCCAGGCTTTTAGAATTTCTGTGTTAGAACTGGGGGAAAGCGCACAAACCAAGCAATTATATCTAAGTCAAACAGGACTCTAATGGCTCGGGCCCAATCACACCTAACCTAGCGGCCCGCCTGAATAATGGCCCATAGTTCCCAGGGGAAAGATGATACTAGTCTTGACTGAGGCTCAAGGTTACATGTCTGAGCTGAGGAAGATAAGTACAAGCAATAGCAAAGCGGCCAGAAGTGAAAGTGTAAATTCTTCTCACCCCCTGCATCCCCATGGCAACCAAGCCTGATAAAGACCATTGGTCTATCAAGGTCAGTATTGTCTACTCAGACTGGCAGTGGCCCTCCAGGATCTCAAGCAGAGGGCCTTCA
The DNA here is from genome assembly GCA_029375565.1 of Gekko gecko. Lineage (NCBI taxonomy): Eukaryota > Metazoa > Chordata > Lepidosauria > Squamata > Gekkonidae > Gekko > Gekko gecko. Next base: position 135,572,985 of record JAPDNY010000003.1, on the reverse strand, counting down.
CAACATCTCCTACCTGGTCCTTATAACTGGAGATGCCCAGAATTGAACTTTGGAGCTTCTGAATGCCAAGCAGATGCTCTACCACTGAACCACAAGCCCTGCTGGATCAGACCAGTGGTCCATCCAGTCCAGCATCCTATCTCATGGTGGCCCAACTGTTTCTGGAACTACAGGGCATAGAGGCCAAAACTTTTCCCTGATGTAGCCTCCCTAATGTAAAACTTTTCCCTAATGTAAGCAAACTTCGGAGGATGTCAGAATATTCTCAGAGTTGTTGGTGACAGTAGTGTTTCCCAAGTTTGTTTTGGTACCTCCAAGATTGAGGCAATGAAGCCGTTCAGAGAGGTGGGATGACTATGGGGCTTTTCTGATCTCTTGGATGCCAACCAGAAGGAACAGGAGGGTCTTGCAAATCCATTCCTTCACAACCTCACCTGGAATACTTTCTGAAAATATGATACACCTATGAAAGACAACATCAAAAATGGAGGCACTTTTCAAAATCCCATTCTTCATTTATATTTCATACTTCTGAACACTGATTATTGTAACAAATAAACGAATAGACACATTTTTGCTATCTGTCTTGGGGTCAGGGCAAACTTATTTATCAGGTATAGTAGAAATAAACAGTAATTTTTCCTATCCCAAATTTGTGGTTACTCCCCCCCGCATCTTGCCAATACGTAGCTGACACATGAAATTATTACTGCTGGCTGGCTCACTAGCATGACCAGTTCTTTTAAGATGGTTAGATGAATTTATAGAAGAAAGATTTATTCAGAGGCCATGATGGGTAAAAATAACACCACCATTTTCAAGGCCTGTATTGGATTAGTAAATTAAAGTCACCAAAGACACTTCATAATTCTTTGCTTATGTGTTTCCTAGAGGCCACTTACTGTCCTTTGCTGGGGACAGAATACTGGGGGAAATGAACTTTTGGCTGATTTTATGGGTAGTTTGGGCTTTCCTTGGTTTGTATTCCTTACTGCTGGGAAGAAGGAAGTAGTGTAAGAAGGAAGGCATCTAGCCAAATGTCTTGGCATTTAAAAGAAAGAGGAAAGAAACCCTCTACTAAGCTTGAAAATTCACTGAAGAATAAAACCGTGGTAAGTAACAGATTTTCTGCTGACTGTTCAAGCTGGCGTCCTGATTTGGTGTTTGTATGGGGGGGACTTTCTAATGCAACATAAATATTTCCATTTCCTTTCCAGCAGAAAATCTGTTAAGAGGCTTTCATATCTGAAATAACAACAGATTGCCTCGGGTAAAGAATTTTTGAATACCCAAGCTTAAGCTGCTGACACTTTTCAAATAACTGTAAGAACCTCAGTGCTATTCAGATCTGCTTGTGTAGCTGAAATGAGTGACAAAAAGGAGGGAAAATGCCTTCAGTGTATTGTTGTATCAAATTTCAGAAGTCCAAGCATTTGCTCCCTGGGTAGAAGTGTGACCTCTAAAGGTTTGTGCTGATTGATCCACTCCAGAGCTTATGAATCTTTCATTGAGGCCTAACTTAGCAGGAGAGAAATGGCATTTCCTTCAGGCTTGGAGTCTTCTTTGAAGTCAAGAAGTCATCTTCTGTTGTTGTGCTTGTAGCCATGCCTAATTATTACGTTTATGACTCCATTTTATTTTATTATTCTTTTTTCCCCTTTAGACTGAAGATTAAAGGGATAGCAGAAAAGCGTAAAGAAAGCTTTATCCATTTCTGAATTATATATGCCTTGCAGAATCCTCTGGCTGCAATTGTGCACAGTTAGGCTGCCTAACTTCCACTGAGTATGGTCAGATTTCAGCAGCCTAACTTCATGTCTGTTCTGTTTTCCACATGGGAATGAGTTTGTGAGGTTTCTCACATGAGGTTTCTCCATTCCTGCTGCAGCTGCAGATACAGTGCAGCAACAGTGAAGCTTCCTTGTGGCTCTGTTTCCCCCCAGTTCCCCTGTCCTAGCCCTTTGGCAGCTGCCATTCTCCACCCTGTGCCTCCAGGAGCCTCCCCCCCCCCCCAATCAGCAATTATATGCAGGGGTCTTTTGGGGGGGAGCACACTGGAGCACAGCTCCAGCAGCTCCAGAGGGCAGAAAGGCTCCTGCATGTCAGTTTCAGCCATAGGAGCCATTCCAGAGTCATTTGACCAGCCGAATGTCAATTTCAGCCCCATTATATCCTATGGACCATTGAAGTCAATGGTGAAAACATAGGGTATATTCTGGGGGCTGGAGAGGAGGGGGTTTGAGGAAGAGGCTCCAAACTCACAACGTAGCTGTTGGAGCCTCTCCCCAAGATACCCACCAAGTTTCAAGAACATTGGACCAGAGGGTCCAATTCTATGGGCCCCCAAATAGATTGCCCCCATTCCCTCCATTGTTCTCTATGATGGGGAAAAAAGTTACTTTTTTCCCACAGTGCTGTTAGTAGCTCTGGGGGGGAGGGGGTTTGAGGGAGAGGCTCCAAATTTTCAGAGTAGCTTCGGGAGCCTCTCCCCACATACACCCCCACGTCTCAAAGCAATTGGACCAATGGGCCTAATTCTATGGGCACCCAAACAGGTTACACCCATTACCCCCATTGTTTCCAATGGGGAAACCCACCCAGCAGCACTTAAGGCAGGCAAGCAGGCAGCCACCCAGCAGTCAGACTCTCCCAGAGAATCTCAGGGAAAGTGAACTGTCTTGGGAGGTGCTTGTTTGCCACAGTGCCACACAGAAACCCCAAAAGACCAAAAGGAAAATCATTTATACATGTATAAATTGATGGTGCAACCTCATTGAACCACTCACACCACACACACCTCAAAAAGAAAAGTAACTTTCCCCCCACCATAGAGAACAATGGAGGGGATGGGGGCAACCTGTTTGGAGGCCCATAGAATTGGACCCCCTGGTCCAATGTTCTTGGAACCTGGTGGGTATCTTGGGGAGAGGCTCCAACAGCTACCCTGTGAGTTTGGAGCCTCTTCCTCAAACCCCCTCCTCTCCAGCCCCCAGAATATACCCTATGTTTTCACCATTGACATCAATTGCCCATAGGATATAATGGGGGCGAATTGCCGCCGAATTTCTTTCATTCCCTCCTTTCCTTCTTTCCTTTTCCTCTTTCCCGCCTTCTTCTCTTCTCTTTTTTCCTCTTTTCCCTGTTTCCCTCCTTCTTCCTTTCTCTTTCTTTCCCTCCTTCTTTCCTTCTCTTTCTTTCCCTCTTTCCTTCTCTCCACTCTCTCTCTTTCCTTCACTCTTTCCTCCTTCTGTGGCCCAACTCTAATGAGAAGGGGTTTAAACTTTAAACCCCTTCTCTCTTTGCTCCCCCACCCAGGCCAGCTGAGGAAGGAAAGGGGAGGCTTTCAAAGATGCCTCCCCCCCTTTTGCTTCCCCTTCTGACATCACTTCATGGCATATGCTAATAGCCTAGTAGCTCATTAGCATACCATATGCTAATAAGCTCCTGCAGCTCTTTTCCTACAAAAAGACCCCTGATTATATGTGAAGGTTGGAGTGTTGCAGGGGGGCAGGGTGGACAGCAGATGGCTGGCCCAACAAGCAAGTGAGCAAATGTGTGAGTGTGTGTAGGGGGGAAGGCTGGGATCCTCACTGTGAATCTCACAGGCCCAACACTTGTATAGTTTTAAAAACAATTACCACAAAAGACTGTCACTACAATAGGCTCCAAAAGCCTTTAGCTATCCCTAATGGCTGCTTGGCCTAATCTGTGCCTTACAAACATCCTGATTTTCTCAACATGGAGATTCCTTCCTTCCTTCCTTCCTTCCTTCCTTCCTTCCTTCCTTCCTTCCTTCCTTCCTTCCTTCCTTCCTTCCTTCCTTCCTTCCTTCCTTCCTTCCTTCCTTCTTTTGCAAACTTGAGTGTGTATATCATGTGTCGTCAAGTCACAGCTGAGTTCTGGCTTCAAGGGACTTTGAAAGTATGAGGCGAACAGAGGGGCTTCCCATTGCCTGCCTCTGTGTACAACTCCGGTCTGCCATCCAAGTCCTAACCAGGGTCAACTCTATTTAGCTTCTGAGAGCTGATGAGATTGGGGAAGCCTGATTGGGATAGCTCTTGTGCTTTATACTACCACATTTCTAATTTTTTTTCAGCACCTTAATTTCCTGTCTGTTGTATTGTTATCACTCAATGCAAGGTTTACTGGCATAGCATGAGGTATTTATTAAAGAAGTTGATTACCATAAAAGCAACATCCTCTTTCATAAATCTACTTGCTAATCCCTGTAAAGAAATATGTAGTCTAATTGTATGCAAGCCCTGGCCAGGGTGGCCCAAGCTAGCCTGAACTTGTTAGATCACAAAAGTGAAGCAGAGTTGACCCTGGTTAGGACTTGAATGAGAAACCACCACCAATGTCATGATGCAGAAGCAGGCAATGGTAAACTACCTCTGAACGCCTCTTGCCTTGAAAACCCTATGGGTTTGCCGTAAATTGCCTGAAACTTTATATAAGTCAGCTGTCACGTGACAGAACTTTCTACCACCAAGTATATGTGAAGGGATGGTGATTAATTTTAGTGATATTCAATTCCATAGCCTGAAGCATTGAAATATATGTGAAAGCAATTTCTTTGTATATTTATTTCTAACTTCGGGATAGTAAAGGAGCCCATTCTAGGTTGTGTGATATTAATTATCTTATTAAACCACGGTTTAGAATCTCAGCACCTGAGTCTGGATATCACAACAAATTATAGTTTTATTTGTTCTATTTATTTATATCCTGCCTTTCTCCTCAGTGGGGATCCAAAGCAGCTCATATCATTCTCCTCTCCTCCGTTTTATCCTTGCAACAACTTTGTGAGGTAAACTTGGCTGAGAGTGATTGATTGGCCGAGGGTCACCCACTGAGCTTCCCTGGCAGAGTGGAGGAGCAAACCAGATTCTAGTGCGACACTCTAACCAGTGAGATCAAAGACTTCCACAAGCAGGGAGTCCTCAATCTTGGCTCCATGCATGAGGGCAGAATAAAGGGAGAATGTGAACCCCTCTCAGAATGTCAACAGGTCTTTAAGATACAGTGATGTAAATATAATGGGTCAGTTTTACCATAATTTTATTTTCCTTAGGCATAACCATGTTTGCTCATTTTTGGCTAGCATCTCTTCATTTTAAGCACATTGCAAATGCCTGATACAAATTCAAGCATATTTCTTGAAGGAAAGAGCCCTCTTGTGGCAACTTTCCATCAGAGGAAACTAGCAATAATAAAGATTTATGTACTTCATAATCGTAAACATGTCCTGAAACTATTACATAGTTAGACGTTTGCTCACTTCGATTTTTCATGTGCTCGGTAGCAGTATCAGATATGTGCATGTCTGGAATGTATTTCATAATGAAAAACAAAACTACTACATTGTGAAGTTGCTAAATTCTTGCCCTATCCAGTCTTTGGCTTTTCAATTTCTCCTCCAGGAGAGTCCATGAAACCACTCAATGATAACATTGCAAAAAACACATTAATCAGACCTGTTGTTGAAATATTTTAGGGAAAGTTCATTGTTTTCAAATTAGAGGAGTACAGCACGCATGCAGTTTGCTTTGTTATTGTTTTCTCAAATTGCTGTTTAAAACATTATAAATATGGAACAATGAAACCCTCTATTACTCCATTGGTGCAAATAGGTTTACAGCAACAATGTTACTAAACCTTTTCCATTGCACAGCCAGCACAAACTGCATCTTTTTTCAGTAGAGTGGTTAAATCTCATAGAAACAATAGCAAACTTTCAAATGGAAGAGGGAAAACTAAGGAAGAAACAGAGAGTCATTAATTTTTACAGCCTTTGGGAATCTCTCGGAAGAAAAGGGGTAGGAAATGTTTCATATTTTAAAACGTTTTTAGTGGTCTTTTTCTAACTCCAAGATTACTTTAAGTCTTGTGGTGTGGCAGAACAGTTCTGCTCTGGCCTTCAGGCCCTTTTCCACCCAGCCTTCCTGGGTTTTCCCAACACCTGGAACGGCTTTTCTCCCTCTCAATTCAACCACTGCCACCACCTGACCTTTGTAGGAATTGCCCACTCAGAGGGTCAAGACTGCCAGCTTCCCTTCCACGTTCTGAGGCCTTGCCTCTGTGTTTCCCACTTCCCAGAGTCTAGTGACCATGGGGACCGCTTACTGCTTTTTGCACCACTAGGGGTGTAGCCACTAGCCAACTGACTGCCCTCCCCTTTCTCCTGGAGCTCCTTTTAAAATAGTGTGTCCAAGATGGTGGAGGTCTATGTGGCACAGCACAGAGAACCACTACCAGGATCCAAAGTTATAAAGCATTTATTAAAAATAATATGTTCACAAGCATACTTTTAGCACAGCACCAGACTGAGCAAGGGATTGAAAAGAATGGGGTAAAACACAATTCTTCTATCCTTCCTATACATGCCCTATCTGTTGTTAAATATAAGGCAGGTTCCTTAGCTTAGAAAGTTACCAGATGTTTACAGGAGCCCCATTACTTTCAAGCTTCATTCAGGCCAGCACATGGCAATGGCCACCTCCTTCAGATTTCAGTCTGTCTGCTTTGATGGGAATCAGTATCCCCAGAGACCTTCCAGTTCTGCCTGCTTTGATAAAGGAACCAGGACTGATTGTGGCTTCCTGTTGTCACACGCAGTGGCAAATGTGGCTTATCTGCCATGTAATGGAAGAAGGTTCTTTGTTTTAGGATTGAGCCCACAGTCCTAGTGATTTCAACGGGATTAAATTGGTTTTAAGCAACTTTGGGAATAGTAATATATTACAAACATATATGCTACTTTTTAAGGTCTTTTTTCATCTCCCCCCCTTTCCCTTTTTACAAATCCAGATGCTCCACAACAAACATGTGATGGTTCGTGTAGGAGGAGGATGGGAGACATTTGCAGGATATTTGCTGAAACATGACCCATGCCGGATGCTGCAGATCTCGCGGGTGGATGGCAAAACATCGCCAATCCAGAACAAGTCTCCAACCATCAAGGACATGAATCCAGACAGCTACTTGGTTGTTTCTGCCCATTACAAAACCAAAAAGGAGATTAAGTGAAATTGCTTTCTCATTTCATTGGGGACTCTGTAAATGTAGGTCCACAGTATCTTCTTGAGCATAGTCAAATTAGTTGGACTTGTGAAAATTACACACAGACTGGAAATAGCAAACCATTTTGTGGATTGTTGAACTGTAGAACTATTTATTTCTAGTACTGTACCTTTTTATAGCAAGTTACACTTGATAGGTTAATTAGTACAATCAAGTGCAGAATAGACATATATTTTTAGCCAAATTATTACTCTATGAATGTATTCTTAGAATGACATAAACAATATGATTCACATTAAAGTAATAAAATGTGGTATATATATATATTTGTATGAAAAACATCTACAGCTCCAACTATTTGCCCCAATCCAATGTTCTTGTGCCTTTGAAAACACAGTGAGATCTTGTACTTGCAGGAAAACTCATTCATAGAAGGGGCCTGCTGTGTTCAGGCTCACGGAGACCTTCCACTGAAATTGTTTGGGACACCTTTAACTGGCAAGAGAATTTCATGCCTTCATCAATTGTCCTATGGTTGTAAGCAACTGATGGAACAGGGTGACAAAGTGTTTACTATGCAAAATGAAAACAGCTGTAGATTGTGAACAAACTGATGGAAGATATCAACTCTTTTATCACCTGTATACTGATGTCAGAATTCTTGATTTATAAGTTGCAGGCTTTTCCAATTAATAAAAGAAACAATCATGTTTTTTTATCAAATGACCATCAAGAAATGAATGCCTACGTGCCATTGAAAGCTACATTAAGTGATTTTGAACAGTCGTTAAATCTTATATTTGCATGTGAATACAGTAATAGGAAGATTTGAAAGAGTTTTAAAGAAGATTGGGGCTTGTTATTCCAACACACACAGCAAGTTTCAACACAGCCAGTCTGTTGGATCTTGGTGGTTACGAGGAAAGTGTTAGCTTAGCCCACAAAGTGCAGTGGGTTGCCACTTGGGTTTTGAGAGAAAAACAGAGAACAAAGGGTACAATACGGCTTTAGGCAGTTGTAGGGATGCATAAAGTATGTTCTCATACAATCCCAGATCTAACAGAATCAGGACTTCATATCATCATCTGGGGTATAGTTTTGTTCTTTTTGTCAAGTGATGGCATTACTCAGCCTACCAATTCAGCTCTTTTTCCCCAATTACATTGAGTAATTATGAAAATACTGGGTGCATTCTCTATTGATAAATGCCTTTTTGTGGAGTGGGTTAGGGTCACACATCTCAGTGATGTATAAGAATGCTGGAATTTGGTTTATAGATTTTGCTAATTTTCTTTGCCTATGTTTGATAGCATTTGTGCCTTGCTAGGATAATCATTGTTCAAGGATTATTTGAATGATGACTGTATAGAATGGAGCAGAAATCTTTGGGTGCATTAGTAATAAAAAGATACTTTCTAAAATGTTTTCATAAACTTTTATTTGTAGTTTTACAATTTGGCATTCTCACAAATCAATAAAGACATACTCCAGTTTGGCAGCTGAGCTTTCCTCAGCCTTAGCTCTCGTTGAATTCTAGTCAGTGCCCATTGTGCTAAGTAGCTAATGGTATGGATTTTTAAAACTATAGGTCTGAACCACCAAGCTAGATGCTGCAGAAGCAGAGGTGCCTTACATTCGTCAGGTTTAAGGAATGCATTACAAGATGGACAATCAGAATAGAAAACACAGAATCTTCCTCAGGGCGTAGGAGACAAGCTGTCTGTTTATAGCATCTTGGCCACATCAGAGTAGTATACATGCTTCAGACTAAGATCCAAGTATGTGAATGGAGCAAAAGTTTGATCCTAAAGACTTTGTATATGTTAAAGCCTCCAAAAACATCATTTCAGGAATCTACTCTGGTGAAACCTTCCAGAGGGTCAGCAATAATAACTGAGAAGGCCCATTAGCAGGCAAAAGAGAAATGGCCAGTTTGGCACAGGAAGTAAGAGGACCACGATGGGCTCAAATAAGCTGTGAGGGTGGAGACATCAACTGGATATCCTATGAGTTTTTTTAAACTTCAGAACAGGCAGGTACATGAGCAAGTAGGATAAGTTGGCATGTAGCTGTTTCACCATTCAAAATCATCCCTTCTCTCAACCTGGATGAGTGGGGAAGATTAAACTCAGGCTCCACCAGCACTGCTTCCCTGAGCTGATCTGGATCCCTGAATTGCTGTTATTCTATTGAAAAACAACAAAACAACTGCAGAAGATCCTTGTTGTGGATTTCTCACATTGTCTAGCTTGGCCTTCAAGATCATAGATATTAGTGCTGAGAACACCATCATGCACATAACTGTGTGGATAAAAACTCACTGTTGTGACAATGCTAATTGCCAATTTGTTGGACATGGGCTGAAGGGCATCCAGAATCAATCCCCTCCCCATCACATATAGTGGACAGCTCTCCACTTTGTGCACAACTCTATCAGAAAAGTTTTTTAGACCATACAAATTGCTTTCTTGGACCAGAACAAGCATATTTGAGATCCACCCATGAGTCACTCAGTTCTCACATCTGTTAAACTCTTATCTGTATGCTAATTTGCTGCTATTCACAGTTTTTACCAACTGCTTTAATCCAATCTTTGCTATATGTATCGCTTGGTTACTTATGCAGCCTTGACTCCAATGAGACTTTCCTGGCAACTAACCCCCCCCCATATGTAATGGCTGGCAAAGTATGATTCAATGTATCTGAAGAAGTGTACATGCACAGAAAAGCTTATACCTGGAATTAAACTTTGTTGGTCTTAAAGGTGCCACTGGACTCAAACTTTGTTCTGTTGCATCAGTCCAACAAGGCTACCCACCTGAGATCCATACCTGTAAACCATAGTTTTACTAAGAAATAAGTGTTATTGTCTTGGATCTAAATTTCTGTACAGGATTCCTAGAAAGGATTTTTGCTGATTCCATACAGCACTTGCAGCCCCCTCTTCCCTACCTGTTCAAAGATGTTCAAGAACAGCATGGGATGTAGCATAAAGGAACTAATGGGGACATCATTCCCTTTCTGTTGTATGAATCATCATGTAAACAGATCAAAAGCTCACACTACAAGGGGGAGGAAGAAAACCCTACGCCAAAGGATAAATGGACACAAATCTGACATCAAGAATCACAAAACTGAGAAACCTGTAGGAGAACATTTCAACCTCCCAGGCCACTCAGTGGGGGACCTCAGATTAGCTGTTTTATTGCACAGGAATTTCAGACATAGACTGGAACAGGCGATTGCTGAATTACAAATTATTACAATACTCAGGACACTGGATCCCCAGGGCTTTACAGAGATATCGGGTTCTTACCTCACAACACATGCTAAATCACTCAGTTCTTGCTTATACCCAGAATTAAACTTAGTTAGACTTAAAGGTGCCAATGGACTCAAACTTAGTTCTCACATCTGTCTGTTAACTCTTTTACTATCTGTATGCTAATTTGCTGCTATTCACAGGTCTTACCAACTGCTTTAATCCAGTCTTAGCTATATCTTGCTGTTACTTATGCATCTTGTCTCTAATTAGCTCTTCCCGGCAACTACACCCCTACCTATATGTAACGTTTAGGAAGTTTTGTTTCAATGTATCTGAAGAAATGTGCTTGCACACAAAAGCTTATACCCAGAATTAAACTTTGTTGGTATTAAAGGTGCCACTCGACTCAAACTTTGTTCTGTTGCTTCAAGCCAACACAACTACCCACCTGAATCTATCACCATGACTCACAGTGAGTTTTAGGGTTACCAGTTTCCCTTGGTCACCAGCAGGTGATTAGGGAGGTAGGGTTGCCAGATCTAGGTTGGGAAACTCCTGGAAATTTGGTGATGGAGCTTGGGGAGGACAGAGACTGCAGTGACATATAATGCCAAAAAATCCACCCTCCAAAGCATCCATTTTCTCCAGGGGAACTGATTCTGTAACCTGGAGATGAGCTGTAATTCTGGGAGATCCCTAGGTCCCACCTGGATGCTGGTATCCCTAGTTGAGTGAAAATCTGCTTATGGAGGTTGAAGGACTTTTATATCACCTTCTAGAGGAATAGTTGAGGGAGGACTGTGACTCCCTAGGCCTTGCTGGGCAGATCACTGTAAGATTGCACATAAGAGCCACTTTGCCTTGCTCAAGCATGTAGTACCATAGCTGAATAGAGCAGATTTAAGAGAATTAAGGGATGAGCAGCTGTCTACTGAAACTGAAGGACTGGATTGCAGGGCTCAGGGATGCAACCAAGGAGGTAGCATTGTAGAATCAATACACTGAGAAAGTAAAACTACTTGAGACTCAGTTTCAGGAAAAGAGGAAGCTACTAATGGCAATGGAATCAATCCAGAGGGAAGACTTCATATGTGGGCAGATTAGCAGTCCTCAGCAAACAGAAAGTCAGCCTACCCTATCAGATTGAAAATGAACTTTTAAAAAGTGATACACTGAGGTGGAGACCATAGAAGGCTACCTCTCCTGGACTCAGTCTGAGGAGTTACTTGGAGGGAAAAAAGGATCTCAGCTTAGCAAAACTTAGGTACATATTGAGATTCTATTATCAGGAAAAAAGATGTACCTGAACTGTACTTTGAGCTGTCAATAGCAGTACAGGTATCCCAAGAGTCACTCCAAGATTTCCTTCCTTATCAGATTGCTGGATTAGAGACAAAAAAATCCCATTTGCCTTCCAAGAGACAACTTCTGGCCTAAAGTATGGCACTGCCTCGGTACAAAACCTGCTGCCGCACTCCTTTCTTACAGGATTACATGATAACATTAGGATCACGATGCAGCCTTATTTAAATGCCAGCCAGGCAACAGATGATACATTATTTGAAAAGCTGAGTTTAGTTGTCATTGAACAGAGAAACAACAGAAATGGGAAAACAGTACCCGGGCAAAGACAGGGAAACCCCCCACAAACACACTCTATAGCATTTGTATGTGGAACATCAGCATGAGACAAAAGCTGTCTCGTCATCTAAGGAAAACAGCAATTTTTTGTTGGTCATAAGGGAACTAAAAGCTAGCATTGAAGAAACCAGGAATGCAGAAACTGAAATTAATCTCTTTCAAAAACACGTAATGAAAGCATCTAATCGGATTAGAGATGAACTAACCAATTAAGTGGAGACTACTTATACCTATCTCCTAAGCAAAAGATCAGAAAGTTAAACTTGGTGGGAAAGAAATGTATTGTCTGATGCTTCTTAAATTAAGTCAAAACTTCAGCTTTGTGAGATACAGGTGGACAAGTATGCATGGGGTATAGTCAGTGGGCAGAAAAGAACCTCCCAGGAGTACCTCTGAGCAAGCTGGAAGAACTGTTACAGATGCATGAGAAACTTGAATTGAAAGCAGCAAATAAGACATCAGTGGATCAAGGTCCAATTTCAGTTATCCCCAGATGATGAGGTTTTGACTGTTCCTATTCTTGTTAGCACACACAAAATGGCAAATGTCTATAATGTAACTGAGGAAGTTCTCAAACTCAGTGAATTACCTGAACCCCATCTTGTTAATAGAATGAAAACTGCATTATCATATCTTGACACGAAGGTAGAGACCCTTGTGAACATCATCAAAGATAACAATCTTGGCCATGTATGTAGATTTAAGGTTTGAAAAAGGAGTGTTCTGGTCTCGAGAGGAGACTGTTAGTGTGAGGTGTTGGGCCCACCCAGGGCCTCACATGGAAAGTCTGGCAACTGTATTTAAACCACAACAAGCTGTTCCATGGCTGGAAGACCTTTACACTGAAGAAATTCTGATCTAACTACCAAGATGATTATCCTGTCCAGTAAATATTCCAGTCAGCAATCCCACAAAGCATGACTCTGTGTTAAGGGGCAAGACAATGTTGGCAACCCTCCATCAGGTCATAAGTCCCTGAGAATATTCAAAAATTAAAACTGTTTCATACAGTTTCCAAAACCTGACACTTATTTGCTTAAAGAACCTGTCAGAAGAATGGAGAAAATAAGAAATGTTTATTTGACCCAGCAGTAGACCTGGGCCATCTTTCAGGTCCAAAAAACTATACGACTCAATGGATGTTAAGAGAGGAATCCAAAGAATTTTCAGGGATGCAGGCAACTTGGGAGAAATCGCAAAGCTACAGATGAATATCAACCTGAATCACCAGAAGACATGCCTATGTCCCACAACCACTATATAAAGAAGGATCTCCTAACTAGGAAATATACTACAAAGTCAAAGTCACTGTATCAATCCCCAATGGTCTCTGTTGGGAATGATGGGAGCCTCCACCTCTGTGTAGATTATTAGGAACTGAATAGGAGAACTATACCCGACTGACAGCCCAACCTTTGAATTCAGGATGTGCTTAATGAACTAAGATGCAAATCTTGGGTTTTCTATCTTACTGCAGAACAAGGTCATCACCTAACTGCATTTATTATACCTTGGGGTCATATGAATGGGTCCAGATGCCATTTAGACGGACTAATGTACCAGCAGCCTTTCAGAGATGTATGGAAGAATGCCTTGAAAATCTTACAGATAAAATCTGCATTGCTTACTTGGATGATATTCTAGTTTACAGTGGCACCTTTGAAGAACATGTGGAGAATGTGAGGAAGGTGTTAAAACACCTACAGAACTATGGCTTCTATTCAGAGCTTCCAAGTGTAATTTCTTTAAAAGAGAGGTATGCTGTTTAAGAATGGTGGTATCTGATGAGGGTTACAGAATGGATCCAGATGGCACTTCAAGTAATTCATGGTCTGGCAGAACAAGCTCCAAAGACTGCTGTAGAACTTCACAAATAACTACCACCTACCACTGGGTAGGGGAATCAGCTGATTTCCGTTTCAGTATAAAATATCTCCCAGGAAAATCAAATATGGATGCTGATGCATTATCCAAGATGCCATTTGACAAAGACAAGTATATAACCCAGTGTACCAATGAAACAACTATGGATTTAGTTAATGCCATTTACAATCTGCAGATGAACAGAAAAGGGGCAGTGATTCCTGGATAACCACTATTACTTTCAACCCACTAGTTATGGAAGTCTTTACAAAAGGCCTTGTCTCCATGCTACAGCCCATCTCAAAGGATGACCTACATGCAGCACAGAAAGATGTTCAGATCTCCAAAATTCCACGGTATACAGTTTCAGGTCATAAACCCACTAACTATAAATATAATGAAGAATGCTCTGTTCTGTTGCAAGAATAGATTATATGCAAAGACTGAGGGCCTGCTTTATCAGAAAAAACAAGTAAAAAAAAACCAACTAGTTTTACCTGACAAATACTAGCCATTAGTATATTGTGAACTGCATGAGGAAAGGGGACCCCCTGGGAGAGTGGTTTTCAATTTAGCAAGAGAAGTTGCTTTGGCCTCCCATGAAAAGAGAATTGAATATTTTATATCACACACATTTGCAGCTATTTCAAACAAAAAAATAGATCTGCACTTAACATAATCACTGCAGAACCTTTTGAACTTGTGTCCATTGATTCTTTGCATTTAGAGAGGAACAAGGGAGGATGGGAATGTATCTTAGTCCTGATTGATTTTTTTTCAGAGTTTGCCCAAGCTTATCATGCAACCAACAAATCTGGAAGGACAGCAGCAGACAAAATATTCACAAAGAGTTTATTCTGCAGTTTCGTTTTCCCAAGCAATTACATCATGACCAAGGATCAGAATTTGAAAACCATCTTTTCAAAAGACTGCAGCCGCACTGCAATATTAGCCCTTCCGAGAAAACTCCATATCAACCCAAAAGTAATGTCCAAGTTGAGAGAACGAATCAGACGCTGATGGCAATGTTATAAACTTTGCCAGACCAACAAAAGGCCTATCGAAAGGTCTCCTTTAACAACGCAATCCACGCATACAACTGTACGCAGCACGAAGCCACAGGGTTTCCCCCCTTTTCCTTGTTTTTGGAAGCTGCTTACTAGGGGTGTGCATTCAGGTCTACCAGAGACAAAAACCTAGCAAAAAATATTTTACTGGTATTTTTTGGCATCCCAAATGTACCCGGGTTTTTTTTCAGGAAACCGGAAAAATTCCTGAAAAAATCCTGGATATATTTGGGAATTACCAGGCTGAAAGCAGCAGAGAGGCTGGAGCAGATTGCTGTTGCCTCTTAGCTGTCTGTTGGGCTTCTACTGCAGTCCCTTTAAAGTTTAAAGAGATGGCAGAAGACAGCCTGAAGATCAGCTGTGCCAGTGTGGAGCAGACTGTTCCTGCCCACTTACCCATAGACATTGCATTTTCAACCGGCCCAACATCTTCATCAGGAGATCATAACTCATATGTAAAAAGATGGAAAGAACAGATGAAAGAAGCATACATACTAGCTTCAAAACCTTCTCAATCATCTACCTGAAGGGGAACGCGAAGTCACGACAGTAGAGTGCATGGTGCTTTCATTCTGACACCATTCCTTTTGAAAGATTGGCAAAAGTAATAAAAGTATGGAAAACACACCATTTAATTCCCACACTGGCACTTTAATTTCCGCTCTTCTTAGTACTATAACAGTGAGAGATGTCATGCATTACTGGAAATCTAGAAGTCCACCTGTTACCCCAGGTTAAATTAGTATTACATTAGCTAGAAGCAGTAAGACCGATGTGATACAAATGTAGCCAGGAATATGAATGCTCAGAATTATATCGTTTGAGGTATCAATATTTTAACAACAAGGCCACAAACTTTTGCACTGAATTATTAACATACACTCAGTGAACGAACATACAAGCAGGCACTGGACTCCTTCAGAAGATATGATGAGACAAATGAATTCAACTAATGCATGAAAGACAGAATGTGCCAACAGCATTCCTGTTACAACGTGGTCATCTCTGCTACTTAATAACTGGTATTTTAACACAAAGAACTGCACTCCTCCTCCCCCAACATACGTTTCCACTAAAATACCCAAACCACTCACAGAGTTTTAATTTGCATAAATATAGCATAGTATATAAACTTTAAAACACGGTGTAAACTTTAAGGAAAGGCATTTCAAGATAAGCACTATAATTCTGCAAGCCCAAAAACAAGATACTTGTAGTACTGTGGTTGATTTAGAACACTGAAGGGGAGATTTTAAACTATTCTAGTCACAACTGATTTTTATTCTGTTTGAATGGGATATTTAATTCTGGGGATTTCGTTCTTTTAAAATAGTTGCTAAACAGAGACACCAAATTCAGCCCATTATCCCCACAAAATCCAGCTTCAGTTTGCATATCAAGTGGGACTGGGGGGGGGGAGGAGTACATTGTCTACTGAACTGATTCATTTCAGCAGCGCAAAGCTCTGCCATTTTGTGGGAAGACAAAGAACCAGCAGCAGATACACACATACAAAATTATCTGGTTCATATAAAGACAAAATTGTCTATCCACTTTTTGGAGTGTAAGCTTATAACTCTTCCATCATTTCCAAGAACTAGGATGTTCTGAAAGACTAATAAAAAAGACAGATTACCAAATGTATTGATAAATGGATGAGCCATTACTCACTTCAAATGGCTGGCTCATTTACATTACAGAATGAGATGCATACAAGGAGAATTGCACTCAGGTGAGTCCTTATTAGCTTAGTTGTATTTTTAATTAGCAATAATCATGAATCTCCAAATATCATAAATAGGAAAATCCAAAAGATGAAGAGAGTAAACCATACAACTGTATTTATCTTGGTATAAGTACATATGGACCATAACGATTTGAATCAATTTTAGTAACTATGGATTTGCAGAAACCCAACCATTCTCCAGGATTTATCAGATTAAGTCTACACGTTCATTTTTAGAGAGAAATCTCACCATAAAGTGGTAATTGCTTTCAGTATGTCTTTATTCTTACAAATATAGCCTTGTGTGGTAAATGAGAAACACAGCCATGGATTAATCTCTGTTGTACAAATTACAGTCCCTTTCACATGGTTGTATTTTAATTCTTCCACAGTGGAGGCATTTCAAAGAACAAATAACCAAGGACAGGCATTTCTCACTTTATGGTGACAATTCTCTTAAAACATGTAAATTCAACCTTGAAGGCACAAAAGCTTCCACCTTCAAAATGTTTACTCTTAGGGAAGCCTACTGACTTCAGCCCAGTTTAGTTCTGAGTAATGGGGCTGAGTTTGTGGCTTCAATTCTATAAGCATGACACAGACAAAAGACACAGTTGAGTATCTAGGAAAATTACTAAAAGCAGGATTATCTTCAGAACGATCAAGCTATGAATTTTTCATTTATCATTGTAAGTGCCTCTTCCACAATCTGCCTGCCCTCTCCCAATATGTTAAGACATGCAATGTTACACAATATGGCAGCATAACTAGTAAACAACTGGTTTTGGCCATCTCTGCTGTACATTGTGAGGTTTTGGTTTGAAAAAGGATCCTTAGTGCACATTTTCCATCTGCCCTGCCTTGACGGCAAAGTACTGCTGAGTCTCCAGAGGCAAACAACAGCAAAAGCCAAACACACTGGACAAGTGTCATTTAGCTGCAGGAACTGGCAAGTTATTGGCAGTAGAACATTCATCCTGTCCTTCCCATCCAGAGCTGCACCAGAGTTATCCAACTTGCCACTAGGAACAAAAAGGTCAGAGGTAAAGCATTCACATTAACATTATACGAACCAAGACTGCTCCTCACAATCTTCATATGAGACACTGATATGTAACACCATCCCGACTCTTTCAAGATCTCTTGAAAGAGCTACTTCCACATTGTGCAGCTCTCCCCATACACAAACTATATGAAACACAAGACCATTCATTTTGTACAGACGCATATACAGCAATATTAAAAAACCTGTGGGTGACCACTTCTCTAGGACACTTAGTCGCTAACCAGAAATTAAGTCTTCGCCTGCTAAGGAACTTCAGCAGAAGACTCTACAGGGAAATTTCTGAACCAGAACTCATTAATCTTTACAGAAGCCAAACCACATAATGAAGGAGTTTATGCTATCACCAATTGTAGTTACTGTGAGTGATCAGTATTATTTTCAGTTATGCATGGTAACAAACCAAGCCTTTTAACCTAATGTTCAGAATGTTGGTTTTTCCTCACACTGTGAACAAAGAAAAATATTACTGAGTGAGGATTTACTTCACTGTATAGGCTAAGATAAATGTTAACATCTGGGGTGTTAGGGAGTTCTGGAGAGCTTAAAAGGTTATGCTTCACTTTGTATTATTTTGCTTAGTCTTAATACAAGGTATTACATTTGTTCTTTAATTTTACAATAAATGCTAGTCTTTAAGGTACCACAGGATTTTTTTTGTTTTTGATACATATTCCACGGTATTACAAAAATCATGTCAGTTTTTCAGGTTACACAAAATGAGTAATAACTGCCTTCAGGATCATGGGTCACACAAAGTGTACTAACACTTAGTTTACCTGATGACTTATAGCCTGTGGTCGAGAGGAATAAAATGGATTCAGATGCCCACTTAAAAATGGGATTTGATACTCTGAACTTTTACAGCAAGAAGCTTCCATTACTGGATCTTCCTCCAGCGACCCCTAGTACCTCTGAAAAAATCAAATGCTGAGGGTTGGGGACTGGTATGGACAAAATGCCACATGGAGCAGGGGCTAGTGAGAAGAGGGAATCAGATGAAATCTCCCCACCACCACTACTATTGTGCTGGCAGAAATCATATTCTGCAGAACTTTCTCTACTACCAATTCCCTCTGCTCACCGAAGGCTCTGTTCTGCATGGCACTTTGTCCACAGTCATTCTCTGACAGTCAGTATCAGGCTTTTCAGGGTCACCACAGGCTGCTGGGAAGACCCACCTTCGCAAATTACTTGTGCTGAAAGTTCATAGGATCCAATCACATTTTTTCTTCTTAAATTGACCGTGTGAATTCATTCCACTCCTCTGGATCACAAGTTGAATGTTCAGATTTTAAATGCATTAACTATCAATGAAATCTGACAAAAGCCTACAATACACATAGCTACAATACACAGTTATTTCTAAAACAAAAAGCCAAACGGCAGCCAATAAGTCAGCAGAGGGATAAGAGGTGCTAACATTGTAAGAGAAAGAAAAACACGTTTTTAATCTTACTCTAAGCCCGCCTCCTTCTGGTCCAGGTGCTGCTGAATCAAGACGTTTTTCCATTTCCTCCTGTCTCCTTTTCTTTTGTTCAACAGAAGATGGATTCTTAATACCTCGAGAGGAGGCCTTTGAGGTAAAAAAAGGCATAATGAGCAAACTACAATGCAGTTGCCACTTTTAAAAAAAAAATGCAGCTATAAACAAGACTATTTTCATAAGCTTCATGGCTTGCATTAAATTCATGTAATTGTATACAAATGTATACAACTGCTGTAATATTTATATGTGAATACACTGGACTGTAACAACATGCTACTCATCATCATCAAGAGTAAAGCCTAGAATACAGTGGGGAAGAAGCCTGTAAAAACAGTCCCTTGTGGTTTAAAAGTCCAATATGCTATTCCTCTCACAGCTCATCAATATAGCCCCAAGACATCAAGCACATGGTGATTAGAATATGATAGAATGGATCAAGATACTCAGTCTATAGTGGTAACATTTTCACCTTCATCTCTTATCATGATAGAATCACCCTCATGACACAGGTAATTTAGGAAATAACAAAAAAAGGATTAAAATGCAGAATATAAAAATATCCAAGATAATTCTAAATAAATTAATTTGAAATAATTATACTCCACATTCTAAAATGTTTGCTACCATTATTGTTAAATATTTCAAGGTGGAATATAATGATTGTTTCAGGAACACTTATAATTTGCCTAATTTTTCTCTTTCAGGGTTCAGCAATGTGGCAGAACCCTGCCCTTCTATTCTCTTCAGCTCAACCCAAATGAACTGCAATAAAATACAAATCTCTAAACAGTCAACACTACAAAGAGCCACTAGGAGTACCACCACCAGCCATGGCAGGAAGGTGGAACACAGGTTTGGTCCTCAGCAGAAGGGTATGGTGCAGCCATATCAGCTGAATGTGCAGCAAAAACCCATTTACAACCATTAAAAGCCCTTTTTTCACAACTGCTACTTCTACTTTGGGGCTGCTCCCCCCACCCAGAAGTAGATTCAGAAACTTGCACTCGTTCATGCAACTTTGGTGCCAAATTCCATAAACACTGGCTAGAAAGTCAAAGTCAGCTGTAATGCCATGATGATACCCGCTTTCCCACATTCTTAAGTGATCTGATTTCCAACAAAGATGCATCATTCATTATGCAAGAAGGTGTATCTGAGTAGCTGGCATATCTCTGTGCCAACTGTGTGATTTTATTACCTCCATCTGCCTTTTTTCTGCAGCTTCAGCAAGTTGTCTCCTTTTAATTTCCTATATCAAATATGGAAGAGAACAATAAGAAAGTTTTTTTAGATAATTTCATTGAGGAAAAAAATAGGGTTCGCACACTGATCAATCAGTCAACCATATATGTAACCTATCACTAAATTTAGCTGCTGTACCAGAAGACTGGAGAGTAGCAAGCAGGGCTTTTTTTGTAGAAAAAGCCCAGCAGGAACTCATTAGCATAACGGGCTACACCCAACAGCAGAAACTCATTAGTGTATAAGGCCACAGTCACGACAGCACAGCTCATTAGCTTATTAGGCCACATCCCCATGTCACAAGAAGTGTGGTCATCCAGCCACCTTTTGCTTCTGATTCTGGTTACCTTGTTTGTTGTCAAAACCCAGGGCTTCTTTTGTAGCAGGAACTCCTTTGCATGTTAGGCCACACACCTAAGGTAGCCAATCCTAATGAGTTTCTGCTGTTGGGGGTGGCCTGTTATGCTAATGAGTTCCTGCTGGGTGTGGCCAACTCGGGAGCCAGCTGGAACTCCGTTCCTGTGTATTCCTGCCCAAAAATAGCCCTGGTAGCAAGTATTACACTAATTTATAAAAAGGGCTCCCAAGGAGAACCAGGAAATGACAGCCACGCAGCCTAATGCCTGCCCCTGGTAAATTAGTAGAAACTGTAATCCAAGACAGAATTATTAGGCACACAGAGGAACAAAGCCTGCTGAGGGAAAATCAGCATGGCTTCTGCAAAAGGAAGTCCTGCCTCACTAAACTTCTGGATTTCTTTGAGAAAGTGAACAAACATGTACATAATGGTGACCTGGTAGACATTATTTACTTGGACATTCAAAAGGCTTTTGACAAGGTACATCACCAAAGATTCCTGAGTAAACTTAGCACTCATGGGATAAAAGGATGGGTTCTCTTATGGATTAAAAATTAGTTAAATGACTGGAAGTAAAGAATAGGAATAAATTGACAGTTCTCACAAAAGAGGGAAGTAAGCGGTGACGACCCATATTACTCGTATTGGGGCTGGTACTATTTAATTTGTTCATAAATGACCTGGAACTAGGAGTGAGTAGTGTAGTGGCCAAATTTGCAGATTACACAAATTATTCAGGATGGTGAATAGGATGATTGTAAAGACCTCCAGGAAGATCGCCACAAATTGAGTGAGTGGGCAACAATGTGGCAAATGAAATTCAGTGTTGGTAAGTGCAAAGTGATGCACACTGGGACCAAACAAAACACCCAGTGTCAAGTATAGGCTAACAGGGTCTGAACTTGCTGAAACTGAGAGGGAGAACAATCTTGGGGTTGTAGTAGACCGCTCGATGAAAAAGTCAACTCACTGTGCTGTAGTGGTGAAAAAGGCAAATTTTACTGTTAGGGATCTTTAGGAAAGGGATTGGAAATAAAATGGCCAACATTATACTGTCCCTGTATAGATCTATGGTGTGGCCTCATTTGGAATATGGTGAACAGTTCTGGTCACCATATCTCAAAAAAGACATCACGGAACTGGAAAAAGTACAGAAGAGGGCAACCAAGATGATTAGGCAGTTTGAGCACCTTCCCTGTGAAAAAAGACTGAAGAGTCTGGGACTCCAAGGTCACCCCAACAAGCTTCATGGCAGAGGGGAGATTTGAACCTGGGTTTCCCTGATCCTAGTGCAACACTCTAACCACTACACTACACAGACTCAGTGAGCTACACATATTAAAGGTTTGGAATAGTGCTGCAAGAGTTATAAAGATTGGGTATGCAAAGGCTGATCAAAGCACACTATATGGGTCTGCAAGCCAAGGTCAACACTTGTGTTATCTCAGAGTCATTCAAATATGTGGGGCAAACATGCTCAGAAAACATTAGGCACTTAGCTTGGCTTATAGAAGTCACAGTTACCCTCACTGAAAGCTCTTGTCAAATATAACAACTTAGAGCATGTCTACAAATAAGCATTCTGCACTCTCAGTCTGGTGCTATAGTGTTAAACTGGACATATTGGATACAGTAACTGGGCCAAAACACTGCCTATGAAACTGAACTGCAAAACATTTCTTTTCCTGTATGGACAGGGTGAACTGCTGAGAAAATGAGGCTGAGCAGGATACCATGCAGCTTGCAGAAATCAAATGTGTTGGATTATGACACTGAGACCTACCAAAGTAGTCACATATATTATGCCAAGAATTGCCCAAACTGAAAACAGTAGAAACTCAGTGGCTTTGGCATCAAGCCTTGCTTGTGCTGCACATACAGATGACTGTATTTGGAGTCAAGTGGGTTGATGATTCTTGGAATGTTGTACACATGAAACAGTCCTAGTGCCCTTAGAGAGCCAGTTTGGTGTAGTGGTTAAGTGCACAGACTCTAATCTGGGAGAACCGGGTTTGATTCCCCACTCCTCCATTTGCACCTGGCTGGATGACCTTGGGCAAGCCGTAGTTCTGATAAGAGCTGGTCTTGAAAAAGAGCAGTTTCTGTCAAGAGCTCTCTCAGCCCCACCTACCTCACAGGGTGTCTGTTGTGGGGAGGGGAAGGGAAAGGAGTTTGTAAGCTGCTCTGAGACACCTTTGGGTAGTGAAGGGTGGGGTATAAATCCAATCTCTTCTTCTTCTCTTCTGAAGTAAGAGCATGATCACGCTGCAAGGCTGGTAACCAAGTCAGTAGTAGTAGTGGAAGAGATGGTTTTATACCCTACACTTCACTACCCATAGGAGTCTCAGAGAGGCTTACAATCACCTTCCCTTCCTCTCCCCACAACAGATACCCTGTGAGGTAGGGGCTGACAGAGTTTTGAGAGAGTTGTGACTGGCCCAAGGTCACCCGGCTGGCTTCATGTGGAGGAGTGGGGAATCAAACTCAGTTTTCCAGATTAGAGTCCACCACTCTTAACCATCACACCACACTTGCTCTCCATATGAACAAAAAATAATCTAATGCTTGTTTCAAATTTAGGAGACTATGTTACATGAATCAGTAACACAATTTTTCTTCAGAGAAAAATATCCTTTATCTAATCTCCGCTGAAATTTGATTTCTTCTCTTCATTTTCTTACTAGAAACACAGCAATATTTTTAATCACTATGGATAAATTTATTTTTATCCAAGCCCTGATTGGCCTGATTATCTTCTTTTTTTAAAAAAAATCTTATTAAGACAGCAGCAGCATACCCTGGGAATTGAGGGCTAAGTGACCAAAATGGCAGAACTGCTGCTTTTCAATGGAAATGATGTCTTCAGTTAAGAGGATGGCGGAAGATAGGAGAGCCTGGGATGATGTGGTCCATAGGGTCACAAAGAGTCGGACTCGACTGTGTGACTGAGCAACAACAACTTAGACTAGAGCAGCTGGGTATAGGATTGCACTTCAAGTCCCGAGACTAAAATCCAAGAAGCAGGTCAGTACAAATGGCAGTAAAGGTACTTTTCTCCATTATTTCTCAAGGTGTATTCTTAATGCATATGACCTAAACAACGTATTGGTTTTAAATGTTCAATAATTAATGCAGCTCTCTCAGACACATGTGGTCGTACCAAAGAATAGTGCCATAAAACCATATATAGCTTAAAAGCAATTATACAATCTCTCTTATGCATTTTACACACTACTTATGCATTTTACACACTCTAATAACAACTTTACATGCTAGAGAACTATGCATCTGACCCAGCAGCTCTGTGATCCCTAGTAAAAACCCTGTCATTTCAAAAGCAGGTAGCCTTCTGACAAATGAATCCTAGACTTTAATTCTTCTTCTGACAAAAATCACCCAGCTCTTTTCATATATATGCCTGGCAACACGGGAGTATAGGAAGTCTTTGACCTTACAACATAATTATTATTTTTTCTCATTCTTCTAGACAAAGCCAGACAAGAACACAGCAATAGGACGGCACACTTACCTGGAAGTGAGTCCCAATAAACACCATGGGATTAACTTTCGAGTAAAAGGACATCAAGTCAGGCTGCTAAGCACTGATGGGCTCTCCTGAGGCTCTAACTACTTAAAACTTACATGTTGCGTTGCATATTTTGACATTTCAGGCAACAAGAAGGGGAGAAAAGGGGAAAATAACCTCAAAGCCAGCCTGAGAAACCAGGGCAAGTATGACGACTATTAAATTTAAAAAGGAAAACGAGTTAAAATAAATTTAAGCAAAATTTAAACCTGTTATAACAACGAGAAGTTAGCAATAAGGCGGCTGTGCATCTTTAGGCAGTCGCCCAAATACAAAGATGCGAAGGCAAGCAGGAGGGCAGCTCGGACTCACCGGGTCCGGCGTCTCCACTACGTCATCAGCAGCTCCCCCCATGCAAGGCAAGCAGAGCCCCATCCCGGTCCCGCTCGGCCAGCCCTAACCGGGCAGCGCCCGCCTGGCAGCAACAGTAAGCAAGCGCGACGACCCCCGCCGCCGTGCACTTTGACCACAGAGCCGCTGACGCTGCCCTTCCGCAGCAGGGCTAGGCGCAGAGACGGCGCCACCTGGCGCTCTGGAGCAGAAACCTGCAGGAAAGAGGGAGTGGAGAGAGCGGTGGGCTGCTTTCAAGAAGCGTAGGGGAGCTAAAGCACAGTGACAGACTGTCGTTTGATTTACTTAGGCAGAGGAATGAGATGGTATTAAGTTATAGGTGGTGGATTCCAATTTTGACTTTTCTTTTGCATACAGGCTTCGTGTGAAACTACAGGGGGCTGTGCTCGTTTTCTATTTGCAGAGAGCCGTTCACGCACAGAATTCTCCAAAAACGAGATGCCCTTAGTGGTGATGGAGCTGTCGTGTGAAGGCGAGGAGAACCGGGTTCAGTATCAAATCTCTATTCCACCGTGGACTGCACTTTGCTCTAAGTCGATTCGCTTTCTCATGATCTTAGCCTACCACACAGGCTCTGCTTTGAGGATAAGAGGGAAGAGAGATGATTTCGTCGTCTTCTCGAAAGTTAAGCATGGTCGATCCCGGTTAATATTTGGATGGAAGACCACCAACGAAGGCTAAGGTTGCGAGCCAGAAGCATTGGCAAACGAGTTCTGGTCTTTCCTTGCCTTGAACACCCCACGAGGGGTCACCCTAGGTTGGTTGTACCTTGGTGCCTCCTCCTAAAAAATGGAGGATGACAGGACAATATATCCTCCAATGGTATCCCTGAGGGAAGTGAGGCAAACTTTTGGAAAAGAGAAAATTTTAAACCTGTCTGTGTCTATTCATTGAGGGTGCTTTTTTAAAAAAAGGAAAGGTGCGATGGAGTTGACTATGCCATTATGCATGGTATGCATTACCTATTGGGTGCAGTATGCTGCTTTTACTGCATTATTCTCTACTTTTGTAATACCGTTTTCTGTATTGTTTGACATACCATATCTGATACTTTAACCATAGGCCTACTACAGCCAGCCTGATTTCGGCAGATCTCAGAACAGATTCTAGATTAAGACAGAAGAAGGATGGAGGAGAGGGGTCTCTGCCTTCCTATCTTAGTGTAAAACTTTGAGGTTGGAATCACCCCATTCTCCTCTCAAAGCCAGTGGGATTTAACACTGCATGCAGTTGTGAGCTGGTTGGGCCTGCAAGTTAGGCTGAAGTTAGGCTACTTGGCACAAGACCCTGGAACTTAATTTCCTCTAGAGAAGCTCCCTTAAACTGCCAAAGCGATAGACTGCCCTTTGCTGAGAGGAAAAGAATTATGTTCAATGTCAAAGTTAACTAATTTCATGTATGAAGATAGTGGTGAGGTTACACTTAAATGGGAAGAGGATGAATTTGGATCAAATAGATACAATGTGTTAGTTAAATCATCACCCAGAATATCATATCCAATATTATAATACGATTTTTTTCTGCAGACATATGTGGGACAATTTATTGTCATGGTGTGTATTTTGACTGTCACCTCCTGGGTGATTTCTTTACAGTAGATATGAAATAAGCTGACTCCTTATTGTAACACTAATAATAGTATATTCATATAATACAGTTTAAGTTTTCAATGTGCTTCAAATACATAACTTTAAAAAACCACATAAGATTCCTGCAGTACTATAAAGACTAGCCCATTTTTATTCCAGCATAAATGGGAATTGAAAATTGTTAATCTTTATGGTGCCAAAAGACTGCTGTTTCTTTTTGCTACAGCAGACTAACATGGCTACCACTCTGGGTGTATAATCTTTATGACTGAAGAAATAGAAGAAGAGATTGGATTTATACTCCACCCTTCACTACCCAAAGGTGTCTCAGAGTGGCTTACAAACTCCTTTCCCTTCCCCTCCCCACCACTGACACCCTGTGAGGTAGGTGGGGCTGAGAGAGCTCTGACAGAAACTGATCTTTTTCAATGACAGCTCTTATCAGAACTATGCTTGTCCAAGGTCATCCAGCCAGGTGCAAGTGGAGGAATAGGGAATCAAACCTGGTTCTCCCAGATTAGTGTCCACACACTTACCCACTACACTAAATTGGCCCTCAGATTGTCCTCTGAAGCAAGCCAGTGTTGCAAACCTAAGTCTGAGGCTAGTAGTATAGGAGTTTGTTGTAGCAGAAATGAAATGAACTGGGAGATTCCAAGTCAGACCTTTTGCCATTCTACCTCTCCGTTTCAGTAATGCATGTGAGAAGACAGGTACTATTATGGGTTGCTTGCTGTTGGCGTAGTACATTCTTTCTGATCCTTAAAAGTCACAGTTAAATCCATAGCTAGCCAGTTAAGACCACCATGCTTACTAGGGCAGCCCAGTCATGGCCTCTTTACAAGATCAATTTCCTTGTAATAAAGAATCTCTGAAAACTTACAATATCTTTGCAATGCCTGTTTATTTACAGTACACCAAAAGAGCATTTAGGCTATAGGCATATGCTTCCAATAGGTATCACAATTGGCCGTACACCAGCTTCTCCCTGAGGGCAACAGTTGTTCTCAGCTGCAGTTGCTGAAACCTTTCTGCTTGTCTCTAATGTAATCTGTAACTGCTGTTATTCTTCTGTTCCTGCACATGGAAGTCTGAGACATTCCAATAAACTAGCAAGAGATTTCTAGCCATTAAGGAATGCTGAGTCCTTTTGTTGTCAATTACCAGAAAATAGTAGGCCTATTTGCAATATATAAAACAGCCTAAAACCATAATATTTTTATAATCATATATTATTTCTATAGTATGACTTTACAATTGATTTTTTAAAAAGAATCAGAGTTTCTGCTCACAGGCATAAAATCTAATAAAGGCAAAGGTAAAAAAAATGGAGAAGAAGAATAAGAAAAGGCCACACCAATGTCATTAATCCATCTCTACTCCTCCTCATTACAAGAATTGGTTTCCATGGTCATGTACTGGCACTGGGTAATCCTCTGAATATCACCTAAAGAGGCATCAGGTTGAGTTGTTTTGGCAATTTCTGCAGTTTACAATGACAACGGTAATAGACAAAAAAACACAGGAACAATACTTGTGTGAAAAGTAGTATTCTGCACACAGCAAGCACTTATCCGAATCATTGGGCTGCTAGAAAATAATATTGATACCTTTCACCTTTAGGGTCTCCTCCAACCATCAACTATGGTTTTTACTGATATAAAAAACAATAACAGTGAATGAGAAAAGGCACAGAAAACAGAGGAGCTGCCGAAAAACTGTCACTGGGGGCCCATCGATGAAAAGTGCTCAAAAAGAGATTAGTGTATTCTCTTGAGATAATACCACAGGGGTTATAACCTGCACTGTTTCCAAGAAATTGGACTTGATGAACAGGAAAGCCTCTCCCTGCCCAGGCTTCTTGATTTGAGATAATAACAATTACTTAGATAGAAAAACGACTGAGCGCTTTAATGCTTTATTCAATTACCTCCAAAATGAAGGTAAAAAGATTGCTTTCCCCTTGATGTGTTTTTCAAATTGCAATTTTAGTTGCTTTAGAGCAAACCTGGAATTGAGGAAATGTCTCCCTATAAATAATAGCCAATCAACGCTGACAGACTTAAGTACTGATAGATACCTTCAGTATTCACTGTAGGAGCAGGAAGGCGATATTTCAGTTCAAAGAATTCTTTAATACATCATGCTTGGCCTGTAGTACCAAGCCTGCTCTAGAAGCTTACTATCTTGGGGACCTGGGAAATAAATATAGAGGAAGTAGACCATAAACTGAAAAAGAGAGAGAATAGATGACTGTTCAGATTTATTTCCAGTTCACTCTGGTACAAGCAACCCTTATGTCTGGATTCTATATTCAAATGGTTACATCAGTAATTAGCTGTTCACAGAGCCCTTTTCCTTTTCTCTTGAGTAATGCTTGGAATCTGCTGGTGCCAAGAAGCACTAATTATTTACATTACTTTCACATACTATTAAATGAAGAGCTAGTTGAATTCATTCACATGAATGCTCTTTCTTTCTAATGAATAGCTATTAAACTGAATTGCCATTCTTAGATCTGTGTTGGCAGAGTATCCAAAAATAACTTGCTTGAGACATCCTTCTCTTCCCAGTTCCCTGAAGCCATATTGAAAAAGATACTTCGGTACCTTTAAAATATTGTTCACCCCTTGTGTTATTTATTAACAGCAATCTATAGTCCCCTATGTTGTCACTGTAGAGTTGGCTGGTATGCACAAGGCAGGGCTATTCACAAGGCAGATTGCCCAGTGGTTTGCGTTGCCTACAGAATATGTTAAGTATGTCAAAAGCAGGCAGGAAAGCTTGATTAGGCTCTCCCTGGATTCAGTGCTACATGTAATTTTGGCTTATAGTCTTTTGAGACCTTAGATTTTGCTAATGTCATTTAAAATATTGATCAAAAATCACAAAACAAATAAATGCCATATAGACACAGTGTACAAAAGCGCAGCCACTAATGTTCTCATCTCAACAGAATGTGTTTAAACAAGAATCCTTCTTTTGAAAAAAGCTGAAATACTAGCTACTGTTGTGAAAACGAATCCAAAGTACAGTTTCTCTTGCAGATCATGATGTAGGCTTGGATCCAGTACAGTTCTTTTGTGCATGGAAATGCTTCTTCCTGCAGAATGTGAACTGCTGCTCTTGGGGGACAGGATGCTCCCAGGAAGAATATTGGGGGCACTTAGGAAGGGGGAAGATAAATGTCACGCTCTGCAGGAAACCCTTCTGCCCACAGAAATACTGTCCTGTATCCATGGTGTTTAGAGGGGAGTAGGGTGGCTGTCATATACAAGGAAATGCTCTTCAAAATATTTAGGGAGGGACTATGGCTCAATGGTAGAGCATCTGCTTGGTATGCAGAAGGTCTCAGGTTCAGTCCCCGGTATCTCCAGTTAAAAAATCTGGCTGTTGGTAATGTGAAGGCCCTCTGCCTGAGACCTTGGAGAACCGCTGCCAGTCTGAGTAGATAATACTGACTTTGATGGACCAAGGGCCTGATTCAGTATAAGGCAGTTTCATACGTTGATATATATCCATATTCCAGTGTCAAGAATCATAGGATTTTAATTATGTCAACCAATATCTTGGATTATGTATGGAAGCCAGTGCAAATAATATAACTGTGTGTGTGCTGTTGGTACCACGATATCCAATAGTATGACAAAAAAGGAGGAGCTGGCCACCCACAGATGTAGGGTGTGTCTCTGTATAATCTGGAACTGCCCCAGGTATGAAGCCAAAAAAAGTTACCTTGTAGATTTTAAAAAATCCTTTAAAAACCCTTAAAATACCCTGAGGAGGACTGTATATAGAAAACAACTAATTGTCAGTTAATCGAAGGAAAGAAGCCTATAAGAGAAAATAATTTTGGAATCTACTTGCAAGTTCCGCTCACACGTTCCAGAAAATGCGGGGGGGGGGAGCGAGGCTATTCCTGCCACGGTAATTTGACCCGCTGCTGCTGCGCGATCGATGCAACAGTGGGTGAAGTGAGTGTTTTTCCTTGCAGCCTGCTTCCGGTGTGCTTCATCCAGGAACCAGTGATGTGATCGGAGCATGCCAGAGCGATCACACCGGCAACTCCATCCTCAGCCCGTCGCAACTTCTTTGATAGTGGATTTTCTGTGGGGTTTTTTTTTACTCCGCTTCTTCGGCTGACTGCTACAGGCTGGCGACGGGTGTGGGACACTTGCCAGATGTGTCTGTGTGAACACGGCCATAAAATCCGACTGGCATTCGTAAGTATCCTGCGGCAAATTCTGCATGTGACCGGGACCACAGTCACCAAACTCTGGGGTTTTCAGCATTCTCAATTTACTTCCTGGTGGTAAGTTCCTGTTTCTTTGGAGGGAGGTGCTTTCCTGTTCCACATGTGTTTTACTCCCTCTAATTGTTGATTTGATATCACATAGGTTTATTTCCAGCATATTTCCCTGCAGATTTAAAGTGCAGGTTTTTATGCTGGACATAAATCCATGAGATATTGAATCGACCACTAGAGGGAGCAAAACACATGTGGAACAGAACCCCCCCCCAAAAAAAAAAACCAAAAAAAAAAAAAAAACAGGAGAATGTGGAAAAGCCCTCTGCTGGTAATTGGCATGTTAAGGATTAGTAAATGCCCATTACATGAGCTTGTGAATGAACTCATGCTTACAATTATTTTACCACACATTTTGTCACGAGGCAGAAGGACACAGACAACCAAGGGGGTAGACAGTAAGCTCACCCAGGGTGGTTTTTTATTTATTTTGTTTTTGTCCATCTATGTAGGTTTAATGTTTCTTTTAAATCTCAGGTATTCATTATTAGGTCTTTTGAGTCCTAGTTCTTGACTCCCACTTTGGGTGACACCTATCAATCAAATGTGAAGTCTACCATCTTGCTTCCAGGTGACTGTCATAGATAAATTTAAGAATGGTCTCTATGACCTTGGTGACTTTGATAAACAGTTCGTAAAAGACTTATGGTTTGCTAGAAAAATGTGTCTTCCCACATAAAAAAACCCGCAACCAAATTGTGAAAAATGACTGGTGAGAAGATTCCTGGCATCTCAGTCATACCTGATAAATTCACTCTAACCAGATAATCTCTTATTAAAATATACTAAATTAGAAACAATCAGACACTGCTAATTTTCATAGAAAAATTCAATGATACCACAGTTCTCTTGGATTTGTGCTATTGCAATCCTAAACAGAGTTATACTCTTCTAGGCCCATTAATGTCAATGGGCTTATTTATTTATTTGTTTATTTCAGTTTATATCCTGCCCTACCCTGCAAGCAGGCTACAGGGTGTAAGTCTGCTTGGGATGGCACTGTAAAAGTGCTGCTTACTGATCTCTTACTATCATCATTAGGTTTTTTTAAAAAAATCAAATTTAAGTTACTTTTTCTGAAGAGAAAAACCCAGTTTATAATGTAACTGGCCATAAAGAACAGCATGTGGAACATCACTAATAGACCATTGTGTTGATCCACAATCAAAAGATGAAGTAATCATAGACTTAATTGATTGACAAGAACTTGTCATGTAATATTCATAATTGATAATAAATGGAAATCAAAACCCAGAAACCTGATGAATGAGATGTCCTGGAAAACAGAGTGGGGAAGAGTTTTATAGCTAAATAAAATCATACCTTGTTCAGGGATGGAATAGTTCTTATATAATAAACCAGGCACAATAAAATGTCATAACTGTCTATGTAAAATATGCTAGGTTTTGTTTGTCCTTATATACCTTACTTTGCAATTCTTTATGGCCATGGGAATTCCTCCTTTTGAATGGCTTCCCAATTTGTTTCAGTAGAGAAAACAGATCTTTGTTTGCATAACTAGGCCTCCAGGGTTTGTCTTCCTCAATTAACAAGACATTGGCCTGATCTGCATTTGCTGTGTAAAGCTGTTCCATGCTGCTATGGAGCCGGCTTCCCATTTGGCTCAGTATAAAGCTCTCCTCTGTCTGCATCAGGACACAAGCTGTTTCGAGAAAGCGTACAAGAGAGGGGGGAGGAATAGCCTCCCAGGGGCACTGGCAGGGCGCTGCACTACTCTTTGGGGAGGAAACAGCACCTGTGACCACCCACACACAGAAAGTAAAAGGGTGTGACCTGGCAGAGGGGAAGGCAGAGGGGGGGCAGGAAAGATGGAATAAGCTGGGTAAGAAACACAAAACACCCAGCAGTTGCTAGGCAGGGCATTCTGGAGACTGCCCCAGGAAATAACAAATGGTTCAGGGGTAAGCATGCTTCCAACCCTCCCCCACCCAATATGATCGCAGAAACGCCCTGGCGTCTGGCAACGTTAACTCCAGTAATCTTTGGAGGCCTAGCTTCAGCTGCCCCTGCCATATGAGTGTAGACAGGCAACCCACAAAAGGGCCTTCTTGGCCACAGCACCAAAACTTTGGAACTCCCTCTCCAGGGAGATTCATCTGTCTCCCTCTATTGTTGTTTTCTGTCAATGGGTTTATGTATTTTTTAAGTCATGAGTGAATTTCTGTAATTCTGTTGTTTTTAGTTCCATGTTGAAAATGTATACCAAAAAAAGATTGACTCCATCCTAATGATTTCTGTGCCTCGAATATAAAATAAAAACTTAGGGGGGCTGTCTTAAAACAACATCCAGAAACACCAGGAGAGAGACTAGAATGTATATTTCATATTGCTATCCTCATAATATACACAAAACATCTTTAAATTCTTCTCTGAATGAGATATCCTAGAAAACCAGAGAGGGGGAGAATTATATAGCTAAATAAAATCATATTTTGTTCAGGGATGGAATCCTGTTCTTATATATAAAAGCCATTTGGGGTGGCAAGATTTGATGTGCAGCAAAATCAGTTGGTGGCCTGAACCACCACTCAAAAGCCACTGCTGCCATTGGCTAGGTGCATGGCAGAGTCCTGCCCACAGAAGGCTTGGCCAGCCTCTCGCCCTCAGTTTACAGGGAGATGCCAGATGGTATGGACCCTCCAGCGGGTGGAGGCAGCGAGGCATCCACATCTTTACTCCCTATGCGCCCAATGGCAGTGGGGAGCCAGGAGGATAGGCCTGGCTGGCCTCACCATGCCCTGCTGCCACCCTCTGGCCCCAGCCGGCCTGGTCTGTGCCGCCACCACTTTCTTCCTCGCCAGACTCTGGAAATGGCCTCCTGCCTCCCTCCCACACCCAGCCGATCGAGTGAGGCCAGCTGAGAGCTGGGCCCCGGCCGGAGGGGGGGGGAAGAGGGAGATGAGATGGCACCCCCCACACACTCTTCCTTGCTCTGGTCTCCTCTCTGCTGGCACCGATGTCACCTCCACACAGCCCACTGAGAGGATGGAAGGGAGGTAGGGGTGGTGGACAGCCAGGAGGGAGGGAAGCAGCCAGTGCCAGTGCCACCCCAGGGATGCTGCTAAGGGGAGCAGCCAAGCGGAACAGCCAGGCTGCGCTGAGAGCAGGGGAGAGGGTCCTGGGTACAAGGTGAGAACCTCAAGAGAAGAGGCTCTGCAGAATGAGGGGTGGGCCATGGTGGAGGTGCCCCGCAGCCCGCTGGATGCAGCCAGCCAGGGAGCCACTGATGGCCCGTGCAGTCACCCCTCAACACCAGGGTCTCTGGAGGGGGCAGCAGATGCCAGCCTGGACCTCTGTGTCCTTGGAGATGGCCTGGGCAGGGAGCCGCTGCCGGGGTGTCCCCTCGCCACACCACCCTCTGGGGTCTGAGGGCCAGGTAGAGAGTGGGTGGCCTGGGGGGAGACCCCCCGCCTTTCTAGAGCCCATTGCATTGTTGCTGCAACAGGTTTTGCTCCTAGTAATTCATATACGTAGTATGAATGCAGCATGTCAAAATAAATGCATCCCAAAAGACTCTTTTCACAAATCTGAAGTACTTGTCCAGTTTTTCAAAAATAACAATCTCTTACATTCTTCACTGACATCAGTGGCCCTAGACTGGTGTAACTCTGAATGAGACTGCAGTGTTGGAGACAGGGTTGCCAGCTCGGAGTTGGGAAATACATGGAGATTTTGGGGGTGGAGCCTGAAGAGGGCTGGGTTTGGGAGGGGAGGGACTTGGGGTATAATGCCATAGAATCCACTAGGAGTAAATGTACCTTTTAATCCAGAAATGTTTTTGTTAAATATAATTCCTGAAAAATTCCAGAAGATAGACAGTTATTTGATCATCCATATTGTAACCGCGGCGAGAATTCTATGTGCAAGTATGCAGAAAACAGAAGAATTACCCACAAAAGAAGATTTAATTTATAAATGAATGGATTTAGTTGAAATGGACAACTTAACAATAAGACTGCAAGGAAGAAGAAATCATATTTTTAAAGAAGTATGGTCAAGATTCTATGCGTGGATATAGAAAAAAACACACACTGAACACTGAATAAATTCAACAAACTTTATTTTAATATATACGAGTAACTGCCAAATAATATAAAGGGAAAACTTTATGCATGTGGAAGGAAGGTGGGATGGAAACCTTTTTATATTTATATGTATTGTACGTGTTTCCTGTTGCTTTGTTATTTTGTTTTCCTGGGGTTTTTTTCCTTTTGAAAACCAATAAAGAATTATTTTAAAAAGCCAAAACAAAGTGGCCATTTTCTCTAGGGGAACTGATCTCTGTCATCCGGAGAGCAATTGTAATCCCAGGAGATCTCCAGGTGCCAACTAGTTGGAGAAGCAACACTAGTTGGAGATGCATTGAACATCTTAATGAACTTTCATGCTGTGGTGTTCTTTGGAAGTTTTTGTTGGTGTTGGAGAATGGTGACTGTTAGATCAGCAGCATAGTGTCCTGGAAGTATGAAACATCTTCCTATTTGTTTCTGAATATTGCCATTTTTAACATCAGATTTAGGTCTGTTTATCCTGTTTTCCTATGTAGAGAGCCAAAGGTTGACAGTGATGTATAATGGCATATATCACAGCAAGCAGTGATATATATCGATTAGTTCAAGGTGGTATGAGTGATGTTGTTATAATTTTAATAGCACTGCCAGAGAGCAGGAACATGGGAAAGAGCAGCATCTAGGTTTGTTCCAGGCCTGTGTGTCTGTTATGTGGTCCAATATTATTGGTAGGAAGTTATTTTTAGATTGGGGTAGGGTTATGTATCATAATAATGCTTATAGCAGCCCTGCAATGTAAACTAGCATTATTGCACTAGCATTATCGCACCATCTGACAGATGAGGTCTGAACCAATTACCTCCTTGCTAACAGCCCATTTTCTTGGCTGATGCACTACACTAGTTAATGGATAAGAGAAGTACATCATTAAGTCCTCAGCTCAAGTCCATGCTGTAGTTGTGAAATGGAATGATCCTAAACCCATATTCACTTCAGTGATGCAAACAGTGACCATAAGGTAGTATCTTGCTGTTCACATGATGCATTTTTTTTTTGTCATACAACTAAGATTTTAAAGTGGACATCTAAAATGTAAAGTGTGAATGTAATAAATGGATTTAGAAATACCTATCAATTACAGGTGAGACAGCCAGAGTTGTTTGAGACTCCCTGGCCATTTCTGCACTGTCATTTTTGTTACTTGTTTGTCCCTATTGCTTCAGGGTTTCCCCCCTCAGTATGTTTTGCTCTCTCTAGTAGGCCCAGAGGGAATAAAACACATGTGGAAAAGGGGGGGAACCCAAAGTAATAGGGACAAATAAGTGACAAAAATGACTGTGCGGAAGTGGCTCCTGTCAAGTATACATTTCATGGTTATGCAAGGAGAAACAACGCATCATTTTCAAGATAGAAGTCAGAGGTTTCATTGAAGAGTCAACAAAGAAAATGTCATAGTGTGGATTTGCTGCTCAGGGGTTTCATCTGCCACATTGGGCAAATACTTGGAATTTCAAAGCTTCAGACAGCTTTGTGAAAAGTGAAATGTGACACTGATGCTTTTCATTTCATAAAGGAATGCAAAGGTCATCACAACAAGGGAAACGTCAAAGTGAAGAATAACTTTCCTTAAAATAATAATAAAAAAATTGTGGGGATATTTTTTGCTTTAGTGATGTAAATCGGTGAGCCTTTCCATGCAGCAAATGAGTTGTGCTGGGCAATGATGAGCAACAGCTGTGAGAGGTGTCTAGTAAAATGATTTGATGCCCTCTGTCTCCTTGAGATATACAGATAGGGCACTGGAAAAATATGTCATTGTGACATAAAGATGAGAATGACCCTGCATTTGGTTTACTTGGTTCACATCCTAAGCTAGATGAAGGACTGTGCCCTTCAGTATAGTGTCTTTATTCCCGAACAGCTGGCATTAAATATCACCATGTATGTGCTTTCTGCTACTTTTAAAAGTGATTGACAGTGTAATCCTATGTAGTGTTACTCCAGTCTAAGCTCATTGGGCTTAGAGTGAAGTAACTCTGCACAGAATTGCACTGCAAATGCCTGTATAAAATTTTAAATTTCTGAAACGTGCTAGACACATAAGAGCAGATGGAGTTGGGCAGTACTGGAAGGCAACAACTTCGAGTGTTTCTTATCATTTCCATCTATACACAGGAGCATGATATCTACTTATGTGCTCCGCTCAGATGACCATTTTATGGTACTCATCCTCTGTTCTTCCTTATCCCAGGGTTCTCCTTTGTGATGGGGACAGGCCCTTCTTAGTGATAGGCACAGGCTCTAATGTCTTGAGCTTCACACATGGGAGCATCTAAAAAAAATGTCTCAAGTTTCTGTCAAAGTAACTAACAATCAGATCAGAATTTAATTTATATATTTAGCAATAAAATATATTTATCAATAAAATAGGCCAAAGGAACCCAGACAGAAAGGGCCAGTCACATTGCAGAACTCAGCAGGAAAAAAAACCAACTCTATCCAGAAGACATATCCAAGGTATGATGGAAAGGAAGGTGGGATCAAATGAACTTAATAGAGCTTGAACTACCACCTGAACATTGAGTTCCTTTGCACACGACCTCGATGAAGACAAAAAAGGGACTCCTGTCACAGCTGCCAATCAGCCAATGTATCAGGACATATGGGAGGAAGATAAATGTCAAAGAAAAGTAAGGATATTCTTCACTGCCAACACCTAATGTGAGTCTTCCATCAGAGCCAGTTTGGTGTAGTGGTTAAGTGCGCGGACTCTAATCTGGGAGAACTGGGTTTGATTCTCCACTCCTCCACTCACAGCTGCTGGATGACCTTGGGCAAGCCATAGTTCTGGCACAGCTGTTTTCTCAAGGACAGTTCTCTCAGAGCTGTCTCAGCCCCACCTACCTCACAGGGTATCTGTTGTGGGGAGGGGAAGGGAAAGGAGTTTGTAAGCCGCTCTGAGACTCCCTTGGGTAGTGAAGGGCGGCATATAAATCCAATCCCCACTTCTTCTTCTTCATCCTCCAGATCTCTGTGCATATAGGCAGGAACTCACTGCCCACCTCTTCAACAAATAAAGAGGAAGAAAGGAAGAAGCAATATCTTTTTTAATATAACATTTTAAACTTAACTCTTTTAAAATTTGTTAAAACCTAAACAGAATTAAATTGGATTTTTGGCTTAGCTCTGAGGGAAGAAGATCTGAATGAGAGAAAAGAAACCTTGTAAATTTTTGTGAGGTCTCCCTAGATCTAAGATAGACTTTGGTATGTAAAATGGTGGATGGCTAATCTGGTCCCTTCATTTGCCACTTCTGTTACAATTTCTGATTTATCAGCTGGAGATCTGGGGCCAGTTTCAGTCCATCATTCCCCCACCCCCCATTCATCCAGTGATCATACTCTGGATTCTGTACTAAAACCAGCCAAGGGTCTTGCGTAATGTTTTGGGTCTTGAGCTGATTGCTTCAATTAAGAAAGAATATAGTCTTCAGTTATTAATAGCAATGATCATTTAAGCTTATCGGTGTGGAATGTATTTTCCTCAATTACTCAGGGTGCTAGTTTTCAGCAATAGCATACCATGTATAGTTTGACACGGAGGTCAGATAAGGTTAATGCTTTTCAGTGCATGATAATGACTTTTCTCATAATCAGGTAACTGGGTAATTGCATTAGCCAATTTTATGAAAGCTTCCTTCACAGTGAAGGTGAATAGCTTTCATCAGGTTGCATTATCAAAACAGGCACTTAAAATTCCTTGTAAAGAACTTTGTATTTGCTTATATACAAAGCTTTTTTAAAATAACATGTAGTGTAAATCACATCTTTCCACTTCTCTGGAAATTATAACAAGACTTTAGCATAACTGATAAACTGTTATCATAGAATTCAGGTTGTGTTCCTTTTAAGTGGATGCAGTATTTAAGTTCCTGGGAATCTAGCCTGAGTATCAACTACTTTTTTCTTTCTAGTTCCACCAGATGGGGCTATTTAACAAGGTTCTTATCTTCATCCTTCCCACAAATATTGCCTGTCTAGTATGTGTCTGGTTTTTTAAGGCCTGTCAAACTGCAGTTTAGAAATTGTGAGAATGTAAATAATCTCCTGCAAACAAAAGATGAATTGGAGCTCCACAGGTCCTTGGAAAGTGTTAGCTGCTTGCAGTAAAAGCTATTCCATTTGTTCAGTGCTGGGGACTTTCAGAATCTCTCTCAGGTCTCCAGTACTTGGTGCAACGAGAACAGTTTGCATCACATAAAACCCCTGAACAGAACAGATTTCATTCCTTGTGAACCCTGGTTTAGTGTATTCCAAAACTTTGCAAATGTCATGCAGTCTGGTGCTGGTATGACTAACTAGCACATAAATGCTGTTTGCCCCCCAGTGCAAACTTTTTAAATTCAGTAGCAAAGTTTAGAAAAGGAGATGTAAGGAAGACTGTAGATAGCGTGTCAGCCAGATTAAGAGTTCACTAAAGGCATATTCATTTCTTTGGTGCAAGTTTGGCATCTAATTGCAGCCAGTAGAAAAATTAGAGAATGGGAAGAAATGAAAAACTAAATCGGACCATTAAGTGACAGTTACCTTCACCTAGCAGTTCGAAAGCAAGAAATTGCAAGTAGATAAATAGGTACCACTTCGGTGGGAAGGTAACAGTGTTCCGTGCACCTTGGTGTTTAGTCATGCCGGCCACATGACCACGGAAACGTCTTTGGACAGCGCTGGCTCTTCGGCTTTGAAACGGAGATGAGCACCGCAACCCTAGAGTCGGATTCGACTGGCTTTCGAGCAAGGGAACCTTTACTTTCATCCAGATCACTTCAAGCAAGCATTTTGACTGAGTGTATATCACCGAGTGCAAGTTAATGTATGGAGGATTACAGCAGTTCCCAAGGTGGGTGCTAGTACTGCCATGGTATACTAGAAAACTGATGGAAAACTGACAGAATATGCCATATGAATTAACTTTAAAGCCACTTGTGAGTATGCTTCCCTAGTGGCTCTGTTTCAGAGGCATAGCAAAATTAACTGCCCTCAAAAGAGTGACTTTTTTTTTTCTTCTACACACTCTGAATATCAACTGGGGGGGGGGGTTATAAAAAATAAAGAACCTCAATTTTGACTGAGAAAAAATGGGTGCCAAAGGACGCAACTGGACATATAGTTCCATGGTTATTTCTCTTACCCTGGAATGCTTTCTTTTCCCAGCTAGCACAGACTGAAAGGAAAGGTAACTAAGAAACAGTGGGCCAAGGAAAGAGATTTTAAACTGAAATATGTACTCTCATAATAGCCAATATAAAATATCCTAGATAATTAGAAACAGAAAAGAACCAGGTAAAATACTATGTAGGATATTACGCAAAAAGTCAGGAAGAGCCACTGATCAAAAGAGAAATCAACAGATAAGATCAAAGGATTTCTGCAGCTTCTCATGTGCCCAGGATTGCAGGCAGGGCAATGGG
This sequence comes from Gekko gecko, assembly GCA_029375565.1. Classification (NCBI taxonomy): domain Eukaryota; kingdom Metazoa; phylum Chordata; class Lepidosauria; order Squamata; family Gekkonidae; genus Gekko; species Gekko gecko. Next base: position 135,532,918 of record JAPDNY010000003.1, on the reverse strand, counting down.
TTGATCTTTACAGGAGATGATTAGTGGTTGCATAGTGGGCAATGAATCACTACTGAAGAATCCATCTTTTTGCACAGTCTAGCTGTGGAAAAATAATTAAATGACTGCTCCAAGGCAAAATCGGTGCTCAGTATGTGCACCCTGAACTACATGAATAACCTTTAAGGGGCAACATGCACTGGCCCTAAAAGAACATGACTAAAACTGAGGCAAGGGACAGGTCATGAGTCTTCTGAGATCACTGAAATCTAAGTATGCTTTCCTGAGCAATAATGGCTTGTTGTTCCTGAAATACTTTAGTTGTTAGGAGACTAGTTTTACAAAGCTTGAAATTAATACCGGTGTTTCAATACCCATTGTCTCTAAGGGAATTCAGGCAAAGAAAAACAACTACAACCCCATTATCGATGCTAAAGGGAAGCCATAGTAATATAAATGTGTTGTGAACGTGAGGATGCTGATGCAATATGTCTGTGAAATTGTTTTGTGAGTTGATCTTGTCTTACTAATGACATGTTAAGGTAGTAAGTGACATATATATTCCAAACTTGGTCCCAGCATGTGGATCAAAAAAATCCAGATAATGAGGTCATGTGGGATCTGGGAAGATGTTTCTACATCTAAACCCACACCATGGGCCTTTGTTGAAGGGGAAGTGGCACCATGATGGAAAGGGGATGGGAGGCAGTGAGAGAGAGGCCATGGACATGACTGTTGTGCTGTGCAGGTGCACAGCTCTGTGAGGGCCCTGCTGCCCAGTGATTGGGAGGCTTGGAACTGAAAATATTATCCTGGGCTTCCAGCTACAAGCTCCCATGCATTAGCTGGCCAGCGGTGACTAGGCAATTGGAATGAGTAGGTAGCAAGGAAAGGCCACAGGCGCTATGAGGGGGAATAGGAGAGAAAGTGGTGGCAAAGGGAAAGAACCAAAATGAAGGTCTGTAGGTAGGTGGAGAGAGGGAGGGAAAGGGAAATGGGTCCAGCAGTGGGAAGAAGCCAGGACAAAAGCAGAGGCAAGGGGAGACAACATGAAAAAGAGGACCAGCAGGGGTATGAAAATCCTCCCACAAGTTCTTTTTGGTATGTGTCTGTGGAGAGAGAGAGAGAGACAGAGAGACAGAGAGAGAGAGAGAGACTCATACTCTGCTATGTGCCTATCTGCCAGTCACATTTTTGCACCACTTGGGAACAGTGACCGTAATGTCATTGAGTTTAACATTTGTACAAATAGGGAGTTGCCCAAAAAGACTGACGTAACCACTTTTAAATTTAAAAGGGGTAACTTCTCTGGTATGAGGGGACATGTGAGGAAGAAATTGAAAGGAAAAGTGGAAAAGGTCAAAACCATTGGGGAAGCTTGGAGACTATTTAAAAATACAACCCTAGAAGCTCAGAAAAAATATATACCACAGGTTAGGAAAGGCACAAATAGGTATAGAAAAAAGCCTGCATTGTTAACAAATAAAGTAATGGAAGCTGTAATAGGTAAGAAGGATTCCTTTAAGTGGTGGAAAGCTAGTCTCAGCGAGGTTGATAAAAGGGAACACAGGCTGTGGCAATTAAAATGCAAGTCTGTGATCAGGCAAGCAAAAAGGGAATATGAGGAGCATATCGCAAAAAACATAAAGGCCAACAATAAAACTTTCTTCAAATACATTAGAAGTAGGAAGCCAGCCAGGGAGGCAGTGGGGCCCTTGGATGACCAAGGGGTAAAAGGAGTAGTGAAGGATGATAGGGAAATGGCTGAGAAGCTGAATGCATTTTTTGCCTCTGTCTTCACTGTGGAAGAGGAGAAGTGCTTGCCCACTCCAGAAGCACCGATTTCGGGAGGGGGTCTGAAAGACCTGAATCAGATTGAGGTGACAAGAGAGGAAGTCCTCCGACTGATGGACAATTTAAACACTAATAAATCATCAGGCCCGGATGGCATTCATCCGAAAGTTCTGAAAGAACTCAAATGTGACCTTGTGGATCTCTTTACATTAATATGAGGACTGGAAGGTAGCTAATGTCACTCCCATTTTTAAAAAGGGCTCCAGGGGAGATCCGGGAAATTACAGGCCAGTCAGTCTGACGCTGATACCGGGCAAGTTGGTGGAAATTGTTATTAAGGAAAGAATTAGTAGGCACATTAATGAACAAAAACTATTGAAGCAGACTCAGCATGGGTTCTGTAAGGGAAGAACTTGTCTCACTAACCTGTTAGTGTTTTTTGAGGGGGACAAGGGGGAACTCAATAGATGTTATTTACCTTAACTTCCAGAAAGCTTTTGATACAGTTCCTCATCAAAGGCTCCTAAGTAAGCTCAATAGTCATGGGATAAAAGGACAAGTCCTCTTGTGGATCAAAAACTGGCTTATAAATAGGAAACAGAGAGTGAGTATAAATGGGAAACTTTCTCAGTGGAGGGTGGTAAGCAGTGGGGTACCACAGGGATCGGTACTCAGTCCGATGCTTTTTAACTTGTTTATTAACGATTTAGAATTGGGAGTAAGCAGTGAAGTGGCTAAATTTGCAGATGACACCAAGTTGTTCAGGGTGGTGAGAACCAGGGAGGATTGTGAGGCACTCCAAAGGGATCTGTCGAGGATGAGTGAGTGGGCGGCAACGTGGCAAATGTGGTTCAATGTGGCCAAGTGCAAAGTGATGTGCATTGGAGCCAAAAATCCTCAATATAAATACACGTTGATGGGGTCTGAACTGGCAGAGACTGACCAAGAGAGAGATCTTGGAGTCATAGTGGATAACTCAATGAAAATGTCTAGACAATGTGTAGCTGCAATAAAGAAGGCCAACGCTATGCTGGGGATTATTAGGAAGGGAATTGAAAACAAATCAGCCAGTATCATCATGCCCCTGTATAAATCATTGGTGCGACCTCATTTGGAATACTGTGTACAGTTCTGATCGTCACACCTCAAAAAGGATATTATAGCATTGGAAAAAGTGCAGAGAAGGGCAACTAGAATGATAAAAGGGTTGGAACACTTTCCCTATGAAGAAAGATTAAAATGCTTGGGGCTCTTTAGCTTGGAGAAATGACGGCTGAGGGGTGACATGATTGAGGTTTATAAGATTATGCATGGGATAGAGTAGGTTGAGAAAGAAGTACTTTTCTCCCTTTCTCACAATACAAGAACTCGTGGGCACTCCATGAAATTGCTGAGCAGTCGGGTTACAACAGATAAAAGGAAGTACTTCTTCACCCAAAGAGTGATTAACATATGGAATTCACTGCCACAGCAGGTGGTGGCAGCTACAAGCATAGACAGTTTCAAGAGGGAATTAGATAAACATATGGAGCAGAGGTCCATCAGTGGCTATTAGCCACAAGGTATAGCTAGGAACTCTCAGTCTGGGGCAGGTGATGCACTCTATTCTTGGTGCTGGAGGGGGCAGCAGTGGGAGGGCTTCTAGAGTCCTGGCCCCACTGCTGGACCTCCTGATGGCACCTGGTATTTTTGGCCACTGTGTGACACAGTGTTGGACTGGATGGGCCATTGGCCTGATTCAACATTGGCTTCTCTTATGTTCTTATGTTATGTTCTTATCCTAGCCTTCCTATGGGTAGCTCAAGGTAATGTACATGATTTTCTGTTCATTTCTATGTACACTTCCTTGGGTGTGAGTCCCATTTAATTCAATGGGACACTGCAAAATAAATAATGCATAGGATGATACTGCATAAAAAAATAATGGAAAAACCTCACAACATGAATACTTCTGTGGAGAATGTGCCTTCAGTTTCCATCATACTACGGCAATCAGATTAAAAGCCTTTCTGAACCATTTTCATTAAAAAAAGCTTAGCTAGTTGAACTTGCCTTGACAAGAATTTCACAGGGAGGATATTATACAAAATATTTGCACATCATTGCTTCTCAACTTTCTTTACCAAGTCAGAGCCTCTCCAATAAATCTCACCGGGGGGGGGCAGAATGTGCTCATTCAGAATATTGTATCAGTGTTAGACAGAAATTCTGATACTTTATAGCAGTCTTAAAGCCATCTCTGAGGGCACACCTCTTAGTTGTCTGACCTTTGTGGTGCTAAGGTTATTGTTAAATAAATAATCATATGGTCATACAGAAGGAGGCAATAAAGTGTTTCCACAGTTCAACATGACTTTTGCACATACATGCTGCTTTTGACTTTACCATCATTTACACACACAGAAAGAGAGGAGGAGAGAGACTCATTCTAGTATGCCTTCCCTATGTCCTTCCTCTGAGATACATGTATCTGCAGTTCAGATAGTCAACAGCTTGATCCAAATACAATGACAAACCACAGTACAGGAAAGGGGCATGGAACTCTTCTCACTTGTATGCTTCTTTCCTCCCCTCTCTTCTTTTCCTCATTAATCATTTCTGCTTACATAGCAAACTATAGTTTGTTATTATGTCTGAACCACAACTGGGTGGTGATGATGGGGTTATGAGGCACCAAAAAGTGGGACCAACAGCCTCCAAGAAGCATAGTCTGGTCACTCTGTTCCTTCTCAGCATGGGCCTGGAAAGTCTCTTAAAATGGGATTGTGTGGTCTACAACCATGAAGAAGGCAACTCCATATACCTACCTTTACGTGGGCTCTGCAACTCATCTGTTCTCAGGGTCAAGCTGGTTGATCTTCTGGCACTGCAACCACTGCATCAGTGAGATCAATAGTGGATGGCTTTTCTGTGTTGTCAAGTCTTCTGCAGGGCAGAGAGCTAGCTGAGTTTGACCAGGAACTGGGAAAATTCTGTTGTGGTAATTCAGGCAACACCCCTTCCCATACCTTGTTGTTGCTGTATTGTCATTGAGTCTTTGGGGATTTGGAGCCTGTTTTTCATGTGGCTGACCTGATTTCATGACCCGATTACCCCTTTTCACTTGTATCATGGCTTGGGGTGAGACCCAGCATATGGTTTGTTCTCTTTCCCCCAGATCAGGATTCCAAACCAGGATCAAGACACAGCAGTGGAAGTGGTGAAAAACAGCACAAGCCTAAGGAGTTCCACTTCTTATTCCTGAAATAATAATTCGTGCTTTTCTGTTGAGTATAAATGTAGCAACGATGGATGCATGAAGCCTCTATACGTCTTATGCATTATTTCCTTACAATAGATGGGGCACCTGAAATAGCTGTAAAGACACTTGCAGTGAAGCCAGCAATTCATGTCAGGGGGTCATATTCTGACCTTCTGTTATAATTGTGATCCAAAATAGAGGACTGTTACTATGGAGCTTTAATGGCAAAATACATTTAGAGTGCTTATTGCTGATCTGACCTTTTCAAAATTCTGCATCTTGAGGGCAACATTCTGACATTCTCTTCTTGTTTGTAAGTCCTTTTTTCACATGGCTGCTCTTTAACATGACTTGGCGCACACCATCTCATTTCTTAAGCATCTGGTATGCAAACAACCAGCTCTATCACTACCCAGTAATGTAAAAATATTTGGACTGAAAGGTGCTTTTACAGGCAGTATTTGCATTTGCATCTCACTAAAAGTACTACTTAGGTAAAGGTTTCCCTTGTTCGAAAGCCAGTCAGATCTGACTCTAGGGATGTGGTGGTCATCTCCATTTCCAAGCCGAAGAGCCAGCACTGTCCAAAGATATTTCCATGGTCATGTGGCCGGCATGACTAGACGCCAAGGCACATGGAACACTGTTACCTTCCCACCGAAGTGATACCTATTTATCTACTTGCAATTTCTTGCTTTCGAACTGCTAGGTTGGCAGGAGCTGGGACCAGAGACGGGAGCTCACTCCGTCATGCGGCACTCAGGTCTCAAACTGCTGAACTACCGACCTTCCACACTATTAAATAACATTGTCTCCCAATCTAATACCAGAAATGGTCCTCTGCTATTCCCATGAAAGTTCTCTGTCTATTTAACTAACCAATTACAATGAGCTTCTAGATGTGCATTTATGTCTGAAAAGTTGTGCTTGCCCTCACAGAAATTATAACACCAATACCAAAAGTGCAACACCTGAAAGCTAGTCCAGGATTTGTGTCATCTTAACTTCACCCAAAGGATAGAATCCTATTTATATTGATTGTTTATATGAGCCTGGATTCTCTTTCAGACAGAACACTGTATTTCAATCAGAACTTCGGAGCTTGAATTATTGTGGCTGTCCGTGTCCAGCTTGGAGGCAAGGTAAAAGAAACAAGCTCTTTTTCCTCCCTCTTGCAACTTCACAGTGTAATTATTTTGCTGGGGGGGGAGTTCCATCAGAATCCAACTCCTAGTTGATCCCCCAGTCTGCTGTGAGTCAGTGTCTCACCTGAAAGCAGCTGCAAACTTGTTCAACAACTGTTCAAGTAACTCAATGGAATCTCAACATATCCCTGATTAGTGGTCCTGAACAAGGTAATTTCAACAGCCAAACAAGTTCACAAGCTCAAGGAATTTATTACATCCCTATCTGATAAACTTTCATTTAAAAACCTCAGTGCAGGACAAATCTCAGAACTCTCAATCTAAGTAACAGTGTAGGACTAATCATAGGCCGTGGTCACAGAGTCATTTTGATTGGGTTTTACTGCTGTTCCCTCTCATATTCAAAATTGCTGATCAGATGCCCACATCTGTCTCCCGCACCGAAATGGGCTCACTCGTGCAAGCCTCCCAAACTAGCAAGTTTTCCTATACCCGGAAAATCAAGTACTTTCTGGATATTTGCACTCTGAATCCATGATTTCATTGTTCTGGACAGCCATCTCTTACAATGTTCGTGATTAGGGTATCTGAACATCCTTCTCGCAATTTCTTTTTTACAAGCTTCCATCGTAGTGTGCACGAGCAATCCTGTGCTGGATAAATTCAATGTATAAATGTTCAAGTGCACATATAGACTCCAGTGCTCAGTTGTACGTCACTGGTTAACCTGCAAGAACATGGGAGTACGGCAAGTCCCAGTGGGAGTGGTGATTTGGCCATGTGTATATGCACATGAGCAAAGCCAATTTTTTTTTTTAAAAAAAAACAAGCCATGCTGCTCAAGTGGTGGTGCAGCTATCTGAATGGTGCCCATAGCCTCGTCATGTGATGCAAGCGGTTCAGGGATGGATGTGTGGTCAAATCTATAGTGGGAACAAATCAGGATAAGCTTGTTGTGTGACCACAGCCTTAAAGTGACCAAATATAGTGTTGCTGTCCACATCACTCTCTCACAGAAGTAGGTAGGGCTGACTTATCCATTAGGCACATTGGCTAGGGCCCACAATACTTTTAATGTTTTAATGTCTTTTAAAATCAAAATAATAAGATGAACCTTTAGGGTTGAAGAAAATGTTTTTTTTTTTTCTCACATCAGAAAAAAAATGAAATGTTTATGGCCCATAAAAATCTATTAAATTTTGCCTAAAACAGAAAAAAAATGTTGATATACTTATCAAAAATAATTTAAACTAGGAATAAGGCCCATTGTGGAAATAAATACAACGGGCTCCAGAAAGAGGCTCTAGGAGAGTGCCCTGGCTTTGGGCACACAGTGTGAATTTGCTGTGGTGACCTCAGCAGAGTATAATGACAGAGTCTACCATTTTCTCCAGAGGAACTGATCTCTGCTACCTGAAAAGCAGTTGTAATTTTGGGTGATCTCCAGCTCTCACCTGGAGATTGACAACAATTGTTACCCAGGAGGAAATGGCTGGTTTGGAGGGTGGAGTCTATGGCATTCTACCTGACTGATGTCCAACCTCTCCTTAAACCCCACCCTCTCCGGGCTCCACCCCTCAAATCCCCAGGAATTTCCCAACCTGGAGTTGGTAACCCCATCTCCTTCCCAGATAACCATCAACCTACCATTATCTGCTCCTCTGACTTCAGCTGACTTCTGCCCATCCTCCTGCAGAGCAGTTCTAATTCTGGGTGGTCTCCAGCCCTCACCTGGAGATTGGCAACAATGGTTCCCCATGAGGGACTGGCTGGTTTGGAGGGTGGAGTCTATGGCATTGTAGCTGTCTGAGACCCCACCTCTCCTCAAACCTCACCATCTCCAGGCTCCACCCCTCAAATCTCCAGAAATTTCCCAACCTGGAGTTGGCAACCCTATCTCCTTCCCAGCCAATTGTCAACCTACCATTATCTGCCTCCTGACTTCAGCTTTCCATCTTCTCCCCCTTGCCTCCTGGAGAGAAGTTGTAATTCTGATTGATCTCCGGCTCCCACCTGGAGATTGGCAACAATGGTTCCTCAGGATGGACTGGCTAGTTCGATGGGTGGAGTCTATGGCATTGTACCTGTCTGAGGTCTCACTCCTCCTGAAACCTCACCCTCTTCAGGCTCCATCCCTCAAATCTCCAGGAATTTCCCATCTGGAGTTGGCAACCCTATCAGGAATGGCCCCAATGAGTTTTCTCCCAAAGGCCAAAACAGGTGACAGGACCAAACTTGGTTGCCTACCAACAGGCACTGAGGGGAAAGTAGGGTTGCCAGCTCTAAGTAGGGAAATATCTGGAGATTTGGGGGTGGATCCTGTGGAGAGCAGCACTGGGGGGGGGGCAGAAGGACTCAGCAGGGTATAATACCATAGGGTCTACCCTCCAAAGCAGCCATTTTCTCCAGGGGAACTGATCTCTACCATCTGGAGATCAATTGTAACAGCGGGAGAGCTCAGGTCCCACCTGGAGGTTGACAACCCTAGGGGAAAGTCAGCTGCACAGCATATTTCACCACAGAATAAAGCAGGTTACATAAGCAACTGACAATTCCAATTGTCTTCCGGGGGGGGGGGAGTTTGAGGTGCGGAATGAAGTCCAATCAGCTTCCATATGCAAATGAGCTTGAAATGCTGGCCCAGTCAGAGAAGAGTGGCCTAGGCTGCAGTGGGTGGGAGAGAACTCAGGTAACGCAGCTAGTGGATAGGGACAGCTTCTGAGTGACATATCAGGGAGCGAACTGATTTTGCCAAGCATAGAATCTTGCCAGACCGCTATTCAATTATATAATAGGACAGGATATTGATATTATTATGGTATGAGAGGCCTACAAAGGCATAAGTACCTTGTGCCCATGAAACTTTTAGGGCCCACATTTTTTAAAAAAATAAGAAAAATAAAATGTAGTAGTAACAATTTATTTTCATGACTTTAGGCCTTGAAAGTGTGATTATATTTGTCTTTTATTGATTCCATGTGTGTAGTGTAGCCAGGAGATCTTATGATTATCTGGCAGCCAAACATTCTAGCTCTTTAGCATTATCCAGGGTGCACCACAAGGGGTCGAGCTAGAATTACACCCTATGCCAATGACATGGTAATTGCAATATGGCACAAATCAATTAAAAGGACTGAGGAAATACTGAGTAGGAACCTCAAAATTTTGGCTGACTATTACCATAAATGGTGGATCTTTCCAAGTCCAGGAAAAACAGAATGCTCCTGTTTCCATCTCAATAACAATCTTGCCAACTGTGAACAGAATATCTACCTTAATGGGACCTGATTTACACAAAACCATACACCTAAGTACCTTAGCATTACCCTGGACCGGACCTTGAGCTATAAATACCATCTTACCATGGTAGCAGCAAAAATACACATATGAAATAACATCATTAGTTGCAGATTTTCCAAGCTGTATGGCCGTGGTCTTGGCACTGTGGTACCTGATGTTTTGCCAGCAGCTGTGACTGGCATCCTCAGAGATATAACACAGAAAGATGGAGTACCCTCTGTGCCAAACGGAGAAGAAAGAACCATATGCAAAAGAACCTCCTCAGGAAAGCTCCTCCATTAGCATGTCGCAGCCTGGGGAACTCCTACATGACAATGACTCAGCCCTACCCCACCTTCCCGAGTAGATATAAATTACCTGCCTATAATTTGCCCACCTCCCGATGGAAGAAAGAGTCAGACAACCATAGGCTGGGAAAGTAAGGGCAACTTTATTTAACTAACATAATAACATCAAGGGCAAACAGTAAACAGTGGCACAGTCTTGTTTGAAGATACTTCCATGTAGACATGAATGATGGACCTGTCACTCTCCCACTGTGGGCCGATTTTCCTGCCAAAAGTTTTTCCCCTACTGTGAGTGAGCAGCCCCAAGTAGCATGTTAATATTTGTGTTTTGATAGTCTGTTTGTTTCACCCTGTTACACAGAATATAATCTTATTTTTAGCCCAGCCCAGGAACTTGATGGGGAAAACAGGAACCCTCTTGTTTTACCCTTTGAAATGGCACTTGAGACAGAATAACATTCACATGGAACTCTTAAATTTATTTAACAGGCAGGGGGTGAATAGGTGTAGTCAGAGTTTGAAAAAGCTGAAGTAAAACTTGCTGGTATCTCAAAGTACACTTCTTTTAACAGGCAAAATAGTGATCTTGAAGCTTGTGAAGTTATATTCTAGGCTCTTAATGGTGAGAGATGTTTTACTTAGTACTTTAGTTACAGCAACAATGTTTCTTCAAAGAGCTTCCTATTACAGTGTAGTTTTCCTGGAGTGGGTCTCTTTCTTTGAGCACCTAATTCATTCCTTTCTTGAAACTACAGTTTATTTCTGTTTCCTCAGTTGTCTAAAACCATTTTCCCTTCACATCAGACTCTGGGTCCTCCTCAGAGCCAACCCCCCCCCCCGAGAAACTGGGTAGGAATTAATCTGCTTCTTCACAGAAGATATAATCCTGTTCCTTTTGGCTTGAAAGAGAGTTTCAGCACACTACCCAATCAGTCTTGCCAAATCACCATACCAGTTCTGTGTCTTTGTAAAGCATACTTTGGTTTAGGATGACATTTAGTCTCTGAATTCTGTTAAGGAATTCTTCCTCAGGAAAGGCATACTACGGTTACGGCAAAAGAGTCATTTTCCTTCACTCTAAGGTGAACCTGTCTGACTTTTTCTGTCAGACTCCCTGATTCCAAACTCTGTCAGAAACCAACTGACTGCCTTCAGACTGGTTCCCACTGATGGAATCTCCAGAATGGAATGGACTCTCTTTAGCACTCTGCTGATCATATAGGTTTTCTGAGTTGGCGCTGGCGAATCAGAGATGAGGAGCAGCCCAGCACTCAAGCTGTCCATTCCAGTGGAGTGTTAACCCTTTACCTCCCATATTTCTGATTCTGCTGCACTAGGAACCTGGTGCTAAGTGTGGTCCATCACAACATGTTATAATTGGCATAGTTGGGGCTAGGGTTGCCAGTCTCCAGATGGGGCCTGGGGATCTCTCGCTTTTACGACTGATCTCCAGCTGACAGAGATCAGCTGCCCTGGAGAAAATCGCTGCTTTTAAGAGTGGACTCTATGCATTGGACCATGCTGAGGCCCCTCCCCTCCCCAAACCCCACCCTCTTCTGAATCCACCCCCAAAGTCTCCAGGTATTTTCCAACCCAGATCTGGCAACCCAGGTTGGGGGGCATCACTGGAGACTCATGACATTATTTTCAACAGCTTGCCTTGCCTATGTTTGAGCATTGTTTTGTGTCCATTTTGGGTAATTATTCTAGCAAACATGCCTCTTGGCAGGGAGACCTGTACACTGAAAGCCAACACTAGGATATTCATGAGAAGTTAATTTCTAAACCAAATTTATCAGCTCTGGCAAACTGGTTATGAGGTTTGTGTGGTCTGTTTTCTGACAAACTCAGGCATGCTGTTCTGCAGCCTTCCACGTTCTGTGCTGTTACTTTAATTGTGGAAGACTGTGAAACAAGTCATCACTTTTCTGGATGTGGCTGTGATAACTGAGAATTATCATGAGACAACAAGGGTAGTGTATTGGCTGAAAGAGAGAATGGTGAGCCTGGAAGTCCCATTCAAGTTCTCTCTGCCATTAGTTCAGCAGGTGGCCTTAAAAGTTCCAACCTCCCTCAAACGTAGACTGCAGTTCTTAGGACTGCTCAGCCAGTGTGGAATAGTGGTTAAATTAGGACCTGGGAGACCTTGGTTTAAAGCAGCCATGAAGCTCTCCAGGTAATGTTGGAGCAATCTCTCTCTCTCTCTCTCTCTCTCTCTCTCTCTCTCTCTCGGGCTGCAGTGAAAATAAACTTGGGAAGCAGTCAGAGAATCAGGTACAGTGCCTGGAGCTCCTGAGGAAGTCTGGTTTAAAAATGGATAGATAGATTGATAGCTATGTCTTCTTGCACCCCCTCTATCTATCTGTAATAAAGGGGTGATAATAGATATGTTGTAAGTGCTCAAAAGAGCTGTATAAATGCTAATAAAACTATTGAAAACATCAGCCACTTATTCTCTGTTTAAAAGGCATGGCTTGGCTTGGCTTTAGGAGTGGATTTTTATGAAAAATGTAAGTTATGTGTGATATTCAATTGTTGCATATTAAAATAATCAGTCCTTGACGCCATGTTGTTTCATAGGGCTCCTCCTTTGGAGCAAAGCACTTAAACCATACCCCCCCCCCAAGTTTCATTGAGGAAGACAGGGACACAACTGTGCTATTATGGGGAAACAACCCAGGCTCAAAGCTAGAGTAACAATGGGTGCGTTTAGACAGCGTGCTGGAGCGGTTTAAACTGCTCCGGCACGATGCGTTTTTTTTTAAACTGGAGAATCGCGATCACACTCACCTCCTCCTTCCCTCCTTCGGAGCTCCCTGCCGTCCTCCTGCAGGTGGTGGTGGGGGTTCCCCTCTCCTTTGAGCATGCGCACAGGCAGCCCTCTCCCGAACAGGAAGTTTGGCGCGTGCGCAGAAGAGCGATCTTAACTGGTCCCTTTAAAGTTTAAATGAAGACTCCTTTTACATTGTCTCCCCGAAAATGGCCTCCCCGAGATCCCGGACTTGTCTAAATGCCTAAATTAGGCACCAGTGAAGCTTTTTTTCATTTAACTTAGGAGCGGAGCTCCGCTCAAGCGCACACCGCTAAGGGGGGGGGGAAATGGCGGACTAAAAGCGGAAGCTGGAGGCAGCTTCCCAGAGGGGAGGGGGGTTGAAGCACCCGGAAGTGGCTGGATGGAGCGATCAGACAGGGAAAAGTGCGGCTTGAAACGGAGAATCATGGAAAACACCACTTGGGTAAGTGGTGTCAAAATACTCCGTTTCAAAGGGGGTTTGCTCCAGAAAGCGACGGCTGGGGACGGTAGGCAGATGTTGGGCGTGTGAACGCGCAGGTAAAAGCCGTTTCTGAGCCGTGCCGAAAACGGCTCAAACGGCGCGTCTGAACGCACCCAATAATAACAAAGTATGAAAAGAGATTATTCCAGCAGCCAGGCAGTGACACATACAATATGTGTCTTACATCGTATGAATGTCATGGAGAGCTAATTGATGACATTTTACAGCTGAGGGACATGGAGGCATAGCAACATGAAATAGCCAAGATCAGTTAGTGGATTCATAGCCCAGAATACTTAAGAAGGAATAATAGTTGAATTATCATAAGCTATTGTACTTAACATGCAATTATTATATGAGTTAAATCCTAATAATAGTTAAATGTTATAGCTGAGGAGATGCCGTTTGCCTTTGTTTCACCAGTGAACAATTACAAGTTTCCTTCTACCCACACACAGAATTAAGAAGTGGAGTTGAGTGGTGGCAAACCCCACACACAGACTGAAATGAAGCACTGACTCCATCAAGCAACAGCTGGAGAATTCAGACATTTAATTTGCCTCTAACAATTTCCTCTTCTTTGTACCAATCCTACACAGAAACAGGTTCTTCCCTGCCCACTCTTGTCCTGCTCTTTCCTTTCTTTTCATATTCTTCTTCACCTGTCTAGGTGATTATGTTGCAAGATATCACCAAACTTAGCCTTGGAATCTGTTTTCAGTACCAAAGTAGAATCTGGAATATCAGAACAATAGTACTCCTGAGAATGTATAGTTTTGTCCTATCACTGCCTATGGAAAAAAGTACTTCTGAGGATGAACAGAGTGTCTTCCTTTATCACTGAATGACTACAGTCTTCAGCCTCCTCTGCCAACTTAAAATTCAGGAGCAGGTAGCCTTTAGATAAACTCCACCATCCTTTCCCTCCACAAAGAATATTTTAAGTTATCTGATCTCAATACTGTTTTCCTTTTGCCCATACAAAAATATTTTTATAATAATATATAATACAATAATAGGAGTTTACCAGCACAGTAGAAGATAATTTTCCTTAAAAAAAAAAGTTCCTCATGAGGACTAATTGATCAAGTGTGTGAGGGAGTGGCGCCTAAAGAAAACCTTGTGTTCCTACTTTCCATCTCCCACCCATGCATAGTTCTGTTGCATCAGTGTTGGCTGTCTTCTCAACAGGGATGCTTGAATAGAAGAAGAAGAAGAAGAAGAAGAAGAAGAAGAAGAAGAAGAAGAAGAAGAAGAAGAAGAAGAAGAAGAAGAAGAAGAAGAAGAAGAGGAGGAGGAGGAGAAGGAGGAGGAGGAGGAGGAGGAGATTGGATTTATACCCCGCCCTTCATTACCTGAAGGAGTCTCAGAGCGGCTTACAAACTGCCTTCCCTTCCCCTCCCCACAACAGACACCCTGTGAGGTAGGTGGGGCTGAGAGAGCTCTGACAGAAACTGCTCTTTTTCAAGAACAGCTCTTATCAGAAATATGGCTTGCCCAAGGTCATCCAGCCAGGTGCAAGTGGAGGAATCAAAACCGGTTCTCCCAGATTAGAGTCTGTGCACTTAACCACTACACCGAATTGACTCTCCAGTTGAGAACAGGAAGCTGATTTTTCAGCTGTTTGTTGATCCATTTGTGGCTGTTTGGCAGATCACTTCACTGCATTTCTTCCTAGCCATGCAGTGCAGGGCTTTTTGTGCATGCAGTTATCACACACCCCAGGTGAGTTCTCTATCCCCCTCATCCTTGCAGTGGAACCAGTGTTCCCTCTAAACTGAGTTAGTGTGAGCTAGCTCACACTTTTTAAGCCTACAGCTCACACATTTTTGTCTTAGCTCAGGAAGAATGGCTCCAGGGCAAACTAATTTATGTAGAAGCCACATTGCTCACTCACAACTTTAATGCCAGTAGCTCACAAAGTAGAATTTTTGCTCAAAAAAGCGTAAAGGGAGCACTGAGTGGAACTGCTCCATTCACCATAGAATGTTTTAAATAGACAATTAAATTAGTCATTAATTATATAAACCAGTCATAGATAAATGGTGTGTGACCCTACTTTTTGGTGCTTGTCTATATAGACCCTGGTGACTCTAATGGCTAGAGGTCAGTCTGAGTTGGCAATGTTTTTGCACATACAGTTTTGCAAAAATCAAATATAAACCATTTTGGCAGGCTTTTGTGGCTGTTCTGCGCAAAATGAACAGATGGGGTGATTGGCTGATGGACACCTTTAAACATGGTAGGTTTGACTGTCAGACATGATTGCGGCAAAATTTGTAGCATCCCAATTTCTCAGATGGCTGAGAAATTGTCCAATAGTAAAAATGTCAAAGTCACATTGAATAATATTTAACATTCTGTAGAGCTTTCAGAGTTCGAAGTGCTTCATGTACTCGAGTAATCCACATAAAAGACCAGTAAGGTAGGCCAGTGTTATGGTCTCATATAGCATGCTAGTGGGTGAAGTGAGGTGGAGAAATGGTGACTTGCCTAATGCCATTTATCCAGGGAGCAGCTGTTGTGAGATCTGAACTGGTCATCAATGATCATGGTTCATTTCCTTGGCCACTGTGATCTACTAGCTCTTCACCTGATACTATCTCTTTGAAAAAGAAACTTCAAAGGGGGGGGGGAACTAGCAAACATATGGAAAAGAATGTATTTTATGTAGTTTCTTTGTCTCAGGGAGAATGTATAGAGTTGTGGAATTAACAAATGTAAGTCTTTAAAGCATCAGAAATACAGAGAGAGATACAGGCTTTGGGAGATGGCTTGTTTGTGATGCCTTCTCTGGTAACCTTCAGCTTTATGTAGGGTTGCCTGGAATTACAACTGATCTCCGGACTACAGAGATCAGTTCCCCTGGAGAAAATGGCAGCTTCAGAGGGCAGACTCTGTGGATAACCTAGTGTCAGGGCTATTTTGGGGCAGGAACACACAGGAACAGAGTTCCGGCTGGCTCCTGAGTTGGCCACGCCCAGCAGGAACTCATTAGCATAATAGGCCACACCCAACAGCCGAAGCTCATTAGGATTGGCTACATTAGGGATGTGTGGCCTAGCATGCAAAGGAGTTCCTGCTACCAACAAAGCCCTGGGTTTTGACAACAAACAAGGTAAACAGAATAAGAAGCAAAAGGTGGATATGGCTGGATGACCACACTTCTGGTAACATGGGGGTGTGGCCTGATATGCTAATGAGTTGTGCTGTCGGTGGTGTGGCCTAATATGCTAATGAATTTCTGCTGTTGAGTGTGGCCTGTTATGCTAATGAGTTCCTGCTGGGCTTTTTCTACAAAAAAAGCCCTGCCTAGTGTTATCTGTCATTAGCAAGTATGCAAATAAAAGGGGGGGTTCAAAGCTGTTGCTTCAAAATTGAGATGCTTTGAAATCCCATTTTCCCCATGTCAAGAAGCCTCTGGAAAACAGGGCTGTCCCTACTGAGACACTTGCATGGTATGCTTAAGCACCTTAAATTCCACGGAGCTTCAAAGTTAAGGCTAAGTAATACTTGGGAACCATTCCATTTTTTAGTGCCTGTTTGCCACTCATTTATATAGTTTTCTCAGTGTATGTGTGATACAGTGTGCAAGACCTGAACAAGGCTGTTAATGATCGGATGTTTTGGAGGCCATTAATTCGTAGGGTTGCCATAACTTAAAAGTGACTTGATGGCACTTAACACACACATGTGTAATACATTTCCACATTGTTGAGTGTCACAGAGCTGTTTTAATTACTGTGGTTTCTGAGGAAAATGGCTCTTTGCTGAGAAAGAGAAAGCCTGGGTGGTAGGGTAAATAATACTGAGCCTTTGTAATCTCTGCTCCACACGCAGCATGCATGCTTTTCCTCCTGTGAACACAGGGGAGCATGCTGAGATTGTAAGAGCAGATTTACATAAATCAGTGTGGAGGAGTCACCGCTGCTTGGTTTGCCTGTTTATTTTCATGCTACAGATCCCAATGGCTTCTTATGAAAACAGATGCAGAAAACACAACAGACACACACCCAAATGTGATGATGAAGTTCTCTAATGCATTGTTCAAATGCAGCCTGATGGTTATGGGACAGCCTTCCCAGAGAGGTGTGCCTGGCCCCTTCACTCTGGATCTTTAGGAAGCAGCTGAAGACAGTTTTATCCATGACATTTGATTTGTTCTTCTGCCTACCAGTACTTTCAAATTATTGGCCTTCATTAGTGGTTTTTATGCATTTTATTGTATTTTTATTATTATTTACGTTGCAAGCTGCCTCGAATTCCTTTAAGTTATAAAGGCAGCTAATGAATGTTCTAAATAAAAATGTTTTCAATAAAAATAAAATAATAGTGTGTAAGCTTTGGCTCCAGACAACAGAGCTTTGGTTACTGGGGAGAAACATCAGTTTGTATAGCTTTGGGTGGCTTTACTAAAAAAAAACACCATAGATTTTTTCTGTCCTGTATCATAGATCTATCAATAGATATTATGTGTGATAGTTAGAAACAATGGAACCTTTCCATGAGAGGAAACAACCTTTGATTGTCATATGGTTGTCTCCATCATTATGACCTGAAAGAAAAGATTTGGGGGGGGGGCTCCCAGGTTTGCAGAAAAATCTGAAAACTGTAAAAAAAATTACTTGGGGAGCTATAAATCCTCCCCAAACAAGAAGGTCACCTGCACATGTTCAGCCAATGCACCTACATTCTGTGATGGTGAAGAAAGCTGAGGGGCTGAGGAGCAGGGAGCAATGCTGGGGGAAGGTGGGATGCTAGCAAGGAGCCCAACAGCCTCAGTAAGCCTGGCAGCCAAGGAGGACCACCTAGCTTCAGCAGTGGAAGTAGCTCCAGTGATCTGAGAAGGGAGTGGGCTTGCTGTTGAGGAGGCTGGCAGGCACAGAGACCTGCTTTTCTTCAGTGGCAGCAGTAGTGCCAGTAAATAAAGGGGGTGGGTTTACCAGTGAGGAGGCCAACAAGCAAGCAAGGAAGGAAGGTCACCTGGCTTCAGCAGCAGAAGGCGTTCTGGTGATCAGGGGAAGGTGGGTCTGCAGGTGTGGAGGGCTGCCTGACTTCAGCTGCAGTGGTAGTTCCAGTGAGCTGGGAGGAGGCAGGCTTGCCAGTGAGGAATCCAATGGGTGTGGAGAGCCACCTGGTTTCAGCAGCTGTGGTAGCTCCAGTGATCAGGAGGAGGTGGGCTCACTAGTGAGGAGGCCAGCAGGCATGGATGGCTGTTGGTCTTCAGTGGTGGCAGTAGTTCTGGCAATCTTGCGGGGGGAGAGGAGGCCAGTACCAGTGGATAGCCAGTGAGTAGGCCTACAGCCATGCAGGACTGCCTGGCTTCAGTACATCAATAGCTCGGCAATCTTGGGCTTGCTAGTGAGTAGACCAGAAGCCATGAAGCTAGCTTTGGGTGATGGTGTGAGTGAAGAGCCAAGGGTGAGGGGTAGATAGAGCAACAAGGGTGGGGAGTAGGTAAGAACATCAAGGGTGGGGGATGAGTGAAGTGCCAAGGTTGTTGTTGTTTATTCAATTTGTCATCTGCCCTATCCCAGCTTACGATGGGTAGGATAGGTGGAGAGAGCAGCAAGGGTGAGGATTAGGTAGGAAGAGCAGCAAGGCTGGGTTGGTGGTGAGTGAAGTACTAAGGGTATGTGGGGTAGTTGAGTCTGAGTAGCATGGATAGGGGTGAGTGAAGTGCCAAGGGTGGGAGGAAGCAAGTGGAGAGAGCTATGAGGATAGTGGGTGAGTGGGGTGCCAAGAGTGGGGGTAGGTAGAGAGAGCTGCAAGGTGGCAGTGAAATGAAAGGGTACAGAAAGGTGGCTGGGGGTGTCAGAAGCCAGAGGACTAAGCAGTGACCTGTGGGGAATTTTTCCATGAGTTTCTCACAGGTCCCCACTTGTTTAGTAAATCAGCAAGACAGTTCTTATAAACTTGGGAGTCAAACAGATGAGACAAAGGTCATGTATCTCAGTCTATCTATAAAATTAATAGCATTGCTTGCTCTTGTGCTGAGGATGCTCTTGTAGGGTTGAGAATGAGGGTCCTGGGACAATAAAATGTACTTTGCAGCCTCAGCCTTAATTTGCTTCAGGTGCATAAAGGGAAAGTAAAAGCAGGGGGCTTAAATCCATTTCTCCTTTAAATGTTAGTAGCAGAGGGAAGAATCTGGTTCCAAATAGAAAAACCAAGTGGCAATTGGAAGGCTAAGTCTCCTCTCCTTTCCCTCTATTGACCTGGGGCAAACTGAGGCTGTATGAGCCTGCAATTTCCATTTGATGAACAGACCATGATACAGAACAAAATTTGAGTCCAGGGCCACTTTTAAGACCAACAAAGTTTAATTCTGGGTATAAACTTTTGTGTGCATGCAAACTTCATCAGATGCATTGAAACAGTTACCCTCAATATAAGGTAATTTTCAGGGGGTTTTTTTTGGCTTGCTTTTATGCCCAATGAACACCCCTAGTCCCGTTTCCTTTGGGAATATTGCTCTGGAATCAAATCTCCATATACATAGACAAAAGATCCCTTGTTTACCCTTCTGGAGACTCTTTGCAAATTCCCCCCTCTCTGAGTCCAGTTCAAGTTTTGAAGAATGATGGCTGTACATGCAGCACATATCTGACTCTTGTAGTATATTTATCTATCAAATTTATACCCCGCCCTCCCCGCTGAAGTAGGTTGAGTGGTCTAGTGGTTAAGTGTGCAGACTCTAATCTGGGAGAACCAGGTTTGATTCCTCACTCCTCCACTTACACCTGCTGGATGACCTTGGGCAAGCCATAGTTCAGCACAGCTGTTCTTGAAAAGAGCAGTTTCTGTCAGAGCTCTCTCAGCCCCACCTACCTCACAGGGTGTCTGTTGTGGGCAGGGGAAGGGAAAGGAGTTTGTAAGCCACTCTGAGTGAAGGGTGAGGTATAAATCCAATCTCTTCTTCTTGTTGTTATTCTTACTGACAGCGCTGACTATTTAGACCACAGATGAGGATGACTTGAAAACCAGTGCATGCAAAGTGCACTTGACAAGCATTCACAAAAAGGAAAGTGAAAGCTCTTGTTACTGGTACACTTGTGTTCAAAACCCAACTCTCCTTTATTAATTTAAGTGGAAACAAATGACTGCTATTCAGTTCTTTGAGAGCTGTTATGAGAATGCTCAATAATACTAGTGTTGTGGCCATGGACACAAAATACTGGCTTACATGCCCACAAAAGCATTGACTTGCTCATATTCTGAGAGATAAGTTGTTCGAATTGGACTGTGGTGAGGAGCGGACATCCCAGACTCATGAGTGATTGTGATTGTTGGAATGTGCAACGGTTGCCTGCCGAATGTGTTCACTGCCAAGTTAGCATTATCCCTAAATATGATTGATCAAAATCTGCAAATTGTATAATGTTGGGTGTAAAAATAGTAGTATGTAATTTTTGGTATTGCCATTATAACGTGTTGGTAAGATTTTCAATTAATACCTTGTGTATCACTTGGCAGTACTCATGACAGACTTTGGTCTTCTTGCATCAAAATCAGGAAGATATTTCCCAAATTAGGCACATTTCAGAAGTAACTGGCTAAATTTTCAAAAATAGACAATCCTAGACTGGCCAGCAGTGAAACATTCCAGCAGCAAATACCAAGCTTCTATTTAACCTCTAGCTAACCTTTGACAGGAACCACATTTTTAACTGAAAAAAGTCTAAACTGCCAGTAACATTGGCTCTGTACTCTGAATCATTCTCATGTGAGCCAGAACACAGATAAAGGGTTCATTAACCTCTTTCTCCATGGTGGACACGGCAACAGAGACACTGGCATAACCTTTGCATTATGATCCACCTCAGCTGCTCAATTCCATCTGCCTGGGGCATGTTCCATGGACAGGAGTGAGAGCTGAGAGATGTATATGAGAAACAATGAAAGGAACCAACTGCCTTTCCCTAAGCATAGAAGAAAGCAGCAGCGGTTTACTTAGGTGAGGATCCTTGGCATCAGGGCACCATGCTGGGGTCCAGATGGGAAGTTTTGAGGACTAAAAAGGTGCATAAAGGGAAAGTTGCCCATCCCTAATTTGAAGCTGTGGTAACTGCTCACATAGCAATACCTTTTACAATACTAGCATTGATCCTGTCTTCTGATTTGAGGACCATTTCAGCAAACTGTGCTGAAAGTTTTTCTGTCTCTCTTATTCGTCATTCTTTGTAGGAGTCCTTTGTGGGGAAAGGTAATCAATGCATTATGCCATGTTGTATTTCCATTATCTCATATTTCTAAATTCTTTTTTTTGTGCTAAATAAATTGTTGAATGCTGCAGAACATGATTAGGCATCTCTCTTTAATTAGGTAAGTTGTATTCCTTATAGATGATGTGGTTTCAATTCTCTTTTCCTTATGAATAACAATAAGTGATTTCCATGTTAATCGAAGTTCCAGTACTCTTCCTGTTCCTGCACCATCCTGTGATTTATGTCAAACAAAATCATAAAAATAATTATCTGCAGATTACATCAGCATTTATATGCTTTCATTGTTTTGGGTTGTTTCTGAATCTTTGCAAATAGACTCTAGGCAGAGGTTTGGCATATAAAACAGCAGTTCTTTAGTTCTTATATTTCCCTGTGTTTAACTGTGTAGTGGCAGCATGTCAATGAAGTCTAGTGGGTGAGCTATGTTTCCAAAGAATTGTTAATGGGTGAAATCCATGAAGCAGGGCTCCTGTAGAATTGCCATTCAGTTCAATAGGTTTTGCATGAAATACCAAAGTCATAACAGTCTTCTACAGTCTTTTAAAGACACCTCATTGGTACACAGTTGAGACATCCCCCCGGCCACCATTTTCTCCAGGGGAACTGATCTTTGTAGTCTGGAGATAAGCTGTAATTCCAGGGGATCTGGAGGCTGGTAACCCTACTGGAACACCAGAGGGCTTCACCAATCACCCATATTCCCTCAGCATGTCCAGGCTATAACATCTTAAGTCAAAAATACACCTACGAAAGAGGGATACATTTATTCTTCTGTAAAAGTAGGATTTATTCACCAGGTAGCCACTATCACACAGTGAGCAACACTGGTGTCCTAAAGCAAGTTTGACTTGTCTTAAATTATGTACAGGAGGATTCCTAGAATTACCAGGGACATCAGAACATGTGTGGACATCAAGAAAACTGAAGGGAACACTCTGGCCTATGTAATCATGATATTGCACACCTATACATCAACCAACAGCTCTTAGAGAGCAATCCTAAGCAAGTCTAAGATATAAGTCCCATTTTATTCAGTAGGGCTTACTCCCAGGAAAGTGACTTTAGGACTGCACCCTTAGGTTCCAAACTCAGAATGGTTACCAATGTAAGGTATAGTTACATTGGACTTAAAGACCTAAAAGAAGTGTTTTTTAACTCCATCATTGGTTTCTTCAGTCTCTTGTTAAGGAGAATGGCTCAGAAATGATTCATACGTTTAAACAGTCAATGGTCCATTACCAGACCTGACTTGTAGTGCTGTGGAGCCTCTCTAGCTTCTACCACATGTTCAGTCAGAGAACAAAACAGAAGAAGCAGGAGATTCTGGGCAATTGTGCCCAGCATTGGCTCATCCATGCGACTCTCTTGCTGCTTTCTGTGGCCTACTATACATCAACCAACCAGCATTCCAGGCCTGTGTTTTAGACATGGTGCTGGAGTAGGGTTGCCAGCCAGTAGCTGATAGCCAGTGGGAGACTGAGGGGAGGGAACATGGGGGGACCACTGTGTTGACAGTGTGACATTATTTCCAGGGAGACTGGAGAAGTAAAACCATAGAGCTTCTCATGAATCCTTAAGTGGTGTGATGCCACTTACGGGTTCGCCTCAGAAATAATGTTTGCTGTCAGTACAGTGGCAATTTTTGCATTATTTCACTCCCACCAGCCTACCAAGAGGTGACAGGAATTGGGGGCTGTCAGTGGTAGGTCTCCTAGCTACAGTGGAAGACCTGGCAACCCTGTTGTACTGGCTTGCAGGCTCCGAGCATCAGGTGCCAGAAGTCAGGCAAGGCACAGTTGTCTAGTCCAAAGTTCAGAAGTAAGGGGTTCAGAAGTCAGGCAAGGCAGAGGCGGTGGCTTAACATCTATGTGTGTGTTGTGCTCACACCAAACAGCCTCTCTTGGCAGGTTTTTATAGCCCCGTGCCTAAGGGTCATGCTTGTAGACAGCTGCTCAGAAGCAATCCTGCAACAACGTTATCAGCAAGCAGCTGGCATTGGGCCAGGAGGCGTACACTTTGCTGTCTTGTCTGTAGCTCTGTTCTCAGTCTCTGTCTGTGGCACTCTAGGGTGTGGGTGATACCGGTGGGCTGGGAACAGCCAACTGAGGTTCACCTGCTGAATCAGGGCTGGAGAGTGTTGGTGGCTCTGCACCAAATGTTGGCTGTGAATCCTGACAAGCCTGCAGCTCATTTTCCTGCTGGTCAGCTTCTCCCGTTAACACAAGATTGGCTACATGGGGCTCCTCTTCTCCTGAAGAGAGCCAGTTTGGTGTAGTCCTCACTGTCACTGAGCCCTAGCTGACCCATGACACCTGTGGTAAAAGGGCACTTTGTGCCTTTGTTTAAACCTATGTTGTGGAATAACAGGGCACCTGGGCATTATCCACAAACAGAGTAGCTTCTATAGGCCAAATGGCATACATATTCATTATGTGGGGGAGAGTGAAGATATGGGCCTCAGAATCAATGATGCATTATGTGGGGGAGAGTGAAGATATGGGCCTCAGAATCAATGATGCACATACTACAACTTCCTGTGGTTTGGTGGTGGAGTAGGGCAGTCAGTGCTTTTTTGCTCCTGTCATGTGGTTACCCACATCAATTGGGTTGAGGGATTGGCTGTCAGCAGTTGGGCTATCAGCACCACTCATTGTCCCCGGCCTATGCTGCACCAAGGCCAGAGGAACCCATAATTAATAAAATTGTGGCCTGATTTTCCATTGTTCTTCTCTCCCCCGCCCCCTTTCAGGCTCATCCCCACTCTGGATACAGGAAGGTAGCAGGTATGAAACCTCTGGCTACACAACAGGTAATTTAATTTAAATAGGAGAAGAAAGCCTCAGTATTGGAGGCATGAATGAGTTTCCTGCCTTTATGACATGCACTAATGAAAGTGAAACCTGCAAGTTCTGTTCTTAAAATGAGACTCTAGACTTCTCATTTCAGTAAATAAAGAGTACTGTCTCATGCAGTGGAGATTTAGGGGGAAAAAATCCAGATTTGGAATTGGATAGTGTATGATATATGAAAAAGGAGAAATCTACTTCACACCAAGCTGGAGAAGTAATCTAGAATTTTCAGCACAATTAGACTTGGGCTAAAACTTCAAGCTGAGACAATTCTGAGTTCTTTTTTGCAGTTGGAACCATGATAATCTGTGTGGTATTAATGGTTAGAGTGCTGAACTAAGATCCAGAAGTACTATCTTCAAATCCCCTTTCAACCATAAAGCTTCCTCAGTGACCTGGCCAGTCACACTCTCAGCCTAACTTACCTTGCCAGGTTGTTGTGAGAAAAAAATGGAGGACTTGAAGATTATGTGTTCTTTCTTGAGCTCCTTGGAGGATACAATCTATTACGTTCAGGGTACTGGTTTAGTTCCAAGGGTACAATCATTTTGGTTTTGTTAGTCTTTCTGAAGTTTGGTTTGGTCTTTCTGATGTTATGAAAGTTTGGGTCTGGTCAGTGCATGCTTAGGAAAATGCCTGGGGACTCTATAAACATTGCTTTTTATTCCACGTTTGCTTCCTTCGCTATCACCCCCTTCTCTCATTCTGCCCATCCCTTATCTATCAGTCTTCCCTCACTCCCTTTTCTCCTCAACCTACTGTGTAAATCTCCTCCCCTCTCTATCCCCCCTATCCTTTTCTAGCAATCCTTTCTCTCTCCCTTTCTTACCCTAGCTCTTCTCAGGCAATGCCCCCCTTTCCTCCACCATTTCTAAATCTGCTCCTTTCTTTCTCTCCTTCCTACCCTCTATTTCTCCCCTCCCTCAGACAATCCCCCTTCTTCCTTCTTCTTTTCCCTTTCCCTCAGACAATCCTTCTTCTTTTTCCTTTCCCCCATCTCTCAGACAATCCCCCATCTTTTGTCTTTGTTCACCCTTTCCTTCAGACAACCCCCACTCTCCTTTTCCCCTACTTTGGAAGCCGTGGTGGCTGTGGCTGCAGCAGGGCACCTGGGGAGCAAGTGAGGGCCCTCAAACTCACAAGGAGAATCCCACCCACCCCCACTTTCTCATTGGGCCTCCTGTGGCTCCCAGTCTCCACCACTGCTGCCAGGTCCAGTGGCGTGTCTCTCCATGCTCTGCTGCCACTGGGCCCAGCACAGCTCTCTGGGCTCTACTGCCACTGGAACCCAAAACAGGTCTCTGGGTTCTGCTGTTGCTGGGCCCAGTGTGGCTCTCTGTGCTCTGCTGCCACCTCTGCTGCCAAGCCTAGTGCAGCTCCCAGGCTGGAATGAAGCTATGACCAGACCACAGGTAGGTGCATTCTCTGGACTTGCACAGAGAATGATCTGTTGTTTTGGGAGGATTTAAACCCCTCAATGTGTTTTTTTTTTTTTAAATTGTTATGTATTGGGACTGAACCATTCAAGGTATGTCACACCAGAGACTGGCTGAGCACCCCAAGGGAGCCCGGAGATACACAGCCACATACCAGGAATCAGCAGATCTGCACACCACTGCTGTCCACCAATATCAGGTACTGAATTTGCCCCGGGACACCCCTGATAAAATTAAAGTGACTGTGCTTATAGAGGGGGTGCCTTGCAAGATGGAACTGGACACAGGGTCCTCCATCTCTATCATCTCAGAAGAGACTCTCTGGAGGCTCTGTCCGCAAGGGGGTCCCCGCCTTAGACCCACTGGCTTCACCCTCCGGGACTTTCAAAAGAAGTTTGGAGAAAAATCTCTTTTCTTTCAAAGTGGTGAGCCCAATCCATGGATTTATGTATCCGAAGATCTGCTCAAACAAGGAATACATGTATAGATATGAGCTTGAAACTCACACCTCTCATCAAAAAGGGAAAGAGATGAAGAACATAATATAAAGTAGTAAGTGTCCTGAAAAGCAAGCTATCAAAATGAGATAAGTGTGCATACTGAGCACACAATTTGATATTTCAAACACCGGTTTGACCTTTGCCTTTTGTTCCAGTTGGCTACAAAACACATGAAATACATTCTAACATGAAGTTTCATGGTTTGAGAGATCCCAATAAACATGGTTTATAATGTTTGTAAGCACCAGCTCAACTGTCACATCATATTTTAATGTGACTATGTATTGTAAACTGACTACTCAAACATGATTTAGAAATGATGGAAAATATTGATATCTTGAGTTCTTTGAGGAATTTAGCTGTCTCCGTTGATTATAAGATGTCCCATTTCTTTTACAGAATTGCTTATTCATATTTCTACCTATTTCTATGATGCCACATTAGCTTTGGTAAATATACCATAACTAATGGAGAAATATTAATTGTGATACCAGGTTCTTTGAGGAAAGTAGGTTTAATCTAGTGTACGTTTTCCTTTACTCTGAGAATGTTCAGCCATAGCTACATTGTGTATCTGATTTTCAGAATAATAGCTAAAATGGTTTCCATGGAAACATATTTCTCCCTTTATTTGTTTAAAAGAATATAAAATTCTTTCTACCACACAGCTAGTAAAACAAGTGTTTTAGCAATGCTGGTTTCTCTGCATTACACTTGCAACAAGTTTACTTATTTTAGTAGGTTGTGGTTTCTCTCTGTCTTTCTTTCTCAATAATTGTTACCCACCCTGTAACACCACAACATAAACTACATCGTTTTCTTATGTAAGGGTAGTCTTGCCCCTGGAGTCTTCTACTGCTGAAAGCAAAATAAAGGACTGCAAAGTTTCTCTTCCTGGTGTTTTGTTTGTTTGGTTTTTTCTCACCCAAGAACAATCCATTTCCTTTCTCTGGAGCAGCAGTAAGACCCTAGCCTGTTGATATATGCCTTTTCCCTTATATTTCTGCAGCAAAAGGAGCTGCAGAGTTACTTCTTTGTATGGTAGAAATGAAAACTGGGAATTCAGAGGATCTAGCAGATAGTTCATTATCTAGATATTTAATAGCCAAGTTGCCCCCTCCATGTGGATATCTAAATCTGCACATTGGGGGTATTTGGGGAGCGGAGAGATTTTCCTGCGCATTTGGAGCAGTCTCCAGATATGCAGAAAAATGCAGAAAAATCTAAAAAGTTGAAAAAAGTATACGGGGATATTTAAATCCCCCCAAAAGTAAAAGAGCATTCCCTGCACATTTGCAGAGAATGCTCTGGGAACTCTGTGGTGGCCGGTGGCTCGAAGCCACTCAGCCCTCACTGCCAGAGCCAGGGGGGAGGAGAGATAGATGGGTCAGGGGGCTGGAAGCCACTCAGGGCTCGTCACTGGAGCAGGGGGAAGAGATCAGTGGTGGAGCTGGGGGGGGAGGAGAGATCGATGGGCCCAGCAGCTGGAAGCCGCTCAGGCCTTGCTACCAGAGCCAGGGGGAAGAGATCGGCGGTGGAGCTGGGGGGAGGAGAGATCGGCGGGCCTGGCAGCTAGAAGCCACTCTGGCCTCTCTGCCAGAGCCGGGGGGAGGGGAAAGAGATTGGGAGGGGAGCTGGGGGGGGAGGAGATCAGTGGCCGGCAGCTGGAAGCCACTCAGGCATCACTGCTGGAGCCGGGGGGAGAAATCGGTGGCAGAGCTGGGGGGGGGAAGATTGGCAGCTGGTGGCTGGCAGCTGCTCAGGCATTGCTGCTGGAGCCAGGGGGACTTACCTGTGGCTGCTTCCTCCTCAGCCCTGAGGTCCTCCTGCTTCCGCAGGCTGGGAGCTGGGGGGAATACCCCCTCACAAGTATTACGGGTCCCTCTTCTTCTTCTTCTTCTTTTTTTTAAAAAAATATTTATTTATCTCATTTTCCAAAGTGTTACAAACATTACAGTATAAGTGATAACCTACATTTTTAGAGTCATTACAACATTTTAAAACATCGGATATTACATTTTCCCAAGTATAGTTTCAAAGTCCACCTTTTATCCAATTATATACCCTCGACCACCTTTTTTCCTGTAGATCTTGATCTTTAGCCTGAAGTATTAAACTCAAATTGTCCATTTGTGCTAGCTCGAGGAGCTTAGCTATTAATTCCTCTTTGGAAGGTACTCTGTCCATTTTCCAGTTTTTCGCCAATAGTATTCTCGCAGCCGTAATCACATATATTATTATATATACATCTTGTTTATCATAGCCTCTGGAAGTTATGTTCAATAAATATGTTTCTGGTGTTAACACAACGTCTAAATTTAATATTTCATATATGATTTTATGTATCATTTTCCAAAATACTTGCACTTTACTACACTTCCACCACATGTGGTAAAAGGTCCCCACATTTGACTTGCATTTCCAACATTTATTAGAGACTTGTGAATAGCATCTAGCAATTTTATCTGGGGACCAGTACCAGCTGTGGAACATTTTATATATGTTTTCTTTATATGACACTGCTCTCATAAATTTTGCCGTTTTCCAAATTTTGTTCCACTGCTCGGTTTCAATTTCTCTTCCCATATCCTGCATCCACGAGA
This sequence comes from Gekko gecko, assembly GCA_029375565.1. Taxonomy (NCBI): domain Eukaryota; kingdom Metazoa; phylum Chordata; class Lepidosauria; order Squamata; family Gekkonidae; genus Gekko; species Gekko gecko. The sequence continues at coordinate 135,504,281 of JAPDNY010000003.1, read as the reverse complement.
TCATTACAGTTTTAATATTTTCATCAAGCTCAAACTCTTCTAATAAGAATCTATAAAGTTTCTGGACTAATTTATCACTAGTTGACAACCAAATTTTGTCAAGTTGTGTATTCCCCTCTTCAAACCCATTTAATTTATCTTTACCATATCTATCTCGTAATAGTGCACGTTCCCACCATGACAGCTTAATTTGGTGTATCTTTTCCAATTTTTCTTATGTTTTTATGATATTATTTTTTTCCAACAGTATATTATAATTGGCTTTCTTACTTTCTGTCAAAAGTGAAGGTTTTACAAAAGCTTCTAAAGGTGACACCCATCTTGGTGTTTTCCTATAAAACCTATCTTTTATCTCACTCCAGATTTTATGTAAAGCTCCCCTTTTTATATGTTGATTAAATATCGAGTGTACTTTCGCTTTCTCATACCACACGTATGAGTGCCACCCCATATAAAGATCATGACCCTCTAACACCAATAATCTCGCATCTTCTAACACAATCCACTCTCTAATCCACGTAAGGGCACAAGATTGGTAATACAATGTCCAATTTGGTACACCCATCCCACCCTTCTCCTTTCTGTCTTGAAGGACTTTCCATTTAATTCTTGCTCTTTTATAATGCCAAATAAATCTCCTAGTAAACCTGTCTAGTTCCATAAGGAATTTCAAGTTCTTTAATATCGGTATATTTTGGGCTAGGAATAGAAATCTTGGCAGTATGTTCATTTTTATTGCTGCAATTCTGCCCATAAAAGATAAGGGTACCTCCTTCCATCGCAAAAGGTCTTTCTTGATATCTTCCAGCAACTTATAGTAATTATCCTCTACCAGTGAGCTCGCTCTATAGGTTACATAAATACCCAGGTACTTCACTTTCTTTACTACCTCCATAGAAGTTATTTTTTGAATTTCCTGTAAAGTACCCGGCTGACAATTTTTAGATAGCAGTTTCATTTTATGGAGGTTTATCTTAAGGCCAGCTACTTGCCCATACGCTTGAATGCTCTCCATCAATACTTTAATAGATTTTTGCAGATGCTCCACTACAAATAGCAAGTCATCCGCAAAGGCCAGGAGCTTATATTCCTCTCCTTTCACTCTCAGGCCCTTTATCTGTTGATTATTTCTTACTACATTGTTTAATGTTTCTAACACAAAGATGAATAGCAATGGGGACAACGGGCAACCTTGCCTTGAGCCTTTCTGAATTTTTACATTATTTGTTAGCTCTCCATTTACTAGGATTTTAGCATATTGCATTGAATATATTGCCTTTATCATAGACCAAAAATAGTTTCCACATTCTGAAATATCCAGTTTTTGTAATAAAAAGCTCCACGATAGGTTGTCTAACGCTTTCTCTGTGTCAAGAAACATCAGCACCACTTCTTTCTCTGGATGAGACTTGTAATATTCTAGAATATTAATAACTGTACGTAAATTATTCTTAATTTGTCTCTTCGGGAGGAAACCCATCTGATCTCGGTGTACTGTTTGGGCTAATACCTTTTTTAACCTATAGGCCAATATATTAGCAAATATAATCCGAATTTAAAAGGAATATGGGTCTATAGTTTTTAATTTCCGATCCATCTGAGTTTGGCTTAGGTATTAATGTAATGAGAGCGTGATTCTACGAATCCGGTGTCTTTTCTGATTTTCCAATTTTTTGGAACAAATCCTTTAACGGCGTCTCTAGCTGTTCCACGAATATCTGATAGAACTCCGCTGGGATGCCATCTGGCCCTGGTGTTTTCTTTCTTTTTTGTTTTTAATCGCTTCCACAATCTCACACGGTGTAATTATATCATTCAAAATCTTTTTGTCTTGGTCACTAAATTTAGTATAGTTTCCATTTTGTAGATATTCTTTAATTTTATCTTCATCCTGTAGTTCTTGGTTATATAGTCCATTATAGTATCTTTCTGCTATAATTTTAGTTTCTTGAGTACTGTACTTTTCTTCCCCTTTTTCATTTTTAAGTTTAACAATGGTACACTTCCCTCTTTCTTTACGAAGTTTGTACGCTAACCATCTATTGGGTTTATTTATATTCTCAAAATAGTATTGCTTGGTAAATTCGATCTTCCTTGCTATCTCGTTATTCAAGAGTATACTCAGCTTATGTTGAAGCATATCAAGTTTAACTTTATAGTTTGTTGGATTTATAGCATTTTTCATTTTAGATTCTTCTACTTTGATTTGCTCCACTAGGGTTTCATATGTCTTTTTCACTTGTTTGTTTTTCCATGCACTTTGGTTAATGAACCAACCTCTAGTGAATGCTTTGAATGCATCCCAAACCGTTTCCATTCTTATTTCTGGTTGAATATTTCTTTTAAAAAAATCCTTAATCTCTTCCCTGGTGCTTTCTAGAAATTTCTGATCACGGAGCAGACCTAAATTCATCATCCATCTGTTCTTTCTTTTTTCATCTCTTAAAGTTAAACTAACCGGGTTATGATCTGCAAATGTATTTGGCATGATTTCACAATCCACCACTTCATGTATTATATTAATTGATATCCAAATCATGTCAATTTGCGACCATGAGTTATGTCTTGCAGAATAGTAGGTAAAGTCATTTTTTCCTGGATTTCTTGTTCTCCAAATATCAATCATGTTATACTCTTCGACTAATTTGTAAAAGGATTTCGAATTAAGAGAACCTATTTTGGCCTTTTTCCTATTACTCTTCCTATCCATTGCCGAATCAAGTACCGCATTAAAATCTCCCACTAGACAAATATTCTCGGTTTCTTTCAATGCCAAGACCATTTGCAATTCTTTATAAAACGATTCTTGATTCTGATTTGGAGCATAGATATTAACTACTAATATTTCTTTACCATTCTTTGTTATAGCAACTACAACTATTCTACTGTCTTTTGACGCATACACCATTTGGGGATTCAACTTATCTTTCACATATGTTACTACCCCCTCTTCTTTTTTACGTCAGCAGCTATAAATGCATTTCCCAACTTTTTATTATTTAGATGTTTACAATCATCTTTCTTTATATGTGTTTCTTGTAAACACACAATGTCCACTTTACTTTTATTTATTTTATGAAATATTTTTCTTCTTTTTTGTGGACTATTCAACCCATTTACATTAATAGACCAAATCTTAAATTTATTGGTTGCCATCTTACTTATTTCTTACTATTTCTTCCTGTGTTTTTGTACTTAAATCTGGTTAAAATCTGATATGTCACCTTATTTGGTTTCTTCTTCCCTTTTTTAGTGTTCGTTTCTTTACCTACTCCTTCCTCTTGTTCTATGTTTTCCTCCTCCTCCTCTGAGTTATTCTCCTCCTCTCCTTCCTCTCTTTCCTCTTCTCCCATTTCCTCTTGTTTTTGGAGTCCTAACTCTTTGCCATATTTCTCAAGAAAGTATTGAATTTTGAAGACTGAGTCTATCCTTTGTCTTCTACCATCGTAGGAAAAGAGCACTCCTTCTGGGACCAGCCACCTAAATACAGTTCCATTATTTCTCAACAAGTTAGTCAATTTAAGATATGGCGCTCTTCTCTCTCTCACTCGCCATGGTACTTCCTTCAGAAATTTGAATTCCTCTCCTTGAATAGTGACTTTATGTTCATAGATGGCCTTAAGTATCTTCTCTTTCATGTCCTTTCTGTAAAATTTAACGTGTACCTCCCTAGACAATTTGTGCTTTTTTGCATATGCGGAGTTTCTCCTATAGATATCCTCAATACTGTTAAATATTTCTTCTTTTGTCCCTATCTGCAATTGCTCCGCTAAATTTTGTGCTACCTCCTCTTTAAGTGTTTTTTCAATGTTCTCAGGGATATTTTGACATCTTACTATTTGTGCCGCTTTATCCATTTCAAGATTAATAAGCACATCTTCTATTCTTTCATTTTTCGCTTTCAGTTCTAACAACTCAGCATCTAGGTCTTGTACTTTTTCTTTGAGTTTCCCTTGCCTAGTAGACATTTTCAATATTTCTTGTTTATTGTCCCTTATCTGCTTTTTAATTTCCTGCGTCTCTACATAAATTTGTGTTGTTATTTCATCCATTTTATTTTTAGGGGCTCTATTTCACTTTTAATTAGTGTAGGCAAAGTTGTCTCTATGGTCTGTTTAATTGCTAAGGTTACACTTTCCTGAATCATTTAATTCAGCTCTTTCATAGTTGTCTGTGATAGACTCATGTTGCTGTGCCTTAGTAAGATAGTACTTCCTATCTGACCAGGTGATGGAATCGAGCTCCTTCGGCTACTCAAAGGTCCTGTGGCCATAAATTACCCCTCAAACCTCTCAGTGCCACCTTATGTCTGTAACAATTGTTCTTGTGCCTTTAATATCCCTTGGGGTCACCTATATTTCTTTATATCTTTAAATCTTAAACACTTCAGCAATTATCTCTCTCTCCCTCCACACTACTCAACCACGTTACTCAAACTTTCACTCTTTGTTAACAAGCACTTGGCTCTCCCCTCACAGTCTCTGTCATGCCCCTCTAACTCTGGCACCAAAAACGCCTGTTTCGCCTTCAGTAGTTGATCACGCCACTTCTCCTCACTCCAACCATCATCTCCAATTTCAGTTCTCCGTCGTCATCAATCACCGTCTCCTGCACTCCACTCCCGCCGCCCCTCTCCGTATTGTTCCAGTCGCTTCTACTGCATGTCGACTTCAGCTTCAGCCCCATCTCCTTCTCTCGGCCACTGCGTTACTCTGCGCTGCTGCACCCACCTCCAAAACTCGCTCTCTGTGCCGTCAGCCACTTCATTTAAAGCTGTAGCAGTAGCAATAATCCCAGTGCAGGGAAGGAGACCGAGAAAGAACAAAAAAAAAAAAGAACAAAACCAGGTTGCAGTGCCCAACGCTGGTGCTGCTATTCTACTACCAGTCCTCCCTTTTCCCCCTTTTCCCTCCTAAGTTTATCCACTTGTTATGTTGTTAGCCACCAATACTATCAATTAGGTTTAATATTGGAGGACCCATCAACCCAGGCTCAACTACCACCCCTCCTTCTAAGGTAAAATATTTAAGACGAGTTTCATTTACTAATACTTAGCTTATATTGTAGGCTGCCTATCGGCGGGTTGCTCTTCTTTCGACTCTTTAGAATCCTCTGGGCTCCCCTTGTGCTCGCCGTGGCTGTAGCGTCTCGCCCGAGCTCCAATTTATCTCTCTGTTTCGGGAAACCAAGCTAAGTATAGAGGGTCGCCACCCTCTCACACTTAATAAAGGAAATTCCCCTACCAAACCCCTCTCTACGGGAGGAGGTTTGAGGCGCTGAAAAAGCCTAAAAGAGAATAAATGGATCAAAGGGTGGGAGAGCGAGCTCTGCACCACCCTCTGTCATTGAGACCGGATCCGGAAGTCTGGGTCCTTCTTCTTGTAACATTATAATACTGTAGTATATAAATTACCATTAAAAAAACCATTAAATGCTGTTCAGTGATACAAGAGGGAAATAACAGCAGCAGAGGGCAGAGCCAAGGAAAGTGCATAGAAAACTGCTGTGTGGTTGCTCTGTTGCTAATGTGAATGTCTCTGCTGCATTCTTCCCTCTTTAACCTTAGACTAAGTCTCTTCCCTCTTCAACATTTTCTGATGAACAATTGTCAGACATTAAGTAACTGTGAAATTTCAAAAATAGGTTCTTTCTTACTTGTATATGACACCATTAGTACCTAAAGGTAACACTGAAGGCAGTATCAGTGTTCTTTGTCTACACTAGACAAAGTGGATTTGTTCATGGATTTGGTACATGATTTCACTTATTCAATGTTTTTTATGGCCTGACCACATGATGCAGCTACTCTGAGCAAATGACCCCTGACTGCACACATTGGGAGGGGTTGAGTGGGCATGAATGTTCTGCCCCCACCCATCTCCAAACAGTTTCTGGCTCTTCCATACTCTCCTTACACATGAAGGAAGTGTATGCACATGAAGGGTTGCATGATGGCTACTGCACAGACCCAGCTAGGCAATTTGCATGGTGACAGTGGCGACAACCATGTCAGCCTGGCCAGTTGACGGGCAGCAGCCACTATACCAACTCAGCCAAGTGACTTGTTGTGGGTCCCCATGCTAGCCTGGCCAGATAACTGGCACAGTAGCCATCTTGCTTGCCCAGCCAGGCAACTTGTGTGTTGGTGCCCAGTGCAGCATTGCTAAATAACTTGGCCAAGCTGAGAAAGTGATATCTGATTCCTTCAGTGCTACTACAGTCAATCTGCATGTCACACACAACTCATCAGAACCACGCCTCTCTCCATGAGGGGAATTTGGTGAGGGGAGGAAACAGGGCCTTATCAGGGTCATTTTGGCCTCCCAGTCTGCCGCTGCCTCTCAGTATTCTCACATTTCACCATCTCCCATTAATGGCAAGGTTCTCCTATGTTGTTGGACAGGGACAATCCACTCTCCAGATGTATAATGTACAGTGTTATGCGTGGGGGGGAACCCTGTCAAAAGGAATTCCAATGGCCAGCTTGCTTTGGATATGGAAATTTGAAAAAAAGCTGATCTCTTTATATTTAAGAGACTTTTTCTAGATTGTATTTCAGTGGTATTAAATAGGCTTACAAAGATTCAAAAGTTCTAACCAGATAACTATTGGACCTATCAGTCCCCAAAAGATAATCTAGTGCATCTATTTTTTTTTGTGTCCTTCTATTCAAGGGTTTTGGTGGGAGATATTTAATCTAATTTCGGATCAAACAGGATATCATGAAGTGGCAGATGTCATGACCCATAGAGGTAGGGTGTTTTGAAGCTCACCAGGTGATCCCAAAAGCTCTAGGAGCATCTCACTTTCCCAGGAAAAAGGGACATAAAATGGACAATGTGTCAGCAAGAGCAGAGAGGTGTTTCCACGAAGAGATAACCATTTGCTCTAACTGCCATGAAGGGCAAGATGGATGTCTACTGCTAAAACATGAGTGTGGGCCATGAGCCCTCTAATGATTGCAGTTGGGAATCCACAGTCCCATGAGAGAGAAGACTCCCTAACTCCAGATTGGGTAGGGAACTTCCAGCTAGGTAGGGGGGGAAGGGTTAAAAGGTTTGAACAACCCCATTAATGTTATTCAAGTGCCAGGGATCAGATTCTAATGCATGGAGCAGGTGGAGAGCATTCGAATAGAGAGATACTGAGTTAGACATTGGTAATGTTAACTTGAAGATAATATTTTCCCTTTTCCTTTCCCTAGATTTGTTGTAGCTAGTGTGTACAATAGTTATTTTCCCTTGTCTTAAGCTCTATTTTTTAAGCTGTAGTAAATAAATTCTCTCCTGTTTAAGCAAGCAGACTATGTTCAAATACCACCCATCCACCCCTTACAGAAAGGGGAGAAACTCTGCCCTGCACACGTACTCATAAACAGACTTGACTGGTGCTACTCAGTAAACTGGTCCTACCCAGTAAACATGGAAGGCAAGATTTAGTTTGGGATGATGGCATTGAAGAACAGACATCCATTCACACACACAAACCAGGGCAGGCTTGTGACAGAAGATCCCATAATTATTTTGTTATTTCATCTGAAAGTTGCAGTTGACAGCACAGATACAGAACTAATTGTGAGCCTACTGGTAGCAGCCTGAATGTGTATTACAGCTTGTTGGAAACAGAGTGACGCTCCAGCTGTCTCTGGTTTGCTCAAATCTGGAGAACAGTTTCTCTTTCAGTGCCAACATATTTTTTGTACAAATTTGAGAAACACAAAAATGAATACAGACAAGTTTGTTGAGAAATGGACTGTGTTTATTACACTCCAGAATGATGTGTCAGGATTGTGTGTGTGTGTATATATATATCTATATATATCTATATATATCTATATCTATATATCTCTATCTATCATCTATCTATCTATCTATCTATCTATCTATCTATCTATCTATCTATCTATCTATCTATCTATCTATCTATCTGAAAAAATGTAGACCATTGTTTACATAGATGCAGAAATGTACTTACCTTCCTTCTGCAGAGCCTGTGGTGAGGGTGTCCAGGAACTACTCTGGGCCTGGCCAGGGCACTGGCTGAGTCCAGGAGCTGCTCTGGGCCTAGCTGCAATGTTGGCTATGTAAGTCACTCCAGCCACATGTAAGCCACTCCAGGATCCACTCTGGGTCCAGTGCAGACAGCATCCAGGAGTCATTCTGGGACTGACCATGGCAGAGTTTGAGTTTAGGAGGGGAAAGATTGTTAGTTGAAGGGGGGAGAGGGGATGTAGCAAAGGAAGAAGGATCAGATGCCTCCTTTCTGCAATTTTCTTCAGGGTCCCCACTTATGTGTGTGTGAAGCATTAGTCTTCACTGGAGCTAAGAACATGCTAATACGGTGTTGTGTTATTAACACAATTAAGAACAATGATGCACCAAAGAAGTATGAAGGTGCTCAAAAAGTCCAAACACAGTCACATTTGAATTCAAAAGATTTCAAAGGTTATAGTTCTTTAAAATCAAGGATTACTCAAAGAGAGAATAAAGAGGATCAGATCTCTTCAGGATATTTGAAAGCGATTATATCAACCATAATTACTGCTCATATTGAATGTATATCACGTATTACAAAAGTGCCTTAAAATCTATGAGGACACAAGCTTGGTTAATGGGTAGTATGGAGAAATACCTTTTTACTTCAGAGTTTGGGCTTCACAAAACTGCCACATTTAGTTTTAAATGTTTTTCTGTCTCCTAGCAGAAGAGAGGAAGGAGGGGGAGAAGTAAATTTCTCTCAAGCATTACCAAGTACCAGCCATTAAAATGTAGGGAATGTTAATGGCCACCCTAGCTGGAGACAATGAAATGGCCTGCTGAAACTTTAGTTGAAATCTGACACCAGAAGTTTACACAGAGACTTGGAGGTATGAGGGTCTTCTTGAAGACCTCTGGAAAGGATGCTTTGACCCACAAGTTGTGGGCAAACAGAAAATAAAATTGCTTGAAATAGAGAGAGAGGATCCATTTTGGCTGACTCCATCTGGGGATATCTTGCATGAGGGAGCTCTCACATTGATCTTGATCTTGAATAGTGACCACTGCCACAGGGAAGAGAAAAAAGGCTGGCTGCCAAAATATAGACTCCAAGGTGAGGGACAAAGGAATGTTTACACATTTTTTGACTGATTTCCCACAAGCCACTGCTCCGCACTCGCTCTTCCCTTTGCCTTGATTGTACGTGTCAATTTCACACTATGTGCTGTGTGGTCACATTTTGCCCCGTAGCTTCGCCCGTTTTCCCCCATGTCTACTCCTTAAAAAACAGGATCGAGTAGACACGGGGAACATCAGGCAAAGCTGCGGAGCAAAATGTGGCCGCGCAGCATGTAGTGTGAAATTGACACATACGATCAGGGCAAAGGGAAGAGGGAGTGTGGAGCAGCGGCTTGTGGGGAATCAGCCTTTGTCTTCCTTACTCAAACTGTTACTGTGCTAACTATGATTGTGGACTTTTTCATTAAGAACCTAAGAAGAGCCCTGCTGGATCAGACCAGTGGTCCATCTAGCCCAACATCCTGTCTCACACAGTGGAGGGCCACTGAAGGGCCAACAACAGGGCACACAGGCCAAGACCTTCCCCTGATGTTGCCTCCTAGCTCTGGGATTCAAAGGTTTAGTGCCTCTGAATGTGGTGGTTCTCCTCAGTCACCTTGGCTAGTAGCCATTGATTCTATCTAATCCCCCTTTAAAACTGTTTATTCCTGTGGCCATCACTACATCTCTGGCAGTGAATTCCATATTTTAACCACCTTCTGTGTAAAGTAGTATTTCCTTTTGTCCATCCTGAATATACTGCCCATAGGTTTCATTGTATGCCCTCGTTATAGTATTTTGGGAGTTCTAGTATTTTTGGGTGAAAAAGTTCTCTTTGTTAACTCTTTCGGTAGAGTTGACAAATTTCATAAACCTCTATTATGTCCCCTCTTAGTGTCTCTCTTCTAAACTGAAAAGTCCCAGATGCTTCAGCCTTTCCTCCTAGTGAAGATACTCCAACGCCCTAATCATCTTGGTTGCCGTCCTGAGACGGTTGCCGTCCTGAGACGTCCTGAGAACCTTGGAAAATGGATGGGATCAAAATGTGATAGATTACCAATGGAGAACAGGGAGCCATAAAGAGGTTGAATGAATGTTTTGCATCATCCTTTGCCATGAAAGAGGTTGGCAGACTCCCAGTGCCACCACAGCTGCTATTTTCAAAGAGATGTTGTATAAACATCTGAATCAAATTGAGTTCTAGGCTAAATGGCAACTGAAACATAAAAAATCAGCAAGTATGAATGGCATGCTAATTCAAATGTGAAATTAGCAGCCTCCTAACAAAAATATGCTGCTAGTTACTCAAACAGGTTTCCTTAACAGACAATTGGAAAGTAGCAGGTATAACACTGTTTTAAAAAGATTGGTGGTTGTTTTTTTTTAAATTTCAGGTCAGTTAGCCAGATACCTGTTTGAGATAAATTGCTGAGCTTCTATGCTATATCAAGTTTAAGGGGCGACAGAATGCTACAAAAATGATAATATAGAAAATGTTAGTAATTTCTTTGTGAATTCCAGTAATTTTTAGTGATTTTTAGGTTTTTTTGTTTTGTTTTTTGTATTTAGAGACTCCTCATATCATAGAATCATAGAATGTTAGAGTTGGAAGGGACATTGCAGGTCATCTAGTCCAACCCACTACACTCTGCAGGAGCATAGCCAAAAGATAGCCCTACAACATACCTAAAGATGGTAATCCAGCCTCCACTTGAAAACGACCAGCGATGGAACTCCCGAGGCAGTCTGTTCAACTGCTCAACCATTCTTACAGTTAGGAAGTTTCTCCTGATATTTAGCCAGTATCGACTCCCTTGTAATTTCCACCCACTAGATCTAGTCTTGCAATCTGGAGCAAGAGAGAATAGATTTGCTCCATCTTCTATATGACAGCCCTTAAAATACCCCCACAACAATATCCCCTTCTTTTCCCCCCCACTCTATCCTTACACACACACTTTCAACAGGACAGTTCTCAAAATCCTGAATTTCAGTGCAAGTGTATTCATTCTTTACGCCAAATAACGAAGGCTCTGGATTCTTCCCTTCATTTTGTGAATATCACTTCCTCAGAAGTAAGTATTCTTGACTACAAAGTAAAATACAACATAATTTATATTCTTTAGCATATACCATAATAGATAAAAAATTATAAAGTTAATGTGAATTGGACCCTGAAAAACCATTAATTAAAAATATATACCACAAATTTGTTGTCCTTATTTCATTTCCACAGTGCAGAAATATCACTGTAACAATAGTAAAACATTAATACATGAAAAAACCCTCATAGATATATATTATAATGTAATAATTTTATAATTTATACACTCACCAAAAATCTTGTACAATTTCTAAATATTCATCAAAATGATCTCATCGGGCACTAGTCAAATGTAGCAGCTGCTTATCTCATCGGGCACTCAGATTACAGACATCCTTTCCTGCCATAGGTCCCTTTGAATTTACCTGAAAATTACTGAACTCACCTCTCTCCTGTTCATTTATTCTCTGGTCACTCCCTTTCTTGAACTTAGTGTTGGGGATGCCACACAACATCAGGCTTTTTCTTCCCACCCCCAATGGCTTCAGTTTAAAGCCCTCCTGATCAGGTTCGCGAGTCTTCCAGCAAATACACTCCTCCCATTCTTTGTAAGGTGCACCCCATCCATTGCCAACAGTCCATCATGTCAGAGGTACATACCATGGTCCAGGAAGCCAAATCCCTCTCAACGGCACCATGTATGTAACCAGCCATTCACCTCTAGTATCTTGTTCTTCCTTCCAGCTCCATGTCCCGCAACAGGTAAAATGGAGGAGAACACCACCTGTGCCCCCAGATCTGTCACTTTCTTGCCCAGAGCCTCATAGTCTTTGGAAACCCATTCAAGGTTTCTTTGGGCCGTATCATTTGTTCCCACATGGATCAACAAGAGCAGGTAGCAGTCAGAGGTTTTGACCAGTTTTGGAATTCTCTCAGTCACATCTTGGATACATTCTCCAGGAAGACAACAAACCTCTTGAGGTTCCTTGTCTGGTCTGCACAGAACTTCTTCCATCCCTCTCAGTAGGGAGTCACCAACTACCACTACTCGTCTCTTCCTCCGCAGGATAGATTGGTTCCTTCTCTGCCTATGTGTTTGTGTGTCAGTTACATCCTTTTGATCTTGGAGTATGCTACTGTGTGACAGAGTGTTGGACTAGATGGGGCATTGGCCTGATCCAACATTGGCTTCTTGTACGTTCTTATGTTCTTATCCATATCCCTAGGAGCAATGCTATCTTCTACAGCCTTTTACAGCCTCCAGGAACTTCCCTCAAAGTCCGATGTAAACTCTTGTTGTGGTGATGTACCCTGAAAACTTTGAGACGGAACAAACGGCTACCTTGTGAGCAGTTCTCTCTCCAGAACTCAGCAGCAGCCCTCTTCTCAGGTCCTTACAAGGTGTCCAAGTAAGACCCACTGGCTAAGAGCCACAGGGGAGGACCAGCCTTTTGTTTCGAAAAGCCACTTCCTGCCAAGCACAGCAGAGCCCAGCACAGTAGGGGGTGAGGCTTGCAATCAACAGCACTCCACAGCAACTCACTCAGCCTTCAACAACCCCCAAAACACAAACAGCCCCAAACAGAACTTAAATAGAACCACTCTCTGTCAGGCTACAAAGAACCCAACTCACTCTCAGCTTCCCACTCAGCAGCTAGGAAGGCAAAGGGAGAAAGACAAAAAAACCCTGTACCTTCTAGCAACATCTCACCATGTGCTCGCCACTCCTTGCCTTAAGCTGTAGTGTTCTTAGTTTGTGTAATAATGCAGCTCTGCCATTAATGTAAGGCACAGATAGACTGGCTGAGTGTATATCCTTTAATAAATGAATCTGCACTGTCAGCATGGCTGAAAATACAGAGCAAGTCTATCTCACTGCAAGATTTTGGAGATACAAAGCACCAAGGACCTACCTGGTCTAAGACTGCATCCGCACATCAGTGGATATTGCAGTGTTATAATTATTCACTGCTGAGTTTGTTGACAATCCAATACAGTTGTGAATAATTGCTACAATAACACAATATCCAAAAATGATGTAGCCTGAACATATTATGATAACCTTAAATCCAGTTTCATAAGGTCCCCGGTTCTTTTGCAAGGCAGTGGACAAAGCCTAGCAGAAGGTATATTGACAGGAGTAAGAGAAAGACACTAAAAAATGCTGTGTCAAAAAAATCCCACAATGCAGTTCCTGTATTCCGTAGGGACATGCATGGCTGCCAGTCTAATGGCACTGGGAACAGTTTTGCATGCACAGTTTGGAGAGAGGGAAGACACGACTTTGAACAGGCTTCAAGTCTTTCAGTGCAAACTGGACAATTTGGGTGATTTGCTTGTGTCTTTGTCAGATTCATGGCACCCAATTTATGAATGCAGTTGTATTTCCTACATGTGTTTCCTACATGTGTTTCCTACATGTGTTTCCTACATGTGTACACTTTTTTCAAACTAAGCAGTCTCTTTTTACCTTACTCTGAACTAAACACCTGGAATGGGAGTGAGAAAATTATTCATTCAAGTAAGCATCCGATCAGCTCAAAAGCTCTACCATTCCATTTCTAAAGTGCACTAAATTTAAATGTCTTATTGTTTCCATAGTTTCATACTTCCATCCTTGCTATTGAATGCCACATATTTTAATTACTTTGCATGTGGAAATTGGGATCCTGCTGAGATGCATTACAAACTATCCATAATTTCCTTATGGAAAGACAACTGATTCATAACTAAACAGTTTTATTTTGAAGCTAGAGTGCTTCCCATAAATGATTGCAGCATATGTTCTTGTGAATATCTTGAGGTACCCCTGGAAAAGTCTCCTGTTAATAAATCTCCACCAAGGCATTTTTATTAGAACACAGCAGTGTGCCTGCTGAGTACCTGGTGGGTAAATTTTGTTGTTCTCCTTCTGTCAGGCATCAAAAGCCTGTAAATATAAATGGGGGGAAAAAAGAATGTGGCTTTCAGTGCACTTTACTTCACTGGCAACGGGAGTGATTTTATTTTTTTTAATCTGAAGTATTTCAAGAGCACTGGAATGAGAGAGTCAAATGGATCTAGATTAACTTCATTCCTTGACACAGCACATCCAATAACTGCAGCATTTCTTTTGAAATATGATTTTAGAAGTTGGAGGCATGAGGAGACCCTTGTGTCTCCCATACACGTTTTCTACTTGCCGCAAAAGATAGATTCTACAACTTGTTATATAGGGGAGAAGGCAGGTGTGGTGTTGTACCAGTCTTTTTTTCTCCCTGTGGGGCTAGTAGCTGGTTGGAAAGGCCCATTTCTGATGGGAAAATGCTGTGGGTAGAATGAATTATCCTTACAGTCCCAACCCTTTCCCTAACACTGTACTTTGTCAGTATTAGGGTAACAGCCTCCACGCGGGAGCCTAAAGTTCTCACAAAATTACAACTTTATTTTTGGGGTGCAGAGATCAGTTCCCCTTGAGGAAATGGCAACTTTGGGGGTCAGCGTCTCTGGCATCACTGAGCTCTCTCAGTTCCCCAAACTCTGCCCTCTTCAGCACCACCCCCAAATCCCCAGGAGTTTCCAAAGCTGGCAAGCCTGGTTAGCATATCAGGGTATCTAATCACAATATTTAATACAAGATTTACTTTTGTATTTTAATTCATTTTATTTAGAGAATTTTTACACCGCCTCTGTAGGGAACATGCCAGAGGTAGCTTACAAAATAAAACATCATACAAACATAACATATTGAAGATTCTTAATTAAAGCTCAGCATCAAACCACACAGATAATTAGGAAGCTTAAAACAAATATAAGTTTCCAGACTAAAATGTGTTATTAAAAGGGTGGTAAAGCATCAGCCCCTTAATTAAAAGTTTGGGTAAACAAACATTGTTGGATTGTCACCTGGATGAGAGCAATCTAGGCATCAGGCAAGCTTCAAGGAAAAGGGCATTCCAGAGGTGAGAGGCCATGACAGACAACACTTTTTTTTTCTTTTTTCAAATGTTTACAAGGTTATTTTTGTGTGTACTTTTAATGGAAATGGAGAATAAACTCTGGCTCCTCAGGTTAGGGAGCACTTAAACAAAAATGCTGTGCTTCTGATTTGTTTTTTCATAGGGTAGCCATGTTGGTCTGCAGTGGAAGAGTTAGCACGGCCGGATCGCCCATAGGGCGAACTAGGCGCTCGCCTAGGACGCGCCAGCCTCAGGGGTGCCAAATGGCGCCCCACTCCCCCCTGAAAAGCGCCCCCCGCTGCTGCCCTAACCGGACGCCCACCACTGCCACTAGACCCCGCCCCCTTCCCGGCTTTCCTGGGGGTCCCGCAGCCGTGGAGTCCCCAGAAAAGCTGGCGCTGGGAGGGAGGGGCGGTGGCTAGACCCCTCCGCCCCCTTCTCAGCTTTCCTGGGGGTCCCGCAGCCGCGGAGCCCCCATAAAAGCCAGTGCTGGGAGGGAGGGGACGGCAGCTAGACCCCCACCCCCTTCCCTGGCTTTCCTGGGGCCCCCGCAGCTGCGGAGCCTCCAGGAAAGCCAGCGCTCCGCCGCCGCCCCCAATCTCCAGGCCCCACCGGGAGGTTGGCATCCCCAGTGGGGGCGCCCCAAGCTGTCCTTCCTAGGGCGCCCAGACACCTGGCCCTGGCCCTGGCCCTGAGAGTTAGAGTCAATAGCACCTTAGAGACAAACAAGAGTTTCAGGGTATAAACTCTCAAGAGTCAAAGCTGCCTTTGTCAGGCATGAGTAGGAATGGAGATCTGAGTCTTTTTATCGCTGTCAAAAGGGGTGTGTGTGGGGTGTGTGCGTGTGTGTTACATTACATATTGTAATCAGGTTGATTAAAGCAGAGGGGTGTCTTTTTATAAACAAAGGTATTTTGTGGCCACATTTCAAGTAGCTTCTTTCCATACCAATAAAAAAAAAGAACCCAAAAGTGGATGAAAATGAAAGGAAATAATGGTTAATTGAAAAAGAGGAGCAGAGAGTCAGTAGAGATCAGGAGATATGAAACTGAGCCTTCCAGTCATCAAACTTGAGCAGATCTTGCAACAGAAGAAAACTGAGCAGATAGTAATGTCTTACCATTGTGTTTCTGCCTATCAGTGGCTTAATAGGAGCCTTATTTAATTAAAAAAAACCCCAGTGTTTCCCCTCAAGATTCCTCTTGCCTGAGCTACTTGGGGTGTCTTAGAGAGTTAACATATTTAGATTGTTTCTGGTCTTTGGTCATACTTAGCTAATATGGCCTATATGCCCATTCTCTTTGTTTAGGATTTTGTCTGTGTGTATGTTGCTGTGAATACAAATTCTTCTTTGTGGTCTCTGCTCATTCATATATATATATATATATATGTATGAGTTCCTTGAGTCTGTGCAGAATACTGTCTAGAATCATCTTAAAGCTAACCTGAAAGCAGTTTATTTATTTAAAACCGTTCTATGCCTTCTTTCCACTTGTGACATTTTAAAATCCCTTTTAAATGGCAGCAGTGTATATGTGTCAGACCCATAGACACCATCACATCTAGTTTGGCTCTCAGAGTTTATGCTTCAGGTGACCGTATCTTCCTGCTCAGTTTTGCCTACAGCGATGGCAGCAACATCACAAACATTTTCTCCTTAAAAATGGTCATGAAATAGCTATAACCTCTTTTTCCATTTTTGCTTCTCAGCATGTTCTCTCATTTCTATCACCTTAATGGGATCCATCATTATTCTACAGAGATCTGAATCTTACGGCACTCTGGACCTTATTTTAACAGTGTTTTCAGTGCCACTGAAGCGATCTAGTAGTGATGAGCTATCTAGTGGTGATGAGCACAATTTCTGTCTATTCGGTTTTGGGGGCAAATATTATGTGGACTCATTGGCCCTTTCTGTACTGACAGCTTGCTCCAGAGAATCCAAGGAGTCAAGCCTCAAGGGCCGACTTCGCAGTAGCATGCATTCCCTCTGCACCGTTTTTTTTCTCCTCTGGTTTATTTATTTGTGTATTCTGTATGCATTCTGCATCTACAAGCAAAGCCTTCATTTTTGAGCTAACTGGCTGCTTTGTCTAAGATGAAGAGAAAAGCAAACATCTTTCAAAACTTTTAACTGCAGACCCAACCCCTCCCTCCCTCCATCCCTCTGTGATTCTGCAAAAAGAAAAGGAAGGGAGGGGAAAATCCAGGCCAACACATGCAAGAATGATTCATTTGGGAGCAGGGAATCCCCTAGTCCTTTATATTTATGGATTCCTTCCTATACTCTCTCTGGCTTTTTAAAGTTTGGAATGGAAGGGCACATCTTCTTTTGTCTTTGGAGAAGGAGGAGGGCAGTGGGCAGAAGTTAAATACCTGCAGAAACAATTCTATTTTAGAAAGGATTAGTGATTCAAAAGAGGATGAGAACAAGGAGGAGTTTTGGTAACAGCAGGGCAACAGTGTGCTGGAAGCGGTCTGGATATATATTCCTGTAAAACAAACGCAGAAACAACAAAAAGCCCCACCACACTGGAAGTGAAAGTGGGAGGGAATGCAGAAGAGAAGAATAAGATGTGCTCAGAAACCAAAGCAAACTATGGGTGCAGAAAGGGCCATTGTCTACTATTGACAAGCCAAGCTGGCATAAGTTGTTCCTTTTGAGCAATTATCTGGGGATGTGCCTTGTCTGCAGACACCGAGGTTCTCCTCCAGTCAACACCAGTGCTGGATGCTATGATGCTCTCAGTGACAGTTACTACTACATTGACTCTGACACCCTAATCATTGCAACTTGATATGTGCAAAAAATGGTAGACTATTTGTTTTTCAACAATTTAAGAAAGTAAGAAAAATCATAGAAAATCAGGTGATGTACATGCGTGTGAGTCAGCCCATAGAACTCCATGAAGTGGAATTCACATTAATTCAGACAACTAGTATCTTGGTTGTTTTTTTAAAAAAATATCTAATCAGATTAGTATAAGGAATTATAAAAGATAAGGAAGCATAAGGGATAGTATAAAGAGCTTTTTGAAGCATGTTTAGGAGTTTTTATATATTACTTATTTTATACAGTTGTATGAAATGTATACAAAATAAACTTTCTGAAGGAAGTTGTGGGATATCTGTGGGAATATGCTTTTTCAACACAGTTGTGTAAAATAGGTTAGGCTAAGTGATAGTGACTGAGTCAAGGTTACTCACTGAAGTGCTTTAGGCATGAATAGGCATTTCCGGCTAAGTCTTCTTGGACAAAGTCCATAATTATGTGCACGTTAACCTGTGTTATTTCCAGGCTAAGCCCATGTTTGCAAGAGGGAACTTTTAAATCTTACTCTGGGAATAATACTTCCAGGAAAAGAAAGAACTTGGACACCAGGTTCATACGTTTTATGGGATTTTATTGGTACATAAGCTCTAACAAAGATTTTCTCTCTTTAATCACATTCAGCATTTCCAAACCATACCCCGGAACAGAAAAATACATTAAGAGCACGTAGTTTAGTTTAACCTAAAACATCCTTGCCTACATTGAAGGATTAATTTTGCTTAAAACAGCTTAAAGCATAAGCAGCATGAAGCATGAAAAGCAACACAAGAGTAAAGCAAGCAGCATACGAATCTCACCAGTCCTCTAGGGGAAAAGGTTAGTGGAGCACATTCAAAATTTGTGCAAAGGTGACTTGATAGGAAAAGGCCTTACCTCCATGAGGTTTTCCTTCAGATGAATACCTGAAAGACAGGAAGTGAGAGGGGTTTTGGATCCTCTCTGGCTGGCTCCCATTCTTATACTCTATTCAGCTTGCTGCTCGTCTGCCCACTCTTCCAACCCAATTAGATTCTTATGGCTACTCCTGGATTTCTACCAACTTGGTGACAGATTGTTATTGGCAAAAATTATTGTATGGTCATGAAAAACACAGGTGTCTGGTCTGGGTTTCCCCTTGCCAAGGACACCCCAACTCTACTGGGTTAAGTTATCCTGTGCTGGAACTCTTCCTAAACCCACTTCTATTTTGGCCCTGCACTATCAATGTGACCTGTCTCCTGACAGCATCCATTTTAGAATCAAACTTTTTTATGACAATCATTCTTCTTTATCTCTTAATTTCCCCAAGATTATCCCTCCAAGATTTCCTGATTACTAGCAGTAATGGATCCTATAGTGTATAGTGTGCATAACACAAGAATGTGCTCAGGGCCGGATTGCCCATAGGGTGAACTAGACACCCGCCTAGGATGCGCCGGCCTCTCCACCCTGAAAAGTGCCCCCCCACCGCCCTAACCTGGTGCCCACCGCCTCCGCCAGACCCCCGCCCCCTTCTTGGCTTCCCTGGGGGTCCTGCAGCTGCGGAGCCCCCAGAAAAGCTGGTGCCGGGAGGGAGGGGGCGGAGGCTGGACACCCCACACCCTTCCCGGCTTCCCTGGGGGTCCCGCAGCTGCGGAGCCGCCAGAAAAGCCGGCACCGGGAGGGAGGGGGCAGAGGCTGGACCCCTGCCCCTTCCCGGCTTCCCTGGGGGTCCCACAGCCATGGAGCCCCCAGAAAAGCCAGCGCCGGGAGGGAGTGGGTGGAGGCTGGACCCCCACCCCCTTCCCGGATTCCCTGGGGGTCCCGCAGCCATGGAGCCCCCAGAAAAGCTGGCACCGGGAGGGAGGGGGCAGAGGCTGGACCCCCCGCCCCCTTCCTGGCTTTCCTGGGGGTCCTGCAGCTGCGGAGCCTCCAGAAAAGCCAGTGCCGGGAGGGAGGGGGCAGAGGCTAGACCCCCGCCCCCTTCCCTGGCTTCCCTGGGGGCCCCGCAGCTGCGGATCCTCCAGGAAAGCCAGTGCCCCGCCGCCGTCCCCCGGTCTCCAGGCCCCACCGGGAGGTTGGCATCCCCAGTGGGGGGCACCCCAGGCTGTCCTGCCTAGGGCGCCCAGACACCTGGAGCTGGCCCTGAATGTGCTATATGCAAGCATTTATAGATGTATAGTTTTAATCTGCATGGCATAGCATAGCTTCATGATTCATAGTTATGTAAGGGGCATTCAAAATACATCACTAAGCAATTTCAAACAGAAAGAGGGCAGAGAGAGAGGCCTATGTGTCATCGTTTGGTCAATGTTCAAATCTGTCCCAAAACCTTCTCCTCCCACCTTGCTATTCAAACCTCCAACATCAACTGTCTGATCATGAAGGCTTTTATGGAAACTAAATCCCCTTGTTATGGAGAAGAAACTTTATTATATCTTACTTCCCCAAGAATCAGGTGTTCTCTTGTACAAGTCTTTAAAAGTTTGAAATTTTTCTCAGCTGACAAAGTTTTGCTTTCTCTGGCCTGGTTCCCAATGCTTAGATTGGTTGATGTCATGTACCCTGCTACTCATTAGCTTGCTCTTGCTTCCCAGAGAGACTGTCGGATTTCTGTAAGGAGAATTAAGCTGTAATGAAGCTATTATGATGGCTAAGTGAGGTTTATTTTCTCTCTGCATTTCTCTGTCCATCTTCCTCCAGGTGCTTGTTGAAATCTTTAAGGTGCACCTGAAATATATGTATATCCTGTCCTTATATATATTTGAATTTTGGTTCCACAAGATTCTATGCTTGCCATAATTGATTTGGCTCAAGAACTGGCAGTCAGACGACACTGGCCAGGGCTGACTGGCTGCTTCGCAAAGTCCCGCCCACGTCAGCCCCGGTCAGTGTTTTCAGCTCAGTCTGCTCCAGTCCTCCAACAGGAGAGGACCGTCTGGAGTGTGAGCACAGGGACAGGGCCTCAAGGCTGAGGCAAGTGAGAGAAGCCCTTTTCTGCCCCCCCCACACCATCCCCTGGGCCTTCTATGGGGCACTAGGCCCAGAGAAGGCCTTTTCCGTCCCCCACACGCCATCGCCTGGGCCTTCTATGGGGGCACTAGGCCTAGAGAAGGCCTTTTCCGCCCCCCACGCCATCCCCTGGGCCTTCCAAGGGGGGACTAGGCCCAGAGAAGGCCTTTTCCGTCCCCCACATGCCATCCCCTGGGCCTTCTATGGGGCACTAGGCCCAGAGAAGGCCTTTTCCATCCCCCACACGCCATCCCCTGGGCCTTCTATTGGGCACTAGGCCCAGAGAAGGCCTTTTCCACCCCCCACACGCCATTCCCTGGGCCTTCTATGGGGCGCAAGGCCCAGAGTAGCCCTTTTCTGCCCCCCACACGCCATCCCCTGGGCCTTCTATGGGGGCAGTAGGCCCAGAGAAGCCCTTTCCCCCCACACACTGCCTACTGCCCCCATAGAAGGCCCAGGAGATGGTATGTGGGGGACAGAAAAGGCCTTCTCTGGGCCCAGAGAAGCCCTTTTCTGCCCCTCTTCCCTTCCTTTCCTCCTTTTCCTTTCTTCCTCTCTCCTTTCTTTCACTCTTCCCCCTATTCCTTCCTTCGTTCCTTCCTCCCTCCCTTTCTAGGGCCCGTTGTCTTCCACCACAATGGGCTTTGCTCCCTAGTAAAACTATAATCATTATTTTCAGCCTCAAAAAAACCCCAATTTCCCTGTTTAGGGGTTTTGGCAGTGATTCCTGTTGTTTATGTACCTCAGAGTGGTTTGTTTGCAAGAGTTCTGGACATCATGGGTTGCCTTGGTCTGGGGCCTAGCCAAAGTTTATATTGGTTTTTGGCTGGATGGGAAATTTCTTTTTTGAAAATGGCTTGTATCAAGAAAAATGGCTTCAGGTCCGTTTCGTTGGGTTTTTAGGCCTTCCATAGTCTAACACACTGCAGCAGCATGCAACATCTTTGGGGGTTAGAAAGAATTTGCTCTTCAGCAACATCTGATACTAGTCTCAGAGATGTTTTCCTCTGTAGAATGCTGTTAGACTCTTTTCCATTGGGTTATCCATAGTTAGTCTTCAGGCATCTTTCTGGTCTGTAGATACCCTCATGGAAAATCTGTGCCCTTTGCTTATGACATATTGCAGTTTGCATTACCTGAGTTGTTTGGGAATAATGTATTGTTCTTGTGTTTGACAGGAGACTGAACTTGATTACTTCTTTTCTATGAGGTCTCAAATGTAATTTTTCTGGGTCTAGTACAAGCCTATAGCAGTGCTTACACACCCCATAATCCCATTGCAAGGATAAAATCTCATTAGTTATGATTTTTTTTCCTGAAGTGATACAAACTAGACCCAATCATAGTAGTGGATTTGTAGCTGTACCAACTCCCCACTTCCAGTTTTATGATCATGAAAGAAAGGTTTTACATACACCATGTAGAACAGAAGACCATTCCACATACACACGCCAATGTTCCCTCTAAGCTGTGGAGTCTTGTGAGCAAAAATTCTACTTTGTGAACTACTGGCATTAAAGTTGTGAGTGAGCGATTTGGCTAATGCATAAATTAGTTTGCTCTGGAGCCCTCCTTCCTGAGCTAAGACAAAAATAGGTGAGCCAGAGGCTAAAAAACTGAGCTAGCTCACGCCAACTCAGCTTAGAGGGAACACTAACACACACACACACAATTATGAACTGACTCATATTTGCATTTTCAATAAATAAAAACAAATATTTTCAAATGAGCAGGCAAATGCTGCAAGGCACTAAAATGGGTGTTTGGCTATCTGAGCATAGGACTCAAACAGAGGAGCATAAAAAGTTGGTATAGCAGACCTTTCACAGTGCGGTACACTCCCCCCCCCCCCGTGTGTGCTTATAAATGAAGATTTAGGAGATAAAGGAATTGCACTGTTAACCATCTCTGAAAAGGTTTCTCGAAGATGATAATGGAAAGAAAGAAAGATACTTGGCAGCTGACAGCATTGTAATGAGGAAGTGGATCTTTGTGACAGTCACCTTGTCAAAATGACCAAGATAGAGGCCTCACTTGCATTCAGTGTATTTGGCAGATTTTGCAGCAGTTGTCTATCCTGGACACACTCATCATCAACCACACAGAATTCAATCAATATCTAATTCTTTGTTATTAGTCCACACCACAGCAAGAAACCTGCAGCACTCATTTCAAAAAGCTAAAGAGACTTCATATAACAAGGTACTTAAAGTTCAGATATCACTTTGTCACAGTTATAACACATCATAGAAAACTCAAATTTAGTTTTTAGGAGAAAGAGCTGTGACTAACCCAAGGTCATCCAGCTGGTTTCATGTGGAGGAGTGTGAAATTGAACCCGGTTCTCCAGATTCGAGTCTGTTGCCCTTTACCACTACACCACGCTGGCTCTATCTTCTGAGTGGGAAGTCTGAAAGCCAGTAAGGAGTCAGAATGAAAACTCTCATCATCTAAGGCTGCTCATGCCCTTTTAAGTTCTTGAATGAGAAACCCAGATGTGCAACTTGTGATGAGAGAACTTTCCTCAACTTAATGGCTAATGATTTCAAGCATTTTCAAATGGACATTTTCAAGCAGAGGCTGGACAACCATCTTTTGGGTATATTGTAGGGCTATCTTTTGGCTATGCTCCTGCAAAGTGCAGGGGGTTGGACTGCAAGATCTCTTCCAACATTCTATGATGGGAGAATTGCTCTCAGCTCAGCTCAAAGGTTGGTTCTTTTGAGTGTCTAACCAGTGTTCCCTCTAAGCTGAGTTAGTGCGAGCTGGCTCACAGATTTTTAGCCTCCAACTCACACATTTTTGTCTTGGCTCAGGGAGGAGGGCTCCAGAGCAAACTGATTTATGCAGTAGCCAAATGACTCGCTCTCAGCTTTAATGCCGGTAGCTCACAAAGTGGGATTCTTGCTCACAAGACTCTACAGCTTAGAGGGAACATTGTGTCTAACCCTCCTCATTCTAAATGTTCTGAATTCACTCATAATATAAAATGTGATTTTATGCCTCTTTCTTATCCAAATAATGCTCATGCAGAAACAAATGCACCCAAAACATAATTAAAAAATGATAGGAAAAGCTCTGGTAAAATCTGGAGTTTCGCGGACAAGAGGCTGTATAATAATCTCAAGAAGCTTCCCAACTCAGCCTATACATTCGCTAAAACTTGTTGTTATAGACACACGCTTTCCCCCTCTTTGCTTGCCTTTGCTTTATGATGGGTTTACTCATGGCGAGGAGGCAAAAACTGGACTTCCCTCAAGTCTAAATGCTATCTGCAATTTTTCCCAGGTGATAGGCTCATTTACAGCCTCTCATGTACTCACACCTTGATAAATCTGTGGGCTTTCCTTAAACACAGAAGAGGACTCATAAGTAAAAAGAAAAATCACATCTACCAATGCTCAGGATAGGGTAAAACCCATTTGTGATCATTTACATTTTTTTTTTGGGGGGGGGAATCCCAAACCAACAAACTCATATGCCATTTGTTGTTGTTGTTCAGTCGCACAGTCGAGTCCAACTCTTCGCGACCCCATGGACCAGATCACGCCAGGCCCTCCTGTCCTCCGCTGTCCGTTGAAGTTTGCTCAGTTTCATGTTCGTTGCATCGATGACATCTAACCATCTCATCCTTTGCCGGCCCCTTCTTTAAGAACCCCTTCAACTAAAACAAAGGCCAAACTGCATGTTACATTTACCGCATGATTACCATTGGGACTCTCAGTAAGACATCAGCTGCAAATTCCCCATGAAACACTGCAGGAGCCTAATTCAGATCAGGACCACATTGGAAGAGAAGGGTCTCCTGTCTTCCTCTGTTCACCATGTTCTGGATCCACAATGTCTTGGGGGTTATTTGCCTTGTGGGGAAACTGTTCTTATTACTAAAATGGCTTAGACTGCCTCATATGTGAGTGCACTAGTTTACCCTTTCCCGGAGCACTGATAAATATTTGGATAATTTGGTATGCTGGTTTAATTACGGTGAGAACTTGAACAAAAATTATAAAATGACCAGTGATAACTTCTAGTGAAAGCACTTAGGTAACAACTTCTCAGGGTAGCTTGATGTTCTTTGTTTTACCAAGAATTTATTTTGTCTACATACTTCCATCAATTTTTTTTAAGCTAGTATCTGAATAATATTTTAAATTCCCTTTAAAATGAATGTGTGCTAGCTTTTAATGGGAAAAAATTAATTTTCTGGCTTGGACACACAGCTTTTTTTGAGTCAACCTGATCACCTGCAATTGACTTTTCTTTCATGCCCTGTCGGGCATGTTTTCTGTTCTTCATAGATTCATGTTAATCTCACAGCTAATATGGTATTGAATTTTATTTCTTGGTGCTATATATGTTGACGTTTGAAACTGGGAGTGTTTTTCAGGTCAAATGACATATTAAATCTTCACTATGGGAGACTTATACTAAATAGATTTCTTACATGAATGACAGGAATGTGAAGTTTTCATGACTTTTGTGTTCCAAAATCCCCCTCCTCATTAAGAATATGTCACCAGTAATTTCTCAAAACATGCAGTATTGACATTTAAAGTTCTCAGAATACAAAACTTAAAATATTTATTAAATAACAGTCCATTTATATCACACTCTACCAGAATGGCTAAATCCAAGTTATGATAAGTATAGATGTATGAATATGTATTGTGTGTCCCCCTCCTTCCATTTTCATGCATGATTGGGAAGATCGGGACTATTTTTATCCCATCTATTTCGTTTGACAAATTGACCAATTTTTTAAAGCATTTTATAGTATTTTTACATGATGTGGCATTTTATGCTATGTATCATGCTGGGTCTATGCAAAGACCCCCAATCTTCCTGCTTGTTCCCTCCCCAGCATCCATTTGCAACCCCAGGAAGGATACCAGGGTCACAGGATTCAAATGCAGTAGTAGTCACACAGGTCAGAAGACTGCAAAGTGAAGGGTGTGTGTGTGTGTGTGTGTGAAATAACATTAAAAGTAAGAAAACCACTCTTGAGCAAGCAGTGGACAACCCTTTTTGAGAAATCTCATGTACTGGTGACTTGCCATTCATGGAATGTTCTCTTCTCAAAAAGATAAGTTAGAAGTCCAAATGAGTTAGAAGTCAAAGTATTGGTTCTTATTGTGTTTTAAAATCAGAGCAGCACATCATGATAACTTCCTGCATCTCCTATAGCTTCCTGAACAGATGCCAAGTGCCTGTTTGACTTTCTGATATGGGCCAGAGGACTCAAGATTAAAATGCAGGAAATAATATTATATGAGTACAGGATGTGAATCATTCTATAGATGTGCTGAAAAGTTTTAAGGACAGACCTTTGGCTGATATAAGATGGCAAAGTTCTTTGCATGATGCTTCTCCATTTTCAAAATTCATTCATTTTCCTTTAATATGTCCTGCATTGATGTTTCACTAACAATGGTGATGAGCAATCCAATAATAGAGAAATCTGAAAGCTCTAAATAAAGTACACCTAACATTTATTCTAAAACACCTATTAATAAGCTATTTATCATGCAGGAGAGTGATCATATCTTCAGGATCAAGCATATTTATTAACATACTAACTACTGGGATTGCTCCTCTCAGTTGAATTATGTGTCTTGGGCTATTTTGGAGGTTTCTTGTCCCATACTCCTCTTTAAATGGAATGCATTACGGCCTATTCATACTAAAGCAGATCCTGTTTATCCTGCAATTTCTACAGTTAGAAAATTATGGCGTATAATGTCACGTCAATATCAATTTGACCTATTTTCACATGCTAAATCAACACTATGGGCCAATCCAGATTTAAAATGTTTGGGAATATTTTTTTTTATGGAAGGCTTGGACAGATAAGGTGGTTTTTATTTTGGACCAACTGATAGACTATGATGACGAGTTTTTGCTATTTTCTCAGCTGAGGTTTAGCTATGACCTATCAGCCTCTGTGAATGGCAATATTTACAATTGCAATGTCTGTTGGTATCTAAATACTACCATTAATTGTTTCAGAATCTTCCTTCCTCTTGGAAACTCTCATTGAATAAATGCAGAAAATGAAACCTACAATATTTGTTTATAAATATTTGATGTAGATTAATAAGTACAACATGCAGTCTCTGCAATTAATTGGAGCTAGATTGCTCTATTTTGCCAAAGCAATGGGATATGGCCCTAAGTTTCATACCTGCTGTTTCTATGAACCTTAGATTGTGACCTATTTAGCTATATATAAATGTGTGTGTGTTTAGGATACACTGGACATCACAGTGCCTTTTTAGTAAAGGACGAAGTAAAAGTATTCCCTCCAGATCTTTTTCCTCCAGATCAGCTGTTTTCTCTCTCTTAGCTTATGCTGGCCAATTATATAAGCTCTTCTCTCCAGGGAAGATTAACTCTTGAACTCCCTGCTTCTCAGATACAAGGAGCATTTTTAAAAACCTGCTTTTCAGTGCAATCCGTCACAGTCTTCACCCACAACTATTTCAGATTTGGTGAAGATTTACAGCCATGGGCACCTGCATGAAACCACAGTATGCCAATATTTTCATGGCTAACTGGGAGCAGTGCTTCCTCAGCTCATCGATTAACATCTTTCTTGTACCTGAGATTTATTGATGACATTTTCATTATTTGGACACATGGGAAAGAACCACTAGAGAAGTTTCATGAGGACTTCAGCAACTTCCACACCACCATCAGCCTGAGCCAATCAATACAAAGAAATACATTTTCTAGACTCCACTGTATAAATACATAATGGAAGCATATAAAAACTGCCTTATATCAGAAATCTACTGATTGCCAGACATAACTACATACCTTAGTCACCATCCTAAACAAACCAAATGATCCATTGTCTCCAGCCAAGCTCTGTTGGTTTTCTGGTTTTGACTCCTCACTTAGCAGGCACGCACTGGCGAGCTTCATACAGTGTGGCCTGTTCCACGGTGGCTAGGAGGGGGTCCGGCTGTGCTGGTTCCCCCCCAGGGCCCCCAAAGAGGGTCCCCCAGCCATGGGTTTCAAGTAGTGCTGCTCCCAAGGTGCAATGCCAAGGGACTGAAGCACACTTTGCCCCAAAGGTCCTACTGCCATGGCACCATCATGGTACCTAGAGGTGCACACTGGATAAGCATTCAGGAGTTTTAGTGAGAATGCAAGGCATCTTGGCAACTCAACGGTAGTGGAAGAAATGTGAGTGAATTTGCATCAAGCACCTGATCTTTTAAATGGGCTCTGATACCCCCTCATCAGCGATAGGGGAAGGGAGTATATCCCCCCCAACAAAAACAAAACTTTAAGTAAAAGCCTTACCGGAATGGGGTAAAGAGTCCGGAAAAACATTATTTGAATGAGCAGGTATATCACCATGTAAAGTGAGCAGATAACTCCCTTTAAGAACTTTTATAAACTTCCCAAGAAAAGAAAACATTGAGCCAACAGGAAAAAATGGTGCAGAGGAAGCCTCCTTCAGGTGCTGGCAAAACATCATCTCTGGGAGCGAAACTGGAAGCCAGTACAGACTTTTCAGTCACATTGGCTGTAGCATTGTGCCCCCTGCTGGATCAAATGACGAATCTCAACCAAATTTTTGAATCACTCCAAAAACAGATGGTAAAGAACTCTAATGCTGTCAAAAAAGTTGTTTTTAAAACATCTGCACTTGATCAAAAAGTGGAGTGATTACAAAAAGAAAGAGCCTCTGATAAAGAACAAATCCTTAGGCTTCAAGCAGAAAAATCAGCCTATGTGCTGAGGTTCCAAGGTGTTCCAGAACAAAGCAGTGAGAATCTCAAAAAAATCTTGACTCAAACATTATCCCCAATGACAGGTTTGAAATCTGAAGATTTATTAAGTGATTTGGATGTAGTCTATAGATCATACCCTGAATACATAAAGAAGAAAACCTGCCTGGGGAAATCATGGTCAGATTCTCGAAACTTTCTACAAGAGATGCGGTTCTTAAAGCTAGTAATGGAAACATCTTGAAGATTAAAGATTCAGAAATAAGAGTTCTAAAGGATATACCATTTGAAATCAGAAAGAAGTGAAGGCATCACAAAGATTTTTGTATTTTTACAAAAGAAATCAATAAACTACAGTTGGCTTTTCCCAGAAGGATTAACATTCAAGTACAAGGACTTAAAAGAAAAGATTGACTCTGTTGACAAAGCAAAACGATTTTTGGAGAAGATTCAAGGATTACCAGAGGAAACAACAACAGAAGAAGAGAAGAAGCAGGAGAATACAACGCATGAGGTTCGACTAGTTCAGGATCGGATACAACCAGTTCATCTGAAGAAGATTCCTCATCAGAATTGGGTGCAGTTGCACTCAAATTACCCAAAGGGAAAACTGACTTTGATAAAGATAAAAGGAAGGGAAGAAGAAACAAGCAATGAATAGAACTGAGATATAAGAAATTGAAGGGATAAATAACTTGTTTACTTACTCAGAGCAAATATCTATAATTTAACTTTATACTCAATGTTATAAACTAAAAAGAAGCGTTTATTACTAGCAATATATGTAACTCCTGTTAGCCTATCTTTTAGTAATGCTGTCCTATCACCCGTAGGTTTGTTAGTGTTTACTCATCCTTTGTTTCTCTGTAGTGTGTAGTATAAAAGCAATTAAAAAATTATATTTAAAAAATACAGCCAAGCTCTATTCTACAGTTGCATCTGTTCTGATCCCTTAGAAAGAGGATCTACAACAGATATTTTGGAATTACAATATCCACCTGTTGTAAGGGGGGGGGGGGAAATCACCAAAGCCAGAATGATACCAAGGGAAAACCTGCTACAAGATAGGCCCAAATGAAAAAAAAAAAACCCAGAAAACCAGTAGTGGTCACATACAGGTCTCAGCTCAAATGCATCACTAATGACCTATAACCTAGCCTGGACAATGATACTCCCCTCTCACAGGTGTTGGGAGCAAACTTTTTCTTGCCCATGGGCAACTTCAAGTGGCAGTTACAATGTGAGATTGCCAAACCTGAATTCATTCATAAGTTCAGAACAATGGACCCCCACACACACACCCCGGGCTGAGTAGGTAGGTAGCATTATCTCACCACAGATGCTAATTTTCTGCCCCCAAACATTTTCCCTTTGCCGTAATCAAGCCTATTATAATATGCACTGTACCTTTGCATCCTCAGTTCCTTCTTCACAACACCTCTCCCACCCTTCTGACTGGGATAGAAAGAGACAGAGATCTCCATCCCAACTTGTATCTGACAAAGGGATTTTGACTCTCGAAAACTTCTACCCTGAACATCTTGTGGGTCTCTAAGGTGCTACCGGATTCCAGTTTAACTGTTCTACTGCAGACCAACACAGCTACTCTCTGAAGCTAAAGAATCCTGATGCAGTTTTCCTTACCAGAAAACAGGCCTGAAGGGAGGAACTTTTATACAGAGCCATGGCCAGGTGTGCTTAAAATCTTCCCTTATATACAATTTCTCCACTCCAAAGTGTGCCTATAAGGGCATCTCCATCCACAGAGTTTAAAATGTGTGTTTACTCATGGAGGAACTGCTGGGAGTATATGAACTGGAACTGATAAACCTCTGGCATTCTGCAATTTCTGTTCTCAGTATGAGATATTGCCACCGTAGCTATTAGTGGGTTGGAGACTGCAGCATAATTAACATTCTGTTTCTCTCTTCCTTTCCCATATACACATGCATATCCTTCTAGGAGCTCAGAGAGCCATGAAAGCTTTTCCACTTCTCTGTTTTATCCTTACAACAAACCTGTGAGGTAGGTTAGGCTGGGAGATGGTGACTGGCTTATGGTCAACTGTTGACCTTCATAACAGGATGAGGATTTTGAACCGAGATGTCCTTGGTTCTAGTTTGCCATTTTAACCTTCATGTCTGTTTCATAACCAGACTTACTGGGGTTCCTGTTTATATACAGGTCTGCCAATAACTCCTGCTGCCTGTGCGATTTGGTTTTACTGTACTGACTGTAATTAAGGCCATTTTAATATGAAGAGGTAGTTACATTGGCTCTAAGGCATTGGAGAATGAATGTTTTTCTATGGCAGAAAGAGAAAATACAAGGCTTTAAACATCTTTGTAATGTGGCATTTATATAAAACAGGTGCCAGCCTAGACTCACACTTCATCAGCAAAAAGGATAAACCACCTGCTCATGAACTTTTTAGTACATTCTCCTCAAGTCCTCAAGCCAAGTAGTGAAACTGGAAGCTGCACTGAGCCATAGTCATAGGTAAATAAGAAGAGTCCTGCTGGATCAGATCACACCACCATTTCATCTAGGTCAGGATCTGTTTCTAGTAATGACAGCCAGATGCTTTAAGTCTGTTGCCAGCTAGCAGGGAGAGAGCAAAACATTTTTTCTGTCTCTGTGTATGAGAGAGAGTGATTTTCCACCTTGTCCCTTTGTTGTCCTTACCAGAGCAAGAAGAAACTGTATATACAGTTTCATGTTGCAGGATAAAGAACAGAGGGAAGAGTTTTATTCAAATGTATTCCAGAAGTTGTACAATATTAGGTCACTCTGGGATGTGAAGAACCACAGGTCTTATTAAAGTAAGTACTATTAGTGTCTGGATATGAACATATGGGGAGAACTTTGAACATTTGTATTGAACTATGCCAGAATAGTTATGCCAGAGGGCCTGGCGTAATCTGGTCCATGGGGTCGCGAAGAGTCGGACTCGACTGTGCGACTGAACAACAACAACAAAGGTTCTGTGTTAGTAAATGTCATAGCATCATGCTATTGTAGGCATTGGAGTCTATCAAATTCAGTCCTGTACTACAAGGCTGACCAAGGCTGTTTTGTTTTTAAAAGTTAGCTGCCTTGGCGGCCATGAAGCTTAGTTCTATGACTAGGAAGGCCCTCTGTCAGGTTCCACCAAAACTGTGGAACTCTTTCACTAGGGACATTTGTTTGTCCCCTTCAATCACTGTCTTCTGCCAGAAGATGAAGACTAGGGGGAGGGGCCCTTTTGGCTTTCCTTCAGTGACCTCTTCTCCCATATTTTAATTATCGGTTTTGAGTTTTTAGACATGTATTGTACTTTTTCTTTTATGATATGTTTTAATGCTTTGTTTTTAATTGTTAGCTGCTTTGGTGGCCCTGAAGCTGGAGAAAAGTGGGATATAAAGTTTGTAAAGAAATAAACAATCAAGATATCATTTTGTTTCATCCTAGGTTAATCCAGGGACACTCATCGTAATCCATAAAAATTCCATCGTATCAGACCAGTATTTTCATTGGGGATTTCATAGTGAAGGCAGGCTTATAGGCTTATAACCAATTGATATGGTTGCTTGAATACTCTTCAAAAATGATTGTGTAACTGAAAAGGCTTAGTGCATTTCTATATTTATTAGTTCATACATTTCTTTGTAGCTTTTCTATACAAAAGTATTCAGAGTATTTTGCAGTGTAATAATGATTTAAAACATTAAAACACCAGCATTTGCATTTGTACACAAAAATGAAACAAATAAAATGGTTTTAAAACCAGTGATTTTTTAAAAAAAAAAAACACAGAAGTTCTTTTAGATCAAGAAGAAGAAGAAGAGGAGGAGGAGGAGGAAGAGGAGGAGGAGATTGGATTTATACCCTGCCCTTCACTCGGAGTGTCAGAGCAGCTTACAAACTCCTTTCCTTTCCCTTCCCCTCCCCACAACAGACACCCTGTGAGATAGAGGGGGCTGAGAGAGCTCTGAGAGAACTGCTCTTTTAAGGACAGCTCTGACAGAGATATGGCTTGCCCAAGGTCATCCAGCAGCTGCAAACCTGGTTCTCCCAGATTAGAGTCCGCATACTTAATCACTACACCAAAGAATCAACCATTCTTCACAAGGCAGTGGAACAAAGTGTATGCAAATGTCTCCTTGACGGGTATTTCACAATGTAATAACCATCAAGGAAGTCCTAAATTAAAGCCCTAAAGCCCTAATTCTGAAAAAAAAAGGACCTGGACTCACCTGGGTCCCTGTTTGTTGGCCTATGGGGGGGTGGGAAGGAGAGTGAGGCATGGCTTGAAGACTACTATAGCCATCAGTCCAGCAGGAAGCCTTCCCAAGGACTGTGCTTCACCTCCCTGCCAGCCAATCAGCTCTTGGTTTCACCTGGCCAGGGGCAGGGCACCAGCCAGTAGACTTGGGGGAAGGGTCTTCCCTCTGATCCACCTAGCCAGAATAAATGATGGCCTTACCATGCCACTGGCTGCAGTTGAGCTCCAGCTTCCCCCCCCCTTCACTCTTCCCTCTTTCTATGGTGTTTGTGGATTCAGAAACAAGGCCTGGATGCCCATTCGCTCCACCTTTGGGAATCCCCTTAAGGGATTTTGGGGTGTGGGTTTACAGGGGACACGTCCAACTTGGGGGCTGTCAGGATACCCTCACTGTCATGTGGCAGGGGAAACCACACAATGGAAACCTGCATCCTCCTGTTCCACAGTATCCTCCAGCAGGTGGGTGGGAGATGCAGTGTGTCCATCAGCCCAACAGCCAGGTTGGCCAAAACTTTGATCCTTGGTCCTAGGCTGAACCAAGGCCCTGACAGCTGTAGCCAATAAAGTTGTGGCTATATCAGTTCTATCAATGTATCTGTTGTCTGTTCTCCTTACCCCTTCCCCTCTCCCCTCAGAGCTTGCTCCATAACAAGCAAACAAATGTAGTAACCTTAGCAAATATTTAAAACTGAATAACAAAAGAGAGGGTGTGTGTTTGTTTATTTGATCATGATCAATTTATTTTAAATACTTCTGTCCCACTCTCTTAAAATATTCTTGTCGTGGCTTACAACTGTCAAAACAATGAAAACATACAAAAACCAAGACCATAAAAAGCTGACCAGAAGGTGGAAAAAAATTATGAAAGGCAACTAATTTTTTTATAATAAAATTTTATTATTGAATATTTACAGGTGAACAAAAGGTGATAAAAGTTAATAAAATTATCTTGCTATACACTATGCATACAGTATCTCTTCATATACAGGGTTTGGAGGGACAATATTCTCCTACCAATAAGGCATAACAGATATCTACATATCCCAGAGTTGGGGTGAACTCTTAATTGGTTCTATTGACTGTATACTCTCAGTAATTTTTGCCATTATTATATGTTCCCAAATTTTTTGGTGCCAGGTTTGTATTGATGAATTCAATTTACTTTTCCAAACTGAAGCAATTGTTAATTTAGCCATAGTTAATAGTGTGGCAATTAATTTTATTTTTTCATTTCCAAATTGGGAATCAGGCCAAATATTTAGTAATACAAACTCTGGAGTAAGTGGAATTTCGCAACCAATGATAATTTTGATTTTAACAGTGATCCTCTCCCAGAATGAGGTTAAAGCAGAACAATCCCACCAGCAGTGTAAATAAGATCCAACATGTTCTGAACATTTCCAGCATAGAGGATTATATGAACTGGTTATTAAGCTTGGTTTTTTGGGTGTATAGTACCATCTTGTAATTAATTTCAATTATTGTAATTTAATTGTTATTACTTTCAAAGTGCACATAAATGAAGTCCAAAGAGGCAGAACATCTTCTGTAGTGGTACTTTTCTCCTGGAGCACCCTCCCCATTGCATCATGTTTTGTGGTTGAGGCCGAAAGCCCAGTGTCAGCAAGTCACAAAAAAGGCCCTCCACTGTCTGGATTTGGTGGACAGTCCCAACTATAGTCAGTTCCAAAACAGGAAGTCAAGGCATCAACAACAGAGAGCTATGCAGGGGTGAGTTCCAAGAGGAGCAGTCAGGTCTGGTTTGAACGTCGAAGCACAATGAGTAAGGATATGAGGTAAGTCCAAGAAGCATAGTCAGGTCCAAAATGAAGGTCGTAGCACAGGGAGACAGGGTGCAAGGCTGATCCAGGAAGTCACGGGGGGGGGGAGGAAGAAGAAGAAGAAGAGGAGAAGAAGGAGGAGATGGATTCAGAGCAGTTTATAATCTCCTTCCCTTCCTCTCTCCACAACAGACATCCTGTGAGGTAGGTGGGGCTGAGAGAGCTCTGAGAGAACTTTTGGAAATGTATATGTTTGCAAGGTCTTACAATTCAGTCATTATGGGGTTAACTTGTTTACCTCCTATGCTATTGTTTAGATTGACCTGGAAGGGAAACCTGGCACAGAGCCAATGGGGAATTAGCCAGAGAAAAGTAGCTTCTATTGTGATACAGATTGGTTGTTTGTTTTCAGGTGGCTTCCTTTCTAGGGGTCAAGAAGAAGGTGATTGTCCACCATTGCTGTAGAGAAGTGTGACTATGCTTTGAGATATAAGCAGCAAGAAAATGTAGCTCTTAGATGTTTGTTTTATTTGTAGGTTTCCTGTGTACCTTTTATCCTTAGAAATAAAGGTTTTTAAACAGAAAGAAAGTCTCCTCATTCAATGAAGCAAGATCCACTGAAACTCTGAGCAATTTAAACATTTTTTACTATTTTCCCAACAAGAACTGCTCTTCAGAGAGCAGCTCTGAGAGAACTGTGACTACTGACCCAGCTGTCTGCATGTGAAGGAGTGGGGAAACCAACCCAGTTCTCCAGATCAGAGTCTGCCACTCTTATCCACTACACCAAACTGGCTCTCCAGCAGGGAAAAGCAGGGAGCTGAAAATGAAAGTTGTTGCCAGTGAGGAATTGGCTGAAACCTTTCAGTATTCATGGGACTACAGCAGCCCATCCCAGTTCAGATATTTCTTGTCCTTTAAACAGAGCCAGTGTTTTCCCTAGCTGTGAACACTTACCACCACATTCTCTTCAGCCTTTGTCTCTTTTCCCTTTGAGCTGTAGCAGTGAAGGTGGGGAGATCTCCTCCTCCTCCTCAGAAGCAGGTTGTAATTCCTGGGAAAAGTTCATGCTTGTTGACGGCTCAGCTCGTCAACCACCCAGACATTTCCTCTGTTAACGGGTTGAGGAATTCCTCCCCTGCTTCTGAGTCGTGGGCCCATTCTGCACTCACAGCTTACTGCAGAGAATCCCAGCTGTCAAGCCTTTTAAGCTTGACTTGGGATGTATTTGCCTGCTGTTTGCACCATTCTTTTTTTCTCTCTGATGTATTCTGTGCCTTTATTCTGCAGCTACAACCAGGAATCACAGCTTTTCTTAACTGGGGTTGAAATGTCATTTGTGACGTGGAAGAGGGGCATCCAATGATTTCCAAATTTTAAAACAGGGAGGCGCCATTGAAATGCTAGGCTTCTGGAGACTGCAAAAATGCCCCCCCCTCCAATGTGTCCACCAAAGCATTACACAGAAAATATTTTCAAAGGTTTCCTATCTCAGTGTCTCTGTTTTTGCATGTAATGTCAATTTCATTCTGTGCTGAGGATACCCCCCTTTATTTTCTTTGTCCATCCCCGTTCCACCACTTGCTCCTCTTTGCCTTTCACCACCTCCTGCCACCAATCAGGTCTTCTTAGGCACTGGCAAGCCATGCTCCAGGTACCTACCACCACCATGCCCTGAGGAGGGAGTGATGGGAGGAGCGGCAGGGCCAGGCAAGAGCCCACCGAGGGTGCTTGAGGTTGAGGAGCCCAGGCAGGGGGTGCAGGCAGCCAGCAAGAGGGCAGCTGCTGAGGTTCCCAAGCAGAAGACTGCCCCTTTCCCTCAACCCCTTTCCTCAGGTGACAGTATGGGCGTGATGCAGACCCCTTAGAAGCCGCAGCTTCCCAGTTGGGCTGGAAAGAGGCACTGAGGTACAGGAAGGGGGGAGGAGGCAGCAAGGGAGGGGGCCACCACCATTCTCCTGTTTTTCGCTCCCCCTATAGAGACTACCCCCTGCTTTTTTCTCTCCGTACACAAAGCTTGGAGGGGCAGAGTGGGGGTGAAAGGAGATGGGCTAATGAGCTCTGCCTCCATTCGCCTTCTCATTTTTGCTGATCCTCCTTTAAACCTGTGTGGAACTAAACCTCTGCAGCTCCTTCTAAAGTCTAAAAACCTGTTCTTTTATTATTTTTTTTAATTCAAGGAAGAGTTTAATGATGGGAGTTTATCGGTAAACAAGGTGTGTGTGTTTGTGTGTGTGTGTGTGTGCGCTTGACTGTGGCTCTGCCAGGCAGCCTGGTTTAGACTGCCTAACAGCCTGCAAAGGGGACCAGTCCTGTGGGAAGAGCCACAGCCAAGCCTGCAGGGAGAACTCTCCCCATAGAGTTGGCTCCTTGGCATCCTCTGCCAAGCTGCCCAGCAGAGCCCCAACCAAGTGCACATATATCTAATTTACCAATAAACTCCTATCATTAAACTGGTCCCACTTGTTTAAAAAAATGAACATTTACAAGTGAGCACCAATGAAGGGGGTAAGATGACAGAAGGTACAGAGTGGGAAGAATGCCCAGCCTCAGTGTGGGTGGTGGAGTAGGCACAGAGGGGTGGTAAAGAGGGCGAGGTAGAAAAATCCAAGGGAATGTTTCTGCTTATGAATTACTTCAGCTTGGAAGTGAAGCAAGGGGCAAAATCACTGCAAAAGGACTTTTAGAAAAGCTGGGGAAAATAGCAAACTGAAAGTGAGCCAAGAGCTGAGGGATGAAAATCAATGCAGAACTTAAAAAGAACCCCTCGATGAACATGAAAGGAAATGCAGAACGGAAAAAAAATCACACCATGGAGAGGTGCTGTGAAACAGAGGGAAATCACACTGCATCAAAGGCTGTGGTCAAACTCACTGTTGGTCGGACCTGGCTGAGGCACCGGAGAGACTGACTGGGCTGAACTGTGAGTCATCATGACACCTTGAGTCTTGTATGACACTCATTTTACTTGCTTTTAGGTGCATTTTGTGCGGGTTTGCCTTACTGGTCCAGTGTGAAGCCTTTTTTTTTGCCTGCTGTGTGCTGTCTCTGTGAACAGGGTGTCCCTCATTAAATAGGCCTGGTTATAGGACTGGTTAGGCCACAACTAGTTTGTAGATGGGTTGCTCAAGATAGGTAAAGCTAACTGGCAAATACACTGAGGGATCGGGGCTGATATGGCGTGTATTTGGAACAGGCCATCACATTCCTTGCGGCTGGGTGCACTGTGAAAGGTGCGTTGCTGAGAAATGTCTTTTGAGCCTGGTAGGAGCTTTCTGGCACATCAGGGAATAAGGATGAAGCTTGGCACCTCTGTGCACATACAACTGTGCAGGCGCTGATAAGCAAGGCCGACGGAAGCACTGGCCAAGTTTGGAGCCAAGGTGGATCTGCCCCAAAGGCATACCAAACAAAACCAGGAACACATGGTGTGGAAAAATTACAAGTCACAAAGTAACACCATGCACAAATATTTTATTTATTTACTTATCAGAGCTCTCAGCCAAGGCCAGCTCAATAAATGTTTACTGCATATGAATTATTAGAATTTACTATTATATAGCATATGAAATTCCAACAATATAATCTTACAAACAATTACCGAAAGGCATAGGTTTCCAATTATTAAAAGATATAAAGTTTCACAAGGAAGGAACAATGAATAGTTAACACCTATTCCAAAGCTTGTAAAAGCAGCCAAAAAGTTTTTGGGGAGTTGCTCCCAATATATAACTGTGGACAGTGTAGTCCAATTACAGCACTTCAATAGACAATGGAGATGCTATCAGCGACTACATGCGTCCAAGATTTTCTGCATGTTTCATAGCCTTCTTTAAGATTGTGAATTATTAATAGAACCAATGCGCAAGAGTAATTTATTCTGATAAGCAGCAAAAACGCCATCCATTCTCTCATTTGGCAAGTAGGTTCTCTCATTTGGCAAACAGCTGTTAACCATTCATTGTTCCTTCCTTGTGAAACTTTATATCTTTGAACAAAAGGCATACCATGCAGATGCCTAGTGCAGCCCATCCTAAAAATTTATCAGTGTGTTGGAATAAGCAGTGACATAGATCAGCCATTTAAAGTCATTTTTTTTAAAAAATGAAAATAAAAACTAGTTGAACCCATTCTCTGTTGCCTTGGTCTTGCATCACCGGGGGGGGGTCCCCACGCAAAGTCAATGGCATAGCAAGGATCCAATGTTGAACTGGCCCCCTCTTTGAGCCACATTCAATTGTGCAGGCCTAAAAATAGCCAGGGACTTGAGATGCCCTATATATCTGCAACCTGTTAAAATGAATAGCAGAAGCCATTCCAGCTTCCACCATTCTGGAATTTTGGTGGGCCAGAATTATGTTATTCCATCAAAATGCTGTAAAGTGAATCTGAGCAGTTCTGCTAATCCTTAATCAAGTTCTGCTCAATAAATGGACTCTAAGCACATAGCTCTGTTCCTACTAACTTTAATTTGGTTCTGTTCTCAGCAATGAGACCACTGAAGAGTGGCAGGGAGCCCAGAGGAATTCTTTCTTTTTTAAACCAGCTCCAGCTTTGCTGCCAGACTCAAGTAAGAGATAAAGGTGGGTTAGATCCTAGGTATCTTCTCTTGACATCAAATCCAGCAAAATGTGAGCTAGATCCAAAGAGACACAGGGAACCGTCCTAAACAGATCAACTCAGAGGAATGTCCATGTTATTCAATGGTGCTTACTCCCAGGAAAGTGTTCTTAGGATTTCAGCCACAGTGCTTGTGATATGACCAATCATGTCCAATCTATTAAGTCAGAAATGTTTTAACAATTTCATATTCCTACCACAGTTTTTAAAAATTACACTTTTGTTTATAGCCTTGCAGCACAATCCTTCCTTCAATCCCAATTTAAAAGTTAAATAGTGTGTGTGTGAAGTGTCATATACTAGAAGGCTGTAACACAATTCCTTGATAGTGACACATCACCCCATATGTAGACCGTTAACTCAGATTTTATGCCATTTTTTCTCTCCACCTAAATTTCTCTGCACCTTTTCTTTTTTAAAACTCTGAGACGGTGCTAAAAGACACGGTAGCTGGCTCACATAAAATGAAAATATGCAGATCCTCTACTTTCTTAACATTCCCTTTTATCTGCTTGTGAAATGCCCTGTGAGCCTGCGTTGCTCTATAAATAATAAATAGTAGCAGTAATCCAAGTATGAGACCCAATAAAATATAACTCCTGGGGGCTGATTTAGAGCCTCCCTATTGCAATAAAAAGAATGGGGGGGGGGAATTAAAAGGTCTCCTAACTGTCAAGGTCCTCTGACTTTAAATGGTCTGAAATGGCAAGAAAGAATGTCAGTGCTGTACTTAATGGTCCTCTGTACCCATTCCTTTGTTTGCCCTTCTGATGTGAAGCCAAAGCTACTGTAGACTGGACAGGATGTAGACCAAAGGGACTGGTGGAGGATCATGTGAAAAGTGCATAATCTCCAGCCCATCTCTCCCCTTCACAGCCTTTAAAGCTATAATTAAGCACACATTGCATTCTGCAACTAGCAGAATGTTTGTTCTGCTTTTCAGGAATAGATTTACCTCTGCTGAGAGGACATTTGTGACTTCCTGCTTTCTTCACATTGCTGCTTTGCAGTAGAATGTCTCATTCTACTACTCCATTGTTCCACAATTCACTACTGTTGTCAAATGCCTGGATTCTCTAAGTGTGCATGCATACTGTTTTGAAGCAGGAGGTCACTGCTACGTCATGATTTCATGGATCCAGAGGGTCTGACTTCAGAATACAAAGAAAAGTTGCAACCAGAGAAGTGGCTCATGTTTTATAACAGAAGATTTTGCTTAAACCTTTCCAGTAAGTTTCTGGGTAATAAAGGAACCGTCTGATGGTGTTCTGCAGTTTTTGCAATGTAGTAAGAATGTCAATGGCAGAGCAGCTCCTCAGCTAAAATCATTAACTTAACCCTATGGTAGATCATAATCTTGATTGTTTGATGGCACTCCTCTGCACTCCTAGCATTGCTAGTTATAAATGGTGTTGGTGAGACTGTAGGTTAGGTAAATACCAGAGCAGTATTAGCATCCAAAGAGCTGTGCAGAAGTCCATGAAGAGGCATCACAGGCCAAGGCTTGTCTGGACCTGACTGTTTTACCATTCAAAACCTCAAAGAAGAAAGCAAGTGTCTGAATAGGATGATAGGACTTTTTACACTGGGTGTGGAAGCAGATCTTGTTGTTTTTAACCTGTATTTGTCTTATGCGGGGCAGATAAGGTAGAGAGTGCCATCTTACATGGGGCAGCCCATGTGTGGGGCTTGTCCAATCAAGATGAAGCCATTATTGTCCTACATGAAGCAGGACAGTCACCAAGCCATCTGGCCCTGTCACTGAGTATAAAGTTACTCTAGGCTGTGGTCACACACACTAAATAATCTTCCTTCCTTCCTTCCTTCCTTCCTTCCTTCCTTCCTTCCTTCCTTCCTTCCTGCCTGCCTGCCTGCCTGCCTGCCTGCCTGCCTGCCTGCCTGCCTGTCCTTCCTTCCTTCCTTCCTTCCTTCCTTCCTTCCTTCCTTCCTTCCTTCCTTCCTACCTACCTACCTACCTACCTACCTACCTACCTACCTACCTACAGCCATGGCTTCAGATGGCCCCTCTCGGGGTTTTGAAGTTCATCCCTATGGTGGGCTGCGTGACCTGCAAGTTGGACAGGCTGCTGAAGTTCAGTAGCTTCAACATCTCCTTGGTGTCAGGGTTTATTTCAGTGATCTCCTGATCCAGAGCAGAGACCTCCGGGATGTAGTTATCCCTTTTCTCTCTTTCCACTTCCTGCAGTTTGATGGAGATGCCTCTGACTGGTCCTCTTTGAATGTGCTTCATCAGGTCAGTGACCATACCTAGCAATCTTGTTGTGAAGCTTTTTGCTAGGGATGATGGTGAACTCCTTGCAGACTCACTTGTTGGGGTGGAATTCATTCCCAAGGCAGGTGTAGTGCTTTTCAATTATGACCCAGGTAGCCTTTTTCATGGTCTTTGTTCACACATGTCCTATGTCGGTGGTGGCTAGGCAAAAAGAATGCAAAGGATGCTGGGAAGAGAACTATCACCCACTTTCGATCCACTTTCATTGCAGTTTTCAACTGGATTTTACTGTGTGAACTGGCAAAATCCAGTTGGAAAGTGGACTGAAAGTGGATTGAAAGTGGATTATTTAGTGTGTGTAATCGCAGCCCTATAGGCTCTTACTGTCCCAAGAAAACTGTTGCAACATGAATAGTGGCCAGATTTGCAAATGGTACTGTATTATTTGGGATGGTCAAAACCAAAGCTACAGGAGGGTCTATCAAAACTGGGTGATGTCAGATGAAGTTCAGTCCTGGTAAAAGTAAGGTGAGGTACACTGAAACAAAAAATCCTAAGTTTAAATATATACTGATTGATTGTGAACTCACTGAGGTCAAGACTGAAAGAGATCTTGAGGATAGCTTGGATAGCTCAATTAAAATATCAACTGTGTTTAGCAGAAGTGAAAAAGGCAAACTACATGCTAGAGATTATTAGGAAAGGGATTGTGGACAAAATGGCAAATAGTGTAATACCCTTTAACAAAGTCAGAGGCCAATGGCACCTTTAAGACCAACAAAGTTTCAAGGTGTGAGCTTTACAAGGTGTAATGCCCTCATAAGGTGCATCCTCATTTGGAATATTATGTAAAGTTCTGATAGTTCTTATCTCAAAAAGGCTATTGCAGAGCTGGAAAAAATACAGAGGAGGGCAACCAAGATGATCAAGGTGTTCAAGCAACTTTCCTAAAAGGAAAGGCTGAAGATTCTGGGACTTGTTAAGTTAGAAAAAGGATAAGTGGGATATGATAGAGATTTATAAAACTATTCATGGGGTAGAGAAAGTGGATAGATGGAACTTATTTTATCTGTCCCATAATGCTAGAACTTGGGACACCCAGTGGTTGATGGGCAATAGCTACAGGACAAACAAAATGAAATATTTCTTCACTCTATGAATGATTAAGTTGTGAAATTCACTGCCAGTGGAGGCAGTGATGGCGGTAAGCAAAGATGCCTTTAAAAGGGTTGTAGACAGATTCATGGAAGATAGATCTTTAAATGGCTGCTCACCTTCACCATATTCAGAGGCAGGTAAACCTCATAAACTCAGTGCTAAAAGGCACTCAGGGAAGTCCTTGGCCTTTGTGCCCTGTTCATTGGCCTTCCAGGGCAACTGGTTGACTGCTATGTAAAGCAGGATGCTGGACTAGATGGACTAGTGGTCTGATCCAGTAGGGATCATGTTCTTATGAGGAAGGGCAAGTGCATAGCATCAGTAGAGTCACTTACATTGGTCCTTCTGTATAGGAAATAGGAGAGCAGAGCAGACACAGTGGGTTAATTCAGACACAT
Source organism: Gekko gecko (assembly GCA_029375565.1). Taxonomy (NCBI): domain Eukaryota; kingdom Metazoa; phylum Chordata; class Lepidosauria; order Squamata; family Gekkonidae; genus Gekko; species Gekko gecko. The sequence goes on along the minus strand of JAPDNY010000003.1, from coordinate 135,461,268 downwards.
GAGACTGCTTTGGTCTATCAAAGTCAGTATTAGCTACTTTGACTGTGCTTTACCTACTACCTGATCCTTTTAACTTGAGATTCTGGGGACTGAACTTGGCACTTATGCATGCACAGCAGATAAAAACATAAGAACATAAAAAGAGCCCTGCTGGATCAGACCAATGGTCCATCTAGCTCACCATCCTGTCTCACACAGTGGTCATCCAGTTCTTCTGGATAACCAACAACAGGGCAGAGAGGCTGAGGCCTTCCATTGATGTTGTCTCTTTGCTCTGGAATTCAGAGGTTTAGTACTCAAGTCACCATGGCTAGTAGCCATTGATAGACTTGTCCTCCATGAATCTCTTTAATCCCCCTTCAAACTGTTTATTCCTGTGGCCATCACTACATCCTCTGGCAGCAAATACCACATTTTAATCACTCTCTGTTTAAAGCAGTAATTCCTTTTGTCTGTCCTGAACATACTGCCCTTAGGTTTCATTGGATGCCTTCAAGTTGTAGTATTTTGGGAGAGAGAGAAAAAATTATCTTTGTCAACCCTCTCTACCCCATGCATATACCTCTATCATACCCCCCCTTAGCTGTCCCTTTCTAAACTGAAACATCCCAAACTCTTCAGCCTTTCCTCATAGAGAAGGTGCTCCACTCCCTAATCATCTTGGTTGTTCTACTCTGTACTTTTTCCAGATCTGCAGCATCCTTTTTGAGATGCGGTGACCAGAACTGTTCACAGTATTCCAAATGAGGCTGCACCATAGATCTATAAAGGGGCATTTTTATTCTCAGTCCCTTTCCTAATAATCCCTAACATAGAGCTTGCCTTTTTCACTGCTGCAGCACACTGGGTTGACTTTCATTGAGCTATCTACTATGATGCCAAGATCTCTTTCCCTCTCAGCCTCAGCAAGTTTAGTCCCATTAGCCTATACTTGAAGTTGGGATTTTTTTTTTGTCCCAGTATGCATCGCCTTACACTTACCAACACTGAACTTCATCACTTTACACTTACCAACACTGAATTTACCAACACATTGTCTCTCACTCACCCAGTTTGTCATGGTACTGCTGCTGTTCTGCTATTGAGGCACAACATCTCCCCTTAATGACAATATTATTACTCTATGCTTTGTGGGGACTGAGAAGAAGAAGTCCACATTACCTCCCTGTACAGCATACCAGCCCTGTTTGAATGCAAGTGGGGAGCTAGATGTTGTCATAAGATCTGATTTCAGTACATGTAGATTTTGTGCACATAACTGAAGAACTAAATCTAGTATTTTGGCATGTGTCCTATGTGAACTTATACTGTGCCTCAACACATGGAGGTGTGGCTGGTGTACACTCTGCGCCAAGCACAGACCCAGTGTAGCATAGTCATTAACATGTTAGGCCAGGATCTGAGAGAACACATTCAGATCTCCACTCTGCCATAGAAACTCACTGAGTGACCTTGGCTCTTTCATTCTCTCTCATCCTAACTGACCACAAAGACTTGTTGTTGTGAGGATAAGGTGGAAGGGGGGGGAGAACATAGTTTGGATCCCAATAGGGGAGAAAAGGGGAATAAATAAAGTTATTTTATTTCATTCAGTTTCATTCAAACAATCTGGAATTTTAAATTTCCCTTTTTAACATAGCCAGACACAGACTTGAGACTGGTCGATTCACCCTGTACATGTAACATGAAGTAGTCATTTGCATGTGTGGATTGCCTATTGCAGATGCAACTTTCACCTCTGATACCACTCTGTTGTTGTCTAGGTGTACAGTAATGGAGTGTGGAGCAATGAAGCAATGAGCAGTGTCAGGTTTCCAGACATTAGGAGCTTCGTTTTGGACCTGAAGGGGCTAGGTTAGATGTTTTTAAGCTATGAAATCAGTGTGTGGTGTTGTAGGAAGGGACATTTCTTCATGAGAGAGGCATCAAGATGACAGCTGTTGTTTTCCAGAGTGTTTCTTTCTGGCCCCGATACACCTCCTAATGGGCAGCCTTTCATACAGTGACAGATTCTGTGAGTCAGACTGTTTTTATTGTAACATTTCTAACCCATTCCAAAGCAGAAACTTTGTGACAGTTTGCTCTTGGGAGAATTTCAGCCAAGAATGGAAAACTCCAGAAGTTATTGGATGGCTCAGCTTTGTAGTATAGCAGTGATACAGAGAAACATAGGCGTCATCTTCAGGGGGGCTGGGGAGCTCAAGCCTCCCCCGAAAGTACTGAGCCCCCCCCCGAGGCAACTGGTGTCAGCCAGAGCCTTGCTACCCCCCTCCCGTCCTCCACCCCATTTTGAAAGCGGAGGTTTTTCCCTCCGCTTTCTGAGACTGTTCGGCTGGCCTGGGAGGGAAGTCAAGGGGGTGGGGGCTTGCTTCCTCCTGGAAGCTAAGCTCCACCCACAGTTCCCAGAAGCCCCGCTCAGTTTAACCTGGAGAGCTGCACATGCTGCCTCTGCTTGCTGCTGCCACCAGCCTGAAGGGTAAGTAGGTGGGGGTGTAAGGAGTGGGGGATTGTTTCAGGTGGGGTGGGGTGGGGTGGGTGGGGTGGGGTGGGTGGGAGCCCAGGGCTGCAGCCACCCAGCCATCCTGCAAGTCCAAGCAGGGGAAGTGGGAGAGGATTGGAGGATTGGGGAGGGGAGCTGGGCAAGAATGGAGGGAGGGGGAAGGTGGGGGGCCCTTCTGTGGCCTCTGGTTGCCCCTGCCATCAGTGAGTGGCTTGCTTTCTCCTGCAGTCCAGTTTAAACTGGGCTGCAGGAGAAAACAAAACCCAGGAACCCTTGTGCTGCACGGAGCACATTGCTCCAGGATACAGAAAATCCTGGGCTCACTTTCTCCTGTAATCGGGAGGGGGGGGGCTGCACTTTCTGTCCCTCTCTCGCTTTCTGTTTCTCTTTCCCTTTCCCTTGAGATGTGTGAGAGCTGGAAATGCTGGGAAGCTGCCCCACCCCCACTCCAGGGCAGGCTGCTTCCCTTCCAGTCTGACTTCCTTCCCTTCCCTTCCCTCTGTCTTTCACTTCTCTCTCCCAATCTATATGTTTTTTCCCCCAGCTTCCCCCCTCTCCCTTGCTAAAATAGCCCCAGTTAGGATTGCCAAGTACCCCTGGCCACCTCTGGGGGATGAGGGGAGGGTGGCCCAATCCAGGTTAGGAAACTCCTGGAGATTTGGGAATGGAGTCTGGGGAGGATGGGGACCTCAGTGGGGCACAATGCCATAGAGTCCACCCTCCAGAACATCATTTCCCCCCCCCCCAGGAAAACTGATCTCTTTAGACTGGCAATGAGCTGTAATTCCAGGGGATCCCCAGGTCCCACCTGGAGGCTGGCATCCCTAGCTCCAGTGCTGAAATTGGAAGCTCTGGTTCTGCTGTGTGACTTGGTGCATGCAAACCTCTGGCATTGGCTTACATTTGCCAAACCACCCAGGTGGAGGAGGGGAGGGGTGTCATTCTACCAAAAATGAGAGTGTTTGGGTTTCTCTGTGAGTTTGAGGACTGGAACTGGCACTGAAGTGAGATTGGAAAAGTTTGTGTGGCTTTCTTGTGTTACAGTAATAATTATGCTACAATACAGTTTGTTAGTCCTAAAGGTGCTACTGAGTGTTTTACTATTTTGTATGCTATGGCAGTGATATGAGAGCCAATTGAGCTGTGGGTCCATCTCATGCTACTGACAGTAGTTATACATTACACCTTGCCCAAATGGTTCTGGGCATTAAAGCGCACTTGCCCTGGTGTGATGTAAAATGCTAGCAAGTCATAGCCAACTCATGGTAACCCTGTAGGATTTTCAAGGCAACAGACATTCAAAGATGATTTGCCATTGCCTGACTGTGCATCATGTCCCTGGTATTCCTTGGAGATCTCCCATCCAAATACTAGTCAGAGCTGACTCTGCTTAGCTTCCAAAATCTGATGACATCAGGCTAACCTGAGCCATCTGGGTCCATGGCATGGTGCTGTGTGGGTGCTTCCCAGGCAATAATCTTCAACCTATTCTTGGAAGCCACAATCATTAGGAAAGAGCCATGTGATAGAAGTGTAATAATAATTTACTCATAGTTGCAAGAGCCAATAAGATTTGAGTTTGATGGGGGATTGGGCAAATTGATCTAAGGAACTGAAAGAAGAGAAAGTATTAGCAAGCTCAGTGGTTAAGGATTTGAATAGAGCTCTTTATAGTCCAATCCTGAGGACACTGAGAAAGAATGTCTGAAAATGTCATACAGGTTTCTGTCGACCTTGCAATAGCATTGTAGCTAACCCCAACTAAGAAACTTCCATGCTGTTTCTATAATTTCTCAAATGTACTTCACACCAACTGTGCATCTCCATTCCTTTCTAATTCCTCTCAACTATGTACAGCTTTCTATGTTGTGCTTCATTTGGACTGCTTTGCTTTCTCAGTTCCTAGCCCCTTCTTTTCTATGACCATGGATCTACATCCCCTTCCTCAAGCCTTGCTGCTTGTCCCAACTCTCTAAAGTCAGATCAGTTTGGCCAGTGACAACCAAAAATACATCTGTCCAGGAAGTTCAACTAAATGCCACTAGAGGTTTTGTCACCACTGCTACATCACTTAATGCATTACAATATAGGTTCATGTTCAGGCTATAATTTATGATGTTTTAGTTTGGGAAGATCTATGTTCTTGGTCACATCAGTTGGTGCTATTTTTTTCCTGTAAAATCCTCTTCCATCCCAATGGACTCTGCTGCTCACGTTGTCTGTCAATCCCCTCTTTATTCCACCCTTCCTCCAGTCTCCCTTCCCTTATATTGACCTCACAACAATGGCAATATCACCCAGCCTGATGAAGGGGGCTTTGACTCTTGGAAGCTTATTCCCTGAAACTCTTGTTGGTCTCTAATATGCTCCTGGACTCAAATCTAACTGTCCCAGTATCACCGAGTAAGTGTCATGCAAAATGTAGATCTGAACATGGGTCTCCTCAGTCCACACTGGTCTTCATGCCATTGGTCCATCTACTTCAGCATGGTCTGCTCTGATGCAGGTGAGCTCTACAGGCTCAGACAGAGAAAGATCCTTTCCAACAGCTGTTCTCTTAGACCTCCTCGGTTTAAACCTTTATCCTTTGGCACGCAAAGCATGGTCTCTCTACCATCAGTCCATCAGTGTAATCATTGTCTGCTCAGACTGGCAGTGGTTCTCCAGGGTTCTTTGCAGAGGATTTTGCCCATGCCGTGCTTTGTTTCTGAGCCATTGGGGCTGGGGGGGAGGATGCAGGCGGGCTGCTTTTATTTGTAATGCAAAAGTATATTACCTCTTTCTAACAACATATGTCCATGCAAGATGTACATATGTTCACTGTAATATGTAAACAGGGCTTTTGTTTCTCCGAGTGATGAGCAGGAAGAGAGGGAAATAGCAACAGATATGTTCTTGGTATGTACACCATCCAGGGAGAATACTTAACACTTAACTCATATTTATGCCACACATCATTATCCTTGATTGGCATGCAGATCAGAGGCCTTTTAAAATTTCCTTTTGCCCTGTGTGCAGTCCAGAAGGAACATTGGCAAGGAATGTACACTCTATACGTGTGGTACAGTTTCAAAGGGACAACTAACTGGGATGTATAAAAGAAATGACAGGATTGCCCATTACAAACAATGGGAGAGACTTGAAGGCCCACTGGAGATAATAGGAGCCAGGAATGCCACATGGCTCTGCCTCCATAAATAGTGACAATGGCCTGTGATGTCACTGGGCCTCGGTTCTTTTAAGGACCTAGCACAGCAATGCCTCTGGCCCAGCCCCAGCCCCCCTGGGAAATTGAAAAGTCTACGCCCTTGCAGAGAAACAAAAAATAACACATGCTGAATACTACCCTGCTTTGAGAATTTAAATAGCTATGCCTCCTTTGGAACATATTCGCCATACATTTTATAGCAAGTTTAAGCATTGCGGGATTCAGTCAGGTTTTTTTATTGGCTTCAAAGGCCTTTCTAGGTGGAAGAAATGATACACTGATTAAAAAAAGATGCTGAAAGCTATTCTTCCATTGACAAGTTGGTGGAGTAATAATTGTAAAACTCAGAATAATAGGTCTCCTGAAAATGATTTCCCTGCTGCATGATAGGAAAATAGATTCTCCATTCCACAGCAATTTCTTACTCTTTAGCTGAAGATAGTCTAGAAATTTATATATGAAATCACAACAAATATTTGCTATCTCAAATGGACATCTGAGCTGTAGGGTAGTTGGAAGCTCCCCCCCTCAATATTTCTTAATGCAAAGCAAACACAGAGTTTAAGGAAGAATTTACTGCATGAACTGCACCTAATTGAAGTCCACTGGCACCTTAAAGGCCAACAAAGTTTTATTCAAGATATAACCTTTCATGTGCATGCACACTTCTTCAGATACATTGATATAGAAGCTACCAGACCATACATACAGGTACAGAATGAGCAGCAAATTAGCATACAACGTAATATCTTTTTGGAAATAAAATATCCACCTGATGATAGATCAAGATGGATAGCCATGTTAGTCTGTCTGTAGTTGACCAGCAAGGGAATGAAGTGCAGATGTTCCCTGACTTGCAGCTGAGAGTTAATGCAGAATAACCTCCACCCTCCAGCTCTGATCTGATCTGGCAGTTGAAGGCCAGCCACCCACCCCCACTTCCCCAGGTTCACTAGCACCCTTGGAATGCTGCAGAAGAAGGCTGAGAACAGACTTACAGGCTAGGCATCAGAGTACACACCTTGCGGCTCAGTGCCAGCTGCCTGCTGATAGTGGAGGGGAATCTTTGCAGGATTGTTACTGAAAAGCTGACTGCATGCATGACATCTTGGCCGGTGGCTGTAAAGTCACATGAGAGAAGCTGGTGCGCATGGATGCACATGGATACAATATGTTCGCTAGACACTGAACCTCCTGACACAGATTTGACTGATTCCTTGGTAAACCCAGTTACTGACCTGTTCACAGTCGAACCTGTTCACAACAATGGGATTCTGAAACCTCCTCTGGCATTGTTTATATTGAACCTTGGGAAAACATGGTAATTTGACACTGGAAGCCTGTTCTAGCAGCAGCCTGCCTCAGAACAATTTGCATCGTACAGTCAAATTCTGTATAATATTTTCCTGCTGATCTTCTGCAGAGTCACACCACCTACAAGTGCAAATGAACAGAAGACTGAACTAATATTCTTGGAAAAATTAGTGCAAACTTTTATATTTGTATGGATTAATAAACATATCCTACAACTTAAAAATGCAAGACTCCAATGGCTTTCACAAATGGTGCTAATAAAGCCTTTTCAACTCTAAGATCAATTTGTTTTAGCAGTTTGAATATGATTGCTATTTTAAGGAATACAGAAAAATAGCAGCTCCAGAGTCAAATTATAGGTTCTGTAAATGTGCTTATTTAAGTGAACATGACTATTCCCATTCCTGTTTAAAATCCCATATGTCTAAAGGTATGTTACCATTGTTTCAAACAGAGAAAAAACATTGTACCTGTAAGCTCTTGAGAAAGTATCCTTTGATTCTTTGGCAGGCCCATGTATTCAAGTTTGCTTGCTTCCTTGTTTGTTTTTAAATCTTTGAAGTCTTTTTTTTAAGGTAATTTTTATTATTTTTAACAAACATACAAACCAACCAACAAACAAACACACACACATACATGAGAGTGGTAGTAACAACATCATATCAACATCATAAGTTATAACATCATATTGACACAGAGAATACTCCATCTTTCTGTGTTATACCTCTGAGGATGCCAGTTATAGCTACTGGCGAAACATCAGATCCTACAATGCCAAGACCACTGCCACACAACCCAGAAAATCAACAGCAACTAATGAACTCCGGCCATGAAAGCCTTCGACAACAAACATCATATCTCTCAGATCGCCTCTTGCATATAGATTAATTTCCCTACCATATGGACCATTATATTTTTGTAAGTCTGTTTTACACTGACAGTTTTAATAATCCTAGCTCTATATATCTAACTATAAAATTACATAATCATAACAATCTATAATTATTACATCTCTATTACTAACCAAGTCAATTCTCTCCTAATTAAACATTCTACAACAATCTTCTATAAATTAACTTTATCTTTACCTATTTACTAACTTTATAACATTTCTATTTGTACTAATTGTTTAAACCTGTAAGTAAATTCTCTAGTTTGTTTCATGTATCAAACCACCTTAATACCTTTAAGAAATTTGTTCTCTACATTCTTCTGTTGCTATCCTTCCCTAAATATCCTTCTTGCATATATAATCTTAGTCACTCTGTTTAATATATATATATATTTACAGCTTATTCTCTAATATTTTATATTGTCCTCTGTTTATAAAACTTCCTAGAACTCTTAAAATCTTCCCTAATTTTTTATAGGCTATAATTTTATAAATACATAAAAATAAAAGAAAGAAAATATAAATTCAATTATAACCAATGTTCATTCATTGCCAATACAATTTCCCCTTGCCCATCTTAATCAGTTGCACAAAACAGGATTTGATTTTATTGTGGGCTACAATTTTATAGATACATTAAAAAAGGATATAAATTCAGTTGTCACCAGTGTTAATTCATTGCCAGTACAATTTTCCCTAGCCCATCCTAGTCAATTACACAAAAACCAGGGTTCACTAGATCAGCCTTATTTAGGAAGTTTTATTCTTTTCTTCTTTTTGAAAGCCCTTTTTTTTTCAATAAAATCATTGTTCTGTGCCTCTTTTCCTTATAGGTAGGGGGGATTTTGGCTTGCCAGCTGTATTCCACTTTTATGGTTAATATTTTCATAGCTTCTGTTTTGTCTTCTCTGTGGACTATAACTTTGAGGGTTGCAGAATTTGACAGTCTTTTAGTAGATCTGTTATTCTCACTGTAGCCTTGATCATCTTGATTGCATGGTTGTTCTGTGTCTTGCACTTTTAAGTGCTGAGGATCCTTTTCTCTAGGTTGTCAGGTTGTTTGTGGTGTTGTTTTACAGCTGGCAAAATTTGCTGCTGGGATTCTTTTCCTCTATAGGTTGGGTCCAGTAAGTTATAGTGTTTTCTGTTTCTTGCACTGTTTGATGCTGAAGTTCTTTTATCTGGTTTATAGTTTGGGTTGCTGTTGCAGTGTATTTATCCTTTACAGGTTCTTAAGTGTCCTTAAATGCTAAAGTCAGGGCTCTTTTTGTAGGAGGAACTCCTTTGCATATTAAGTGACACACCCCTAACGTAGCCAGTCCTCCAAGAGCTTACATTAGCTCCTGTAGGAAGAGCTCTTGGAGGATTGGCTACAGTAGGGATGTGTCACCTAATATGCAAAGGAGTTCCTGCTACTAAAAGAGTCCTGGATAAAGTAATTGCATCCACAATCCTAGCCTGAAGCTCCTTCCAAGAGACCTGTAACTGATTAATTTCTACAGAGCCCTCTGGGCAAATATCATCTGGCATTTTTCTTTTTGGATCTTGTCCCTCTATTTTAAAACAGTAACAAAGACCCAGCAGAGTCCGTGCTTAAAGTTGTTGACAGCTGAGAATCTGTTTGCACGAGGCAGATGCTTACATCTCCACTAAGAATGCTAGTCATAATAAGCTCCTCCGTTCCCAGCAATGAATCATGACGTCATAAAAAGTTGCCACAAAGAAGCAAAATCAACTCTAAATAACTCTCTTTCTTTCTGTCTTTTTCCCAAGAGCACTATAAAATCCTTTTATCAAAGCACAAACAAAAGTCTCACTTTGCCCCAAGCAGTATTTCACGCGCCTTTTTTTAAATGAATTGTCTCTGCCACTCTGTAAGAAAGGAAGGTGGGGGAGTTTCACCCTCCTTTCCATGTCCTTTTACATTTTTTTTTTTACAGGGGCTTAAAGAAAAGGTCTTCTGCTTCCTTAATGTTGGTTTTCTAGGTACTTACATTGTAAATCTTTATCGATGTCACTGATGAGGCTGAGATTAACTCTCTTGCTTCCAGGGCATACACAGCTGGTGCAATTTATGGCGGCCATAACTGCTCTTCTTCGTTCTTTGCCTCAGGATGATCCAGGGCTTCCACCCATTTTTGCCATGAACAGGCCCCCTGAATCAAGTCTCTTGCACCTGACCTCCCTCCAGGAGGTCTGGTGGAGCTTGGGTCCCCTCAAAAACTCCTCTAAATAGAGCAAAGAGCCAGTGTTCTGTGCCATAGCCAAACCCCCCAAATTTCTGAATCTTTGATTTCCCCCTTTAATTCCAACCGTCTGCCAAGCACCTAGACATATTTATTGATAATTCATACACTGACATTATCTTTTTATGTAGACCTAATGACTAGGCACTGTTTTCATACAGATTACTTTTTTAGTCACTGTTACCTGTTATTATACCATTCCACTCAACAATGCTTGAAGCTTTCTTCCAGCCTAAGAAAATTTGCTTTGACAGAAGTGGCTTGTTCTTCAATGGAAGAGCTGTGTCTATCTGAAGAAAGCTGGAGCTGAGTAGAGTGGCAGGATATACATCTTCCATACCAGAATAATGTGTTGCTGTTCGACGTGCCTGTTGATAGAGTGTGTATGAGTATTCAAGGGGAAGAAACACTGATGGATTCAGAATGAAATAAAATATTCTATAACATTTTGCTAGCCAGTAAAATCTATATATACACAGCTGGATGTCAGAAGTACTGACATTTAGACATGATTAATTTCAGTTTTTAGGAGGTGCTTCCAAATAGTCTTATTAAGCTATCAGCAAACCACTGGATCAGAGAGAATAATATGAAAGGAAAATTTAAATAAAAGCTGATAAAACCTATGGTAGCTGGAGACTTAGAAGCCAGATATGGGTCATGGTATGTTCATTGCTCTCTATATCTCAACTGGCCATCAGTAGGCTTTTCAAAATAGTTGTTTTCTGTCCCCCAGATATGAATTGGTGTCCTCCTAAGCTTGCTGAAATATGAACTGAAGAGCAACATCTATGACTTGCTTGGAATGTATAAAAATATTTTTTTTGATACTGGAGAGACTTTTTGGTAACTGTTACTTGAAAGACACAATAACTGGTTTAGAAGAAGCCTAAATTAATAAAAATAACTTTGGATCTATGAAGCTCCGTTGACTTTTTGCTTCTTTTTAGTGAAAACCATCTATTCCTATCCTTTAAGGATCTCATCATTCCATTGAACCCTGCATGGAGCTGTAAATTATATGCACTTCTTTATTGCCAATAAGAAATCATCATGACCTTCACAGTATAAACACGGTTGAGGATTTTGACCAATGAAAAAACTTGGCCATGAAACAATATTTGTGCCCCAGTAAAAGTCAATAAGATCTAAAGGTAACCCATGGAAATATTCTCTTTGATTAAGAAATTGCCCGAGGCTTCCTTGCTGTCTTTAAAAATGGAACCGTCAGTGCAACTTTGTTGCTGCTCCCAGAACTGTTCAAGATGATAAAAGAATTTCAAGTAGACAGGGGCATTTTTTAAAAAATAAGTTTTTCAAAAACCTTTCCTCATTTTGGCATTTTTTTTAAAAAAAAATCTTGGATTTACACCAACTCGAGGGAGAGTTTGCACTTATAGCCATGTACAGTAAGGAAATAGTTTTTCATGGTTTATTTCTGTACTTTGGGAGGCATCCTATTTGTAGTAATAACATGAGTAAAAGAGCAAGTCCCATGTGGAAAAACAAAGGTATTAGTTAGGGCTGTCTAATCTGTCTGTGAACATTTCCCCAGATCATTAGAGAAGTTTTTTTTTTTTTTTTAAGTGACATGCCTACTACAAAGAAGGAGTGGTCTTTGATTACTAAAGTTAAGACATGATTCCCTTGTTTGTTCTCATGCACTTTGTTGCTTACTGGTTCAAACAAAATGATTTCTTAAGTCATTGCAAGAGAAATGTATCTAAACTGCAGCCTCCCCTGTACAATTTAGTTTCTTTAAATGTTTAATTATTTAAGGTGATCACAATGTTTTAAAGCTATAGTAGATTCTGAGTTGGATCCAACTTGCTTTTCTGCTGATGAAAAATCAAGGAGGAGTTCCCAGTGACTTTGTCTGTGCACTTCAAACGTTTTCATATTAATTTCATTTTGAGTGGTCATACTTTCTGTTACCTTGAATGTTGTCACCTGTTTGGTGCATTTCAGGGCCATTATTTTGGTACTACTAAGACAGCAGGAGTGGGGAGGGAATGTGAGAAAGAGACAGAGGGAATACGTGTGACTGACATACAGTTGTTTGGTGGCACAAGTGCCCTTTAAATTTTACAGGGCCATTATTTTCTGTGAGGCCTCTGAAATAATAACATGGCTTCTTTATTGCCCATAGGAGATATTGCCTGCTAGGAGCAGTCGGTGTAGCATTCAGAGGCCCCCAGCTGTTTGGCATCCACTGATCCTGGCTGACTGAATCCAACTCACTAGCTCCATTTTTAAGTGCATATATCATCATTTTTACAATATACAAATGATGGGAAGTAGCTGTCTAAGTACTGGTTAGTGGTGGGGGGAAGATGAGTCATTAGTTGAATTCTCCAATGCTGGATTGCTGTATAAGACATTTGAGCATACTATCACTAAGGGATGAGCCAGACAGAAATAGATCAAGGGCAGGTTACCTAGTTTGTTTCAGTCAAAATTTTTTTTTGCTCCTTATATAGGAGGTTTACAAGAATATGATGAAATTACATAATCATTACTGTGAGATAAGATTTCATCCTTTCAATATCTACAATTAAGAATATTTTGAAAAATGAGAAAATAAATTTTAAATGAGCAAAGATAATAAATAATCTAAATTTTGCTATTGATTGTTTTCATGACAATCATAGTAATAATAGTAATTGTAATAATAATAGTAGTAAATATTAAGTACTTAGTGAATGCCTACAAAGTTCTCACCTATATCATTTTCCAAATACTTATATGATTATAAACTAATACAATTCTAAACTAATCAATCTTCCATGAAAACATTGCACAATTTCTTATATCAATAGAGAGGTGTAACTTTTTTCCTCCAACAATCATAAAAAGGTTTGCAACATTCACAAAAATAAACATGATTAGCTTATCCATCCCTTAGCCTAATTCAGTCAGTTTTGATAATCTTTCTATCTCCCATACATTGTTTACTCAAGATCTTACAGTCAAATATTTTGTACTCTTCTAACTCCATGCACCTAACATTCTTCTCGCAGGAAAAAAATCTAGTACCATACAATGGGTGATTTCACCTTCCCTCACAGGATTTCCCTTTATCTTCTTTTTCACTGAACAGCCCCTTTCCCCTTTCCCCTCTTTCTTCTTTGTTTTTCTCTGACTATCCCACCTAGTATACCATTAGATGCTGACCCAGCCTAAGGAACAGAGGGGAGAGACTAAAATCCTTCTTTTTGTCTGGATTTGATAATGGTAATGGCTGGTGGTAGTTCAAAAATAATGAAGTATTGTATTTAACTTTGAGGGGAAATGGCCCAGTTGGAATCAGGTGTAGGACTTATGAGGTGAACAGACAACAGAAATGAGGAAACTTTTTATAAAAATAAACATCAGATAATTTGTCACAAACGACTGTTTCTATTATTCAGATACGTCTTTAAAAGTTGAGGAGAAAATTTTATTGCCAGTTTTTTCTTACACAAATATGCATAAGCTTTTTGGTCTCACAGATGCTAAAGCTGATGAAAGCAGGAACATTCACACAGTTTCTAGTTTCCTTCCTTATTCACTGGCTAGAGATCACCCCCATCTTCTAGGAGCTATTTCCCTCAGACTTGATATGATCACCCCTCTTCACTAGGAGCTATTTCCATCAGTCTGGACAGGGATGGGCTACGTATCCCACTTCTCTAACTCAGGATCCTTACGGATCCTTTCATAGTCTGCTTTGCTCTCTCACTGTTAACTGTCAACTGTCATCTGTCAACTGCCCAACTCCTGACACTCTCAACTGAATAATTACATTTTTTTAATATTTTTTTATTTTCTTCTATAAACTACAAACTACAGAATACAAACACTACACACTACAAACACTAAACACTAAAGAGAGTAACAAGGTACTAATACGTGCTTACTATATGCTTTCAACCTTTCACTACATGATATATAATCCATTTCCATAATTCGCTACTTAAAAAATAAACCAAAAATAATTTGTTAAAGATTCTATCACTTCAGAACTTACAATTATATGTTTTAAATATACAAATAGGAAATCTGAGAACTTTATTTAGAGGTCTTATTATCCTTATGCTTCTTCTTCTTTTGCCAGGGCAGCTTAACCTTCAAAGATTTGGGTGCAGCTGCACCCAAATCCGAGTCCGTGTCATAGTCAAAAATTTCTCTCAGAGATACCAAGGTATCAGAGGAAGAAGAATTGTCTGTCCCAGTCTTTTGGTGCCCGCTAGTTTCTTCTGTTGCCTTCTCACCCTCTGCTCCTTTCTTTTGTTTGCTCGACAAATGGTGTTGCTTCAAAAATAGTTCCGCTTTCAGTAAAGAGTCAATCCTTTCTTTCTTTTCTTGGAAATTAAAGATGAATCCTTCTGGTAATAGCCATCTGTATTGGACATTGTTCTTTTGAAGAAAATCTGTAATGTTTCTGTATTGCCTTCTTAATCTCCATATTTCATATGGAACGACTTTCAAAACTTTAATCTCCTCCTCTTGAATTTTCACCTTTGCTGCAGTGGATGCTTTGAATAATTGCATTTGAATCCCCTGCCACTCAGTGTTCTCAGAGACCTAGTTAAAGCCTTAACCATTTACTGTCCATCACACATACATATATGAGCTTTAAGAATATTTTCTAAATAAAAGTCACAACAACAAAAAAACCTTCTTGGTTGTTTTTTTTTTTTGGGGGGGGATTTCTTATCCCATTATTTATGTAATTTTATCAAGCATCTTTCCCCCAAAATTGTTTAACTAGTGGACTTTACCAAAATGTATGTTTAAATTTGCTTTTCTTGAGCCACATTTCCTATATACTGACTGTTATGGTAAATTATATTTAATCTGTGTGGTGTCAAGTACCAACACATATTAAATATTGTCTTATAAAAATATATTTCATTCTAATGCATCTGCATGTTATTTATTGTTGCTAATGATTAGGAGTCAGAATAATAGTTACATGGCAACATCACTTAAAGACTTCAGCAGTATGGTATCCAGTGAAACATGTATGTATTTATTTATTTATAGCATTTGTATGTGGCCTTTTTACCTATTTTGGGAACATCGGTGTAGTCATTAAAGTGTTGGACTAGATCTGAGAAATCCTGGTTCAAATCACTACATGCCATGGAAGCTTGCTGACCTTGGGCCAGACCAGTCACACTCTCTCAGCCTAACCTACCTAACAGGGTTGTTGAGAGGATAAAATGGAGGAGAGCAGAATGATGTGAGCCACTTTGGGTCCCCATTGGGGTGAAAGGCAGGATATAAATAAATAAAAATAAACAAATTACATTTCAAAAGACACTAAAATCAACTTTTCAGACAATACATATAAATAAAACCAATAATTAAGAACAAACAAGGAGGAGGGTAGGTAAAGACAGGAAAGTCTTCATCAGCTTCTGGAACCATATAGAGCTTTAAAGGTCAGTGGGCCTTGAAGCAGGGCCTTGAAGCAGATTGGAAGCCTGTGCAGATGGAACAAGACTGGAGTTATATGGTTCCCTGCAACCCACTCCAGACACTGTTCTCACTGAAGCTTTGCCCCCACAATCGGAATGAAAAGACGGACACCAATATGGATTTAACAAGGGCCACTTTATTAATTATTTATAATCAAACAACTGGTGAGGGGCTGCTAAGAATGTACTGAGGAATATGACAGGTGTCAAACTGCTGACCACCTTCATCTCCTTCTGGGCGATGCACCTTCCCCGATCTCGAGGCACCCAATGTGGCTCTCAACCAGCAGCTTGGCATGTTTAGGAGAACCCCCTGGCCGACCACCCCAGAAGCCGCAAAGGCCTGCTAAGATAGGGCGGGCCAGATTGTTCTAAGGAAGATCACCCCTTCCCGGCCTTGAGCCGCAAAGGCCCGAAAGCCATTCATGGAGGACCCTTTAATTCCTTTATAACAATGCCCAGGTGCTTACCGATTTCAACTTGCTGATCACGCTACCCCGCCTGCCCACAAAGTGACCATCCTATTTAGCAAAACTCGGTCCTCCAAAGCCAATTTCCAAATACCACCATCTTCAGTGCAAGGTAGGCAAAAACACCCCTACTTCTGAAGCCAAATTGAAAAGGGGTGAAAAATTCCTACCTGGCTCCATTAAAAAGGCAACCGGTTGAAACCTGCACTAAAATAGGGTGGGAGGGTGGGCCGAGCACGCAGAACACTTCTGGGGCAGAGGGTGGGAGCCAAGCCTAAATAGGCTGGCTCCGCCCCCTGCCTGGTATCCTTATCTTCATGCCTCACGAAGAGGCAGATCAGCCCCCTCCCGCCAGCGTGGGCTCGGCGGGAGTTGGGGCTTGCATTTTGTACTAACTGTAGTTTCTTGGATGATCTTCAAGGGCAGTTCCATGTAGAGACCATTGCAGTAATATAATATAGATGATACCAGAGCATCTACCACAGTATTAAGAAATTTCTTACTCAGGAAAGTTTGCAGCCGGTCATGCCAAATTAATAAATTACAGTCAATTAAAACCATTTGTTATACCATAAAATTTATTCACAATTGGCAGATGTAAATAAAATTCTGGAATATGGTTGCAAATTTAAGCTCCAAAACTCTACATTATCACACACCAGCAGACCTATTCATCTTTATAAATTACATACAGTATATTTCAACAAACCCTCAGAATATAACAACATTCTTAAGTCTCTCATCTTTCAGCCTATTGTCTGCAGAAATGTACCTGCCTGAATCCAGAAGAGCTAGCAGCAATCAGGACCATGGCTAGCTCAGTGTGGTGGCTACACCCGAGGGCACAGAAATCAAGGATCACAGGGTGTTGTTGCAACAAGGGTTTCACTCTGAATGAAGAAGGTGCTTTTCTGAAACACTGTTTGACCAGAGAAGGATGATCTTCATTGGGCTATGCTATATTAAGGAGGCAGGTGCTTTAGTAGTCTAGGATCCTTCCCACTGAGTCCAACTGAATGGTCAAAATAGGGGGGGAAACATCTAACAAGAATTTTATTTTAGCATTTCTCCTGACGAGAACTTGCATTGACTGTCTAGAAAAGTGATCATTGTGGTTTTGAGGAATCTGGTTGGCTGTACTGTGATTCTTCATGCTCATGAATAGCAGTTGTGGCAGAGCACTTCTGGCATTCAAATAACAGGTAAGTTTTGATGGCTAGAGATGGAGTAAGAAAGATGAGCAGGTGACACTTGGTGGGTAGAGAAGCTGGACTCTTGACAAGTCATACATGGATGGGTGGGTGGAGTTGCATTGGACACTTTTAATTCTACTGCTTTTGAGGAGACCATGCATTCTGCTTTGCTATGTTTCTAATAAACAACAATTTTTAAAAATCTCCAGTATAACCCTTCCAGTATAGGAAACGTACATTCAAGGACACATGTTGTCATGACAGGAGCCCTAGGGCCTCAGGCTGCCCCAGAACATAGAAAAATGGGCAGCTAAAGGCAGCTAAATATTGGCAAAGGAAATATGCTTCTTGAATCCTGACACTAGCAAATAAGATAATTTAATTTGAATCCACTATCACAGGACACCCTCCATCCCCCAATAAGAAATTAAATAAATAAGGTCTGAGATTTAGCCATATACTTCAGGTCAGATTTTTCCATCTAAGCCTACCTCCACCACTAAGGAGACAAAATGAACTCTTCAGGACCTGTAGCTATGATTTCCCATTTTCTTAATCTTTCCTTCTTCCTCTCACTATGGCCTATAGTCTCCATTGCTCTAACAGTGTTCCTGGTTAGTTGCTGTAGTTTTTCCGGGTTGTGTGGCCATGGTCTTGGCATACAATGCCAAGACCATGGCCACACAACCTGGAAAAACTACAGCAACTAATGAACTCTGGCAGTGAAAGCCTTCGACAACGTAACGTTCCTGGTTCTTGCCATGGAGCTGTCCCAAAGCCACTCTTCCAGCCATTTGTCCACGTCCCAAGCATAACTCTCCCCCTCAGATCTCCAAGCCTCCTTCTTGCATTATCCTTCATTCCTTTCCATCTCTCATTTAGCCTTCCTTTTCTCATGTTCCACAGAGACCAGCAAGCAGCCACACAATTTCCTCATGGACTAGCCATGAGTGAGACATGATTGGGCTTCTTAATTATAAATGATTTTAGTACGTGTTTAATTAGGATTTATCAAAGTAGATATTGAAGGTATTTTATTTTGACTCACACCAGGTTTTGATTGATAGATTTTGTTTGTCTCTCTCACTTGTAATAAGTGCTGATGTGTTTTACCTTCGGTCCTCCTTCCCACTTTGGGCTGAAGACCTGCTCCTCACCCCCTTTGGGCTGCCTAAGGTTACTTACAGAATTTATCACTGATATGAGATTTGAGTAGCTCACACACCACATGAATCCTACCGGAGCGATTAGAAAATGTGAATTGGTACATATTCCTTACATTTATTGTCCTGGGACAACAGATATCTACTAGAGCTGCACTCTATAATCTCTATTGTTAGTGCCATTTATTGGATGATTTATTCTTTGTCTGACTGTGCTTCATTCCTCCATTGCACTCAACACGCTCTCTTTAGAAGTTAAACTTTTTGTGCTGTCATTGATGTTTCCATCCCAGACCTCCATCTGGCTTCATTACAGTGCTTTTACACAGACATAGATTTCTTGATACAGCTGGGTCACACCTTGCCACCTTCACTTTGTTCCACTTCACCTCCAATCCACATGTCTTACTCACTGCAAAGTCTAGTTTGTTCAAGTGCACTAAATCCATTTTAAGAATGAGGAACGAGGTGTAGAAGTTGCTGAGGGTAACAGAATCAAAATTGACAAGACCACCTAGAAGATAACTGTATGTTGGGGCCAAACGAGATGTGACATAAAGTTGTGAGTCTCTTTCCCCTGCTGGTAATTTTAAAAACAAAAAGCAGCCTTGGAGGTTGCAGACAGGGAGTAAAGAGCAATCATCCATATGCACAGCAATCATCTGTACACAGAGAAGCCCATCATATGCTTGTGTCTGGTGTGATACATATATAAAAATAAGAGTAGATAAAAGGTTTTGTTTTAATTGTTATATATGACTTGACAAGATTGATACCATAAATGCTATATTGCACATATGAACCCTTCCCCCATTTTTTTCCAAAGTGTCTGTCCTTAGTGTACATCAGCAGGGTAATATATATTCATTTTTTTTAAAGAAAAATCAAAAGAAGAACCACGTAATTAGGAATGGGCATAAAGTGGCTTGCAAATTTTGGCCAGCTCATGGCTTGCAAAGCAAAGTTCATAGAAGAATGACTGGCATGGACATTTCATGAACTTTGGTGCTGTTCATGGTGGTTCATTAATGGATACAATTCCAGACAGACATGTCTACACTCAAACTGTTTAAAAAACTCCAAGGTGATTGGGGGGACAGAATTCTCCAGCCTTGGAAACACCAATAGAAGCCCTCCAAAGCTTAATAGGCACTGCTGGCTGCCAATAACAGAACTCCCATTCTGCTCTATGGGATCAGAAAGCTGTATATCAGTCCAGCTCAGCTCCACACCCTTTTGTTCTTGGCTGTTTGCAGAGAGGCAGGAGACTTGTTAAAAGCTGACTAGAAGAGCACATTCATTTATTACCTCCAGATTGTGAACCCCTCTTCCCTGCTGGAGTTTGGGTATTAGGTGGACTCATGGCTTTTTGACCCACTCCATCTCTCTGCTCATGCTGAGCAGAGGGGCTCAGCTAATGGGTGCCTTGGTTGAGTGAGGACCCACATTTTGATTGTGATTCCTTAGGGGTTTAGGTGTTAGGTGAACTCAGGGCTCTTTGCCACCCTGTCTCTCTGCTCATGCCTAGTGATGGGGCTTAGCTACTACATGCCACGGCTGATTGAGGACCCATGTTTTATACCCTCCTGATTGTGAACTGGTCTCCCTGCTGAGGTTTGGGTGTTAGGTGGACTCAGGGCTCTTTGCCACCTTGTCTCTCTGCTCACATTGAGCAGTGGGGCTTAGCTACTGGGTGCCTTGGCTGAGTGAGTACCCACATTTTATACCCTCCTGATAGTGAACTCCTCTCCCTTGCTGGGGTTTGGATGTTAGGTGGACTCAGGGCCAAGCAAGAGAGGTCAGACCAGATGACAGCCTTGCTTGACCAATACTCCAGAGGATCAGCACTGGCAGTCTCAGGAGACTTAGTGAGGTACTCTCTCGCCATCACCTATGCCAAATCCTTCACCTTTGCATGCCTGGCAGCCCCACCACTGCTGACCTTCTTGTTCACAACTGACAACCAGTAGTGGATCTTCTTTGAGGTAGGTTCTTTGAGGTAGAGGTGCTGAGCTGCAGCTCCTCCTCCTCCCTAGTCTCGTTCATCCACTGCTCTCTCTGGCCAGTCTGTTGGCCTGCAGCTCCTGCAGTTTTTGCAGGGGTCACACTTCCACTGCAAGAGCTCTGCAATCAGGAGAGCAATGCTGCCTTTTATTTGATGATCACAGTCTATACAGGCCAGCTTGTACTCCCCTATCTTGCTGAGAGGACACAACCTGGTGGTGATGCCTACCTGCAACCTCACTGCCAAGGCTCCAGTGCAGAGGCTGTATGGGTACACAGTTTCGTAATTGGTTATCTTATTGTAATATGTATTACAGTTATGTGTACCTCAATATTGTTTGACCTCTGAAGAAGGCCCCAATAAGGTGTATCAGCCACCCAACCCCCACTACCCCAATGCAGATATAGAGGGGAGGGGAGGGAGCTAAAGGCAAGGAAGAAAACCCACCGAGTCAACAAGCAGGCTTTCAAGTCTGTGGGTGAAGGGAGGGATGGGGGCTGAAGCAGCCTTACCCTGCTGCTGCCCTTAATTGCCACGATGCTTTGGCTTGGAGTCCCTCACTAACCTGCCAACCCCCTGCTCCTGGGCCTAACTCCCTGCTGGTTGGGGCCCTATAAACACCCCCCCCCCATACAGGAAAGGCCACTAAAGGGGCCAAACCACCCATGGGGACCGATGGTTGACCCCAGTCACTCAGTCACCTCAAGCCTGCACGGCCACAGCCTGCACAGCTTGGCAACCACCAGGAGCACCGCTGTCACCTTGAAGGGCGTCAAAGGCACTGCAGCTGCTTCAGGGCCTATGCCACCGCCTTGGGTCCCCTGACCCCTTCCATCCAGGGCCACACTACCACCGCCACCAGGAATCTCACCACCGGGCACAGGCTGCTGCTGCCAAAACGGGCCGCCGGCATGCAAATGGGCTGCTCTGCAGCCCAGAAGACTAAGAGCACCACCACCACGCTGCTGCTGCTGCTTCCCAGGCTGAAGACCCCCTGAAGCCAGCAGCCCAGCCTAGAGATTGGACTGCAGCTGCGCCCCCCCCACTTCGGCCACCATGGAATCGACGTGCCGGCTGCCACTGTGGAATCGATGCACCGTCTGCCATTTCCCGGGCCCAATGCAGAGGCCCTGTGGAAGATGAGAGTGCCGCTGCGGTGCTGCTGCTGCTTCTTAGGCCAAAGGCCTCCTGAAGCCAGTAGCCAGTCCTCGTGCTCACTTCTCTCCGAGCATGCCAAAGAACTTCTGGGGCAGAGGGTGGGAGCCAAGCCTAAATATGCTGGCTCCGCCCTCTGCCTGGCACTGCGATTCTCACAGCACCGGTGTCCTCATCTTCCTGCCTCATGAGGAGGCAAATCAGCCCCATCCCACCAGCGCAGGCTTGGCAGTAGGTGGGGTTCGCATTTCTTTCTGAGTGTATATTACAGTACTGATTATGACATTTTAATAGTTTAGATTCAGAGTACTTAATGGGCTCCACATTCCTGTATAAGCTTGCGTAATAAATTATGATCTTCTAGCGAGGCTGTTCACTAGAAATCCTAAGAAATGGAGTGGGTAGTTACCAGAATCTGGGCCTTTTCTGCAGTGGCACTGTCCTCTGCTCAGCAGGCCAGTGCAGTCAGGTCTCCTCAGGAGCAGTGCCCTCAGGTCTAGGTAAAGGGGCTTGTGAGCATCAACAGGAGTTGGCAGCCAGCAGCAGAAACTGGAAGCAATGAACTGGAACACAGGTTTGAGCCTAGTCAACTGATTGATCCAGCAAGGCAGCTTTCCCAAGCCTCGGCCTAAACAGCCTGGGAAGTAATCAGACTGGGCTGCCCTGCTGGCAAGTGTTGAGCTCCTGGCCGTATTGTGTTTTGGTCAGGATCCTGAGAAGAATTATTGCCAGACTCTGGGATGCATGGGGTAGCATAGAGCCAGTCGAGCACTTTGCTTGCTTTGGGCCACCTCAGTCCAGGCCTTCTGCTGCTGCCATTCCTGCAGAGTGCCCCCTGTGAGGCTATGGACCCAGGTTCATATTCCTGCCCAGCAGAGGCTTGGTGGTTATTTCAGGGGTCAGTGGCGAAGTCTCCCGTGCAGGCTCTGGCAGGGGGACCTCTGGATCTACTGGAACATTGGCAGCAAGCACCTCTGCAGTGCCAGGCCCTCCCTGGTCTCTCTGGTCCTCCTGGGTCTCTCCTCCTGAGGACTAAGAGTACCTGGCCTGGGCAGGGGCAGTCATGACAGGCACCTTGCCTGTAAAATAAGTCTCTTGTCTTAATTTTTGGCACCCCATCTTTTTTATTCACTTGGGTTTTTAGTTAATTTTTAGATAGTGGGGTTTTTATGAGTGTGCTAATTTTAATACTTTGATTTGTTTATTGCTGTTTGTCATATTTATTGTTGATTATTTACTGAAGTGTTTACTGTTGATTTCATGTGGCATTTTCAGTCAGCTATTTTCTGTCAGTCATCCTTTATTCATGCAAAATGATGTGAACCTGGGGCTGTAGCTCTTAAGAGTGTGGAATAACCTTTTCTAGAATTGAAGAGTTCCTAGAGCATGCATTTTGGTAGGCTGTAAAATTCCCCTTTTCATCGGGCTTTGCACTGTTTATCATTTTGTTTGGTTTAGTAATGCGATTTAAGCTTTACTTCTCTGTCCTCTCTGTTTCATGTCACTTTACACACATGTTGAGAAGGCAGCACATACATGTTTTAAATAAATGAATGAAGAAGTTCCTATGTTTCCATACTGATTGTCGTATGGCTCTAAAAGTCCATTCTCCTTCTCCTTCCAGGCTGATGTCACATCATCATCTGCTTCTCCTAGAGCAACATGGGCAATGCTGATAAACATTCCTTCTCCTTACACTTTTTGCATAGGAAATTTACTAGAAGGACTCCTCTTTTCAACCCCCACACTATCTTTAATGATAAAATACATAAAGGTTGTGTTACGTCAGTTCTCTTAATCCTGCCAACTGGGGAAAACCTGGATATGCTTTAATGCAATTAAACAATTTGACTATCACTGGAGAGAAATGTTACAGCCTAGTCCTGAACAATCCCATCCTGCTCAGTTCAAGGAAGCGTGCTTTTTCACAGCAATCTTAATTTCTGGACTGAATTAATTTTGCATGAGAGACAATGTCCCAGGCAAAGCTGCAACATTTGGGGAAGTCAAGAAAAGAGGAAACAACATTTTTAAGGGGGAAAAGAGTTAAATGTAGCCCCAGAGAAGATATTATATACTTGCTCATTGTATTCCCTTATCCCTTTCCCAGTTTTTGCTCTCACAATTGACCATTTATCTTGTGGTTATACTTCCATATTTTTCTATTTGTTACAACTGTGAGAGAACAAATCACATCACAGATGTTTCCACAGTTTACCGATACTATGTTCCAGGGCTTTGTTTGTTTTCTTTTGAAAAAGAGGCACCAGAACTCTCAAGAGGGAAATGAAGTTTTCAATCTGTATACTGAAAACTCATGAACTTCTAAACATTTTTGAAAGACTTTTGTCAAAGAGGTTGTGGTGCATTCCCCCAGAAAAAAAAGCCCAGCTATGTTCACTGTCTTCTAAAGTATGAGAAGCCATAACTACCCAGAGGAAGTGCCTTGGCAAAAATGGTGATCAGCAGAAGAGGAAAAATATCACTGAAATTCACGTCCTGTTTACCCAAAAGAGGAAAACATGAAATATTTAAAAAATTAAATTCCATATGTAGAAATATTTTAAAAAGCAAGTTGACAGAAAAAAGGCAAGTTGGATCTAAAGTTCTGTGAGGAGACAAAAGGTCAGAGGATGTGACTTTACACCTTCCCATCTCCTGTTGCAGTCACTGCTCACCGAACCCCATAAATTCTGCTCCTCAAGTGGTCATGAGACCCTCACAAACAATATAGGGGGTGGTAAAGTAGGAGGCTGCAGTTGGAAGGAGGAACTGGCAGAAATCACACACCCCTGTCATCAGAAGTGTTATTTTCTGGCATGCTGTTAAGCTAAAGCCAATCAAGTGTGTGTGTGTCTTGTTTTGGGATTTTGGAGGTTTTTTTTTTTTTAGGTTATTCATTTTCAGAAAACTTCTGGAGGCAGATTGCCATCTCTCATGAAAGTGGATACAGTGGTTTGCTAAACTGAGATTTCAATTCAAGATTTCAGCAAAGCAAACTGGTTCATGATTGTGTCTGCAAAATTAGAAAGAAAATACTGGTTTAGGTAACTTGGGCCACAGACATGCCTTTAGATCTGACTCAGCTGTGAATGCCTGACAGATCTAAAGGGCACGATCAGACAGCAACATCTGGGAAAGATCCCACAGTTGTTGGCAACCAGTGCTGCTCTGCTACAGAAGCAGAGTTAAAAGACACCAGGGAAAGTCCAGTCCTAACACTTGCTGATGGGCCATGGATGGACTTTCCCCTGTCAGATCACTCAAGCAAGCTCTCAAGCTGTCGGTATGGTTCTGACTTGGTGCCATTTTTTCCTCCTGCTTAGCAGTATACGCATAATCGCATATTCCATGGGAGCCCTCAGTGTAGAGGTGCGATACCTTATTTATGCGAATGGGAAACAAATGGCAAAAAAACCCTCACCCTCGTATGTGGTGGCATCTGATCACACAGTGACGGGCTGGGCCCACAGCACAAAGAGTTGTGTGATCTTGCAACTGAAAGTCAAATTCCTCCAGAAGAAATTGGGGTACTTCCCTTCCACTCCAGATGGTGCGTGTGACCACAGCCTTGCAGTGTCATCCTAAGAATTACACTCTTCCAAGGCCACTGACTTTAATGGACATAAAAAGATGCAACTCTTCTTAGTAGGGCACTGTTAAATTCTTTTTTAAAGTTTAGATTTATTATTACAATTGTCAGGGCTGTCTCCCTGGTAGATATTTCTTTATTGTTTTTCCTGAACTTTTGGGATGACTTTGAGTATCTCAGCTGTGACAGGCCGAGGCATTAGATTGATAACAGCCAAAGGAATTTTAAACTAAGTATGGTAGGTGCAGTGCTTCAACTGTTTCTGCAGCAAATTGCCTGCCTGCTTGAACTATATGCTGCAGCCAGAGACAAATAAGGGAAGCAACCAGCCAGAGACACTGATGGATTTGAGCTTTGAGCCAATGAGGATAGTTTCAGACCCCTGGAGCAATCTAGTGGCAAAAGACTGATTATTAATAGCTTATCACTTCCATTTCAGTTGCACTATCTAACATTGTTCTATGCAGCACTAATTTGCTTATGTTTGCAGAACAGGGGCAAGAAAAGATTTTTGTATAAAAAGTGAGTTGATAGAATTTGACTATCAGCATATTGGAATGTTTGCTGGTTTGTGAACAAAGCTGATGATTTGGCAGCAGGTCTGCTGTTTTATTCCTCAAAAGCTTTTCTTCTACATTTATCTTTCCTACAGAAAATGATGTTTTCAGAGAATATCATCACTATAAATTTGGATTCCAACTGTTATGGCTTTTCCAATAAAAGAGACAATGATTTATTTTTTTGAGAAACTCATACCATTGAGCTTGCTACTTGCAAACAGCTTGCAAATTCAGATAAGCGGGGTGGGGACTAATGCAACTGATTGTGTGTTTTGTTTATTTTTTTTTAAAAAATATCCACAATCTGTTCCGCCAATACAGTGACAAAACTGGTTGTGTTTAAAATATAGTTTCTGTTGAATATGTCACTGGGGTGATGGGGAAAAAAACTACTGTGCATGGTTTTCTGTCAGACTACCAAAGTCTCAGCCCTCCAAAAGAGTAATAACTTTTCCTATCTAACAAAGTCAGCATAGTTTCATTACAGGAATTCTTCTGTTCATTTGTCCTTAATTTGCTCATAGTAATGGTATTTGACTACAGCATTAGCAGAGGATACTTTTCCTATGTGGTCTCCTCATTAGCTTTCTGAGAATTTAAGAAGGGCTGGGATCTTTCCCCCTCCTTACAGAAAATATTAGTTTATTGTTTTCGTAAGCCATACATTTCTTTGCAAATAAGCCATTCGTTTTTAAAGCTCCAAATTTGCCTGTTGTCACTAATATTGATCCCTGTTCTAGAGAGAGGTCTGCCAAATGGTAGGATTATTATGTAAATGATGGGCTGTAGCTATATGAGTGGGTGAGTGCCAACCCTAACTTCCTCTCCAGAAGTGCATAGTTTTATGCCCAGAACCCCTATCAAACAGATACATCAATTTACAACACATTTGTGGTGCTGGAAAGTATCTTTCAATATATATTCCACTATTGTTCAGCTACAAAGAAAGCATAATCAAATAGGCAATGAACCAAATCAGACAACCCCTCGCTGCCAATATATACATTAAAAAGCATCAGAGCTGCTGTGTAAGATCTTGTCTAATGATAAAGACCTTGCCTGCATATACAGAGTTCCTGTGAACACAAACTATCCCATTCATTTCAAGGCAAAAGACTTGCACCTGTTAAGGAACAGACCCTGGATCAGCTTTTCCCATCAATATGGTTGCAGCAGCCTGTAAGGCTCTCACCAATATACTTACATCCTCATCTTCCCTCTGCACAGAATATTCTGAGTGCACATTACAGCTCCCCTCCCCTCAAAGTATCACTGGATTGAACTGAATGTCTTTCACCTTCCGTTTCTTTTCCAGTTGGTTGCAAATTGTCAGGCCAGCCAATAAATGCAATGGCATTATTAGGCAGATATCTTTCTTCATTTGGGGCCTGTTTTGCACCTTGGATGGTCTTGGAAAGGTCACAGCTGATCAAAACGTTTCCGCATTGCATGAGCATATACTGCACATTTGAACTACATATAGTAGTATGGCTGGTTAACATTTATTTTATCTAGGTGGGACTTCAAAAATATTAACCACCATTACTTTATAAGCCAATTGTTTGTGTCAGCTCTGTGTGGGGTGATATATTCTGTGATACATTAGTAACAAGGGGTTACTTGCCTTTCACAAATAGCCTCAACTGCCCTCCCCAGCAAGTAGTCCACAGTTCTTTGTGTAGGTTCCCTCCCAAGATTTTGTGCAGGCCTGTGGGGAGCATAGTGATACCTCTTAAGAGAAATGATAACTATCCTGTCAAATTAGGAGTTGAATTGTGAGGCACATTGTGAGGCAGGTAGTGGAAATGGCAGTATATTTGGGACACATTGAGCTGGATCCTGCCAATCATTTTCACACATGTGGGGGCATTTTTGCAGCAGCAGATCTCTGACTCCCCAAAAGAATAGCATTTGGGGGGCATTTTGGGCTACAGCTGGAAGGGGGAGATGAAGATGTACTCCATGGATGGAAATCCTTGACTCACTAGGAATTTTGGAGGGAATCCAAGTCATACATAAGAGCCCTGCTGGATCAGACCAGTGGTCCATCTAGTCCAGCATTCTGTCTCACACAATGGCCAAACAGTTCTTCTGGAGGTCCAACAATAGGGCATAGAGGCCAAGGCCTTCCTTGATATAGCCTTCTGGCACTGGGATTCAGAGGTTTACTGCCTCTGAATGTAGAGGTTCCCTTTAGTCACCAGGGTTCATAGCCATTGATAGACTTATCTTCTATGAATTTGTCTATAAGAAGTTGCTACAACAAGATTTGATACTGATGGCTAATTTAATTATAAAAAGAAGCAAGAGCCATATAAGTCTAGCAGCTGCCTTCAGTCCAGCAAAAGGAACATGTTACTGGCTGTATGCCTCCTAGTGCAATTCATTTGGATAGGACAACTGGTACAGTGTGAATATCATTGTGCTTTTCTTGTTTACTAATCTGAAGCATCTGACATGGTTAGAGTCTGAGAGATGATGAGTTGTCTAAGGCCAGAAGGTAAGGTAAAGTACTTCCCCTCACGAGATGTAAAGCCCATTAGAGACTCAGTTTCCTAGCCCAAGCTGCCAGTGTGCCTCTCCACCAATCAAACATGGGGTAAGAAGCTACTGAACACCAATTAGAACTACTACAGGTGGTGTGCAGGACCATTATGCCTACTGAAAGCTTCCCCAGATGTGAGCAGCAGTATGGTAGAAGGCCAACCACCACAACTACTCCCCAAACAAGTGTTATCCCAGGTCTCCACTTCCCACAAATATTATGCTTATGAATGACAGACCCTTGCTTTCAGTTTGCTTCTTCACCTGCAGACCTGTCACTATACAACACTGCTGTTGACTGATAGGTAGTTAGCAGAGCTCCAGCCATCCAGACTGCAGAAACTGGGGGCAAGATGATCTCTTTGGTCTAGCCAGGCCACTGAACTACTGATAGGCAGTACAGGTTGTCCAGCACTGTCTGTCTGGCCCAACAAGATAGGAAGACAGGCTCCAGGGTTACTTGAGTGTTGCAAAGCTTTAAGTGGTAGAGGCCTGGAGCCTTGCAAATGTGAAGCCCAGTCTCAGTTTCCTTCTCCTACTCTGCAGTCTCCTTTTCCCCCACAGGCTTTATAGACCTGACAGAACAGTGCAGGAACATAATTCTGGTACTTTGCTTATGCAGCCAGCGTAACTTTTGCACTGCAGCACTGCACTTACTTTCAATTTTTTACTCATTTAATGTTTCTGTTAAAATTGTGTTATTCTATTAAAAACTGATTAAATTTATAAATATCTGATCCAAATCAATTTTTAAAAGGGTTCTTTTCTTATGCTCAAAGTAAAAAAAAGAGCAAGGATAGACCCGTTGAGGGGACAGGAAAGTGAAATTGTAACAGGTGATGAAGAGAGGGCAGAACTGCTCAATACCTATTTTTCCTCTGTTGCGAGGGAAATGCTATGCAATATGGCAAAAACAGAATGCATGATAAGGGAAGGGAGTTGCAGCCTAGGATTGGCATGGGTACTACATAAACACCTAGTTTCTTTAAATGAAACTAAATCCTTGGGGACAGATGAACTGCATCCAAGAGTACTAAAAGAACTCACAGATGTAATTGGTGAACCTCTGTCCATTATTTTTGAGAATTCTTGGAGAACAGGTGAGGTGCCAGAAGATTGGAGGTGGGTGAAGTTGTCCCCATCTTCAGGAGGATCCAGGTAATTACCGAGTCCGACCCGTCAGCTTGATGTCTATACCTGGGAAAGTTTTAGAACAAATAATCAAACAGACAGTTCTTGAGCATTTAGAAAGGTTGGCTGTGATTACTAAGAGCCAGCATGGGTTTCTCAAGAACAAGTCATGGTAGACTAACCTTATCTCTTTTTTTGAGAAAGTTACTAACTTGTTGGATCAGGGGAATGCTGTAGACATAGTTTATCTTGATTTAAGTAAGGCTTTTGATAAGGTTCCATGTAATATTCTTCTTGGCAAGTTGGTAAAATGTAGATCTGTAACTGGTTGACAGATTACACCCAAAGAGTGCTTGTGAATGGTTCCTCATCCTCTTGGAGAGCAGTGACAAGTGGAATGCTTCAAGGATCTATCCTGGGACCCGTTTTGTTCAACATCTTTATCAACAGTTTGGACGAAGGGATAGAGGGAATGCTTATTAAATTTGCAGATGATACTAAATTGGGAGGGGTAGCAAATACAGTAGAAGACAGAGTCAGGATGCAGGATGATTTTGACAGGCTGGAAAACTGGGCTAAAACAAATAAAATGAATTTCAATGGTACCACTTTAGTTTGCTCTGGTTAGACCTCACCTAGAGTATTTTGCTCAGTTTTGGGCACCACAATTTAAGAAGGATATAGATAAGCTGGAACATGTCCAGAGAAGGGCAATGAAGATAGTGAGGGGTCTGGAGACCAAGTCCTATAAGGAAAGGTTGAAGGAGCTGGATATGTTTAGCCTGGAGAGGAGATGCCTGAGAGGTGATATGCTAACCTTCTTCAAGTACTTGGAGGGCTGTCATATAGAGGATGGTACGGAGTTGTTTTCTGTTGCCCCAGAAGGTCGGACCAGAGCCAATGGGTTGAAATTAAATCAGAAGAGTTTTTGGCTAAACATTAGGAAGAACTTCCTGACAGTTAGAGCAGTTCCTCAGTGGAACAGGCTTCCTTAGGAGGTGGTGGGCTCTCCTCCTGCAGAGGTTTTCAAACAGAGGCTAGATGGCCATCTGACAGCAATGCTAATTGTGTGAATCTAGGCAGATCATGAGAGGGAGGGCAGGAAGGGTTGCCTCAGTGCTTAGTTCTTGTGGCCCTTTCTTTCATGCCCAGGGAAATGCTGATTGTCACTTTGGTTTCAGGAAGCAATTTTTCTCCAGGCCAGTTTGGCCAGAGATCCTTGAGAGGTTTTTTTTTTTTTGTCATCTTCTGGGCATGGAACAATGGTCACTGTGGGTGTGGAGGGGAGGTATTTGTGAATTTCCTGCATTGTAAGAACATAAGAACATAAGAGAAGCCAATGTTAGATCAGGCCAATGGCCCACCCAGTCCAACACTCTGTCATACAGTGGCCAAAAATACCAGGTGCCATCAGGTCTGTCAGTGGGGTCAGGACACTAGAAGCCCTCCCACTGCTGCCCCCCCAAGCACCAAGAATACATCACTTGAATGCATCAGTGCATCACTTGCCCCAGACTGAGAGTTCCTATCTATACCTTGTGGCTAATAGCCACTGATAGACCTCTGCTCCATATGTTTATCTAATTCCTCCTTGAAGCTGTCCATGCTTTTAGCCGCCACCACCTCCTGTGGCAGTGGATTCCATGTGTTAATCACTCTATGTGCAGGGGGTTGGACTGGATGACCCTGGAGGTCTCTTCTAACTCTATGATGCTATGATTCTATTAAATATAGAGGTCCATTTTAAAGGGTTTTTTTAATTCCGAAAATGAAGAACAGATATCCATGAAAGTATTCTATTGTTTGAATTACCTATAGTTTATTGCATTTTTGTTGTGGTAAAGCATTTTGCACCAAACTGATATGAACACTGGCTACCCCCCCAGACTTTTAACTTCCAGTAGATATGATCACTACATATATATTATCTATATGAAGTGTATTAGTTAGGAAAGTGACTTTCCAAGGCCTTGTTATAGAGGGCATATTTCAAAGTGATAGATTTATAAAATCTTTCTTTAGCCCCTGAATCCCATGCCAATCTCTGTTTTATAAAACTGGGAGAGAAATTAAAATTACATTCACTCCTCATTCAGTTCAACTTCATTAATCTATCACCAGAGGCCAATTGGATGAGAAGGAGGGAGAAATGGGGATGTTACTCTTGCAAGCTCTAACTTTGAAAATACACTTTTTCATGAGGCTGGTTGCACTTTCATATCACGACTACCCTTGATTTATTGTAGTTTGCAAACATTAAGGCTGTAAGGCAATGCCTTTCTGCAATGTTTTAGTAAAGCAGCATCTAGAGATGACATCTAAACCCTGTCATTTGTTGCTGAAAGTATCAAAATTGTTGGCTTGGATGGTTTTAGCAGCTTGAAAGTTATTATTGAAAACTTTATTTGGAGGTTCTGTTGCTATAACTTTTAAAGCAATTTTTATTTGTTGACATCTTTAGATGAGTAGTAGAGATTCTCTCAGAGAAAAGTACAGAAATGGCAAACATACACACACAGAGAAAAATGTCAACTGCTGATTTTATGCTACTATTCAAAATATTCTGATGCTTAAAGTTGTTCCGTGTGTGTGTCTGTGTGTGTGTGTATTTTGCAGTACTGGATATTCATAGAATCATACAGCTGGAAAGGGCCATACAGGCCCATCTAGTCCAACCCTCTGCTCAGTATGGGATCAGCCTAAAGCATCACTGACAAGTGTTTGTCTAGTTGCTGTTTGAAGACTGCCAGTGGGGGAGATCACCCCTCAGGCAGCTAATCCCACTGCAGAACTATGCTTCCTTTAAAAAAAATCCTTATATCCAGCTGGTATCTTTCAGCCCATAATTTAAACCCATAATTGCAAACCCTATCCTCTGTTGCCAACAAGAATAGCTCCCTGTCCTCCTCTAAGTGACAGTCTTTCAAATACTTAAAGAGAGCAGTCATGTCCCCCCTCATCCTTCTCTTCTCCATACTAAACATTCCCAAGTTCCTCAGCTTTTTCCTGTAGGGCTTGGTCCCCTGGCCCCTAATCATCCCCATCACTTTCTTCTGCACCTGTTCCATTCTGTCGATATCCTTTTTGAAAGGAGGCCTCAGGAACTGCACACAAATACTCCAGCTGCAGCCTGACCAATGTGGTGTATAGCAGGACTATGACATCTTGTGATCTGGATGTTTTGCCTCTGTTGATACACCCCAAGACTGCATTAGCCTTTTTTGCTGCTCCATCTCATTGCTACCTAGAAGTGTGTTCCCCATCCAGTATGCGTGTTCCTCATTTTTGTTACCCAGATGTAGAACTCGGCATTTATCCTTGTTGAACTGCATCTTGTTCACATCCACCCACTTATCCAGAGTATCCAGATCTTGTTAAATTCTAGCTCTATCTTCTGATGTGTTTGCTAGTCCTCCCAATTTGGCATCATCTGCAGATTTAACGAGGGGCCATACAGTTGGAAGGGGCCATACAGGTCATCTAGTCCAACCCTCTGCTCAGTATAGGATCAGCCTAAAGTTTCATCCCCCCATCCAGATCATTTATAAACATATTGAGAATTACTGGGCCCAGAACTGAGTGCTGTGGCACCCCACTGGACACCACCCTCCAATCAGATGAAATGCCATTGCCAACTACTCTTTGGGTACTATTCTCCCAACAGTTCCCTATCCACCGAATTATCCCAGAGTCCAGTCCACAGCCCTCCAGTTCACCCATCAGAACATCATGGGGAACCTGTCAAAAGCTTTACTGAAATCCAGGTAAACAATGTTGATGGCATTCCCATGATCCAGTTAAGCTTGTCACGGAGTCAAAGAAGGAAATGAGGCTGGTCTGGAAGGACCTATTGGGGACAAATCGGTGCTGATTTCCTGGACCACCAAGTTGTCATTCAGATGATTGCAGACTGACCCCTTTAAAATCTGCTCCAGTTTCTTCCCTGGGACAGAGTCAGGCTGACTGTCCTGTAGTTTCATGGGTCATCCTTCCTCACTTTTTTGAAGACTGGGATAACATTCACCCTCCTCCAGTCTTGTGGCACTTCTCCCATTCTCCAAGAGGTCTTAAAGATGATGGATAAAGGCTCTGCAAACTTTCTAGAAAGCTTTTTGAATGCTCTTGGGTGCACATCATCTGGCCTGGGGAATTTGTACTCATCCAGTGCAGACAGGTGCCTCTCAATAACTTCTCTGTCCAAGTCAACCAGAAACCTGGATACCATGCCTTGCCTACTACTATCTCCAGATGAGACTGTTCTCTTCTTCAGGGAAAAAAAAGTGAGGCAAAATAGGCATTGCATTTTTCTGCTTTCTCCCTGTCTTCTGTCAAAGTTTCTCCATTTTTATTCAACAGTGGGCCTATCACTTCTTTTACCTTGGGTTTGATCCTCACATAGATGAAGATTTTCTTGTAGCTAGCCTCCTTGGCTAGCCTTAACTCACTGTGAGCTTTGGCCTCTCTTATGCTTGACCTATGGTGCCTAGCAACTACTATATTTTAATCTTGTTGGAACAGTGATGGCTTGAGCTTGAAAGAGCTCTTGCTCCTTTCCCTTCCAGCATTCTTGCCTGTGGAATGGCTCTCATAATGCCTCTGGGTTCATTAAATTCTCCTCTACTATAATCTAACATACACATCTGGCTACAAACTCTCTTGGCCCCCCACAGTAAAAGGAATTCTAGGAGGACATGGTCACTGTCCCCATAAGGCCCCTTCACCCCCTCTATCAACTCATACCTGTTGGTTAATATTAAGTTGAGAATGGTTGAGCCCCTCATAGCTTCTGCTACCATTCAAAAAAGTAAGTTGTCAGCCTGGCAGATCAGGAATAGGGGTGTGCATTTGTTATAAGCTGAACCAAATAAATACCCCAGAATATCTTATCAGTATTTTGGGGGTATTTATTCAGACAAATCAGATTCTCTGATCTGATTTGGCTACTGATAAACTGAGCCCAAATAAAAGCCGAGCTTATTTGGCTTTTATTCGGGAGCATTCAGCTTTACTGAACCAAGCTGCGTTTAAACCTAACAGCTGATTGGCAGAGCCACCCATCAGCTGTTTGGTTTAAATGCCTGGCAACCATTTCAGCCTGACAGTATGTGCATGCATGTGTGATTGTGCGCCTGTCTGCTGTCAGCCTGAAATGTCTGGCAGCAATTTGAGTGGTCTATTTTGCTCCCTTCCCCTGCTTGGAAATGGGGAGAAGTGAAAGGGACCACACAAATGGCTTCCTTCCATTTCAATCTGACAGTGGAGTGGGTGCACCCATCTGCTGTCAGCCTGAAATGCCATGAAGCCATTTGAGTGGTCCCTTTTACTTCCCCCCCACACTCCAAAGAGGGGGAGTGAAAGGGAGGGCTAAAATGGCTCCCTCCCAGAGCCTGCTGTGTACCTATTCAAATCTACCTGGCTGCTGCTAAAGCAGAGTTAAAACAATTCAGTAAGCTAATGCAACCTGCAGGTCCATAGCTATGGTGGGGCTTTGGGGGGCTCCTCTCCCTTTCTGAAAGGCACAGCCCCACAAGAATTTCTCCTGTAAATTCAATCATTTAAAAACATTTTTAAGGCATGCACTCCTTCAAGTGGAGTGGGGTGCTGCAGTTGACTAATTCCTGCACTGAGCAAGGGGGTTGGAGTAGGTGACCTCTTGGATCCCTTCTAACTCTGTGTCAAGTAACTGCTCTCCATTAAGAGAACTTTTCTACCTAAGTGTTAGTTTTCTGGACTATAGAAGTCATCACCCCCACCTCCCGGCTTGTTATCAGAATTGTTGCTTAGGCTGGCAGAAGTGGTTAACTTGCAGCAGCTGAGATCTGTCATCTAAAGTGGCTGACAGCTTGCAATTTAGAGATCTATCCTGGTAACAGCTTTCTATTGGCCAAATGGCTTTTCTTTCTGCACTGAGAACTTCAGTCCCACCAGAAAAAAAAATTGCCCCACAAGCCACAAAATCCTGGCTGCAGGCCTGGCAACCTGACTAAACTGGTTTCCTAGCTGAATGGCTTACAGTTCTTTAGAGATCCTGGGCCACGTCAGCTTGACGTGGGTATATCCTGCAAGGAATTCTTTTTCTCTTGCTTGCTGCTGGAAAAGCCAATAGTAATTATCCCTTCAGAGGTTTATCGATCTTGCTACACTCACACACCTTTCAGGGATAGCTGCTCTTTTCTCTCTATGGCTGGTGTCAAGCCAATCAGTCAATCCCTTTGGAAGAGAATCCCTATACCTCTCTCTGGGGCTTGTTAACACACTGTCAGATTCCTGCTCTGACTAGAGATGCTGCCTAGTCTGGCCTTGGAACTTGTGTTGGTTTTTCACTGTCAAGTCACCGCAGACATTCAGAGGTGGTTTGGCATTGCCTGCCTCTGCATCATGACCCTGGTATTCTTTAAAGGTCTCCTGTTCAACTACTAGCCAGGGTCGACCCTGTTTGGCTTCTGAGTTCTGATAACATCAGGCTAGCTCAGGTTATCCAGGTCAGGGCTAGAGCTTACATAGGAGCAGGAAAATCATAGAGATCAGGATGGGGCTCATGATAGTTAACAAGCAGAATTTTTTCCCCTGCAAGCAGCTGACAAGATTTTAAACAAGGGGCTCGATTATTCACATAGTAAGAGGGCCAGTGCCATAGCATGTGGACAAAGCTTCACAGTCTTAATCCCTTAGGACCTGCTCCCACTATAAATCAATGGTATAGAAGCTGATGTTGTACGTTTCCTTTTCAGATAGCTCAGAAGAAATCCTGGTCTGCTAGTGAAGAGGCCTTCTATGAGTCCTCCTATGCCAGCAACTCCCAGTTACATAGCAAGGATGCTGCTGCGGATGGAGGGTATACAGTACAGGCTCCTACCAATGCCTCTGACATTTGTTTCATAATACATGAGCTCCCATGTCATCAACTGAATGTGATAAGGGGGCTTTGCACTGTACGTTATGAAGCACAGGAAGGCTGAAATTCAGTTGTAATTCAGACTTCTTTGAACCTTTCCACACAACAACTTTTTAATATAATAAATGCAATATGGTTCCTCATCTGTGGTATCCTACCATCCAAACTACAGTAGAAAAAGCATTTCTTCCTCTTGTTAGTGCGTCCATTGCTATTTCAAGTGATTGTCTGTTGCATGAATGTCATACAGGTTTGAGATGATGTCACATGTGACCCAGGAAGATACTAGCTTTTCTTCTATTTACCCCAAACTTCAAAATATACAAGTACACACAACCTGCTACATTTAGTATAGTTAGGCTCCATTAGAAGCCCAGGCAGTTTCTATAGAAAAGGTAGAGGCCACTAGGAAATTCTTCAAGGGCAATTTCACAGTGATGTGCCAGGAGTCTTATCCTTGTGCCCCCAAGGTTTATGTGCTGTCACAGACTGTAACGTCCTTGACATATTTGGGAAAGCAGCATCCCATTTGTTTTGTTTGTGCACAAATAATTTGATGCATGACTCTATTACAGGCAACAGGAGATAGGCTCTGTCAAGGATCTGCTTTCCTTTGCAGAAATATACCCTGACCCAGAGGGATCATAGTCATAAAATTATTTTGAAGCAAACAGGCTTCTTTTTAGAATTTGGGATAAGGGAAATAAGGCTTCCACAAATACGAGGCGTTCACGAAAGCTGATCACCCACAACTTCTCCATTCACTTGCAGCCTCCTGTCCTCCCCCCACTGCATACACACATATAAAGCCACTGATGAGGGTCTTGAGAACAATATGCCATACAGTATGGAGAGTGCAAAGAAGCTTAAAAAGCCTGTGAATGTAGGTAGAAATTGGACTTACACAATTGTATCAAGGCCTGAATGTGTGCTACAAAACTGAAATAGCTGGTAGGATTGCCAGCCTCTAAGTGGGGCCTGGAGATCTCCTCGAATGACAACTGGTCTGTAGACTACAGAGATCAGTTCCCCTGTAGAAAATAGTTGCTTTGGAGGGTGGTTCTATAGCATGGTATCCTGATGAGGCCCATCTCCTCCCCAAAACCTGCTCTCCCTCAGGTTTCACCAACAAATCTCCAGAAATTTATAACCTGGAGCTAACAAACCTAAATAATGGGTAGCTATTAAAGACCGTAAATTCTCCAGGACTGCATAATTAAAACTGGTTACCAGCCCCCAGGCCTAATTTCCTGCCCCTGAGGAACTGAGGAATAGGAGAAAAATGGCCTCCACATTGTGATACCCTAGGAATTTTCCATAGTCTTTATGGTAAAAACTATAGATACTAGGGGAGGCAGCTTAAAATGTTACCTATAAATGACATAACATCCTCTCTAAACATTGCCCTCTTCAGGCACACACACCCCTGTCCAATTTCCCTGCTAGGGCTGCCAGGTCCCCCTTGACCACCAGTGGGGGCTGGGAGGATAGGGTTGCCAGATCTTGGTTGGGAAAACTCCTAGAGATTTGGGAAAGGAGCATGGAAAGGACAGAGAAACTCAGTGATTTACAATGCCATACAGTTCACCCTCCAAAGCATCCATTTCCCCCAGGGGAACTGATCTCTGTAGTCTGGAGATCCGCTGTAATTCCAGTGGATCCCCAGGTCACACCTGGATGCTGGCATCCCTACTTCCTGCTTTTGCTGAGGCAATGTTGGGAACCCTTCTAGGAAACAGAAGAAGACTGGGAGCTGAGAGAGCTGCTGACTGGACAGTGGCCAGATAGCCATGGAAAGAACTAGGTTCCAGTAGCCTGATAGCAGTCCATCCTGAGTTAAAGTCCACCACAGAAACATCAGAACTGGAAATATGGGGAGGTCTTCATACCAAAATGCTTCCTAATTGCAGAAATTATAGCTTCAGTAGGAAATAAGATTCAATTTGTACAGGATAACTACAAAGGCCTTTTCTTTTTATTATTTCACAACAGCTCTTTCAACCTGTTGTTAAATACAATTAAGGGTATTGACACCGGCCTGGGAAATTCCTGGAGATTTGGGAGCAGTGTCTGGAGTGGGTGAAGTTTGAGGACAGGGAGTTCAGTGGTAACATGATGCCCTAGAGTGTACCCCCCAAAGTGGCCATTTTCTCCAAGAGAACTGATCTCTGCAGTCTGGAAAGCAGTTGTCATTCCAGGAGAACTGCAGACCCTACCTGGAGGCTGGCAATCCTATATACAATAATAAAAATCTACAATGTATTTGGATCCAAGCAAATATGCGTTGGTTAGTTAGTTGGTTAGCTGATTGGTTGGTTGGTTGTTTTCTATAGTCATGGACTACTGTGGGGATCAGTTCCCAGGAACTAAACTGGATGTTGCCCCTTTGCAATTGACTAAAGCTCACATAGCCCAATCAAGGCAACTAGACAACACTGGCTGAAGAGATTAAATGGGGAGAAAACTTCCCATTTCAACAGTCACTCTAGCAGCATCATGCACACAGAATGTGCACTCACACACATACACAGTACTATGAGACTTCTCTGGGGACATTTTCCTATGTCTGCACCCTGAGTTTTGTGCATCGACTTATGATTCTCAATAGTGCAGGGTAGTGCCTGCATTCTCCACCATTAATCTGTTACCCAAAAGAGATGTCTCCTTTTAATTGGGGGAATTAGCAAAGGAAACAGAGGCTTGTGAGAGAGGGTAACAGCAAGATTTTTCCACCAAAGTTTACAGGGGTCTTTCCCTTAGAGGAACTCTCAGAAATTAACCAGGCAGTGGCTTAACCAAAAGGGTTGTCTTTATTAAAAGAAGGAATCCTGATAAAATGCATGTGAACAGAAATAAAACACACACTAAAACATACACACAAGTAATGGAAATATAGAGGTAAGCGGGAATAATAGGAGGCTGTTGGGGGTTATAGTTACCATTCCAGATGTGCAGAAGTCCCTGAAGAAGAGGCTGTGAAGATGGAAGGGTATCCAAATGAATTTGGAGGGTGAACTGTCAATAGGTGCCCAGGATATGCACACCCTGCATGGAGCAGATCATGTCCAGTTATAGGGAAAAACACTACCTCAGGGCATGATGACATGACTGCCCCTAGAACAATGCTCTAATGGGATTAATTGGAAGTAAAACAATGTGTTAGGAAATACCGAATGGTATTCCCAGGAACTGACAAAGACCTGGAGGAACTTGTGATATTTTGCATGAGTGTAACTAATGGCTGTCTGATAAGTTCCATCCAGTGAAAACAGAAACTGTTAATGTTTACTATTGCAGTGTTCACAAAAAACAAAGATATTAATGTTCCACTGATGATCCTTGATTGGGGGAGAGAAGAGCTACCAGGTGGTGTGAATAGCCCATTAATGAGGGTGAATAGATCAGGAAGGACACAACCAGGTGTGTTGAGTTCATATCAGGGTGGAGACTGCCTTTCCTGAGGATTCCATTGGGGAAATAAAGTATCTCTATTTCAGGTGGGGAGAGAGCTATTAACCCAGATGTCCTAGAGTCATCTTCCCAAAATACAATTTCCAGGCTTGTCTTTTGCCAGCCTCCATTTTGTTTGGTCAGGCTCCTTCCTGGGCTTAGCTTCTTGTGTTTCAGTTTCATCCTGACTCTACACCTAGACCAAGCTGTGCTGTGCACATACATGACTTTGGGGGTGAAAATATGATGAGGGGCATCCTCTATAAACTGGGGTGATCTGGGGGCTAACAATTTTGTGTTATAAATCCCTCCTCCTAATGGCTTCTCCTGCTGTGTGGGAAAAGATAACTTTTTTGCTGCATCTAACATGATTGTAAATGCCTATTCAGCACAAACATTTGCCCTGATCCAGTGGAATGTAATTTTTACATGGAAGAAGGCTTCCTATTGATCTGCTGTGCCGGGTACACCAAAGCATGCTGTTTGGAGTGAGGATGTATTTAGCACTGGAGCAATCGGTACATAAATTCATGTGTAACTCCAAGGAATCCTAATGTGGCCCAAGTAAATGGACTAGGGGTCCATATCTGTGGGTGGAACAGTGAAGAAGCAGCTTTCCTCTAGTCTGGTAGTTTTGTGTACTAAATTGGCATAAGAGTCTGAGCCACATTTGCACAGTCTCTAGAAGTTATCATGGCTTTCTTAGGTACCTCCTTCCAATACAGTTTTCATTTGGCATCTCTCCTCAGTGTTGTGAACAAAATATATAATTTTGAATTGGATCATTTGAAAAGGCATTATCTTGTGTAATCAAAACTGATTTGTTTTTTTCTCCCTGTTCTGTTTTCTTTCAACAGCACAAACCTCTTTGAATCTCAACAAGGGTGCAAGTGATACAGTAATTTGGCGGAAATTGGGCACTTGCTTCTTGTTAGTGTTCAGATTGTTATGAATAAGGTGGAAAGCTTTTGTGTCATTTGTTCAAATCAGCACAGCAGTGAATGTTTTATAAGGTCTTATAGCTGTGTGATTTTTTTTTAAGGGGGATGAAGTATTAGAAAATCCCTGCATCTGAAGAAAATTCTTAATCCACCAGGAAACATTGTTACACGTTGTCTGCTCCAACTCCCTAAGGGCAGAGTAAAGATTTTCTGTGCCTTTCAATGCCCTTTGGGAGTGATCACAGGAGATGCCTCACTTGCTGAGGAGAGGGGGTCCAATTCACTGAAGCTCTTCTTCCCAGCTAGTGAGGTAGAGGTCTAGCCCACCCTCCTCAGATGTCCCGGGATCCTACCCTTTAAAGAAGCCCATGGAGATGGGACAGCCCTGGGCTCATCCAATGTCCTGTGACAAGGAACATGTCTCCGTGGAGTATGGCCAAAAGAGGCTGGGCTCCCAGTGCAGGCCTCCTTACCCATGCACCAACCTTCCCCACTGCATGCCCAAGAAGTGCAGGGATATGGGGTTGCTGACAGGAGCCCCACCTCCCTGCTGTGGCAGGTGCTGCCTCAGCTGTGAGCAGAGCCTGGACTGCCACCTAAGAGTCCACTTCAGTCCTGGTAAATTCAGGGGCAGGGCTTGTTTCTAATAAGATTATAATAATGTA
Organism: Gekko gecko; assembly: GCA_029375565.1. Taxonomy (NCBI): domain Eukaryota; kingdom Metazoa; phylum Chordata; class Lepidosauria; order Squamata; family Gekkonidae; genus Gekko; species Gekko gecko. The sequence goes on along the minus strand of JAPDNY010000003.1, from coordinate 135,419,879 downwards.
GCTGTAGGGTCTTTAAAAATGCAAGGGATAAGTTCTGCAGAATTTGAAATAATAATTATTCATGGGCAGCATGACCAACCTCCAGGCATAAATTCTCTCTCTCCCTGGCTATGCAATGAAATAATGAATCCAAGAAAATATGGCCTACACTAAGAGAGCAATCCTTAGCAATCCTACTCAAGTCTATTGATAGGGTTGCTGAGTCACTTACCTGGCACTGCAGGGGAGGCCCGGTCCCAGTCTGCGACATTTGCACGTGCTGCAATGACATCACCTGGAAGTGACATCATCATGTTGGCCATGTCACTGGCTGATGCTCTAGCAATTGGCCTGGAAACTCTATGGTACCATAGAGGTTTTAGGCTGGTTGCTAGAGCATTGGCTGGTGATGTGCCCGGCGCAATGATGTAACCTCCGGGTGACGTCATCACGCTGGGCACGTCAGCTTGAACCAGGCACTTTGGGGGTGGGGTTTCCCTACTGGCCTGATCTGGACTGGTGGGTTGGGGGCCCTTTTGGCAGGAAAAACTCTGCCCTCCTGGGGGACTTGGCAGCCCTATCTATTCAATAGGGGCTTATTCCCAGGAAAATGTCCTTAGGGTTGCACTGAAAATCAGCGTGAACACAAGAATATAAAAGCAGCCACGATAAGTCAGACCAATGTGCCATCTAGTGTAGTATGCTGTTTCACATGATGATAGACCAGATGCCCCAGAAGGCATAAACACAGGGCACAGAGGCCAAACCTTCCTCTGTTGTTTCCCCCTAGCACTAGCATTCAGGTGGTTACAGCCTCTGTACACTGAGGTTCCATTAAGTCATTATGGCTGCCACTGATGGATGGGGCTGCCAAGGGAGGGGGACTGGGGAGCCAAAATTAAGGAGGCCTAAGTCACCTGGAAGGCCCCTGAACCTAGCATCAGGCTGCATCCAGCTGAATGCCTTTCCATTTAATTTTAATGCAGTTCTGACTGCAGCCACTAGGGGTGTAGGGAAGTCTGAGTGCAGTAAAAGACACATTGACTATTGATTGGACTTGCCTTTCTGCAAGGCTGAAGCAGCCAGATCATGCTAAGCCCATCAACCAAGTCAGCACTGGAGCAAGACAAGCCAGCCCAGATGATCTGCTATAGTAACGGGCAGCCTGCTAAAAAAGGTTGTTGTCTCCAATAGTCTGTCCTTCCTTTTTTTGCACCCCACTGAGCCAGATCTTGCAAAGCAGTGGTGTGTTGCAGCAACATAAAACAACCTTTCCGTCTGTTAGTTTTATTATTACGGTCTTAAGACCAGCATACAATACAAACAAAGTATGAAAAAGAAGGGAAAAAAACAGAGATAATATACAGAATAAAATCTAAATTTAACAACTTTTAAAATGTGACTCCCGCAATCTAAGAATCAATGCACAGAACTCAGCAACTGAACGTGCAATCTCTGCATTCTTAGCTGATAGAAGCCAGTGAACTTTTGCTTTGTTCGTATTAATGTGACCAGGTATCCTATCAACTAATGGGGTAATGATTTTAAGATGAGCCTCTCTGTAGAATGGGCAACTGAAAAACATATGCTCTACTGATTCAACCTCTCATGAAGTGCATGAACATAGCCTTTCAGGGTAGGTTTTTTTTATTGTACAAGTCTTCAATAACTGCAGATGGAAGGGCAGAACATCTGGCTAGGGCAACTGCCCTTCTAGAGTTCTTTCTCTCCACTGAAATCAGATATATAGCCGGCTCAATGGTACTTTTGATATTTAGCAATGCCCAAGTTTTGAAGCCTTAGTGAAATCAGATTGTTCTTTGATATCCTCAGTTTTTTCTTTAATTAGCCCTTTGGCTTGTTCAAATCCATAGGATAAAAGTGGTTGAGGTGAGAAACCAATTCTATGAATATGAAGGTAAACTGCCTTAATCCAACTGGATTTGAAATCATCCTGGAATATCAGGGGAAGCAAGCTTTGTGGGTTGAAATGACCTTTCAGCCGCATATAGATAGATAGAAAACAAACCCTGGCTTCAAACCTAAGATTACCAGACTCCAGTCGTATCCAGGCATTGGATACACAGTTAGGAACTTTCAGAACAGCTCTTAAAAATTTGGATTGGACTCTTTCTTGTGATGCAAAGCATGAAGAAGGCGGTCCTAGGAATGTTCCATAGAGCAGTTGTGCCAATGTTTTGGCCTTAAATAACTTCAAGGCTGCAGGAACAATATGTCCACCATGGGTCAAAAAAAATTTCCAGTAGAGCATTTGCAGATCTTTCCCCTAGATTGGCAGCATATCTGCTATGCTTAACCCTAGAATCGGAGGCCTGTAAAACTATGCCAAGTATTTAAAACTATCAACTTGTTCTATCTGACAGCCATTTATTGCCCAGTTCCTGGGTTTTGGCCTACTCTCAAATGCTACAATTTTGGTTTTTTGGTAGTTAATTGTGAGAAGCTCCTCTTCACAAAATATGCTGAGCTTCTTTAGGGTTTGCCTAAGACCAACTGAGGTTCAAGATAATATCACAGCATCATCAGCATAGAGTAAAATGGATATATGCTGGTTGGCAAGTTTAGGGGATGAAGATCAGAGGTGTTAAGCCAACTAACTATATTATTTATATAAAAATAAACAAAGCTGGAGCTAGTCAACATCCTTGACTGACACCTCTGAGAGTTTTAATGGGATTGGTAAGATGGCCAAATCTACTGCATCTGACTCTTAGAAAGGTATGATCATGCAGGGCCTATAGTAAAAACAAAAGTCTTTTATCAATATTTGTATTTAAAAGCTTGTTCCAGAGCCGAGGTCTAGAAACAGAATCAAAGGCAGATTTGATAATGACAAATTTACTCTCTCTTTCCCACACTTTTCTCATTCATTTCTCTCTCCCTCCACCCAATCTTTCTGAGTCCCTTCCCCATTTTATTCTCACAACAACCCTGTGAGGTAGGTCTGGCTGGGAGTGTGTCACCCAGTAACGTTCCATGGCAGAATGGGATTCTGAATATTAGAGACACATGACAGCTCACTTAAAAGCTCTCTTATTACATGTTGCCAATCATGATGATAACTTGGTTCAGGGTGTTCCAATTTCTTTAAATTTTGGCACTACAACTTCCATTGTCATTCTGGAATTGGTGGCCAAATTTCAAACTTATAGCATTATTTTCTGATGAGTTATGCCTGCCACAAACACAGACCTTTAGCTCCAATCATAAATAGCACGAAGTATAACAATGTATAGAACAAATATAGATGTATTGTTATGAAAATAAATCTAATAATAAAAAAGTAAATAGCACGAAGTACGTGTGTGTGTGTGGGGGGGAGTGTCTTATCTGGGCCAGGATATTCTCATGCCTTTCAATTTTGGCCCTGGAACTCCCACAATTATCCTGAAGCTAGTGACCAATTTTGAGACTCTTAGCTTTAGTCTCTGATGAGTTTTGCCTGTAAAGGTTTTGGCCTCTCTACCCCAGTCCAGGGATAAGAGGCACAACTCCTGAACTCTGCCAGCATGTACAGGATTTTACTTCTCCCTCACTCCAGTCCAGGAATGAGAGATACCAAAATCCCATATGCTTCAGGAACACTTAAACAAGCCCAAGAATATGTCTGCACACACTCTTGGCTTACTAGTAGTCACTGCCACCAAGATCTCTTACATCAAGGCCCTCACCAAGGCTCAGGAGCAGAGATCTAAACTCCTGCCTGGTCTAGAGGACTTAGCAACTTATCAGCTCTGTGCCAGAGCTGCAGACAAGTACTTAACACACAGTGGTAGCCGTCTAGGCAAACAGCTTAAGCACAGGATCTAGGCTTAGAGTCAGGTTGCAGCATAGGAAGCAAATTCAGATAATATTGATCTATATTTTATCTTTATTCAGTGCAAAAGCATGCATATAACAAGAGACTAGCAAGAAGGTGAATAAAACAAATAACACCTATTGTATAGACAGGTCTAACTACACATGGAGGTATTCATAGTTACCAGTCATTCAGAGATACCAGATAATTCAAAGTCCATTGTGTAACCAGGGAATTTTGAGGATGAACCACATGATTGCTGTGGGCAGTTTAGTCCAGCTCCGCTGCCCACTAGTAAAATTCCTTGTTGCAGGTATACAATCCAAAGGGGAACCCTCTCTCAGAAAGGAGCTCTCTTTCCAAGAAAACTCTCCCCCTCTTCCCATAGGGTGATCACAATTCCCTCCCTTTCCCATCATAAGAACATAAGAACATAAGAGAAGCCAATGTTGAATCAGGCCAATGGCCCATCTAGTCCAACACTCTGTCATACAGCGGCCAAAATATACCAGGTCATTTATCCAATCACGAGGGGATGAAGAGGTGTGCCCAAATCTCTGGGTCGACGTGACACAAGCCATGTCAGAGGAGCTTTGATGTGTTAATGTCTTGGGACAGCTGTGTCCCCAGCTTGGGAAGACGCCTTAATGTCTGCTCTTCCCAGCAAAGTTGTCAAAGTGTCTTGTATACGGATATCAGGCTTGGCACCTGGCATGCCATCTGCTGTAGGTGACAAAAGTCCCATGGACATGTTAGCAGCTAGGCCATTTGGCCCTAGCAGAAATGATTCCTGAAGGCTCTTTCTATACATTGCCTACCATAAATGGACAGACAGGCCAATTCTTGTATTGCTATAGATTCATGGTAACAGCCAGCCAAGTAATTTGATTTGTTATATTTGGTTTGGATCAAGGTCATGGAGGGGCAGGTAGAATCTTTGTCCCAGTGGCTCTCGACAGTCCTGACAGCTGATGGATTTATCTCCATGAATTCAACTAATCCTTTTTTGAGCCATCTGAGTTAGTCACCATTCCAGTGTCAATGAATTATTCAAATTAATTACTCCTGTGAAAGTACTTCCTTTGGTCTGTCTTGAATCTATCACCCATCAGCTTCACTGAGTGCTGTGAATTCTAGCAGAGAAAAATGAGTTTGAAATGTTTTAAATGAACAAAGGTACTACTTGCTAACATATGCTTCAAAAAGCAAAGGTTATTAAACTGTGGTTGTCTGCCAGTATATAGATATGGAAAGTTTTGAACCATATTTTCCATTTCAGTGAACTGACGATGTCACTGTGCTTTTATTGGTTCTTTGCACTATTGTTTGGATTGTGGTTTTTAAGTCCTTTTGTGGGTGTTTTGAATCACATTGGGGTAAGGTAGGTTAGAAATATTTTAAATAAAGAAATTAATAAATCCCAGGTTCTTCTGGACTGTGGTCTTACATTCACAAACTCCTTGCCTGTTGTCTGTCTCCCTCTGTGGTTGAAGGTTGAACTCAAGAAGCTGAGAGTTTGCTCTCTGACATGAGGCCAGCCATTGACATACCTTCTGACAGGAGCTGCTATCAAATTCTGCAGTCTGCCTCTCAATAACAATAAAAAAACCAGACTTTGAGACAGAACCAAGATAACTTTGACTTGTTTAAATGTTATTTTACAAAGACCTGAGGTAGAATTACTTAAGATATGCCCAAACTGTTGCCTCTCAGGTTTGCCAGGAAATGCAGGTACATCTCAGGCATTCAGGAAAAGTTTGGGTGAAAAATCTCATTATTACTCACCTTTTAACCTCTAGCAATCATTCAGCATAAGAGTGCAGATCTCTGTGACATAAATCTTTCTGACTTCTTGTCCCTAAACAATGTAAAATCTTCTTACCTACTTCATTTTTTTTAAAAAAAGTTATTTTCTACTTCCCTCTGGAGTTTACAACAGGTATTTATATTAGCTCCTAGAAAGACTGATAAACACAATTATTATACAAAGATAAATTATATATTTTCAGCTCATTTGAGGTACCCTGTTCTCAGCTTTTGACCCAGGCAACTTGTTTCCTGAGCCAAAAGCTGGAAATAGATATTACAGATTATTGTCCACCGGAATGATCTTTGTATTTTGGAAATGCATTTGCTTCCACATCATTTGTGCCCATCTGCATTCGCCTGGCAAATTGCTTAGATTTATTGGTAAATTTGTGAGCAAAACACCACCCCAGTACAGAGAAATTCAGACTATGAATTATTGGACAAGGCACCCACAGGATTACCTCTTTTGTCTATTGCTCTTGGAAAATACTTGATGGCAGAAATGCCTTTTGAGATATATAAACATTTTGAGTCCCACTCTGCAGGGTATGAAATAGGTTTACTTATCTACATAATGTGCCTCCTGAAGAAAAACACCCCCCCCCAAATTCTGGCAAACTGAATACAATAAATCAGATATGCAAATACAGAATTGCCTTGTTGCTTGGGGGCTATGCAGCAAGCCGAAGTGTTTGTTACTATTCTAAAAATCTCTGCTTTCATTTCAAAACAGGATTCCAACTATATTGTTGTAGAGAAGAATCCCAGAAATACAGTTCTGATGTTAGAGTTGCCAGTCTTCAAATGGGGCCTGGGGATCTCCTGGAATGATGACTGATCTTCAGACTACAGAGATTAATTTCTTTGGAGAAAATGACATCTTTGGAGGGTGGGCTGTACGGTATTATACCCTGTGAAGGAGTCTGATCTCCACAAACCCTGCCTTCCCCAGGCTGAACCCCCAAATGTCCTGGCATTTCCCATCCTGGAGCTGACAAACCTATGTAACTTTAAGTACCAAGAGTAATTACACTAGTTTAGACACTGCACCTGATCCCTCAGACACTATCTTACTGACAATCAATAGCACTTGATTTCCCTTAACAACAACAGAAGGTCTACTATACAAAGCCAGACCACAAGCCCCCCTTCTTCTCCGGGGAGATTATCATACAATAGACAAAGAAGTATGGTCCAAAGTGATGTTTTGATTCATACCTGATAAATACCAGTCAGCTGTTCAAGACAAGAACTGAACTCATGGAGTGGTTTTTGAAGATAACAGCACTGCCATGATGCACAATTAGTCTATTTTTTATTCTACACAAAGGATAAGGCATATATTTACATGTAAACTAATACATGAAAATAAAAGCAAACAGTACTTCAAATAACACATTGCTTTAACTTTCCATCTCCTTTCCTAGTGCTACAGAAACAGCACTGCTAACAGAAACATAGACAATCAGGACTAATCTTGCCAGAGGGCTCCTAATACATTCCATATACATCTATTATTCTTTTAAAAATGTATATAAAGTGAGAATGTGGTAAAGTACTTGAAACATATAATGCAGCTACATTTATCAGAGATTTGAAATTGGTTGAGGCTGTACACTCCATGCAAGCATGGATTTGTTGTTATGTGTTTTGTGAAATAAGCCTTTGCTGCATTCGGAGGGAATGACAAGCCACAGTTTATTGTTTTTGAGCATAACTTTTGGAAAGCCTTAGGTTCCTGTACTTACTTCCCTTTCTGCTGTCTCCTCTCTTCACATGCAGCTTGGGAATGGAAGTCTTCTTTGTTTGCAACAAACCATAGTTTTTCGTTACCTGGGCCAAATTAAGCTACACTGGGGCCCTAAATTAGGCCACTATTAAGGAACCCCATAGTATTACCTGAAATGGTCATTTATTAATTTTAGGGGGGGTTGTAGCTTTTAATTAGTTTATGCCTAAATCCAGCTCTGGTTGTTAGATTTAACCTCAGAAATTGTGCTTGGTTTCTTGCCTACATTCACAATTGCAAACTAGGATTGTTTGTTTTGTCAGAGCACAGAGTCATGCACAAAGCTGCAGGTAGCGGGAATTACACAGTTGTGGAGCAGCTACCCAGAATGGCTTAATAAGACGGACTATAAAGGGGACCTGATTAATGGACTAAAATACAAGAGCACATTCTCAGTCATATGTTATAAAGAGAAATACTCAAAGCACTTTGAGGAGTGGTCAGTTATGATCTGCTACTGCTCATGAATTTGTCTAACCCTATGTTATACATCACAATCTAGCAAAAAGGGAAAAAAAATAGAATTCTGTAAGGAATAATAGTTAACAAAACTTTTAAATAGTTCCAGACAGCTGGTTAGTGCCTCATTCTCCATCTGAAATTCATTGACCTCCAAAGTAGCCCCTGCTGAGCAGCTGTCCACACTTCTGCCATTTATAGGGTTTCTGTCGCTTTGCTCTGTCATCACAGTCCCTATAAGACAATGCTGTGAATTTCAAGAACCAGTCAACAAAAGTAGGTAGGTGCTATGTTTTTGTTCACCCAAATTCAGAGGCAATGCCTATCTATCTTGTGCAGGCAGTTTTGTTTTAAATAAAAATACGAATAAGAAGAATGTGGATTGTAAATATGCTTTTAAGCATGTTCAGTCACTCAGGTTCCAGGAACTGGGAGTAGTGTTTCATTACTTCTAATCACACAGACCAGATTTGTTGGGTGTTTTGGCCTGCACCGGCTACCTACTTGGTTCATATGGCAGACAAGTGTGTGTGTAAATTATTTTCCATTGGGAACATTTGACCTTTATTGACAGGTGAACTCACATTTTCCTGGTCCTTTGAATATGCTAGTTCCTTTCTAGCGTGAAGGTAATCTGTACAACACTGCTAATATTACAGCTGCATGGATTCCAGGAACTGGGTATTCATATACAGATTCTCCTTCAGGATTGTTTCTTAAATGGTTTTTGCTGTTGCTGTCAAATACCCTCCCATGTGAATGAATAAGACAATAAGAGGACCACTTTTGGATTAAAGTAAACTAACTGTCCTGGGGGGAGGGAATGGAGGAGACTGACTTGTTCCTTTGCTCCGGTCAGTCTTTTTGAAACATGTTCTTTTGTTGGGGTACAGACAGAAGTATGAGAGTAAAAAAGCAAATTATGCTGCTATTTTATTTTTCTCACAATGTTTACTTGTATTCCTTGTAGAGAAGAAAAATCCACACACAAGAATTTGGGAATGGGCCATGGCTCAATGGTCAAGCACACGATTTCTTTGCATAGCATTGCAGGCTGAATCCCTGGCATCTCCTGCAAGGATCTCAAATGGCAGGTACTGTGAAAGGCCATTCTCTGCCTGAGGCCTCTGCCTGTAAAGCAGCAGTGCTGGGCAAGATGAATCAGTGGCATAACGTAGTGTAAGAGTGCTTTATGTGTTCATATTATTATTAAACAGGTAAATGAAGAAAACATTTTAAGCTGAAGATAGTGTTAACAGCCTATCTCTGGTCAGTATACTTTTCTGTCATTGAAAGCAGGATTAAATAAGTGCTGGTCTCTTGAGAATGGATAATGGTGTGCCTTCTCATGTGTCTTTGCAAAGCTTCTGGGTAGATCATTGGATTCTTGGCGGACTAGAATATTTGTCCCAACAATTTAAATTTGTGGGTGATTCTTGTAAAATAGGGCTAAATATTGTCAGTGAATCTCATCTCTAAATCACTGGCAAACAGAAATACAGATAGAAAAAACTCAATCTGATAGAAGATCACCAGTGAAGAAGCCTAGAATAAGTCCTGGGGTGGGGGAAAAGAGAAAATGGAGAAAGGGTGGGCTGTGTGAGAGTAAGAAGATAAAATGAGGTAAAGTGGGAGAATATCAAAGGAGAAGGGAATGAAAACATGTCCTAAAACATTTTATTTGGCTGCATGTTCTGACTTAGAAACTCTGTGATGTATAATCAAATATGTATTCCTTTAGAAATATGTGCCCTGAAATAGGCTATGTATCATGAAACAAACTATTATTTTTTATAAAAATAAAATAGGTACAAATCCCTTAATTTATTTCAGTAACTTTACATTAAATATAAAAAAATTCCTTACTAAATGCCACAAAGACTGTTACACTGAATTCCAGTCACATTAATAGTACACAATGTTCTATAGATCTTTGTAGAAAGCAAGATACTTCTGTCTTTGGTAAATGTTGATTTAAATAAAAAATGTACAAGCAGGAAAAGAGTTCTTTTCTCTTAGATATTTAAACACTATCGCATTAAAAGCTTCCCCCCAATGAACAATATGTGGAGGCACACTAGGAACAGACACAATGGAAGCTCAACCAAAGAGAGATCCATGTAAATTACAGTGGAAGATTCTGAGGATTTCTTGCAAAAATAGTAAAGGGGACTTGAAAACAGGAAGACTCAGTCTCAGAAATAGTGACAGACACTGTAACAAACCATATAAAGTTAACCTCAGTTTCCAAGAGATGTTGAAAAGTCACATCCTTGAAGTCCACAATGTTCATTTCCACTTTTAAGGAAAAAAAAGAAATAACAGTCCAGTGACAATTATAAAGAAATAACCCTTGGCCACATGAAGGGCATGTAAGGATCCAAGTTCAGTACTCTGTCTTCTGTGAGAGCATAAAAAGAAGACAAAGAACAACCTCAAGAATGGTAGAGAGTAATAAAGGACAATGATACAGATAAGACACAAAAAAGGTTTTATGATCTTTGTACCCTACCCTTTTGCTCAGAGGGAGAAGGAAAAATGACAGAGAGAGTTTTAGTGAGCGGAAGGAAGATTATGCAAGAAAAAAAGCTGCTAACTGACAGTGAAAAGTCAAAGAGAACAATTAAATTAGAAGAAAGACACAATATTTTAAAAGTGTATATAGAAAATGGAATGATGGCAAGAATGTAATAGAAGAATATGAACATTATGCCAACTTGTCAATACTTACAGCATGTCCAGACAGTTTTATTTTTAAAATCTTCCATGAACAACTTCAGAATATCAATATATCTAACCTCAATATGGTCCCCATCTGTGGATACTTAAAACATAGAATGGGGCCATGAACAGAGAAAGGAGATGTTTATGCAAACTTGGGGGAACCCTCATGTTAGCAGAAAAATATGAAAACTCAAAAGGGGGAATTTAACCCCAAAGGGAGGAACTCCTTAATTGGCCCAGCAGCATTCACCTTCCTTGCCATATCTGGGAAATATCAGAGGACAGGAAGCAGCCACGTGAGCCAGATAGAAGGAGGAGGGCAGTAACTGACACCATCCCCTGCTACTGCTCCCCACCGGCCAGAGGGAAGGAGAGACAGCTGGGTAGATAATTCCAGAGGCAGGCATATGGGGAGAAATGGCAAGCAGCCAAGCAGAGCAGTGGACAAAAGGCAGGAACATCAGGGGACAGGAGAATGTCTTTCTCCTTCCCCATGAATTGTCTGTGAGGGGAGGAGCAGAAGCCTGGCCTGGTGATTCATCAGCCAGGTCCATAGAGGTGGTGGACGTGAGGGAGAGTGAGGGGGCAGGCAGATGGGCAGGTAGAGTAGCAGGGAGGGGGAGGGCAGAGAGTTGGGGATGGGGCAGGAGACTGAGCAAATGGTGTAGCAGCAGTGTGCTGCTGCCACCAGGATTCCCCCCTCCACAAGTCTCATGGGTCCCTACCTGTATCTGTAAAATTCAAGCTGGAGGGTAGTCAGGGGTTTAGAAATAATTGGTGCCTAATAATATCTGTGAACAAATATACAAAATGTAGACATCTGGAGAATTTAGGAGGTTTCAATACTATTATTATTATTGTTGTTGTTGTAGAAATCATTATATTTAAATTATCTTGACTAGGTTTCTCAGAGGTGCCAAACCAACTTTAACACATCTCTGTGTTGACAATCTATTTGGTCATCTTATTCTCAAAAGGTAATGGCATGCAGATGCTTTTATTTTCTTATTATTTCCACCTCTTGGGACATTCAATTCTGTCCACCTAGAAACTATCTTCCTCTTTTGAGACATAAATCCTATGGTAATAGTTTTGACACCAGTTAGAAATATTTAGAGATTATTGGTTTCTGTGGGACATAACAGGAACATGTAGCTGGGCATTAATTCTTGTCCAAACAGTTCCTAGTAAAGCAGCTTCTGTAGCTTCTTTCAAACACTTTCTTGAGAGGATTTAGAAAATGATGAACTCTTCTCATGAATACTCTGCTGTGTTAATTACTTATCACATTTGCATCTCACCTTTCATCTGAAGGCTCAGAATGGTGTATAAGTAGGGTTTCCTGCTGTAGCCTTAGAATACTCCTTTGAGACAGTTTAGACAAAGGGTGAGTAGCTGAGTAGATATTTGAGAAAAGTTTTCTCCAGCCAAAGTTCAACACGTTCTCCAGTCAAAATTCAACATGTTAACCACTCCACTGTGCTAACTATCTGGTGGTCAGACATGGCTCACAACTTCCTGGGATAGTCCATTTTTGAGGCTTCTCTATAGTATGAAGGGCTGTGGAAAAGCAGAGGCTTAGTTATGTTTCCAGAAAAGGATGCCATGTTCTAGGCTTCTCCAACTACTCAGCTTAAAGGACATACAAACAAGAAAAGGCTCTTGGTGGTTCAGATACAGCCAAAGATTTTAGCCAAAGAATTTTATTTAAGAATAAGATAATGTTTTTCATGTTTATGTAGCTTATACTCTGTTTATATTATTGATTGGAATCCACACTAGCTTCCAGATAGCATATTAAAATTTATACAAAGTTATATACATGAGCTTATTTATTTTATTTATTTATTATTTCAATTTGTATCCTGCCTTGCCACAGAACTGGCTCAAGGCGGCTAACAACATTAAAACCACTAAAATAGTAAATGCAATAAAATACAGTAAAATATAAATACAGCTGCCTAACAGCTTGCAAATACAACTGCCTAACAGTGGCTAGCAACATTAAAAGCACTAAAATAGTAAGTACAATAAAATACAGTAATATATAAATGCCTAACAGCTTGCAAGAAAGATGACTAAGAATAAGTCAAACGTTCTCAAATAACAAACAAGACACATTTTTGAGGCAGAATCTTGCCATAAACAATGCTTTCTGTTTCCCAGAACCTTTAGATATCAATTCAATAATACACTGAAATGGTTCTCAACAACATTCTGAAAGACTAGTTTCAGCAAAACAGTTTAGTTTCACATGATCTCTGAGAATATTTTTGGTTTCTTCAAAACAAGAACTTCGGCAATACAAAGCTATAAAAACCTCTCTTTAGCAACATTTCCCTCCACTAAAAGTAAATTTTTATCGTACAGGTTATAGGATTTTGTGTGCTTAACAGAAACTACAGCTGAAGCACCCTGTAAACCCTTTCTGATAGGCTTTTGCAAGCTTTTGATTCACACTATGGCCATCCAGGTCAGAAGGTCACACAAGCTTTTAATATATAACAAAGAGACATAAAGTCAGATCCCTTTGTTCAGTTTTAGGTCTTCCTGGAAGGTATAGCTTTAATTAAAGAATCCACTGTATAGCAATAGGCCTAACACGGAATGCATTTTCTAACTACTAGTTCTAGAATTGCCAATTCCAGCTTGGACATTTCCTGGAGATTTGGGGGCAATGCCTAGGGACAGTGGAGTTCGGGGAGTGGAGAGAGCTTGACAGGGATGTGATCTCTGTGGTGTATCACAGAATCTGCCATTGAAAGAGGAACTGATATCTGAACTAATTTGGGAGAATACTGGGCCCCACCTGGGAACTGGTAACCCTACTTAGAATCACAGGTATTAGAGCCACTCTAAATGTTACTCTGCTCATAGGAGTTTTTATGCCTCATGCTTGTTTGTTTAGAAGAATTACCATGTGCAGTTGGCTCTTTGGTAATTTGCCACCTCAAGAATTCACTCCAAGCAGTGGACAGACCGAGACCTGCTTAGTCTGAAGCATGATGGATGGCTTACGGGCCTAGGGGGGAAAAAAACCCCCCCCCAAACCTGACATCTATATTATTAGCCACCTGTGGCCCCCATCTGCAGATGGCTAAATCAGCAGATGTGGGCCACAGCAAGGTTAAATGGATTTTTCAGCAAACTTGAAGAACTCCCCAGGTTTGCAGAAAAATCTTTAAAAAAAGAAAAGAAAAAAAATATATGGAGGGTTAAATCCTCCAAAAAGTAACACAGTGTTCTCTGTGCAAGCACAGAGAATGCACTTACCTCTGGTGGTCAACTCAACGGTGGTGGAGCTGAGGAGCCGCACTGGGTCCAGAGGTGGCAGCCCAGGGCTCAGCCTGGTAGTGGCAGCGGAACAGCCTGGGAGCTACATTGGGCTCCATGCCAGCAGCCATGCAGCCTGGGACCTGTGCTGGGCTCATCAGCTGCCACATAGCCCAGGGCTCTGTGCTGGATCGGGCAACCACTGCACAACTTGGGATCTGTGCTAGGTGTGGCAGCAGCTGTACTGTACTGGGACAGCAGAGATGCAGGCTCAGAAGTCGAGCCAGGCGTAGTCCTGGCAAAAAAGTGGAGGGAGAAACCACCCACACAAGTTTCACAGGCCTGCATTTGTGATTATTTGTTTACTTAATTTATAGTCTACCTATCTTGCTGAGATTCAGATCATGCAACAGAAAGAATGCAACAAAAACAACATAAACCATATAGCCAACAGTGAATAAGACTGGATTACAAAGTTGGAGAACAATGCCATACATTGCTTGGAGCTGGGATATCTGAAGAACTGTCTTCTCCGATATGTTCCTACCTGGGAATTAAGATTGCAGGGAGAGGTCCTCTTGATTGTCCCATCAAAGAAGCTCATTTGTCGGATATGTGAGAGGGGTCTTTTCAGTGGCAGCCCCATGATTATGCAGTAAACTATATTTTAGAAAACGAAAGCGCTATGCTAAACAACAAAAACAAACCTAAAACAAAAACAGTGTAATATGTGCAAGGAGCAAAGCAACTAAAACTACATAAAAACACAGATAAAATATAACCTTGTTGCTTTTATAAAATGCCCTCATGAACATTTTACACATTCTGTGTAACAATGGAATATATAAGTGCTGGAAAACCATGAATAAAAACAATGAAGGGATTGTGAGATGAAATATATTGTATACAGAAGAGTCACTGCCTACTTGAGAAGCCTATAAATTTGGAATATGTTTATTATTTTTTTTAAAAAATAAAAACCAACCTTTTGTAGCCCTCAAGGTAAAAAAAAGTCACCACACACAGGTCTAGTGGACAGATGTTTCTATGTCTTCCAATGAAGGAATAATGTTGCATACTGTGTAACTTCTTCCAGTTCATTAGGCAAATAAAAGCTGAGGACCAAATTTCAAAAATCTCTGAAAGAAACTTGCAGGTCCAATTTGTAATTCCAACATACTATCACAACCCAGGTCTCCATATATTTTACAAATTTTGAATTGAGCTTGAAAGTAGTGCATTGTTCTTATGAAAGGGTCTGCCCTGAATATGTTTTTATCTTCATCTTGTCAAATGGATGCCCTAAGATTTATTAAACCAAGTAAACTCATTCTACATTAGATTACCCTGGATAGGGGAATATTTGGTTCTAGAGGTTTAGAAAAAAATTAATAGTGATACAGAGAATAAAGAAAAGCTCTTTACAACAAAGGCTTCATCTCAGATGTCAGAAAGGGTAGCTTCTTCTTAGATACATTCAATGCATTCTTTTCTCCACAAACAGAAAAAAAAAATACTGTGTTTTCTCAAATTTATTTGGAAGTGCTTTATATAAGAATATTTATTTGATCATTTATTAAAATATTTGACCGTAATCTTTTGATAATATATTTAAAAGTGCAATTCCATGAATGCAAAATGACCCAAATAATAACACATAAAAAAGTAGTTAAGGGGAGCCACTTCAGGGCAAAGGTGTGTTTATGTGGGAGGGGGGAGAGAGAGAGATTAATTTGGATGTATACAACAGTCTCAGGCTTCAACCTAATATTTAAAATAATAGCTGCCAGGTCAACAAGTGTAAGGAAACAGATCCAGGTGGTCAACCATATTGGTCTGAAGCAGTAGAACAAATTTATAGTCCAGTGGCATCTTTAAGACCAACAACATTTTATTTAAGTTAAGAGCTTTTGTGTGCATGCACATTTTGTCAAATACAGTGGAATGGTAGGTATGATTCAAACTTACAGACAGGGCTGAACAGCAAATTAACACATAACATGATGAAGATGTGCAAAGACAAAACTAAATAATAAGCTAAGGTTATACGGTCAAGAGTTGTAAAGCAATAAATATGTCGAAATAGCAGATAAATGTGTAGAGGTACCTTTTCTAATTGTGGGAAGTAGACTGATACTCTCCATTCTCTCCTCTCAGGTGTGGAGGTCACTTAACAGCATTTTTTTTTCTTTTTTGAGGTGAATGCAGCAAAATATCCCAATATTCCTTTTACGATTAGCAGTCTGCAGATTGACAGCAGGAACTCTAAGTACAGACCAGATGAAAGAGTGTGGGTTGAAAAACCAGCAGAAATTTTCCTTGGAACATCAAGTCAAGGGAAGCAGAGAGACAAAGCTGTGAGCTGGCTGAATGGTGAAATTCCTTGATGTGTATGGTTGCTCTTTCAGGAGTGCATATTTGCTTCTACCATACTCTTTCTTTGCATTCTCTCATTGATTAAAAGCAGATGTTACAAAGACAAACTCAGCTAGCACTACCTCTGAAACTTACTATTTTGGAAAGAGTTCAGAAAATAACAGGTTTTTGCATGAGGTGTGATGTTACCAGTGTTTGATTTCATACCAGTGCTGGGGGTAAGTTGGGTCTTACCACTGTTATGGGAAAATAATGGCTCTACTACACAGTGCTTGCTCTCTGATAGCTGATCCTATGAAGAGCTGTAACAGCACAGTGGTTTATATGATTGGGTCAAAAGTGAAAAATTGAACTATTAAGTAAAGTTTTGACAGAAAAAAAAAGCCAGTCCAGTCTATACTACTACCTTGTTTTCTCATGGGGATAAAGGTAACTTGTTTTCATGCAGACTCAGGGTTTTTTGTGGTTTTGTTTTTCAAGTAAAAAATCAGTTTAAGATGTAACTTTTATTTATGTATCTGGGGTTTCATGGCGCTCATTCAAGTAAATCAATTCAATATTAAATTTGGGAAATCAGAGCAGATTAGGGGCTTGACTCAGCTACAGTGTTCCTTGCAGGCCTAAATGTAAACCTGCATACAGTACATTTGATTTAAATTGAATAAAATTAAACCGGAGTATCTGATTTCAGCAATTATTTATTTAACCAAGAAAAGTTTTTTTCAGATAACAGTGTTGCCCCATCTAATGCGCATGACAGAAATTGTTTATATCATTGTACCATGCTCTCCCCTTCATCAAGGCTTTTCCTCTTCCCATGATGTTTTTAAAAAGTTGTCTAAGTTTCAGTTTAAAGTCAAAATCAATAGCCACATTCATTCTCCTTTTGACGCATCATTAATAAAATACACTTAAGACAGATGCCTGATGCTTAGTGAAATAAAGGCTGCTACAAAAAGCAGAGAGCTACTAAATAGAACCCTGGGGGCTATTTTGTTTTCAAATATTTATGTGCCATTCCCTGCTTCCTCTATCCCCCCCCCCCACTCACAATCTGTGATGCTTATTGACATAGCTGTTCAAAAGAACAAACCGTGCATAAATAATGAAAAATATATATTCAGTTTACGAGTATAATAATCTATACCTATATAAATACAGTAGTTTTTCAAAAATACAGTATCATGGTCAGATGCTCAAAAATACATGATCCAAATACACAAATAATCCCATCAATATACCTTCAGAAACAGTCCAAGTCAAATTCCTCAAACAGTGAAAAATCCAAATATAGGTGCTTATAATTCTTCTTCAAAAAACTTGTCTTGCCGATTGACATAGCTGAGCTTGGGAAACTAAATGTTCCCTTCTTCATCTGTCCTCCCTCCTCTCATTTTTCATTGTGTCTGTTTAGTACACAGACACTTTACAATACAATACTACACATGTGGTATTACAATATTACACATTTGCCCCAGATGTATTATAAAATGATATAGCTAACCAAATTCCTCCAAATGATAAAGCTAACCAAATTCCTCCATATCATATGGAGAAATTATATAGCCAACCAAACTAACCAGACACAGGAGAGCTGACTTTACCCCAAGATAGTCTGATCATTGATATAGGCTCACATAGTAGTTCAGTAGGATCAGCACACATACTACTTTAAGCTTTTCCCAACTCATGCTCAAACAATTTAGCACTGAAAGTAGTTTAGGTTGCAAACCTCCAGGTGACAGCAAGGGATCTCCTGGGATTACAACTGATCTCCAGGAGGCAGAGATCAGTTCACCTGGAGAAAATGGCCACTTTGGAAGGTGGACTCTATGGCTTTGTATTCCATTGAAGTCCCTGGGAGAAATCAGTTCTCAATACCATTAACATCAAAGAAGGATAAGTTTATCGAGGCACTGATAGGATCCAGCCTGTACACTGACTGTGTTAGAATGGAAGATGGAGCCACAAAAGCAATACATATATAAGGTTCAAACAAGAACCCTAAAAGGTTAGGAACCAATCATCCCCAGGTATGCCACCCACCCAAACCACCTTGATGACATCCCCCCAACATACAGACAAAAGCCAGGCAGTGTAAGATGAGACCCAAGGCCAGTGGATGTTCCCAGGTGCGATAAGCAACATCAAAGCATCTAAAAGTGAAAGTATGTGGAGTTCACACTCTCCTGCTCCCCCTCCCAATTTCCATGGCAAACAAACAATAAAATGTAAAGCAAGTTTGACATTCCCTCCCCTTCCCAAACCCCATCTTCCTCAGGTTCCACCCCCTAAATCTCCAGATATTTCCAAACTCAGAGCTGGCAGCCCTAAAGTAGTCACCATGCCACTTTGTTTGGTTGTTATTTAGATTTACTTTCTATTAAGAGTCTGTAGGTTCAGTGGACTCATAAATAAATTTACATCTTCATTTTATACTATGCCATGTGGATATCTTTTTGTGTCTTTTTAACAGAATAACTGTTTTGTTTTCAGGTATTTCAAAGTACAATGATTAGCAAACATTTTAGATCAAATGCTTCAACACACACCTAAAATAAATGCAAATGGTAAACATGCTAAGAAGGAGCTATTGGACTTGTTTCTGTATGTTGTTCATATATTGAAATATATACTCCATTTTCCCATGACACAGTGGTTTACAGTCAAAGGAGAAGTAAAATTAAGTTGCCCCAGCACCCTCCCCTAAAGAAGGACACAAAATTACTGCATAGACTCAACTAGTTTTATTTAAATGGCTGATTTTCACAACATTGATGTCAACTGACCAAGATGTTATGAAATAAAAGGAATTTAAATATGCCCAATTGGAAAAAAAATATTCTTTTGGTAGCGTAAATTTATCACTAGAATAAAATGAACTTGGGTTCAGGACTAGTAACTCACTCCAATAGTTAAAGACAGAATTTAGAAATTTACTTGCAAAAGATAGACAAACATAAAAACAGTTTGGTGTAGTGGTTAAGAGTGGTGGACTCTAATCTGGAGAACCGGTTTTGATTCCCCACTCCTTCACATGCAGCCAGCTGGGTGATCTTGGGTCAGTCACAGTTCTCTTAAAGCTGTTCTCTCAAGAGCAGTTCTCTCAGAGCTCTTTCAGCCCCACCTATACCACAAGGTGTCTGTTGTGGGGGGAAGAAGGGAAGGTGATTGTAAGCAGCACTGAGACTCTGAGTGAAGGACAGGGCATGAATCCTTCTCCTTCTTCTTCCACAAATGCCTGTGTGGGAGAGGGTGTAGCTACCTAACACCCCCTCAAAATTGCAGGAACCTCTCCAGCCCTGACTAATGCTGCCTTGTTCTTCTTTTTAAAAAAAGGGACCAGAGAAAATGAATCTACGGAACTAATGCTATGAATAGTCCTCCCCACCACAAACTTATACCTTAATTGATTCAGTTGCTTTCAAGTCAACAGGTAAAATACAACCATTCAGGGCTGGCCTGTCCATAGAAAAAAATAGACTTTTGCCTAGGGCACACCCCCTCATGAAGGGATGCTGCAGTGGCCTGCCGCCCTGCCCCCACCAAAAACCCTGCTCATGGAAGCTCCTATGATGCCTATTTGGTTAGTCATGAAGGTGCTGCTGGACTTCTGCTTATTCCCACTGCTGAAGCCCTGCAGAAAAGGCTGCTGTTTCTGGGGCCTGAGTCCCCTGATGGTCGGTGGGGCACCCCCTCCCCCCTTTAGAGTCAGGCACTTGGAGCCAGTGGGGCTTCCGAGGGGGCGTTCACAACTTCTTCCTTGTCAACGGAGCTGCTGCCTGGCTGCACAACCTGCACACTCCGCTCCCCCTCTGAAGAAAGCACTCTGGATCTGCATGAGAATCCCGGAGGCATTCCAGCCCCCCAGCCCTCATCTGGTTCCTGATCCGACCTTTCTTCTTCTTCTGGCCCACTGCAGGTCATCATGTGGGCTTTCTCCCGAGAAGCCCTGCTGCAGCACTACATCCCGGTCATCCAAGAGGAGGTGAGCGCTTGCCTCTGGCAGTGGGTGGCCGGGAGCGGCAAGGGCCCAGCTTAGCTGAGCATGGAGTATCTGGCCCTCTTTGGTTCCTTTCTCAGAGAGGGCAAAAATCCACACTTTAGGAGGGGCTCCCTTCAGGAATTCACCAGAGACAGCCTGTGTCCGTGTTTTTGTGTGTGTGTGTGTGTGTGTGTGTGTGAGAGAGAGAGAGAGAGAGAGGGCTCCCCCTATTTTATTTCTTCATTTAATCCTTGTCACAATTTAAAAAAAAAAAAAAATAGCTGCCCAACTCTGTGGTGGTGGTATCTGTAGTCAGACTGCCACCTCAAAACTCTGGAAAATGATTGTTCTTTAGAAACAAGGAGGACTGTGCTGCTGAGATGTGTTGGGGGGTAGAATACTCAATAAGATAAGGGGCATTTGGCAGGGCTCACTTCTGTTTCATGGGGAGGAGGGCTACAATTCTCAGACCACTACCAGGCCAAAAACACCTTACGCATTCTAGAAATATCCATTGGCTTTACTTCCAAGGAATGGATACAGTGGGACTGGTGTGATAGCATGCATTTAAAACCACAGCCCTGTGAAGTGGGAGTAAACTCACATTAACACAGAGCGATGGGCATTGGATTTGGCTGTTTGTTGAGACACAGGGAAGGATTATAGTATAAAGTGTCCCAAACAATGCTCCCTCTAAGCTGTGGATTCCTGTGAGCAAAAATTCTGCTTTGTGAACTACTGGCATTAAAGTTGTGAGTGAGCGATTTGGCTACTGCATAAATGAGTTTGCTCTGGAGCCATCCTTCCTGAGCTAAGACAAACATGTGTGAGTTGGAGGCTAAAAAACTGTAAGCTAGCTCACAAATTTCAAATTTCGTGTTTTTTATCCATTTATGTTTGAAAACTGGTGGGCGCATGGGGGAGGGGGTGCCAGAAAGTAGCCTCGCCTAGTGTGCAAAAAAACCCTGGGGCCAGCCCTGCAATCATTGCAGGCCAATTGGAATAAAGCAATTGTCATAAAGGCTTTAAACAAAAGCCCTTCGAAAAAGGTTTTGAGAAAGACGGGGTGGTCCAGGCATTCTGTACTGTTTTTGGAAGCTCATTTCTCAAAGGGCAGCAGAGCAGGAAAGTGCTGTCGTGTAAACAGTAGCAGATCATGCCACCATCAGTGAAGGCAGGCTGAGCCAACTTGGGTATCTAGGTTTTTCTTTGCTTTTCTGATGTTTGTATTTATGCACCCCGCCCCTTTCTAAACAGATATGAAAATGGGGTTTCAGTGTACTGCTGATCAGCTGGATTTCCCTGAAATGCTTGAGATCAGCTGGACTGTGCTCAGACTTTGTTCTGCTGCTTCAGATCCCACCCAATTCCCTGTGTCAAAAGGATTTTGTGAAGAAGCCTCCCACCCCCGCTCTTCTTTAAAAAGTCAGTGTTAGATTTTAGTGGTATGCATTTGCAAGTAGCATGTAGTCAGTAGGGCTGTGTTGAATGTTTGCCTGTTTGATCTTTTGAGTTAAAATTACTTTTTTGGGGGAGGAACAAACAGATTCATTGAAAAAATGTTTACTTGTTTTTCAATAATTTTCACTGCCGTTCTTTCTACTATTGGATGCTGCTTTCACACTCTCTCTGTTTTTGCTGGTTATGGGTTCTTCTTCCAAGAGTGATCACAGCCAATCAGGGATCATGTAAAGAATATAATGCTGTTGCAATTCCACGTAATAAACCAAATTTGGCAGCATTCTTGTACCACTGGGGGAAAACAAAGCCTATTCAGGGAGAAGGAAATGATTCCTTTTGTCTTTTTCACAGCAGTCCCCCAAATATTGCTGAAAGAAGGGTGATGCTGATGAAAATATTTACAGAAATTACACCCTTTCAATTCAGGCCATGTAGTCATCCGTAGAGCATTTTACTAAGCAGCCATTAGCAAATCATGGTTGGCAGCTTGATGGCTTTGGACACAAAATATCCCAAAGAATGATTAGTTTAAACTTTTGGACTTATTTCCCATCTATGGTGGCTTTTTTAATGTCAGCTCAGATTCAGTACTGAAGTGGTCCTCTGTCTACTTCACCAAATCTTTAGTTCTCAGTTCCATGGACCTTTCAAGCTTAAATTTCTGAAATCAGTGAAACTTGAGGACACGATTAATTTTGACTGCATCATCCTCTGTCTTTTGAATCTGTTGTAGTTTGAATCTGTTGAGAGCTGGGCTTATAGTTAAGTGTTCAGATGACCTCTTTGCTATTACTGTAAAAGGTGCCACAGATGGGAAATAAGCCTAAAATAAGTGGGGGGGGGGTTATAACAAAGATACCATTTTAAATTAGCATTATTATAGGGGGGAAAATGTTTCTTTCTTTGAAAAATATAGTTCTAATTTTCTTACATTCTCTGATGAACTGAGGCTCTTCTGCAGAACAGCCACATATGGAGGCAAATAAATTTCCATCTGCTTAAAGGACTGTAATACTTTACAGTGCATATTGTGATTATGCCCATAAAAAAGCAAATCTCCCTTTAATTATTCATACAGTTAGTGAACAAAACACTTACAGAAAGTAGTGCCTTTTAAAGATTCTAGTGGAAACAGATAATGAGACATACTTAATAACTGTCTTCCAAGCTAATTGTCAAGAATATGGTAAAAAAGACAAGGGAACTGTGACTGTATTGGCTAGACTCCATTAGATAATTGAGAAAATATATATAGATGTGGTGATGAACAAGGAATTCCACTGAAAATGATAACCTTGTACTGATGGAGTGAATATATCTAGGGTGGTGGTTGTTTCCTCTCAGGACAAAACTGATAGAGCATGTTATAGAACTCACTTGAAGGCCCATGAGGTGGTGAGGATGATTATGAAGAAGAAGAGATTGGATTTATACCCTGCCCTTCACTACCCTAAGGTGTCTCAGAGCGGCTTACAAACTCCTTTCCCTTCCCCTTCCCACAACAGACACCCTATGAAGTAGGTGGGGCTGAGAGAGCTCTTGACAGAAACTGCTCTTTTTCAAGAACAGCTCTTATCAGAACTACGGCTTGCCCAAGGTCATCCAGCCAGGTGCAAGTGGAGGAGTGGGGAATCAAACCCAGTTCTCCCAGATTAGAGTCCACGCACTTAACCACTACACCAAACTGGATAATGGCGAAGAAGGTTTACTTCTCTGCTACCATTGCAACTTCTGGATTATAGCCAGCATCATTATTTAGGGTGGTTTGGTGTCTTATGACTCCAGGGTAGAGACATAAACAAATAATGTGATAATGATTTCAATGCATTTCTTTGCTGATAAAATCACTAATGTTTGGAGGCAATTTACAGGTAGATCAGGTAGTAGAGGTGTCCAAAATACAACTGAGCACTTATTTTATGGATTCATTCCTCTTGTCCTCCCCAAACAATGTTGACAGGATTCTGAGTGTTGTGAAAATCACCACATGTTGTTTGGATCCCTGTTTTCCTTCCTGTTTAAAGACTGCTGGAAGAAATTGGGGGATCTGCTAGGTAAGATTTTTTGGAAGCGGGAGATTTCCCTAGACCTGTGAAACAGCTGTCTCTATGTTAAGACATGAGATAAAGTTAGTTATTTTTTAATCAGCTGTCATCATTGCTGGAAAGAGAGACTTGGTGTACAAATCTGGTAAATTATTTGTTGTGCTAATTCTGTCCATATACAAATACTGCTTTTTTTATTCATGTCTGAATCTATAATAGATATATGAATTCATTTCATCTGAAGAAGATAACTTCACCACCTTGACAACTTTTGTTTTGCTGTTAACATACGTTTCTTGGAAAAATGGACATTGGTAAAAATTAATTCTGTAAATGATGTTTAGGAAAAAAAACAGGACTGCATGATCTCAGATGATATCTTTCCTTTCCTTTCCCTTTTTGAAGGAAACTCAGTCTATGGCATATAAGGGATACTGCAACATTCCACAGATGGTTTTAAGGATAAAGGAAAATGAAAAGGTAAGGAAAATGGGGCCATTTCAGTTTTCATAACTGAACTCCAACCCATAATATGTGACCTGTAGCTATATTGCAACTCTCTACTCTGTGATCTTATCAGGCTTCACAAAGTAAGCTCAGTAATCTTTGGTCACTAGTTCAATAGATTTTTTTTTGGTGCAAAACCAAACTCTCATTTGGAAGAGAGGTCTCAGTATCTGTGCTCTTGATCTCATGGAGTGAGATGACCAAATATAAATGGCTTGCCCCACAAAAGGACTCTCCTGTGGAGTCAAAGATAATTTCTATGGAACAATGAAACATAATCTATAAAAAGGACAGATTTACAATGTGTCCTCTGGGTAAAGATACTTTTTTTTGTCATAGACTGTACTTGTAGCTTTTCACAGCTGCAACAAGTTAGCTTGGTAGATTAAAGCTAATAGAATGGAAAGACTGCAGCTGTAGAACGCTTAATGTGTGTGTGGGGGAGCATATTAATTAAATGTGTTGTTGCATGAGAGATGGAACTTCAGTCCTCCAAGAAGGGAATATCTTTAGGGAGGTTACATTTTGGAGTGGTAGTGGCAGTTCCTGTGTTTCATACAAGTACACCCTTCTGTTAATGTATGCTTATGTATGTTCCCATTTAGAGACATTCATTCCACTTTCATTAGTTAGCATGCTGGTGCAGGAAGTTCAGGGTAACTGAGCTCCCCGTCTCCTGGCAAGGCCGATGGAAGCCGGGGGCTGTTTTGCCACCCCGGAGGAAGCCGGGGCAGCAACAGAAGCATGACGCTATGCATCGTGACAATGGGTAGGGGCGGAGCCAGCCTCACAAAAGGCAGGACTCCATTCCCACCCAAGTCAGTTGCTCCACATGCTCGCCCACTCTCCCACCCTGTTCTTAGTGTATTCTGTTGCTGGTTGCCTGTTGGGGCCAGGTAGGAATTTTTTGCTTCTACTCAGTATTGGCTGGATGGGTGGAGGTGTTTTTGCCTACCTTGCACTGGGAGCAGTGGATTGAATAGTGGTTGTGGTGGTTGACATCTAAATGTTGGTCACTTGGCAGGTTTTGTGCAGGCAAGAAAGCGTAACTGGTGAGCACCTAATGGCATTTTCCTGTTGGGGGTCATCAGGAACTGCCTTCGGATTTTAGGGTCCTGGGTGGGGAGTGGTGATCACCTTTGGGAACCTCTTGGGGCAGGCTCCTCCCTGCAAGTTGTAAGGCTTCAGGGGTAGGCGCTCCTGAGTGGCAACCAGTTGCTGGGCTGCCAGGCACAAGCCAAACTGTTGGCTCAAGACCGGGGCTGGGTGACCTGCCCATGAAGGGCAAGGAGGTTGGTCAGGGAGTGATGCATGCCTTGCCTGTTCTGTGCTCATTAAGTTTGTCCCTTACCACACTGTTATGTTAAATAGTTAATAAAGTGGCCTTTGTTTACTTTCAAACTGTTGTCTGTCTCATTATTCCAACTGGGGGGGGGGCAGCAATAAGGCAAATGAATGGGAAGACTTAGGACTGCAGTGGATTTATTTGTCATGCTCAACTGTCAAAACAGTTCCATGAGTTGGCTTTTCAGAACTTTGTTGTTCTTAACCCCAAAGGACATTACTAACCTCATTAACAGAGTTATTTTGAATTTTTGTTAGATGAAAAGAAGACTCTCAAATCACGGAGATTGCCAAAAATTGTATCTATATTGATTTAAACTAACCTTTATTAACAGAATACACACTCCGCTCTTTTCTTTATCCCTCTATATACCCTACCTTTTTCTATTTATAAAAAGAATAAATTCCTCTCCTTTTTAGGAGGGTTTTGATAAAAAAAAAAAGAACTTTGTTGTTCTAACAAGCTCTCTGTAGCATTTTTATTAATTATTTAGGAAAACTCAAACTTTTCAAACCTTTTAAGGATGTGACTATTCTTTCGTCATACAATGTAAAGAAAAGTAACATCCAACCCATCCCATAGTTCATGATGAATTTTGGCTGGTCTGTGGTTCATGAAGTCAAGTTCATGGCAGGCCAACTGGCGTGAACTTTCCATGAACTTTCAAGCTGTTTGTGGAAGTACTGCTGGTTTGTGAGTGGATACATTTCCAGAAAGACTGTCTCTGCTCAATCAAAATGCCTTCAAAACTTCAGAGCAACAACTTGGAGGGCATGTAAAAGAGCATATGGGGGAGGTCCTCGGTGACTTTGATTACTCTAGCTTGCCCAGGATCAGTTCTATACACTTTCTAACTTCCTGAACCTACCCCTGTCAAATGACCTCCAGTCATTTTGACAGGCACAGGTTCAGAAGGTTCAGGATTGTATAGAATGGAACCTGTGCAAGCTGAAGACACCAAATTTGTGTGTTTACAGGGTCCAAGTTATACCCCTTCCCAAAGATGCCCCCAGGAAAGTGCTTTCTGGAGAAAAGACAGGCAGTCATTTCCCCAGAAAGCACTTTTCTGGGGTCATCTTCTTTGGGGTGCTGTAAATCAGACCACCGTAAATACAATCCTCACCAAACTTGGTAGACTGGTAGAGGACAGCCAGCTAGAGATCTCCTGCAAGTCTGGTGTCTCTAGTGCCTGGAGCGGGTATTCTACCACCTCATGAACTGAACCAGTTCATGAGGTGGCTAAAAGTTCATGACAGTTTGTAGTTCATGAGTGGGGCATGCTGTGAACCACCAACCAAACTGGGGGAGGTTGTTCTGCCACCTCTTAAACTGAACCAGTTTATGAAGTGGCTAAAAGTTCATGATGGTTTGTGGTTCATGAAAAGGGCATGAACCAAACTGAACTGCACTAGTCAATGCATACTGGGAGCTTAGACATCAGACTATGGGACAGATATGAAATCAGATCCCGTTTTAAACACTGAAATATCCATCACGTAAACTGGCTCTCTCTTTGGAGCCAGGTGGTGGGAATAACATACAAACCAGAATGTCACTTGTGGAACTGATTTTCTGGAAACCCCAAATGCAATTTCTGTCCCTTTAAAAACAAACTGGAGGGGTGGATTACTCATTATGGATGTCCCCCCCATGACTACAGCAATAGAAATGGTTTGGGTGGGGGATTTCAAAGTGTACAGACAAGGGCCTGAACTTCAGGATTCAGCAAGGATGCACACTTGCTCAGAGCCTTCTTAGCTTCCTTGCATTTATGTAATGTCCTAAACTACCAGTGCAATCTTAAAGAGAGTTACACCCTTCTAAGTCCATTGGCTTCAACGGTTTCAGAAATAGGGCTATAGCCCTATTTACAATGTACTATATATTTACCACAGTACATTTACTATGTACTATACATCTCCTAGCAAGTCTAGGGTGTTTAAGGATGCAACATCACTATACTCCCTTCTAGCTTTTGAGACAGAAGGCTAGCATTTTTAGTGCTTCCTCAATGGAAGAGCAGGACAAAAACGAAAAGGGGAAAACAATGCCACATGATATGGTAATGTCATTTTGGGTGTTGCACAGTGCTCCCCTTCTCCATATCCCATACTGAAAAACTCCCAAGATTGCCAGGTATAGAATGGCAACCCTAATTTCTTATAGGACTTCCCAAGACTCTTGTGAGATTCCTTCCTCATGAGAGTTTGGTCATCATTGGACATCCTGTGGTCAATTTCTTTGGCTACTTAGGCAACCAGTACAATGTCTGCACTCTTGTAAGAAGAAGAAATCTCATACAACTTCAGGAAACTCTGTCCAGAATGTGTAGCTTGCTGTGCTGTTTTTAAAGAGGTCTGCAGAGAAAGGGCAAGAGGATTAAATGCTCCAGCTCCCAAGTGGTGGTGGTGGCGGCAGCAGAACATGGATGAGATAGGAAGCTGACTGACTGGAAGGGTGCAAGATTGCTGCACCACCAAATCTACTACCTAAGGCAACTGTTTCAGGTGACATAATAGTAGAGCCAATCTTGGTCACTGTGATGGTGGGTCTTGCAAGTCTTATCTGTGTGCTCTCCATTGTGGAGAACTTGCTGCTCCTATGTGCTATGCTATGGGCATGGTTGGCATGGGAGAATAGGAACAGCCATACAGTCAGCTACATGAAAACTTTAGAAGATCACAACTTGTCTGGAATGAAAAGCACAAAGAGCAAGTCCTGGGACAGACATCAGGAGTGCAGCAAGCAGATGTGACTATTCCTACACATGAATGCCACACAAGGGATAGCATGCGATCTGGTTCAGAAGCTGGCCTCCAATGTCCTGTGTCCAGTAAGAGTCAAATCCAAACCTCTGTTTTTTATAGACTCTATTTAGGCATGCAGAGCTTGTCCTGTGATTCACAGAATGTGGCAGACATATAACTTTGTGTAAAGCACGATAGGCAATAAAACATTGGTCAAACACATTGCAAAATATAATGATTTAAAAAAAAAAAAAATTATAGCACCATTAATGCAGTGATGATTTGGCCTGAGACAAGAATGAGAAATGCAATACATAAACAGAAGGAACAATACATAAACGGCACTGTGCTCTTCAAAAGTTTCTGTAAATTACTCATTTGTTGTTGTTGTTGTTCAGTCGCACAGTCAAGTCCGACTCTTCGCGACCCCATTACAGATCAATAAATCACAACAGATCAATACATCACAACATTACAGATCAATAAATCACAACAGCATTTCAATATTTACTAGGGACTGGGATGTTTGCTGTCCAGATCTCAGAACTGTCCATTTCTCCTTAAGGCTTCTGTCCTGCAGAAGGGAACTGCATGCAGAGGGAGGATAACTCTGTTCTAATAAGATGACTGCTGAATCAAAGAACATCTCCTCTGCTGTGATCAGCCTTGTACCACACAGCATCCATACCGGCGAATGCATGAGGAAAGTGCCCTTAGCAATTGAACAAGGCCAGAGGAAATTAGGGCAGAGAGATTCTATCTGCCTAGGTGAAGAAAAGCTTTGACACCTATGGAATAAAACATCTTTGTTTGCCTGGCTTTAGTTGCTGGGTGGCACCTGTCAAGATAGCTGTGCCCTCTGGCCATTGAGAATCCTTCTAAAGGCAGTAGCTGGAGCAAGAGAGCCAGGGAAAGGTCTTATTACATAAGTTCTTTAATGGAAGTCAGCGCTTTAAAATTATCGTATTTAATATCTCGATTTTTTGTTATAGTAAGCCACCTTGAAAGCCAGCGTTTGGGGCAAAACCTAAAACACATAAATACTTCCAACAGAGGGATAGATGATAGACAGATAGGCAAATGCATGTATCATCTAGGAAGCAGGAACCATATCACTTCAAGAACATATGGATATGGTTACGGGCCATGTGGAAAAGCAAGTAGGCATTTAATCCTTTGTTATGGGTGTTGCTATCAGGGTGGTTTAAAAAAGAGAGAGAGAGAGATGCTGGAACTCTCACAAAGGAAATGAAGTTTTCAATCTGTATACTGAAAACTTAAGAACTTTAAAACATTTTAAAAATAATTTTGTCAAAGAGGTTTTGGAACTCCGTTCTGGCATGTTCCCCCAGAAAAAAAGCCCTGGTTATTATTATTGTACTAGGAATAAGGCCCATTGTGGAAATCAATACAACAGACTCTAGAAAGAGGCTCTGGGAGAGTGCTCCGGCTTTGGGCACACAGTGTGAATTTGCTGTGGCAACCTCAGCAGTGTATAATGACAAAGTCCACCATTTTCTCCAGAGAAGCTGATCTCTGCTACCTGAAGAGCAGTTGTAGTTTTGGGTGATCTC
Organism: Gekko gecko; assembly: GCA_029375565.1. Taxonomy (NCBI): domain Eukaryota; kingdom Metazoa; phylum Chordata; class Lepidosauria; order Squamata; family Gekkonidae; genus Gekko; species Gekko gecko. Next base: position 135,389,986 of record JAPDNY010000003.1, on the reverse strand, counting down.
CAGCTCTCACCTGGAGATTGGCAACAATTATTACTCCTGTGTAACAATTGTTGCCAATCTCCAGGTGAGAGCTGGAGATCACCCAAAACTACAACTGCTTTTCAGGTAGCAGAGATCAGTTCCTCTGGAGAAAATGGTGGACTCTGTCATTATACCCTGCTGAGGTCGCCACAGCAAATTCACACTGTGTGCCCAAAGCCAGGGCACTCTCCCAGAGCCTCTTTCTAGAGCTCGTTGTATTGATTTCCACAATGGTCCTTATTCCTAGTTATACAATAATTACCATTATCAGCTTTTTAGTTCAGCAGAATCTGTTTTTTTAAAGTCCAATGTATTGCTGCAACAACCCTCTGATTAGCTGTTCAAGCATGCCTCCTTAGATCTCCCTTCTCTGCTGTGATGGCAGTAATGGAATATACTAAATGCACAGCCCCAGGAGACTCTATCAGCTGCAGTGAAGCACTACTGCAGCATTTCATAGCTTTATTGAGTTTAACTCTTATTCTAGCACCATTCTCCTGAGGGACAGAAAAATCACTATATACTTTTCCCCCTTCCATCGACACTTTCCCTAGAAATATCACTGCATGTCTTCAGGTACTGTTATGAAAAAAAGTCTGATGATTTTATACTATAATCTGGGTTTCACAGAGGGGAAACACACACCAGGATGCAGCCGTTATTATCCAGTCCTTTTTAGCAGTTCCATTATGGAGCTACACAGCAGGCTGCTATACCTATACATCACTGGAAATTGTACTATTGCTGCACTGTAGCAATTATCTGCAACTGCATTTTGCCATGTAGACAAGACAATCGGCTTGCAAGCGAATTCCACATTGCATTGACAGTGTACTACCCAATAATGTATAGATGCAGCTGTCATCCCAGCCCCTTGTACAATTCAAATAAGGTGCAGGCCTTGATTGGTTAGATCAATCAATTGCCAGCTTATAGGGGAAGGCAACTGAAGAGCCATAAAAGGGGCTTCCTGCCTTTCCCACACATACATTTGCTACATGTTTCTGAACCACCATCTCTCCCTCTGTTCAGCATGGGACTAGCTGGTCACTTTGGGTCCAGGCAGGAATTTTGGATCAGCATTTTAGAGGACTATTCTTTTTGCCTGATTCTTTTTACAAGAGTGATGGGATTAAAAGGCATGCTTTCAGGACTGCTTTGTTTTAGGCCATACCTATGTTGGGTAGAATAGGGTGGGTTGCTCATATAGAAAGGGTGATATCTATATGAGCAAACTTGGAGCATCAAGAAATAATGATTCTTACACTATGCATCATGTGCTATATGTTGCATGGTTTGCAAGGGAATGGCCAGTTTGGTGTAGTGGTTAAGTGCACGGACTCTAATCTGGGAGAATCAGGTTTGATTCCCCACTCCTCCACTTGCACCTGCTGATGTGACCTTGGGTCAGTCACAAGCTCTGGCACAGTTGTTCCTGAAAGAGCAGTTTGTGTTGAAGTTCTCTCAGCCCCACCTACCTCACAGGGTGTCTGTTGTGGGGAGGGGAAGGGAAAGGAGTTTGTAAGCCACTCTGAGACTCCAAGTGAAGGGTGGGGTATAAATCCAATCTCTTTTTCTTCTTCTTCTTCTCTTCTTGGGACTGAGCAGCATCAACCAGACCATTAATTGTCTGTGTGGCATGTGGGGGAGAGGCTAGCACCACACAACATAGTCCATAGAACTATGGTACACATGCCACTGCAGACACTCAAAGACTCCTTTTTTTTAACCTGAAAACCTCGTTTCTAAAACTACTGGGTGAAATATTTGAAAGAACCTAGAACATTCTGTAGATGGACAGTCAGGACACACTGTTATCAGGCCTGCAGAGATGGAGCAATATAGGTATCTTAAATGGTTCATTTGTTAAACGAACAATAACATTACATTTTATAGCATTGGGGGGTGGGGATTGCAACATTTCAGCACAGAGAAGGGCCTCATTAAGTTATAGGGAAATTTTAAGTGGAAATCAAGGAAGTCTGAACCCATCAGGCAAAAGCCTTTGAATGTGTACAAGATAACTGTCAAGAGGGTGAGCCAGGTGGGAGACAGACATCTTTCCCACATGCTGAAATACATCTCTTTTTGTCATGTAATTGCTTCTGCTCAGATTTTGTAAGTTTTGCAAACATAAAACTTTACAAACCTGTCAACAGAGATGACAGCGACATGTGAGTATTATGAATGCCATCTTCAACCTCTGAAAAAAAAATTATCTATAATCAAATTATTTCCAGAAGACTTTAAGATGGGCCAGTGAGCTCCTTAGATGGGTTCTGTTTCCGTGCCCTGCTTTCTGTGGTTTTAGACTGCTGTGCACTTGATCTCCATTTGTAGTTCTGCCTGTACCCTCATTATTCCTTGTTTACCACATTCCTTTTCCTGCTAAAATAAAACCATTAAAATACCTTGCTGTCTACAAGAAAAGATTACAAACATGGTAGTGGAAGAGATGCCTAGTACCTTTTTAAACTCTCTTTACAGCTGGGTCCTAAATACCTCCTGGATTTGCCTGTCCAGCATTCCTAACACATTATTTTTGGCATCCCACATAGTTTTTGATGCAAAAAGCATCCATTTCTTTATTGGGTTTCTAAAAGTGTGCAATTACAACATGTTTCATAACTTCTGGACAGGTTTTGTCACTGTGCTCTTGAGAATGACTAAAACAGATTTTCACCCAGAGTCTAAATTGCTACATCTGGTGAGCTGACAATTACAGGTATATATATCCTAATGAAATGACTTTAAGTAGTCTGGCAGGGCCAGAAGATATGACAGTCCATAGCACGGCATGTTGTCTGAAAGGCAGATTATTGTTGCTATATGTCATTTTGCTAGGTTAAACAAGTATTTAAAGATTTAGTCTTGGGAAAACCACTTCTTTTTTCCTGTGCACAAACATATGCTACAATTGCAATGGGCATTTCACTCACTTCCCCCCTTTGACAGAAAATCCCCCTGAAAAGTGTTAAAAAGTGTTTAAAAAAATATAATGGCAGGCTTCAGACTTGATTTTTAATTCCTTGTCATAATAAAGGCAATAGAGACTTTCAATAAATTGATGACAGATCCAGAAGTGGTGTTCCATCTGCTAGACTGTCACACAGGATATTAGTCTTCAGAAGCTGAGTATCTCTTGAGGGCCAGCAAAGCAATCTTGGGAACCAAAAGGGAAATTCAGATGTGGACTGCTAGATGACATGAAGTCCTCCTGCGTACATCCCAGCTGTAGTTTGGAATACTGGGGCAAATTCACCAGGGTAACTGTCAGGAAAGAAATCAGAAAGATTCCCAAGTTGTTAAGCATTTGTTTACGATAAAATATGCCAGGATCTCAGCAGAGATGCTATGAAATTTACTTTGAAGCTACTGAACTGTCACACAGTATATTTGTTGAGGGAGAGATGTATCAGCCTACTCTTTATTTCCAGTTAATAACAACAGGGATGTGGCACCTGAAAATTACTTTCTGTCCATTTGAGAATTTAGTACTCTTCCCACTGTGATATCTTGGACCAGCAGAGTCCTCTTCTTGGATTTTTTTTTTTAAAGACAACTGCCAACTGTAAGGCACATAAAGACTGCTGCAGTTCCTGAAAATTGTTCCAGATCCAACCGCAGTGGCATCTAGGACTATTTTTGTTTTATAATAAAACTTTAAGGAGGAGATGATGCTCTAGTGACAAGTATATCATATAGGGTGCGTTCAGATGCGCCGTTTGAGCCGTTTTCGGCACGGCTCAGAAACGGCTTTTACCTGCGCGTTCACACGCCCAACATCTGCCTACCGTCCCCAGCCGTCGCTTTCTGGAGCAAACCCCCTTTGAAACGGAGTATTTTGACACCACTTACCCAAGTGGTGTTTTCCATGATTCTCCGTTTCAAGCCGCACTTTTCCCTGTCTGATCGCTCCATCCAGCCACTTCCGGGTGCTTCAACCCCCCTCCCCTCTGGGAAGCTGCCTCCAGCTTCCGGTTTTAGTCCGCCATTCCCCCCCCCTTAGCGGTGTGCGCTTGAGCGGAGCTCCGCTCCTAAGTTAAATGAAAAAAAGCTTCACTGGTGCCTAATTTAGGCATTTAGACGAGTCCGGGATCTCGGGGAGGCCATTTTCGGGGAGACAATGTAAAAAGGAGTCTTCATTTAAACTTTAAAGGGACCAGTTAAGATCGCTCTTCTGCGCACGCGCCAAACTTCCTGTTCGGGAGAGGGCTGCCTGTGCGCATGCTCAAAGGAGAGGGGAACCCCCCACCTGCAGGAGGACGGCAGGGAGCTCCGAAGGAGGGAAGGAGGAGGTGAGAGTGATCGCGATTCTCCAGTTTAAAAAAAAAACGCATCGTGCCGGAGCACTTTAAACCGCTCCAGCACGCTGTCTAAACGCACCCATTGAGTAATAAATTTACACCAACCACTGTAATGTGGAGTTCCAAATAAAGGCATTCCTTTGGATGTTCCTTAGGATCCATTTATTTAATACATTTTTTTATGATGGAACTGGTAATGCAGTTGGGTAGTTACACGTACTAGGCATTTGGTAGTGAGGTGAAAGCTGCTGATGTGCAAAGCTTTGCTCATCCATTTCACATGTTTTGTACTGAATGAAATCAAATGAGTCACTTTTTGGTGCTGTACTAGTTCTCTGAGTAAACAAGTGCAATTTCCAAAGAATATCCAATTGACCTATGATGTCACCTAGCTGACAATCACACAATTCTGTTATTTGTGACAGGATTGTTTCTCCTCAGTGCTTGTATTGATAGATGCGTCAAAGGGGATTCATTCTGGGGACTTCCCCCCCCTACCATTTCCCCCCCATATTTCTCATTTGTCCAAATGACAAAACAAATGGACTTTTACACTGAAATTTTCCTTATATCTCCCCTGCACTTTAATGGTATATTTCAACTATTTTTCCCCAAGTGCTACTGAATATCACCCTCTGAGAACAATTTTCATCACGATGAAGATATTTATACCTTTGCCTATTTCAAAACAGAAATAGGAGAATCTATAGACAGTTATGGTCTGAGTAAGAAACAAAGATGTTTATAGAAGTGTGATGGACTGATGCAGATAAAAACTTGACAAAATTTACAGAAATGTCAATTTCTTTCTTAAACGAATTTCTGACTGAGTGCAAACCCATGGTCATTCTACAGATATTAAAGAATAAAAGCCAGACAAAAGGAAAGGAATAGTAAGTCTGAAGCTGATATGATCTGACTTGTCAAGTGCTTTTTGGACACGTTGAATGTTCGTTTTTATGAACAATGAAGTTGCTAGCAATGTATTGGGCAACAATGGAGCATGCCGACATGACAAGCATCACTGTGTTCTTACTATGGAAACTCATTCTCCAGTTAAAGTAATAACTGTAAAACTAGACAGTAACCTATGTGAAACATCAATGCAAATGTCAACAAATTTGAAGATGAAACACTTTCTGTAGTCCAGTGTGTTATGTCCTGACTGTGAATCATCTCTATTCTTTCGTATGTTAAGCTTGGAGTCAGGACAAGGCTCTTAAGCCTCAACAATCCCATTGGTTGACTGTACTATTGTAAATATTGTAACCAATCAAAACTGTGTAAATAGTTATGGAGGGAACAGACCTCATTGGGCTTTATCCCTGTAATATTATTGGACGTTAACTTATGAAGGGGCGTGGTTATGTTAGCCCGCACTGTTTAAAAAGGCAGCTGTGCTCCACTTTTCTCTGTGTGTCATCTGATTGTCTGGTTGCTGTTTAATAAAGCTGAATCACTTCTGAAATCACTTCCCTTGTTGAGTTGCACGCTTAACACAATGCAAGCAAAATTATACATGAATATTCATCAGGTAAAAGTGAGATGTAAGTTCCATCTCTGCCCCTTTCCCCATGTTGTATGGAAGACAGCTTTAGGTAAAGAACATGTGAGGCCATTCAGCCACTTAACAGCACATAACAGTTTATGGCAGCCAATATGATTGGGTTTAAATGACATTAAAAAGCTTGTTGCTATATGCCTTTAAATAAATAGTAGAATGTTGATTTGCAAGAAGTGAAGGGCAATTAAACAAAATAATGTTACAAAAATAAGGAAATTGCTTTAGGGCAGCATTCAAGCTCATAAATATTCACAGAGATTTCTACGGAGTTCTTAATCTTCATGTGTTGATTCTTATCACTCTGTTCAGCTAAGTGTGGAGCCTTCTTCCAAGGCAGAGATCACTACATCTAGAAGAAAAGTCTCCACGGGAGGAAGGTTCCACAATTAGCTGGGTGAAGTGGTACGATCCACCACTATTTCTGAAAGCAGCAAAAAGGAGGCTGTGGTGAAGTTACTTTCTCTGTAAGTGGAAGGGCACTTAGTCACACAACTGGAAATGCAGTGATTTATGTCAGTTCCCTACATTTATTATAGAGCTTGCAGCATCTCATACCATTCCTGTGGGTCCCCTGACTCCCAAGAGTAACATTCCTGAGACACATGGGTCCTATTGCTTGTGTTCTCTAAACATCCAGAATATCTCAGGAACTCACAAACAAACTTACAGGCAGGGTCTTCTTCCTCCACTCTTTCTACCCTTTGCTTGCAACCAGTGTAGGGGACTCATGGCCAATCAGGGATAAAGATCTAGAATTTTTCTGAAGAAATTTATCTCTCCCCACCCCCAACATATCAGCCTGCATCCCTTCAAAAGATGGTAGCAAAGAGTGAGGCTGCAGGGTGCTTGATGCGCTATGAAATGATGTCCCGCTTCAGTCTTCAAGAAAGGAATAAAATACCTGAGTATGCAGTGGTGATATTCCAGGAAAGCACTGGATGTGTCAGCTGTTGCTACTGGATCTGAATGAGTTTATCACCTCACTACTCCACAATCATCCTGTTCGGCTTTTTGCATGTTAAAATTGGCATTTAACTTCCACGATGAACCAATCTGGAAAGTTTAGTGGACTATGAAATTACTCAGTGGCTATCCCAGATGTGCTTATATCTGCCAGCTAACAGTAACTCTGCAGACATCATTGATATAGGTTGCAATCTAGAGTTGCAGTCAACAGTAGTAGAATTTAAAATTAATAACAGTTTTGGCCATTCGTTTCAGAAATGACTTGATAATTGGGATGTACCTGGTAAGTTTTCTTTGTGTTGGTCACTTGGATCCAGAAAGCATTACATCAGAGGTACCATAGAAGCTGCAGTTTTGTGAGGCAGTTTACTGAGCTTATAAATGCCTTTGGCGTATGTTACTGAGCATTTGTCAGAAGGCAACAACTAGAGTTGTAACTAGTATCAGAAAGTCTCCATGACTCATAAGTAGGGACGCCAGCCTGAGTCTCCAGGTAGGACCTGGGGATCCCCCAGAATTATAGCTCATCTCCAGATTACAAAGATCAGTTCCCCTGGAGAAAATGGATGCTCTGGAAGGTGGACTCTCTGGGCATTGTGCCCCACTGAGGTCCTTGTCCTCCCCAAGCTCCATTCCCAAATCTCCAGGAGTTTCCTAAGCTGGATCTGGCAACCCTTCCCCCACCCAAACATTTTACACACTTAAAAGAGCTTAGAAAATCAGCATGCAGATTCAGTAGAGATAGAGGGGGAATGGAGTTGATGGAAGACTTAAGGGCTCTTTTAATATTCAGACTTTGTCTGTTGCCTTCAGTTTCTGTGATGTGAGAGATTTGTGACTAGATTTCAAGTATATTAAAACTGATGGAGGGAGGGTTGCACTGGAGAGTACAGTCAAAATACCGTGATCTTATGTTTGTTAAAGTCTTCACACCAATAAGGGCTTTGATTTAAAATACTCAACTCACTTCTCTGTGCAGTGGAAAGACCAGCACTGCAGCACAGAAGGCTTATTGTTCGTGATATTGGACTTATTTACATATTTAGAAGTGGAACACAGTGGAAGTAAACAAGCAATCCTCTAGCAGGCAGCAAATCCTTTGATTCCTGCATCAGATTCATCTAGAGCAGCTATTATGCCATCCCCCCAAGGAAGCATCCCACTTCAGCTATGCTTGTGGTGCTCTTTTCTTTCTCCACTTAAATTTGATCTGGCCACTGCCTTCTCTTTCACATACTCACCTTGCAGAGAAGAGATCTTGTGCCCCAGTCCACTACTGAACTGCATATTCAAAATATTATCCACATATATTGAGAACCATTAACATGTTTTCTTTGAGTATTTCTGGGTCTTGAGAGGCAACTGATAGGTTTTCTCCTAGGTGTTCTCTGCCACCCTCTTGTTGAGGCCCAGCTCCCTACGTTTACTAGGGGACCTGAAGAGTGTTGGAAGGCAGCTGTGGAAAACACATGCTGGTTTTGACAAATTCACTGTTAAAGTTCTGGTAGGAGGATGACAGCAGTGTTATTCCACCCCCCCCACACTACCATTGCAGCACCCAAATCATGTCCAGTGCAACTGGCTTCTATAAAACAGTTGCAGAGTGATGTGAGTCTGCCCATAAGGGGTGGTCTGCTTCTTTGATCATAAAATCTCTCTACGACTTGGACACCATTTTGGAGGCAAGTCAGGTAGCAGAAATGTCAGAAGCACCATCTGGTTAATATTATACGGGCTGATGTCCTTGAACAATGTTGACAGGACCCTGGGGCTTAAGAAGCCAGCCACTTAACTGGAACTGCTGTTCTACTTAGTTAATTAAACCTCATGGAGTCAAAGCGAAGGTTCCATTGTTTCACATTATCAGCTCCTCATTATGGAAAGGTGAGTTTCCAAAAACTGTAAAGGAAGCAACAGTTCATCCTCTCTTTAAGAAGCCCTGTCCTGACAGAGAGACTGTGATCAAGTATTGGTTTGTGATGAATTTTCTGTACTTGAGGAAAACATTAAAGAGACACAAATCCAGCATCTCCAGGATGAGTCATCTGCCTTTTCACTCACTGGTGCTGGGATTAGGATTGAGTTTGTTCTTGTTACACTTGTGAATGACCTCTGAATACAGCTGGATAAGGTAAAAGAATCACTTTTGATTCTGTTAGCTTCTTTATGCCATGGTTGGAGCTGTAGACCACTCCATTTCTAGAGCACCTTGAGAAGAAATGGGGTGGGAGGAATGATATTAAAGTGGTTTCAGTCTTTTCTGTCTTGTTCAGAACGTGGGATCTACCTTGCAGGGTTCTACAGTGTCCTATCATTTTAACATGTAATTTCATTTATAAGTGGGACCTTTGAATGAGATTGTCCAAGACTTCAGGGCTAGGTGTCATTGGTATGCAGGTAACACCCAGCTTTATATTATAAGCAACCAGGAAAAAAAAATGATCGCCATTATTGGTCAATATCTGGAAGCTGTGGTCAGGAAAGTAAGGCAGAGCAAACTAAAGGTAAATCCAGACAAGGCAGATATGATGCTGGTCAATAAAGTAGAGAATTTGGCAGGGATTGCCAACTTTGAGTGAGACCCATTTTGAATGATATACAGTTGAACTATACTACTTCTGTAAAGAGCTTAAGGACATGATTGATTGGATCCTGCACTTCTGTCAGAAAATCAGGCAAGTGTAGTGGCAAAGAATGCTTTCTTTGTATCCTTAACCACAGAAGAGATGCTTGCTGTTCTGTTGGGAACAATCCAATCCAAAATTGAGAAACACTGGCCCCAGTCACACTGGGGGAAAAGGTGTGGCTGAAGTGTGGCTTTTTTGAGCTGCATCAAAAGAGAAGCATGGTGGCAGGATCAGACAGATCCCCCAAGCCGCTGCGCAGTTGCTCCCTGGCATGATCAGATGCTGGAGGGGAGCAATAGATTGGTGAGTGAGATAAGCCCACTGCACACGCGTGTGCACGCACAGTTCTACAGGGCCTCCGTATGCTGCAGGGAGACGGCCACATCGGTGATCAGACGCTGGCCTGTGCTGTGCATCAATTGTTAGGTAGTACTCTTTTGGTGCTACCTTTTTGCGGCGGGTTTTCGGCTGGAAGGGACAGATCGGGGACGGGTGCGCGCCACTTCCCAGATGTTGGGGTATGATTGAGCCCACTTGATGTGCCCCCGATCCGTCCCTCCTGCAGGGCAAATCCTCCCATGTGACCGGGGCCACTGTTTAACATAAGGCTAAATTTGGGGGCTATACACCGAAGAGATACTGACTGGATCTAGAAACTGACTGGACTGTGTGGCTCTCCAAAGTTTCCTTTTGAACCCAGGGCTCTTTTTGTAGCAAGAACTCCTTTGCATATTAGGCGACACACCCCTAATGTAGCCAATCCTCCAAGAGCTTACAGAGCTCTTCTCACAGGGGTTACTGTAAGCTCTTGGAGGATTGGCTATATTAGGGGTATGTCACCTAATATGCAAAGGAGTTCCTGCTACAAAAAGAGCCCTGTTTGAACCAATGAAGCTGGGATTTTCTACATGAAAGGCATGCAAACTACCACTGATCTCCTTTTTTAGAATTTCTGCTTTACAACAAAATTTTGGATGTTTCAGTAAATAGGTTATCTAAAATCACTACCTGAGCTGCTACTTTAGGTGCAAGGTAATAATATGGTTTTCCCATACAGAATGAGGATTTAGGAAAATATTTAGACTGGAAAAATCTGTGAGTGCTGTTGGTCACTATATCCACCTTCTTTTGGTAATGATACCACAATCCTTTCTTGTGCAAAAATTTCCCCACCAAAGAAAATGAAATTAAATTGCTTTAGTAACAAAATTTATTGTACACACAAAATACATTGGGAGGTATTCTGCCTTTGGGCTATAAGATATTTCTGGATTTTATTTTATTTTTTTTAATTCAAGCCTCTCTTTAATTTTTAATCTTCTGTTACTACTCAGGAGTCAGTATATCAGGTACAATAAAATCTGGATGGGGAATTCATGCTAAGAAGAAATGGTCCTCTGCTTCAGAGAAAACCCAAGAGGCTTCTTCAATTTGCATTTCTATGTTAAGCCACTCTCCATTCAACATCTTGGAGCACATTATCATTAGTATCCTCCCTCTGTCTTTTCAAGACTTTATAACTGATACATTCTCTGAAAAATAAACTAATCTTGATACAGTCCTTTTTTTTTTTTGGTAATTACAAAGCTTACGGCTGGCATGAAGCCAAAAAGTTCTGATTGGAGTTAAATTCTTGGTAATTTGACTACTGCACTATTCCCTGTTACCTCTGTGTGTGTCTACCAGAGGTGTAATTGCTTTTTCTGAAAGATTATATTTAGTCACTCATTTCAGGCTGCAGGAGGTCTGAATATGAAAAATCACTCCCTTTTATTGCTTTAAGCTTAATAATAATAAAAAAAGATTTTCTTTGTTCCAATCATGAGAACTATTGATTAAACTGAGTGGCTAGCAATCTTTGATTCCATCCAAACTGAGTTAAAATCATTCAAAAGCTGTTTAAGAGATAGAAAATAAAGCATATAAAAGGAAGGGTAAAGAACCCATTTCCATTCACCAGAGGGAGAAGTTTCAAAGTGAAGGCTGAAGCATAGGCATTAATGTTGAACTGCACTACTTGACTTCTCAGATGCAGGGATTCAGTTCTAACTTCTAAAGTCAATGGGCCTGAGCATAATAACTCTCCACGGGATTTAGGGCAGTCTTTCCTATTTCATGGTAACAATTCATGTCAGAGAACCCTACTATTATTCATTTGTTATGTCCCTATGGAGCTCTTTTTAATTTTGTTTTGTTTCATTGTCTTCCATCATGTTTAGATTCCCAGATAGATTGATGACAAAAATGAAAACAATCCTTCCTCACTTCTGTGGTATGCGCATGGCCCCTTTCCCTCCCCTGCTCTTGGCCCTGACAGTTTCCCTGCTTGGTGCTGCTCTTGCTCCCAAGGAGTGCAAACTCTGGGAAGAAGGGGAGTGGGTAGGAAAAGCCTTATTTCCATTTCTGGCCATGGAGGAGGAAGAGGAGGGGCTGCTTGTCCAGCCTCAGGCCTGAGTGGGGCACCTGCACAGGCTCTGCACCTTCTTGAGCTGCTGTTGACCAGAAGAGGCTCTGCAGTTGCCAGTGCTTCTCTATTGCTTCTCTACTGCAACATCTGCTCAAATGCCCCCCCCTACATCCCAGAACTGGCCTCCACGCTGCTGCCACCACCAGGCCTGTCTGCCTGTCTGACAAACACTCCCTCTGGCTTCGGGGGAGAGAGAGCAGTCTCTTATCTCTCCTCCTTCACTTGTACAATTGGCCTTTCTTGAAAGGGGCAGCTTGGGCAAAAGCGCCACTCCTGGGAGTAGCTCATGTTGATTTTGATTTCTTTGATTTCTTTGTCTGGCCTGCCTGTCCCCTCTGCCCTGTGCCTCTCACTTCCCTCAGCCCCCCCCCCCACAAGCAGCACAAGACTTGGACTGCCCCCCCCCAGGTTGCGCTCATTTGCCTCCTCTTCTTTTAATGATATTGCCTAGCAATCAACAAATTCTGAGGTGTCAAGTGATTATTAAGTTTTTAAAAAGGAAAATTCACAACGCCATTATCTTTACATTGTGCAGTAGTCCTCCAAACCATGTTTAAGTGTTTGTATAATGATGAAATAAGATAAAATACTATCTGCTAGCTTTAGTCTAGGGCCCCATTAATATTGCTATGATCAATGATTTGGAATTTCTTCCATACAGGGAATGGTTAAACGGTTTGAGTCTTTCTAGTTTAGAGAAAGGATAACTGAGGGGGACTGTGACCAAAGGAGAGACACGGGGAGCAGGAGGAAGGGTCGAGGGCATGGCTGCAGTTACCTGGCAAGGGATAAATCAGCAGCCAGAGTCATTGCCTTGAGCTGAGCTGCTGCTCAGACCAGAGAGGTATCCCATTGGGTTGACAAGGGTGATGGGGCAGAAGAAATCAGAACTATCCTGGTTCCCATAGCAATCTCTGGGCAGGACTTAGGGGTGACTGTGGAGAGGAGCTGGTAGAATACACAAGAAGCGAGGAAGAACAGGGAATGAATGATCAGGGCAGGGGGGTGAGGCAACCCTCCTGCATGAGAGATGCAGGTGGAATGTCTCCAATAAAGGTGACTTGCAAGTTAACTGTTTGTGAGGGCTATGGAAGGCCAACTTCTTCTCAGGCTCTTGCACATCCCCACCCTGCCTCTTCTATGGGCAGGGGCTTAGAAGGACCCAAGGACTACAGGGATATAATAGAGAATTATATAATGGTTCCTGGTGCGGAGAGAGTAGATAGTGAGAATTCTCTCAGTCTCTTTCCATTTGTGGGCAGCCAGTGAAGTTGATAAGCAGTAGATTCAGGACACAAAAGGAAATACTCCTTCAATCAACAATGTAATGAATTTTTAAAATTCACTGTCACCATAGGTTGTTTTTGAAATTGGATTAGACACATTCATAAAGTCTATCAATGGCTATTAGCTACAGTGGGACATCTATATTCAGAGGCTGAAACTCACCGAAATCCTAGTGCTAGAAGGCAGCAACAGGAAGAGGCTTTGGCCTGTGTGCCTTGCTTACAGTGTGAAACAGGATGCTGGACCAGATGGACCATTGCTCTGATCTAACATGGCTATTCTAATGTCAAACTTCCCATAATGGTGAGAAGTCCAGAAGTAGAGCTACAGAGTTTAGTTTCCTTTGGATGCAAAAGACCGCTGACAACATATGTTCACCAGCAACCTCCTGAAGAATGGGCAGTAGAACGTCTAGTTTTGCACTGGGTTGGGATGCACACACACGTTCAGGATCTTAACTTTCAGCCAATTTACAGCTCCCTCCTCCCACTCTTTAAAACAGCAACTATTTCTAGCAATATACCTGTTACCTCTTCCAGGCTCCAGTGGATGCCACATTGTCAAGGCTAATGATTTATTTCAGGCCATTAAAAACCATCCACCTGCTTCTGTTAAAGCCTCGGTGACCCATCAGTTTGTCAAACAAAACCACAGGGCAGCCAATTGTGTAGGTCCTTCGCATCCAGTTGTGTAGGTCCTTCCCATCCAATGTCTATACTCTTTCTCAGGCCTAAAATCAGGAAATTTAGGATATAGTTACCTACATTACTGAATCCCAAACTATTGTTACCATAATGATCTTTCCCCCGGTGTCTGACAATTCACTGAGTGAGTTCCAGGGAATGGCGAGGAGGAGACTCACATATTTGGAGAACATGCTCAAAATATCAAGGGATGTTTTTTTTTTTTTTAATCAAAGCCTCCCTCTGCATAAATATTGCTTTAAGTACAGTTTTGTTGCAAAATCAGACATTCTGGTTGAAGAACATTTACATTTTCACATCTGCTTAAAGGGTGCTGACAATCATAGAATTCACCGAAGAAATATAAATACTTTGACCACATTCTGCTGATACATGAACTAGCCTCTTTTTGCAACCATTTATTTACATATGTAAATGTTAATTGAGAAATTATTATTTATTATTGACAAAACAATGGAAAACCAAATGTACTTATTCGATTATCTCTGAGAGAACTCCTAAGAACATAAGAAAAGCCTTGCTAGAACAGACCAGTGGTCCATCTAGTCCAGCATCCTGTCTCATACAGTGGCCAATCAGTTCATCTGGAGGCCAACAACAGGGCATAGAGGCTAAGGCCTTCTCCTGATGTTGTCTCCTGACACAGGGATTCAGAGATTGATTGCTACCAAATGTGGAGTTTCCTTTTAGTCACCATGGCTAGTAGCCACTGGTAGACCTATTGAGCGCCATTTTGGTGTAGTAGTTAAGAGTGGCAGACTCTACTCTGGAGAACCAGGTTTGATTCCTCACTCTTCCATTCTCTATTGTTTCCAGGGGGGTGGGAATAGCAAGGCAATACAAGCCCATCAGAATGTCACAGAGAATCTCTGCAGTAGAACCAGTGCAATGTGACCAGCAGAACCAGTGCCACTGTGGCAATGCCAAAACCCAAAAGGACTAAGGTCAGATCTGAGAATTTCTGAAGTGCAAATCGGGAGGGGGGGGGGTTCTGCAAGGACAGCAGAACCAGTACAATGTACTAGTGCCCAGCAACAGAACCCAGTGTCAACCTACTAAAGTTCAATAGCAGAACCTGGTGGCAATGTGGCAAATGGCAGCTCAACTGAACTGTTGTCAAGCACATAATCATGATTCCAGTGAGGGGGAGGGGGTTTCAAGGACATCAGAACCAGTCCCCAGCAGCACAACCCAGTGCCGATATGGCAGCAGTGCAAACCCAACAGAACTAACCAATGTCACACCAGAGAATCCCCATTTGATGCCCAGTTGAACCCAGACTGCCCAGCAGAGCCCTCCCAGGAGTTGATCCTGTGGAGAGAATGCTCCTCATGGCCAACAGAAAGGATCTGATGTCTTCCCTCCCTCCTTTCTGCTGGCTGTGGCTTCTGAGACCAGCAGAATGGAGGAGAGGGGAATCTGAGATCTTCCTTCTGTCCTTTTTGATGGCTTTGGCTCCCAAAGGCCAGCATAATGGAACGGGGGAAGATATTAGATCCCCCCTCCTTCCTTTCTGATGGCACACTGTCCAGCAGAGCCTGCATGGAACTTGCCTAGCTTCAAGTTCACTTGCATGCAACTTGGCTTGTAAAAGCCATTTAAATGGAAGTTTCCCTTTAAATGGCTTTTGCAAGCCACACTGCAAGTGAACCTGGAAGTGGTGTGAGTTCACCCACCCTTTTCTCCATTATACCCTATGGGGGCAGTTCCTGTAGAGTATAATGGATCTGAGTAAATTCAGCAATCCCAGTTTTTTTCCCCAAATCCCAGTATCAGCATGATTTGGTAATACCGGGAAATACCAATATTTTGTTGGTTCAGTATGCCCGAACCTGAAAAATACCAATTTTTTTTGCACACCTCTACTGATAACTCCTCCATAGCACTATGGTTGAATCTGCATTTGCATTTTTAAATCGATTTTGTGCTTCTGTGACGCCATCAAGCATAGAAAAAGACAGTGTCACAGCAGCATGAAACTGATTTAAAAATGCAAATGCAGCACGAAATTGATTTAAAAATGCAAATACAGATTCGACCTACATGTCAACCTATCTCGACAGCACATAATGTCTGTAACCTTTGTACTAGGCAGGCAAGCCACCATGCAGTCAAAATGCATGTCACAGACCTCACTCTCTCTATTCTTAATAATCCAGTCATCCACTACCAAAAGTCACCTCCCCTCACCACAGGGGGTGGTATCCTTGTTAGGAAAAGATATTGGCTTGCCACTCAAAGAAGGGGTCTTTCCTAAGGAATCACATTTCTCCTCCTCAGACTGACACCCTCTGATCTCGGGACTCTCACTCTCCACGACAGCAGAAGAGCTGTTCTGGTAAGTCCCTGAAGGTCTCATCCAAACCTCTCTCCCTGTCTCAGCTTTTCCCAGTCAGCAACCCTAATATCAAGGGAACTAAGCGGCTCACTGAGACCCAAGAGCTACATGCATCAAACACATATTCATGATTTCCACCCACTCAGTAAATAATCATACATGGGGCACTCCCTGCAAAACATTGGATAGCCCCCGCTTCCCTGCTGATGTTCTACATTCGTAACTGGTTAGGTATTTAAAAGTATTTTGGAGTGGAATACCTTAACTGGCATGGATTTCCATAGTGGGAAGTATATAGCAGCACACCACCTTCCTTGCTGATATTGAGCTTGTATATCCTTTCTCAGGAAACTCGGACTAGAGGGGTTCACTCCTGCTCGACCTCCTGCTAACTCCCAAGCTCAACTCCTTTCTTAGAAGCCCAGTTGAAAGCCTTGTTTGCAGCAAGCCCCAAAAGCATGGTGTGTCCCTTTAACAGGATAAGCCCTCTGATGAGCTCAGTTTTATACCTGAGAGCTGTGGCTCCACATCCAGGAGCCAGATAATAGCAGGCAACTGACTCACCTCACTCAAGGAGAAGCCCTTTCCAGTAGAATCATGTGCTTCTAGTGCACTCACCAAAAAGCTGGGAGATTTTCACACAGGGTGCCCCACAGTTCAGAAACCATACTACTTCAAGCAAACAGATACGCATTCACCCCTCTTTGCCTCTGACAACAATCCCAAGTTCAACTCCCCTGTTAGATGTCCTGATCAAAGCACTGTTCACAAGCCCCAAAGGGATCCTGTGTACCTTTTACAGGGTCAGTCATCTGACATGTTTTTATATGGATGCTTATTGTCTTTATCAGTCTGGCAGAGAAAGAGGAAGATCAAAGCTTTTCCTTGTAGCTCTCATTTGTAGAAAAAGAAAGCAGGACATACAATATTACTGTTGATTCCCCCTGTGTTCAGCTGCAACGTGTTTGCACAACATTCTTATTGTTCATTAACTGCCACAAATTCCTATTATAGGGAAAAATAAATTGAAAGGAAAGTAAGAAAACCATTGTCTTCCCTTGCATGAAATCACCTTTTTATACTTCTCTCAATTACAATAACAAAAACAACCCTGGCAGTTTCATAACACTAATTCAAGGTTTTCATTGTGTGCTTATGGGAGTACGGTGCTTTAATTTCATGAGAGCACGATAAAATTCTCATGTTATCAGGGGTTCCTGTTCAAAGACCTTCCGCCATTATAGTGGTTTTTAAATCTGATTTGGGGAAGTACTATTATTCCCAATTAAGTAGGGGTATTTTTAAGGTCATGGTGACCTTTTCTTTATTTTTTTGTAACCAATTCACTAAGGAAGCTCAGAGCTACAAATTCCTACAGAAGTACAGAATGAGGATAGACGGTAAATTGCAGGGTTTGAAAGTGCAGGAAATAAGCTTCCGTGGAAACTTGACCAAGCTAAAATGCAGAGCAATTGTATCCAATTGCCATGAGGAACAGAGAGCTACATATTTTAAAGCACATAATGGTTGACTTTTGGGGAAGGATGAGCTTATTAATCGCTGTAAGTGACCACTAAGTCAGCAAGTTAACATGTAGTTTAAAGCCACACATTACTTTCATGGATAATAACATGGTTAGTGAACATAAAACATAAAAGCTTTATTGCAGAGGAACACATAACAAATCATGACATGGAATCATTCTCTAAGACAGGCAGTCATTCTCACTGGACACATACTGACTCCCCTGAAAACAAGGCATGTGAACCCAATGGAGGCACCCTTTTTAAAAAATCCACTTGAGAAAAAAAACATATATAGAGAATGTGTGGGATATATAGAGTTGTATAGTATAGCTCAGTCTTGTCACATCTCAGAAGCTAGACTGAGTTGGTATTTGGATGTGAGACCACCAAGGAAGACTTTGTGGAGGAAGGCAATGGCAAACCACCTCTGCTTAATTACTTGCCTTAAAAACCATATAGGGTTGCCATACATCAGCTGGGATTTGGTATCACTTTACCCATGCAGAGAAAGGATATGTGTAGATTAAATTGTATACAACTAGGGATTGCCTTAATCTCTAATCTAAGCATTTTATATTCTAAAAATGAAGTTGGCCAATCTTTAGATACTTAAATCCGGTGACAGGAGTTGTGAATGGACAATGCAGATCTTTCTACAAACATGAAAAGGACCCTAGGTGTGCAGAAAAATGTGAAATCTAAAAAACCTCAACACATACATACATACATACATGCATACATGCATGCATACATACATAAATGTTTTTTTTGTTTTTTTTAAAGCTGAAAATGATAAAAAGAGTGGCTATAGCTTTAAGCAATGGATTCTCTCTGTGGCTGTTGCTAGGCAATCACAGCATTCCAGGCTGGATTTTGTGAAGAAAAATGAGGGGAGGGGGCAGGGCCCTTTTCAGGCCAATTTTGACCTTTGAGGAAGGACTCAACAGAGTGAGACCTGGCTGTGGTTGCCAGCTCAAGACTGGGAAATTCCTGGAGTTTTTGTAGTAGAATCTGAGGATGGCAAAGTTTGGAGAGAAAAGAGGCCTCAGCGAAATATAATGCCATAGAGTCCACCTTCCAAAGCTGTCATTTTCTCCATAGGGACAGATCTCTGTTGTCTGGAGTTCAGTTGTAATTCTGGGAGATCTCCAGGTCCCACCTGGAGGTTGGCAACCCTAGGCCTGCTGGAAGCATCATCTGGATGACTTGATACCACCCAAGTTGTATGACTCAACTAGGCTTGCCTGCCTGCTACTGTTTGACAGCAGCCACCCTATGAAAGCCCCTTTCGTGTAGCAGTTAAAGCTTCAGAGGAGGGTCTGGGAGACCCAGGTTCAAATCCCCATCTTGCTGTAGAAGCTCATTGGGTGATTTTGGGCCAGTCACATACTTTCAGAACCTCACAGGGTTGTTGTGTGGATAAAAAGAAGGAGAGGAGGATACTGTAAGCTGCTTTGGCCCCCACTGTGGATAAAGGTAAGACAGAAATGAAGTAAACAAACAATAAATATACCTGAAGACGGGAGGCAGATTAAAGGTAGGTTGATTAATGGTTGAAAAGGAGAGAATGAGACAGAGAAAGAGGAAAGGATATTGGGCTTGCCTCTGGGATAGAAAGATGAAATAATGTGGGGAGAGAAGGATACAGGGAAAAGTTAGGTGCAACCCCACAAGTCCTTGAGGGTTCCTACCATTCAAGTGGGCCTGGCATGGTGGCCAGCACCACATAACTGGACCAATTTTCCAAGGTAGGGGCTGCTGCCAGGGGGTGAGGGAGCTGAAGACAGAAAGGCAGATAAAGGTAGGTTGGCTGCTGGGTAGGAAGGATATAGGGTTGCCAGCTCCAGGTTAGGAAATTCCTAGGGATTTGGAGGGTAAAGTTTGAGGAGGGAAGGGAGCTCAAAAAGGCACAGTGCTATAGACTCCACTGCTGAGGTTGCTTTCCTCCCCAAACCCCTCCCTCCCAAGGCTCCACCCCCAAGCCTCCAAGAATTTCCCAACCTGGAGGTAGCATCCTCAATGGGGGAACTGATCTCTGTAGAACAGAAAAGGAATGCCGAACTCTACAATAATCCATTTAGAGATAAGATGAATTAGCACCTTTATGTCAAAGGACAACATAACCAGCGCTCTTTTTGTAGCAGGAACTCCTTTGCATCTTCTTACAGGGGCTACTGTAAGCTCTTGGAGGACTGGCTACATTAGGGGTGTGTCGCCTAATATGCAAAGGAGTTCCTGCTACAAAAAGAGCCCTGAACATAACTATGGAGTAACAGTGATCATTAAATGTTGCTGAACCAGACATGCTCGTAGCAAACCATACATTTCCCATATGAGCCCTGTATAGATGACCTCCCAATGTGCTGACTGAATGCATAGGGAGAGAGAGCAAGCATGACTGTCCTGGTCCCACCCCTGGCCCTCATGTGATTGCCCAGTTGTCTACACAGTGCAAATGCATGGATGAAGTGTCTGCACAAACACTCCCTCCACGTGATCAGTTACTCTGTTTTCTGAATGATCATGGGGAGGGAGCATATGCATATAGATACTTGCTCAGTGTATAGGCGCTGTCCTCAGAAGCATCTTCACTGCTATAGGGTCATTCCATAAGGAAGCAACTTCCATCTCTCTCTCTCTCTCTCTCTCTCTCTCTCTCTGTGTGTGTGTGTGTGTGTAAGCATGTGTGTGTGCGTAGGCCCTCTCAGAGGTCCACAAAAGGCTGGGCCACTTCTAGGTTTTGAGACCCCTGGCCATTGTTAAAAATAAAAAAGACCACAAGTGATGTGCATAAAAACAAGTTGCAAAACATATCAAGTATAGTAGAGTAGCAAGACAAAACAGCCTTGGACGGTTTTACGAGACTTCCTCTGCTCTGATTTTGCTTTCTCAAGCATGATGTTTAGTGTGTGGGTGAGTTGTAACAGACTCTGACTGCTGGAGTTAGGGTGTGAAAGGGTCATTGTTTGCCTGTAATTAAGTGCTTGGGTGAGATTGAATAGCAGACTCCTGGCTGCTGGAGTTGGAGTGTGAAAGGGGCTTTGTTTGACCGTCATTAAGTGCCTTGGGTGATTTTGAGTAGCTGCTGGCCACACCCTCTCCTGGGAGACAATTCCATTTAAGGCAGGAAGTTTGCAAGAGGCACGAGCCTCTGGCACGAGCCGAAGGGCGAGGCTCTTTGCCTGTGGCTCTTGGCCTAGGGGCTCTGTAAGAAGCCCAGGAAGAGCCAGGAAGCCAGGACCTTGGCTCCTTGGTAAGGTAAGGTAAGTAGACTCCTACAACAGGAGCCATATAAATACAAAGGGTTTTAAAAGGGGGTTATAGAAAAGTATTTGTTTAAAAACAATTATGAAGCCAGAATGCCAGCAGGGGGTTGGGGGCTATCCAGTGTTTTGCATGGAGTGTCACATGTATGACTATCTGCCCACTGGTCAGAAGTCTTGGGTGTGTGCTCGGTGCAAGGAGCTCCTGGTTCTCAGGGAGCGAGTTTGCTCCCTTGAGGCCAAGGTGGCTGACCTGGAGAAGCAGGGACAGTCAGTTAGGTGCACGGGGAAGACTCTCGGGGACTTGTTAGATATGTCCCACTCTGGATCTGGCAGCCCGGCTGCTGCCAGGGAGCATGAGGGTCAAGGGGAAAAGGGGCACCATGCTGAGGATAAGGGGAATGTGCCCTCAGAAGGGACCTCTTCTTCAGCTGGTGAACGGGTATCCTTTCGTACCAAGGAACCGTCCCTGGGAAGGGTGGGAGGGGGCTCTTGGTAGTTGGTGATTCGATCCTTAGGCAGGTAGACAGCTGGGTGGCGAACCCGCGTGCTGACCGTATGGTGACTTGCCTGCCTGGTGCGAAGGTAGCGGACATTACGCGTGTTTTAGATAGGCTGGTAGATAGTGTTGGGGAGGAGCCAGTGGTCGTGGTGCACGTCGGCACCAACGATGTGGGGAAATGCAGTCGTGAGGTCCTGGAGGAGAAATTTAGGCTGCTGGGCAGGAAACTCAAGGCCAGGACCTCCAAGGTAGCCTTCTCGGAAGTGCTACCTGTTCCACGCGTAGGGCCGGAGAGACAGGCACAGATCAGGAGTCTCAATGCGTGGATGAGACGGTGGTGTAGGGGGAAGGGTTCAAGTTTGTTAGGCACTGGGATGCTTTTTGGGACAAGAGGAAGCTGTACAAAAGGGACGGTCTCCACTTGTCCCGAGAAGGAACCAGGCTGCTGGCGCTCAAAATCAAAAAGGTGGCAGAGCAGTTTTTAAACTGAATAATGGGGGAAAGCCAACAGGAGATGAAAAGTCTCTGGTTCGGGATGGCTCATCTCAAAGAGATGAAGGGGTAGCTATTACTTTTGTACAAGGAAATGGATTACAATTGTCCACTGAGACTGTGGCTAATGATAGGAACTGCCTGGCAAGGTCTCGAGGCAGCAAGAGGAAGGCTGTGGGCTTAACAAACGTGGGAAACTATAAGTGTTTATACACAAATGCTAGAAGTCTCCGAGGTAAAATCGGGGAGTTGGAATGCTTGGTGTTGGGGGGAAATAGACATTGTGGGTATTTCAGAAACTTGGTGGGATGAGGAAAATCAGTGGGATACGGTGATTCCTGGTTATAAATTATATCGGAAGGATAGGGGGAAAGGGTTGGAGGTGGGGTGGCTCTGTATGTCAGAGAGGGTATACCATCCAGTAAGATTGAGAGGGTAAGAGAATTGGATTCCCTTCTGGAAATGCTATGGGTTGAAATAGTGGGTCCAAAAGGAGGCTTAACAGTGGGAGTTTGTTATCGCCCACCAGATCAAAAGATAGAGGAGGATTATAAAATGATGAATGAATTAAAGATAGTGGCTAGACGAAATAACTGTGTTGTAATAGGCGACTTTAACTACCCACACATTGATTGGGTCAATATGAGTTCTAGTCGGGAAAAAGAGATTGCGTTCTTAGACACTCTCAATGACTGTGCTGTGGAACAGATGGTCACAGATCCTACCAGGGGAGAGGCGATCCTGGATTTGGTCCTAAGTAACACCCAAGACCTGGTGAGAGATGTAAAAGTGACTGCACCACTTGGAAACAGTGACCATAATGTCATTGAGTTTAACATTTGTACAGATAGGGAGTTGCCCAAAAAGACTGACGCAACCACTTTTAACTTTAAAAGGGGTAACTTCTCTGGTATGAGGGGACATGTGAGGAAGAAATTGAAAGGAAGAGTGGAGAAGGTCAAAACCATTGGGGAAGCTTGGAGACTATTTAAAAAGACAATCCTAGAAGCTCAGAAAAAATATATACCGCAGGTTAGGAAAGGTACAAATAGGTATAGAAAAAAGCCTGCATGGTTAACAAATAAAGTAATGGAAGCTGTAAAAGGTAAGAAGGATTCCTTTAAGCGGTGGAAAGCTAGTCTTAGTGAGGTTGATAAAAGGGAACACAGACTATGGCAAATAAAATGCAAGTCTGTGATCAGGCAAGCAAAAAGGGAATATGAGGAGCATATCGCAAAAAACATAAAGACCAACAATAAAACTTTCTTCAAATACATTAGAAGTAGGAAGCCAGCCAGGGAGGCAGTGGGGCCCTTGGATGACCAAGGGGTAAAAGGAGTAGTGAAGGATGATAGGGAAATGGCTGAGAAGCTGAATGCATTTTTTGCCTCTGTCTTCACTGTGGAAGAGGAGAAGTGTTTGCCCACTCCAGAAGCACTGATTTCGGGAGGGGGTTTGAAAGACCTGAATCAGATTGCGGTGACAAGAGAGGAAGTCCTCCGACTGATGGACAATTTAAAAACTAATAAATCACCAGGCCCGGATGGCATTCAACCGAGAGTTCTGAAAGAACTCAAATGTGAACTTGTGGATCTCCTTACAAAAATATGTAATCTTTCTTTAAAATCTGCCTCCATTCCTGAGGACTGGAAGGTAGCTAATGTCACTCCCATCTTTAAAAAGGGCTCCAGGGGAGATCCAGGAAATTACAGGCCAGTCAGTCTGACATCGATACCGGGTAAGTTGGTGGAAACTGTTATTAAGGAAAGAATTAGTAGGCACATTGATGAACAAAAACTATTGAGGCAGACTCAGCATGGGTTCTGTAGGGGAAGATCTTGTCTCACTAACCTGTTAGTGTTTTTTGAGGAGTGAACAAACATGTGGACAAGGGGGACCCAATAGATATT
Source organism: Gekko gecko (assembly GCA_029375565.1). Taxonomy (NCBI): domain Eukaryota; kingdom Metazoa; phylum Chordata; class Lepidosauria; order Squamata; family Gekkonidae; genus Gekko; species Gekko gecko. Next base: position 135,366,012 of record JAPDNY010000003.1, on the reverse strand, counting down.
ATTTACCTTGACTTCCGGAAAGCTTTTGATACAGTTCCTCATCAAAGGCTCCTAAGTAAGCTCAATAGTCATGGAATAAAAGGACAAGTCCTCTTGTGGATCAAAAACTGGCTTATAAATAGGAAACAGAGAGTGAGTATAAATGGGAATCTCTCTCAGTGGAGGGTGGTAAGCAGTGGGGTACCACAGGGATCAGTACTCGGTCCCATGCTTTTTAACTTGTTTATTAACGATTTGGAATTGGGAGTAAGCAGTGATGTGGCTAAATTTGCAGATGACACGAAGTTGTTCAGGGTGGTGAAAACCAGGGAGGATTGTGAGGCACTCCAAAGGGATCTGTTGAGGATGGGTGAGTGGGCGTCAACGTGGCAAATGGGGTTCAATGTGGCCAAGTGCAAAGTGATGCACATTGGAGCCAAAAATCCTAAATATAAATACACGTTGATGGGGTCTGATCTGGCAGAGACTGACCAAGAGAGAGATCTTGGAGTCGTAGTGGATAACTCGCTGAAAATGTCTACACAATGTGTAGCTGCAATAAAGAAGGCCAACACTATGCTGGGGATTATTAGGAAGGGAATTGATAACAAATCAGCCAGTATCATCATGCCCCTGTATAAATCATTGGTGCGACCTCATTTGGAATACTGTGTACAGTTTTGGTCACCACATCTCAAAAAGGATATTATAGCATTGGAAAAAGTGCAGAGAAGGGCAACTAGAATGATAAAAGGGTTGGAACACCTTCCCTATGAAGAAAGGTTAAAATGCTTGGGGCTCTTTAGCTTGGAGAAACGACGGCTGAGGGGTGACCTAAACGTGGAGGTCCCAAAAGCCAAGGCTATTACAAGACTATACTCAATAGCATTCTGGAAATTGTTCATACTGTATGCTATCCAGTATCTGCTGGAAAATGGCCAATGAGGACTAAAGAAAAATGGACCAAAAAAAATGAGAAATAATCCCACCACCGCTCTTTGTAGTCAGTTCATTTCAGTGTCTGGTCTGGTATGATAAGATTTACATTTAAAAAGATGATGCTCCCTAGAAATTTTTCAAAAGATATATTCAAGGTAGGCATGTTTTATTCTTTCCTATGTTTTATTTTGTCCATTCTTTGTTGCTAGGAAAAATCTGCATCATAAAACAAAATCAACAGCCAAGATTGTTTTCTTTCTTTCGCCCTATCTGTACAAGGAATTCTATACAGAAAAATGAAAGCATTGATACAGTGTAACACAACATGCTTGGAGACACAGCTCCTCTTGACAACGAAATTCTTGAAGGAGATATCAAAATCATTAAATAATTCTCTTGATAAATCTCCAAAACTAGCTATTAAATTATAATAGTATCCTATTGGCTTCACTTGTTTAATTTCTCTTTATAATGAGCATTGCAAATTAAATATTTGTTATTCTATTTCTTTTTACTCTACCAGTTAGCCCCCAAACAAACAAACTTGTCTTGAAAGCATTATTCCACCAGTGCCACTGTATGCATTTTGTAATTCAAGGTCTGATGGACATCATGTTGCATTATACCCAGAAGTTTCCAGGTTTCCCTGTTCAGCCACAGATCTATTGAATTCTATTGATCTATTGAATGAAGTAGTCCTGAGCTGGATAACCTAGCTGAGTCAGCCCTGGCTAGAATTTGGGTGGCAGACCACCAAGAAATACCAGGGTTGTGACACAGAAGCAGGCAATGGAAAACCACCTCTGAACGGCTCTTGCTTTGAAAACCCTACAGGGTTGATATAAGTTAGTTGTGACTTGACAGCAAAAAACAACAAATTACGTAAAGTCCATCTGTGGCCTAATTCTTTTGTTACTAAGTCTACATAGTAGACGTGTGGCCGTCACAAGGACTTTGGGTCAGACATGTGCCTGGAGTTCCATAGTGGGAACTCAGTTCCAAGGCATTTATGAGTCCAGTTTAGATCATAATGTACAAGGAGAAGAACAAAATAATAGAAGCTCTTTCTGTAGCTTTAAGAAATGAATGCCCTTATTGACAATTGCTACACAGTCAAACAGTATTGTCAGCCTTCAAGTCTTGGTCAGTGAAAGGCAGGGCCCTCCAGGAATACCTTGGTCCTTGAAGGAGAACTCATTCAGGTCAAGCCTGGCAGCAACCACCAGGTGACTCACTACAATCCAACTTGCATAATTTACCCAGGCTCATATGCTTGTTACTGTTCAACAGCAGCGATCATATGAAAGCCAGTGTGGTGTAGTGTTAAGATTTCAGAGTATCAGAGATCTGAGAGACCCTGGTATGAATCCCCTCCTCTGCTATGGGAAGTTGCTAATCACCTTGGGCCAATTACTTTATCAGCCTAGTTATTCTCTAAGCCTAACCTACCACAGAAGGGGTTGTTTGGGGGGTAGAATGGAAGAGAGAGAAATTATATAAGCTGCTTTGAATCCCCATTGGGAAGAAAGGTGGGGTATAAATGAATCATAGAATCGTAGAATTGGAAGGGGTCATACAGACCATCTAGTCCATCCCCCTGCCCAATGCTGGACCAGCCTAAAGCATATCTGACAAATATTCATCCAGCCTCTTCTTGAAAGCTGCCAGTGAAGGGGAGCTAACCACCTCCCTAGGCAGCTGATTCCCCCTTCGAACCACTCTGACTGTGAAGAAGTTTTTCCTAATATCCAGCTGATACTTTTCTGCGTGTGATTTAAATCGTTGCTTTGGGTCCTATCCTCTGCTGCCAACTGGAACAGCTCCTTGCCCTCCTCCAAATGACAGCCTTTCAAATATTTAAAGAAAGCAATCATGTCCCCGCTCAATCTCCTCTTCTCAAACTAAACATTCCCGAGGCCCTTAACCTTTCCTTGTAGGATTCAGTCTCCAGACCCCTGATCATCCTTGTCACTTTCTTTGGCGCCCTCTCAATTTTGCTCACATCCTTTTTGAAGTGAGGCCTCCAGAACTGCACACAGTACTCCAGGTCTGGCCTGACCAAGACAGTGTATAGAGGGGCTATGACCTCCTGCGATTTCGATGCTATGGCCCTTTTAATACAACCCAAGACTGAATTAGCCTTTTTTGCCATCACATCACACTGACTGCTCATATTTAGTTTACAGTCCACTCTTATCCCAAGATCTCTTTCACATACACTACTCCCCAGAAACATATCCCCCATCCAGTATTTGTGCTTGGCATTTTTGTGGCCCAGATGTAATAGTATGCATTTATCTTTGTTGAATTGCATCTTGTTTGCAACTACCCATTTCTCCAGAGTATTCAGGTCCTGTTGAATTTTAACTCTGTCTTCTTGGGTGTTTGCTACTCCTCCCAATTTGGTATCATCAGAAAATTTAATGAGTAGCCCGTCTACCCCTTCATCCAGATCATTGATAAAAATATTGAAAAATACTGGGCCCAAAACTGAGCCCTGTGGCACCCCATTGAACACCTCCCTCCAATCTGATGAAATGCCATTGACCTTTGATTACGGTCCTCTAACCAGTTCCCCATCCACTGAACTGTCCTATAGTCCAGTCTTCCAGTTTTCCCATCAGAATGTCATAAAGAACTTTATCAAAAGCTTTACTGAAATCCAGGTAAATCACTTCAATAGAGTTCCCATGATCCGGTAAGCTTGTCACATGATCAAGGAAAGAAACCAGGTTGGTCTGACAAGATCTGTTGGGGACAAAACCATGCTGACTTCCCCAGATCATTAAGTGGTCCTTCAGATGCTTACAGATCAATCCCTTTAAAATCTGCTCTAATATCTTCCCAGCAACAGAAGTCAGACTGATTGGCCTGTAGTTTCCTGGGTCATCCTTCTTCCCTTTCTTAAAGATTGGGATAACATTCACACGTCTCCAATCTTGTGGCACATCCCCAGTCCTCCAGGAGGCCTTGAAGATGATAGACAGAGGCTCTGCAAGTTCATTAGAAAGTTCTTTGAGCACTCTTGGGTGCACACCATCTGGTCCAGTGCAGCCAGGTGCCTCTCCACAAGCTCCCTGTCAATGTCAACTGGATGCTCAGGTATCCTGTCATGTCCTCTACCATCTCTAGATGGGCTCGAGTTCATCAGGGAGAAAACAGAGGGTAAAAAAGTCATTAAGCCTGTCTGCTTTTTCTCTGTCCTCCACCAGAATTTCTCCTTCTGCTCCCAAAAGTGGTCCAATTGCCTCTTTTACCTTGCATTTGCTTCTCACATATCTGTAGAAGTTTTTCTTATTGTAGCGAGCCCTCTTGGTTAGACCCAACTCATACTGAGCTTTGGTTTCTCTGATGGCTGATCTGCAGTATTTAGTAACTCTCATATACTCCTCTTTAGAGGTCTGACCTTCCCTCCATTTCCCTCCATTTCCTTTTTCTCCCTTAGTTTATTCTGGAGCTCTCAGTTCATCCATATGAAGTAATTTAATCTTTCAGATTCCCCTCTGTGCAACTAGTCCCAGCCTGGCTGGCACCACACAACTCAGCTGAGCCCAGCAGTCAGGCTCACTCTGCACAACTGGGCCGGGAGAGGCTGCCAGGGAAAGAAAAGGAGGGAACACTGAAGACAGGGGAGTGGATAAAGGTCAGTTTGCTGGTGGATGGGAAGGAGAGAAGGAAACAGGAAAAAGGGAGAGCTATATGGGTTTTCAGGAAAGATTGTAGTGGGGGGAATGAGATGCCCCATGAGTCCTTATGGGTCCCCCACTTTTTATAATCATTACCACAGAACTACCTAGGACTGCCAAGTCCCCCCCCCCAGGGGGGTGGGGATTCCCCCTCTAAAAGGGTGCCCAATCCGCTGGTCTGGATCCGGCTGGCAAGGGGAACCCCACCCCCAAAGTGGCCGGATCCAACCAATGTGCCCAGTGTGATGACATAGCCCAGAAGTGACATTATCATCATTGCTGGACGACACTCTAGCAATCACCCTGAAAACTCTGTGATACCATAGAGAGCCCTGGACCCCTCCGCTATTACTTTGGTAAGACTTGGCAACCCTAGAACTACCTCATAATCAATTTAACAACTTCCAGATATAGCAAGCAAACTTTAAATGCCAAAAACATCATATTTACTTTCTTTAGACTATTTAAAACTTTATTTAATACATTTTTAAAAGCTTAGGTGCATTGGTTCAGGAGCTAAGCTGCTGAAAGGAAAATGAGTTCATTGAAGTTATTTTAGCAGCTGTCCCCCTTGCCCCAACAACCACTTGCACCTCCAGCAAATCCAGTGCTAAGAGGAACCATCCAAATAAACATGCCACGTAGCATGTTTTTTTTCAAAGAAAAGGATAACAGCCAAAATCTGCTCCTTCTTGTGTACGTTTTTGCTCCATATAAAGAGCTTACTCTGCTCCTGCAAGAGTGGAGGCAGGACAATTTCAACCAATTCCCTCTTGACACATCCCATCACGCTGAATGACATAATGGTCTGAGAGGTCTCTCCATTTCAATGTGACTTTTGGGGGCGGGGGCATAACGGGCAGCTGGAAGAAGAGGAAATCAATAAAAAGAGTTTTTGTGAACTTGTTTCATTTGCAGAAGCACTGGATCTGACCCATAGTTAACAAAATATTCGGTGCAGCTCCATTAAAATCAATGGGAGGTTTGCTACTGAGTTCAAAGTATTGTAGATTACCTCTCCCACCACCTTTATCTTTGCCTCTATCATGCTAAGCTTGGATCTTGATTACAATTGCCCCTTCAGTTCCCTACCATATGCACACACAGATAATTCATATACATACCTACCTAAGTGAGGGTTTTTTATGTTGTTACAAAACCAGTCACATTCTACTATTAGATCTATCACTAGAAAGTGCATGTATCACTTACTGGTAAAGGAAGTCCCATCTTCTCTACTGTCACAATCACTCACGTTTCTTATTTGCAAGTGGATGTTTTTATTTTCCCCCTCCATTTTATTGCCAGGTATATTTTTTTGTAAAAACAAATAAAATGACAGCCAGTGTGGTATAGTGGTTATGCGCATTGGATTCTAGTCTAGAGAAATGGCATCTAGTGTGCTCTCATGAACTCATAAGATATGAAAACCTGGATTTTGCTAGCTATGTGCAACAGGGACTGAACTGCAAGGTGATTTCAAGTGATGCCAGTTGCAGCACACATCCAGGAGAAGAAAGCCTTCCTGAGAAAGAGTGTGTATGACTCCTCCATGTCACCATCCCACTTTCCTGCAGCAATGTGGACCAGCTCCCTAGCCATGTATAGCACTGAAAAGACAGGCAATGGCCATGCCAGGCCAAAAGACAGGGAGCTCAAACTCCATACAGAGTCTCCATTCTTACACGTAGGCAACAGGTTCTCTCCCAACCTAATACATCACCTAGCTGAAACTGCAGACATCAAACAACGGAGAACAATAATTGTGGTCAGGACATAATCCCATCAGGTCAGCACAGGACATAATCCCAACCTAGTTTGCCATTAGGTCTAGTGTTGCCCACCCCCCAGACCTTTGACCCCAAGCACCAATCAGCATATTTTTGGGGACGGATAACAGGAGGTGGGCCAAGCTTAGCCCACCCCTCAGCCCCCTAATAAAAGAGAGTGCCAGTACCAGATCGCTCTCTCTTTCACTTGACCCTCTTTTCTGGCTCTGGGTTGCACAGCCAAGAGTCTCATTGTGCGCCTGCCGGCTCAAGGCACGACCGCCTTCCCAGCATCCTTCCTTCCCTAATTTTTCCTTAGATTTGCTCCACCCAACTTCGGACAGGTAACATATCTCCCACCATCAAGATCTCCTGCTAATGCAAATGTGCTATTGTTTTCTATCTATATTTCTTAGAACTTGTGTAATTGTGTGAGTGCTTGTGTTATTGTATGCTTGCAAATATCTCCAGTAAACAAAATCAAGTTATACTGATGTCAGTCTCAGCGTCTATTTGGTGGGTCTGGAGGGAACTGCTCCCCTGTATACATAGATGGCCGTCCTCGCATTTCCTGTTGCCTGATGTAAGATCATAACTCCCCATATTAAATAACAATTTAAGGCAATTTGGCTAACACCTCTGCTAATTCTTCATGGGCACTTGTATCTGCATTATTCAGCACTCAGTAGCATAGCACTTCCTAGACAGATTTACGCTACTTGCGTATTTGAATTTCATGAGTGGCAAAATAATCTGAATGTTAAGTCTTTTCAATGAACTATCTGCAAACTTAGCCAGAAATGGTGGCAGGGCTCTATATGTTTCTGAGGGGCCTGGACAATCAGTATATCTAATTCTCATCATGTCCCCTTCTGTGGATACTTAAATCTAGACACCAAGACCATGGAAAGACAGGACAGTTCTTTATGCAAACCTAAGCCCCAGGTTTGCAGAAATATCTTAAAATATTAACCCTACACACACACACACACACACACAAAATGAACAGCACCTGTAGCTTTAAGAAATGAATGTCATCAGTGGCCACTGCTAGGCAACCACAACAGTATCACCAACTTTCAAGCTTTGGTTTCTGTCATTAAAAGGCAGGGCTTTTTCCAGGGGTGTTTTGGCATTTGAGGGAAGACTCATCAGGACCATGCCCAGCACCAACCACCAGGTTATTTGCTACTGCATGACTTGCATGACTTACCCAGACCTATCTGCATGCTACTGTTCAGCAGCAGCCACCTCACAAAAGCTAGTATGATCTAGCAATCAAAGTTTCAAACTAGGATTGGGGATACCAAGGTCTCAATCTCACTCTGCTATGGAAACTCTCTGGGTGACCTTGTGGACCAGTCACACACTCTTAGCCAAACCTATACACAGTGTTCTTCTGAGGATAAAATGGAGGAGAGGAGAATGATGTAGGCTGCTTTGGTTCCTCACTGGGAAGAAATAATTAAATCAATTTACGGGGAGCAGATAAAAGGTTGGTTTCTAGGTGGGTGAGAAGGAGAGAAGGAAAGAGGGAAACCTGAGGATAAGGAGGCTGCCAGGATGACAGAAAGAGGAAAATATGTGGGAAGGGGGATACAGGAAAAAGTGAGGTGCCCCTTGCAAGTCCTTACAGGGTCCCCACTGTGCAACTGGGCTGAGCCTGGCTGGCACCACACAACTGGGTCCAGGCCAGTGGCTGGCACTGCTCAACTGTGCCAGACTTTTCTCAGGGGAAGGGAGGAGGAGGGAGGAGGGAATACTGAACACAGTGGGGCAGATAAATGTAGGTTGGCTGATGGCTGGGAAGGAGAGAAGGAAGCAGGCAAGGGAGAGAAGCTATGAGGGCTTTCAGGAAAGGGAAAAGGAAATAATGAGTGTTTGAAAAATGTGATGCCAGCCAACAAGTTCTTGCAGGTCCCCCACTTGTTATAAATAAGGAGGAGACTAGTTTAAACCAAAATATTAGGTACTTCCATCTTCAAAATCCTGAAAATTTCCTGAAAACGGCTATGGGTGGAGTCACAAAGAAAAGGTGATTTTTGCAAATTCTTGGACAATTAAGTCATTTCAGAGCTTGTCAGTCTTAATGCCTTTTGTGGAACAATATGAGCAATATCTTTACACAACAACACTTATCCCTGCAACCTTGGGACATTTTAAAATAGAGAAACATATATGCTTTTGTAAAAGACAATCTAAAAATGCTTTAAAATTATTGGAAAACAATATACACTAGTAGTAGAAGCCAAACTAATTGCAAGCCAGCAGTTCTAAAGATCTTGCCCTTGCAAAACTTGCAAATTCACTTAAAAACCTCTAGGAGGAGACATCTTTTTGCAGTGGTGCAGAAAAATCCATAGAAGTAAAATGGGAGCTTTTACACATCACTAGGAAGGTGTCTCTCTGAACCACTAGACATATCCAGGTCACTGGCTATGGACACTGTGCATGTAGCAGGACCACGTTTTTTTTATGTTCTATCTTAAGCAAAATAATTTCTAAACAGAACTTTAAAAATTTGCCATATGTCATGAGAAGCTTTTTCAGGAGGAGACACATAAATTAGCATACATTTTCATTGAGCTTTCCAGTCTATGCCTGACTTATAATGACTGATAAAGGATCTCAACCATGAATGCTGGAAAGCTTAATTAAAACTGAAGGCATGCTAAAATGAGATCATGCTCTACAGACGAATTTGACATTATGGTGACTGTTAGCAGAAGCAAATTACTTTGAACAAGTCAGATACAGTAAAATGAGATAGAAACTGCTATATGTGTACTGAATGACAGATGTAAGATATAAAAGGAGTTCACAGTGCCATCTTCAGCCATGCTACATGCCCATTCAACTGAACTATGAGGCAACTGTATCAACCTCACTTCCTCATTCACTGCTGTTGTCCCTCCTCTTTTTCTTCTGGCTGAACTGATAACAAAGCACAATGCAGTAAAGGGCCTGAGGTGAAAGAGATGCAGTCGCCCTGCGTTACAGCCACTGGGTTGTCGGATGTTTTGCTGACAATGCAGTCCTATGTAGTTACCCTAATCTAAACCTGTAGACTTATTTTACTGGGCTTAGACTGGAGTAACTGCATAGGATTGCACTGTAAGGTTTCTCAGCCTGAGGAAGAGAATGTAGCAGTAGTGAGTTACATCTGGCAAGAAATTCAGACAGCCAGAATGATGGTCCTGTAATGTGCAAATGGACTCACATTGCTGTGAAAATATTATGAACACTCTTTATGTATTCTTTCTGTCATGGTCGTACAAGTATTCATGTGTATCAATTTAGTTCCTAATTAACTTTATTGTAGTACTCAAAATCAATAACAGCATTTTTAGGGGCAAACAAACAATCAAGCACAAAAATCATTGTTGATATGAATACATTGTTAAAAGAAATATCACCATGGACCATGGCATATCAGTAGACTAAGCTCCCATCATTGCTGGAATGGAGGCATAATGTATAGCAGGGAACATATTGGTCAAATCTGCATTTGCATTTTTAAATCAGTTGTGTGCTGCTGTGATGCCATCTTTCCCTATGCTTGTCTGAATGTTGTTTGGAGAAGATTCTTTTAAAGCAGTGCAGAGGTGCAATGACAGTGGAGCTGCCCCGAAAGGAAGATAAACATATGTGGACGTGCAAAAGTATGCCAGCACTATTTTGTCGTAGACTTACACAGCTGGAGTTCATTAGCTGCTGTAGATTTTCCAGGTTGTGTGGCCATGGTCTTGGCACTGTTGAGGTGTGAAAATGACACCAAATGTGGACAGCTTTCCTGAAGACGGAGTCAAAAGGCTGGGACACTGGTGGGAATGAGAAATGCAGGTTCGGCCATTGCCTCCATCTTTGCTGCCAAGCTCGCATCCTAAATCTGGACATTAAAACATTTTTTAAAAAAAGCTTGAATAAAAGAGTTATTCTGGACATAACACAAAACCATGATTTATTTTAGCTATAGTTAGTTTGTGAAATAAGTATTCAGCGTGTCGATAATCCTTAAAATCCTGGTTTTCCTCATCAAATGCTGAATTCATTCCCTTCATGCTTTCCCCCACCAAGAACCAGTTGATATCATCCCTGCATTGAAGGTAGGGTGGAATCAGGGAACAAGGAAGGATTAAACCAAAATGTTTAGGTTTGCACATCATAAGAAACCATAGATAAGAATCAAAGAACAATTCTAAATAAGCCTACTTGTAACTAAGTTATTCAATGAGGCTTCCAGGAAAGTGTCCTTAGGAGTTTGGCCAGGGATCCTGGAAGGTTTTTTTTTGCCATTTTCTGGGCATGGAGCAGGGGTCACTGAGTTTGTGTTGGGAGGGGGAGGTAGTTGTGAATTTCCTGCACTGTGCAGGGGGCTGGACTAGATGACCCTGGAGGTCCCTGCCAACTCTGTGATTCCATTATTGTAGCCTACATGTGGTTAATAAATTAACTTTTAAACAGTGGTTTCAGATTGTGGTTGACATACTCTAAATAATTATTGTTTGGGGAGTGATCTTCCTTTGGATGATCACATTAACCATATTTAGTTTAACAAGCTATGATTTTGTGTAACACCCGAACCAAGCAACAATGTATAATTCACAGATAAATTCAAAAACTTCATTTTTTAACATCTGTTGTAACTATGGATAAAACAAGCCACACATTTCAGTGTCTGTAGAAAAGGGTCCTTAAAGGGGAATTGCCTTAAGAACAAGAAGTTTTGATGGGCAGATTCAGAAGACCAAATGGAACTGTCTATCCGTCGTGGTGACTTTTCCCTCATTTCATCACTCCTAATGTTGATGCATAATGTCTTATAAATAGTTCTCCCAGTGACTGGGAGTCAGAAATCTGAAATTTAACAACTTGACAGTGGATTATATCAAACATTTATCATTTGAATAATGATGATATGAAGTGAGATGTCTTCAGACAGTAACAGTGTGTCTCCCATCATAACAGAGGATACCAAAATTGACACGCACATTTAAGCCTACAAGCTTAGGCCTAGGATAGCTTTGGGTATGTTTGACACCATGTTATAGAATAGGGTTGTTCTCTACTGTCAGAGTGTTGAGATTTCCGAAAGACAGTCTAAATCTAAAATAGCTTATTGTCATGCACGTTGGACAGGAGAACAGGAGGGCCTGGCGTGATGTGGTCCATGGGGTCGTGAAGAGTCAGACTGGATGGTGCGACTGAACAATAACAACATGCATGTTGTGTTCTGAACAACATGAAGCATTCAGTCTGTACAAATGGAAAATCTGCAAAGGCTTGAAGGAGACATCTCATTTGCTCTTCCCCCACTATTTCTTCTTTCCCTTCCCTGAAAACCTCCAGAACTTCTTTCCCATCTAGCAGCCAACGTACCTTTATCTTTCCCCCTTTCTTCAGCTTTCCTCCTTCCCTGCCCATGGCATCCCTTATTGTTATGTATTGAGCCTGAACTGTACTTGAAAAAGGGCTTAGCTTAGGATGCATAACAATGGCTTGCTAGGATTGTAGATTGGACCAGTAGGGAGATAGGGATCCTAGAGAAAACCAATTGAGAGACAATGGAGTCTAAATAGCCTATCATTGGCAGTGGGGTGTGTTTTGGGCGTAACCTTTTCCAGGCATAAATACCAGGCTTTGGGGCCAGGGATTTCAGTCTTTTTTCTCTTCCTGAATCACTAATAAACTATGAGCTGAACACGTCTGAACCCAGTATATTGCACTTACCCAGGAAAACTGTGGCTGAATTATGTGATGCTGGCTGCTGGGACCAGTTGGTAGGGAACTCACAAGATCTGGGGCACCTCACTTCCCCTGTGTCCCCTCCCCAAACTATTTCCTCTTTTCCTCCTTCTGGTAACACCAATATTCTCACGTTTCCCTTCTTCCTTCCAACTGACCTATATTTATTTTTGGCTATATTTATTATTTATTTACTTCATTACTTATTATTTATTTACTTCATACCCTGTCTTTTTCTACAACAGGGATTCAAAGCAGCTTACATCATTCTGTTCCATGCTGTCTTCAGAACAACCTGTGAGGTAGGTTAGGCTAAGAATGTGTGACTGGCCCAATGTCACCCAGCAAGATCTGAGTGGCTGAGGGAGGATTTGAACATGGATATTTCAAGTGCAAGTCAGCAAATCTAACCACTACACCACAGCAGTTGAATAGTAGCAAGCAGCCAGAACTGGATGAGTCTTGGAACTTGCATGGTATCAAGTCACCCGGTGGCTGCTGCTGGGCTTGGCCCTGATTCTCCCTCAAAAGCCAAACAATCTTGGAAAGGACCCTGCCCCTCACCCTGCCTTTTACTAACAGAAACCAAGATTTCAATTGGCAATGGTATTATGGTTGCCTAGTAATAGCCACTGATTCTTAATTTCTGATTCTTAAAGCTACAGGTGCTCCTTCTGTTATTTGGGGAAGATTTAATCCCACAGGCTTCCTTTCTTTTCTTTTTTTTAAATTTCAGAGTTTTTTTTGCAGACGGGGGGCTTTTCTGAGGATTGTAGAAAGATATGTCTTGTCTTTTCACAACCTCTGGATTTAAGTATCCACAGATTTGGCCCCACTGAGAATTAGATATGTTGATGATACCCACTCCTGTGGATCAGTTGCCTCTACACAACACAGTCTGAATAAATCTGGAGTGGGATCTGTTCAACAGATTTATCTCTCCATTTACCTTTTCTACAACTATCAATGTAGAAAACAAATTCTAATTGCAAGGGGCTATCCCCTTCTTATTCCTCTTCTCCAAACAATATTCACTAAGGGCTTAGGACCATCTACACATCACAGTTTTCGGTTTGTTGAGTCCTGGTTCCCCAGACCTAACCTAGTTTTCTTGTAGTCACACAGCTCTGTGGGGAATGCCATTTGAAAATTCAGTGGGAGTCCAGTTCAGAACTGAAATGTGGGGGGTGGAGGAGGGACTCATGCTACCACCCTATTTTCATGAGCTGAACCCAAACCCAATTATTGTGCAGTTTGGCCCTTAGTCTAACAAAACTTGCTATAGCTCATCCTCACTTCTATGTGGTCTATCTATACATAATCTGGAAAGAAGCTCCAGCTCAAAATCAGATTCTGGACATTGGTTCTCACCAGCACTAAGATCCTACTAAGACCTAACTTCAGTCTGAACTCATGGCCATAGGATTGTGCTGCCAGTTATCTTTATAAGTAGCCTATCTCTGACAGGATTGTTTAGGGCTTCCAGGTCTGAAAATTCCCTGATATTTGGGGGTGGAACCTGGGGAAGTTGTGATCTGAAGCACGGAGAAATCTCAGTGGAGTATAATGCCGTACAATCCACCCTCCAAAGCCACCATTTCCTTCAGGATAACTGATCCCTGTAGCCTGGAATTGGCTGATTTTATGCTCTGTATCAGGAGTTAGCAATAGTAAATTCTAGCGTAACCATTTTTTCTTTCAAATTCCATCTGCTTCCATTTAGATTGGCACAGGAAAGAAAACTTCAATTGACATATAATAGAATGGAGAAGCAATTTAATAGAAAAGGTTGATTTTGATGGGATTTGTGGGTCCCTAAAGTTAGCAGAGTACTCAAGGCTTACACAGCAATGGAGCTTCTCTAGTATCTGTGTGTGCTGCTAAGAAGAAACTTACACGGAGCCTCTTTTGTTGTTTCAAACTAACAAGAGTTCTTTATTATAAGGAGCTCAATTTCTAGATAGGATACAGTAGAGACTGATTTCTAATCTAGTCTAACCAGCTGGATGGACAGAGATACTTTCCCATGATGCTAAAATGGAGAGTTTTCTGGCAATGAGTGCATGAGACAGGTGTAAAACCCAGAAGAAAGGAAGTTTGCCCTGAGACTAGTAATCTACAGATCAAAGGGATAGCATCAGAGAAGCAGAAAGGAAAGGGTGATCAGATCTGGCCTCTCTATCACTCTGACTCTATATTTAGTCCTCCTCTGAAGGTTGAGGCAAGAGACAGTGTAAAATTGCTTTCACTTCCAACAGATTTTCAGTTCAGATCCATCCTGATCTCTCCTGACAGAAACATCCAGGTTAATTATGGCAGTTATCCAAAATGCTTTTTAAATATATAACAGTCTTCCCTAAAGAAAAGACATCAACATTTCAATGGTTTCATTTCTTACATGCATTAATTATGCTTCATCTTTTTTGTTACATGTTCTAAATATATAATCAAACCTTCAGCATTAATATTAACTGCAAAGACACTCTTAGGCCTATTATGCACAGGTTTTTTCCCTCGCTTTCACTGTACATGTCCATTGTTTTTTCTTTGTCATTCTGTATTGATTTTCCTCCCTTCAGCACTCAGTTTGCTTTCTGGTTGCTGTTTTCTCAGGTTTTCTGAGAGTGCTTTTGTGCTGATTTCCCTCTTGTTTCGCTTCCAAGACAAAGGTTATTTGAAAGTGTACAGATTCCCTCAGATCCCTACCCAACCCTTTTGCTGCCCTCAGAGGCCACTCCCTGCCCTCATCAAGGTCATTCTGCTCACTCTGCACCCTCCACCATCCTCCCCCTTCATCCATGTACAAGCTGCATTTTTAATCTTTTTATTTTAATTTTTTTTTTTGACAAGTGGCATGAGTCTAGTGATATGAAACTATCACTAATCTCGAATCACTGAATAAAATGATGGGGAGGAGTTTAAAAAGAACTGTGTGAGGTTTATTTCCCTGCTGGTATTGACTTGAAAAGGGGATTGGAGAGGAGGCAAATGGCAGCATTCCCAGTACAAGAAAAAAAAATCAGTGCTGCATGCAAACAAAATAAATGGGGGGATCATTACCATGGAATGAAATTGACAGGAGATGTGAAGGAGAGAGAGAGAGAGAGACTGGGATAGGAAGCCTAAAGCTTTGAAAGCATTTTCCCTTTTAATGCTTTAGTAAACAATTTTTTTTTTGGGGGGGTGGCATTTTGGCAGTTTCTGGAAGCCCAACATTAGAATGGCGTCTGAGCCACATAGACTTCTGCAAACCACCAGACTTAAGAATCTCTTGAGATTGATCCTTTTTGAGGAAGAGTGCAATCCACACAGGGCAGGCTTTTAAAAACTATGAAGATCACAACCAGTGTGCAGGATCAAATTAGAGAATCACAAAGAGAAAACCACACAAATTTTCAAGGAAGGACAGGAAATTACCATTAGTATGCAGCTGTGCCAGGGCATCAGTGACAATACCCCCCCCTTTCAGTTTAGTGGCTCAAGACTAAAAAAGCTCTCCAGAGCTTCTGCCAGAGTCTCCTCCCTCATACAAATTGCAGCCCTGTGCAAAGCATGGCAGAGTTGCAGCTGACTTGGCAATATGGAAAATGGGGCATCACAGCTACTTGTCAGTTTCAGAAAAAGTCTGGTCAGTTTCAGTGGTGGGTTTTCCTTTTTTTGCCTGCATTCCTTTTAGTTCCCCTTCAGTCAACAAACTAATGCTAAAATGCATGCAAAAACCTTGAATCATGAGAATTTAAATAGAAGGTGCTTGCTGGACACTATTGTACAACTGTGATAGGGCAACTGTATTTTTATTTTTTATTTTTAAAGTTGGATGCCACCCCCGACATGTCACAAGTGATATTCCACCCCAATTTAGAAAACTATGGATTTTTAAAATTGTAGATGCAGAATAAATACATCAGAGGAAAAAGAATGGTGCTTAAGGTATGCACAGAATCTGAAGTCAAGATTAAAGGTTTACTGCTTTGAAAACCTGCAGTAAGATGTTCGTGTATAATGGGCCATTATGTTATCTTATATATATATAAAAGGCTTAGTAATTTATTCAGAATTCCAGGCTCTCCCATTGGCCCTTGAAGACTACCAAGTCTACCCATTCAATTCAATTCAATTTATTATATTATTACGGTCCATGACCATATCCAGTTAGAAACAAACATTATTCAGGTACTCAAATATACAAGTTAAAAAACTCCAGTTAGAATACAGAATTAAAAGATTGTACAATAAATAATGATCTTTATATTATATTAAAAATAGAAAAATAGATTATATTATAGAGTATAGATTATAAAATATATAACAAGAGCTATGTAAGAGACCTCCTAAAGGAAACTAAGTCAGGGCTCAAAGGAGCAGAGCTGAAATTTACTGTGCACTTTCATTGCCTGAGTGCAAAATCTAGCAGTCTTCCCCTTCCACAGGACTGTCTACAAGGGGGAAAATGGTCTTATCTCAAATTTGTTTATAGAGGGGGCAGTGGAAAAAAACGTGTTCCATTGTCTCTACCTCTACTAGGGGGCAAGGGAAAATCCTCTCTGCATATGCAATCTTCTTATATCTCCCTTCCAAGATCATGGAGGGCATGGCATTGCATCTGGCCAGTGTAAAAGCCCTCCTATAAGGGGGGAACTCTAGGGGGCTATTGACATGATGTATTTCATCTTCTCAGGGCTGAAGCCTGGAGACTTCATTAAATCTTGCTGCCATTCCATGTCACAGATCCTTTGCCTAATTATAGATTTTGCTTGTTCAATGGTCTGCGATAAAAGAGCACCCGGTGAGAGACCCATTCTTTCAAGGCTTCCCTGAACCCTAAGAATCCAGTTCGGTTGATAAGAATCGTGTATTACAAGGGGAAGAATTCCTTTTGGGTTAGTGCATATCTTAAGCCATTGGAAAGCAGATGTCATCAAGATCTTCGTCTCAGTCCTAATTTGGCCTGTTTCTAGATGGAGAAGAGAGTTAGAGACAGCTGGGGGACCTGTAAAATGGCATGAAGGAACTTAGATTGTATCTTTTCAAGTAAATTCAAGCTTGTTGCTGATATATCAATAAAAGTGCAATATAGGAGTTGGGCTATTACTTTAGCCTGGAAGAGCTTCAATGCAGCAGGTACGTATAGACCCCCCATTAGAGCGAAAAATCTCAGTATTGCATACATAGTTCTCTAGCACACTCTGCTCTGAGGCTGCAATGTACAGCAGTAGATCCAGATTCCTGAAATACTACCCCAAGGTAAGTGAATTTATTGACCTGCTCGATTTTTATTTCCCTTCAATGACCATACTCTTTTTTGGGGGGCGCCTGCCAAATACCATAACTTTTGTCTTATTGTAATTAATGGTAAGATGTTCTTTGTCACAATATGTGGCAAAACTAACGAAAGCCCTACGGAGTCCCAGTGGTGTCCTTGATAGAAGAAGTTCATCATCTGCATATAATAGCATTGGTATGTGGCACAAGCCAAGTTTTGGAGGATGAAAGTTAGAGTTTGTCATGTCCTTAACAGAACTCAGATAAAGACTGAACAAACTAGGGGCTAAGAGACAGCCCTGTCTTACTCCCTTGGAAGTTTTAATAGGTCCTGTAAGGATTCCCAGTGGACTGTATCTCACCTGTAGCATGGAGACATCATGTAGGGCACACATAAGGAAAAGCAGCCTTTTGTCTATATTAGTACTCTCTAATTTCCCCCACAATCTTTGCCTTGATATGGAATCGAAAGCTGACTTTAAATCGATAAAGGCAGCATATAGAGAGGTAGGACCTCTGGCAGAATATTTTTCTATTAGGTGTCAAAAAGTCAGGCAGTGCTCCATAGTCAATCTTTCTGCTCTAAAGCCAGCTTGTTCTTTTGGTATGATATCTTCATGCTCCAGCCATGTTTCCAATTTATCTAATAGAAGCCTTGTGTATAATTTGCTGATGATGTTTAAAAGAGTGATAGGCCTATAGTTGGCAGGATTAGTTTTTATACCATTTTATAAACGGGGACTACAATTGCAGTTCTCCATTGTTTAGGGATGTGACCAGAATTATCAATGTGTGTAAACAGTACCACCAGAAACTGTGCCCACCACTTCAAATTTTCTTTCAAGGCTTCAGGTGGAATGCCATCTGATCCTGGAGCCTTCCCATTTTTAAGTCTTGCAATGTGTACTTTTATTTCCTGTGGGGTAACTGGGGGCCATGGGGGGAAAATTTCTAAGGCTTCAGAAATGTTACCTTGGGTATGGTCCTCGTACAGCACCTGAAAAAAAAGAGGACCACCTATCCGGTGAAATATATAAATCTAAGGGTGAAGAAAATTTAGGTTTTCTGTCATGAACCAGCCTCCAGAAGAGGGTAGAGTTCTTTTGTCTCACTGCCTGAATAAGTGTCTCCCACAATTTCTTTGAATATTTTTTTCTTTTTCTGTTGTATAGTTCTTTTATAGCATTTTCCCTTGCCTAGAAGCATAACTTGGGCCTCAACACTTTTTTCCTTGTTATTACTTAAGGACAGTGCATTTAGGAAGTTCATCTCTTTTTTGATAAAAGCACATTCTTTATCATACCAAGGTTTGGAGTTTCTACCAACTGATCTAGATTCATTCACCTGAGATACTGTTAGCATAGTAGAGATCTCCTGAATTAATTTTTGATAAACATCTAATGGGTCCTCATTGGTATTTGTATTAAGGAATAGTGAAATATACTTCCGAAGGTTCTCTGGGTTCAGGAACCCTTTTATTTTCTATCCTAGCTTTTCAGTCCAGCATAATCTTTTACCCATGGGTTCAACCCTGGATGGATATGTAATAGATGGTAGATTTTTGATTGAAGGGAGTGAGGTCTGTATACCTAATGGTAGGTGATCACCATCTAAATAAGGAATTACTTTAAAGCTTTTTACCTGGGATAGTAGAGAAGTACAAACCATCATGTAGTCAATGGTACTAGTTCTGTTTCCTACCAAAAAGGTGTATTCGCCAGGGTAGTCTCCATAGAATGCCCCATTAAGGATGTGGAACTCCCATCGGCACGCCAGTTTAGCTAGGCACAGTCCAGCAAAATTGACTTAACGATCCTTGGAGGTTTGAGTAAAGAGTAAACCTATAGTCTCCTGCTCTGATTCACATAGTAAATTGTTGTATTTGGATGCTAGATAATTATCATTAGGGCCTATTCTGGCATTTAAATCGCCTTCCCGTAAAATTTGGGCTTCTGGGTGTTCATATACCAGTTTTGTTATATAGCTATTCAGCTCCAACCAGTTTTTCTCAATGGCTGACTTTTTGGTGACAGGAGGAAGATATACATTTATAATGATTAGGCTTCCATCCCTCCAATTCAACCATAAGGCCATAGTTAGACTGAGTGGGGGTTCTTTTAGTACCCACTTCACCTTTAGAGAGATGGAGACAAAAATACTCAGCCCCCCCATCAGTCTCCCTGGTCCTTTACCTGAAACTGCCCCTAAATTATAAGAATAAAATCCATCAAGTTCTGGAATCTCCACTAGCCATGTTTCCTGCAATAAAATTATATCAAAGTTATGCTGTAAAAAAGGTACATCTGTATACATAGAGAGACAATGGGTCCACCCAGCCACATTCCAAGACAGAATTTCAATAGACTCATTGTCATTTCCACGACAATGGGACAAGGATAGTCAACCAGACATTTCTTTTGGGGTTAGACTGGTTGAGGCAAGGGGTTCATTAGAATTGTTGAGCCTCAGCTCTGGCATAACATGCACCTCTTCTTTGTCAGGGCCCTGAAAAGAGTCCACATCACTGCTTGAACCTCCATGGTCTACAGGAAGACAATGGCCGCTGTTCTGGCAGATGGAAGTATTAGGTGAGGTAGTTTGCATAGAATCCGATGGTAATTCTTCACCCTCCCTCAACACAATACTAGCCATGTTACTCATAGGCAACATATCTGAAAAAGGCAAGTCTTCATGTCGTCTTTCTTCTCTTGATGGATTCTCCAGTTCGGTTAATAGGGAAAGGGTGTCCATCTGTTCTTTGTTCATGGTATGAGAGGCTTTAGGAAAGATTAAAGAGGGTGATCATCATTTCCTGGGTTTCTTGTAGTAACCCATGGTAGCTCTCTGAATTAGATGGTAGCCTGGGTGCAATTAACGGATCTTGTGGCATATTAGTTGAAATGTCCATAAGATCCTCCATGTCAGTTTGAGACTTGAGAATACCACTTTCTCTAGGTCTAAGCAATGGAGAGACCTTTCTTATAGTTTCCCTAAACACTCTTTTGGACCAAATTTGAAATGATTTCAGAATTTTTTTTCATCTTTAGTAACATAAGGGTGGTGGTGGTTTAATTAAACTTTAAAACCACCCTCCAATTGTGTCCTGCATTGGGTAATCTTTATACTTCCAATAAGTCAGTAGCCACAGAGTCAATTCTGAGTAGCGCATTCAGGGAGTTGCATATTCTTCTTTTATCTATCTAACGGCCATGATATATTGAAATCTGAGCCACTTCCCAAGCTATCTTTTTTTTTTCCCCATGTAAGCTCAGTCTCTCTGTCAGCCGGCAGCCTTAAATATGCCTTTGTTCCCTTTATGGGTGTAATAGAAGAACTTTTTCAGCTTTTTAATTGTGGGTTTTGCAAGTCTTTTCCCTTCATAGTTTCTCTGTCATGACTCTTATCAGCCTCATTGCTCTTACTTCTGAAACAGATTCTCGATTGCTCTGCAGTAATTTTCTCCATTCAGTTCTCAATAAGTTACAGAATAGCATCAAACTGGTTTGCTATCCTATTAATATATTTGAAAAATTCAATTACTGTCTTAGCCGTAGGTAAGCACTGAACACCAATTAATTTTAAAATATTTTCTTTCAGTCCTTCATCAAGGCCATTCAGTGAGAGTGAGTTTATCAGCTTGTCTGGAAAGGGCGTTGGCAACTTAGGAAACTGTGTTGTAATCTCCCCCTCATCCAAAACACCTGCATTTTCAGTAGTTTGAGACAGAGATTTCTCTTCTCCTTCTCCTTGACTTTCAACCATCAAAATATCAAACATATTGCTTGTGATTGGAGGGTTTGCATCCTAGTCTAAAAAGCCACCTATTCACAGCTGATTGGATGCTTTAAGACCAAGAGGTGGAGGTGAATTAGGGTTGGAAATATTTCTATTCCTTTTCCTCATCCCGCCTTTTGATTTCTTCATTCTTTCCCTTAGGCAATATAATATAGTTACTGCCAGAGGCAAGAACTAAGAGTTATTTTAGTCCCAGATAAGCACCTAGTAGGTAAAAAGCTATCTCTGGCGAGTCATTAGAGGAATCCTCCTAATTATCAGTTCAAATTTGGCAAAAGCCCAGTCTCACCATGTATAAAATCAACAAAGCAACTCCCACCATCTGAGGAAGTGCCCAGCACAGCTCCAATAATCTTGGTACAAAGAATATCAGGTAGGAGAGACCAAAATAACCAATACAGACTTATCTCTCATTAATGGCGTGGAGGAGCGTCAGCCATCTTCAACTGATCTCCATATCATCACCTGCTGGCAGATGAACTGCCACTCAACAGTAATCAGTTGGCATTGGGTGGGTGCTGGGTCCTCTCTTCTCTCCCATCCACTGCAGCCCAGGCCACTCTTCTCTGATTGGACCAGCATTTCAAGGTCATTTGCATATGGAAGCTGATTGGACCTCATTCCATTCCGCATCTCAACCCCCCCCCCCCCTGAGACAGTTGGAGCTCTCACTTGCATATGCGAACTGGTGTATCCTGAGGTAAAATATGTCCTCACCCACAACACATCATTTCCTTTTCAAAAGAAAGAAACCCAATAACACAACCATGCCGCATCACAAAAAAGACAGATCACATCACAAGCAGAATACCGCAAGGCAAAAAATGATAGGAAAAGGTGCCAGCAGTCACCCTATTACTGCCACTGATATGTGCTTCAGAGAATGGTGTGCAGGTCCCAGGTTCATGTTATAAAAGGTGCCTGGGGGATTATGGACCAATCACAGACTTTCAACCTAACATACCTCACAGGGCTGCTGTGCGGATCATATGGGGGAGAAGAGAATGATGTCAGCTGGTTTGGTTCCCATTGCAAGGAAAGACTGCCCTTTCCTTAGGTAGAGGCTGCAGGGAGGGGGAAGGAGATGTAAACCTGAAGACAGACAGGCACATAAAGGTAGGCTGATGGTTGCCTGGAAAGGACATAGGGTTGCCAACTCCAGGATGGAAACTTCCAGGATATTTTAGGAATGAAGCCTGCTGAGGATGGGGTCTGAGGAGGAGGAAGAGGGGGACCTCAGACAGATACAATGCCATAGACTCCACCCTCCAAACAAGCTATTTCTTCCTGGAAAACCATTGTTGCCAAATGCCAGGTGACAGCTGGAGAGTTCTTAAAGCTCTGGTGCTAATTCAAAGTGCTGGGGATGTGTTGCATTCTGACAGGGGATGCTGTGAGTGTAGAAAATGAATGTGGACAGAGTAGTGTTTTTGAAAGTCTTTGGGAACTGTTTGGTGCATTTACCATGGGGCACCCACCCAGAGCCTCTGTCACTTTCTCACTCTGCTGGCATCAAAACCAATTTAAGGCAAAATAGAGATATGGAGACTTTTCCATCCTCCTTTGTATCAATCTGTCTTTACTGGGAACCCTAGGCCTGCCAGTACTTTCAGGGTGACTTCATGCTTCCTGACTGGCATTACTTCACTAGCCCTGGCTGCTTGCACCTATTCAGCAGGAGCCTCCCTATGGAAGCTGCCTGGGTGATTTTGGACCAGCCACAGACTTTCTGCCTAACCTACCTTGTAGGGTTGCTGTACAGATCACAAAGTTGAAGAGGAGATTGAAGTAAGCTGCTTTGCTCCCCACTAACAAGAAAGACAGAACTTTGCCTAGGAAGAGGCTGCTGAGAGGGGAGGAGATAAAGTTGCCAACTTTAGGTACAGAAATTCCTGGAGATTTCAGGTGTGGAGCCTGGAGAGGGTGGGTTTGAGGAGGGGTGGGACCTCAGACAGGTACACTGCCACAGACACCACGTTCCGAAACTGTCAAATGTGTTCAGGACAAAGGACCACAATTACTCTCTACTACCTTAAGGTATGCTGTTCTTCACTCCCACATTAGTTCTTTACACTGTAAAACACTACTCTGTGTTTACCCTGCCTGCAGAATACAAGATCATTGACCCCACCCTCTTTCTAGAGCTCGTTGTATTTTTTTCCCCACAACAGGCCTTATTCCTAGCACTTTTATAATTCTATTATGACACATGAACTATAAAAAGTACCCAAACAAGAATTTAACAATGCAACAACCAGTTTCAGTGACAGTTGTCCTAAATTGATGTGTGCCTCTTATTCTTCCTTATTTAAATGGTTTTTAATTCAGGGTTTAGTTTTGGGATGACAGAATAAGAATACCCAGCTGTATACCCACTTATGTTGTAGTGACTGTGTCTTTCCTGATAAGTAGGGCTGTCAGGCCTCCCACAATAGCTGTCCAAGAATCTGTAGGAGAATATTTTTTGTTAAGGTTGTCATGTGCACCACTTTTGGGTTTCCCCAAGATCTCTGGAAATTCTATGGTTATTTCCCATCATTACTAGAGCTATCCTATATCACTTCTAGGTTTTCCTCAGAAGTGATCTAGAAGCACACATGACAGGGCATGTATCCATGCCCTGAATCTTTTCTATTGAGTACTCAAAAATGTTTATATGTTTATATATGTTTATTGAATTATTTCACTTTTTTAAAAATGCTATTTTAAGGCTTAAGCATTTTAATGTTTTACATTTGCTGCATTGGTGACCCTATGTGAGTGGAAAGATGGCATAAAAATGTTTTAATAAAGAAACTTTTTAAGAGGGAAGGAAAAAAGGCAATGTTGCTCTGCTCACAATGTTGACCAAGTGAGTTTTGAACAAGGCATTAAACTCATTTGCCTTCTTCAATAGCTCTTCTAAGGCCGTTATAGGTAAAAGAACTCAGCTAATATGAATATCTTCTACAGCAGAATATCTCATATTATTTCAGAATCCACACCAAAGTTTAAAGGGCTGCATCATACCTCCAGGGTTACCACTGAAAGCACAGCAGAGACCCTGAAATTCTAAACAAGGGACCTTCGTTTCTGAAACACTGTTGTTATGACATTTAGCACTGTCCCTATAATAAGATATTACTTAGGAAGATGTGATTGCATAATGATTTATGTCAGTGAGGACATTCTATCTGAAGGTTAAGCCCAAGTTTCCTTAACTCTTGTTTCATTCTTTAAATCACCTAGTAGATCAAATACCATGTTCATAAAAAGATAGGAAGTTAAAGTGAATGGAAACAGCCTGAAACACACACCGATACAAATGTTCCTGATCATGACAACCTTTACTTGCCTTGATTTGGAGATTCATTTTCTTTCTGTTGGCTTCCTACTTTCCCTGAAAATAGGGTATCCTTTATTTTAAAAGATGGTTTTTGATAATAATGAATCTTTATCATTTCAATTCTTCCATCAAACAATCCTGTTATAGACAATTGTGAAGCTTCTGACAGTTTGTTATTATCTCACAGAGAAGAAATTCCCAGCCACAGGAAAGGGAAGGGCATCAGGTGCTAAAGGTACAGTGTCTGTCAGGTTCTAGCCAGTGCTCTGAACATTAGTGGCAGCATTCAGTACAGCCAGGAACTATTGGAAATGTAGTTTCTCTCAGTTTATGGCTCTCCTCAGATGTTTGAAGGGAGAATAATGAATATTTGCAGGAGGGGGTGGGATCACAGTGGCAAAGTCTGCCAGCCTCTGCCAGCCTACAGACATAGATTGAGTCTATATGCATACACATGAATGCACATATGCGTCTCTTCAAGAAACCAGGAAATCTGGGGGGGGGAGGACCCAGGTTTCCCAATTGTGCTCTGAGAGACATAGGCATGTGCCATCAATATTTGCAAAATTTCATAGCATTCATTCAAATGAACATGCATAGATTAGGGCAGAGCTTCCTGCTGCAATCCTAATTCTCTGCCTATACATTCATTCTTGCCTCATATTTGAGGCAGCATTTTGGGAATTATGGAAAATATGTTTCCTGTGGTTCTTTGTTACTTAACACTGGTGTTCATATACACATGAATCCTGGTTTGGAATCCTGGTGATTGGGAGAAAAAACTTACTCTGGTTAATATTGCAGATGACCAGAATTCATCTGTAACCATGAGAAGAGAAGGAGGAATAGCAAGGTGTATATGTAAATACAGCAATGAGTGAGGTTTGTCCACATTTTTATGTGTATGGTTAATTACAATGTCAGAATTCAGCCTGAATTTGTTGCTTAATTAAAGAAGTACAGTTCCAGTAACAGAAAGAACAGTGTTGACTTATACAAATGGCTTCTTTAAGTACTTCTTATATTTTATAAATAATTCACATGTATATAACAGTGATAAAACTACAATAATCCAGACCATATGACTGGTTTTATGGAAAAAGGATATGATCATAACAGCTGTTTTTCAGGCAAGAGTGAAGTAAGATGTTTTTCAGGCAAGAGTGAACAGCTGTTTTTCAGGCAAGAGTGAAGTAAGAAAAAAGAGAGATCAAAAGAAGGAAGACAGAGGGATAAATAGACTGATGTGGTAGCTTCAACATGCATTTCAAGCACCCCAGTATATCACTTATCTCTATACATACTCCAGAATGTGTACATAATCAGCATGAAGCTTTTCTCACGTTACTGAGCAGAAAAATACATTTGGCAGCAGTAAAAAAAAAGTGATTTGGTTGGCTCAGTGAGAAAGTTATTATTAAGTGAGAAAGTTAAGCATGTGTTACTCTATTATTAAAAATGACACTTCCGTGTATCTAACTTGACTTTTTTTTTTTTTTAAGTAATGCTACATGTACAGTGATAGGGTCTTAAACTCGCAATGACTGACCTAATAAGAGATTTTGTGATTGTTGTGGCCAACTCAAGATGAATGTGAGCTCAGTGTATAGCAGAAGTGAAACAGGCTAATTATGTACATCTCTCTATATAATAATTCTGTTTTGGTAGTGGCACTCTCCTGAACATTCCACATGCTCCCAAATCAGTTGGCTCCATGATCTGTCACTCAGAAGCTGTTCCTATCCACTGGCTGCGTTGCCTGAGTCTCGCCTCCAACATTCTAAACAGTTTGCTGTTCCTCTCTCTCCAATAGCCAGTTGGAACACAGAGGTCATTTGCATATATGGCCTGATTGACCTTTGCCTCTAACATTCTAAACAGTTTGTTGTTGCTGTTGGGAGTCATTGAATGTGTCCTGAGGTAAAATACATATCCCAATTTTTCCTTAAACGGTCACTGGAGTTGCCAAAATACATATCCCAATCTTCCCTTAAATGGTTACTGGAGTTGCCAATCTCCCTGTGGGGCCTGGAGATCACCCAGAAATCACTGTGTTTCCCAGCCATAGCACATCATTTCCCCTACAGAAAATTTCCCAGCCATTACAATGGCTGCTTTGAGCAGTGGACTCTATGGCATAATACCATGCTGAAGTCCCTATGCACCCAAACCCTCCCCTTCCCAGGCTCTACCTCTCAAATCTACAGGTCTCTCCCCCCCCCTTAGTATTGCCAGCCTCCAGGCAGCACCTGGAAATCTCCAAGATCAGTTCTCCTGGAGAAAATGGCTGTTTTGGGCAATGGACTCTATACCCTGCTGAGGTCCCCCCACACCCCAAACCCTGCCCTCCCCAAGCTCTACCCCTCAAATCTACAGGTACTTTCCAACCCAGAGTTGGCAACCCTATAACTGGCTATGGAACCACTTTCCAGACCCTTGGAACCCAGAACACATGGCATAGGAGGAGGTACTTTTCTACCTTAGCTGTCACTGCATAACCGTGAATCAACAGAAGTCAGGGGTGGAGGGAACCATACCTGTTGCCATGAGGCTGTCCTCCCATACTACCCACTTGGGACAGCAAATGACTTGAGACAGCCCTGCCTTTTAGTTAAGCAGAAGGAAATAAACATGGCCTGCCTCCTTCTATTTTCCCCTTCCCTCATCGGCCCCACCAGCCACAGTCAGGACACTCACCTGGAGCTTCCTTCTAGAGCTCGTTGTATTTCTTCCCACAACAGGCCTTAGTCCTAGTCTACTATATAGTCATGTTTGGAAAACAGTATGGTTCTGGTCAGTGTTCCCTCTAAGCTGAGTTAGTGTGAGCTAGCTCACAATTTTTAGCCTCTGGCTCACACATTTTTGTCTTTGCTCAGGAAGGATGGCTCCAGAGCAAACTCATTTATGCAGTAGCCAAGTCACTCGCTCACAACTTTAATGCCAGGAGCTCACAAAGTAGAATTTTTGCTCAGAAGACTCCACAGCTTAGAGGGAACATTGGTCCTGGTTGTTTAATGCATCTCAAAAAGTATATCATATAGCTGTAAAAGGTATAGAGAAGGGGAATCAAAATAATTGTGTGTTCAGTGCCATTAAGGTGCTTCCGGCATGTCCTCCAAAATGTCATATCATTAACGGCCATTCTTAGATCTTGCAAACTGAGGGCTGTGGCTTCTGTGTTAAAGTCAATCCATCTCATGTTGTGTCTTCCTTTTTTCCTGCTGCCTGCAGCTTTTCCTAACATTATTGTCTCTTCCAGTTACTCTTGTCTTCTCATAATGTGACAAAAGTCTGAAAGCCTCAGTTTAGTAATTTTAGCTTCTAGGGAGAGTTCAGGTTTGATTTGGTCTAGAACCCATTTATTTGTCTTTTTGGCAGTCCATGATATCCATAAAAATCTCCTTCAATGCCACATTTCAAAGGAGTCTACTTTCTTCCTGTCAGTTTTCTCCATTGTCAAACTTTCACAACCATATTTATTAATGAGGAATACTATGGCATGAATTAACTTGATTACCAGCAACACATCTTTATACTTTAGGATCTTTTCAAGCTCCTTCACTGATGTCCTTCCCAGTTGCAATCTCCTTCTGATTTTTTGGGTACAGTCTCCCTTTTGGTCAATGATGGAGCCAAGGAATAGAAAATTTTGAACAATTTCAGTGTTTTCACTGTCAACCTTGAAGTTGTATAATTCTCCAGTAGTCATTAGTTTTGTCTTCTTGATGTTCAGCTGTAATCCTGCTTTGTCATTTTTTGCTTTAAACTTCAACAGTAGTCATTTCAAGTCTTCAGTGTTTCCTGTTCATAATATGGTGTCATCTTCATATCACAAATTGTTAATGTTCTTTCCACCAATTTTCTCTCCACCTTCATCTAAATCTAATCCAGCCTTCCTTATGATAAATTCTATATACAGATTGAAGATATAGAGAGATAAAATGCATCCTGATGGACAATTTAAAAACTAATAAATCACCAGGCCCGGATGGCATTCATCCGAGAGTTCTGAAAGAACTCAAATGTGAACTTGTGGATCTCCTTACAAAAATATGTAATCTTTCTTTAAAATCTGCCTCCATTCCTGAGGACTGGAAGGTAGCTAATGTCACTCCCATCTTTAAAAAGGGCTCCAGGGGAGATCCAGGAAATTACAGGCCAGTCAGTCTGACATCAATACCGGGTAAGTTGGTGGAAACTGTTATTAAGGAAAGAATTAGTAGGCACATTGATGAACAAAAACTATTGAGGCAGACTCAGCATGGGTTCTGTAAGGGAAGATCTTGTCTCACTAACCTGTTAGTGTTCTTTGAGGGAGTAAGCAAACATGTGGACAAGGGGGACCCAATAGATATTATTTACCTTGACTTCCAGAAAGCTTTTGATACAGTTCCTGATCAAAGGCTCCTAAGTAAGCTCAATAGTCTTGGGATAAAAGGACAAGTCCTCTTGTGGATCAAAAACTGGCTTATAAACAGAGAGTGAGTATAAATGGGAAACTTTCTCAGTGGAGGATGGTAAGCAGTGGGGTACCACAGAGATCAGTACACGGTCCAATGCTTTTTAACTTGTTTATTAATGATTTGGAATTGAGAGTAAGCAGTGAAGTGGCTAAATTTGCAGACGACACGAAGTTGTTCAGGGTGGTGAAAACCAGGGAGGATTGTGAGGCACTCCAAAGGGATCTGTTGAGGATGAGTGAGTGGGTGGCAACGTGGCAAATGGGGTTCAATGTGACCAAGTGCAAAGTGATGCACATTGGAGCCAAAAATCCTAAATATAAATACGCATTGATGGGGTCTGAACTAGCAGAGATGGACCAAGAGAGAGATCTTGGAGTCATAGTAGATAACTCAATGAAAATGTCTAGACAGTGTGTAACTGCAATAAAGAAGGCCAACACTATGCTGGGGATTATTAGGAAGGGAATTGAAAACAAATCAGCCAGTATCATAATGCCCCTGTATAAATCATTGGTGCGACCTCATTTGGAATACTGTGTATAGTTCTGGTCGCCACATCTCAAAAATGACATTATAGCATTAGAAAAAGTGCAGAGAAGGGCAACTAGAATGATAAAAGGATTGGAACACCTTCCCTATGAAGAAAGGTTAAAACGCTTGGGCTCTTTAGCTTGGAGAAACGACGGCTGAGGGGTGATATGATCGAGGTTTATAAGATTATGAATGGGATTGAGCAGGTTGAGAAAGAAGTACTTTTCTCCCTTTCTCACAATGCAAGAACTCATGGGCACTCAATGAAATTGCTGAGCAGTCAGGATTGGGTCCTTTCTGTTGTCTCAAGGATTTTTGTGCCAATACAAGCAGCTACTTCCTTCTTATTGCAGTCTTTCATGTTACATATTTTTTTATCCACTTAGGTCACACAGTCCCCAGCACTGCCTTCTTGAAGTTTAAAAGTCACTGCAGGAAGTAGAGGAAGGTGAGGAATATCCAGCTCCACCGATTCTTTCCAGGAGCTGTTTAGGATCTGTGATGTATACATGTGCATATACACTGAGCCCTCACAGGCTACTTTCTGTTTCCCCATCAAGGCCTATATGGGAGGGGCCTCACTTAGTTTTAGATTTCTGTGTGTAGGCTGTAGTTAAGTGTGTGTGGCAATACAGAAGCCTGTTGCTGAAGCTGCCTGAGTCTCCAAGGTGCTAGCTAGCTCAGCCCGACACACCAGACCCCTAATCTTCAACGTCACTCAAAAGGAAGCCCACATTGAGAAATGGGGAGGGAAACTATTCTGTAGAAGCTCATGTCTGCAGAACAGGCTATTATCAGTTATGCTTTATTTAACCCAACATATTTTTTTTTATATTTTATTGTGGGATCCAAATAATAATTATGCCAGTGATTCATAAAAATGAATATATTAGCACATTTTACAAAAAAAAAAAATTCTGAAGAAGTATTTCCTCCTCCCTCAAAAAACCTCCATTAGTGCTCTAAGTATTTGTTTTTTAAGACTAACATATTATGGCTCTTAATATTCTCAACAGAACATCTGAGAGAAAGGTAGCTGTCTAATTAAAGATCTGCAGCTATCAGTTGTATTTATAATCCACTTGAATGTTCACAGTTTCAGTCAAGCACTTGAATTTTAAAAATCCAAGATTATTGCAGAGAGCACCCAGGGATCAAAGCTATAATACCACCACTAAATCTCATGGTCTTTATTTGTCTTTCAAACAATCAATAAGGAGTATTTCAGTCTTCCATTTTAATTTGTTGTTTCTTTTAAACAACTCTAAAAAATTCAAGGGTTCTCTACGGGATCGACTTCTGTTTTGGAAACCGGCTTTCAGATTGCTTTGAAAATGTCTGTTTATACGGGGTTTTCAGAAAGAAAATCATTATCAGGTTATTGCATTCAGTTGCAAATATATTGCATGTGGTATAATTGTAAAGTTCTGAATAATGCAACATGCTCAAAATGTGTGTGTCTCTATGTTTTCAACAGTGAGGTTCATTGACAGGGTGTTAAAAGGAGAGTCACACAGTTCTGTGCCTCACTGATCTGGTAGTGCACAGTTTTAGGGAAGAGTTTAGGAAACAGGAGCTCTTACATTGTCAACTCTTAGGATGCTATGGAGGTTACATAGGCACCAAAGATTCTTGCCAAATGCTGGCTATTTTTGATAAATCATCCCCACATCTACCAGCTCCCATCTGTACTGAAATAGTTTATTCTTCAAACATCCTGCTCCAAGTAAACAGCTGCACCATTAAAGAACTCCCCACACACCCCACATTCAACATCCAAAGAGAAGCCATGCATCAGTCCAGGAGTCCAGTCTTGGTGTACTCATGTTAACTTTGTCCAACAAGTGTACTTCTATGTCTATATCACTCCTAGTTTTCATATAAGTAACTGGTGTCACTTTCCCTCTCCAGTAATGGCAGGCCTTCTTCCACTTATAGTATGAAATGGCTGGGCCCTGGCTGTGCACCGATACCAATAACTACAGGCCAGGTGCCCTTGTGCTCTCACCCTTCAGCTTGTGCCTGTGGTGCAGGCCTCCATTTAAGTGTGCAGCTGCTCCCTATCTGTTAAAAGCATGGGGAAACACCCAGAAGGAGTGACTTGCCTCTCAGCACTCTTTCTCAGAACAAAGAGAAACTCCAAAACTACTAGCCTCAACTTGCTTTCTACCAAGGTCTAGTCTGGCAGAGGACTTCTTTTAAATGTGCAGGTTGAGTGACCACATGCTATCCCTTATGGAAGGAGGGGATGAGCCCTCAGATTCCCCTCTGCTTCTCAAGCAAGGACTGTGGATGGGCACAAACTGGCTCACGAATGAAGGTTTGTGACAAAATTTGGCCAGTTTATGGTTTGCAAAGTTTGCGAACTGAAGAGCCACCATGAACTTCCATGAATTTTAAGGCAGTTTGTGGCAGTTTGTGAGGGGAGAAAGCAGGGGGTTAAATGGCTTATGCTTTCTGCTCTTCAAGAAGAACAGCTGAGTGGTGGTAAGTAGAGAACAGAGGTTTAAATTGCTTTGAGCCATTTAAACCCCTGCTTTCTGTTGACCACTGCTCAGCTGTTTTTCACGGGGAACCAGGGCTATTTTGGGGCAGGAACGCACAGGAATGGAGTTCCAGCTGGCTCCTGAGGTGGCTACGCCCAGCAGTATCTCATTAGCATAATAGGCCACACCCAACATCAGAAACTCATTAGGATTGGCTACATTAGGGATGTGTGGCCTAACATGCAAAGGAGTTCCTGCTATGAAAAAAGCCCTGCATTTTGACAACAAACAAAATAAACAGAATAAGAAGCAAAAGGTGAGGGTTGCTAGATGACCACACTACCCATAACATGGGGGTGCCACCTAATATGCTAATGAGTTTCTGCTGTTGGGTGTGGCCTATTATGCTAATGAGTTCCTGCTGGGTTTTTTCTATAAAAAAAGCCCTGCGGGGAACAGAAAGCAGGGGTCATGAACCAGTACAGAGCAGTTCAGTATGCTAACCAATTTCCATTCATGGTTTGTTTCGTGGTTCAGTCATGGACCATGAACTGAAATGAACCTCCAAAATGTGGTTTGTACCCATCTCAAGCAAGGACAGCAAGAAGGAAGAGGAGGAGGGGAACAACTCACTGACTTCCTCTGCTGCTAGCCCACTGCTGCCAGCCCAAATACTGTATCCAGGGGCCAGGGGAACAGCACTGAGTGGATGAGTAAGAGGAGGGCCTCCAAGTGACCTTGCACTGCAGCCACGGCTAGTGTCATTCAGTGAGTGTTATGGCCCAGCAGGGATGTGTTGCAGGCCTCTGCAGCTCCTATAGGATGAAAGTATTTGTGATGAAAAAAGTACATGTTTTAATAAGAGAAAGAGATTACTAGCTTTTTTTGGAATTGGGAAATTGTTTTGCTGATGGATGGTGAGCTGATCACGCAACCCTCTTGACAATGCTTAGTTCCCCACATAACTGGGGACTTGAGATGATCAGTTCTTCTTGCAGTTGTAGATGCTACATGAGGCATTACTATGTCTTGGCCATCTGGTATGTGAGAAGGGTTTGGAGTTTATTTTGTACAGTTTGTGTACACTCTGTGATGTTAATGCATATTGAGCTGGTAATGACAAACTTTCAACTAATCCTTAAATTCTGTACCTTCACCTCAAGTTCTCTGTTGCTTGGAATAATTCTTTTATGATGATTTCAGTAAGCATTAAGGAACTGGCAAAATGTAAAGCATATCTATCTGTCTCTTTGCTGCCACTACTCTTATTACTAGCAAAGCAAATTGTGAATTTGTTTTCTGTTTTCTTTGGTGTTTTTTTTCATTTCTCAGCCATCTGTCTCAAATCCATTTTTTTTCTAGCAGATGTACACACATACACAAACACACATACATACACTAGAAGCTTTTTCAATTGAGCCCACTTGATATTGGGACTTTTCCAGATATAAGCCGTCTTGAAGATGACATATTTATTTGCATTCAATAGCCACTGGAAATACATAGTAACTTGGAAATAAATAGCAGTATTTTGCATTCTATCAGGACCATTCCGTGGAAAGTAAAAACAAAGAAATAAAAAGTACCACTTGCTGTTACAGCGGGAAAGGCAGTGTTGCCACAATATATTCAGAACACTGTTCAAAGGAGTCCAGAAGTACAAAGCAATTGTTGTGTTTACTTGTAACCCAAATCTCATTAACCTCAATGGGCTGAATTCATCACTTTCAGACAATTGGTGGACATGTCCTGTACAATAACAGAGCCTCTGAACTGAGGTGCTGTGGGCAGTGTAAAAACTCCATCATGGAGTAATGAAATTACTTTAGAATAGGGTAAGGAAGCCATATATGTGATGATAGATTGAGTACAGTTTCTCTGAATTACTTTGCCTGGTGGTTATAGACCTTTGAACTACATTAGGCATGAGAGTACCAGTCTCTGCAGGGCAATTCTGAGTACACCCTCCACTGATGGCACATATGGGAAGGAACATTCAGAAATATTGCTCCATCCAAACAGTTCTTTTCTTCCGGGCATATTTTATACTTTGTCAAGAGTGGAAAAGCTGTCTTGGTTTGTGCTTACCCTTTTGGCCTAAAATAAATGTATATATAAATACAGAGGTAATGCTTGGAGAAGGGGTCATCATCTGCCTTCCAGTGGAGTCTGGGAGGAAGGACTATGATGGTGGTTGGAGCGGTTGTAGATAGGTGCTCTGTGCCAAAGTTGTATGAAGTGTAAATTCAGCACATTAGTTTCCTTCATAAGAGGCTGGGATCAGTTTTTGGGGAATTGTGAAGATTGCTCCAAACTCTAGTACAGTACATCCTTTGCTGTAGAACATCAGTAAACCTAGTATACCCACCTCCTGCAGTAATAATAAAGTGACTATGTGTAAATTGGGTAGTATATTTTATTGCTTTGGTACTGTGAAAAATGAGTCTCTGAATCATAATACTTACAGATGATCCCAATATGAAAACATCAGCATCATTAAAAAGTCTCCAAATGGGGCCCCCATATCAAGAATCACAGTATCACATAGTCATAATACAGGAGCAGCAGGACGATCAAAATATCCAAATGATATGATTCCTGTAAAGACCTCATATTTATTGAAATTAATCCCTAGTCTCTCTGAAGATAGCTTCACACTATTCCAAAATTCTGTATTACCTCCAGCAAAAGTCTGGTCCACTCATCTGTATCAAAATGTATCTACTTCAAGGAGATCAGATGTTTCAAACAGTTTGTAAGAGATCCAAGCAAAATAGTTGCATGCACACACAATAATATTGTATATCCATAATAGGTAGAAGCAATTCTCTGTAGGTATAGTGACCCTTTTGACTTCTTAACTGTAACCCTAAAGATGGTTTTAAGATAAAAACCCTTAAGAAAAAAAAACCTTCAGAAAAAAGAATTTAGACCAGCAAAAGGAAAGAACAATTCTCCCTCACATTGCTGAAAGCTCACATTGAAAGTCTCTGTCTTGTGATTCTGAAAGGACCATTTCTAAAAGAAAACCAAACCATGTATACACTTTTGGGGACAATTTTATTTCAAAACTACTCTTCTGTTTCCAATAGAGAATACAGCGACCTAAAAAACATCACTTCAAACTAGAGCTGAGCTGAAACAGACTCTCTAACTTCACATTCTTGCTTGAGGTCAGCCTAGTTGGATCTCCCTTTTATCGCCTAGCCAAAACAAGGAGGTTTTTCCACTCTTTTTACACTGTGCTGCAGCCTAAGGAAGTATTTTAATGTTACCTCAGTATCCCAGAATAAATACACCAGCCAAAATGCATGCGCTAAAGTGGAGTTTATTAACTGCAATCTGAACTGTGCAAATAAACTCCCTCCATTGTACAAGTTTCATAAAAGTGTGCCTCACTGTGTTCACTAGCGTTTGAGCAATCCCATCCTTGCTCCAAGCTGGTCATAACCATGCCAATTTTCCTTGCCTGCACCAAATCTGTACAGTAGTCAACAAGTTTATTGTATAAGCCATTGGCCATAACAAAATGGAATACAAACACAAAAAATCTGTACAGATGGATGTTGCTCATCAGCCTCATCTCCCCCACACCACACCGTGCAAAGGTTCAAGCACTGATGTTCAGCACCAAGGGGTAAACACCCTCCAGCCCTCTGGGATTGCGCAGCCATCAGCTGCTGGTTTAGATGTCTCCTCCCATCCTTGGATGCCTCAGGCTGCTTGTCAGTCTAATTAAGTCAGCAGTACCTTCCACGCACAAATCCTAGGAAAGCCAGTTAGGATCTCACCAACCCCTTAGGATCATGGATCTGTATATAATCCAACCCCACAATAATATTTGTGAAGCAGGCAAAAAAGGTCAATACTCCCAGCCAGTCATAGAGACCTCAAATTTCTCCTTGGTGCTGAAGCAACCAGCTATTCCCATGCTGTTGTCACAGGGAGGGACAGGTGGAGAGCTCCGCAGTGAAAATAAAATCACAACAAGCATGGGTAAGGTCATTTCAATCAGCCTCCTTAGCCACCTCATTGATCACTCATTTTCCTACCCCAGTATCTGGTGAATCCAGTTATCTGAGGGGGATGGAATACAAAATTGTCCCTGCCACTATTTGGATAGAATATGTGCTTGTCTAGACAATGGAGCAATTCTCCCTGTGCTTCTGGACTGTGGTTCAGTGGCTCATTGCATAGAACATATAGGCAAAAGAATAATCTCATTGCCTAAGCAATGCAGAGGTGCTTTTCTAAGACTGTAGTACAGTGCCAGAAGGTAGGCAAACATCTCTGAGTTACCTTGGCAACTGGGTAATACTCACTGTTTTCCAGCACACTGTGCTGAGAACCACAGAAAGCTTACTGCAGAAAGATAAGGAGAACAGCCCAGTTAATGAGGCAATGCAAGGATGATCTCTCCCCAAGGAGGAAGCATTGTCCTCAAGACATTGTCAAGTGAAGGCATTGTCCTCAGTGCCAGTGGTATGTAGCCAATTCTGTGTGTCTATGTAGCACTCATTAAATGACCCTTGATTGGCAGTGTAACATGCAGTGAAGGAGAATACAAAATGGTGATAAGCAGCAGCCATTTTGCCACAAAGCCTGTGAAGAACCACAAAAAGGCAGGGGGGGCAGAAGATAGTCCGATGGTTTTGATGCCAGGGGTATGACATTTTGTTCCCAATTTTTGTATGAGTCACTTTCAGCCTCCTCAGAAATTGACCTTACTATGTAGAAAGAGAAAAGACAGTCCCATTCAGAACTGATGTTCTTGATTATGACAGTGCTTAGGAAACAGGTTACCACCACCATTACCTTTTGAAACCACACCTTCATTCTAGTCACGAAATAATGCATTTCATATGATGAAAGAGGGCTTAGGAAGAAATGAGATCCACTCTCGCTGTTTCAGATCATTGAGCTACACTGAACTGAGTTCAAGGGGAAGGTCTACTTTAAGGCTGAACAACAGGAATTAATATTGACATTAACTTTGTCTATATGGTAAACCAGAGGTTGACTTCCACAATTTTAGCCTACAGGTTAAAACACACACCGACATGAACCCCAGTGTTTGTACCTAACCAATGGTTGCAAATTCAGGTGCATCCCTAGATCACATCTAGAATGTAGATGAAAGATCTGCATTCATACCAGGACTCTCATGCTGTTTTCCTGTGACTTAACATGTTATTCCTATATGTAGTTTCCACCTAGTGGTAGGCTGATCTAATAACTTTGTCCAGATAACCTATGCTTTGTAAAACAGAATGCCTGTGGTTTAAAAACTTCATCCATGTTTATCTTCTTTTTCAGTACAGCAATTGTGCAATTATAGTGTAAGACAGAATTCCTTTCAGGTGTTCTAGTTGGAGTGCCTATTTCAGCTGGTACAAAATGGAGTAACTGGAATTTTGATTGAGGCTTGTACAGAGCACTACACCAGCATTGTATTCTCTTCTCACCTAGTTTACTTCTGATGCCAACTGTAAATGCTGTTGTTGACCTCTAAAGCTCTAAATGAGGTGAGTGGGGTGGGGACAATGACATCCAGTTAATGTGTTTTAATTTTTAAGTGGTTTGTTTAATTGATTTTTTTAAAAAATGACTTTATTATATTTATTTTTAAAAGCTTACTTTGACAATTTTGATTGTTTGCTGCCTTGGGGACCCTAACCTGGGTAGCATAAAGAAGTGGTTGTCCTCTTTTGTATGTCAGGTCAAAGTGCAGGTTTTTTTCTTATGTGCATATACCCAGGATAAAAATGGCTGGTAGCCCTTGGATCAGATAAACTTCTAATGGGGTATACAGCTTGCTGTTTTGCTTATGGTGATCATTTTACTTGCTGATTATTTTCTCAAGGCTTTAATTTTTTTAATTTTATATATTGCTTTTAAAGGGGTTTCAGGTGCCCTGAGGTTTCTAGGAAATCAAGGGTAACATATTTTTAATAAATAAAACAAAAATGTTTCTGCAAACTTTGCTAGTGAGTTTCTTTTTTGTCATATCTAAACATGAACAAGGTATCTAAACATGAACATGGATATAATATTGATCCATGTAGAAAATGTTAGGGATAGTACTAATTTCTAGTAATTTTCATTTATAAAATCATTCACTAACTTTTATTCCACTGAATTGAATCTGGAGGCTAACACACACATGCACACAAAAGATAAATGTACAATAGATATACCAAATAACATACAAACATAGGCTACGGTCAGACCTGCAGTTTGATTTGGTATGGCCCCGCCTCTAATTGATTCAGGATTTTTTGTAACAGAGAACTGTGACCAGATTCACCCCTTTTAACACTCTTCAAAGTGCTTTCACTCTGTCCTTGAATGATCAGATGCAGCAGCCAGGGAGTGGGGCTGTCAGCCATTTTTTTTTACTTTGTCCTTTGAGCATGCACAGAAGCATCGATGAGCCTTCTGGGATATGTAGTTCACTGCCACCCTCTCACTCTAATCTGTTCAATTAACCTCTTCCCCAAAGCACAGAGAAAAGCTGAGGTACAGAGATGTCTTTCTTTGAACGTTTTTATAAAGAAACACAGTTTTGAGAAGCCCCTGTGTGAGGGAGAGATGGACAGAGGTGCGAACATACAGTTATGCACACATCACTAACTAGTAAAAAAAAGTTGGCTGGAAAACAAGAGACCAGTCAGACCTGCTTGACCGCTTGGTTGCACAACTGAGCAATCAGACAACAGGAAATCTGGTTTGAAACCAGCTCAAGCCCAAAGGACTGGACTTTCACAGGTATCAAAGAAACACACAATAAAAGGGGGAGGAACAGGACACAGAAAACTGGGGTACAACAGACAGATGTTGCTGTCTGATTGTGCATTTTAAATCTGGAAGGGAACAGCAATGGCAACAGATCAAACTGTATGTATGATCACAGCCAGTGTTCCCTCTAAGCTGAGTTAGTGTGAGCTAGCTCACAGTTTTTTAGCCTCCGGCTCACACATTTTTGTCCTAACTCAGGAAGGATGGCTCCAGAGCAAACTAATTTATGCGGTAGCCAAATTGCTTGCTCACAACTTTAATGCCAGTAGCTCACAATGTAGAATTTTTGCTCACAAGACTCCACAGCTTAGCGGGAGCATTGATCACAGCCATAATGTTAAATGCAAATCTAACAAATTAACCAGTAAACTAATACTTAAAAACCACTGTGAAATTTGAGTTTCCACAGGAAGAAAACTGAAATCTCCACAGCAGTAAAATCTACTCAGACCTAACCACTCTGTCATGACCAAATTTACAGGGGAGAAGGCATTTCTTAAGCTACCCATTTGGATTTTTCTAAGTAACTAGCTTAGTCCATCAATTTGACAGGCTGGGTGGAGGAGGCTATGCTATGCTGTGGAGAAGGGTATTCTCTCTTCCCCTGGCAAAGCCTGTTCCTGGCACTTTTAATATAGGCATTATGACACATTGACAAGTTATGACTGATCCAGGCAGAACATCTGTATACAGCCACCCTTATCCTTGCCTCACTGTATTTATCTTTCTTTATCCATAACATCAGCGCAGAAGGAACATGATTCATGCTGCTTTTGAATGTCAGCATCAAGCAGGAGAGACTGAAATGCTCTGTCCTTCCTTGCTGCTTCCGCTGCTGCACCCTGAGAGATCTCTTCAAGTAGCCCACTCTAAGCATCTAAGCCTGGTGATGGAAAGCCTGTGCAACTCTCCTCTGTCTCCTGAGCTGAGGGATTGACAGGACTTCCCATGGAGAACTGCAGAATCACGAAAAGAGCACAACACAGTCTTTCTGCCCACAAGCTGGAACTGCAGCTTGATAGAACTGTGAAAGGCATCTGAATCTTAATTTCTGTGGCTCAGTTTACATATTATCTGAAAGGGGTGGTTGCCACTTCCTCAATGGTTCTTGTTTAATGCAGGCCACAGAGGTATCAGTGACTGAAAACACTGACCCTGCCACCCGAAGGAAATAAATTCATGTCACTGACATAACTCAGGCTGTGGTCACACACATTAAATAATCCACTTTCAATCTACTTTCAGTGCACTTTCCAAATGGATTTTACTGTGTGAACTGGCAAAATCCAGTTGGAAAGTGGATTGAAATCTGATTATTTAGTGTGTGTGGCCACAGCCTCAGAAAGGACTGAGATAACAGAGAGGAAAGGGGTGGGGCAAAACCGCCTTATCTTTCATTTGAACGGACTAGTTACAGAAACCTTCTTACATCATAGGTCCCCAATAGGTAGCTTGTGGGCGCTAGGGCATCTGCAGACACCTTTTCAGGTGCCTGCCAAGCATTTTCAGGAAGTGGATGGGTCAGGGTGGGGGGCTTGTTCTGATTCACTGTGAAAAAAAAAGTTTCAGCAGCAACCGAAGCAGCCACAGCACAAGAATCCCTCTGAGGCATGTAAACTGCCCTGGCCATTATCTTCATTTGAGGGGATGGGGTGGGGTTAGGAGATTAAACCCCTTCTTCCTGTTCCCAAGCCTGCTTCCTCCAGTAGCTGCAGCAGGTAGAAAGAAAAACAAAATGGTCGTCATGTGCAAGAACAAACATTCCCATGTGCTGGCGTCCTCTTGCCCCTGTACTGCTGCAGCTGCCTGGAGACAAAGGAGCCTGGCTGGCTAAGGGGGGGATGACAGTAAAGCCATGCTCTCCCCTCCCTTCAACCAGTTGGTTTGTTTTGCTCCCAAGCAGCAACAGCGGGTGGAAGGGAGGCTAATTTGCTTGAAGGGAGGAGGAAAGCCCCCCCCCAGGCAGTTTCTTTTCATCCTCAGTAGCAATGGCCGGGAGGAAAAGAGGCTTAGCTAGGATGAAGGGGGAGAGGAAAACTCTTCTGTCCAGTCACATTCTTTTCCTTCCAAGCAGCTATGCTGAGAGGAAATGAGGCTAACTAGCTTGAGGGGAGGGGAGGCAGCTTGGTGTAGTGGTTAGTGGTTAAGTGCGCGGACTCTAATCTGGGAGAACTGGGTTTGATTTCCCACGTCTTCACTTGCACCTGCTCGATGACCTTGGGCAAGCTAAAGTTCTGGCACAGCTGCTCTTTTTCAAGAGCAGTTTCTGTCAGAGTTCTCTCAGCCCCACCTACCTCACACGGTGTCTGTTGTGGGGAGGGGAAGAGACAGGAGTTTGTCAGCTGCTCTGAGACTCCCTGTGTCACAATCCCCCTCAGGCACCTTTGTTGGGGGCCCTTGTTTTACATTATTTTGATGGTAATGAATTCTCTCTCTCTCTCTCTCTTTCTGCTATATAATAAGCTATTATCTGTGGAATCCAGATTAAAGGCTTTTTACTGCCTTACTGATCCCTGTAGGGAAATGTGGGACTTGTAAGATCATTGGCCAGTGATAACCCATTTCTTGGACAAGCCTACCTTGGTTTAAAGCTCAACCCAGTGATACTGCCATGACTTGTTTTTCTTGGCTGAACACAATGCACCAGGGACTTCATGGAAAACAGCAAAGCTCACTATAGATCAAATGAGAAGGTGTGAAAAGGAATAGCACACAGGTCCAGGGAGTTGACAGAAGGATTCTTTTTTAAAAGACAAACAAATGGCTATCAGACATGTTTCCTCTTCCTTCTTCCCTTGCAGAGGCTTCCAGGCCAATGGAGGCCACAAGGCCAGGGCAAGCAAACAAGGGGCACTTGTAGTTCACTTCAGATGCACCAGTTTGGGGAGAGAGTTCTAAAAATGGCACTGTACAAAAAGTTTTCTATTTGTCTCTCTGCATAATAGTCTGCAGGGAACAATCTTCTGCTTCCTTAGATTCTGGCATCTTCTACCAGCTTGATTTCCTGACAAGATGTACTGGAGCAATTCAATTCCAGGAGAGAAAAACTACAATCAGCACCTGCCAGTGTTTGGAACTGCATGTGTGGTTCAGATTTAGCCTTTGGGTCAAAATGTGCTAAAGCCTGAATGGCTCCATGATGGTTCTGTTTTAATACAAGCAGAGAGACCAAAGGACAAACAAAAGGTGAGTCTTAATTAGTTTTACTTCGGTGCTGTTAAGAAAGCGTAGCCAGGTTTTTAAAATTAAGGCTATCACTTAGACTGAACTTTGGGTTTGCATGAAAAAGTCAATTTGGTACTGATAACATATCAATTTGGGCCCATTCACTTCTGTTAAGTATGCCACTCAACAACAGGATTTCAGCAAAGAAGTGATTTCAACTTTATTTAACAGCAAACTCCAACTCAGGAACACACCACAAACAAGTGGAGCACAGCTTCCTTTTAAAACTGCCCCGGGCTGTCAAAGCCACACCCACAACTAGTTAAAGACCAGTCATAACACAGGGATAAAGGCCAATCAGCACCGTTCCCTCTTAGATACATTTTCACACAGTGATTAGATATTTACAATGGTTTTGTAGAAACCAGCCAATGGTAATGCGACAGATGAAGAGCCACATTCAGACGGAAGCTTAACATAAGAATACATAGGACAGATTCACACTTCAGTACATAACAACTTCCGTGTGATCTATGCCATCATGTCAACAGTGTTCTTCTGCTCTTTATTTAGTACAAAAAGGTCAACCCCTACACAAAAGAATAAATTGACAAAAATCTGACATTAAAAAAATCACCATACTTGTAAGTCATTTGGGAGATATTTTAATCTCTCTATGCATTCTGTTGCAGACCTGTAAATCACCACTGTCCAACAAAAGAATGTATAAGTGGACCTCCAATGTGAAACTGTTGTGTTAGGATTTATTATGAAGTTTCACACCTCATTCCCCCACCCACCCCCTGCTTGCACTTGGACTCCATATTTATGATTTGTTACAGGTACTATGTGGTTTAACAAGACCAATTATAGGTTATCAACTGGTTTACCTTAATTAGTGAAGGATTTTATTTTCTTGATTAGATCTGATCTAGACATCACCTTGTACATTTCATCCAATCTTTTCTTCATATCGTAGCCTCTAGACAGTGCTTTTTTAACTTTTTCAATTTTTATTGAAAGACAAATACAAATAATAATGTAACAAATACAAATAACAATGTAAACAATGTAAACAACCATTGAACCAGGCAGTAAATAAGACACACCCAAACTTCAGATAACACACAAATTTGCATTAATACATTCAACCTTTCAGCTCTCTAGTATATTTCATGAACCCCACAAAACCTGCCACAAGCAAGTTAATTCAGATTATATTTAGCTCTGCTCATTACAGAAGACCTAAGCAGCTCAATGGTCCCATTTTATGTCAGAAGTGTAACCAAGAAAGATAAGAAGTGCTCATTGCAAGTATGTTCTTGTTTGCCATATACTGAAGTAACTGGAACCAAATGGACTTGAAGTGAGAAGCCACAGAGGAGAACCTCCATTTGCTAATTGGACGACATTTGTGATTTTAGCTAGAATAAACTGGTCCCATATCTTATCATACCAGCTCTAATAGTCGGGGAAGTGGTCGATTTCCAGAGCGAAGCTATTGTTATTCTTGCTGTGGCCAATAAGATTGAGGCGAGTTCTTTAAGCGCTACTGTTCCAACAGTTGCATCCAAAATATTAAGAAGCGCCAAGTCTGGAGTGATGGGTAAATTAAGCTGAGTAATCTCATTGATTTGTCCAATGACTTCGCACCAAAAGGGGAATACTTTAGGACACTCCCACCAACAATGATAATAAGAACCTATGTGACCATAATTTTTCCAGCATTGGGGACTATGAGAAGATGTCATTTTATTCAGACGTTCCAGGGTGTAATAGCAGCAGGAGATTGTTTTGAAGAATTGAAGTTTGATGCTAAAGCTTTTCAAAGAATTTGCAGGTGAGTTCCATATCTTTTGCCAGTGCGAATCTGACAAATTCATGTGTAGGTCCGCCTGTCAACTAAGCTGATGCTTTAATGGGGAGTTATCTTTGGTATCTAGTAAGACCGTATATAGCTTAACCATCAACCCTTTGATACCATCCACATATAATAATAAAATCTGTTCAAAGGCTGATTTTGGTTCAGTAAATACTCCTTGAGAGGCTAATGTTTCTATTAAATCTCTTAATTGTAGGTAACAGTGCCAGGGAAGTTGTGCATCTAGATGAGAGTCGAAGAATACTTTGTCGCGTATCCTCCCTTGAGATGTAAAATCAGCTAAACGAGACAAGCCAGTAAGTCTCCAAATTTTGTAGGATTCTTTCTTTTGAGCAGGTGGGAACCATGGCTGGTTTATTATAGTGGATAGAGAGGAGATACCTGGAATTAGTTTCTTCTTTCTGCGATCCCAGATTTTAATAGCTGCAGAGAGGAAGGGATTGTTGTGAAGAGATTTAGGGCGTCCCTAATAACATGACATCCATGTTATTTCCCGCAACATGAAGGGTTTCACATACTCTTGCTCCATCTGAACCCAAATTGATTGAGAATTTTGTTGTTTTATTTGTATCACAGTTGATAATGCTGAAGCATGGAAATAATTGCTAAGTGATAGAAAGTCCAGCTTTGGTTAATATTTTCTGATTAATTCTGCATTTCCCCCTCCCATAGGAAGGAAGTAAGTTTTCTTTGCCAGAAGTGAAAATGTCTCTCTGGAATGTAAATTGGTTCTGTTCTGAAAAAAACGTGGCAGGATAAAGCTTTTAATCAAGTGTATGCGATCCGGAAGAGAAAAGGTAAGTACTTCCCAGTCTTTTAATCGTTGTCCTATGTCCTCATATAATTTGACA
Organism: Gekko gecko; assembly: GCA_029375565.1. Taxonomy (NCBI): domain Eukaryota; kingdom Metazoa; phylum Chordata; class Lepidosauria; order Squamata; family Gekkonidae; genus Gekko; species Gekko gecko. Next base: position 135,321,336 of record JAPDNY010000003.1, on the reverse strand, counting down.
GTGCTTTTTAACAACAACAACAAGCTCGCAATCTTTTTCGTAAACGTATGCCAGTGAGGGTTCACTCATAAGCATCTGACGAAGCGGTCTAGTACATGAATGCTTGCTTATTCAGGAATAAAACTTCAGTCTTTAACATGCCACAGGATTCCTGTTTGTTTTCAATTCAAGTTGCATCTTGAGCCAAGACAGTTCAATTTATTGGTGTTTTCTTTCCTCCCACTCTCAAATTCCCTGAGCATTGCAAAGCCATTTTTCTTTCCAGAAGGTCTCTCAGATGGCTGTACACTTTGTAAAATGGTATATTTATGGACAAATTTCTGGATAAAAAAGGAAACAAGAGCTGATGTGGCATAGTAGTTAGAGTGGCACCCTAGGACAGTCAGGTTTGACTCCCTGGTCTGCCATGGAAGCTCACAGGGTGGTGTAGGCCTATCACGATCTCTCAGCCTAGCCTACTTAACAAGGTTGCAATTATGAGGCTAGAGGAGGGGAGGGGAGAATGATGTGATAGGCCTCTTTGAGTATGCAGAAGGGGGGAATGGGAAATAAAATAAGTAAATAAAATAAGAAATAAGCATAAGAAATACATAGCTGGAACATCACACAGACAGCATGTGCATCAAAAGAGCATTTGGCCAGTTTAATGCAGTGGTTAAAAGCAGTGGACTCTAATCTGGAGAACCAGGTTTAATTCCCTACTCCTCCACATACAGTCAGGTGGGTGACCTTGGGTCAGTCACAGTCCTCTCAGAGGTCTCTCAGCCCAACCTACCTCACAGGTTGTCTGTTGTGGCAAGAGGAAGGGAAGGAGATTGTAACCTGCTCTGAGACTTTGAGTAAAGGGTGGGGTATAAATCTAACTATCCTCCTCCTCCTCCTCCTCCTCCTCCTCCTTCTAGCATGGATAATCTTCCTTGGAGTGTATAGTTAGCCCCTGTTGGGACAATGTGCTCATTTAGATGGACCTTTAGTCTCCTTTAAGAAATATTATATTCTTCCATACTTTGAGCCCAGATGAGAGCCCAGTGCTCCAGCCACTTTATATACATATTTTTCAGGCAAATCCTTATACATTTTATATATTTTTTTCTGATTTGGTTCAGAGCTTTATAAACCCTTTTAATGCCAGTTCTCAGTGATTCTTTTTCTAAGTGAGAAAGCCCAGTTGTTTAAGCTTTTCTTCAATAGGAATATGTTCAGTTTCTGCAATAATTTGAATTGCTCTAGCATGTATTCACTACCATGCCATTTTTTAAAAGAACATAGAAGAGGGGAGTCTAGCTATGCACACAGCAGGGATTATATATGCTGTTCTCTCCGACCCCCCTCCAACCTTGTATTTTAATTCCTGCAATTGACTTAATCCTTTCCTAACCCTATGGTTCCAGTAAGTATTCTACTATGACTCTCACTGTGAAATGCTATGCAGAGTAACCATAGTCTAAGCCCATTGAAATCAATGAGAAATGACTGGAGTAACTTTACATAGGACTATATGGTTGCCATTACAGCAGTGTTGATTTTAATATGTTATCTTAATGTTATTTTAATATGTTGATTTTAATATTTTAGTCTGTTACTGAAGTAAGAGATGATAAAGCTGTCTTTTGTTGTAACTGGAGCAGTTTTGCTTATTAAAGAGCAATTTATCTTACATTTCAGTATAAAGCTAAGAAAGACAACCTGGTTGAAGTGTAAGTAATACTTTTAATGTCATGTTTTATTTGAAAGATTGATTCAAAGGCACCTGACTTTGTGTAACTAAACAGGATTTCAGTAGACTCACCTAAAATAACCATGCTGACAAAGAGAGCTTTGACTCCTACCCTGAAAATCTTGAGGGTCTCAAAGGTGCAACTGGCCTCAAATCTAGCTGTCCTACTGCAGAGCAACATGGCTACCCTCTGAAACATTCTTTATACATTTATTTACCCTCTTGGGGAGCTCAGCTTGGCTGATGCTAATCCGTTGACCAGTAAAGTCAGTCTTGATCCATTTTGATCCAGCCTTGCGAAATACCTCTTTGTTTGGTTGCTATATAAACTCGGTAAAATGCATCAAAAATATTTCTGCAAAAGGAAGAAAGAAATCAAAGGCAGACTCTGGCTAGAATCCACTTTCCTTCTGAGCATCCCTAAAAGCTTTTGCAAGCCCTCTCAATTTCAGAAGAGATTTGCCCTGTGATTCAGGAAGCTGCTGTTCAAGAAATAGAAATCCAGAGCTCCCTAGTGAGCACAGAAGGGTTTTTTTGGGGCGGCAGGGGGGAATTCCATGCAGTGAAAAAATTTAAAAAAGCATTGTGATACAGCTAAACCTAGCAGGGTTGGATTTTTTAAAGTGGCAATATTTATGAGGCTTAGAGCAAAGAGATACCTAATTTGATTGACTGACACTTTTAGTCAATAACCCTTAAGGCTTCAGTAAATCTGACTGTAATTTGAACATATATTCATCATTTATTACTAAAGTGTATTGGCGAACAAGTCAGTCTTGTTCGGCTTCTCTTGATCTTGTTCTGTTGGCCCTCCCAGAACTTATCTACTTCTCTATATTTTATAGATTATTTATGAATGACCACTGTCTGATTCTATTATCTTACAAATATATTTGTATATCCAGTTGTTGTTGGATTGCTGGAATCCACCTTGAGCCTTCAGGAAAGGGTGGAATAGAAATCTAATAAATCAAATCAAATAAATAAGCACATTTATCTAATGTTGCCAGAGGCACTGCCTTTTACTCTTGGGTAGCCCCAAAACAGGGGTGCCCTACTTTCTAACCTGAAAAGTCCACAGAGTCAGGCTGAAAGTGGTCTGCAAAAACGGATTTCATATTCAGGTGACCTCAGAGCAAGCCTCCAGTCTTCCCCCTCTACCCAGCAGAGTTTATGCATATGGAATGACAATGGGTTCTACCAGGTAAAGTATATCTACATTTCTAAATGTCTGTTTAGAAGCCATCTGGCAGTTAACTCTGTCTCCAGTAATTCTTTGTCTGAATTCTTTGTCTTTCTTGCTCTGTCACTCAAGATACTGGGATAAACCAATCAATCATTCAAATGTTTAGCAATCCTTCCTGAAGCTAATCAGGAATGTCTCCCATCTTTTGTTCACCCTGGACAGGACCATTAGTAAATCAGATAATCCATTTAACTAGCTACCCAACACCTGGCTTCTATTGTTAAATCCAGACCCTGCCTCTCTGGAAGCTCATTGGTCATACCTAAGGTCTGCCCCTTCTGGCATCACACACCCCTGGGACTCATCATTGGTCCAGGTAATCTATTGTTCTCACCTGAGACCAGCCCCCAGGGCCACCCATTGGTTTGTATTCTTTGCCAGTGCCTATATCTCAGCACACAGATGGCCTTAGACCGTGTGTTTTCTGCCATGATTCAAAATGGCAGGCCACTCCTGAACTCTCTGAGTTTAGGCCAGAATCCATGGACCTCTGCACATCTGGACAGGTTGTATCATCCCTTTATAACCCATTAAAGAGATGGGAGTACCAGACCACCTCATATGTCTCCTGAGAAACCTGTATAAGGGTCAAGAAGCAACAGTTAGAACCGGATATGGAACAACTGATTGGTTTAGCATAGGAAAAGGAGTACGACAAGGATGTATATTGTCACCTTGCTTATTTATTTATATGCAGAGTACATCATGCGAAATGCTGGCCTGGATGAATCACAAGCTGGAGTTAAGATTGCTGGGGAAAAGATCAATAACCTCAGATATGCAGACGATACCACTCTGATGGCAGAAAGTGAAGAGGACCTCAAGAGCCTCTTGCTCAGGGTGAAAGAGGAGAGTGCAAAAGTGGGTTTGAAGCTCAACATCAAAAAAACTAAGATCATGGCATCTGGCCCCATCACTCCTTGGCAAATAGAAGGGGAAGTCGTAGAAGTAGTGACAGACTTCACGTTCCTAGGATCCCAGATCACTGCAGATGGTGACTGCAGCCATGAAATTAAAAGACGCCTCCTCATTGGGAGGAAAGCGATGGCAAACCTAAACAGCATGATAAAAAGCAGAGGACATCACCTTGCCAACAAAAGCCCGCATGGTCAAAGCAATGGTATTCCCCGTAGTAATGTATGGCTGTGAGAGTTGGACTATAAGGAAGGCCGAGCGCCGAAGAATAGATTCTTTTGAACTATGGTGCTGGAGAAGACTCTTGAGAGTCCCTTGGACTGCAAGGAGATCAAATCAGTCAATCCTAAAAGAAATCAACCCTGACTGTTCCCTGGAAGGCCAGATCCTGAAGCTGAAGCTCAAATACTTTGGTCACCAAATGAGAAGGTAGCATTCACTGGAGAAGACCCTGATGCTGGGAAAGATTGAAGGTCAAAGAAGAAGGGGACGGCAAAGGATGAGATGGTTAGACAGTGTCATCGATGCAAAGAACATGAAACTGAGCAAACTTCAGCGGACAGCGGAAGACAGGAGGGCCTGGTGTGATCTGGTCCATGGGGTCGCGAAGAGTCAGACTCGACTGTGCGACTGAACAACAACAACAATAACCCATCAATCATCTCTGCTTCCTTAGTGCTATACTGTGTGAATATTGTGTGTATGCTTGAGAATATTTAGTAAAGAAATCATTATTTTAGCTACTCAATTTCTGTGTCTGTTCCTGGGTGCTTGGAAATTCCAACTCTGGTATCCACAGGTCAGAGCCTACAGATAAGCCAATTGCATATTACTAATTATAATTCCCCATCTTTATTAAATAATAGAGCAATTTGGCTAACACTAAGGTCAAAGAAAAAGAATAGATAACATGATTTCTTGCAGTGTGCTCTATGGGGCTACTCTTGAAGACAAGTCAAAAACTTCAGCTGGTACAAAGTGCTGCTGCTTGCTTATGATAGGCATGAATAACTTTACTCATATTCTGCTTGTTTTGAAAAAAAACCTTACATTGACTTTAATCTCTATTTCTGGGCTCAATTTAAGGTGCTGGTTTAACATATAAAGCCCTTTATGGCTTAAGATTCATATATCCATAAACTTCTCTTGGTGGTCTAGTGAGTCATGGAGGTACTGACTTGGCTCATTTCATAGGATAGTTGAGCAGAGTGGCAGGAGATTTTTTTTTAATACAGCCTCATATACTTACTGGAACTTCTTACCAGAAGTGGCAAAGGGTAGTTCTAGAGTTTTCATAGAGTTTCTGGCAATTCCTAAAGCTACCCCAGAAGTGACAAAAGAAAGTTGTAGGAATTTCTGGAAACTCTGTGGTAAAACCATAGTGTTTCCAGTGATTCTTAGAGGTACCCTTTATCATTTTTGGAAAGAACGTTCAGTAGCTACTATTCTCCTGCAAATTTTCTTCCTCAAAGTGGAAGCAGGCAACAGGACCTGGGGGCATGTTTTATTCATTGAAGTCAGTCAGTCAGTCAAACTTTTTATTGGCATACTCAGATATAGTACAAAATAGGAACAAGCGAATATACAGTTCATGATTAAGAACAAATATATATAAAGCTCATGGTGAGACATGCCCCTCATAAATTTTAATAGACTTCTCCAGGAATTTACTAACAGCCCTTGTGATTTCTATTTCATTATCTTTTAATAAGTGATGATAGGCAATCCCATTTACCAGATTACAGGGAGGGAGGGAGAGATTACCAAACAGTTCCCTCCGTGGATTAGAATATAGCTGGCAATCCAGCAATATATGTTGGATGACTGGAATATTTGCCCCACAAGGACAGACTCTCTCACTATATGGAATTTGGAGGATCTACTGTAAACAACATTTGAAGGAAAGGAATTCATCCTAGCCAACATAAATGCTCTCCTTTGTTGGGGGCTTTCAAGATCACATAAATAGTTGGCCATTTTCCCAATGGGTTGAGAAAGACCAAGTGCCACAGGTAAACATATATAATATTGAACCGGACATAACGTAGTAGGTTTTAAATCAAGGAGCCTCTGTTTAATTAGTCTAAAATTATAGAATTCATTGGATAGGAAGAGGTCTTCCATTGCAATTCCTATGTTTTTAAATTTATCTATAATCCTGCCCAACCACACAGCTTTATGAGCATTTTTAAGATAGCTAAGCAAGCTATCCGATACTGTCCTATAATAAATTCGAAGCCAATATTTAAAAGTTAGGATCCATGCTTTGGTTTCTATTAGGTGCAAGCCTGTTTCCACACAAGTTGCAATATAAAATACACATTTAGGCACTCCAAGAAGTTGATGCAAGAATATGGCCTGAATATTTTCTATTTTCTGATTCAAATCATTAATCTACACAGGAATGCCATAGAGTATTTGAGATAGAGTTTTAGCCTGAAAGACTTTGATTGCTGCAGGAAAATATTGATTGCCTTTATGGTAGTAGAAATGTTTAATTTGAGAGGAAGAGAAATTAGCTGTATTAATTATTCTGTTACAATGAACTACCCATTTGAGATTATAGTTGAATGTTAAGCCTAGATATTTATAACAGTTTGTTCAATTTCTTGGTTATCAATATACCAATTTTGTGGGTGCCAATTTTTAGAGAAAATGACAACCTTTGATTTAGAATAGTTTATAGAGAGTGAATTTAGATGACAGTAGTTATCCAAGGCTTTCAAATATCTCTGTAATTCCCCTCTTGTGTGGGAAAGAATGGTTGTATCTGTCAGGGGTCCCACTCAAAACACTCAACAACAATACTTCATGAAGTTCAGTTTATTGAGGTTAGTACTAGACACCATGAACTTTGTGTCAGGAATAACGAGAAAACCCTGGGAACCCCAGTTATACCCATTTCAAATTAAATCTCCCCTCCTAGGTTTTATTTCCCCAACAACCCTGTGAGTGTGTGACTAGCCCAAGGTCACCCAGTAAGATTCCATGGCACAGTGGGGATTTGAACCTGGATGGCCCAGATTTTATCTAACCACTTTACCTTGCTGGGTCTCTTTATGATCGTTCTTGAACAAGATTCCATTAGAATTATGAAGGGCCTCCTTGTCTTTGTTCAAAAAGGGCTTCAAAACTGACCCCCTTTTTTTGGTTCACTTGCTATTAATGTATACTGTTGTTTATTGATTTGATTTTGCTTTATGAGCTATATAATATTTAACTGTGCACTACTTTAGATTTAACTACTTTTGGAAATAAATAGTAAATAAAATAACAATTCAGAGCAAAATAATTCAGAACATTGCATCCAGGCTGGTATCATCCAGTTGGCTGTACAATCTGTACAATTCCCAAAGATACATTTCCTATCTTGGCCCAAAGCATTATCACCTCAGCATTTGCAAAATTCATATAGATTGACATTTCTTTTACAAGCTTTCTTTTTCATTGATTTGCTTCTGATAGTTAAGGAAGGAAGAAAAATGGATTCCATTAAAGAGTTCCTGAAGCAGAATTAATAACAGATGTTCACAAAGAAGCTTAACTTTAAAATGTAAAAATATTCAAATCCCTGTCTACCAACATTATGAAATAAATGTTTAGAGAAGAGCCTCTCCTCATAACAAGTCATTTGGCACACACATTGGTATTATTAGAGGTGCAAATTTCTTTTTATTTTAGTTAAATACCTCTACATTTGGACAGCATGGTTTTTTGTGAAGTAGAAATACAGCTAGACTTTATGTGTGAAGACAGATTTCAATTTACCAACTATTTCAAGACATTGAGAACAATTCAGAACAAGCAGTCATGACAAATGGGTAAGATATTCTTTGTATTTATTTTAACATACAATTTGTGGTTTTAAATAAAATATAATGAATTTTTATTTTGAGTGCAATTGCATTTATTTGCCTTCTTCTTTAATACTTAATTTTTTTGTGCTCCGTTAAAATAAATAAGGTTGCTATAAAAGAGGGAAATCAAGCATTTATTTAAGTCTGAAGGGTTGCATTTAGAAGAAGCATTGCAGGCATCTGTGTTTTAAAGAATAGAGAATAATACCATACTGCCAAATAGCTCCAGTGATTCTTATTTTATTCTTCCTCCAAGAGGCATAGGGTACATATGTGGAACTCCCTTCTTCCAGTTTATGCTCACAACAGTCTTTCTACATATTCCTCCCCATCAGCCAAAAAAGTTGTCATCTCAGGTCCTTATTTGCTGACAGTAACTGAGGTTAGATGGGTCAGTACATGAAGCAGTGTCTTTTCAGCTGTAGCTCCTCATATCTGAAATGTCTTCCCTTGGCTACTTGCACCAGATCCATTGAGCATTTGGTGCCAGGAAAAACTTACTTATTTGCTCAGGCCTTTTGTTGATCTTTTGCTTGTAGTTTTGTTATTAGCTGATTTATTGTTTTTGTTTGTTGCTTTGTAGTTTAATAATCAATAGTTCTTTCCCCCTCCTGTCCTGTTATTCTGCAATTTTGTAAATGGCAGTAATCTGGTTTGCTTTACTGCTGCTTTTATTTTTAGCTCAGGGCGGCTAAAATCATGTTACAATAAATACAATTAAAATTTAAAACACAGTATAAACATTAAAATTGGTGGTTACAGTTTAACAACAGAAATCAACTGGCTATGACAGTTCCTGGCTGGTTGTATAATGTATGTTGGTATGTATAATGGCGGGTTATCAGTGGGTGGGTAGTGTGCTTCCATCATGCTTTGAAGTGCTGCTCTGTTATGCGACATATTTTGATTTACTATTGTTGTTATTTTTTAGTTCTGAGTATTGGGTGGGTTTTTGATTTGCATAATGTTGTGATCTGTGCTGTAAATCACTCTTGTAGTTGAGGGGGCAGAGCAGACATTTATCATATAAAAACAGTAAATAAATAGATTAGGTTGAGAGAGAATATCAGTTATGTCCTAAGCAGAGATACACCCATCTAATATTATTTGCCTCAATGGACTCTGAGGAGTGTAACTCTGCCTAGGATGGCACTGTTAAGTACTCCAGTGAATTTAATGACTGGACAGAGATTTGAACCTAAGTCTTTCCAGTTCTACTCTGACACTTACCAGTACAACATTCCAGTTCTCTGATTCACACATTCTCTTTTATGGTTTATTTTGACCCTATTCACATGTTCATCCATGAGGATGAAAATGCAGTAAAGGAGGGAGGGATCATGTCTGCTGATCCAGACATCCAACTTTGATGCATTCACCCACATCTCTTCCCAGAGCCCAGATCCATAGAATCAATATATGCTTAGTTGTTCAGATGCATGTATGAAGTTAGGGGTCAGTGGGCCTAGTGGCCATGATCACTTCCTACCCATTTATTTCATTTTGGATGAATACTACTCTGCCATAACTTTTTAGAACATAACCTTGATGTTGGATTGTTCCTATTACTGCCATATTTTTCACAGGGAATTTCCAATCGGAATTCTGTACAGAAATTAGGAATGGAAACCCTAGTATGAATAATGACACGTATGAAGATACAGTGCTTGGGGACATACAGCAAGATGCAACTGCATGTAGCAGCGGTTATTGTATATAGAGCTTATTACTGCCTTTGCAGTATGCATGCATCGTGACTGCCTAGCCAAATAGATGTGGAAAGCACTCAGAATACGAGTTACAGATAGAGATAATTACATGCAAGTATGTTACATGGCCATTCAAGTATACACACTAACAGACAAACTTTGGCAACTAGCTATGACTGCAGTATTCATTCAGGCGAACATGTATGAATTGTGTAATCTGCCTTGAGTCCAAGTGAGATAGGTGGACCATAAATAATATAAGTAAATAACTATTGGAGTAAAATATATGGTCATATGCATATTTTTGTATGAAATGCAGAGAGAGAGACAGACAGAGAGAGAGAAAATTCTAAAGACAGGCATGAGGAAGAATGGAACACTACGTGTACTAATCAGGAAAAAAAACATGGTCGGATAGAGCCAGAGGAATCTGTTCATCCCTAGGTCCAGACAGACTGCAACTACAAGCTGACTGCAAAGGGTTACCATGCAACTGAAAGCGGCATGCATCCCCATATATACAAGCATGTATAATCTATACAAATTGGAATTGAACACATGGAATGGAGCAGAGAGTTCTTTGAAGTTTCTTTTGCTGACAATACATTAAAAATGAAAAGGAAGAACTGTCTTCTTGGATTTTCTAACCCATCACGCTCTGTGCATCTGCCTTCTCTTCCGTCTGACTAGCTCTTCTGTTCCCAAAAGTGTTGGCTCAGCCAACTTTGCTCAGCTTTTCAGAGGCCATTTCTTTTTGTGATTAGTAAAGCATCAGGCACATATCTGAACCTTCAAACAGCCTGCTCAGCCAGTTTTCCTTGCTTTTTTAAATAGTATACTTGTTATACAGAAATGGTTATTTCTCTTCATGCAAATAACTTAGTAGCTGGTTGATTTCCTTTCGTTTCTGATGTCTGCTGTATGTATGTGTGTGTGTGTGTATGTGTTTTAATGACTGACTGTTCTCCCTTCAAGATTTTTTATTTCTTTCTAGGCATTTGAAGAATTTAACTTTAATTTGACTGTAAAATTGTACTAAGGGCTGCCAATAAATAACCTTAAAACAAAAAGAAGTTCTAATCTGATCCATGATTGCATAAGAAAAAAAATGTGTTGCAAAGATAATGAAGCTCTACTGACATCCCCAAAAATAATTCTCTACAAGCCTACTTACATATTTTTGATACAGACAGAGAAAAATGCAGTGAATGCAGAAACATTTCATTTTCTAAACATTTCATTTAGGCTTCAGGACCTAAACAGACAGATAACTGGGAGTGTAAAATGTACAGCTTTGATTTGAATCAAGGCCATATGAGTAATGGAAGAGATTATTTCACCACTTGGTTTTGGTAATCAAAGCTATGCTTTCTATACAATTATTAGCTATTTAAAAGACAAAAAGATGTACCCTTTATAAACTTTTTTTTCTCTTTAATGTGCAAGTAGCAACGTAATAAGATTAGTTTTGATTAGCAGAAGTGTGAATTCAAAGGTTAAATTCTCTCATCTCTCCCTATGTGGATCCCCATCTGAATCATGGCTGTATTCATTCATATTTTACATACGGCTAATAAAAGAAATTTGTGATCACTATTCAGGCTAAAACGTCCCTGTTGTAACATTATATCACAACAGATATACCTAGGCACTTCAAGACTAGACTGCTGTAAAACGCCCTATGTGGAGCTGCTCTTAAAGACTATTTGTATAATTTACTTAGCATTAAATGCAGTAGCTCACATTCTGAGATCTGTCATCTTCCCTGTGTTACTCCAGTCTGAGAACAGAATAATAATAATAATAATAATAATAATAATAATAATAGGAGTAATAGTGATAATAATAATAATAATACCACACAATAATAGGACGTGAGGAGGAGGAGGAGATCGAAAGAGTCTCAGAGTGGCTTACAATCTCCTTCCTCTCTCCACAACAAATAGCCTCATGAGAGAACAGCTCAGCAAGAACTTGTAACTGATCCAAGATCACACCAGCAGCTGCCTGTGGAGGAGTGGGGAATCAAACCCAGCTCTCCCAAATCAGAGTCTGCACTCCTAACCATCACACCAAACTGGCTCTTAGGTGCCACCTGGGCTCATTTTAAGGTAAGGGAGTTAACCTTTAATGCCAAGGGACCATATGTATCCCTGTATTTGTTACATGCAGCTTCTCAAACTCTCCTTGCTCTTCCTTCCCAGAAAGAGACCAGGAAGGTGACTGCCCATTATGGGGCTTTTCTGGTTGCAGTCTCAAGGCTGTGGAATGGTCTGTGGGAGGCAAGCCCTATTTTCTTCCTAATGGTTTTTAGGAGAGTATGCAAAGCCGTATATTTTGATGAACATTTGGCTAATTTTTTTATCCTGGGCAATGTTTCATATTGGCAGTTATAATTTTAATAGTCTAGATATTTTAAGAGGTTTTTAAAGCTTCAAGAGTTAGTAAATTAAAATATAAATTAAAATCTCTCTGTGTGTCTGTCTCCCTGCTTTTTCCTTCTGGGACACAAAATACTGTGATAAACTTCAAAGGTTCATGATGGCTGCCTCATTTTCTCTGAGGGGATTTCTGAGCACCACGATAATGCGGAACTATAAGATTAAAAGAAACAGAGTGAAGGCTTCACACAGCTATTGTACATGTATATTTGCCTTTAAAATCAAACACTTGAATAAGTCTACAGACCAAGGCAAAACACATTCAATTACTGGTCTGTTGAAAGAACAGATTGGAGCCTTTGAATAGGCACTGCCAAATTCACAGTTAAGAAGGCAAGTTTCTAATTGAAATCTAAGGGTTTTTTCCGTTCATTTTTTTCCATTTTAGAAACAGACAGCTATCTGTTATGTTAATTACAAAGGATGCCATTGGGGCTGCATATCTACATTTTTTGAGCCAAATAAAACTCTGTTAAGAAATATGTTCAATTATTTCTAGAGTTTTGATGCTACACAGACTACCATTTGTTGGGGTGGAACTGTATGAGCAGACCGTGGACCTCTCCCTTTTTTTGCCCAACAACTGTAATCAGGGCTTTAATGAACCATGTGGTAAGGCAGAAGGGGGGGGGGGATGAGATACATTTAAGACAGAAACTAGCCGAAGATAATGATCTTTCAAGCCCCACAGATGTTAATGCAAAAGAACTAACTGATTATATGCTTTTTGCTGTCATGAAAGTCAATTGGACTTTAATGTGTTTCACATTGCCTGAAGTGCCTTGGGTGTTTTTGAGTAGCTGCTGGCCACGCCCTCTCCTGGGAGACAATTCCATTTAAGGCAGGAAGTTTGCCAGAAGCAGAGCTGACCCAGCTGAGCTCTGAGAAGGAGCTAGGTGTTTGAGCTGCCAGAGGGGTGAGTGGTATTTTTATTTATTTACTTTCAGCTGAGGTGCTTTAGCTGAGAAGGTACTGTGTCAGTGACTGTATTTGGGAGTGTGTGGGTGAGTTGTAACAGACTCCTGACTGCTGGAGTTAGGGTGTGAAAGGGTCATTGTTGCCTGTAATTAAGTGCTTGGGTGAAATGGAATAGCAGACTCCTGGCTGCTGGAGTTGGGGTGTGAAAGGGGCTTTGTTTGACCGTCATTAAGTGCCTTGGGTGATTTTGAGTAGCTGCTGGCCACGCCCTCTCCTGGGAGACAATTCCATTTAAGGCAGGAAGTTTGCAAGTGGCACGAGCCTCTGGCACGAGCCGAAGGGCGAGGCTCTTTGCCTGTGGCTCTTGGCCTAGGGGCTCTGTAAGAAGCCCAGGAAGAGCCAGGAAGCCAGGACCTTGGCTCCTTGGTAAGGTAAGGTAAGTAGACTCCTACAACAGGAGCCATATAAATACAAAGGGTTTTAAAAGGGGGGTTATAGAAAAGTATTTGTTTAAAAACAATTATGAAGCCAGAATGCCAGCAGGGGGTTGGGGGCTATCCAGTGTTTTGCATGGAGTGTCACATGTATGACTATCTGCCCACTGGTCAGAAGTCTTGGGTGTGTGCTCGGTGCAAGGAGCTCCTGGTTCTCAGGGAGCGAGTTTGCTCCCTTGAGGCCAAGGTGGCTGACCTGGAGAAGCAGGGACAGTCAGTTAGGTGCACGGGGAAGACTCTCGGGGACTTGTTAGATATGTCCCACTCTGGATCTGGCAGCCCGGCTGCTGCCAGGGAGCATGAGGGTCAAGGGGAAAAGGGGCACCATGCTGAGGATAAGGGGAATGTGCCCTCAGAAGGGACCTCTTCTTCAGCTGGTGAACGGGTATCCTTTCGTACCAAGGAACCGTCCCTGGGAAGGGTGGGAGGGGGCTCTTGGTAGTTGGTGATTCGATCCTTAGGCAGGTAGACAGCTGGGTGGCGAACCCGCGTACTGACCGTATGGTGACTTGCCTGCCTGGTGCGAAGGTAGCGGACATTACGCGTGTTTTAGATAGGCTGGTAGATAGTGCTGGGGAGGAGCCAGTGGTCGTGGTGCACGTCGGCACCAACGATGTGGGGAAATGCAGTCGTGAGGTCCTGGAGGAGAAATTTAGGCTGCTGGGCAGGAAACTCAAGGCCAGGACCTCCAAGGTAGCCTTCTCGGAAGTGCTACCTGTTCCACGCGCAGGGCCGGAGAGACAGGCACAGATCAGGAGTCTCAATGCGTGGGTGAGACGGTGGTGTAGGGGGAAGGGTTCAAGTTTGTTAGGCACTGGGATGCTTTTTGGGACAAGAGGGAGCTGTACAAAAGGGACGGTCTCCACTTGTCCTGAGAAGGAACCAGGCTGCTGGCGCTCAAAATCAAAAAGGTGGCAGAGCAGTTTTTAAACTGAATAATGGGGGAAAGCCGACAGGAGATGAAAAGTCTCTGGTTCGGGATGGCTCATCTCAAAGAGATGAAGGGGTAGCTATTACTTTTGTACAAGGAAATGGATTACAATTGTCCACTGAGACTGTGGCTAATGATAGGAACTGCCTGGCAAGGTCTCGAGGCAGCAAGAGGAAGGCTGTGGGCTTAACAAACATGGGAAACTATAAGTGTTTATACACAAATGCTAGAAGTCTCCGAGGTAAAATCGGGGAGTTGGAATGCTTGGTGTTGGGGGGGAAATAGACATTGTGGGTATTTCAGAAACTTGGTGGGATGAGGAAAATCAGTGGGATACGGTGATTCCTGGTTATAAATTATATCGGAGGGATAGGGGGGAAAGGGTTGGAGGTGGGGTGGCTCTGTATGTCAGAGAGGGTGTACCATCCAGTAAGATTGAGAGGGTAAGAGAATTGGATTCGCTTCTGGAAATGCTATGGGTTGAAATAGTGGGTCCAAAAGGAGGCTTAACAGTGGGAGTTTGTTATCGCCCACCAGATCAAAAGATAGAGGAGGATTATAAAATGATGAATGAATTAAAGATAGCGGCTAGACGAAATAACTGTGTTGTAATAGGCGACTTTAACTACCCACACATTGATTGGGTCAATATGAGTTCTAGTCGGGAAAAAGAGATTGCGTTCTTAGACACTCTCAATGACTGTGCTGTGGAACAGATGGTCACAGATCCTACCAGGGGAGAGGCGATCCTGGATTTGGTCCTAAGTAACACCCAAGACCTGGTGAGAGATGTAAAAGTGATTGCACCGCTTGGGAACAGTGACCATAATGTCATTGAGTTTAACATTTGTACAGATAGGGAGTTGCCCAAAAAGACTGACGCAACCACTTTTAACTTTAAAAGGGGTAACTTCTCTGGTATGAGGGGACATGTGAGGAAGAAATTGAAAGGAAGAGTGGAGAAGGTCAAAACCATTGGGGAAGCTTGGAGACTATTTAAAAAGACAATCCTAGAAGCTCAGAAAAAATATATACCGCAGGTTAGGAAAGGTACAAATAGGTATAGAAAAAAGCCTGCATGGTTAACAAATAAAGTAATGGAAGCTGTAAAAGGTAAGAAGGATTCCTTTAAGCGGTGGAAAGCTAGTCTTAGTGAGGTTGATAAAAGGGAACACAGACTATGGCAAATAAAATGCAAGTCTGTGATCAGGCAAGCAAAAAGGGAATATGAGGAGCATATCGCAAAAAACATAAAGACCAACAATAAAACTTTCTTCAAATACATTAGAAGTAGGAAGCCAGCCAGGGAGGCAGTGGGGCCCTTGGATGACCAAGGGGTAAAAGGAGTAGTGAAGGATGATAGGGAAATGGCTGAGAAGCTGAATGCATTTTTTGCCTCTGTCTTCACTGTGGAAGAGGAGAAGTGTTTGCCCACTCCAGAAGCACCGATTTCGGGAGGGGGTTTGAAAGACCTGAATCAGATTGCGGTGACAAGAGAGGAAGTCCTCCGACTGATGGACAATTTAAAAACTAATAAATCACCAGGCCCGGATGGCATTCATCCGAGAGTTCTGAAAGAACTCAAATGTGAACTTGTGGATCTCCTGACAAAAATATGTAATCTTTCTTTAAAATCTGCCTCCATTCCTGAGGACTGGAAGGTAGCTAATGTCACTCCCATCTTTAAAAAGGGCTCCAGGGGAGATCCAGGAAATTACAGGCCAGTCAGTCTGACATCGATACCGGGTAAATTGGTGGAAACTGTTATTAAGGAAAGAATTAGTAGGCACATTGATGAACAAAAACTATTGAGGCAGACTCAGCATGGGTTCTGTAAAGGAAGATCTTGTCTCACTAACCTGTTAGTGTTTTTTGAGGTAGTGAACAAACATGTGGACAAGGGGGACCCAATAGATATTATTTACCTTGACTTCCGGAAAGCTTTTGATACAGTTCCTCATCAAAGGCTCCTAAGTAAGCTCAATAGTCATGGGATAAAAGGACAAGTCCTCTTGTGGATCAAAAACTGGCTTATAAGTAGGAAACAGAGAGTGAGTATAAATGGGAAGCTTTCTCAGTGGAGGGTGGTAAGCAGTGGGGTACCACAGGGATCAGTACTCGGTCCGATGCTTTTTAACTTGTTTATTAACGATTTGGAATTGGGAGTAAGCAGTGATGTGGCTAAATTTGCAGATGACACGAAGTTGTTCAGGGTGGTGAAAACCAGGGAGGATTGTGAGGCACTCCAAAGGGATCTGTTGAGGATGGGTGAGTGGGCGTCAACGTGGCAAATGGGGTTCAATGTGGCCAAGTGCAAAGTGATGCACATTGGAGCCAAAAATCCTAAATATAAATACACATTGATGGGGTCTGATCTGGCAGAGACTGACCAAGAGAGAGATCTTGGAGTCGTAGTGGATAACTCGCTGAAAATGTCTACACAATGTGTAGCTGCAATAAAGAAGGCCAACGCTATGCTGGGGATTATTAGGAAGGGAATTGATAACAAATCAGCCAGTATCATCATGCCCCTGTATAAATCATTGGTGCGACCTCATTTGGAATACTGTGTACAGTTCTGGTCACCACATCTCAAAAAGGATATTATAGCATTGGAAAAAGTGCAGAGAAGGGCAACTAGAATGATAAAAGGGTTGGAACACCTTCCCTATGAAGAAAGGTTAAAATGCTTGGGGCTCTTTAGCTTGGAGAAACGACGGCTGAGGGGTGACATGATCGAGGTTTATAAGATTATGAATGGGATTGAGCTATCCTTATTTATTTGGATTTTAAGCCCTTTTCATATACTTCATTTTGGTGCTCCAACTGCATGTAATGCAATTGTTACACACAATCCTCCCATACAGTCACTTTCTTGTGTAAACAAGACTATATATAGGGGTATGGGGGATGGGAGAGTCACCTTGCAATGGTTTTCCTCCTTTCTCCATTGTTGGGGACAGAGGGTGGTGCTTGGTGAGAGGGTCCTCTGGAATGTGGAGTGCCACAGGGGGTGATCCTCTTGCCAATGCTGTTCAACATCTATATGTGCCCCTCTCACTCAGCTGTTCCAGAGGTTTGACTTGGGATGCCATCAATATACTGATGACACCCAGCTCTATCTGTTGTTAGTGGCTGCCTGAGCTCTGCCCCAGAGAACTTGGACAGAGCGCTGGGGGTTGTGACTGGGTAGTTACAGCACAGTCAGTTGAAACTTAATCCAGTGAAGATGGAGGTTCTGTACCTGAGCCGGGAGGAAGGTTGGGTCAGGAATCAGGCTCTCTGCCTTTGATGGCACACTGTTAGCGCCAGCTCAGAAGGTAAGGAGCTTAGGAGTGATCCTGGATGCCTCCCTTTTGATGGAGGCCCAGGTCACTGCTGTTGCCAGGTCTGCCTTCTATTGTTTTTGGCAGATCAATAAACTGGTTCCCTATGTGTGTGTCCCCCCCAGGACTTGGCTACAGTGACCCATGCAATGGTCACTTCCAGGCTTGATTACTGTAACTTGCTTTATGTGGGTTTGCCCTTGAAGCTGATCCAGAAACTCCAGCTAGTGCAAAATGCAGCAGCCCATTTGCTGGCTGTGTTGCCTGTGCGGGCACACATTTAGCTGGTGCTATGCAAATTGCACTTGCTCCTGATTGAGTACTGGATCAATTTCAAGATCCTTCAAAGCCCTGTGCAGCCAGGGACTGACATATCTGAGAGACCGCCTTTCCCATATGTGCCCCAGAGAGCCTTACGCTACATTGACCAACATTTACTGCCTTTGGGTGAAGTGGTAGGCATCCAATTATTTCATCTACCGGCCTCCCAAGCTGAAGCTTCCATCTTTGTATGGCTCATCAGGTGAAGCCCTACAATCTGGTTTACAGCCTAGCAGCTCCAGTTTTCAAGACTATTGTATTGAACTGTAGATCTATCTGTCCTTAGTTTATAGTTTCTATTTTAACTATTTTAACTATTTATTGTGAAACCAGGAATAAGGCCTATATACAACAGACTCTAGAAAGAGGCTCTCGGTGGATGCCCTGGCCCTGGGCAGTCACAGTCAGTGTCAGTTTGCTGTGGCAATTTCAGCAGGGTATAATGACACAGAGTCCATTGTTTTCTTCAGGGGAACTGATCTCTGCCATCTGAAGAGCAGTTGTAATTCTGAGCAGTCTCCAGCCCTCACCTGGAGCTTGGCAACAATGGTTTCCCAGGAGGAAATGGCTGGTTTGGTGGAGTCTATGGCATTGTACCTATCTGAGGTCCCACCGCTCCTCAAACCCCACTGTCTCCAGTCTCCACCCCTCAAATATCCAGGAATTTCCCAACCCAGAGTTGGCAACCCTATCTCCTTCCCAGCCAACCTTTAACGTACTATTATCTGCCCTTCCATCTCCCCCCCCTCCCTGCAGCCCATACCTAGGAAAAGTACTGTCTTTCTCTGCAGCGGGGACCAAAGTAGCTCACATCATTCTCCTTTCCCCCTTTCGATCTGCACAATAATCCTGTGAGGTAGATTAGACTGAAAGTCTGTGAGTGGTCTGAAATCACCCACTCAGGTTCCACAGCAAGAACCCTGCTCTGAAGCACTAACTGCTATGCCACACTGGCTGTTTTAGGAGGGCTGCTGCTGCTGAACAGGAGCAAGTAGCCAGGCCTAGTTAAGTCATGCCAGTCAGGTGTCATCAAGTCACCCAGAGGGTGCTGCCAGGCCTAGGGTAGCCAACCTCTAGATGGAGCCTGAAGATTGCCTGGTATCACAATGGAGTTCCAATCAACAAATCTCTCTCCCCCTGGAGAAAATAACTGCTTTGGATGATGGACTCTATGGCATATATTCATCTGAGGCCTTTCCCCCACAAATTCTGGCTTCTGTAGACTCCACCACAAAATCTCAAGGAATTTCCCAAGCTGAACCTATCAACCCTAGTCAGGATTGGCCCCAATGAGTTCCCCACAAAGGCCAAAGTAGGTCTGGAAAGGGCCTCCTATCCTGCCTTTTTACTAACAGAACCAAGTTTGCTTCTCTAGTAACAGCCACTGAAAGGAAAGTGAGCCCCATGGCAGGAGGAGAAGAGAATGGTTTGATGGCTGGTGGCTCACCTCAGTAGCCAGCCAGTAGCCGAGGAGTCAAGTAGGACAAGCAGCATCAGGAGATAATGAGCAGGGAACAGCTGTTTCAGTGGCCAGCCAGATGCAGAGGAGAACAGTCTTTGTTAGGAGAGACAGCCATTTTGGCAATTTATTCAGATAGGGAAGAGTGGCCAAGCCAGCAGTGGGCAGGGGAGAGGAGCAGACACAGCACCCAGCCAATGGCATGTGAGTACTCTTGAGTGGCAGGTGATGGGCTAATGGCTGATGGAGTGCATAGCATAGCCAATAGGAGAGTGAGAAAGTGCCAATACGCTAGGGCTTATATATATGTGTGTGTCTGTGTGGGTAAAGGTAAAGGATCCCTTGCTTGAAAGCCAGTCGAATCCAACTCTAAAGTTGTGGTGCTCATCTCCGTTTCCAAGCCAAAGAGCCAGCGCTGTTTGTAGATGTTTCTGTGGTCATATGGCCAGCATGACTAAACACTAAGGCACACAGAATGCTCTTACCTTCCCACCAAAGCAGTACCTATTAATCTACTTACAATTTCTTGCTTTCGAACTGCTAGGTTGGCAGGAGCTGGAACCAGGGACGGGAGCTGACTCCGTCATGTGGCACTCAGGTCTCGAACTGCTGAACTACCAACCTTCCAGCCTGCAGTTGTGAACTTGTTGTTGTGATCTGCCCTGAGACCATTCACAGGGAGGGCAGAATAGAAGCCAAAATTAATTAATAAATAAAATACATATTTACATGCATACAACTTTGGTACACACAAACATGCAAAATCTGGGGCTCCATTCACAGGAACTTCTGGGCTGGATCTTTCAGTATGAGCAAGATTGTGTGCATTCTGCTGATTCAGATTCTTGACTCCAGTTTCTTTCATGTGCCTTGGCTCTCCCATAGATTGTCCTGTGGATTACTGCCTTCTGGCTAAACTTCAAACATACTTTTCACATGCCCTGTGGACTTATTGCCTATCTGAACTTCTGGCTATCTGACTCTTGGCTTAACTTTGAATGCTTCCATCCTTCCTGATCAATCTCCACCCACCCACCCACCCATCCTTTTCTGTTCCCCCCATACCCACCTTCAGCTTTTCCTTCCTCCCACTTTTACCTTCCATCCCTTCTTTTATTTCTTTAAAATAAAATATCCCCTGAGCTCACACGAACTTGGAATCCTCAACAGTGCCTGTTGAGATCCACAATGTAGTCACATAAGATCTTTGTGGCATACTTTTATAAAAGAAGTAAGTGTCATTTCTATGATTTGGATTTTTATAACTCTTAAAAAAAAATGTCAGATTTCTGTGCTTCCCCAGGCTCATAGAGAAATCACTGCTGTCTGTCCCTGGCCCCATTGTGTGGACTTTTTAGTCCATACTATGGCCTCTTTTCCTCTCCTTGGCAGCCCCCATATCCTCTCCTCTTTTCCTGCTTCTTTCTGTCCTTCCCAACCGCCAGCCTACCTTTTATCTGCTCTAATCTCCAGCTATATTATTTATTTATTTCATTTATGTCCCATCTTTCTCCCTGATGGGACCCAAACTAGCTCACTTCATTCTCCTCTCCCCATTTTATCCTTACAACAACCCTATGAGATAGTTTAAGCTGAGACTGTATGATTGGCGGGCCCAAGGTTACCCATTGAGCTTCCACAACATAGAGGGAATTCAAATCCTTGTTAGAAACCAGGGCTTTTTTGGTAGAAAAAGCCCAGCAGGAACTCATTAGCATAGTAGGCCACACCTGTTGTGTATTGGAATGTGAATCTATGCTATACATTCCTATGTTAAGCTTGATTTCAAATGTGGCTCTTCAGCTGTCGCATTACTATTGGCTGGTTTCTGAGAAACCTCTGTACAGAACCAATCATCTTGTAAATATGTATCAAAGCAGGATCAATTGTGATTGGACCTTATCTCTGTAATTCTATTGGTCCTTAACTTATTTTGGGAGTGGCTTTGACAGCCTGGGAAAGTTTAAAAGAAGGAGCTGTGCTCCACTGTTTTGTGGTGTGTTTGTTGTGGTGTTCTGAGTTGGAGTTGCTGTTACGAATAAACTGAAATCACTTGCTGAAATCATTTCCTTGTTGAGTTCCATATGTAACAACACCCAACAGCAGAAACTCATTAGCATATTAGGTGACACCCCCATGTTACGAGAAGTGTGGTCATTCAGCCACACCCACCTTTTGCTTCTTATTCTGTTTACCCTTTTTGTTGTCAAAACCCAGGGCTCTTTTTGTAGCAGGAACTCCTTTGCATGTTAGGCCACACACCCCTAATGTAGCCAATCGTAATGAGTTTCTGATGTTGGGTGTGGCCTATTATGTTAATGAGTTCCTGCTGGGTGTGGCCAACTCAGGAGCCAGCCAGAACTCCCTTCCTGTGTGTTCCTGCCCCAAAATAGCACTGTTAGAAACTATAATCACTACACTATACTGGCTTTCATGGGGTGCTACTGTTGACCAATAGCAAGCATCTGGGCTTGGGTTAGTCATGCATGTCACATGGTGGAATGTTGCCCGGTGATTGTTGGCCTTTATGAGTCCTCCCACCAATGTCATAACAGCCCAGGAAACGTCTCTTTCCCAGTCCCCTCTCTTTTACTGCCAGAAATCAAAGCTTGAAGACTGGCAATATTGTGGCTTAGAACAGCCACTGCAAGGCCATTCATTTCTGAAAGGTATAGGTGCTGCTTCTGTTATTTGGAGTTTGGTTTTTACCTCAGTTTTGTTTTATTTTTTCAGATTTCAGAATTTTTGGCAAACCTTGGGCTTTTCTCAGGTTTATTAAAAAAAAAAAATTGTCTAATCTGTTCACGTCTCAGATCTCTGGATTTAAACATCCTTGGTTGAGTCTTGTTGAGAATTAGAGATATTGATTATTGTTAACCAGAGAAGGGCAGTACAATCCTGTGGGCCACCAATGTGGTGGTGGCCAGCCACTGACACAAAAGTGATGCTGCTGGTCCATTCCCATGGGCATGCAGTGTGTGTGTGTGTGTGGGGGGGGCAACACATGCACCTCTGTAAAGCATAGATGGCATAGCAGCACACCGGAATCCATAGCAATCCCAGAAATACCCACCAATCAGACAATACTAGTGATGAGGTCTCTGTGAGTCTCACACATAGGCCTAGTGAATCACTGTCCACTGATATGCCACTGTCCTTTGGCACCCCCCCATGGAGAGTCAGCAGACAAAGAGTACAGCAGACTCAGCAACAGTACAATCACCACAGCATAGCATGGCGGGGGATCCTAGTTCAATACCTACATGGGCAGAGGGGCAGGCAAAAACCTCAGAGCCGATGGTGCACCCCCTCAAACTGCAAAAGGGGGGACAGGACAGCTCAGCCATGGGGCATCCATTATCAGGTGTTGGGGAAGGGGTTTGGCCGCCACTGTGTAGGGGAATGATTTTTTATTTTTATTTTACACTGGGTAGGGGAATGATTTTTCCCTTTTTTATTTATTTTATTGGATTTGTATCCTGCCCTCCCCACAGATCGGGCTTGGGGAGGGTTCCATAAAATATAATACACAACAATTAAAAATGGTTAAAATACATCAGATAAAATTCAGTGCAATTTCTGTATATCCAGTCAGACCCTCAAAAGATGTAACCTTGATTGTGGCTGTAGTTAGCTGTAGTTAGCATCATGTGCTCTGCTGGGGCTCTTAAGTAAGGTACTTGGCCTTTTTCATTGTGTGGAAATCTATAGGTGATGCTGTGCTTTTTGATGGCATAACATTCCCCTCAGAGGCACATTGGCCAGGTCCCTGTGCACTTTCAGAAACACACCCCAGCCCAGGACTATGCTGTTAAACAACTTTTATTTAAATCTGTCTTATATCCTATTCTCCTGGAAAGAGACATTCCCAATTCTACATTTGTCCACCTTTTACCAGAAGCTCCTTTCCTTGCATCTAGTTATACATTTTCCCTCATTTTACTAGGTTTTCCTAGTAATGCCTGTTTCACTGGTGAATGACACTAACTGGCATTGGTCCATAAAAAGGTAAATACTATTTCTTCCATACCCTGAGGGCAGCTGCTCTTATTGAATTAGGAATTGCTTGCATGGACATAATATACATTACATGGAACACCAGCCCTAATATAGCCACTCTTTTAAAATAGACATATGTTGTTTGTCTTGATAAAACTAAAACCCAGCATTCCCATTTCTGGAGACTTCATTAAAACTATCCTTATCTATTTAATTAAAAGCAAGCTTCACTATAGAGAGACAAACAAATTAACATAATATACTTCAGCTTCTCATGGGAAAAGAAAAGTACTTATCTTTCCTACACTAATTGCTGCAGTTAGGATTTTGTTTAAAACCAATTGATACTTGTGAAGAGTACAGATGTGACAGATGTGCAGAGAAGGACAAATAGAACCAGCATTTCAATATGCAGATAGAATGTGCTATTTAGAAGAAAATGCACTTTTATTCTAATGAGGAGAAAACATTCATTTCACGCATTATTCTAGCACGGCAGAATTATTTGTGAAATTCTGTTGATTTAATAATAGAGTTAATTACAAATAGGTTTTCTAAAGAAATTCACTCCTAGAGAACTGTTGCAACAAAAGGAGGGATTAGTTCCTTGCCTGCATTAATAAGATAAAATGCATGACATACTATTCATGCACTGGCATGATAAATAGGAGCTTAACCTAAAAAATACATAGCCATTTGTTAATAACCCTGTCAATTCAGCAGCATGTTAAGATTATATGGAGTCTTGATGGCTAGCTGCTAGCTCACAGTTCTTACTAAGCAAACATAACAGTGTGCATTGGAGGCCATTATATTATCATCATACATTTGCATCAACCTCCTCTATTGTGAAGAACAGTCCAGTAGCACTTTAGAGATCAGCTAGATTTGGGGGATAAGCTTTTGAGAGTCAAACCTCCTTCGTCAGATATATCTAACAAATTGAACTATAGGTCCTTTCCGCACTTGGATCTCATCCCTGATCTTGCAACACAATGCCTTGCATTTATCCCTGGTTATAACAGCATCTGTTTATCCTGGGACAAGTTTGGGGCAAAACCAGGGTGACCTCAATATAATGTGGAAACAAAAAATACCCCGAGATAATTACAGGGGTGAACTCGAGTCTAGTGTAGAATGCAAAAATATCCCAAGATAAGTACAGGGGTGGACTTGAGTGTAGTGTAGAATGTAAGTTTGGGGACAGGGTTGAACCAGGATTTAAGGTCTAGTGAAGAATCACCCTATGACTCTCAAAAGTTTGTACCTTGAAAAACACTTCTACTGCAGATCAACATGGCTACCCTCTGAAACCTCCTTTATTGTGGTGCTGGTTGGCTTGGGCAGAGCAGCTCCTCAACTGATTTCTCTTGGAGTCATGTGGACCAAGTCAAAAGTTGATTGAGAGAAATCAGTGCATCTCTTCCATTTCAACTGGCAAAATGCCTATTTTATAGAACTGGGATAATGCTACAGATGACTCTGTGAAAGTACAGAGGCCTGGTTTCTGGAACCTCATATAAACTATCAAGTTGGGAGCATTATATTCTGTGGAGAAATGCATTTTTTTGGAGGTTTGCACTGATAAAAACCTTCACCTGGAGTTTTAAAAGTTTTTCTCTCTTGGCAGAGAACAGGCAGGAAGGGAAAGTCAATTCAATCATTTTCTAGCCAAACAGCCACCATTTTAGAAATATTAATAGGACTAGCTAGAGACAATGGGAAGATCAGCTCCCCCTCCCCCCAGCTAGACAGGTGATATCTAGTGGGGAACAGAGATTTGAAGGAATTAACTGCTAGAAAGACCAGGTAAATTCTCCAGGAGACTTCAGGAAATGCTTCTTTGACCTGGCCTGGTCAGTGAAAGGAGAAAGAGAGATCATAAAACTCCTGAGAACAAGGAGGAGGCTTTCTTTTGTGATGATTCCATTGAAGCAGACAGAACTCTTAATTCAGGTCTCTAGGAGGTAGCCATTGCCTTGTGGTGGCCTGAAAACCTGAAAGAGGCTTCAAGGTAATGGTAACCCTGTAGAACATCCCAGGGAGCCTTTCATCAAAGGACAGCTATGGAGATAACAGTAGGGCCAACATAAGCTGCATTTGGAGGACACTGTTAAACACAGTTTGATTACAGCGATGCTGGAACTTTGGGAACCCCACTAACTCTGAAAATCCACAAACTGGGATCCTTAATCAGAATTACATCCCAGCATGTGACTCCTGGATCTTAGTAACTCTGGTTAGTTATCTATATGCAGAAATTTTGCTTTTTCTATGGTGCACATGGGGGGGGGATCCTAATCTGAAATATATGCACATGTGGTCTGCCCTAGGCAAGAATTAAAGAAATCCTGAAGTTGTGGTGGAAAGATCAAGTAAAATGTTGACCCAGTGTGTGACAGTGATGAAAAAAGGTAAGCTCCATGCTAGGTAATATTAGGAAAGGCACTGAAAATAAAATGGCTGTATACACTCTTTGCTGCCACCACAGCTTTTCCACCCTTCTCCATTGTAGCCCTGTTCAGGTTCTCCACTGGCATCAGAAAAAAGGTCAGGAGGTAAGGTTACCCACACTTTGCCTGCCACATTCTTCCCCAGGAGCTGCCAGCTTCCTGCCAGGTCATCTGCTCTTCCCTTCTCTTCCTTAGCTAAGCACTGAAGCCCTTCTTATATGCTCCTCCATCCGATTCTGCTTCTTTGTTTTCTCCATGGGCCAATTGCTTCACATTTTTCAATTGCCTTGCTCTGATTGCCTCCCTTCACCTTTTCCTCATTTATCCTTCCTTTCCTCTATATTCATGTGGCCTTGATTGAGTCCACCCAGGATAAGACTCCTCTCCCAAACGTTGGATGCCAGATCATCCGGGGGATCATTCAGGGGAGATTCACTCTTCTGGCCTCACACTTCAGTCTCTCCTCATGGCTGGCTGATGATGTCATCAGCCAGCAAATGATACTCACAGTCTTTGGCTGTAGCAACCTGATCACCACTGTTCCATACATCTCAGGGCCCTTTGGTGGCCCCAGCATCCCTCTGGCCCTGCCCTCAGTTCCCTTTGCCACCTCAAGCCCTCAGACAGATGTGGGCCCTGTGTTGCCTGCTGGTGTATGTTGCATGGCCGCCTGTTCACTCACTGACAGGACCAAGTGCAGGGCTGACTGTTGTTGGATCCGGATCCCACATCAGCATCTCTGTAACAATGGGGATTGGACCAACTGATGGGAGGGAATCCATGGACATCCTGATTCCCAGACAATGGCCAATATTTTAATGCCTTTGTATAAAGCTATAGGTCAGCCTCCTTTGGAATACTGTGTACAGTTCTGGTTACCATATCTCAAAAAAGATATTGGAGAACTGGGAAAAGTACAAAGAATGGCAACCAAGATGATAAGGGGTTGGAGGACTGTTCCTATGAGTAATAGGTGGAGGCTCTGGAACTTTTCAGTATAGAATAAAAAGATGTCTAAGGGAAGAAAGACATAATAGAGGTTTATCATATTATGCATGTGATAGAAAAAGTGGACACAGGGAACTTTTCCTCCTTTCCCCATAATACTGGAACTCAGGGGCACCCAATGAAATAGTTGGGAAATAGGTTCAGGAAAGACAAAAGGGTTTATTTATTTTTTTTACTCGACAAGTAATTAAACAGTGGAGGCAGTGGTGGCCACAAGCAGAATCATGGAAGAGAGGTCCATCAATAGTCACTCACTAGCCATGGTGTTTGACAGGAGTCTCTATATACAGAGACAGTAAACCTCTGAAAACCAGTGCTTGGAAGCAGTATCAGGGGAGGGGCTTGACCTCTATGACCTGTTTGTGTGGGTCTCCAGGGCAGTTGATTGGCCATTAGGAAACAATATGCTGGACTAGATGTATCAGTGGTCTGATTTAGCAAGCTTTACTTATGTTTTTAATCCTAGTAGCTTTGCCCTAGGGTAGAAAGTAGCACCTGCTGAGAATGGCAAAGAAAGACTTGCTAGTTCACTGTAGTGGGATGAGATTAGCAGCACACAAACTAAAAATTCTGGACAGGCTAATTTCAATTGTTTGCTGCACTAAGGATAGTCAGTTCAAGAAACCACTATTTAAGTTAATTCTGTTAAATGTGACATCTGAATGACAGCCATGATGAACTTTATTTACAAAGTGCAAGGAGCAATGTTGATGTGGTCTTGTCCTGTGCCACACAATGAATTCCTTTAAAGGAGGGATATGGCTCTAACTGAAAGCAAGAGAAGGTCTTGTGCTGCTGTCTTCTTATAGCATGGTCCAGAAAGTTATTGCTGTGGCACATCTCTACTATACAAAAGGCAGCACAAACTGATTTCACATTTTATAACATTCCAGGACACAATGTGCTAACCTGTGAATATACTGTGCTGATCAGAATGCAGTTATGATGTACCACTAAGCATTATGTAAAAATTAAATAGTGATTTCAGACCAAGATAGCTTAATCATAGCCAAAGTTTATGACTCTAACTGAAAGCTTGCCTTTTACCTATCTTTTTATGGCCACATTTTCTGGCTGACTATAATGAGAGGAGAGAATCAGAAATAAAGAAAGAGATATGTTACAGAAATAAATTGAAGTCATTCTAAATTATTGCAAATATAGCTAAAAGTAATTATGACATACATATGGTTGAACAACCATGTTTTATTTCCATAATTTATAGTTTGGAAGTTAAGATCTGCAATCTGTGTATTGCAGATTGATTTGTGTCTCTATGTGAAATGCATGTGTCTTTATGTGAAATATAACACATAATGTGTTATACACAAAAAATGTACTCCGCATTTGAAGAAGGCTTTTCCTCCAAGGCATTATTTATTTATATTATTTATACTCTGCCTTTCTTCACAGGGGCTCAAGGCAGATTGCACATAGCACAACCATCCCCAGAAGCAGTTCTTTATTTTTCTCTCCATATGAGTGCATAGCGGTCATTATATGGTTAAAAGTAAAGGGCTAACTCAAGGACACCATATCTGTAGATTACTAAACCTGACCTCTTACTCTGATTAATCTAGGGTTGACATGTCTTACCTGGGGGGCTCCAGCCCAGGCTCCTGGATCATCGGGTGTGCATGAAAAGTGCATATGCCATGATGACATCACCCTTTAAACTCTACTTCAGATGGTAGCTCTTTTACTTGGCCCAGAGTTTTGGTTGGAAGCTCTGGCATCATGGTTTAGAACTGCTGCAAGGTCACTAAGGCCTGAGATCTTTAGGTAGGTCAACACCAATGTAGCCCAGAGGCATTGCCTTTACCCTAGGGTAGCCCCAATAACAGGGGCACCCCACTTTGGGTTTTTTTCCTAACCTCAGCCAGAGACCCACAAACCCAGACCAAGGAAGACACTCCTAGGTCTGAACCACAGAGCTAGCAAAAGCCCTGAAAAGGGGTCTCCATTTTCAAGTGGCATAAAAGGCAGTCCTCAGAGGGAAAAAACCTCCAGTCTTCTCCCCACACCCAGCAAAAGAATGCATATGAAACAATGGGTTCCACCAGGTAGGTGTCTAAAGGCTATTCAGTTGCCACCTGGCACATAGCCCCTCTATCTCCAGAACTTCACCTAACCTTTTTGTGTGACCCCATGTGAGAATCCTTTGTCTCCAAACCTGTTTTTCCCACTCCATCTCTCAGGATACTGAGATAAACCATTCATGCATTCAAATGTTTAGCAATCCTTCCTGATGTTAATCAGGAACTAATTTCCCACCTTTTGTCTGTACTTGGGAACCTTTTCAATCTGCCTTGACTGGACCATAAGTGGTCAGAAAACCCATTCAACTAGCCACCCAGCACCTGGCTGATTTAATCAAGGCTATTGTTAAGCCTGACTCTGCCCCTCTGGAACTTCATTGGTTGCATCTAGGTCTGGCTCCTCCTGATGCCGCACCACCTGGGACCCAGGATTGGCCCAGGTAATCTTTTGTCTTCACCTGAGACAAGCCCTTCAAGACCTCCTATTGGTCAGCATTGTTTTCCAAAGTCTATATCCATCCATCCACGCGCGCGCACACACACACACTTTTTTCTCTGCCCCCCATAGCGCATAACACTGGTCATTGGTGCTATTCTCTTCAAGGACTTCTGTACATCTGGTCAGGTAATATTACCCAGAAACTGACCCCTCTATTTGCTATCAATCACCTCTGCTTTCTTAGTTCTGTATTGTTTGCTCTTTCTGAATGCTTAGTGTGCTTGTAATTACAGAAATTCTTTAATAAAACCCATTTAATTAATGAGAGTCCATTGGACTGCAAGGAGATCAAATCAGTCAATCCTAAAAGAAATCTACCCTAACTGTTCCCTGGAAGGCCAGCTACTGAAGCTGAAGCTCAAACAGTTTGGCCACCAAATTAGAAGGGAGCGTTCACTGGAGAAGACCCTGATGCTGGGAAAGATCGAATGTCAAAGAAGAAGGGGACAACAAAGGATGAGATGTTGGACAGTGTTATTGATGCAACGAACATGGAATTAAGCAAACTCCGGAGCACGATGGAAGACAGGAGGGCCTAGTGGGATGTGGTCCATGTGGTCACGAAGAGTCAGATTCGAATGTGCAAGTGTACAACAACAACAACATCTAATTTACTCTTCAAATCTGGAGTCTTCCTAATGTGCCAGACCTTGGTATAAAAAGGTGTACAGATTCCTTGTACCCCTGTGGCCTTGCCTGCTGTCTAGATAATATCCCGAAACAACAAGGCAGGCCATTTGTGATAACACCAATTCCTAATTTTCCATGGCACAGGACCACCACCACTGCTGCGTGCCCTATTGTAATGAATGGTGGTGGAAGATTTGGCTTCCTGAGGTATTGGTCTCCCCCCCCTCCCAAGTCCACATGGGCAAGCAAGCAATGATGGCAGCTGGGAGGAAGAACCACAACTTAACTTGTGTGCTCCCTTTCTATGGAACAGCATGACTGTTGCTTGTCTGAGCAACCATCCAGATTATTTGCTAGGCTAATGAGCAACAATATGGCCCAAGTATCAGCAGACATTTTTGGCCTGTGTTCTGCCTCTAAATGAGGAGGAAGTGGTGGTGGCCATAGTATGCTTACAGAGGGTGCCAACCAGTGTCTTGACCTCCTAAAACTAGAACCAGCCAGTTTCAGGGCCTATCTGCATAGTGCCACCCCTTTATCTGCATTGTCGTTTCCTGGTTCCTGGTTCTTAAGCATTGTTAAATCTAACACCAAATGGATTGCTGAGAAAAAGCAATTGAATATTGCAAGCTAGCTTTTGTGTGTGTGGATGGAGACTGCCTATGCTACACAATGTCTCTGGAACCCTCTCTGTAAGCACAAGGGACAGAAGCTCTGTTGACTGTGACTGATTTTATGCTTACTTTAGTTGTTAGCTTTAAATATGTGCTTTTAAAATAGTAGTATACTTTGGACATCTATTGGAAATAGGTGTACATACATATATATTATCTGAATGAAACAGATAATGCAGATAGAAAACAGCACGCTATTTTTAATGCTTTTAAGAACAGATTCATTTTATTAAGCTAGGCCTTAAAGCTGCATCACTCCTTCTATCACTGCCCAAAAGTCACCCCCCCACACTAATGCACACCAAGGCTGTGGTCACACGGCAAGGGTAATCACGATTCGTTCCTGCTATACATTTAATCGGGATTTTTTTTTCAGGTTGGGATGATCACACATCCCTTCCTGAACTGTAAGCACTGCACAAGAAGGCTCTGGGCACTGACTAGATGCAGCCAGCCCCTCTCTCCCCACCCGCTCACCTGCCAGCCCACCTGGGTGGCCCAGGAGACAGCTTGAGGACTCAGCATCCAGTGATTTCCCCCTCCAAGCCGCTGCAAAGACCAGCGGCCCCAAGATCCCAGCAAGGTCCGCTCCAGAAGCCCTCCCACCTCTGCAGCCGCTGCCAAACCCAAGGGCACACAAAATCACCACTGTTTCCCCATGTTCCCTGAGCCACCACTTCCCTCCCTTCCAAAGCCTGCAGCAGCAGCAGCCGTTGTTGGCTGGAGTGCTTTTCTGGAGGACTTTGCTCGTCCGCTTGGCCCATCTGTGTGCCTGAATGCCCATGTGCTCAAAGGCAGAAGCCTGAAAAAAAAAATCTCATAATGGGGACGAACGCTCAGATGGCCCTAATCGTAACCATTGTGATAGATGGCTGTCCAGATCGGCGAAATCATGGATTTAAAGTGGAAGTACCCAGAAAATATTTGATTTTCCCAGGGGGAGAAAAAAATGGGAGCATTGTGGGAGCATTGTGGGAGCATTGCAGGAGTGAGCCTGCTTTGGCATGGGAGGCAGATTGGCACATGTGAATGGAACATTTAAATGCGAGAGGGAAAATTGCTTGCTTGCCCATGTGGATCAAAAGGACTGTGTGACTGCACCTCAAGAGTTTTCTGAAAAAGAAGGCTGCTCACATGTGCTAACACAGCTTTCTTTTATCCTCTCTCAGGGCTTTGCCTGTGTATATTTTTTTACTTTGATTTCAAAAGTGTCCTTGAGTTTAGCCAAGCCAGTTCTGTATTGGGGTCTGATGCAAAGAGCATTGCCTGATGAGTTCAGTGGTTTCCATTTGTTTTAAAACACTTTACAACAGAGTCAGTATAAGCTGCAGCTGAAGACTTTTGACAGCTTATTTACTCAAAACCCAATGTATTTCCGCAATTGCTCTCTGTATCTTCTTTGACCACTAAAAACCTTAAGGCAGATTTCGCCTCTCCTTTAAAAAGAAGGGTAATACATGTAATCCCACTTCCGCAGTCACCAAGATCTGACAAGACAATTTAGTAACTCCTCCAGGACTAAGCATGATTTACATTCTAGGATGATCTCGTACTTGTGAAGAGGTGCTTTAAGTATATCAGGACAGCAGTGCATATTATGAGTGTCATGAGAAACGTTTGTAATAAATGTTACACATTTCTGCAGCAAACATAGAAAGTATGGAAACAAATCTTGTATGTAGTCATAAATGTTAACACTCTTGCATATGTATCTGGGTACCCTGAGCCAATCAGATTTAAATGTTTCAACAAATTGCCCTGTTATTGCAGAAAACACTGGTGCAGTCTCAACGTTTTCTGGAACAATTGTGATGTTCACTGTTGCCTTTTTTCTTCAGGCAGTGAATCATAAAAGTAGCAATAACAGTTGTTATATATGAAGACTATATTTGTGTGAAAGAGAAACAGAGAGAAATCTCTTCCATCATGTGGCACCTAAAGAAGGTGCTTGAGGAAATGCTTTATTTTAAATATGCATTTCGTTTAACAATTTCTGTAAACATATGTACCAATATTTTCTATGTCATCTTTTTGTAATATCATACCTAGTTTTATTAATGTAACAACAACATAACCTGATATACCTGAATGCTTAGGTAGAAACAGGGCTCTTTTTGTAGCAGGAACTCCTTTGCTTATTAGGCAACACACCCCTAATGTAGCCAATCCTCCAAGAGTTTACAGAACTCTTCTTACAGGGGCTACTGTAAGCTCTTGAAGGACTGGCTATATTAGAGGTGTGTTGCCTAATATGCAAAGGAGTTCCTGCTACAAAAAGAGCCCTGGGGAACTCTTTATTAATTAAAAAAAAACCAACAACTGGAAATTGTTCCAAAACTAACACTGACAAACACTTAGCACTTCTTTCTACCTAACTTGTTGTTGACTTCTTGAGATGAAACTGCAACACTGGCTACTGCAGGAAAGCACTATGAATAACAAAGAATTATGGATGACACTTCCATGTTAGATCCCTTCCAGTCCAGCTTTTGCCCAGGATGTGGGACAGAGACAGCACTGGTCGCCCTCACAGATGACCTCCAGAGGCATCTGGATTGGGGCAGGATGGCAGTGCTGTTGTTAGACCTGTCAGTGGCGTTCAATACAGTCAGTCATCAGCTACTGATCCACCGCCTTGCCAACATGGGGATTCAGGGGCTTGCCTTGCAATGGCTTGTCTCCCTTCTCCAAGGTTGGGGACAAAGGGTGGCTCTTGGGGATCAGCTGTCCCAAAGGCACCCACTGGTCTATGGAGTGCCCCAAGGGGTGGTGCTCTCCCCAATGTTATTCAACATCTACATGTGCCCTCAGATTGCCTGGAGGCACAGGCTGGGGTGTCACCCATATGCGGATGACACCCAGCTATATCTGATGTTGGGTGATCAGTCTGACTTGACCCCAGAAGATCTGGACTGGGTGTTACAAGCTGTGGCAGGTTGACAGACTGAGCCAATTGAAATTGAATCTGATGAAGACAGAGGTCCTATGCCTGAGTCAGAGAGGACTGGGGTAGGGATCCCGCTACTGGCCTTTGATGGGGTGCCGTTGGTGCCAGCACCAAATGTCAGGAGTCTGGGAGGGCTCTTGGATGCCTCCTTAACAATGGAGGCCCAGGTAGCAGCCACTGCCAAGACAGCCTTCTACCATCTTCAGCTGATCAGGCAGTTGGTTCTCTTCCTCAGACTCAATGATCTGGCAATGATGATCCACGCAATGGTCACCTCGAGACTGGACTACTGTAATGCTCTCTACATGGGGCTGCCCTTGTTGCAAAATGCAATGGTCAGGCAGCTGATGGGATTCCCTGTGCGGGAGCACATCCTGCCTGTGCTGAATGCACTGCACTGGCTGCTAAGCGCATACTAGATTTTCTTCAAGGTGTTGGTTTTGACCTTTAAAGCCCTATATGGCTTGGGACCTATCTACTGCCTTTCCCCGCATGTTCCCCAGAGAGCACTGAGATTGGGGTCTCAAAACCGCCTGACCCTCCCTGGATTGAAGGATGCCAGATTGGCCTCTACTATGGCCAGGGCCCTCTCAGTAGCAGCTCCATACTGGTGGAATTAGCTCCCGGAAGACATCAGGACCTTGCGGGATCTTTTACAGTTCCACAGGGCCTGCAAAATGGAGCTTTTCCACCAGGCCTTTGATTAGGAGCCGCTACCAACAACACTGAACTGGGATAAGGCCCTTTATGACAATAGTAACCACCTGTGATGTCAACAGTAACATCTTCTGGCCATACATTCTGTTAGATTTGCTACACCATGGCCTACAGGTACTGCCACTTACACTTTAACTGCATTTATTTGTGACTTGAAACTTGCAATGTATTGCCACAAAACATATTGCCATAAAGCACAAATGGCACAGAAAACAGCTAATAGAATAAATAATAAATAAAGCCTAACTCCCTGAATGCATGGTGACTCACTCCCAGCACTCTCAGTATTTATCAGATAATACAAAGGATGACATCTCAAGCCAAAATGTGAAAACAAACAAGGCCATTCCAGAGGGGCGGGGGTGGGGGACACCGCATCTCAATACATTCAGAGAAGTGGCTGGTTTTCTGGATTCCAGAGAAGCAATCAAGCACTTGGGGCACAGGAGTTGCTGAATTTGAGTGGCTAGAGGCAGGACTTATACCAAATCACAAAATGAGTATTTCTAGCTCAGTATTATTTTCCAGGGACTGGAAATGGCTTTAATAGGGTTACCAGCATTCAGGTGGGTCCTAGAGATCTCCAGAAAAAACTGATTTCCAGATCACAGATATAATTTTCTCTGAAGGAAATGGCTACTTTGGAGGATGGAGTCTGTGACATTATACCCTGCCCAGAGCCCATCCTCCCAAAGGTCCACCCCCAAATCTGTAGACATTTTCCCACCCAGAGTTGGCAGCCCTGGGCTCTTTATGTTCTACAGCAGAGAAAGTTATTTTATAGAATGTGGTCCCTGAGATCTAGGGTTGCCATTCTTCGGTTGGGGGCAGGGGGTTGCCTGGTTTTTCAGGCTCCTGCCTGCCACCAGTCAGCTGGCCAGCAGGAGGACCTGCCCCCCCCCCAAAAAAAAAAACAATGACATTGCTGGAAATAAACACGACGTACCTATGTCACCTGGAAGTGACCTTGGCATATTGGTGATGGGGGGCAGCAATGCTCTGGTTTTTTGGTAAAACTCTATGATTTGAGGCTGATTTTACCATTGAGTTTTGCCCCAAAACCAGAGTGTGTCCCCCCCACATCACCTATATGCCTACGTCACTTCCGTGTGACATAGATACACCATGCAACATCACTTCCTGCTCCCGGAATGCCCCCCCCCATTTCCCCACTGGTTTTTCAGATGGACCTGGCAACCTACTAAGATCTGTTTAACACAAGCTTTGCTTCTGAGCCACAGCCACCTCCAGACTGAAAAAAAAAGAAAAGAACTATGCTGGCTGCATGGAACAAAGGGGAGATGGGGAAGAAATGTCACTGGAATGAGTAACAGCAGACAGTGGTAATTAATCTCAGGTAGATTGTGGTAAAATAGCTGCATGGGCAGGTGCTAGGCAAAATTGTTGGCATCCAGAACAGTCAATCAACAAAGGTAGCTGATTCTCAGGGTCTGGATCTGGCAATGCAAAGTCCCAGCCTTCCTTGGGATATCTTCCAGCTCTGTCTGGTAGTTAGCTACATTCAGACCTTGAATGGGGAACCTCAAGGCTGCTGAGCCTTTGGTTCTCCACAGTACTAGTCCTTTCTCTGAAGTCTTTCCAGTCCTTGTATATGTAGGTTGGTTTGACATAAGGGAGAAGTCTAGCGGCACAGTAAAAGCTAATAACATTTATTCC
Source organism: Gekko gecko (assembly GCA_029375565.1). Classification (NCBI taxonomy): domain Eukaryota; kingdom Metazoa; phylum Chordata; class Lepidosauria; order Squamata; family Gekkonidae; genus Gekko; species Gekko gecko. Next base: position 135,285,359 of record JAPDNY010000003.1, on the reverse strand, counting down.
AGCATGAGCTTTCATTTGTCAGAGCTCACTTCTTCAGCTGCTTATTGGAAGAAAATCATTTGAGAGATATTTATACAAAAATCATAGAATTGGGAGGGACCTGGATTTGAAAACATTGTTTTCTATCTTTTTTGTTTTTATTGTTTTACTATTTTTGTGAGTATTGTGTGTGTGTGTGTGTGTGTGTGTGTGTGAGAGAGAGAGAGAGAGAGAGAGAGAGAGAGAGAGAGATTGTGATCCTGGAAGTCATGGCGACCCTTAGTGGGGACGTTTCAAAGAGGTGGCCCGGTAACCTGTCTCTGCATCCCAGCCCTGGTATTCCTTGGATGTTGCCCTTCCAAGTACTTGCCAGGGTCAGCCCAACATCTGACAAGATTGGGTTTGCCTGGGCTATCAAGGTTTTCTATCTTGTCACAAATCTTTCAGGAGTGATTCCCTGTGCAAGGCACTGGAACATATTTGGTTATTACATAAAATGGATGATAAGAGAGGTCAGAGGTTTCATCATCTCATGAGGTACAGATAAAAAACAGCACAATTAAATAGGATGAACACAGCTACTTAAGGAAAAAGAAGTCTGAGTTATAAGAAAAATAAGCAACACCAGTAAAAGGTTACAGTATGATGCACTGTGGTCAGAAGAGGGCCATGGGTGACTCCTAGGGTTGCCAACAATGGATTGGGAAATTCCTGGAGATGTTGGGGGTGGAGCCTGTGGACAGTAGGCTTTGGGGAGGTGAGGGAGTTCAGGGGCTGTAATGCTACAGAGTCTACTTTCCGAAGCATCCAGGTGAACTGATCTCCATGGGAACTGATCTGTGTGACATGAAGATCAGTTGTAGTTCTAGGAGATCTTGCTGTCCCACCATTTTGACAACCCTAACTTGATTCCAGATGTCCCATGATGTGTCTTTTCCATGTGTGCCCATTTGGTGTATGGTTAAAAGGAAACCACGGAGTGTGAGAGGTGTGAGTTCTACCCCTGCTTCCTCCTCCTCTTGTTTTGCTGCTGATTAGCTTATTGAGTTGTGCCTTAATGGCAGTGTACTGCTTCAGGACCCCCTCCTTTCTGTTTTCCAGATGAGTGCTTTCCCTGTGAGCTGCTGGGGAGATGACAGGAATATCTTGTGTGAATGCATAGCTGTCTGATCTCTTGCTTTTTGTCCTTCTGACTGTGATTCACTTGCCTTGCCTAAAACTGATCCTCAAGAATTATTCCTACCCCTAGGTCTGAACCCTTGTCTCATCTTTAGTTCCCAAGAAAATTAGGTGGAAGAGCTTTCCTGAGAGTTAAGAAAGCAGCTGAAGACAACCAGCACAGAATTACTATGCCAAGAAAAGCAAAGAGAAACTTCTAGTTGAAGTGTCTACCGCAGACTTATTTAAAGTTACAGAGACCAAAGGAGATTATAAAAAGATTGAAATCAAAACTCATTTTAACAACTGGAAGGAAAAGCACTTGCATGGACAATACTTGAAAGACACAGAGAATAAATTTGATAACAAAAACATCTGGAAGTAGCTCCAAAATGGGCACTTAAAGAAAGAAATGGAAGCTTATTCTAGCTGCAGAAGAGCAGGCACTTGAAACGAATAGTATGAAAGTGAAGATTCAGAAGACCAGTGATAACAACAAATGTCAACTTTGCAAGATAAAGGATGAAGCAGTTGACTACATGGCCAATGGCTACAGTAAAATTGCTGAAACTGACTGTAAAGTACATCACAATAGAGCTGCAGCTATGTTGCTCTGGAATCTTTGCAAGAAGTATGGCTTACCATCAGCCAGAAATTCATGCGAGCACAAACCAGACAACATTATGGACAATGATGAAACAAAGATCCTTTGAGACTTCTGGTTGCAAACAAATAAACACCTGGAGCATAATAGTCCTGATATCACAATTGTAGAAAAAAAAATGAGAAATAGGGTTTGGATCACTGACACTGCAAACCCAAAAGACAGCAGAACAGAAAAGAAAGAACAGGAGAAGCTCATGAAATACCAAGACTTACAAATACAGTTAGAGTGCCTCTGGGACAAGAAGGTGACCATCATGCCACTTGTCATTGGAGCCCTTGGAGAAGTGCCTAGAAGTCTTAAGAAACACCTGGACATTCTGGGCATTCAGTAAATAATACTTGATCTGCTTCAGAAGATAGAATTGCTTGGAACAGCAAAAATCCTGCAAAGATACATCTGCAGTTCCCAAGAACTTGGTTAGATCTTGAATTGCAGAACATCGTCTACCAGTCAAATATGTGACTGTGATGATTCATCATCATCATAATAGTAATAGAAATGATCTTTTTGAAAGGTTCACAGCAGTTCTAATCTTCTGATCATTTTTTTGGCTTCATGGAACTGGAATCAACTCTCACAATCAAAAAGCATTTGCAACCACTCCCTGTAGAGGTATTATCTGGAGAAATGTACTGTATGTACCAGTGATTAATTCCACAGATCTTTCCAGAAATGTGACAGCATTTCTTGTAGCTGACTGAAGGAACTGTTGCAGAAAGAATGTGTGGTTTGCTGGTATGTAAACTACCTGCCATCACACACTATCTTGTCCAAGAGGTTAAAACTGTGTGGAAAAAGCTGCTTTGTGGCTATGTAGGTTGGCCCTGGGGAACATGATGTGTTCTATAAGTAAAAGATTGCCCTAATCTTGGCACACAGATCCATATAACCTACACCTATTTAACTGTAGGAAATGTCCAGTCAAAGTGTAAAGAAAATATTGGTTTCAAAGCTCAAAATAGAAGTGCTGTAAAAATAGGAAAGCTATCAAAATATTCCACATATAATTACACCCCAAATCCCAAGTTACAATTTCCGTACACAAAAATACAACTTCTGAATAGGAAAGGCCCCATATGTAGACAATCACAACCCTTTGCTGATTGCATATGTGATTCACTATGTATCCCTGTAAATGTATGCACAGTGAAACAGGGACAGAAACAAATGCAGAGAAACAGATTATATGTATCTCTCCACCATATTAATACAATTAAGCTGTGGCCATGTTTTTACCAAAAAAGAATGGTTGTACATTCCTTCCAACACCTCACCCTCTATCTCTCCTTGAACCTGCAGACAGATTATAAGCATTTTGGCTAGTCAGTCTTGGGATTCAGGTTTATTCCTACACAGAATGACTTTGTAGATAGGAAATATATGTAACATTTAAAATGACTGTGACATTCCCTTTAAACTTACGATTGCATGCATTTTTCTTTCACAATGATTTCAGTTTTGTAATAATTGAATATCCGCCTGTCTCCTAAAATAAATCGTAAATCCACAACTGCTGACCTTGAACATTGTGTATCATTAATACAGTCTAACGAAAAACAGTGTAAAATTCAGAGAGGCATATTGATTTCTATGACGTCCTACATGTACCACTATTGTATTTTAAATCATCTTGTAGAAGGAAGGCAATTTCATTACCATCTGTCTTCAAGTGAATCATGTAACCAGGGGTTTGTATTTTTTGAGACAAATGGCAATTCTATTTCCCCATGAGAAAAAATTAAAAGCAGATAAACATACTTGATTAACAATGGGAACTAGATCTTTATATTTGCGAATGATAAATATAGTGACCAGACTCATCACCAGAAATACTGGTTCTGTCAGATAGCTCCTTTGAACATTGGTGATCTTTGCAAGAAGAAGAAGAAGAAGAGAAAAAGAGATTGGATTTATACCCCGCCCTTCACTGCCCAAAGGCGTCTCAGAGCAGCTTACAAACTCCTTTCCCTTCCCCTCCCCACAACAGACACCCTGTGAGGTAGGTGGGGCTGAGAGAACTTCTGACAGAAACTGTCCTTGAGAGAACAGCTGTGCCAGAGCTTGTGACTGACCCAAGGTCACATCAGCAGGTGCAAGTGGAGGAGTGGGGAATCAAACCCGGTTCTCCCAGATAAGAGTCCGCGCACTTAACCACTACACCAAACTGGCTCTCAGGCCTCTGAAAGAGCAGGCCTCTGAAAGAGTGATAATCACTCCTGTAATACCAGATATCTGTCAGTTACTGAATTACATAATTAATTGTAAAAATATTATATAAACCCGTTCAGCCAATACAAAATCAAATAAAACAGAGCAGGGGATTTAATGTTCAAATGGAATCACTCATGTAAGTAATACTGTCAAGTCAGAGAAGTGTTTCTTGAGAATGAAATCATGAGCTTAAGAACAAGTGGCCAAGAAAATCTTATTAAGTATAGTTCACTTGCAAGAAATTTATTTCCTTCTTCATAGAAGGTCTTAACACATGCCTTTGATCAATAAAGTAAATTCCACTGCACATGACGTTCTCATGGTCTGGAGAGTTAATATAAAATAACCTCCCCCCCCCAACAGCTATTAACATGATTCAATGTGTTTTATAGGACTTTCAAATCCTAGAGAACTAAGTATTTTAAAGCGCCACATTTACTCCACGTCTTTCTAAGCAAAGGATGTTCTTTGTAGAATTTTTTAAAAGGTATTCCTAACTATCAGCACAGTACAATATTAAACTAGAATTTTGGAGCAAAGTTCTGCTGTCTGGTTTTATAACCCACACACACTCCTGGAAAGCTGAATGGGTGACCTTGGCTTGGGAGTCCTTAACTATCAGAATTGTTGTGAGGATAAAATGAATGATCTGCGATGATAAAATGGTGGAGGCACTATGTGCTAGCATGAGACCTTGGGAGGAAGGGTACTATAATAAATCTAAAAATATTATCATATTTGTCCCACTTAGGGTTGCCAACCTCTGGGTAGGGCTTCTCCCCCCACTCAGCTGTTTGGGATTTTCTGCAAACTCCATTAAAAGGGACTGTGGTCCCTTTCAATGAAGTTTGCGGGGCCACGAACCATGAACCAGTTTGGTTCACAAATGAACCTCTCAGTTCAGTCTGTGGTTTGGCCATGGACCATGAACTGACGTGAACCACATTTTTCTGGTTCATGTCCATCCCTAGTCACTATTACTATATCTGTCTTGCCCAACTCTCCTTGGACAGGTTTAAACCATATCGTCTTCTATCTTTGGATCACAAACATGTAACTATGGAGGAAAAAAAGAAAACATTGAACCACCTCTACTATTTGGGGAGTCACTACCAGATTATTTAAATCTTTTCACATCTTCAAACCATGAAACAATGTGGAAGGAAAAAAGAAAAAAAAATCAATTGTGCTTTCTACTACTGGGGGAGTCACTATCTGACCAGCTATAATTACTTGTTCTTCGCTGTACAATGTTGTACGAACACTTTATTTTAAACTGTCTAGCCATGAATTCAGACTCCTCCAAAATATTTGATGGCTAATAAAAATACAAAGATTGAGAGTCATATTTTATGTTTCAATAGCTCACTGCTTTCTCACTGGTATCCTATTTGCTTTCCCTGATTTCTAGCTCTGAGCAAGATGAAATAAATATATTCCTAAATTCCCCACAGGGAGTGCTTCTAGGAGCTGTAATAGATAACTTTAAAGCTGTCTGGAAAAAATGCAATAAGGTGAATTTGGGGTTGCTAGCATTTTCTCCTCATAATTTTCAATGACGAATGCAGAGCAGTATGATGTGTCTTAATGTGGAATCTTTTTTTCTTCGTTGTAGTGGACATCAAATGTAGTACTGGGTTTTGTAATGGCATGATTGTGGCTCAAGTGCATATTGTTATGAAGAGTTCAGCCTTTTGTAGAACAAAGCAACAAGGTTATAAGCATGTGATATTTATTAGCGACAACAGAAAGGTAAATAGAAGCCTAAGTTTTCAATAGCATTCTTCATTTACTACATGAAGTATCAACAAATGCAGGATCCCATTCACAGGGTTGCCAACTGATTGTAATTCCAGAATACATCCCCTCCTAAAATTGTGGTCTCCCCATACTCCACCATAAAATTTCCAGGAAATTCCCAACTCAGAGTTGGCAACAAATTTTCCTCTAAGCTCTGCTAGGGGGTGCTGATGTATAGCATTTTAGCTGGCAGTGCAGGGAACTTAACTGGCAGCATAGCCTGCAAGTGAACTGAGAAGGTATTTCCCCCCTCCATTGGAAACAATGGAGGACAGGGCACCTCCTTCTGTGGCTCATAGAATTGGACCCTGTGGTCCGATCTTTTTGAAACCAGGGGTGGGGAGTTTGAGGATAGGCACCAGCAGCTATGCTGCATATTTTGTTTCTCTATCTCAGAAAACAGTCTCCCTAGGGCCCCATATACCCTGGATTGATTCCCCATTATAGCCTATGGGACCCATTTACTATAATGGTCTCCATAGGCTATAATGGAGCCAGAAAAAATCTATTTTTTGGCCCACCCCTATTATGTTTTTCATTAGGATTTGTAAGCTGCCTTGAGTCACGGAAAAGTGGGATATAAATATTTGAATAAATAAGTAGTTTGGACAGATCGATAACATTTAAGCAACTCCCTGATTGTTAGGTAAGGCAAGGTTCTGACAGTGATTGTTCCACTTCTGTTATACTTGACCTGTAATGCTGCTTGTCTTATTTCACTAAAAACAACAACAACAAATTAGACTGCAAGAGTTCCCCCCACTAAGTGCTGGTATGTTTACTAAGGCTTAGCACAGGGCAATGGTCTGAGGCCAGGTCTACCAATCTAGTGGACTGGGGCAGGGAGACCTGTTCTCCAAAAGTCAGGTTTACCAATATAGTGGAAAGGGGTGGGTAGAGCTGTTCTCCAGAGGCCAGGTCTACCAATATAGTTGAAAGGGGTGGGTAGACCTATTCTTTGGAGGCCAGGTCTACCAATATAGTGGAAGAGGGTGAGTAGACCTGATCTCTGTTGGCCACGTCTACCAATATAATGGACTGGGATGGGGAGACCTGTTCTCCAGAAGCCAGGTCTACCAATATAGTGGATTGGGGCGTGTTACCTGTTCTCCATAGGCCAGGTCTACCAATATAGTGGAAAGGAGTGGGTGACATTTGACTTGATTCTTTTTTCTCTTATAACGTTTAAATTATTCTTAAAATATAGTTTAAATATAATTTAAAATAATTTATTCTGAGATTTTTACAAGGAGATGGAAGTAATCTTCTAAAAAGCTAATTTACATGATAGTCAAATGTAGACTCATTCACAACTTTAATGCTTCTAGCTTTTTTTGCTCACAAGGTAGAATTTCTGTTCACAACACTGTTCCCTTGCTTAGAGGGAACATTGGTTGGCAACCCTATACACATTAATGCTCTATTTCTTTAGCTGGAATTATGCATGTTGTAAAGTTAGCTTGACTGAAATGCCTGAGGGAGAAACAATGCAGAGTCTCAAGATGGTTTGAAATATAATATATTAAAAAAAAGAAATAAAAGGGACATATTTGCATGATCCCACTGAAAACAGGATGATATAATGAAGGACAAACATGCTTTTTGGGTTTCAATTAAACAGAGGCGCTATTTGTTCAAATAATTCCTAGTTATACTGGAGTTGATGTAAGACATTGTGCCCCTTCCTCTTTCAGTCAAAGTCCAGCTATTGGTTTGCGTGCTCCAGTATTAGCATAACCATTATAAAATGGTATTAGGTATTTGTTCTTCCTTTGCCTAGCTTAATGATGTTGGGTATGGTTTATCTGAATACCCTTAGGAAAACTATCACAGTTAATTAGGTAACTCATTTAAATACTGGGGATAGGACATATGCAAATAAAATATTTCCCAGAGATCGTTTTATTGCTTTGTTGAAAATCTCTTGAGTCCGAGGATAGAAAGCTTCTAATATACTTATTCAATAAGGTCACCTGCACATTTTGAAGTGCTTGTTTATGATTTTTATACATAGGCTTAATGTTTTCCAATAACTTACTCTGCTGCTTTGATTTATTGTCATGCATTTGTAAAAGATACCTTTGCAACTTACTCTCAGCTTGTTTTATTTTCTGCTACCACTGATTCACTTTGCTACATGTTTGTTTCATTATCTGTGTCTAAGGGCTGTTTTAAAACCTGAGGTCTTTCCAAATGTTTGCCACACAACATTCTCTGTGCCTTCACCCCCCCTCCCCAATTCTTATTCCCTTGAAATAATTTTAATACCATACTATCATATTTAAAAGAAGAATATGTACTTAGTGGTTATTCAGGATAAATATATATCCTGAGTATTTTTCTTCTGATCTGGCATGCTTGAATGGGACATGGTATTATGAATCTCCTATGTACATCTTACTCAAGTTCCCCCCCCCTGTTTATTAAGATTGACCTTGCATACAAGGGGATGTCAAGAGGTTTTCTGGATTATGTGGTATATGGGCAAAGATACATATAAGGATTAAATATGCTTTCTATAAGATTCTGTGTTGAAAATGTTCCATAAATCTTGGATGCTTTCTTTTGCAATTGTGGTACCTGTCAGATAACTGCCATGTTTTCTGTATAACCTCATTCCTAGCTTACCCGCATGCGCATAGCTTTGCTTTGCTAAGGCAACCATGGGAGACATTCCTCTGCCAGACACCGCTATCAGTGTAACCTTGACAGAAGGAGGGCTTGGGTTCCCCAGCTGGTGTGAATATATCAGCCCTCTGGAGGGGGGGGGTCTCCCGTTCATGATGTAATGTCCCGCCGGGAGATTTCCTGCACACGCGCTTGGATTTCATTTGCTTGGCTAGTTGAAGCATCAGAGTATATACACAGCCCCCCATGCAATACCCATCATTCCTGACAATGTACCTGTACTACTTGGCAACAGACTGGTATTCCAATAAAGCATAACTTTCTGAGTGAAGTGTGCCTGGACTTTCTTGCTGTTGAACCTGACAGTACCCAGTCTTTAATTTTTTTTTTTGTTCCATGCATGCAAGGCCCTGTCAAGTGAAGACAGGTTTCCTGCCTTAACCCACCTGTTCATGATTTTGACTCAATTACACAACTAAATGGCAATCTTTATTAATGGTTTGTACCTAGTACTAATCATTTTATTAATCTAAGCCCTAATAGGTTGAGTTTCATTCTTTGGCAAAGCAATTGAGTGTTAGGAGATGAACTTTGAAAATGCTTTTATTTGTTATTTTCTGACCTGCATACACACCAGAATGGTGCCAGCAAGCGTCTTTGCATTGGGAGTAATGTATGTCTTGGGTTAATGTGGCTCTCTGTGTAAGGAAGGTACCACACAGCTTGTACTTTCATGCAAATGAAGTCACAGGCACACACCTTGCATATCTCTACCCATGAGACCTTGGGAACAAGAAGCATCTCCCTTAGCATCTCCATTATGGTTCTCCAGAAGGATGTTAGAAACAACAGCCTTTCCACCATTGAGGAATCTCTACCTTGCATGTAACCCACAGGATGCTTGGCATTTGCATGTGTGAAGACTGTCACCTGGACCTATCCAGAGTCATCTGCATTCTTAAAGGTTTCCATGCCAACCTATCTTTGCACCTTGACCAAATGCTCCCTTGTAGAAAGGTGTAGACTTTCAGTATTGCCCCACCTTAGTAGGAGGGTACCCCCACATCCTATAGCCAATAGGTATAGGGATGGGACGGACCAGAGACACCCCAAGCCAGCCCCAATACTAGCTGTTAAAACGAGGTGCAACCTTTGTTCTATCAAGCTTAAGCTTAAGCTCTCTTGCCTTGGCCCATCTGTCTTCTCTAGCTAGCTAAGTAACTTAAGGTAACTTACTGTGCTTACATGGAGTTGCGAGAGGATCAGATAAGTATTGTGCTTTTCCCCTCCTAAATACTTCTAGTTTAAATCCCAAATATTGTGTTTCCATTTCTACTGTAACTAAAGGAACTTGTGTGTATGTGTGAGAGAATCTGTTTTTGTATACCTGTACATTAAAAAGATATTCAGTAAAGAGAATCTTGATTCAAGCTTAAGAAACCTTGTCAAGTGTTCTCTTTGGGGAAAAGGGTTCTTGGTGCGAAGTTCGCTTTCTCTGTATACATTGGCCAGACCTCAAATAAGTTAGTCTGCCCACTGTGTAGATAAGCAGTTCAGCTAACATGAGTGAATTAGTAGCAGGGGTTTTGATTATTTATTTATTTATTTATTTAACTTGTTCGGCCACCCTTCCCTGCAAGGAGAGCTCCGGGCAGCTTACATCAATAAAACAATACAATAATATGAAACTTAAAACAGCATTAAAATTTGACAACTACAATAAAACAGTACAATCCAAGATGGAGATAAGTTTCTAATACCCACTTTCCCCCTAGGCTAAGTGAAGTACAGAAATGGAGGGAGGGGGTGGGATGTGAGAGTGTCAGGCTGTCACGGTCCTCAACCAAATGCCTGGCAGAACATCTCTGCCTGGCAAGCCCTATGGAATGATGACAGATCCTGTAGGTTGTGGATGTCCTCAGGCATCCTCCTGCCTCCTATCTCTTGTCAATGTAGTCCTCTATATCCCACCTGGGGAGGGAAAAAATTCTACCCAGAACAGACTTAGCATTGCCAGGTCCTTAATTTGCACCAGCTGGGGATGGGAGGAAACTTTCCAGGAGTGGGGGGTGGGGAGACATTACTGTGTGCAACATCCCTGATGTAATGATGTCATGTGGAAGTGACATCATCACACCAGGTATGTCACATAGTAATGCTCTGGTTTTGGGGCAAATTCTATGGTAAAATTGGGCTCAAACCATAGCGTTTTGCCCCAAAACCAGAGCATTGTTGTGCAACATCCTCACATCAGGGACGTTGTCTGGGATCATAGATGTTGGGGGCAGGGCTTCCCCAGCAGGACAGCAGTGGGCAGGAGCCCACAAAATTGGGGGTTCCCCTGCTCCCACCTGGGGACTGGCAACTCTAAACAGACTAGGTAACCCAAAAGGTTGACAAAAAGAAGGGGAAAAACGTAGATAGTTATCACTGTCAGTTACAAAAAAACCCTAAAATCATAATCCAAAAGTTTTTATTAAATTACAAATATAAAAACCATGCATCACAAAACAACAATCTTTTGTAACATATATATGTACTTTCCCCTAGTGTATGAAACCTGTTTATTAAGATTGACCTTACATACAAGGGGATGTCACTCCATTATGAGCATCATTCCTATGACCAGGTACATTTACAAATGGCAAAAAACATGTAAACCAAGCAAAACCAAATGCATTTTGACTGTGAGGCCTTCCTCAGTGGGTTAGATCTTTGCCAAGCATGCCATATACTGTTTTTGTTAAAATTACAATAAACCTGACTAAGGGACTAAACATCCAGGAGTGGGGGAATAGAAAAGGAAAATAAAACAATTGATCTGGATTAATTATTGTATATTTTCAATGTAAAATATAATTATTAAAGTTATTAATTAAACTTCTTAAAATTACTCACAAGTACCAGATGTAATTTTTTTACAAGGACTACGTATCTCCCTTTGTTGTTAAATAGGACCAAGTTTTGCACAGGGAGCTGTAGCCAAAAGATGAAACAGCAGAAATATTTCCCATCCCAGGCATGAACTTTTAGTCTATTTGTAGAGCACAAGAATATGGAGGAGGGATTTCTGCTGATTCATCCTATTCACCCAAGCCCCTCACAACAATACATGCTGCTCCTAAGAGGGCCCCCAATCTTCTGGGGCTGCAGTGAGAATGGGAAGGGGGGGAACCTTCTGCAAACTCAGCCCACTTACAAAATGATGGGCTTCAACCTATTATTTTACCTTAGCCTGTCAGCTTTTACAGAACTACACAGCTTTATTACTGAAGATAAGAACTCAGTTTGAAAGTCTTGTTCAGGAGAATGCCCAAACATTTAGAGAAGATGGTGTACATTTAGGCTAGATGAAAAGACAGCAAATCCTACCTTCTGTTTAATCTTTTTCTTTAAGTGAATCTTCATCCATTGATTTGTTTTTAAATTATGAGAACATCTAGGGAACTACAACAGAAGGGTAACCTTTTATCTTTGGTAGGTGACAACATAGGTCAACAAGCCCACATGGCTGAGCATCAAGGCAACAGAAGGTAGTGACAGCTGGCTTTCAATTGAGGAAATCCCATATGTCTGGAGAGGTTAGCATAGTGTCCTTCACAGCCATAACCATTAACCATCCAAAATCCAGGGGTTACAATGAAGCCCAGTTCCTCATTTATTTTCTACATGATGAATGAACACTGTAAAAATCCTGCCTCTTCTGTTGCTGCATTAAAAAACAGCTCATCTTTTATCACCTCTCTCCTCTAATCCCCTTTATAAAGATGAAAACAGGAGGAGGTTCAAAGACACCATGAAGATCATAACTAAAATATCTCATCTTAACAGCTCGCTTGGTGTGATTCTGATGTGGAATGAATGAAAAGAAAGGCTTGTACAGTAAAGCACTTGTGTTGCTTCCCCGTTGGTTCTATTGACAGTTTCTTCACTTCTGATGATTGTCTGCCTTTCAGATTAAACTACTTATAGAAAACACCATGAAACTTAAAAACTGACAAGTATAAATTTGATTAATGACCAAACTTGTGCATTTTAAATGATTATGGGAGAGAGGAGGTACATACCATCAGTTTTCTATTACAAAAGTGGCAATGTTTTATAAGATATTGGAATATTGTCAAAGCTCAGAAGACTCTGAAACAACAAATAGCCTTGTTGTGATAATTAAATGGTTATTACAGTTGAAAAGTAAGGAGATTAAGGAGATTATTCTGTAATCAATTTCTGTTTAAGTATGTAATACTTTTACTTGGTGCAGTTTTTGGACAATAAAACATTATTTTAAAACCTCACAAATATTTCCATTTTAATTTTTGGAACTGATATGTGGATAAGAAAAATGATCTGTTTATTCAGACTTGAAATACCATGATTCAGTGTGACAGTGAGCAACATGCATATGCACAGACATATTGGGATATTCATTACATATAAAATTATAATTTGGAATTAGTTGAGCCCATGATATTTTTTTGAAATTGATAGCTAGATTTTCAATGTTTGAATCAAAACAAATTCTTGTTCATATATATATATATATATATATATGTTTTATAGTTTCAGCTTATATACCGCTCAGACCCCGAGGGGTCTTAGAGTGGTTTACATGATATGGTTCTTCCCTAACTAGGGCCACAATCAACAGGGGGAGGGTCATCCTACCGGCACCCTGAGCAGGGCAGGGCTTCTTGTTCTTTCTTTTTCCGGCGGGGCTCCAGGCGTAGAACTTCGAGCCCCCGGCGAAGATATTCCTATTTCTGGGCCAGGAGACTTCCGCGGCCGGCTTTCTTTCCCGACGCGCAGGCCCGCGTCAGCCTCGGCTTTCGGTCCACATTCAGCTGGCTCCATCGTGCCGCGCCATCACGCTGCCTGCATGTCTTGGCTCTGCCCACGGCTTCCACCTACTGCCAGGCTCGACTGTCCACTTTTGCCCGCCGTTGCCGCCACCATTACCGCCGCCGATATCCGCCGCCGATATCCGCCGCCGATACTGCCGCCGCTACTCACCCCCGGAAAGGAGGGTGCCCCCCGCCTCTCTACAGGCAGGTACCCATTTATCTACTTGCATGCTTTCAAACCGCTGGGTGGACAGGAGCTGGGATTAGGACCAGGAGCTCACCCCGGTCGTGGTGGGATTTGAACAGCCATAGTGGCTGTTCGCTAGTTGTTATAGCAGGTGATTTTACTACCTGCGCCACCGCAGCTATACACCACCATTAAAATACAAGGGCAACTCTCACACAGTGAGTTGTATAGGTAGCCTTCAAGGAAGATGTTATGTCTTGAGCTTGATGTAAATCCCATTGACAGGCTGGTATCCAAAATGGAAATACCTGATTGGCTACTCTGCATAGCAGGCCAATCAGGATACAAGGATGGTGCTGGAGGGAAGCAAACTGATTGGACTTTATCTAAGCAATGCTACTGGTTGTTACCACTGATGGGTGTGGCTATGCTAGTTCGCACTGTTTAAATAAGAGCCTGTTGCTCTATGTTGTGTTCTGAGCTGTTGAATCACTACCATTAAAGCTAATCACTTGTTGGAAAGCTGCCTTTAAGTGTCATACTTATCAGAAGCTTCTGGTGAACTTCATGTGCAAACTTCTCTAGAGCATTCAAAATGGATAAGGCTTTGTTTGTCCAGATTCCATTACTAATATTCTATGGCAGCAGTGAATAATTCTGATTTCTTTCTAAAGCCCTTTGTTAATACAAAATCATGAAATCCTGAATCCAGTACAGTGTGAAATGTTTTCTCCAAGTTAACAGGCATTTTATCATATATCTTAACAAAGCTAGAACTTCACATTAAAAAGACAGGATTATTTTGATGGTGCTAAGGTGATTGATGGAGTGGAATAATTTACAGGATAGTGCAGTCTGAGCAGGCATATGTGTTCCAAATGAAATGAAATGAAAAGACTCTTAGAATAAAAGAATCCCAGTTAAGTATGTATAAACATTATGCTTAACAACAGTCTGGAAAGGGCCCATTGACTGTGTAGGTAATAATAATGTAGGAAATACCTGCCCCCCACTGGGCCCTTAAACCCACATACTTTTGTGACAGAAGTATTATTGTTGGATGCCTGTTGAAAATAAATTAAAAAAAATTCAAAAAAAAAATTCCAATGAAACAGATCACACAAGTTTGATTTACATTGCCAAACTAAAACCAAATTATGACTGCTGCCATTTTTTATAAAGTATTATAGTGCCTTGTTTTGGTGTATAATCATATAAATTTGGTAGAGAATCTAGAGAGGGTGTGATTTACCAAGTACAAGCTGAATCATAGGTTCAGGTGAGTAGCTGTGTTGGTCTGAAGCAACAGAACAAAATTTGAGTCCAGGGGCACCTTTAAGATCAACAAAGTTTAATTCTGGGTATAAGCTGAATCACAGTGAGTTTGTGTGGATCAGTGATATCATAATTAACATAAATTACATGAATTCCACCCAATTGTCTTGATCCAGCATGAGAGACAGACCCACAAGTGGATAAAGCAGTTGTGCAGTTTTTGTGCTATAGTCCTCCATCTCTAGTCCTGGGCCAATGTGACAAACCAGTCTTTAGAATTTAAATCATAGATACCTTAAGTAACTTAAGATTGCTGGGGAAAAGATCAATAACCTCAGATATGCAGATGATACCACTCTGATGGCAGAAAGTGAAGAGGACCTAAAGAGCCTCTTGCTCAGAATGAAAGAGGAGAGCGCAAAAGTGGGCTTGAAGCTCAACATCAAAAAACTAAGATCATGGCATCTGGCCACATCACTCCTTGGCAAATAGAAGGGGAAGTTGTAGAAGCAGTGACAGACTTCATGTTCCTAGGATCCCAGATCACTGCAGATGGTGACTGCAGCCATGAAATTAAAAGATGCCTGCTCCTTGGGAGGAAAGCGATGGCAAACCTAAACAGCATGATAAAAAGCAGAGACATCACCTTGCCAACAAAAGTCCGCATGGTCAAAGCAATGGTATTCCCCGTAGTAATGTATGGCTGCGAGAGTTGGACTATAAGGAAGGCCGAGCGCCGAAGAATAGATTCTTTTGAACTATGGTGCTGGAGAAGACTCTTGAGAGTCCCTTGGACTGCAAGGAGATCAAATCAGTCAATCCTAAAAGAAATCAACCCTGATTGTTCCCTGGAAGGCCAGATCCTGAAGCTGAAGCTCAAATACTTTGGCCACCAAATGAGAAGGGAGCATTCACTGGAGAAGACCCTGGTGTTGGGAAAGATTGAAGGTCAAAGAAGAAGGGGACGACAAAGGATGAGATGGTTAGACAGTGTCATCGATGCAACGAACATGAAATGGAGCAAACTTCAGCGAACAGCGGAAGACAGGAGGGCCTGGCGTAATCTGGTCTATGGGGTCGCGAAGAGTCGGACTCGACTGTGTGACTGAACAACAACAAAGCTTAAGTAAGTACAATGCATGCATTTCCCCAGGGTCCTTTGTTTTCTCCTTGCTCTGTGGCTCCCCACTAAGTATTCAACAGGTATCCAGATCTGTGCTGATTGATCAAATGACAGCCCAACTATGTGTTCTAGCATATGTATTTGCTTTGCAAATCATTCAAGCTATTGTACTGACTTGAGCTGCCTGTCATATTTTGGAGGGTGTCTCATATAGTAACCAGAGTGAAACAAGGTCTAGATAAAAACTGGGCCTTCTAAAACAGTGAAGTCAGTATCATTCTGCAAAATGAAAAATGTTTAATGAGCAATTGCATTATTAAAAACAACAAGGGAGCTCCTGGGACTGTGAAACAAACTTCTCCAATTACTACAATTTAAACGTGCAGCATTAATATCCAACAAACTATTATATAAAAGCTTTTAAGCGGGGGGGAAATTAAACCCTTGAATTCCATTAGTGATGTCTGATATTGGAACACATTAAGAAGGCTAAACAACATACTGGTTTGCTTACTCAGTGAAATCCATATTTGCTAAGTGTATGAACTTCACCAGCTGTTCTGCCAATGCAACCCTAACCTGAAGTTTTGTCTGCTAGATGCAGTGTTCTGATTTCTTCTTGGAAAACAATGATTGATACATTGGGGACTTCCCACACAGCTCACACGCCCTTCCCTCTGCAGTGGACTTAGCCTAACTGATGGAGAAGCAATCGTCCCTGCAATCATGTAAATGAAGAGAAGAGGGAAAGAGTGTATTTTTGTGTTTAATAAAGAAGATGAAATAGTTTGGGCTTAGTACCATTTGGCTTACCAGTATTTAAAAGGTAAGCTTAAAGATATTTGAATTAGGTATCTCTCTTTTAGGGTTAGTATATAACTTTTAGAATGTTTTGGTTATAGAATGGCTATTTATAAGCAGTAGGATATTAAGGATTCATAACTATATGAGTAAAGATTAGTTTTATAGTAAATGATTAAGAAACTATGAGAATCCATAGATATGGAATTAATACAAGTTAAACAGAAATATAAAAAAGTAATAAGGTATTTAGACTGTATACATTTATTTTAAGAAGTTATAGAATGCTTTTATGATGTACAGGCAATAACTGGATTTTTGGCAGATATCAAGAAATGTATGGACTTAACTGAGCAGATTTAACACAAAGAATTACCTGATTGTATAAGTAGAAATATTAATGTAACATAATAGTGTTTGTAGAAGTAATGGTAAGCACTATTTCCTTTGCCCCCTTTGTACCCTTTCCCTATTCCCTACTTCCCTAACTCCTCTCCATTATAATATTCAATAAAAATTTACAAATTAAAAAAAAACACCCTGCTGACAACTGAATGTGGTTCAGGAGCATCAGTTGAGGGGGTCTTGGGGGAGATGAGATTAGCCTGCTCAAACCTCTGACAGCCCATCACCAGCATAATTTACAGTGTGACAAAACCTACCGGAGACTTGTGTACAAGACAAAGGAAGATCAGTCTTAACTCCTATAAGATGAAGTCTTCTATAGTCAGTGCCAGAGTGGGAGGGCCTAGGCAGAGCTCCATACTCCTCTTCTAGGATGGATCTGTTCTGCATACTCTTAAACCAAACTTGGGGAGATGATGATCCCATATTCTTGGAGTTTTCTTCAGTAATTCTTCCAGCATCATGTGAGACTTGTGGAAGCCTTTGATGATAAAGAAATACAACACATGTAAGGAAACAGGGATAAGAAATAAAGGAAAGCTGCGTTATATGATGTGTTGATGGACTTCCATTTAGAAAATATTTTTATGACGTGTTTTTCAGGGCCACCAATGGGGGGGGGCTGGGTAGATAAAATTCAGGGGCTCCAAGTCAGCCAGAGGGCCTCTGAAGCCAGTGTCATCCTACATCCCATTGAATGCCTTTCCAGTGATTTTCCTTTTGATGCAGTTCTGGCTGCAGCCATGATGGGTGCAGAGAAGGCAGAGTATAGTAAGAGGCACTCTGTCTATAGGGTACACTTGTCTTTCTGCAAAACTGAAGCTCATATTAGGCCTATGAACCAATCCAGCAATGGAGCCAGACAAGAGATCATACTGATGGCTGCTACAGTAACTGCCAGTGTTGTGTATTGCAATGTGAATCTGGGCTATACATTCCTATGTTAAGCTTGATTTCAAAAGTGGCTCTTCAGCTGTCGCATTACTATTGGCTGGTTTCTGAGAAACCTCTGTACAGAACCAATCATCTTGTAAATATGTATCAAAGCGAGAACAATTGTGATTGGACCTTATCTCTGTATTTCCATTGGTCCTTAACTTATTATGGGAGTGGCTTTGACAGCCCGGGAGAGTTTAAAGGAAGGAGCTGTATTCCACTTGTTGTGGTGTGTTTGTTGTGGTGTTCTGAGTTGGAGTTGCTATTATGAATAAACTGAAATCACTTGCTGAAATCATTTCGTTGTTGAGTTCCATACTTAACAGCCAGCCTGCAGCCTGCTAACAAGGTCATTTTCTCCAACAGTCCAGCCTTCCTCTCTTCCTTTCCTTGCACCCAGCTCAGCCAGTTCTTGAAAAACAATAGTTAGTGTGTTGCAACAAGATAAAACAAACTTTCCTTCTCTTTTCCTTATTTTCTCTCCTCTTTTCCAACCTTTGTTAATATTATGAACAGAAGGTGAAGGAGGTATTATTTCCCCAAGACCTAACAAAGTAGTAAAAGGATGCTTTGTTTCCTCTTCCACCCTTTACATGCACTGAAATGGAACATTAATTTGTTTCAGTGATTATTCATGTGAAAAGAAGTTAGAATTTCCAGTTCAGACACTGGGTTATTATTATTAACTCCCGGTTCAGGCACTAGGTTGTTATCATTATAATTATGTTGGTGGAAGATGTAACAGCCCTCTGTAATGGCTACTTTGTTATATGACAAATGACATAATATTTTAATATCATTAAAATTAGTTTATAACTAGTGTTGTACCCACTCTTTCTCCCAATGGGAGCCCAAAGCTGCATTGTTCTCCTGCCCTCCAGTGTATCCTCACAAAAACCCCGTGAGGTAGGCTGAGTGTGTGTCACCCAACAAAATTCTACAGTGGATTGGGCATCTGAGTCTTAGAGGTACACAACAACTCTCTTATTACATTTTGCCTATATTGAGGCTGAGTTCAGATTGGCAGTTTGAAGTGGGAGCCAGTCGTAGCAAAAAAAGCCCTGGAACAAACTGTTCTGGGTTTTCCCAGTCACACTGCGCCAACTGAAGTGGGAGCATACTGGGAGGAGGTGCATGGGACTGCTGGCCTGGAGGCACAGCTGTAAACGGCTTTTCCCTGGTAATTTGGCTATGTGTGTATGTGCGCATGTGCACATGCGTGCATCCGGCTGATTTGGGGAGGATCCCATTGTGCCAGCACTGTATTGCGCAGTAGAGCAGAGCACAGCCAATCCTATCGCTGCTGCCTTATGCCTAACGCAGGTTGCTCCCAGCCTCTAAAGGTTGGCGTTCACACTTCCCGGAAGCAGAATGAAGTGGGATAAACAGGTTCTCAGGGATTTGCTACCACTTTTACCAGGTATCTTTTAAACTTGGGAGCGAAGCGGAACAGCATGGGTTGACTATGGGTGGGGAATGCCATGCAGATGTGCCTGTGTGAATGCCCCCTTTAATCTGCTTGTAAAACATGGCTGAAACATGACTATAGTGGGGCAAACTGCCAGTCTGAACTCAGCCTGAGGGTGTTCAGGGTGTTCTAATTCCCTTCACTTTTTGCATGGCAACTTCCACCATCATTATAGGGTTGGTGGCCAGTTTTCAAATATGTAGCATTATTTTCTGATGTTATGCCTGGCACAGAGGCCTTTAGATTCCATTGCAGGTAGCATGAAGGGGGAGTCTTACCTCGGCCAGGATATTTTCATGCTTTTCAGTTTTGCCTTGGAACTCCCACGGTCTTCCAGAACCTGGGGGGGGGATTTTGAGTCCCCTAGCTTTTTTCTCTGATGAGTTATACAAATTATAATTGCCATAAATGGGCAGATAGGCCAATTCTTTTATTACTACAGGTTCATGGTAACAACATGCAAATTGATTTTTTTATAAATGATATTTGGTTTAGACCAGGGTCACATGTGGGGGCCCAGGTGGAAGCTTTGTCTGGGGTCTCTCTGTGGCTCTTAGCAGCCTTGGTGTTTTGTCTGTTTGAAACTATGGTACATATTTTTTTTCTGTCCAGATTGCATCCAGGGGTACTGTATAATTTGTTCCAAAAATCATTTTGTCTAACTGTATGGACAGTTAAAGAATGTCATGAGATATAGGAATTTTTATGGATATTTGGGACTTCAAGAGACAGGCTAGAAATCATTACACTATCATTAGCTGTTTGCTTTTTGTTGTGCTTAGTGGTAATTGTGCTTAATGCTTTGATTATTTCAATTATAGTGTGTACACAGTGGAGAATTTGTTTTTGTACATGCTTAGCTTACTTTATTACCTGACAACTGGTGTATTAAATGGCTTGGATTTGTGATGCATATGACTAAGGTAGAGAATGCTTTAACCCTTACACATTTTCAGATCTTAACACCTGAACAATTAAATTCATATTTGTTTGTGTTTCTACATTCTTTCTTTCCCTCAAGCCATTATCCCCATCTTTTCTCTCTCTAAGCTAATCCCCCGTTCTTTCTCTCTCCCTCTTTTTTCCTACTTTTGAGCCAGGCAGTGGTGACACTGTCTGGGAGCTGCTCCACATCTGGAGCAGCTCCCAGTGGTGGCTAGGTCTGGAGCAGTTCCTGGTGTCTATTGCAGCCAGGCCTGGAGTTTCTCCCTGCATTCTCTGCTGGTGTTCTTCATTGCCGCAGCTGGGCCTGGAGCCTCTCCCAACATTCTCCATTGCCATAGCAGGGCCTGGAGTGGCTCCTGGTGTTCCCTGCTGCCATGACCGGGCCCAGAGCAGCTCCCAGCATTCCCTGCCCCTGTAGCTGGGCCCAGATCAGCTCCACAGGAGCAGCAGCAGTAAGGCCCTCTTTGGTAAGTAATGTTGACTGCACATGCACAGACAACACTTTTTATTTTGGGGAGGGATTTAAACCCAATGCATTTTTAAAAAGTTTTTAGATTTTTCTGCAAACCTGGGGGTCATCCAAGTTTGCAAAAAAGCCCAAACAAACAAACAACCTTGTTTGGGGTACATGTGCCCCCCTATCTGCAGATTTAGATATCCGCAGATAAGGGGCACACTTGGGAATTAGATATATAGACAAGTGGAAACCTGCACTTGTCTTGCAAGAGGAGCTATCCCAACCCTCCCACCTCTACTGCTTCCCATCTCCCCCTACTTCTCTCATACTCTTTCTCCTTCCTCCTTCCCCTCATCTTACGCTCTCTTTCTCCCCTCCATGCCTTTCCCACTTCCTTTCTACCCCAACTCTATCATCAATGCTCCCTCTAAGCTGTGGAGTATTTGTGAGCTACCGGCATGAAAGTTCAGAGTGAGTGATTTGGCTACTACATAAATTAGTTTGCTCTGGAGGCATCCTTCCTGAGCTGACAGAAATGTGTGAGCTGGAGTCTAAAGAACTGTGAGCTAGCTCACACTAACTCAGCTTAGAGGGAACATTGCCTATCACTCTTTCTGCCCCGTCACTCTCCCGGCCTCCCATCTACTCCCCCCACACAGCAGCAGCAGTGGCAGCAGCCAGTCCCTAGGAATCACAATGGATTGCCCAAATACAGAGATCAGTTCCTCTTAGGGTTGCCAGGTCCATGTTGGGAAATTTCTGGAGATTTGCGGGTGGAGCCTTGGGAGGATGAGGTTCGAGCTTGGAAGTGACCTCAGCAGGGTATAATACCATAAACTCCATCCTTCAAAGCAGCCTGGGGGAACTGATCTCTGACATCTGGAGATCAGTTGTAATGGAGGTTAGCAACATTAGTTCCCCTGGAGGAAATGACTACTTTGGAAGATAGAGCCTATGGCATTATATCTGTCTGAAGTCCCTCTTCACCTCAAACCCCACCATCCCTAAGCTCCACCCCTTAAATATCTAGGAATTTCCCAACCTGGAGTTGGCATCCCTATTTCCTTCCCACCCAACAGCTAACTTACCTTTATTTGCCCCTCTGTCTTCAGCTTTCCATCTCCTTTCCCCCTGCAGCTTCTATTGAGGAAAACTATGGTCTTTTTCCATAGTGGGGACTAAAGCAGTTTACATTATTCTCACCTCCTTTTTATCCACATAACAACCCTATGAAATAGGTTAGGCTGAAAGTATGTGACTGGTCCAAAATCACCCAGTGAGCTTCCACAGTAAAATGGGGATCTAAACCTGGGTGTCACAAACTCTGTTCTGAAACTGACCACTACACTACCTGACTTTTATAGGGTACCTGCTGTTGAACAGTAGCAAGCAGCCAGGCCTAGTTGAGATGCAAGAAAAACAGGTTGCTTACCTGTAACTGATGATCTTCAAGTGGTTATCTGTGCATTCACACCCATGGGAAACAGTGTGCCTGCGCTGACCTGGTCAATGTTGTACAAAGCTCATAACAGGATTTTCGCGCCCTCACTCCAGGCCTGCGTGGGGACCCCCAGCGTGCATGCCCAGAGAGGCGGGGCATGAACACCCCGCCAGTTCCTTCTGACCGCTATCAACCAAAGCCATGTATGAGAACAGCCGAGGATGACAGCAGTGGAGAAGGACGGGCGGGCGGTGTGAATGCACATATGACCACTCGAAGATCATCAGTTACAGGTAAGCAACCTGTTTATCTTCTTCGTGGTCTCTGTGCATCACACCCATGGGAGATTAAAAAGCAGTGGCTCACCTGGAGGTGGGTGCTGTCAGACTCTGCGAGCCACAGCGGAGAGGACCAGATGACCCAGATCACCCTTCTGTTGTGCATGAATGTCCAGAGCGTAGTGTTTGATGAACGTGGTTGGCGTGGACCACATTGCAGCTCTGCAGATGGACGATAAGGATGCGCCCTTTAGAAAGGCCGTAGAGGTCGCCATGGGCCTTGTGGAGTGAGCCCTTAGAGCAGTAGGATGCGATTGCTTCGCTAGGGCATAGCACAGTCTAATTGTCTCAACAATCCATTTGGACAAACGCTGGGATGAGATGCGTAATCCCAAGGAAGCTGGGCTATAAGAGACGAACCATCTGGTAGGCTGAGTCCTGTTAAGATAAAACAGAAGTGCCCTTTTGACATCTAGGGTGTGCAGTAGGCGCTGCTCATCTCCATCAGGATGCGGGGAAAAATCCGGTAGAAAAATCTCGGAATTGACGTGAAATTCGGAAACAACTTTCAGAACAAAGGTAATGTCTGGCACTAAACGAACTCCATCTGGGAAAAAGACCAAATACGGTGGGTCATGTCATAATGCTGTGAGTTCACTGACCCTCCTAGCCGAGGTGATGGCCACCAGGAAGGCTCTCTTCCAGGCGGCATATTGAATCTCACACGTTGCCATCGGTTCAAACGGGCATCGGGTGAGATGGCGGAGTACAAGAGGTAGGTCCCAGAGTTCTGTGGGTGGAGCCACAGGGGGATGCAGTCGGAGAAGACCCTTTAGGAACTGTTTAGAGGTTGGATGGGAAAAGATGGTATGGCCATCCAGACCCTCATGGTATGCAGATATAGCTGCCAGGTAGACTCAGATGGACGAGTGGGAAAGGCCTTGATCTTTAAGAGAGATGAGAAAATCCAGGATCCTGTCAAGACCAACAGAAGTAGGTGATGCAGTTGGGGGGCGGAGGTAAGAAAGGAACCTGCACCATTTCCTCTTATATGATAGACGTGTGGATTCTTTCCTAGCATTGGAGAGCACTTCTGCAACTCTGGCAGAGAAAACTAAGGTTGAATTCTCCAGGCCATCAGTTTTAGCTTGTTTACTTCTGGGTGGAACAGCATGCCACTTTCTGTCGTGAGAAGATCTGGAACTTTGGGAAAGTGATGGTACTGCCCTCGCGCTAGGAGAAGTAGAACAGGGAACCAGGGTTGCCTGGGCCACCACGGTGTTATTAGGATGCAATCCAGACGAAGCCTGGCCAACTTGTGTACCACTCTCAGGAGTAGGGGCAAGGGAGGAAACATATAAAGAAATGCTCCGTCCCATGGAAATAGAAGGCTGTCTCCGAGGGAAAGAGGATCTCCTCCCCCCTGGGTGCAGAAGTGCATGCATTTCTTGTTTTTTTCTGGAGGTGAACACATCGATCGCCAGAGTTCCCCATTGTTAGAAGAGAGGTTAGAGGTAGGATAGGTTCAGTTCCTACTCGTGGTGATGAGTGGCACCCCTGCTGAGCAGGTCCGCCTCTACGTTCAGGACTCCCGGAATGTGCATGGCTATCGGAGTGATCTGGGAGGCTACGCACCAATCCCACATTTCGACTGCCAGGCGGCAGAGGCTCCGTCACACCGTTCCCCCTTGGCGGTTCACATAGCTCATGGCTGTTGTATTGTCTGTGAGGATAGCCACACAGTTGCCCCGGAGGAGAGGCTGGAAGGCCTGAAGGGCCAATCTGATCACCAGCAGCTCTAGGAAATTGATGTGGCGAGTTGTGGTGGAAGAATCCCATCAGGACCCGATACTGATTCCATTGAGGTGGGCCCCCCAGCCCCATAGAGAGGCATCCATGGTCAGAGTGTAGTGAGGAACAGGAAGGGTGAAAGGAAACTTTTTGGATTTTTCTGAAGACCCAGGGAGTCCTTTTGGGGGAGAGTGTGCCCCCCGTCTGTAGAAATGTATCCACACACAGAGGAGACTGTTGAGAATCTCTCCTATATAATAATTGTGTTTTGGAGTGGCAACATTCCATGTGCTCCCAAATCAGTTCACTCAATGCTCTGTCACTCAGTACGTCTCCCTATCCACTGGCCGTATTCCCTGAGTTCCGCCCACAGAAGCCGCACCAGTCAAAAATTCCCTCACAACACAATTGCTTTCCCTCCCCAAAGGGCCTCGTGTTTGCGTGTGGCACCAGCATCAGTAGTGCCCTGCTTTCCCCGCACCTGGCCATAGTGTACTCTCTCCAAGGTAGCAGGCGGGAGCCAACCCCACTCGGCCCAGAGAGACAGAGTGCGCAGGCCAGCCTGAGCAGGGCATGCTACAGCAGCAGAATCCCTGTGGCCGCCAACACACACCCAGGAATGTGTGGCTGGAGAGTGAGAGGTGGTGGAGGCATTCTCAATGACAGAGGAGCACCAGAATAAGTGCCAGGTAATGCCACTTGCCTTTTTGCTGTGGCTCACTTGGAGGAGGCCAAGACCACCTGGAGGCAGCGGCAGCTCCACATGCCTGCTGTGCCCCCCCCTTTCTAAAACTCATTGTATTGCTTTTATACAATGGACTTTGCTCCTAGTTAGATATATAGATAATGATGATTAGTTGATGAAACACTTCTTTAACACAAAATGGAACACGTGTGTCCCTTCAGAGGCAGAGAACAGGGGACAACGTGACATTCATTATAGTAATCAAAGTGGAGATTAATTGGGTCGGTATAGTAGATAAAAGACAGTGGAATTAAAATTGCATAATATTATTTAGTGGTTTTAGGGAAGTCCCATTCCAGATCATCTTTTTTTTCTCTAGTTGAATATATATATATTAAATGCTGAAAATCACCAGAAATGTCACTGTTAGTTATATAGCTAGTTATATTAAAAATATTCAGGAACAGAGAAGATTCTGGTTAATTTCTAAATGCACATACATAGCAGCTGCTTTAAAATCTTACTGTATCACCCATAACCTTATGAGAAGCAATGGCAACATTACTATAACCTCCGTAACTATTCCTTATTCTGAAGAAGAGATGATTGGAAACACCGGACTTAACAATGTGATCAGAAGCTGCCAATAGCGGCCTATGCACATAGTTACAAGTATCATGTGATAAGGTTTCAATTAGCTTCTATATGGCTTCTAGCTGAGTGGAAGTAGGTGAGAAAAATAACACAGTTTGCATAAAAGGACATATTTCAAGGGCAGCATGTTAATTCAGCCTCTATTATCATTCCACTGGTATAAAATAAAGAAGGATTTCCATTTTGGTCTCCTTTTAGCTGAAGTAGCTTATTCACAAGCCTTTACTTTTTTTTGCAATAACATTGTGAACAACAGAAGCCAAAGTTACAGGGTTTGCCTATTCATACTGGTTCTCAATTTATACATGCATGTCTCTGTAATTTACCAAGACAAAAGGACTTTTTAGCAGTTTAAAAGCTGGTTTCTGCATTTTAAATCCTCCCAAACTTTATTGTTAACTGTTTAGGTTTGCTATTAATCAGTGGCAAGTACACATATTGTATAGAACACATGGCATTTTATTAATACTTCAAGAAGAAACACGAAATGTACTCCTTTGTTGCTCCTTTATGTTGTTATTCATAACTGGAAGGAGATAAAAGGACATCATATATGAAATATATCAAAATACATTTAGCATATATATAATACAAGTGGAGACCTGCAAGAAACTTGTGGGAGTGCCTATCCCATTCTCCCCACCTCAGCTTCTCCCCCTCTCCCCCTACTTCTCTCACACTCTTTCTCCTTCCTTCCACCCTTTTTCTTACTCTCTCTCCCACCCTCTCCATGCCTATCACTTCCTTTCTGCCCCCACCCCCTCACTCTTTCTGCCCCTGTCACTCTCCCAGCTTCCCACCTACTAGCTCCCCCACAGCAGCAGTGGCAGCAGCCACTCTCCAGCAGTCACAACGGATTTCCCAAATACAGAGATCAGTTCCTCTTAGGGTTGCCAGGTCCATGTTGGGAAATTTCTGGAGATTTGTGGGTGGCGCCTTGGCAGGAAAACAGAAAGAAGTGGGGTTCTGTGGGAGGGGAGAGAGGGACAGAGAAAGAATGGGGAATTGTCTGTTGAGGGGAGAGAAAGAAAAGAATGGGAGATTGTCTGTGGGAGGGGGAGAGGAAGGGGAGATGGGGGGTAGAGAAATAGTGGAGAGAAAGAGAGGGGCAGACTGAGGGGGTGGAGGGAAAAGGACATTGAGAAGGGCTGGGGTAGGAGGGGGTGAGACATACATGAATGAGAGGAGAAGGGGGTAAGAAAGGATTGCTAGAGAATGCTCCCTCTAAGCTGTGGAGTCTGGTGAGCAAAAAATCCACTTTGTGAGCTTGCTGGCATTCAAGTTGTGAGTGAACGATTTGGCTGCTGCATAAATCAGTTTGCTCTGGAGCCATCCTTCCTGAACTGAGACAAAAATGTGTAAGCCAGAGGCTAGAAAACTGTGAGCTAGCTCACACTAACTCAGCTTAGAGGGAACACTGGTAGGGAGGAAAGCTGACATAGAAGGGGTGAGAGGAAAAGGGGAGGTGAGGGAAGATTAGTAGATAAGGGTGCTTGCAGAAAGAAAGAGGAGGGCACTAACAATAAAGGGGGGAGGGGGGAAGTTAGGGGAATGCCCCCTCCTCACAAGTTCCTTACGAGGACTGCCTGCAACAAAGACTATGGTAGGGCCACGATACATCATGCAACATTTTGTTGCGGATACCCCCTTGTTATATTACTACTGACCATCTCAGGTAAGTTTCATTCCATTTGTGTTTTACATTCATATAGACTGGTTGATTCACAGAGGGTGCATTTAGACAGCGTGCTGGAGCGGTTTAAACTGCTCCGGCACGATGCGTTTTTTTTTAAACTGGAGAATCGCGATCAGACTCACCTCCTCCTTCCGAGCGCCCCGCCGTCCTCCTGCAGGTGGGGGGGGTTTCCCTCTCCTTTGAGCATGCGCACAGGCAGCCCTCTCCCGAACAGGAAGTTTGGTGGGTGCGCAGAAGAGCGAGCTCAACAGGTCCCTTTAAAGTTTAAATGAAGACTCCTTTTAAAAATGGCCTCCCCGAGATCCCGGACTCCTCTAAATGCCTAAACTAGGCACCAGTGAACCTTTTCTTTTTTTAACTTAAGTGCGGAGCTCCGCTCAAGCGCACACCGGTAAGGGGGGAAAAAAATGGAGGACTAAAACCGGAAGCTGGAGGCAGCTTCCCAGAGGGGAGGGGGGTTGAAGCACCCGGAAGTGGCTGGATGGAGCGATCAGACAGGGAAAAGTGCGGCTTGAAATGGAGAATCATGGAAAACACCACTTGGGTAAGTGGTGTCAAAATACTCCGTTTCAAAGGGGGTTTGCTCCAGAAAGCGACGGCTGGGGACGGTAGGCAGATGTTGGGTGTGTGAACGCGCAGGTAAAAGCCGTTTCTGAGCCGTGCCGAAAACGGCTCAAACGGCGCGTCTGAACGCACCCAGAAATACTGCCCTGGGAAGCTTTTGAAATACATTTGCCCAAGCACCCTCCCCTCATGATAATATAACGCTGCAACCATATGCACAATTAGACCCAACATAGGCACGAATGCTGGGCAGATTTAAAGGGAGCAATCAGACAACAACATCTGGGAAGCACCCCACAGCTGTTGACAACCCACTCTGCTCTGCCACAGAAGTGGAGTTAAAAGACACAGGGGAAAATCTGGTAGTAAACAAGTTGTGATGGGCCACGGGCGGACTTTCCCCTGTCTGGTCACTCCAGTCCGCTCTCATGCCTTCGTGCCATTGTTTCCCCCCCCCCCTTCACAGTATGTGCATCATTGCAAACTCAGTGTGGAGGTGCAGTTCATCAATTCTGTGTTTAAGTGCTTGGGAAACAAACGGCACCAAAACCCCCCAGCTCACCCGCAGTTGCACCTGATCACACACTGACAGGCTGCACCCGCAGCTTCAAAGGGAGGTATGATCATGCAACTGCAGGTCTATTTCCTCCAGAGGACACAGCCTCACTCCCCCCCACCGTTTTTTCTGACACGTGTGACCGCATCCTAAGACAATTAAATGGGGATTCAACTAGTTTCTATTTATTTAAATAACTGCTTAAATTATTTTATATCACTGGTTATTCCAGTAAATTGACAATATTGAGGACAGGCTGTGGTAGCCATCTTCCTGGTATGTCTTTTGGGCAGATTCACGCTGGGTCCAAACTTGACCAGTGCTTCTGTTGCCCTTGCTTATCACCACCTGCACATCCCTATGTGCAGAGAGATGCCTTGCAATATCCCTGATGTGAATCAGCTCCTACCAGGTTCAAAAGATGCAGCTTAGCAACAAAAATGCTCCTTCACAGCCAAAAAGTATGTGATGTCCTGTTCTGGATACAACCCCCCCCTCCCTATGTTCAATGCCTCAGGATACTTGTAGCTAATCCCTACCTGTCCTGAGCAAACCATCCTATTTCTGCCAACTAGTTGTGACCTAACCATTTTTATCACCAGGCCTATTTAACCATCAGAACCATGCCCACAGATACACCATGGGAAAGGCAAAAAGAAAAAGGAAAAGGCTTCACATTTTGCCAATCTAGTGAAATCCCCCCACATTCCTGCTCAGTCCTACCATAGTGACCAGCTAATTTCATGCTGCCCATAGGAAGGGATCAACTGCAGCAAAATGCTGAAGGTGGGAGGGTGCAGCTGGGTAAAGTAGCCTACTGCTGTTTCCTGACTGGCTGACCAGATTTCAGCAAACCAATTGTGTCCCATGCCTCATCTGAAACTAATTGGGCTAGAGTAGATTGATCCACAGCACTATCAGTTGTGAATATCTATTTTAATTGAATCTTTAAATTTTATTTTATTTTATTTTTAAAAATTGAATTTAAAACAGAGGCATTGTGTCAGCAAGGTCAATTCAGGATGATTTATTAACAATATTGTAGGCTTACAGTTCAACCTATACAGAGTTACTTAATCTAAGTTAGGGTTGCCAAGCTCCAAGTGGTGACTGGAGATCTCCTGGGATTACAACTGGTCTCCAGGCAATAGAGATCAGATCACCAGGAGGAAATGGCCACTTTGCAAGATGAAATCTATGGCATTATATCCCATTGAAATCCCTCCCCTCTCCAAACCCCACCCTCCTCAGGCTCCACCCCCAAGTCCCCAAGTATTTCCCAACCAAGAGCTGGCAACCCTAGTCTAAGTCTGCAGAACTCAATGGGTTTAGACTGGAGTAACTCTGCATAAGCTTGCACTGTTAACTTGATATTCTCCTTCCCTGCTTTAGCTGCATATGCATCAAATTATTTTCTTTTAATGTTATTGCCAACAGTAAATATCAGACTTTGTAAAACTTCAGACATCCTTGAGCAAAAAGAAAAACAAGAACATTCAAACACTTTGAATATGTTTGATACCTCTGGGAATTATGATGTTATTGTACGGTGTGTTTTATATAGCCCCGTTCTTAGGTGCTTTGTTATTTAAGAAATGTAAAGAAGCATGAATTCTGATTAGTATTCTGAGAGTCTTGTAAGAGTAAGTTGCTGCTCATGTTGCACCCTTCCCATAGTTTCCACTTCTCTCCCTCAGGCATTGAACACAATAAGAGGAATAACCAAGGTGATAGTGACACCTTGGGCTGAGAGAGACATTCCTGTATACCCAGGGCTTTTTTTTTTTGTAGAAAAAGCCCAGGAGGAACTCATTAGCATAATAGGCCACACCCGACAGCAGAAACTCATTAGCATATTAGGCCACACCCACGTCACCAGAAGTGTGGTCATCCAGCCACACCCACCTTTTGCTTCTTATTCTGTTTACCTTGTTTATTGTCAAAACTCCTTTGCATGTTAGGCCACACACCCCTAATGAAGCCAGTCCAAATGACTTTCTGCTGTTGGGTGTGACCTATTATGCTAATGAGTTCCTGCTGGGCGTGGCCAACTCAGGAGCCAGCCGGAACTCTGTTCCTGTGCATTCCTGCCCAAAAATAGCCCTGTGTATAGCTGTGGTATTGCTACAGAAGTGAAGCAACAACAGTACATGGTTACTCTTGGAAGCTACAGAAAAAAGAGTTTGTTGTGGAAACGAAGCAAGTGGGAGACTCTGAAGGGGATATAGTCAGATTCAGGATATGATAACATGAGACTTTTATCACACTGTGTAAAAAGGCTTTATTACATTTCCGTTACTATATTATGAAGGAATGCTCACAGCACAGTGATCCCTAGAAGCTTGGAGGGAAACTAAAATTATTCTGAGAGCTGCTGCTGGCAGCTCTGGTTGAAAGTGGACCATCACTCCAGCAAATCATGGCAGTTGTACACCCCAGATAGCAGTTGGGAGTATAGTGGCTGATGGAACCTAGTGGCTAAGAGAATGAACTGTGTTGTGGAAAGGCACCGTCTCAAATCACTTTTGAGTCACAAAGCCATTCTCCTTCACCTTCATCTATGATATGGGTATAAAACAGCGTTGCCGCAAGGACTGCAACAAGATGATATATGCCAAGCATTTTGAACACTGAAAATGCTGTAGTTTATTATTAAGTCACCCAAATGTTTTTATCATGCCTTTTGTCAAAAATATTTTATTTAAAAAGTGATTATTCACAAGGTGATTGTTGCTCAAATTCTATCATAGTTTTTCTAGTTAGCAATATTACTAGCATGTGCCTAGAATATTCATGTATGCTTGTATGAACCAGAGAGCCATAAGAACCAATAGAAACAACACCAGGAATAATAATGTCTGGAAGAGGAGTGGGGTATTCTGATGGAACTGATAAAATACTATGACCTGATAGGATTTTGTAAAGGAAACACTAAAACTGATTACATCTATGTACTACCTTCCATGATAACTCTGAAGAAGTAGCTATATTAGTCTACTGTAGCAAAATAAACCAGAAGTCTGGTAGCACTGTGACTAACATTTATTTATTCCAGTAACAGCTTTCATGAGTCAAAACTCACTTTTTCAGATGCATTATTTCGCCACACATGGTTACCATTCTGGGTTTACTAGGGTTTTCAGGTCCCTCATGGCAATCAGCAAGGGACAAGTGGGACTTACTGGCAGTGGGGAAGGGCTATGCTGGTGTCATAACAATGTCACTAGTAACATGGTGACATCACTTCCAGTGTGCACAGGAAGTCATATCATCATGTTACCAGTGACACAAGGGATGCTCTCATATTGGGGCAAAAACTCTATAGTAGAAGCCGTTTTTGCCCAAATACTAGAGCATACTTCAGAATATATCTTCCTCAATTTATTTTTATCTGTACCCAGTGGGAGAAAAGCTGGAACCTCTGATCTCTCATCACCCATTATATGTAACAACCTAATCTACTTCCACTCCCTTTCTCAAAGAATAGCACCTGAAAAAATCTAAAATGGGATTCAAATAAAGTCTCTTTTGGCCCACAACTCCTCCCTTCCACCCTCCCCATTGGTAATTTTCCCTATTACATGTGGAATACGATTTTCTCTTCATAGCACCTGACGAAGTGAGGTCTGACTCACAGAAGCTCATGCTGGAATAAACACTATCTTTAAGGTGCTACTGGATTTCATTTTTATTTTACATCTATGTAGCCTAGTCATGTTCAAAGTATTTCTGGCCTGAACATATAGTTAGAGAAAGGTCATATCGAACTACAGCAGACTCTCCTGCTTTGTACACCAAAGTTTTTCCCCCACTTTATTTCAAACCCTACCAGTTTTCTACTTCATCTCAAACTAGAGCAAAGTCTTCAGTTTCAGAGCAAATGGAAGGTTTCCACTGAATGAATTTGGTCTTTGGGAAAAAAAGGAAACATAGCCTGATGAAAGGAAAACAAAGGAACTAGAGCATGCCTCTGAAGCACTCCTATAGCATAGGCTTTCTCAGTATTTTGAAATATATCAGTGACTTCCTTTGTCTCTCTTAAACCATTCAATTTTAGTTGAGAGGGATCACAATAGATTTCCCCCCCGCATGATTGATTTATATGGGTTTAAGGTCTGGTGGCACTTTAAAGACTAACAGCATCGATTCCAGCAGGAGCTTTCCTAAGTCAGAGGCTCACACATCCTCAGATGAATTATTTTGCTACAATAGACTATCCCTCTGGATTTAACAAATTAAACATGATAGATCTGAGTCCAGTAGCACCTTAGAGATCAACAAGATTTTGGGGGGCTTTCTTGACAAAGGGAGCTTTCACCCTCGAGAGCTCATACCCCCAAAATCTTCTTGGTCTCTAAGGATCTACTGGACTCAAATCTAGCTGTTCTACTGCAGACCAGCACAACTAGCTCTGAATGGGCTGATTTCCCACTACAGCTGCCTCGGTGTTGCACCGCCGTTTGCCCCAATACTATTAGTCAATTTCACACCCGAAGCCACGGGGCTGCATTTGACACGCAGCTTCGCCCAATTTTCCCTGCAGTTTCGTTATCCTCAAAAAGCAGGATCACAAAACTGCGGGGGAAATCGGGTGAAGCTGCGGGTCAAAATGCAGCCCTGCGGCTTCAGGTGTGAAATTGACCTAGTATTATAGTGTCGGGGCAAACGGCGGCACAACACCAAGGCAGCTGTAGTAGGAAATCAGCCATGGTGTATTGTGGTGGTGGGGAGTAGGGTTAATCATGGTAGATTGAAAAGGAAAAATGCACATGGGATAGAACTGTAAGGGGTGGGAAGGTGCAACCAAAAACAGCAGCTCAGCATTTCCTTCTCCTCTCTGCCCATAGTAATTTGTGGTAAAAGAGAATATATAACATGACATCCTTTGACTTCAGATTTCTCCACCCCACTCTTCTTCACTGGGGGCTTTGTCAGAAGTTATTGACATTCATTATCATTATAACCAGGGTAGGGTTAGGGGTGGGCTTGAAAATTCAGATGGTTTTTTTTGTGTGTGTATGTGTGCATTCCTTATATAAACTACACTTCACTTCTAAAAGAAATGAAGTGTGTTTGTCATGGTTTAATTAGTGTTATTAGTAAACACTGCCAAGGATAGACATTTCAACTAGACAGTATATTTGGTTTTCTTGAATGGTCTGTGATTGCTTCATAAATAAAGGATTCTACAGTGAATAAAACAGGCAACATGTAAAGGGACATTTAACAACTTGGCTCACAACAATGCTGTTAATAAGATTTGAGAGGTAACGGTGGGTAAGCAGTTGGCAAGAATGACTCATCTAATTAGGATGGCAATCAGATATCTGGTGAATAAGAAGGAGGGAACAAAGATTTTGCCAAAGGACAGCAGAGTTTGCGAAGAAGGATAGTGCTGGGTATGAGGCCGTGTAAGTGGGAAATAGGATGAAAGGACACAGAAGGAAATAAAAAGTGATCTGAAAAAATTACATTGCATGTAAAGGTTATGCATGTCATCTGGCAATAAATATGCCTGTGATAGTGAAAAGGGCAAAGGTAATGAATATAGAAATGCAAGAAGCAATCTGAGCAAGAAGGAGATGCATAATATTTGATACTTGAGGTGACTGGAGACTTTTATTGATGTCGAGCAAAATGTGAATACTAAGAATTATTGCAGGAAATGAAGTTCCAATTGCATAGACACATAAGCATTTAAAAAGACATGGTTGTGATAGGCAGTGGCTGCTCTGGAATGTCTCTGAGAAACAAGAAGATTTAATTTAGTGACAAAGAGGTAAGCAGCACTGATAATCTAAACAATGTACATTCACTGTTGCTCACCTGGGAGGCCAGTGTGATGTCTGAAAGAAGAGATACTCATAGGCCCTAGGGACAGAATTGTCAATAGAATTTAGAATCCTTTCAGAACAATTGTGGGATTTGTGCTTCAGAATACATAGAATTAGGTCCAATATGACACAAACCAGGAAGTAAAATAAAGCTGTGTGGGAAATTAAACACACTGAATGCAAATGAGAATATAAAATATATACTGAAAACAAATTATCTCTCAGGAGCAAGATACCAGCATGGACAGATGGGAAGCCAGAAGTGTTACCCCCAACATGCTGACAGCACTGGAAGTGATGTTGCGTGTCATCTGGAAGTTCTGGTTTTTGGGCAAAACTCTATGATAACATCACCCTCAATCCATAAGAGTTTTGCCCCAAAACTAGAGTGCACCCCCCCCGATGTCACCAACATACCTACGTCACTTCTGGATGACATCCACATATCGCCCAACATAGCTAGGGGGGGATTTACTCCTGCTGGCCACCTGGCTGGCAGCAGGCAAAAGCCCACAAAAATGGGGGACCCCCACCCCGAACTGGGGAATGGCAACTCTAAATATTTTCCCCCACCAACAGCTGGGCAGGACACAGCCCAATCCAACCTCTGGGGATCAACCACTAAGTGTGCATCGCTACAAGTTACCCTCCTTGCTGCTGAGTTCCGTGGCAACCTGATTTGAGGCCTCAGATACCAACATGACTCACAAGTATGCAGCTTCTCCAGCATGCCTATGGCACACCACCACCTGCCTGGAAACTGCAGCTGCAGATAAGGTCATGGTGGGATCAGCATCAGAAGTGTGGTTGAGGTGGGGGAAGTGTAGTTGGCTTTGTTCACCAGAAATGCTGCAGCCAGCAGATGGATCCAAGTTAAATTAGGATAAGGCAGACCTCTTTTCCTGCCAGAGCTCACCAACGTGAAGCTCCGGGAGTGAGGAGACCAGGGGGCAGGGACATGTAGCAAGCCCCACCTCCTGCTCCCAGAAGCTTTCTGCAAACCCCGTCACCATTCCAAGCCCGTGCTAAGCGCGGAGCTCTGTTAAGGCCTCTGCAACACTCTCAACTCAGCAGCTCTGGGAAGCCCTGGAAGCGGCCGGGCATCAGACACCCCCACTCGTCAGCGCTGACTGCTGCCACCCTTCCCTCCTCCTCCTCTTCCATGTGGATGGTGCTGTAGCCAGCAGTCCCACATCCTCCGTGGCTTGGAGTGCTACTGGACACCATGTCACCAAAAGGAAAGGGGGTGGGGTTCAGAGGTTTGGAACTCGAAAGCAGGGGTGAGGCAGTGAAGAGTGAGCTCCTCAGAGGAGCACCTTCCTATAGAAACTTAGGTCCCCGGAGTGCCTGTGGGGAGCCATGGTGGAACGTCTGGGCAAGGAAGAGCTCGCTGGTGCTCTGGGGACTTAAGTTTCTGTAGGAAGACATGCCTCTGAGGAGCTCACTCTTCATTGCCTCACCCCTGGGTGAAGGGGACACAAAAGGTACCCTGTGGTGAATGGGAATACTAAAATCAACAGTGGGAAAAGACGAGGGGGGGGCATGAAATTATGTGTGCTGATGTGACAGACTGCACTTTAAAAAACCAGATTCCTAGTGCAGCAGAATCAGAGATATGGGAGGTGAAGGGTTAACACTCCACTGGAATGGAGAGCTTGAGTGATGAGCTGTTCCTTGTCTCTGACTGGCCAGCACCCGCTGAGAAAACCTATATGATCAGCCAAGTGCTGAAGAGAAGGTGGTTTGTTTCATCCCATTCCTGAGGTTCTGTCAGTTGGAATCTGTCTGAAGGCAGTCAGTTGGTTTCTGACAGAGTTTGGAGTCAGGGAGTCTGACAGGAAAAGTCAGACATGTTCACCTTAGAACAGAGGAAAAACTCCTTTACCCTAACTGTAGTATTCCTATTCTGAGGAAGAATTCATTAACAGAATTCAGAGACTAAGTGTCAGCCTATGCTGAAGTATGCTTTACACAAACACAAGAACTGGGATGGTGATTTGGCAAGAGTGATTGGGTAGTATGCTGAAACACCCTTTCAAGCCAAAAGGAACAGGATTATATCTTCAATGGAGAAGATTAATCCCTGCCTGATTTCTCTGGGGTTTTGGCTCTGAGGAGGACTCCGGGTCTGAGGGGAAGAGGAAATGGTTTTAAACAACTCAGGAGGCAGAAATAAACTGTAGTTTCAAGAAAGGAGCAAGTTAGGTCCTCAAAGAAAGGGACCCACTCCAGGAAAACTGCACTGTCATAGGAAACTGTCTGAAGAAAAATTATTGCTGTAACTAAGTAAAATACCTCTCACTTTTAAGAGACTAGAATATATGCAAACAAGCTTCAAGATCACTATTTTTCCAGTTAAAAGAAATGTACTTTGAAATACCAACAAGTTTTACCTCAGCTTTTTCCAACCCCTGACTAAATGTATTAATCCCTGCCTGTTAAATAAATTTAAGATTTCTGTTTGAAATCTTTGACTCTGTCTCAAGTGCCATTTCAAAGAGTAAAACTAGAGGGCTCCTGTTTCCCCCATCAAGTTCCTGGGCTGGGCTAAAAACCAAATTATATTCTGTGTGACAGTTGGAACAAACAGACTATCAAAAACACAAAGATTAACATGCTACTTGGGGCTGCACAGTCACAGCAGGGAATGAAACTTTTGGCAGGAAAATCTGCCTCACTAATTAAAAGAATTAGCAAACTGGCAGTATAGTATGGATGGCATGAACATATCACCCAAGTGAACATTTGAAATATCATGGCATTGGTATGACGCAACAAGTTTTGATGAAAAGCAAAGGGAAGCCAGGGTGGGGGAGCACAAAGTTTTAATGAAAGTAATAAAAATAAACCAAACTCAGAATCAACACTGTAGAATTATTGAGGAGTGAATGGTTCACTTTTAAATGTATCAACATAATATCACACATATGATCATGCAAAAGTAATAGTGTTTACCTTTACATTAATGCACTACAGCTAATCTGTATTAAACAAAAAAATGCAGGTCAGAGAGGAGAGAGTGAGGGAGGGTCAGGGTGAAAAAGGATGGAAAAGGTAGAAGGTGCACAGATACAGAGGAGGATGGTCGAAGGGGGCATAGATCCCTACTGCAAACCCCCCCCCCCAAGCAATTCAAACATTTTGCACCATAAAGAAGCTGACTTGCAATCGGCTTGAAAATAAAAATCGCTCAATAAGAGCTTTTCTAAAAAATGGGGGTGTGGAGAAATCTGATGAACCCCTGATATTGACATGACATAGACAAAATGAGCTGCAGAATAAAAAATCTTAAATGTTGTAACACGATTGCACATCCAAGGTAAAGTATGCACATGGAACAGAGTCAAGTAAGAGCATCTTTAATTACTAGTATAGCTTCAAAATCAAAATCTAATTAATGTTTATATTATCAAATCTGTCTTATATAGGAATTTTGCATAAGGGTTTATTACTTCTTTTATACATTTTATTGCATTAAAGATTCTGATTAATGCCTTTGGAGATTATTCATAATTGAAATTCTAGGTTGCATTTAGGAGGCATTTCCATCAGGAATAGGGCAACTAAGTAAGCTGTTTTGAATAATCTAACCTTATCTTGATCATTCATATGTAGGAATGATGATGCAGCAGAAAGCAACAGAATGATCTCCAGAATGGAAATTTAAAGATTAGCTTGAGTTCTTGGCTTAGTGAGGAGCATAGAACTTACAAAAGAAGCAGTAGTAGAGGTTAGTGAATTAATATGGGGAAATTATTAAAACTGAAAGAAAGCATGGAATACTGATGAAAAGCAATAACGTATGAGTCGGATGTTAATACGTTAACAACGTGCTTTTAAAGCCATTAAATAAGCAGTTTCTTGAATGATCTCTCTATGCTATGATAATGATCTCACATGCTATGATAAGCATGTGACCTTGGTTTATCACTGACAGGACATCTGGAAAGAAGCTGTCACTGTGTTTAATGCCTAAGCCATGTAGGACTAGGGATGGGCACGAACTGGCTCACAAAGTAAAGTTTGTCATGAATTTGGCCAGATCGTGATTCGCGAAGCAATGTTTGTGGAAGGGCAATGGTCACAAACATTCCATGAACTTTCATGCTGTTTGTGACAGCTCATGAATGGATAAATTTCTATACAGACTGTTTCCAATCAATTAAACTGTTTACAAAACTTCAAAGCAAACAAGGGGTGGGATTCTTGAGTCTTAGAAATACCAATAGGAGCTCTCCAAAGCTTAACAGGCATTGTTGGCTGCCAATAACAGAGTTCACATTCTGCTCTATGGATCAGAATGCTATATATCAACTCAGTTCCACAGCCTATCCTCTGTTCGATGTTGGCAGTTAGATAGAGAGGAGCTGAGCTGATATATAGCATTCTGATCCCATAGAGCAGAATGTGAACTCTGTTATTGGCAGCCAGCAGTGCCTGTTAAGCTTTGGAGAGCTTCTATAGGTGTTTCCAAGGCTGGAGTATTCTGCCATCCTGTCTCTCTGCTTATGCCACTCTGTGCGGAGCACATTCATTTCTTCCAGTGAACTCCACTGCTGGGGTTTGGAGGTTAGGCAGACTCAGGGCTCTGAGCCGTCCTATTTCTCTGCTCATGACCAGCAGAGGGGCTTAGCTACTGGGTACCTTGGCCGAGGACCCACATTTTATACCCTTCTGAATATGAACTTTTCTCCCCTCCTGGGGTTTGGGTGTTAGGTGGGGCTCTGAGCTACACCATCTCTCTGTTCACACCAAGCGGTGGGGCTTATTTACTGGGTGTCTTGCCTGAGTGAGGAACCATGATTTATACCTTTCTGTTGTGAATTTCACTCCCCTGCTGGGTTTTGGGTGTTAGGGGGACTCAGGGCTCTGCCGCATCCTCTACCATTACACACCTGGCATCTCTACCACAGCTGACCTCCTGGTTCACTACTGACAACCAGTAGTTGGGCTTCTCCTTGGTTGGGCTCTTTGAGGCAGAGGTGCTGGGCTGCAGCTTCCCCTCCTCCCTAGCTTCTTCCACCTGCTATTCCCTCTGGCCACATCTCTTGGCCTGCAACCTCCACACTTCTTTGCAGGGATCACACTTCCACTGCAAGAGCTCTGCATTCAGGAGATCAATGCTGCCTTTTATCCAGAGGTCACAGTCTATTCAGTCCAGCTTATAGTCCCCTTTATTGTAAAGAGAATGCACTCTGGGGTTGATACCAAACTGCAACCTCTTTGCCAAGGCCATGACCTATGGGAGAACAGCTGGCTGCACTGCAAAGGCCGGTGCCCAGTCCATCTCTCAAATCCAGCTGGCTGTATGGGCACACAGGATGTTGGTTGTGTCCTGGAAGGCCTTGAGGACATGCACCATTTGGGAGAGCATCAGCCAGTCATTGGAGCTGATGCTGAGTTCCTTTTCCCCATGCTGGATGGACATGAAGGAGGTGATATCCTGCATGGAACTCTTCTGCTCCACCAAATGCACTGTCATGGCACAGGTGGAGTTCCTCATCCCCTTCCCCCTGTCTCTTGTGCAGCAGGTGGGCAGCATTGATGCTGTGTGAGAAGTGGACAGCCAGGGATCTGTAACCATGTAGCCATGGTTGATGTTGCCACTGCCCACCCACTCCCTCAAGCTATTCTGTATCATGGCAGTGATGTTTTGCACTGTGTGGTATGAATGCACATCAAGCAAAAACATTTTGTAGCCCAGTGACAGGACTGCCCCCTCCTGGGGCCTGGGCCATGCCCCAACAGTCCGGCAGGATGCTCCAGAGGTCTACCATGAAGTGCACAGTTCTGCCTTGCACTCTGGAAAGATGAACCTTGACCATTGCCACTGCAGCTGGTGAAAGGCTACATCCTTCATGAGGGAAAAGGGGTGGCCATCCACAGCAATCATCTCTGACAACATGGCAAGGGACTGCTTCCTGGGTCCTCTACATATCCCTTTGGATCTCTTGGAGGGTGGTCTGCCTTGATGTGCAGGGAGCCTTTCTTGGAGGGGCCTCCTGCTTCCCTTCCACTTCTCCCTGCTGAGAGGGAGTGGGCCTCTTCTTCCTCCCACTGGCCACCTGTCAAAGTCCTCCTCTTCAAAGCGTGGTAGCAACTGTTGGTGTTTTTGGGCAGTCTTAACAACTTTTTGCCCCTGTGGAAAGCCACAGGAACAGATTGAGTCAGGAGGCTTTGATACTGCTGGTGATCACCTGCTAGGGTCAGGCTCCAGTGGCCTGGTGGGATGGGTTTGGTGCCCAGAGATGGGGGCCTGTTGTATACTTCCTCCCTCCATGACAAGCACCCTTCACACCCACTTTCACCCTCATGGCACACAGAGGTATTGTTCACACTCAGGAAAAGTGGGAGGTTATAAATATGGAGACCTTTTTGGGAGGTCTGTAACTGGCACCGAAGAAATATAATCTGCCCCCAATTTGGAGAGATTGTAGAGGAGCTAGTCCTAACAATCTAACTTCCAATATGGAAGCAACCCTAGAGACATATCTATTCAGGGCTTTTTTTTAATGGGGGAACATGCCAGAATGCAGTTCTGGAACCTCCTCAATAAAATTATTTTAAAAATGTTTAGAAGTTTATGAGTTTTCAGTATACAGATTGAAAACTTCATTCCCTCTTGAAAGTTCCAACACTACTACTACTACTACTACTTCTTTAAAAGCCCCACATCTATTACTTTGGAACATATTTGAAATTGTCCCCATGCATTATTTCAGTGTATGCATTAGGGGTGTGCACCAAAAAATAATAATTCAGAATTTGCTAATATTCCCAAATTCCAGTATCATTTTGATACTGGGGTTCAGGGATTATCAGTGTTGTTGAATGTATTCAGCTCAATAATACCCCATGGGAACTGCCCCCATAAGATATAATAATCCCCCCCCCCGTGAAGCTGTGGGAGAGGTAGGCTCCTATTATTGAAGGGAAGGCATATTGCAGCTGCAGGCCAGCTGGAGAAAGGAGTGAAGATCGGAGAGGCATTTAAACATGTCTCCCTGTCCCTCCAGCTGTCTAGCTGGAGAAGGCTAGAGAGATTGGGGAGGCATGTTTAAATGCCTCCCTGCACCTTCCCAAGCCCACCTGCTGAAGTGGGCAGGCTGAGGAAGGATAGAGATCTTGGGGAGGGCATTGAAACATGCCTCCCCATCCCTCTCCAGCTGGCCCAACGGCAAGCTGGCTGGAAAAGGAATCAAGGGGGAGGGGATTTAAACATAGAAGGGAATGTGATTGCTGAATAGAAACCAAATAGATTTGGCTTCTATAAGGTATTATTGTCAGAGTCCTGCAGCAATCAGTTCTCAACAATGTTCCTTCAGAAGGTTCACGTTTATTGAGTACAGTAAAAATAGTTCATCTGTGCATACATTCTATGTCAGAACTAATGAGGAGGTGGTGGAGGCTACAAGCATGGACAAGAGGGAATCAGTTAAGCATATGGAGCAGAAGTCCATCACAGGCTATTAGCCACAATGTATAGATAGGAACTCTCAGGCTAGGGCAAGTGATGCTCTGTATTCTTGGTCCTTGGGGAGGGCAACAGTGGGAGGGCTTCTAGTGTCCTGGCCCCACTGATGGATCTCCTGATGGCACCTGGTATTTTTGGCCATTGTGTGACAGAATGTTGGACTAGATGGGCCATTGGCCTGATCCAAAATTGGCTTCTCTTATGTTCTTATCCCCCTCCTGGATGCACACCCAAAAGTACACGTCCCTTAAATGCAATTTTGTGAAGATCTTTCCCTTTGCAGCCTCCGCCAAAAGGTCTTTAATCAAAGGCAAATGGTAAGCATTTGTAGTAGACACAGCATTCAAGTCTCGATAATTCGTGCACAGTCTTAAACCCCCCCATCCTTCTTCTTCCGGTAGAGGACAGGAGCCATCAGTGGAGAGGAGGTGGGGTGGATGAATCCGTGGGCTAGGTTCTTGTCAATGAACTTCTGCAACTCCCCCTTCTCAGCTGGGCTCATTGAATAGTTTCCCTTTTGGCAGTTTATGCCCCGGTAAAATCTCAATGGCACAGTCAGTATTACGGTGGGGAGGTAGCTCATCTGCTTCTTCCTCCTCAAATACCCTAGCTAAGTCTCTATATTCCATGGGGATAGATCTCAGCTCCTCTTTAGCCAGGGAAGTGCGAACCAGAAGGGCTTGGGGCACCTCTCCCCGCTCAGGCACCCATACATGGGTATTGCACTTGGGAGCCACAAAGCTGCCTATCCCCTCACTCCACTGGATGTAAGGGTCATGAGCTCCAAGCCAAGGGCTTCATAACACCATGAAAAAATGGGCCACAGGGTTGATGACAAAGGTTCTTTGCTCCCAGTGGGTGCCTGTCCCCATGATGAGGGGCACTGTCTGATACTTGCAGGGCTCCCACATGGTAGAGGTTTCTTAGCCATCCATTTGGGTAAAGATGAACGGCCTTTGCACCAGGACCCCCAACCCTGTGACTATAGATGGACTTATTATGTCTCTGGCATACCCCAAGTCTATGAGGGCTCTCGTGTGTACCTGGGTTCCCATTTCTGGACTGATGGTTGACACAGTCACAAAAAATAAAGGGAGGGTTTCTGCTCACTGATTGCAGTGCAGATTGCTCTTGGATCTGCTGCTTTGCACCTTTTACAGCAGGTCCCAGCCTTTTCCCGCTGGCTGGGGATTCTCGTCTCCACTGGAGGAGGCACCGTCTGGTGTGGCTCCCTGCTGGAGAGCTCTTGGCTGCTTGGGGTGAGCTACCCCTTCATTTGAGGATGTCTTGATTCATTTCTGCTCTGGTGGCTTGCTTCCCGGGGGTGTGATGACTGTTGGCAGAAAGTGGTGTAGTGTCCCAGCTCTCCACAATGCAGGCAGAGCCCTTGTCACATTTGTTAATCTCATAGGAGCTCCTTCAGCTTGATACATGGGGTTTTCGGAGCCGCCCCTGGGGTTTTCAGATAGACTTTGGGGGTATGCATTCGGATCATCTGGAGGCAATTCTCAGTATCCCCAGCTTCCCTCACCCAGGCGGCCAGTGTCATGGGATTCATGCTGCACAGCACAGTCTCCAGGATCTGGTGGTTCAGCCCCAGACGATACTGTTCCACAAGCACAGCTTTGGGACAACTCTGATCTTGGCTGCATACATCTTGAACTTGTTGGAGTATTCTCACACCAACCGAGTTTCTTGCTTCAGGGCCCTCAGGTTGGTGTGTGCTTTCTCTGCTTCCATGGGGTCTTCGTATTGCCTCCTCAAGGCCCACATGAATGCTTGCACTTCCTGGACCTCAGGACATCACAGGTTGTGCAGCCCAACATACCAATCGGCTGCATACTCTCTCGGTGTCAGGTAGTCCTGTCATGTGTATGGTATGCAGAGGGAGTACCCCAGTCTCCCATCCTCTGAACTTTCATTCACTGTCTCTTATCAGGTCTCCGACCTTGCCTCTCCAGCTGCTGGAGTTTCAGCTGGGAACCAAACAGTTTCTAGATTGTTTTGCTTTGTTGCCCACTGCTTTTGCCCACACACCCGAACATTAATCATTGACTTTTGCTATATGGGGGGGATGCTTGAATGTAGTATATCTTAGCTGGCCCTATTGTATGTGGCCATTACAGACACAAGCTGTACAAGTGTCTTTAGTTCTGATTCACCATTAAACATTGTCTTCTGAAGAAGCCCTATGTTGTGTGAGCTGACTGAGGAACCTGACACTCAGTTGCAACCTGATGTAATCCACTCGGTGCTCATCTGACAGGAAGGTATGGCCCCAATCCCGAAGGAACTT
Source organism: Gekko gecko (assembly GCA_029375565.1). Classification (NCBI taxonomy): domain Eukaryota; kingdom Metazoa; phylum Chordata; class Lepidosauria; order Squamata; family Gekkonidae; genus Gekko; species Gekko gecko. The sequence continues at coordinate 135,241,209 of JAPDNY010000003.1, read as the reverse complement.
GCGCACCTGCAGCAAGAATAAAGTAAGTTTCTTGGGATTGCCATAAAATGTAGTGTCTAGCAACTCCCTGGGTTGCTCCGGCCCCAGAGTAGGTGGGGTGGCCAGTCCCACTGGTTGCTGTCCAAGGGGTGAAGCTGGGGTGCCTGGTCCCATGGGGACTGGTGGTTGAGTGGAAGGTTACTGCCCAGGAGGCTGTTGCTGTCCAGGAGGTGCTTGGCCGATTGGGTGAACCACTGGCACAACAGGGCATTGCAACCGCAACTCGTGTTGCACTGTAATAGTGATGAGATGGGGCAGGTTGAGCATCATGTCCTGCATCTCTCTCTGCATCTCCTCCTGCTGGGCTTCCAGCTGGCATTTCACATGTTCCAGCTAGTCTTCAGCCCCGCCACCATATCTCCTGAAATCCTGGTCACTCTCCACAGGATGCAGGTAATCATACCAGCTGGCACTTCTTGCCATAGGAGTGGTCACCCATGACTGTCAGCGGAGAAGCGGGTCCATGAGTATGGGTCCCACCAGGGCTTTTCTCGACCCAATCCATCTTCCCCACCACTTGCTCCCTTGGTGGTAACAGTCCCCATTCTAGTGGTGACCTCTTCCACAGTGGTAACTGGAACTTCTCCAATTTCCTCATCACTCATGGTAAAGTACGAGGGCAGAGACTATAGGAGCTCTGATACTCTGTCAGAATCCTGCAGCAATCAGTTCTCAACAACATTCTTTCAGAAGGTTCAAGTTTATTGAGTACAGTAAAGGCAGTTCATCTGTGCATACATTCTGTGTCAGAACTAATTGCAAGTCTGCAAAATGAGAAGATATAGACACTTCAAAAGAGGGTCCCCTGATGGGTCTGAGCCAATCAGGGATTAAACTGAAGCCCACCCAAGCTAACGGGTCTGCGTTCCCAGTGAGAGCATCAGCAGCCTGGTACCAAGGTCACAGGCTTAGCCTAGTAGATAAGACGAGGCGAGGAAAAATGAAAGTTAAGATTCCAGCACAGCAATGGACTCTACATCACCACCGCCCATCCATCGACCTGCCATGGCAGCATAGCTGACAATTATCTATTAGGGAAGCTGAATCAGGTTAGAGAATCTGATTCGGCTTCTGGGGAGCCTGAATAATTCCAGCACTCCAATCCAGAAACACTTGGTTGGGCAAGAAATTGTAAACAGTCTTTCTTTATTATGCAAGACAGTTTGCATCACTAATCACTTAAAATGAAAAACTCTGATTTCCCCAAGAAAAAAAATCTAGTATTTATATTGTTACATATTAGTGTATTATTATTTCCAAACAAACAGAAGGAACTTTTTAAAACCTCCAGCTAAATTATTTCCATTTTTCTACAACCCGCAAGGACACAAAACCAACACCAAGTTTTAACAAGCACACTACTGCCATTCACTTCAATGAGTCCTGTGAAGAGAATGCTACTGTAATGAATGGAAACTGCACAGGATTGCTCCCAGTACTACAAAATATTGTTTATGCATTATGAAGTGTTAAAAGCCACTCCTCTGATGGATGTACTCTGGACCTGCGTGTTTCAGCTCTGGGGGTGGGATTGTGAGATTTGTGGGCATGCTTCCCTTGCTTGTGTGATGTGGCTAGGGTGCCTGCCAAACTATCATGGGATTACTTTGGGGAGACCCTGTAAAAACTCTGGGGATGTCTGCCTTTCTGTCCTTCAGAACCTGCCTTTGGAGCCTTGGGGGTGCTGCAAGCATAGAGGGCATGCTTGTCTTGCTTCCAGTGTCTTGCTGGGTGGGGGTCCTGCCCAGGTGAGTTTGGTGTCACTGACTTGTTCCTGAGCTATTCCATAGACTCCTGTAACTGCAGCTGTCTTTTCCAGAGAGCAGTGGGGAGATCTTTGTTGGGGTCTGTAACTGGGACCCCAGAAATGTAATCCACCACCAACCTGGAGAGAATGTAAAGGAGTGGGCAGTAGGGTGAGGTTCCCTGTATGTTTGGTGTTTGTAGCTTGCATTCTATAGACTTTTGAACCTTCAGCTGAAATTTTTCCTGGGGGCACCTTCTTTGGGGGGCCATAACTCACATCCCCTAAACCCAAACTGCATATAACTTGGAGGACATGTAGAGAAGCATCAGGGGGAGGTTTCCTTTAAGTTTGATGCCTCTAACTTGCACAAGATCTATTCTATGTACTCCTGAACCTCATGAACTTGTGGTTTTCATTTTCCTGCAAAGCACTTTCCTGGGGCACCTTTTTTGGAGGGGCTGTAAGTCAGACCCTGTGATGATTTCATGTTTTGGTGTGCGTGTTTCTTTAAATGTTTAGTTTGACTGCAGTAATATAAGGAGAGTGATAGAGGGAGATGAATGTGATGTGATTGGCTGATGACAGAGAGAGTGGGAGGAGGGGTGTCTCAGAGGAGATTCTGTGGTTTAGAGAAACAAGTGTGGAGTTTTTTGAGTTTAGTCAGTATGGCAAAAGAAGCAGTTTGAGTCTGTCCTGTGTGTCTAAGACAAACAATTTAGCCTGTGTGGCTAAGAGAGGCAGAGTTTAGCCTGAGTGGCTAAGGCTGTCAGAGTTGAGTCGGTATTTTGAGATACAGTATGTGACTACCAGTTTATCAGTTATATTTATAAGTTCCTTTCTTCAACAATAGTTCAAAATACCCAGAAACCTATTTTATTCTTTTATAAATAAATCATTATTTGTTTAAACTTATCCCAGCAGTCAGAAACAGACCTTTCTCAGGGCCACATAGTCCTCTGAAGTGTCCAGACACAGGGTCATTCTACCATAATAGAGAGATTTGATATTTTTAATTCCTGGTGGCAGCAGTAATCTACCAAGTTTACGTGAACAGAGTGTGTTTTAAAGGAAAAACAGTCTCCCTAATAAGGAGAGTGTCACAGACCCCCTAAGTCCAATCAATGCCAACATTGGAGGGCAGGTTGAGGAAAGTCATCCAGATATTTTGTGTGAGGTTGGTGTCTGTAGCATCCCAGGGGGGCATTCTAGTGCCTCACAAACCTCACAAACCAAAATGGTTCATTCGGCATCAAAGTGTGATGGTTTGTGAACCAGACATATCATGAACCATGAGCCAAACTGAATTGTGGTTTCCCAGTTTGTGTCCATCCCTATGTAGGACTTTAGAAGTTAAAAACACGTATTTTAAACTGGCTTTGACTGGACAAAGTCAAAGATAATGCAAATAACAAATAAAATACTGAATGAAGATGAAGTGAATTTAGTAACACTTCTCTTGGAATACAGGGCCTGGGGATCCCCACAATTACAACTACTCCAGAAAACAGAGGTCAGTTCACCTGGAAAAATGACAGCTTTGGAGGGTGGACTATATTGCAATGTACTCCATTGAGGTCCCTTTCCTCCACAAAATCTGGAATTCCCAAGATCCAGCTCCAAATCTCCAGGAATTTCCAAACTTGGAGTTGTAGTGCTTTCACACCATTTATAGCCCCAGATGCACCTGTATATGTTTTTGAGAAGTTTGATTTACTGTGTGATTGCTTCTTGAGATTGCCTCAAGAACCATTAGCAGGTCTCAGCCAGAACAGAATGAATTAGAAAGTAATTTCTTCCTTTAAGAATGACACATACACCAGACCACCAGTGAAAAAGTTCTGTTGATTCTAGAGATGAAATCTGCAACAAAGTCTTATTGTTAGGTTCAGTTAAACGGCAAGGGAGAGATTATGAATTCTAGATGGAAGAATGATTAGAAACCCCATATATACTCTGAGTTCTTTAAAAGTAGGGGAGTAGAAATATATCAAACGATAAGATACAGCTTTACACTGACTGTGGTAATTTACCGTCATCACATTCTTTAGCATTCTGAAATTCTGCAACAGCCGTTTTCAAAGGATGTATTATGTTATCATGTCAACAATTTAATTCTAATTACAGCATCTCTTTTTACCCCCACATGGGAATTTGTTTCATTTGCATTTATTTATTTATTCATTCATTCATTTTACTTCCCAGGCACTCTAATTAACCAGTGAAAACACGTGGTTGATTTTTCTTTATTAAATATGCTGAAAAGTCAACTGCCCTTGGAATAAAACACACATTTTTAATTAGAATCATATGCCAGCTTTTCCATTTTAGTAGATTTTTTGAAGACCGTCAGAAAATGTTAGCCAGATAATTGGAGCACCTATTTAACTTGCTTTAGAATTGGCCGTGTACTCTTAATTAATTTACTGAATGTCTGTCAACCAATTAACTCTCTGGCTTTTCAAAACTGATTACTCAAACAAACCATGACTACATATACTTTAAGTAAATGCATATGTTGTATACACTTAATCTATTGAAAATGGGAAAAGATGCTTCTAAGTGCCAGATCACTGAATAATTTCTTAAACATAATTTTAATCTTATAAGCAAATAGCAACATTTATTGTTTCAAGGAAAGTTCAGTGCATCTCTTCTCCAGAGCAAATAGACAACCCCAGCTTTTTTCCACTTCACTGGAATGAGAGGTGTGTCAGTAGAACCCAGGAGGTATCATCTAAAGGGAGCACCCTTTGGAAGGAACTGCTTGGCTTGGAACCTCCTAAAATATTATAGAACCTGTCCTCAAAATTCAAAAGGTGCCCATAGGTTTAACACATTTGGGGACTCCTGACGCATGATTTTGCAATGAAAAAGATCACAAACTAAAGTGATATAATAAACATTGATTTATAAAATGTTTGCAGCTGATTTGTCTATTTTAATAAAAACAACAAAACATCAACAGGATAATATCTTAGAACTGATCAAATATTCAATATAGTCAGCAAACTGTAGGACTTTCATCAGACTGAATATTTTATTAGAAATAGCTGGGAAGGGAATGCCTCGCCAATATGGTAAATTTTGGAAATGTAGAAAATGTATTTTCAGAGCTAAACCAGAAAATGTTCTTTCATGCCTATGACTCATAAAAACATAGATATGCGTGGGATAGGATAGGGGTATCAGTACACAGGGCAGGCTTGTGTAGGGTTATCATCCTCCTACTGGTGACAGGATATCTGCCTCCCCCACAGTTCTGCTTGTCTGCCATTGCTCTGCTGAGTGATGTCACCAGAAGTGATGTCATCACACTAGGGATGATGCTCTTTTATCCAAAACTGTGTTCAAGCCATAGAGTTTGGGATGAATGTTAAGGCATCTTCCTTGATGCAATGATGTCACTTCTTGGTCATGCTGGAAGTGATGTCATCGTGCCAGGTATGTTGATCACCCCCCCCCCAGAAAATAACTAAAGTCCCTGCCTCTCCCACCTCCCACAAGAAGAACCTAGCAACCCTAGATTTGTGTTTCAGCTTTTGTTCAGGTCTCTGAAATGATGCTTGGGCCCTTTGTAGGCACTGAAATACACAATATGTTCTCAAACTGAACAAAGCAAATACTGAAGATATTACAGTACTCTTACCTCTGTCAGTTGTGAAAATGAAGAGTGGTCTTTGAGACGAAGAACAACAACAACAACAAGAAGAAGAAGGACAATGACAAATGATAACAAATGACAACAAACAACAGATCAACAGACCACCCTTCACTACCTAAAGGAGACTCAGAGAGGCTTACATTCTCCTTTCCCTTCCCCTCCCCACAACAGACACCCTGTGAGGTAGGTGGGTCTGAGAGAGCTCTTTCAAGAACTGCTCTTGAGAGACTAGCTCTGAGAGAACTGTGACTGACCTAAAGTCATGCCAGCAGCTGCATGTGGAGGATTGGGAAATCAAACCAGGTTCTCCCAGATTAGAGTCCGCGCCACTAACCACTACACCAAACTGGCTTTTCCTTAAGAGACAGAATCCTAGTATTATCCAGACTTTCAGTTCAGTGAACCATTTCTGCTCATAGAGCCATGAAGAATTATACTGAGACACCTTACAATATTTATTTTTGCCAGATTCAGGCTTTTTTACTACTGAAATCTATGCCGATGCTAAAAAATGCCAAAATCACTGGAGTAAGACTTGGAATGGGGCACAATTTAGCCTCTCTGGCCCATTCACAGCATATTTGTGTAAAGACAGACATGGCACCCAACATTCATGAGAAATTCCATTTCCCTCCTAATGTGCATAGCAACTGTGGATGGTTGATTTTTTTAAAAAAATTAACCAATAGATGGATCTTTGTGCTTTAATATTTTTATAAGACATTCACTCCTGCATTGTTGGACTTAAGTCCCATGTGGTGTTATAGCATAACTAGTCTCTCTGTGCCCTGCTCCAGTCTACAAAGCAGTCAAGCAGCATGCAGGGGGGATACTGATGCTTTGTTTCTATGCTTCACTGTTACACAACCTTGCATGCCCCACCACCATATGTTAAGGTTTGCCCTTAGCTGTCAGGGCAGGCATAGTCACCAGGTTTTGGTGGGCCTAGGGTGACAGAGCATAACTGGACCCTCTTTCTGCTTTGATAATCAGATACCTTTTTCTTCTAACCACATCCTCTTCCATTTGATTCCTCCCAAAGGAATGCAGCCATAGTTTAAGTGCTTAGCTTTCAGTGGGAAAATGCTTTAGTATATTACCGCACTGTGCAGTTGAAGTGGAAAATGTGCTGATGTTGTTTCTGAAGTAAGGAGGTGCCATTTTTTAGCAAGTTCACTATGTTTAAAATGCCACAGAAACCACCCCAAACAGTTTTTAAAAAGAGATTTTCTACTACTTCTTATGGTAAAGTTGGCTATTTTCATTGTAAACACTTATGCCATTCTAACTCATTAGTCCTTATATTACTTTCATTTTATATTACTTTATATTACTACCTTTTACTCCTGAGCTACAGACCAGAACCAGCACTTCTTTCTTGAAAAGAGAATTTACTTCTTGCTAGGCAGAGAGTAAAAGGCCATTTGCTGTCTTTTTGTTTTCTGTGGAATGTAACGATTTTATTGCTTATAAAAAAGTAGGCTGTCAGTGTATATGAGTACTAGCTCCACAATGAACATCACAAACACAAGGCAGACGAAAGTATTTTACATTGTGTCCTGCAGCTTCTTTCTTTTCCATTGTAAAATAATTTTTAAAAACCCTCCAATTAGATGAAGAGTTCTGAAGAACTCAAAAGCCTGCACACGGTTATGTCATTTGCTTGGTTCTAATATTACATGGATTGTGTTCTAGGTTTTTCAGTTGTTGGGAGCAGAATGGATAACAACTTCCAGCAACAGACCCTCACATTCCTATAGATATGTGGGGGAAACTGTACTGAGAAATCTCATAAGGAAGGGGGAGAATTCAAGGCTCGATGTGAATTGTTGCTAAGGAGTTTGTTTCATTTAAGGATGGACACAAACTGTTTCTTTTTTATTTTTTCATAGAAATGATTTTTATTATTTTCAGACAAAACATGACAAACATACAAACAAATATGAGAGTAATACTAATAACACTATACCCTTTAAACTACCTCATATATATATATATATAGGTGCTACTCTTGCTACCATAATACGTTTACTATTTAAGCAATATCTAAACATTCCACTGCTATTTTTCTATACACCTATCTATTTTTGCAACTCTATAGGTTAACATGTTTTCTACTAATTACCTTATTGTCTAAGCATTCTACAGACCTTAACACAGAGAGTACTCCCGGGGCCGGCTCCAGGTGTCTGGGCACCCAAGCAGGACAGCCTGGGGTGCCCCCACCGGGGATGCCAACCTCCCAGTGGGGCCTGGAGACCGGGGGCAGTGGTGGAGCGCTGGCTTTTCTGGGCGCTCCATAGCTGCGGGACCCCCAGGAAAGCTGGGAAGGGGGTGGGGGGTCTAGCTGCCACCCCCTCCCTCCCAGTGCCAGCTTTCCTGGGGGCTCTGTGGCTGCGGGACCCCCAGGAAAGCCGGGAAGGGGGTGGGGGGTCTAGCTGCCACCCCCTCCCTCCCAGTGCCGGCTTTCCTGGGGGCTCTGTGGCTGCAGGACCCCCAGGAAAGACAGGAAGGGGGTGGGGGTCTAGCCACCACCCCCTCCCTCCCAGTGCCAGCTTTTCTGGGGGCTCTGTGGCTGCAGGACCCCCAGGAAAGCCGGGAAGGGGGCAGGGGGTCTAGCTGCCGCCCCCTCCCTCCCAGTGTCGGCTTTCCTGGGGGCTCCGCACCTGCGGGACCCCGAGGAAAGTCGGGAAGGGGGCGGAGGTTTAAACTGCCGCCCCCTCCCTCCCAGCGCCGGCTTTCCTGGGGGCTCTGTGGCTGCGGGACCCCCAGGAAAGCCGGGAAGGGGCGGAGGTTTAAACCGCCGCCCCTTCCCTCCCAGTGCCGGCTTGCTTGGGTGCTCTGCGGGGCACCCAAGCAAGCCGGGGAAGACTTGGGGGGGCTTTTCGTGGGGGGATGCCTTTTGGCGCCCCGTGGCTGGCGTGCTCTAGGCGAGCACCTAGCTCACCTAGTGGGTGAGCCAGCCATGAGTACTCCATCTTTCTGTGTCATACCTCTGAGGATGCCAGTTACAGCTACTGGCGAAATGTCAGGTCCTACAATGCCAAGACCACAGCCACACAACCTAGAAAATCTATAGAAACTAATGAACTCCGGCCATGAAAGCCTTCAACAACATATTCTACAGTACATTCTACATTTGAATATCATTCCCCTGCTTCATATTAAAATTCCTTTTTCATACTTTTTGTTCAAGTTACCAAAACTTCTAAATGTCTCAAGCCCAAATTAAATATATTAACTCTTTTATAAGAAATTTGAATCCTAACCCTATGTACATTGACATTTTATGTAGTTTTATCAACCTTAAGCAATCTTATTCTAATAAACATTCGTAGATATTCCCTAGACCGGGTTTTTTCTTATACAATTCATACTCTTTTTTGTTAGGCTATTTAAGAGACTTAAGTTTTCTTCTTATCACAAGTATTAATGATATGGTCTATATTTTTATAAATGAATGAACACATGGTTAAGCCTAGGTTAACCAGTTAATGCGAGCTAAGGTTCACTGAATCAGTCTTATCCAAAGTTCCCTAAACCAATTTTCCCTTAGATTTTTAAATGTAGACTATAACTTTTTCTAGCTCATCTTAACCAATCAGACATACATAGGAATTCTCTAAACCAATCTTATAACAAATTCCCTAAGCCAGTCTTAATCATATATCTTAATCTTAATCTTTTTCTTTTTATAATTTCTTCTTTTTAGTAAAATCTTAGATCTATGCCTCTTCTCCTTGTACATAGAAAGGTGTTCTTCCAAGATTTGCCATCTATATTCAATGGCTAAGACTGTTTCATCTTCTCTCTGGTATATTTTCCTCCTTGTCCCTTTAAAGGTTCCAAAATTTGGCAGCTCTTTAGTAGATCTATTGTTCTCACTGCTGAAGTCAGCTTGATTTTCACTGTGTATTAGTTCATTTTGTTTGTAGTATTGTCCTGCATCTTGCACAGTTAGGCACTGTAGTTCCTTTTCTCTGTAAATTGGGTAAGCTTGATTGTAGAGTTGTTTTGTTTCTTACACAGTTTGGTGCTGGAATTTCTTTCCAGTAGTTTGATTTGATGCTGGAGGTTTTGGGTTTAATATCAGTTCAAAAGCCTCCTTGACTGCCTGGTTCACTGATTCAATAATCACAGCCTGAATCGCCTCCCACGATATTTGAAATATATCAGATTCTATGGAGCTCTCCATATCTGTAACATCTGGCATTTTTTTCTAAAGATACTAATCATTCATTTCAATACAATGCCAAAAGTCTCAGTGCAGTCCAGCAAAGCTCAGCATCTCTACAAGTTGATTATCAGCTGTCTCTTTCAAGCTGCCCACCTCTGCCAAATAAATGCTCCCCTAGATGCCTCCACAGTCAACAATCTCTCACACAAGCCAAACATTCCACAGCTTTATGGTAAAGACTAAACACAGTGCGCTTCTATTCTGTTCTCAGCAGTAAGGCATGACGTTGCAAGGAATTGTCGCAAAATGGTAAATTTCACTCTATATGTCTTTCTTTCTTTTTTTAAGGAGAAAGTTTATAGTTCCCTTGTAGAAGCTCAAACAAGAGTCCCTCTTTGCCCCCAAAAGTGTTTATCTCAGCATTCTTTTCTTGGGTCTTATCTCGTCCTGGCTGCTTTCCACAGAAAAAAAGGGGGGGGATTCCACCTCTCTGTACCATTTTGGAGATTTAAAGGGGCTTATTCGAAAGAAACATCAGATTCTTCAGTGTTGCTGTTACAAGTACTTATGGTGCATGTCTTTATTGGTGTTATGGATGAGGCTCAAAATAACTCTCTTGCTTTAGGGGCATTCACATCTGGTGCTGTTATGGCTGCCTTAACTGCTTTACTCCATTCTTGCTTCTGAGATGATCCAGGGCTTCCACCCACTTGTTGCCTCAAGTGGGGGCCACAAATCGAGTCCCTTGCTCCAGATTAATGGGGTTCAGGATCCCCTAAACCCTCCCTAAAAAGGAAAGAAGAATCGGTCATTGCAGGGAGAAGTTCCTGGTGTCAACTGTGTCAATGCGCCAAACCCCCACCTCTGTCCAACTGTTTCATGAATTGAAATTCAGCCTGAACTTGGGCCGTTTGTGAATGGATATTTGGGGAAGGAGCCTTCCCTGAACACTTCCTGGACCTGTGGCTGGTTTGGTTCATCTGTTCAGGGCCAGCCATTTAAACCTGACAGCTGAGCTATGTGGGGTCTGCTGGTCAGCTGTTAGTTTTATCCCACTGCATTCCGCTTCCTGGAAGTGTGAATGCTCAGCCAAAAAGCTGGGAGCAACCTGCGTTGCTCATAAGGCAGCAGCAATATGATTGGCTGTGCTCCGCTCTACCACCCAATGTGGTGCCAGTGCAATGGGATCCTCCCCAAATTGGCTGGATGCCTATGTGTGTATGAGCATATGAGCACATGAGCACATATGCACTCAAGCACTCATACACACATAGGCATCCAGCCAATTTACCAGGAAAAAGCTGTTTACAGCTGCACCTCCAGCAGTATGAATGCTCCTCCACGTCTCCTCCCAGTATGCTCCCACATCAGTCAGCCCTGTGTGACTGGGAAAACCCAGAACAGTTTGTTCCGGGGCTTTTTTGCCATGACTGGCTGCCACTTCAAAGTGCCAGTCTGAACTCAGCCAGAGTATCCCAAATGGACACGTGTTCACATGCATTTGGAAAGTCCTCCCAAACCTGAAATTTGGAAATTTGGTGCATTGAAAATCAGACCATCCTCTTTGGCCAGAAGATGCTCTGCTAAGCCACTGTTCCCCATCACTCCCCCCTCCCACCTCACACCAGGTGCCTAGTGAGATTGAAACCAATGAAACCTTGTTTAAATGAAAAGTATGGCACATATTCTTCAGAATTTTCAGAACAATATTTTTAATGTAGGCTTTTAATTATTTTTGCAGGCTGCAGTTCCATGTACATCTGAGAGTAAGCCTTAAATCATTCAGTTGGGATTTCCTTCTGAGCATAAGATTGACATGCAGAATTTATATGACACATTTCTATCAATACTTTATGGAGATGATTTAAAACTTTTCCACTACATGAATAACACTTCTTTTGAATACTTTTACAAATATCGATATTTAGATCTCTGTCCTTCAAGGATTCCTTTCCTTTTTAGCACCCTAATTTTTGAAACAGAATATCTGTAATGTTACCTTATCAAATTCTGTGCTTCTATTTCTCCCCCCCCCATTTTTTTAAATCATTTATTTTTTTGACCTTAATCATTAAGCAATCATGTTAGGTAAATCCCAATGAGCATTTCATTTGATATGCAAAATAAGTTGAGATAAATTCTTGATTTATTTTGTCTCACTGGTTTTGATTAATTTGCTGGCATCTTCTTGGGTGACATCACATAACTAATCTATATGAAGGCATTAAATAACCAAATTAGTTTTATTGATTGATTCTTTACCTCAGTCATTCATGGTGTTTGGTCATTCAACCATTTCATTCAGTTAATTTGGCTATTTTGTTTTCAATATGGGATTCTCCCCTCTCCCCCCCAAATCCTACCTTTGTTTCCAAGATTCTCAAGCTCAGAGAGAGCTTTATATAAAACTTTGGTTGTTTTCCCTGAAGAAATCAGGTACTTGGCTGAGGTATGGATGTCCATGCCCCTTAAGACTGTAACTATTACAGTAACAGTGCAAACCTAAGCATGTCTATACAGAAGTAAATTCCACAGAGTTCAATGGGACTTACTTCCTTGTTAGCCTGAGTATCATAAGGCAGTTTCTGGAAACAAAATTTTAGCTACCTGAATAAGAGTTATACAATTTTCCCTGTTAAGTTTACTAGGGATGTACAAGGAAAAACCCAGCAGAACCAATGCTGAAACTTAACAAGACTAAGGTCAAATCTGAGAATCTCCATTGTTTCCAGTGGTGGGAAAAAAACAAGGCAGGCACACAAAGAGCCCAGTAGATTCTCCCAGAGAGTCTCTGCAGTAGAAAGTGAGGGGGCATGTTTGCAATGCCAGCAGCAGAACCAAGACAATGTGCCCAGCAGAACCAGTGCCACTCTGGCAGTACCAAATCCCAACAGATCTGACCTTAGTTCTGGTTCTGCTGGCCTTATTGCACTAGTTCTGCTGCTGGCCTTGCAAACATGCTCCTTCCCCACACCTCATTTTCTACTGCAGAGACTCTCTGAGAAAATCTGCTGGGCTTGTTGTTTGCTTGCCTTGTTTTTTTCCCACCACTGGAAACAATAGAGGATGGAGGCAACCTCTTTGAGTGCACATAGAATTGGACCACCTGGTCCATTCTTTTTTAAACTTTGGGGTTCTTTGGGGGAGAGGCTCCAGCAGCTACTCTGCAAATTTGATGCCTCTACCTCAAACCCCCTCCCCCCAGCCAACTGAATATATCCTAGGAGATATGCCATTGACTATAATAGCACCACAGGGTATAATGAAGCAAGAAAATTTGGGATTCCCAAATTAATTTGGGGTTCTCTTATCAGTAAGTCAAATCAGATCAGAGAATCTGATTTGGTTTAATTAATGCCTGAATCATGCTGAAAAGGCATGATTTGGGTATTAATTCAGCTTGGAAATGCCGAATGCACATCCCTAAAGTTCACCAGCATGATGTAGTAGTTAAGAGCAGGAGACTCTAATCTGGAGAACCCCACTCCTCCACATAAAGCCTGCTTTGTGACCTTGGGCCGATCACAGTTCTCTCAGAACTCTCTCAGCCCCACCTGCCTGTGTGGGGAGAGGAAGAGAAGGCAATTGTAAGCTGCTTTGAGCCTTCTTAGGGCAGAGGAAAGCCAGGTGTAAAAACCAACTCTTCTTCTTCTACTTGTTCCAAAAACCTCATTTTACCTTTGTCTTTCAGCTTTATAGTGTATCTTGGGGTAAATGTATTCAGGCACAAATTTAGCAGGTGCAGCATTCCCAAATAATTGCTTTGCACACTCCTTATGAATTTCAGCCATAAAAAAGCACCATTATAGCAAGAAAGGTGGTGAATACCCAGGAAGAAAATCAATAGCTTCAGGTTTTAAAATCATTGTTCATTCACAGCTAATGAATTTAAGTTTGACACATGCATAAAAAGCTTAAAATTAATAATTTTAGGTTGACACATTCATAGTTCCCCATCCCTAACATCGGGGTGGTAAATGTCTTGGCAAAAATTGAACCAGTGAAGTGTTCAAAATCAATAGCTATATGCAAACCAAAATAATTCTGCCTGACTCATTCATGAGTCATTGTAAACCTATTGCACAAATAAATGGTGAGGAGTCTGGTGGTGGAAAGTGCCATCAGGCCATAGCTGAATTATGGAGACCCCCTGAGGTTTTCAAGACAGGAGACACGGAGGTAGTTTGCAATTGCCTGCCTCTGCATAGTGACCCTGTACTTCCTTGGTGGTCTCCCATACAGGTACTAACCAAGACCAGACCTGCTTGGCTTCTGAGATCTGCTGAGATAAGGCCAGCCTTATCAGGGCATGAGTAAAGTGCCTCTGCAAAATCACAGAGTTACCATCAAGTTATGCCCTATTCCCCTATACACGGGTCAATAACATATATTCAGAAGGCAGGAAGTCAACCATCTTTCCTTAAATTTTAATAAACTGTTATGTCTAAATAGAGATTTTTTCCCCATCATGTTATGCATGTATATGGACTTGAGTATCATTTGTGTAAGGATGTGTGTGTGTAGGATTTAGTATCCTTCATCATTTCTTTTAAAAAATGCTCATCCCTTATCACCCCATCTACAAAAGAATCCCATTGACAATAAAAGTAGGAAGACGAACAAAAAATCATCTCTGTGACCCCATGTACCCCATCTACAAGGTGGAGTTTTGATGGCCTTTAAACCTGTCTCTCTTTTCTCATTCGCACATCTAAAAGGCATGTTCTGGTATTCTGTGCCTCTCAGATACATGTGAGTCCTAGTTGGAATTGAGCTATGAGGCATGAGGGCCTCTCCACATCATTTTTCCAGCTCCAGATACCCCCCAGAAGCTGCTGTTTCCCATGTAAACCTACACTTACTGATGTCCATATGTAAATTTCCCTACTGGGGCAAAAATGGCTTCCCACAGGGGAAAAGAGCAGGAAGAGGGGATGCTTAAGCACTCTTGCCACATGTGCCCCAATCTGAATTTGGCTTGTGTGTGCATAGAAGGGCATGAAGATCCCAGAAGACATTGAAGAAAGAAGAAGGAAGACTGAAATGCACGGGAGGTGGGGGAAAGTAAACTACCTCCCCACCCTTCCTGGTCAGTGAGTTGGAAGACCATGGAGGAGTTCTTTGATCATCTGCCGGCAGTCCTGGGAGGCCCCCGGGTGGTTGTGGCAGCCGGGAACAACCCCCGCTGACACGCACAGCTAAATCCTCCCCCTCTCCATTTGGCGGATAGTTAGGGGGAGAGCGGTGGGGTTGGGGAAAATGCATGAGGAGCACAGACTATCAGTGCAGTTTTGTATGGTGCTGGAGCTGCGTGCTTTCACCTGCAGGAGCGGACTGGGAAGCACAGCAGCTCCAAGCAAGCCTGACCAGCCTTGCCTGAATCATGATAGGGAGAAACCCTCTTGGGACAGGGACAGACTAGAGTGGTCAGATCCTGGGGGCTGAGCTATCCAGAGATGGGAGAATGGAAGACAAGACAAAGGGTTGGGGCAAATTGCTCTCCTTATTGGAGCAGTAGATGGGACAGGACTAGGCATGGAGTGGCCCTGGCATAGAGAGTGGGTCTGTTCTCCTGGCCCCATTCTTGGCTGGGGGCTGGGAAGAGTATAAAAAGGTGAGAAAGGCAGCCATTTTGAGATACTATAGTGATGGGGTGTTATTTTCACTTTCACAGTCAAACAAAATGGCTGATAAAGCAGGCCCCTCAAGTTCCTTTAACTTTGATGACTTAGAATCATGCCAATATCCTCAGAAGGAATCCCAGGGAGTGAAATTTTTCAAGGGAGGAAGCCAAACCAACTCCTTTTTTGGCTAAAAGAGGAGGTGAAGAAAGAATTCAGAGATCTGTGGCAACAAACTGCCCCTCCAGTTCCCAGGCAGTCAGGACCTGAAAGGGGTAGAAGCAGCAGCTCCCGTGACAACTCTCCTGATAGGAAGAAGGCAGGAGAGTCTCCTCAAGGTATAGAGAACATAGTCCTTTATTTAGTGATCTGGAAGAAGTGTTAGATTCTTCAGTCTCTATTTCAGACAAGGAAGAGGGAGAACATTCAGAGGAGGAAGAAGAAGCTGGTCCTTTGATTCAATCTAGACTTTTCTCTCAGGAACTGTATAGTTGGTTGCTGCCAAAGGTTTTAAGAACCCTGGAGCTTTCATATACTCCCAAGGAAAAGGAAGATGCAGAGACTGCAGATTTTCCAATTGGGTCTGAAAAAGCTATTCCCAAACCAATCTCCAAGGCAGCAGGAGTACCACTACCAGCAACTTTTTGTAATGTCATCATGGCAGAATGGGAACATCCAGCCAACCCCAAAGCTAATAACACCATGTTCACAAAATTTTATTCTCTCATTTCAGAAGATACAAAAAAGATTAAACTTCCAGTGGTTGGTGACCCAATCAGTTCATTGGCATCTACTTCTATACTGCCCATGGACACAGATGGACTACCCAAGGACAACTGTGACAAGAGGGTCAAAAAGGCACTACACAGGGATTTTTTAAGCATCAGCCAGTTCCCTGCAGGCATCAGCTATGGGTTCCCTCTTCACCAGAGCAGCTTACACATGGGTCTCAGAGTTGACTACAGCAGACAGTGGTATTCCTGAGAGCCTAAAAGATGAGTTTTAAAAGATAGCCTTAGCCACGGCCTTTGCAGCAGATGCCTTGCTGGACTCCCTCCAGTTATCAGCCAGAGTGATGGCCTGTAGTGTGACAGCTAGATGCAACCCATGGCTCCAAAACTGAGATGCGGATCCTGCAGCCAGAGCAAAGGTAGCAGTTGTACCATTCAATGGATTCAATCTATTTTGGGCAGCCCTAGCTAGATATCTTATTGAAGACAAGGACAAGAAGCAGGTCCTTCCATCAAAGAAAAAGGACATGAAGACTAAGAGGCATTTTCAGTCTTTTTGAGACTTCAAACGAGGTGACAGACAAAGCAATAATAGAGCCTTCAAAGGCAGATGGCAACCGAGGTCAAGAGACTCAAGGCCACATTCTTTATCAGGAAAACCAGGCCTGAACCAAAAGGATCCTAAGAAGAGGACTCTGGCATGACTATGCCAAGACTCTAGACACAAAGGGAGTTGGGGGCCGTCTGCAGTGCTTTTCACATCAGTGGCACCAGTCAGTCACGGACAAATGGGTTCTGAAGATGGTGACACATGGCTACTCTCTGGAGTTCAAAACCTTCCCACCTTATCAGTTTTTGGAACTGCCAAAGAATTGTTCCAAGGACAAACATGAACTACTCATGAAGGACATTCAACATCTCCTTGACATTGGGGCCATAGAAAAGGTTCCAGAATGGGGAAAATTACAAGGAGTATACTCTATCTTCATCATGGTACCCAAAAAGAATGGGGACGTCAGAGTCATACTACATCTCAAGTGGCTGAACAGGTATATAAAGACAAGAAGATTCGAGATGGAAACACTGAGAACAATTCTACAATCCATACAAACAGGAGACTTTATGGTCTCCATAGACCTTTTGGAAGCCTATGCGCACATTCCAATCTGGGAAACTCATCACAAGTTCCTCTGTTTTGTGTACCATGGGAGGCATTTCCAATACAGAGCCCTTCGCTTTGGACTAAAATTGTCTCTGAGAGTCTTCACCAAAGTCCTGGTGATGCTGATAGCCTTCTTGAGGATGAAGGGCGTGGCTCTGTTCCCATATTTGGACAATATTTTAAAAAAGACAACATCTTACCATCAAACACATTGACATCTAGGACTGACAATGCAGGTACTCAGGGACCACAGGTTTGTGATAAACTTGGAGAAGAGTGTCCTACAGTTGATGACTCAGGTTCTGAACTCAACATCAACAGAACTTATGTCTTTGGCCCATCTCTTGGAAATTCTGGTCTCCTGTCAGGATCTTGTGTCTTGGGCCAGGTTCCACACATGTCCCCTTCAAAGATTTCTCCTTCAGTACCAGGAGGAGATAGCTCACAAAAGGGCACAGAAGGTACAGCTCCCACTGTCAGTAAAACAGGAATAGCAGTGGTGGCTGGACTCTACCCATTTAGCAGAGTATCCCAAGGATCCCAGGAGAATGGTGGTCACCATGGATGCAAATCTGTTTGGGTTGGGAGCACACACCTTAGGAAACATGATGCAGGGAACCCGGTCACTGAAGGAGATGGCAAGGAGTATCAATTTCCTGGAACTCAGAGCAATAAAACTAGCTTTGGTTCATTTCCAGAGGCAGTTGATGGGCCAGCACATTCTTATTCAAATGGACAATATGATGGCAAAGGCCTACATAAACAAACAGGAAAGCACACGCTTCAAGAGGCTAAACCAGGAAGCGAGACAGGTGATGGAATGGGCAGAATCGCATGTGCTGTCCCTAAAAGCTGTTCATGTAGCTGGTCGGGAGAACACCTTGGCAGACTGGCTGATTTGACAGACTGTTGATCAGTCGGAATGGATGTTGCACAGGGAAGTGTTTCAGCAGACTGACAGAAGCGGATCTCTTTGTGACAGAACAAAATTGACAAGTAAGAGACTTTGTGGAAAAATTGAGACATCTGAAAGCAATAGGAATGGATGCTCGGAGTCTGTCCTGGTCAAAGGTTTGGCTATATGCCTTTTCCGCTCATTCCAAAGGTGATTCAGAACACGATAGTTCAAAAAGTGGATCTGATTCTCATTGCTCCCTTCTGGCCAAGGAGGGCATGGTTCCAAGACCTGTTGAGGTTCTCAATAAGGGAACCGTGGCACCTTCCACTGAGACCTGTTGATGCAGGGGATGATGGCGCACCCAAGAACAGACATGTTGAAACTAACAGTTTGGAAATTGGAAGGCAGCAATTAGGAACTATGGGTTATGAGGTGGGGGTGATTACCACCCTGTTAGCCTCCAGAAAACAGTCTACTAATAATGTATATAATAGGACATGGCAGGTGTTCCACTCCTGGCGTATGAAGAGGGGGTTGGAACTGCTGTTGGCACAGGTGGGGGATGTCCTAGCCTTTTTACAGAAGGGGCTGGTGAAAGGACTAAGTACCAGTACACTGAGGAGGCAAGTGGTGGCCCTTTCAGTGGTTAGGGGGGCTAAAAAGGGGAGATCCTTGGTCCAACATCCACATGTCAGCTGGTTCCTGAGGGGTACCACTCTAGGTGCATAGGTTTCCTACATGGAATCTAAATATGGTGTTGAGTGCATTATGTAAAGAGCCCTTTGAGCCTATGGCCTCTTGTCCATTAAAAGAGCTGACTTTTAAGACAGCTTTTTGGTGGGGGGTTACTTTGGCACACTGAGTGGCAGAGTTAAAGATGCTGTCAGTGAACAGGGAGCTTTGTACCTTTCATAATGATAGAGTGGTACTTCATCCAGACCCAGCTTTCATACCAAAAGTGGATTTGGCTTTTCACAGGTCAGAGGACATTGTTCTCCCTGCTTTTTGTCAGGATCCAAAGCACCAGAAGGAAAAGGTCTGGCACCAACTGGACGTGCGTAGGGCTCTGAGTTTCTATCTGGACAGGACCAAAGGGTGGAGACAAACCAAGTCTCTGTTTTTGTCTTTTAGAAAGTCAGCCTTAGGTAAAGGTATTTCCGCATCCACTTTAAGTAGGTGGATCAGGAGTGTATCATTGAGGCTTATAAGGCACAAGATCTGGTTCCGCCTGCAGGGATTACTGCCCACTCCTTAAGGGGAGTGGCCACATCGGTGGCATATCAGGCTTTCCTGTCTCTAGAGGTCATTTGCAAGGTGGCCACCTGGAAATCCACCCATTCCTTTACAAAACATTACCAGATTGATAAAGTGGCTTTGGCAGAGGCTGCGTTTGGTAGGAGGGTTCTGCAACACATCCTGTGAGGTCCGGAAGCTGTCAGACCCCCCCCCCCGGGGAGCACTGCTCTGTTAAGTCCCAGGAGTCAAGGACTGCCCCACTCCCAGGACCACTGGAGAATGGAAGATTTGTCTTCACTTTATATGAAGCTTCCTTCTCAGTGGTCCAGGAGTGGGGCAGTCCTACCCACCCTTGTTTGGAGGGGGCAACTTCCGGTGCTTATTAGGGGATGGTGCTGGTAGTCTGCCTCGGTGGTTCACTTGATGTTAAAAAAAATTGAGCAGAAGACTGAGAGGTTGGTTTTAAGAGGTTCATACATTGTATAATTGTTGAGTTCCTCAGTTGTCAAGTAAAGTTTGGTGTTCGAACAAAACAGGTTTGGTGTTTGCACACAGTACCCATTGGGGAGAGAGGTGTGTTTTTTATTTTTTGTTCAGGATCGTGTAGATTGTGGGGAGAAGGTTGGCTTGCTGAATGACTGGGAAGCCAGAGGACAAGCCCCTCCCCTCTGGGATCAAAGATTTGCCAGCTCTGCCTGCGGAGAGGAGGAGCTAAGTCCCAGGAGTAAAGGAGTCAAGGACTGCCCGGTTTTGGTTTCAGCGTTGCGAATGGCGGCCACCTTTCGGGACGCTCCCAGAGGTGGTTAGCCCACGTGCAGTTTGGGGGGGTCTTTGCATCTATGCAAGACCCTAGTGAGCCTTAGGTAAAGGCTCCGAACCGGGGGCGCTTGGGGAGTAGCCTCTTTGCCGGCAGTTAGCCGGGAAATTGAGGCTTTCTCCCCGCCCCAATCGGCCCCGCTGCGTCGTGCCCGTAATGGGACTTAGCAGCGCTCCCGAATTCCACCAGGAGTGAAGAAAGCGGCATGAGTTAAAATAAAAAGAAGAATTGCATCGAATCGTGAGTTGAAGATCTAACTTTGAAGCGAGATAAATCCCCCCGCAAACGTAGGGAGGAGGGAGGAGTCCCCACCCCCTTTTGAGAAGCGAGATTAATAAAGGGGCGAGGAGGGGGGTAAAGAGAAAAAAGTGTTGGTGAAGATACCGTTGGGGTTTGGCAGGCGATTGCGACATTGTCAGCCTCTTGGAGGATGCGGCACGAACTTTGAAAAAGTAAACAAAAGGGAAAATGTCGACGCCGAAAATTGTCCTGCATAAACCGGAAGAGAAGGGGGGAGGGACTTCCGGTCCGGGTAACCCCCCCCCCCAGAGCTTGCTGTCATTCAACAAGAGGAGCTACTGCGGCCCCTGCTGGAGCAAATGCAGAAAATCAATGAAACTTTGATTAAAGTGGAAAGTGCTCTTCTCTGTCGGCAAAAGCAAATCTCGGAAACATCAAGAAAGGCTAATCTGATGTTAACCCTTTTGGGCGAGAAAGAAGAAGAGAAAGAAGATCTCAGTTTTATCTTGACGAATGACTTGGCACCCCTAACTGGCAGTGAAGCGAGTGAAATAAAAGAAGAGGTGGACATGGCTCTAAAAGCCTATTCCACTTATATAAAAGAAAATACTCTGCCAGAAGAAGGGGATGTCGAGCTGAGCAGGAAATATATCAGAGATCTAATTTCTTCTGTGATTATGGAGCCCGTAAAAGTTGATGGTCGGAAATATAAGAAAAAAAGAAACGAGAGAAGATGGAATTCATCTTTAAAGCAATAAAACCTTTGAAGAGACACGCCAGCAGGATGGAGGCAGCACTCAAAACTGGGATGAATGCAAGCAGCGAAGAAGACAACGACCCAGGGGGAAGAGGTGACGGAGCGGGAGTCATCAAGATGAAAGGGACTCAACTTTTAGTTGAAAAGACTTAAGAAGACACTTTGAGCAGCGGCTGTTCGTGTAACATCTGGAAGGAGCTGTTTAATAACTAACCCCAATGGACTTTACTAACGGTATTACCAGAGTTATTTTGGACTTTGGATTGTTAAAAAGAAGATCTTCTAACCGTGATGGATGCTAAAAATAGTACTAACTAAAACTAACCCTTATTAACAGAATATTTTCACTCCATCTCTTTTTTCTTTCTCCAGCTGTCTACCCTACCCTTTTCCTATAAAAAGAATAAAATTCTCTCCTTTTTAGGAGAGTTTTACCAAAAAAAAAAAAAAAAGGAGTCAAGGACTGCCCCACTCCCGGACCACCGAAAAGGAAGCTTCACAGTAAGTGAAGACAAATCTTCCATTTCCTTATATGAGAACTACCAGTCCCTGGTAATTTAATCCCAGTTGGATGGAGGGGTCTTTCTAGAAGGAATGGCAGGCACTGGCTGGGTAAAGGATTTTCCATATGAGTCCCTGGGATGCCTATTCAGATCTACACCTCAGTTGCACACCTTGCCAAAAGAGGCCTCCACTCCTAGCTTTGAACCTGGACAGTGGACAAGGAGTGTTCTATTAATATATCCAATTATCAGTGTTGTCAAAACATATAAGACAGATCTTTCACAAAACCTGGAAAAAAGCCTCAGCTTGACAGAAAAATCTGAAATCTAAAACAAACGAATGCATTTGGGGGATTTAAAAACCCACAAAATATAGGACTGCCTGTATCTTAAAGAAACAAATGCTCCCCTTTTGTTGTTGTAAGGAAACTACAACATTATTGCCAGCCATCAAGCTTTGGTTTCTGTCAGTACAAGGTAGGAAGAGGGGGCAGGGCCCTTTCCAAGGCTGTTTTGGCCTTTGAGGAAGGACTCATTGGAGCCAGACCTAGAAGCAACCATTGGGCAACTTGCTACCATGGAACCTGCATGACTCATCCAAGCCTGGCTGGTTGTTACTGTTCAACAGCAACTACCCCAATAAAGCCAATGTGGTATAGTGGTTAGCATTTCAAACTAAGATCTGGGAGACCCAGGTTTGCCATGGAAAGTCTGTCATATGCAGGGGTCATTTGGGGCCAGAGCATGCTGGAGCACAGCTCCAGTAGCCCCACTCCCGCACTCTGGGGAAGGCACGGGGAGGCATTTAAATGCCTCCCTGCTCTCTCCCTGGCCCTTCCTGGCTCAAGTGCCAAGGCAGGCAAGCCAGGAGAGGGCAGGGGGGTTCTAGAAGCCTTTCTCATCTCCCCGGCCTAAGCAAGATGAGGAAGGCATGGGGAGGCATTTAAAAGCCTCCCTGTTCTCTCTCTGGCCCTTCCTGGGTCACATGCGGAGGCAGACAAGCCAGGAGAGGGTGGGAGGAGCTCTAGAAGCCTTCCTCATCTCACCTGCCCAAGCAGGCAAGACAAGGAAGGCACGGGGAGGCATTTAAATAACTCCCCGCTCTCTCCCCGCCCCTTCGTGGCTCATGTGGCATATGCTAATACGCTATTATGGTAATAGCCTATTTGATATGCTATGAACTCCTGCAGCTCTTTTTCTACGAAATGACCCCTGGTCATATGGTGATGGTCACCTCAGTGCAGTTACACACTCACAGGGTTGTTGTGAAGATAAAATGGAGGAGAGGTGAATGATGTAATTACTTTTGACCCCATTTGTAAAGAAAGGCAAGGTATAAATGACGTCAAGAAATAATAAATATAACTGAAGATGGGGGCCAGATAAAAGGTAAGTTGGTGGGTGGCTGGTAATGAGAGAAGGAAGCCATGAAAAATGAGGATATGGGGGTTGTCAGGAGGAGGGAGGAGGATGTAATGTGAGAAAGGGTATTGTAGCAGGCCCTGTTCCACCCTGCCCTCCAAAGTTTTTGCAACACCTGGAGAGGCTTTACTCTCTCTCCAGTAATCCGCTACCACTACCTGACCTTTGTACAGAATTTCCCACTGGGAAGGTCAAGACTCCCAGCTTGCTGTTCTGAGGCCTTGCCCCTGTGTTTCCTGCTGCCCAGTTCCTGGTCACCACAGGGACAGTGTACAGCCTTGTGTGACTGCCGAGGAATAGCCATTTGCCAACTCCCTGCCTTTTCCCTGGCACACCTCTTAAAATAGTGTGTCCAAGACAGTGGAGGTCTATGTAGTACATAGAACTGCTATTAGCCTTAAAAGTTATACATTATTTATTAAAAAGAAAAGGTTCACAAGCATACTTCTAGCACAGCACCAGACTGAGCAAGGGACTCAAAAGAAATGAGTAAAATGCAATTCCTCTGTCCTTCTCTCTATACATGCCCTATCAGATGTTAGAATAGGACAGGCTCCTTAATTTAGGAAGTTACATATCTCTACAGATTGCCATTACCTTGAAGCTCCCTTCAGCTATCCAGGCCAATCACATGGTCAATGGTTGCCTCCCCAGTTGAGAATCTTGTCTGCTCTCCTGGACTCAGCACTCAAAGAAAAAGAGACCTCCTCCTTGCTGCAAGGAGTTTTTATCATCTTCCTTTCCCCATCCACTGACCCAGTCAGACCAGGTCAAGGGGGCTTTTCCTATCATCTCCAGAAATGTCCTTCCTGGAGATTATTCCTGGAGCCTTAAAGCATCCAAGTATCTGTTCCCTGCTTGGAAGGGCAGGGAGATCTTGACTATCCCATTGTCTAGGCCTCTTAACATTTGTATGAATGTGGGCTGAGGTAAATCTGGAAAGCTGTTGAACTGACCCCCCCCCCTCCAGCCTTTTCTCTGCCCAGAGGGGGGGGACTCTTAGAACTCAGAGCAAAGGTTTTGCTCATTTCAAACTTCAAAAAAAAAAATGCAATTCTTCACAGGGATACAAGGGAAAATGAGGTGTCCTATGCAAGTCCTTGTGGGTTTTTCATGATGCAATTAAATCCAGCTCAGTGGCTGGCACTGTGCAACTGACCCTGGCCCAGCAATCAGCATCATGTAATTGGGCCATAGTTTTCCTGGGTAGAGACTTCCAGGGGAAAGGAAGGAGGCAAAACTGAAGGTAACAGGGAATATAAAGGTAGGTTGGCTGGTGGATGGGATGGAAAGAAAGAAGCAGGAAAAAGGGAGAGGCTATGGGTGCTCAAAGTGGCTTATATCATTCTCCTCTCCTCTATTTTTATCCTCACAACAGCCTGGTGAGGTAGGCTAGTCTGAAAGTGTGTGACTGGCCTGAAGGCACCCAGCAAGCTTCCATGGGCTGTTTTGGTCTCTGAAAGAGGACTCATTGGGGCCAGACCTGACAGCAACCACTGGGCAGCTTGATAAAGCAGGGAAAGGGGAGAGGCTATGGGAGCTTTCAGGGAGGGGAAAGAGGAAATAGTAGGAGAGGGGAAATATGATCTTCTCCACCATAAATGCCTGCAGGTCCCCTGCTTATTATGTATTATTTGTGCATACTTGCTTCCTTAAATTGTCGAATGGCTATATCTCTCCTTTCTGCAAAAGATCATTTTAATTGCCTGTTAAAAGAGATATTTTGTAGACATGATCCCTTTGAATTTCATGCTGAATGATCATAAAAATCTTAAAACCAAAATTTTGCTTCCCATGGAACAAGTAGATTAGAACAACAAAATCAACACCTACGCACAAACAATAGCAGCAAAAAAACCCAGATTTTTTTAAAAAAACAAAACAAATATGCATTTTAATGGCAATGATGAAAAGAATGCTTTAAAGACAAAATAAACACAAAACAAATTTTACACGTCCCTAAACAGGTTTGGTAAGGGATGCTCTGTATTTGTTTTGCTTTTATTTCTTATCTTCCAGTTTATTCAGTTGCAACATTCCAAATGATCATACAAAAAAAAAAAAAAACAATGATAAAGTAGAACAAAAGTAAAGGACTAGAGCTGGAATGAACAGAATTAAAATAAATAAATAAAAACTAAGATAAGTCGATATTTTGAAAAAGAAAAGCCCCAGAGTGTTCTGCAATAACACTCCAGAACTGTAACTCTAAGTGATCACACATATATGGTCCACCTCTAGATCTATAACTATAGGTGTCATAGAAATGAAAATATAATGTGGCTGGTATTGTTGTGGTTGGTATTGGAAGGGGGTCTACCAAGGATGACTCTGCAAAGGAAGGTAATAGCAAACTATCTCTGCTTTGCCCTTGCCTTGAAAGCCCCTTGCTGGGCTCATCATAAGTCAGCTGCAACTTGACAGCACTTTACATACACACACAATGATTATGATGATATAAACTGCACCATCAATGTAAATTGCATATAGAATTTCATATGCAATAGAAAGCGAGAGAGAGAGATGTCCTTGCCTCCAGGAAACTTTACAATCAATACAATGCAAATTCCACCCCATGGGAAGGAAAGAAAAGCATAGTGAGAAATGGATCCACAACAAATTTCAAGGTAAAAGAGTGCAACATATAGATATAATGAATTCCACTCTCAACATTGTAAGGGACATAGCTCGTAACATCTTTGGTTCTGTAGTGCTGATGCAAAGCTTCTGCTCCTGATACAGAGGTATGAAAAGTAATTTGTAACATTGATATTTATGTCAGCTTGAGACACGGCTGCTGCCTCAGCTTTGAGGCCGAAACAGCAGACTTAACAGTTCTGGTTCAACTTACAGAATCAACAGCCTATATAAATGTTTTCTGCTAGAGTCCAAGTCAGCATTTGATTGTCAATAGCTCATACGGCTTCTAAATCTGCATGCACAGTAGTTAATTTTTAATACCTTTGAAAGCAAGTGTAATTGGCCAAATACCAAGATGAAGATGTACACCAGCATCTTCATTTCTAAGGGCTATATTTCATTACAACTTAAAATCACCTCTGCGGGAAGGAGCTTGGCTTCATCTTCCCCTGCCTAGCATTTAAATTGTTGAATCAGTCGTTCTATTTGCTTTTCCCACTTACTACAAGGAATGCTCACAAAGTTAAGTTAGTGTTGCCATCCTCCCAATGGGGGTGGGCTTCCCCCAATGTTGGAGGCCCCAATCCACTGGTGGCCAGCTGGCTGGTGGGGGGAACCCTGCCCCCAAAGAGCCCCACCATGCCCAACATGCCCAGCATAACATCTCCCAGAGGTGATATCATCATGCTGGGCATGTCATGTGGGGGTCGCGCTAGCATTTGGCTAAAATCTCTATGTCACCATGGAGTTTTTGGCCAAACACTAGAGCATCCCCTGCATGACATGCCCGATGTGATGACATCACTTCCGGGTGACGTTATCGCAGCACATGTGCTTTGTGCGTGAACAAGAAGATCCAGAGGAACAGCCTGGAGCCTTCTGCCAGCAGATAGTAAGGACCTGGCACCCATAATTTCAGTACAGCCAGATTTCGCCACTGAACTGATCTGTCCACTCAGTGGCATGACATATCAAAACAGGCCTGTCATGTTTTTGTTGTTATTTTTACTTTCCTTATTTCATTACCTTTGAAATAATTGTTTTAATACATATTTGGTGGTGTATTTAGATACATAACTGGCTCACCCAGAGTGACTCTAGAACAAACAGAGAAGTCCTTTGGCTGTGTATTCTGGGAAACAGCAGCTGAATGTAGAGGCCAGCATTTCTTGTCTTACACTTCCCCTATTTCAAACCAGCCTACTGGCATACATACACCATCAGGGAAAGGGTGAGACTGCATTGTTCAATTGGCTAAACATATAAGAAATTACATATTGAAAGATCAAGTCAAATATGTATTCAAATATGTATGGAGGGGAATAACCCCCAAAAGAAGTTCTAGTTATTTATTTACTTTATGGCCCACATTTCTAGCTGAGACATAGAGTGAATTATAGAATACAAGAAGTAGGGAACCATGATACTCACAGGGGGGCGTATTCCCTGTGGCTCCCAGATGCCCAGCCCACAGAAGCAGCAGGAGCTCTGCATGGAGGAGGAGGCAGCCACAGCTGAGCCCAGCAGGTGGGCCTACCTGGCCCACCAAGGCTTCTCCTCCCCCCCAACAGCAGCAATGGTGGGAAGTCCTGTGCAGCTCCCAGCTGCCCAGCCTGCCAAGGTTTCTCCTCCCCCCTCAAGAGCTGCAGTGAGCCCTATGTGGTTCCCAGCCTCCAAACTCCCTTGCAGCTGCCATTTTCTACTTCCACCACAATTACCAGTGGTATGTTCTCTGAACATGCACAGATAACACTCTTTTACTTTGGGGGGATTTAAGTATCCCCCAAATAGTTTTTTCAACATTTCAGATTTTACTGTGCACCTGAAGAGTCCCCCAAGTGTGCAGGAAAATCTGTTTACCCTCCATGTGCTCCCGATGTGCGGGTTTAGATAACTGCAAAGAAGGGGCATGTTGGCTATTAGATATATAGATAAAACAATGCAATCAGACAGCATAAGACAACCACTGAAGAATGTGATAAGACTAACATACGGGCATTTTGAGCCAGATTTATACACAAAATTTGTGGATGCATGGGGATATCTGAAACAGCAAAAAGCCCTCCCAAAATGTTGGGCTTCCCAAAATTTATATCTTAAAATTCTGAGACTTGAGGTGGGATTCTGGCTTATGTAGACCTGGCACCCAGACTCCAGAAGCCAGATCTACTGCCACTGTTTTCAGTGGGCAATAGATTGGGTGTCTGAAACCAGTACACCAGGATGACCATGGGAAACGGTGATGGTAGTCCTCACCTCCAGACAGAGGCCTAGTCTACTAACATCCAGTATTTCAGAATGCCCCAAAATTACCCAAAATGGATTCCCAAAACAGTATCAATAGTCTCAAAATTTCAGGATATTGGTAATCATATCCTTCCTGAAATACTGAAATGAAGTTGAAATGAACATGTCTGAGAGTTAGAACACCATCTAAAGCAAGGTATACTATGAACAATGCAGGAAGTGTAATTAAGATATAAGACAATGCAGTCAAAGCAAGAAGATACCTGCAATAATCACTAACTAGCCTACAATCCTAATCAGTTATAAAGGTGCCCTCCTGAACCATTTCATTCTACTGCAGTTCTAATCTCTTTATAACAATGTCCTTCTGAACATTTCTGTTTACATTCTGCAGGATGATGGAAGCATGGGAGACTTCCTGACCTCCTCAGGTAGGCCATCCCACAAGGTAGGAGCCACTAAAGAGAATGCATGCAATTAGGCATGCCAGGGGGAAAACCTTGCTCAAATTCATCAGTTGGATGGTGGGGCTCAGTGGTAGTAACATGAGCTCCCTTTTGTTCCTTCACAACATTGGCTGACAGCCAGGAGGACACCCCATCTGTGCTGCTGGCTAGACAGTGCTCTTTGGGGACAGTGCTAGCTTGTCCTTGCTTGACCATGAGTGAGGCTTGCTCAGCACACACACACACACCCAGTCATGGTCTAACCTGAGCAGGTCCATGGGGGATGGGGTAGCAGGCAGGCTGCAGGGCTGGCTTCTCAGAAAAGAACAACCTAGCAGCTATCTGTTGATGGCACAGGCTGTAATTAGGGATGGGCCGCATTTTTGTGGTTCAGTTTGTGGTTCTTGGCTGAATCAGGAATCAAACCACAGAGCAATATACATGTCCTGGGTCAGAGCAGACTCAGCTGAGACCAGGGGGGTGAGACAGAGTCACTAACCAGAAGCCCAAAGTCAAGAGTTCAATCAATGAGTCATACACAAGAGAAGCCAGCTGAGGGTCCAAGAAGCAGAATCTGAGCAGGTCCAAGAGGCGTGATAAAGCAAGTGTGGGGTCAAAGCCAAAAGTTCAGGAGTTGCAAAGGGAAACAGTTCCAAGTGATGTGGTCACACATCTCCAGAAAGTTGACACGTTGCCCCCACACCAACTCCATCTGAAGTCTGGAAGCCTTTATGGGCAACTCACAGCTGGGTTTTGTTGCTTGTGAGAGAACCATCCATTTGGCTCATTAACCCCAGGTTTTCCTCTTGATTTGGTAGTTGACAGGCAGTGAGGTGTGTGCTCCACCTCTTCTCAAGGAGCCACAAGTGTGCCTGCCACCTCCTGTATTCCTCTGATTCCAGGGAAAGGGGAGGCAAGGCAGCCTGTGAAGTTTCCCTAAGATCTTGGGTTGTTGAGGTGCCACCTCTCCGGGTTGCCTCTCCGGTGTTCCCAGTGCTCAGGGAGCTGGCACACATGCTGTCCTCAGCAACTGGGGCACTAGGACCTGCCTCCACCATCTCAGGGTTGTTGACAGCATCATCTGGTTGAGCCTCAGAGATGCTGATGGGAGAGTTATCAGCAGAGTGATCCTCAACTAAAGCAGGCTGGCCACGATAACACCAGGGGAGCAGAAAGCAGTAGTTTAAATGGCTCTCTGCCACTCAGCTGTTTGGCTTAAATGTCCCCCTGCTTTCTGCTCCCTATGGGTTTTTGCAGGGAGCAGAAAGCAGGGGTTTATATGGCTCCCAGCCATTTAAAACAAATAGCTGGCTTTTTTTTTAATGAAGAAGAGTTGCTTTTTGTGAAGAGCAGAAAGCATGGGTTAAACCCCTGCTTTCTTCTCTTCACAACCTGCCACAAACTGCATCAAAATTCATGAAAGTTCACAGTGATTCTTTTGTTTGTGAACATTACTTCATGAACCCTGAGTAGGCCAAAATTCATGATGAACTTCAGTTTGTCAGCTGGTTCATGCCCATTCCTAGCTGTAATGGTGGGCAGGGCTGGCTTCTGAAGTAAGAGGCAGCCATAAAAACAGGTTGTGGGTAAAGTCATTTTGTATAACACCAGAAAGATGGGAGTGGGAGAAACCTGCTATGACAGCAGGGTGCTGCCTCAGTTTCTCCCCATCCATCACACCTCCAGTAGCAGTGGTCACGTAGTTTTGGCTATAGCATGTTTGTGAGAGGTCTACGAGTCTAAATATAAACATAACAATACTGGAAAATGCATTGAAGTTACACATGGGACATGGGAGGAGGGGGTAGCACAAATATCTGAGATAATTTCTACTCCTTTCCTCCCTTCTCTTTCCTGGAAAAAATTCTAGTCCTTTCCCTCCTTCTCTTTTGTGGAATGATTCACACTGCCACCTTTATTCAACAACAAAATAATAGATTTATTGTCTTCTCCTTAGCAGAACTTATGAAGAATGGTTAAGTGTCTTGGGTGAATCCGTGTAGGAACTATTTACCACTAACGGGGCCTGAAGTTCTGCTTCAAAAGGGTTATGGTATCACACACTCAAGGTTACAGAAATGACAGCCTGTTTTTATTGGAGAGACAGAGAAGGGTGGCTCACTAAACCCAGGAATCTCAGACTCTTGAAACAGCGTTAGCTTGTTTCTCAAGATTTTTCCCTCATTCCCCTTGCAAGTTATTTCTCTAAGACAGAAGAGGAGGAGGAGGAGATTGGATTTCTACCCCTCCCTTCACTACCCAAAGGAGTCTCAGAGCAGCTTACAATCTCCTTCCCCTTCCCCTTCCCACAACAGTCACACTGTGAGGTAGGCAGGGCTGAGAGAGCTCTCTTCAGAACTGCTCTTAAGAGGATAGCTCTGGAAGAATTTGTGACTGACCCAAGGTCACACCAGCAGCTACATGTGGAGGCACAGGGAATCAAACTCAGTTCTCCCAGATTAGAGTCCATGCTCCTAACCACTACACCAAACTGGCTCTCTTAGCCTAGCCTGCCTAATATAGAATGCCTAATAACTTCCTGTCTCTCTATAGGTGCCTGAGACCTAACCACCCAGTTCTATCACTGTCTGAATCATATCTACCTAGAATTCTGCCTTTCTTGTCCATTTTCCCACTCACTTTCCACCTCCCCCCTCTGACAAATCATCAGCCTCCCATTGGCTGCAAACACTAGAGATTTGTATACACAGCAGGGAATCAGGGAACTGGCTATGATGCATGGAGCTGGAGGGTAGAATTAGAAGCGATCCCTCACACCTGCCCAGGCCAATGAGAACTATCTTCCAGTCCCCAGGATTCCTAGGTCACATGGGTGGGGTGGAAATGGCCAAGGAGGTATGGCATTGTGGCATTCTACAGGTTATTTAAAGAGGGTTCAGAAACAGAACAGGGATGTTGTGGCTGATCCTGCTCAAAATGCTAGGGGGCAAAAGTCAGTGGAGAGGAGGAGGATCCTGATCCTCGTGTTTCAACCTCATCCTTTCCCTTTCATCATACAGGCCTAGTGGGCCTCTAGCAGTAGGAATGGCCACAATGGAGGGACAAACCTTGGAACAGGGGCAAACCCCACAAAATAGTCCTTACTTGTTTGCAGACTGGCACATGAAGCAGTCTGATGAGGGAAGCTGTCACGGTGGAGCATAGCAGGAGAGGCAGTGCCGCAGGTAGGTGGGTCCAAGATCATTAAAGGTTTTGTAAGTGATAACACATACCTTGAATTGAACCTAATAACTAATCAGTGAGCAATGGAGTGAGTGCAGAATGGGTGGGACATGCATGCTCTGCCTACTGCCTCCTAGTAACTAGGCTGTGGCGTTTTGTACCATCTTCCAGGCTAAATGAAGTTGGAAGAATGCATATTTTTTTGCAGCTGTGTTAACTTTCTTCTCCTGCAATAATGTCAAATGTAGTATAACCCTAGGCTCTTAACTAAATCAGCTGGATCCCATCAAAAGTGAGAAGCACAATGTCCTTCAAGAGGTACTGAGCTCTGCCTAGCCTCTCTATTTGTCCAGGGTGGGAGTTAGAGAAGTTTCTGATTGAGATGCCCTGATGAAGCTCATTGGGAAATGCATTGGGATCTAAAAGGTCAAATAAACTACTCTTTCTTGCATCTTGTCCCCCACTCCCTTTTCTCCTTTAAGAGCTCAGCCTTCTTAATAAGCATTGTGAGGTTTTCACCCTTTGCTGGTTTTAGCCACTACAGCCAAATACTGCTTCAGGACCTATAAAGCATCACCTGGTGATTTGGATAAAGAAACACAGAAGTGGGTGTCAGCATATTGATGACAGTGCTACTCCAAAACCAAGAATGGCTTCTCCTAAGGGCATATTGATGACAGTGCTACTCCAAAACCAAGAATGGCTTCTCCTAAGGGCTTTACACAGATTGAATAGTATGGGGGAATAAGACTGGGACTTATGGACACCCGCAAGACAAGCCCCATTTTCATGAAAACTGCTATCCATCTGCAACCTTCTGATTCCCTGATTGATTAATTATTTTAACCAATCCAAGGCACATCCTTTAATTCCTACTTTTGCCTCCAAATGGTACACAGTATCAACGGCTGCTATAAAATCCAGTAAGAACAACAAGAAAGGCACAGCCCTTTTCTACATTCAAACAACGATCATTGACTAAAGCCACCAGTGATGTCTCTGTCCCACAGCCTGGCCTGAAACCAGACCAGATAAGCCATCCAGGAAGAGCTGGTGTTCTTCTGCCAATTCTCTATCATCTTGCTCAAGAAGGGCAAATTAGATATCAGGTGATAAGCTACTATGGCCCCGGTCATACGGGCCGGATAACGTGGGGGGTAGGTGGGGCTATTTGCAGCACTGTAATTAGAGCCACCAGAACGCGATCCCATGCATGCCACAGTTCCTTCCCTCCATGCCTCCATGTCAACAAGGGGCCAGAGGGAAAAGCCAGACACCAGTGCGATTACACCAAGGGAGTCCGGAGGCAGCCCGTGGCAAACTATTTGCTAGTACCTTCAAGGAGGTAGTTTTTTACTCCGCATCTTTGGCGGGAAGCTGCGGGTTGGCCATGGGAGTTCTATGCCTCCCAGATGTTGCAGTGTGATTGCACCGAGAAACTTCGCCATTCAATCATGGCTCTCCCATGGCAAATTCAGCATGTGACCGGGGCCTACATCATTCTTCTCTAGCAGTGTTGTGGGTTTTTTTTTTTAAAAAAAGTAGTGTATGGATGATAACTTCTTTTAGTGGCCAAGTAAAAGTGCCCTGAGTCAATAATTCATGATGGACATCAAGGACATATTGGATAGAGTGACCATGTCAATACCTTGTTACTTTAATTATACTATTTAATATTATACAATATATATATATAAATAAATGTAGACTGCTAAATATATATTTCATTACAGCACAGAGCAAAGTGACCCAGGTCTGATTGCTCATCAATGCAATGTCCATTCCAAATCAAGTGCTACTCCAGACTGAGAAACTCACATGGGAAGACAAAACAAAAGAACAATAGTTTCTCTTTGAAAATGCTAATAGTCACTTCATTGCAGCATGCCTAGCAATAAAGACCTTTTTGCTTGCTTGCAGAGAGCTTGGCATTACCTGAGCATTTATCCAATATCACAGCCTGTTATTGCCTTGTAATCTCTACACCATAAACACAGTTCCCTTAGCTATTCAGCAAAAAACATACATACACTAGGTATTTATATAATAATTCCAGACAGCCCTTGGAGTATTGTGTTATCGACAAAGCATTCTCCACTCCTGAACAGCACTTCGTTCTCAAATGATGGGACAAAAATCATTTTTAAAAAACATGTATTTTCCCCACCACACAATGTAAGTCAGAGACAGAAGTGCAGAAAAAGAAAACATCTATTTATAAACAGAAGAAACAGTGTTTGGGGGATATGTACCAAATATGTACCTGATACAGAAGAATGGTCTCACAATTCAGTGATCAAGGAAAGCTAATGCTTTATTTGCAAACCAGATGGGTCCCTATGCAGAAACTTTAGTCATGACCCTACCTGCCACAGGCACATGAGAGCTTCAGGACTCTGTGTGATGCAGAGACTGCAGCTTCCAATCCTTTATCTTTGGTAAAGAATAGGAAATCCCATTCTGTTCATCAAACAGAGCCCTACAACTCATATGACATCTGAGAACCCAGACTGGAAGATAAATCACCAAATGTATTTTTCTATAATACAAACAGCCATGAATGATGCTGACTGGTATGGTGTCACATTGCTGGCATCTCAGATATGAACCCAGCCTTCTGTCAATGCTTTTGATATGCCCCAGGATATGTATCTATTATAATGTAACATATTTCAAACATCCAGATTTGAATGGTGTCCAAGAGTAGCTGCAGTTTTTGCCAGTATGTTTTGAAAACATCTGCCCAGAACACAATGCAATAGGGACCTTTAAACATTATTGTTAGGTTGAAGGAGCGGAGGAAAAGGAAAGATGGCAACTTTTGTTCTCCCAAGTCCCTTCTCATCCCCCCTCCCTTACACTTTTCCAAAATTTCTTGTCATTTCTTCCTTCTTCCATTCCATCTCTTTTCTCATTTTCCTCTAAGCATCATTTTTTTTTGCTATTCCCAGAAGGATGATGGGAGCAGGGGCAGGTGGGATATAATTCTGCACCCACAGATGTCTGTGCCTGAGATCTGCAACTACTTAACAGCCTCATGGGTCACAATATGGTCTATGGTTTGTAATGTAAATGACAAGGATACATTTCACTTTTCTGGCACATATGCTGGCCAAAAGGAATGCGGAAATGGGAAGATTGGTGGGAACAAAGACAGAAGGCACCAACCCCTCATTTCACAAGGCAAAGTTAATGGTAACAATGAGTCTTTCTTGTTTTTCTTACATCAGACAAATGTAAGGTCCAGTAATGGACCACTTCAACCATCTCTCTCAGGACGAGGTTGACAGGATTCTGGATGTTGTGAAGCCCACCACATGCCCCCTGGATCTGTGCCCATCATGGCTTGTGAACACCAGCAGTGATGGGATATGGGCCCCTCTGGCAAATATTAGCAACTTGTCCCTGAGTTCAGGGACTTTCCTGGGGCTTTAAAGGCGGCTGTGGAGAGACTGCTCTTAAAGAAACCCTTTGGACCCTACTGATCCAGTCAACTACTGCCCAGTTCCGAATCTTTTGTTCCTGGGTAAGGTAGTTGAAAGAGCAATAACTGAACAGCTCCAGGCTTTCATGGATGATTCCTCGATCCTGGACCCATTCCAGTCTGGTTTGTGCCTGGGCTATAGGATACAGATGGCATTGGCCGCCCTTAACAGATGCTCTCTAGAGGCACCTGGATCAAGGTAGATTGATGCTGCTGTTATCATTTGATCTGGCAGCAGCATTTGATATGGTCGATTACGATCTCATGACTCACCACCTTGCCAATGTGAGAATACATGGGACAGTCTTACAGTGGTTTGTCTCTTTCCTCCATAGTCAGGGTGGTGCTTGGGGAGAGAGTCTCACTGTGATTCTCTCTCCCCCATGTTGTTTAACATCTTTATGTGCCATCTTGCCCAGTTTGTCCAGAACTTTGGGCTGGGCTGCCATCAACATGCTGATGACACCCAGCTATATCTATTAATAGACAGCTGACCAGACTCCACCCCAGATATTTTGGCCAAGGACTTAGAGGCTGTGGCTGGGTGGTTGAAACAGAGTCGGTTGAAACTAAATCCATCAAAGATGGAGGTCCTGTGCCTGGGCCAAGGGGAAATGGGATTGGGAACCCAACTCCTAGCCCTTGATGGGGCACTGTTAACACCAACACCAACAGTGAAGAGTTTGGGTGTGACTTTGGATGCCTCATTATCCATGGAGGCTGTAATGTATCCACAGGAGAACATGGGCTCTGGACAGCCATGTGCTTGGACTGGTTCTAACCGGTCCACCATGTGGCCAGGCGAAGGGCCTGAGCTTCGCCCCGAAGGACAATGGACTAGTGGATCCTGACTCCCCTCCAATGGAGGAGCAGGAGTTAATCCAATCAATGTAAATAGCGAATCACCGGGTGTGTGTGTGTTTGGGGTGTGGGTCACTTGGGAATAAAAGCCGGCCTGCGAACTGGCTCAGTTGTCTTGTTCTTCATCTAATAAAGTATGTGAGAGCTGAAATCACTAGTAAGTCTCAGTACTTTTCACTGGCGACGAAGGTGGGATGCCAACTCCTCCATGAACAACGACCACGAGACGAGCACCGCTGACTGCCCCAACGCCGAAAGCACCGAACGCCGCCGCCGAGCTTCGTGTCCGCCTCTTCGGTTCCTGGGCACCGCACCGCTCCCTAGCACCGCTGACCCCGAGAGCAGCCTCGCTTCCAACGCTGCCAACTCTATGCCTGAACCGCGACCTCCACGGGTGAGCACCATGGCCGCTAGCAACGAGAGCTTCCCTGCCTTCGACATCTCTCGTCCCGCACACTGGGAGACCTGGATCGAGACGCTGGAGCATCACTTCGAGATCCATGGCATCACGGATGCGGGTACGAAGAAGGCCTATCTCCTGCGCTACTGCGGCATCGAGGCACACCTCCTCCTGAAGGACCTGGTAAACCCCCTCCTGCCGAAAGACGCGGCCGCCACCTACGACATGCTGGTCAAGGCGTTTACTGACCACTTGGCACCAAAGCCCACCAAGTTCGCGGAACGAATGGAGTTCTTCGCGAGAATGCAGGGCCCCGACGAAACATCTCCGGAATTCCTGGCCGGACTACGCCGCACAGCCACAAGGTGTGCCTTCCCCAACCTCGCAGATACCCTCCTAAACCAGTTCTTGGTGGGGCTGAAGGAGGCGAAGCTGCGCCGCAGGCTCGTCAGCCGGGACGACCTCACTCTGGAGGCCGCCATCCAAGAAGCGGCCGCCTACGAGAAGTCCCACGCAGATCGCCGGCCTAAGACGGTCCATCGCCTCCAGGACTCTGGCCCCTCGGATGACTCGAACGATGAGGAGGTCCTACAGGTGAACCGCCGATCACAGCCACGCACCCAACGCAACAGGGGATCCCCCGCACCACCAAACCAGCCCAACGCATCTGCCTGTGCCAGCTGTGGCGACGCTCACGAGCGCCGGACCTGCCATTTCCGGGACGCCGTCTGCAGGACCTGCAACAAGGCCGGGCACCTCGCCCGAGTCTGCTGCTCCAAGGGCAAGCGCCTGGGATCCACTGCCCAGCTGGACGCTGCAAGCCTGCACACCGTGACGACACAGCGCCGGCAGACGGTATGTAACTTGCCCCCTGAAAGCCCGGACAAGGTGCATGTGACTGTCCAAATAGAGGGGTCCCCCTGCCAAATGGAAATAGACTCAGGGTCCTCGTTCTCTATAATTTCCACGGAGACCCTTAAAACGCTATGCCCCAAGGGGGACCCCGACTGCACAAGCCACGGGGGTTGAAACTGACGGACTTTAACAAAAACCCAGTGGCAGTCCGTGGCTGGGGCAAGTTTCAAGTCCGATTTAAAGGGTTCTCGGGCTTGCTGGACCTGTTGGTTGTGGAGGGGCGCCTCTCAAGCCTCCTGGGACTGTCGTGGTTTGGGCCTTTGGGACTCCAAATAGCAGGAGTAAACCACCTCGGGACCGCTGACTGGGAGGCAGTTTGCCGGGAGTTCCCCAAAGTATTCGATGGGACCCTGGGGAGGTACAATGGGACCCCGATTTTGCTAGATCTGGACCCTAACGTATGACCCATCCGCATAAAGGCACGGCCCCCTCCCCTAGCCATGCGGGAAAAAATAGAGGCCGAGCTCGACCGCCTGGTCGCCCAAGGCGTGCTGGAACCGGTCGCGTCAGCGCGCTGGGAAACCCCCATTGTAACGCCAATTAAACCGAATGGGGCTATACGCATTTGTGCAGATTACAAATGCACCATAAATAAGGCTCTGCAGGACCACGCCTATCCGGTCCCGGTAGTGAGCCATGTCCTGGCTTCCCTGACGGGGGCCAAAGTTTTCGGCAAATTGGACCTGGCGCAGGCTTACCAGCAGCTGCCAGTGGACACGGCCGCTGCGGAAGCGCAAACCATCACCACCCACAAGGGGGCTTTCCGGGTCAATAGACTGCAGTTTGGGGTTTCAGTGGCGCCAGGGATTTTTCAATCCTTCATGGATTCCCTCCTGAAAGGAATTCCAGGGGTCCAGCCCTTTTTAGATGATGTCATCATCACGGCACCGGACTCCACCGCCTTCACCGAACGGCTGCGTCAGGTCCTGCAGAGGTTCAACGAGGCTGGCCTCAAGGTGAAGAAGGAGAAATGCCTCCTGGGTGTGCCCCGCATCGAATTCCTGGGGTTCGCAGTCGATGCACAAGGCATCCACCCCACAGACGAGAAAATTAAAGCGATCACACAAGCCCCGGTCCCCACGTCCAAGCCGGAACTCCAGGCCTTCCTAGGCCTCTTGAATTTTTACCACGCGTTTCTGCCCCAAAAGGCAACGGTGGCTGAACCCCTCCACCGGCTGCTGGACAAGGAGGCGCCGTGGGCCTGGAAGCCGGAGCATGCGGCAGCTTTCCAGGCGGTAAAAGACTTGTTGGTCTCCAACGGGGTGCTGCACCACTTCTGCGAGGCTTTACCTGTGGTTCTGGCGTGTGATGCGTCGCCCTACGGGGTGGGGGCGGTGTTGGGGCATCGGTTGCCGGATGGCCGGGAGGTTCCGGTCGCCTACTATTCTCGGACCCTGTCTTCTGCGGAGTGTGGACGCGCTCAGCCGCCTCCCACTGCCCGCAACGGACCCAGACCCGGCCCCCGCCCACGTCATCGCACTCCTAGAATCGCTGCCCGATCGCCCAGTACATGTCAAGGAGGTGGCCCGCCTCACGGGCCGCGACAGGGTTCTCTTTCGGGTTTTGAACTGGGTGGGGAGGGGATGGCCGACAGCTAGACAAAACCCGGAGTTTGCGCCTTTTGTCACAAGGCGCGATGAGCTGTCGACCTATAAGGGGTGCCTAATGTGGGGAGGCAGGGTGGTCATTCCGAAACCACTACAGGAACGGGTACTGAGGGACCTTCATGAACACCACCCTGGGGTAGTCAGGATGAAGGCTCTGGCGCGGGGGTATGTCTGGTGGCCAGGGTTAGACCGGGATATTGAGGACATTGTAAAAAGGTGTCAACCCTGCCAGGCCTCCCGACCCGCACCCCCGACGGCCCCAGACAGGGCCTGGGAATCCTCTCACCGCCCCTGGTCGCGCCTGCACCTCGACTTTGCGGGCCCGTTCCAGGGGCAGCTGTTTTTATACTTGTAGACGCCTACAGTAAGTGGCTAGAAGTAGAGCCGGTACCATCCACCTCCTCCCGGGCGGCCATCCGAGCGATGTGGCGGATTTTCAGCTCGCACGGACTCCCCGACACCCTGGTCACCGACAACGGGATGGCCTTCACGTCTGGGGAGTTCCAGGAGTTCACCCGCCAGCACGGGATTCGCCACATCAGGTCGGCCCCGTTCCACCCCGCCACCAATGGCCAAGCCGAACGCATGGTGCGGACGGCCAAAGAGGCGCTCCGTCGGACCGAAGGAATGGACTGGGACTTCAGGCTGGCACACTTCCTGTTCGGCCAGAGAACGA
Source organism: Gekko gecko (assembly GCA_029375565.1). Lineage (NCBI taxonomy): Eukaryota > Metazoa > Chordata > Lepidosauria > Squamata > Gekkonidae > Gekko > Gekko gecko. The sequence continues at coordinate 135,201,739 of JAPDNY010000003.1, read as the reverse complement.
CGCCCCATGCGACAACCGGCCGGAGCCCGGCGGAACTATTGATGGGCCGACGCCTCACCACCAGGCTGGACCGGTTACATCCCGATCGAGCGCCCGAGCGGGAGCCCTGCACGGAAACGCCAGCGGCGGCACGAGGGTTCTTCCCAGAGGACCCGGTGTACGCACGGAACTACGCGAGAGGGCCCCCGTGGATTCCCGCCCGAGTAGTCCGGGTCCGTGGCCCCCGGTCCTATGAAGTCTCGGTGGAAGACGGCCAGATCCTGCATCGCCACATCGATCAGCTACGTCGCCGGGTGCTACCCCTGGAGCCGGATGAGGGGAGGAGTGGGACGAGCCAGCTCAACCAGACGCGGGGGCGGACGCACCTGAGGAAATCCCTGTGGACTTCAACTCCGGACTGACAGCCACCGCAAATGACACGCCGGCCGAGATGGTGAGCCCAGCCCCGCCAACACCAGAGCGGCCACCAGTCCCCACAGCCGCCCGGGAGGCTGTCAGTCCCCCCATGCCAGAGCCCCGTCGCTCCACGCGAGAGCGGCGGCCCCCAGCTATTTGAAAGACTATGTGTGCGGGTGTTTATCGGACCAAGGGGGAGGGGTGTAATGTATCCACAGGAGAACATGGGCTCTGGACAGCCATGTGCTTGGACTGGTTCTAACCGGTCCACCATGTGGCCAGGCGAAGGGCCTGAGCTTCGCCCCGAAGGACAATGGACTAGTGGATCCTGACTCCCCTCCAATGGAGGAGCAGGAGTTAATCCAATCAATGTAAATAGCGAATCACCGGGTGTGTGTGTGTTTGGGGTGTGGGTCACTTGGGAATAAAAGCCGGCCTGCGAACCGGCTCAGTTGTCTTGTTCTTCATCTAATAAAGTATGTGAGAGCTGAAATCACTAGTAAGTCTCAGTACTTTTCAGAGGCCCAAGTCAGTAATGTTGCCAGATCGGCATTTTTCATTTCCACCAGATCAGACAACTGGATTCCGCCAGATCAGACAACTGGATTCTGCCAGATCAGACAACTCCCTGACCTAGCCACAATGACCTGTGTAATGGTCTCCTCCAGGCTGGATTATTATAACTCACTCTATGCAGGGCTACCCTTGAAACTGATCCGGAAACTTCAGCTTGGTCCAAAATGCAGTGGTGCATGTTCTTATAGGAACACCATTAAGCACTCATAAAAATCCAGCACTTTGCCAACTGCACTGGCTTCCAGTTGAATACCACATCAAGTTCAAAGTTTTGGTTTTGACCTTTAAAGCCCTGTGCAGTCTGGGACCACCATACCTTCAAGACCATCTCTCCCAGTATGTCCCCCGAAGAGCATTGTGCTAGAAGGATTGAGATCTGTTGGTGATCCCCGGCTCCAAAGATGTCCATATATTTTATCAAAACTACCAGCTATTAAGACTAATTGACTATGATCCAAATAGTTGTAAAAGTAGAAGTAGTGAGACCCACAATCCAGCCTGTTACAGAGAGATAATTCTGAAAGAGAAAGTCAGAAAGAGAGAGAGAGAGCGACTTCCGGTCGGAGAAAATGGCGAATTGACACACTTTGCGAGTTGTGCAGAGTGTACTGCGGCATCTGACGACAGTCTGGGCTCTATTTGGCCCAGCGCAGCACTCTCCAGGCGGGGGAGTGGCAAGCAAGCAGCGAAGCCTGAGGGGGGGTTGAGATCGGTGTGGATAAGCTTCGGAGGAAGCTTGTTTACACTTTGATCTCCCTCCGTGAAGAGGGCAGTTGCAAATCAACTCTACAGATGCCAGCCGGGCTGAGAATTCAGCATAAATTCGCCATCTACCGATCTCTTTATCATCTGATTAACATCGTTTACAGAAGAAGCACCGCGAAACCCCGAGACTACAAGCAAGGTAACAAACAAACGATTAAGCGCTTACCGGTTTAAAGGAGACTGTGATATTGAAACGTACGGATAAGCGTTGAAACCTTTAAGGAACTATTTCGCTTGAATTAAAAGTAAAAAGAAAGCTTTCCGTTAGAGAAAAAGGCTGAAAAGAGACTTTGTTTTGCATTCCTGTGGTCAGCCAAGTCTAAACGTTACGTAGTAGAAACGAAACTAACTGTGACTCTGTGATACAGGAAGTGGGCTAGAGTGGAGGTTTTTAGAGGCTGCTGTGTTTGAAGCGGATGGACATTTTATTGTGTGACACCACCTTTACCGGAAGTTGGATTACAGAGACGGACAGGTGAACAGGAAGTTTGAAAGGAGCCTACTCTAGCCGGAAAACCATAGAGAAATTGCGCCCGACATTTTGGGGAGGACTAAAATTTAAAATGTTATTTTCAAGCCGAAAAAGTGCTTAAACAAGTTCTAAAGGTGGCGATTTGGCTTGAAGATTGCTAACATAAAGTCTGACTAACATTGAAGTGACCTCCAAGACGGATTTGAGAACAAGACCTAGAGCTGCTTCATCACCCAGCCCAAGAATGACTGCAAAGGAAAAAAAGAGTGGCAAGCAGCTATGGAAGCGATGGAAAAACGGATGACTGAGAATCTTGGAAAACAAATAGAATCACAGTTGCAACAACAATTGGAGCAAATAGAGCAAGTGCAAATCCAAGTACAGAAAAAAAATATGGAAGAATTGAAAGAACTGGTACTTACAGAAGTGTCAGGGATTAAAAAAGATACAGAAGAACTTAAAAAGGAAGTCAAAAGTCTGGTGACAAAATCTGAAGATATGGAACAAAAGGTTAAAAAAACCTTGTCAGAAAATGCAAGGCTGGAGACCATGATGGATTACAGGGCTACTCAGAATCACTTGAGATTGAGAGGGATAGAAGAGGAGGAAGATCAAGATCTACGGGCTCTAGTAATTAAGACATTGACAACTTATATAGGGGAAGATGAAGGAGATTTGGATGCAGACTTTGACTTGATTTACAGAGTAAATTCAGCTTATGCCAAAAGAAAGCAATTACCTAGAGATGTAATTGTTCAATTTGTGACAACAAAGATGAAGGAAGACGTTTTCAAGAAACAATTTACACAACCGTTGGAAATTAATGGAAAGAAAATAATAATTCTGAGAGAAATTCCGAGATCGATTCTACAAGATAGAAAGAAATTCAAGAAATTGACAGACAGGCTAAAAGAAATGAATATTAGGTTCAGATGGGAGATTCCATATGGACTTACATTTATGTACAACTCGGTGAGATCAACTCTTAAATCTGAAGGAGACTTATATAGATTTAAAGCGAACAATCTGGACGATTTTAAAGATATTTAATTTAATACCATTATGGATTACAAATTTTTATCTTGGAACGTAAATGGATTAAATTCACCAGGTAAAAGAAGACTGGTGAATCATTGGCTGGAAAAACAAAAATGTAATATAATTTGTTTACAAGAAACACACATAAGAAAACAAGACGATAAATATCTGATTAATAAAAAATTGGGAGAAGAATTTCATTCTTCAGCAGTTAACAAGAAAAAAGGAACAGTGATTTATATTTCAAAAGATTTGGATCCTAAACAAATTTTTTCCGACAAAGAAGGAAGGTATGTTGGCGTGGAAATCTGTATGGATAGAAAAAAGACATTGCTTGTTAATATATATGCACCCAATGGTGCAAAAGAGACCTTTTTAATGATCTGACTAAAGAGTTGGAATGTTTAAATTATGACCAAATTGTTCTTGCAGGAGACTTTAATGGTACAGTGAACAACACATTGGATAGAAAGTCCAAAGCAAGTGGAGAGACAGTTGGAAAGTTACCAAAAAATTTCTTTCAATTGATGAAGCAAGAGAAATTAGAAGATGTTTGGAGGAAGTGGAATCCTAAGACTAAGGACTACACGTTTTATTCGAATAGACATAATTCCTTTTCTCGAATTGACATGATTTGGATGTCAGAGGAGATGGCGCAAAAAACTTATAAAATACAAATTTTACCGAAAACTAACTCTGATCATAATCCCCTACTTTGGATATCTAAAGCAAAACCTAAACAGTTATTTTGGAGAATTAATGAAGATTTACTGGATCAAAAACAAATTAATGAAATCTTAAAAAAGGAAACGAAAAGTTTTTTTGAACTGAATTTGAATAAAGGCACGGATATACAAGTTGTATGGGATACATACAAAGCAGTAATGAGAGGTATGCTTATCTCTCTGAACTCCAAAGATAAAAAGCAAAAGATCCAGCAACAGAAAGACCTTCATGAAAAAATTCGACAAAAAGAAAAGGAATTAAAAAAAAGACCAGGGAAGAAGAAAATTATTAAAGAGATCCACTTCCTGCAAGATCAGCTGAATGTTCTTTTAAACAGAGAATTATATTGGAATTTAAAAAAATTACAGCAAAAAGCATTTGAGGGTGCAAATAAACCAGGAAAGTTTTTGGCATGGCAATTGAAAAATAGAAAAGATAGGAATTTTATATCTAAGATTGTTGATGATGGAAAGGAGGTGATGAGCCTGAATGGTATAAAAAGAGTTTTCTTTAAATACTACGCCAAACTATTCCAAAAGAAAGGAATTGACCAACAGAGAATCAAGAAATATTTGGAGACGATTGAAGTTCCAGAGCTGGGAAAACAAATTAAAGAACTATTAAATGGTTTAGTAACGAAAGAAGAAGTGACAATGGCGATAGAAGACGCAAAGTTGGGCAAAGCTCCAGGACCAGATGGCTTTACAGCAAAATTTTATAAGAAATTTAAAGAGGAGCTAACCCCTATTTTAGTACTTCTGTCAAATGAGATAAGACAGACCAAGCGGATCCCAGATTCATGGAAGGAAGCAAACATTTCATTGATACCTAAAGAAGGTTTGGATTTGACTCAAGTAAAGAATTATAGACCAATATCGCTATTAAATAATGACTATAAATTATTTGCAAAAATAATTTCAGAGAGATTGAAAAAATATTTGAAAGATACAATAGCGGAAGAACAAGCGGGATTTTTACCAAATAGACAAATTAGAGACAATCTAAGAGTGGTGATAGATGCAATTGAATATTATGACAAGCATCCTGAAAAAGAAGTTGGATTCCTCTTCTTAGATGCGGAAAAAGCTTTTGATAATTTAAATTGGGAGTTTATGCTACAAGTTATTGAAAAAATGAATATTGGACAGTCCTTTTTAAACATGATTGTGGCAATATATTCAGAACAAAAAGCGGCTTTGAATATAAACAAAGAAAAGACGGACTTCTTCCGAGTCCAAAAGGGAACACGTCAAGGCTGCCCGTTATCCCCGTTGTTGTTTATTTGGATATTGGAAATATTATTGACAGCGATAAGAAAAGATAACAGTATTGAAGGACTTACAGTGAAAGGTTTCGCCTATAAATATAGGGCATTTGCAGATGACGTAATGTTTATGATTCAAGACCCAATTGAGAAAATACCACAATTGATGGAAAAAATTGAAGAATTTGGTTCAGTTGCGGGATTTTATGTTAATAAAAATAAAACTAAAGTGATGTGCAAAAATATGACGAAACAAAGACAAACAGAACTTCAAGAGAAAATACAATGTGAAGTAGTCACAAAGACTAAATATCTTGGAATTGATTTAACCATGAAAAATATTGACTTGTTTAAAAACAATTATGAAAAGGTGTGGCATAAGATTCAGCAAGATATGAAGAAATGGGATACTTTGAATTTATCATTGATGGGAAGAATCGCGACTGTAAAAATGAATATCTTGCCGCGTTTGATGTTTTTGTTTCAGACTATTCCAATACTAAAACAAAGGAAAATACTGGATTCGTGGCAGAAAGAATTATCCAAATTTGTATGGGCAGGAAGGAAGCCAAGGATTAAAATGAAAATCTTATGTGATGCAAGAGAGAGAGAGGCTTACAACTACCAAATTTAAGACTGTATTATGATGCCGTCTGTTTAACATGGTTGCAACAGTGGATTAATTTGGAGAATAAGAAGTTATTGGCCCTCGAAGGACATGATAATAAATTCGGATGGCATGCATATTTATGGTATGGAAAAGTAAAAATGGATAAATTTTTTAAACACCACTTTGTAAGATAATCACTGTTCGAGACATGGACGAGATATAGAAAATTCTTCTCAGAAGAAAGACCACTTTGGATTGTACCAGCTGAAGTGATTAATCCATATTCAAGAAATCAAGGACTAGACTGGCTACCTTATAAAAATCTTTTAAAATCTGAAGGGAAAAATTTTGTGTTAAAAGACAGATTTGATGTTGAATTTGAATATGATTGGTTGAAGTATAGACAGATTTATGATTTATTTAAGACCGATAAAAGAGAACATGGTTTTAGAGAAAAGAATATTGAAATTGAAACTGTATGGCTTGAGAAAGATAAAAAAATGATTTCTAAACTGTACAAGGTGTTATTGAAATGGTATACTGAGGATGAAGTTGTAAAGGAGCAAATGATAAAATGGGCAGTAAATGTTAATAATGAGATATTAATGACATCTTGGGAATACTTGTGGAAAAAATCAATGAAAATTTCAACGTGTGTAAATGTTAAAGAGAATTGTTATAAAATGATGTATAGATGGTATATGACGCCTAAAAAAATTGCTATTATAAATGAAAGTATGTCCAACAAATGTTGGAAATGTAAAAAACATGAGGGGTCTTTTTACCATATGTGGTGGACATGTGATAAAGCAGTAAAGTATTGGACAGAGATCCACAATGAGATACAAAAAATTTTGAATTGTACTTTTAAGAAAGACCCACAGATGTTATTGCTAGGTCTTAAAATGGAAGAATTAAATGTAGCCAAGAGAACACTACTATGGTACTTGATTACAGCAGCAAGACTGACTTTTGCTCAATGTTGGAAACAAGATAAAGTACCTGAAACATGGGAATGGATTAAAAAGACGTTGTTCTTAGCAGAAATGGATAAATTAACAAGAAAATTAAACAACGAAGAAGATGAAACTTTTTTTGAAGACTGGAAAGACTTTCAAAAATACTTGTTGAAAAATTGGGACATTAAACGTGGTCTGATTTGTTTTGATAGTTATTAAGTGGAAAATGAAATAGAATTAGATTTCTGAATTGTTACCGTTTGTTAGAGAAAATAAGTTTAGAAATAACTGTAACAGAATAAGAGTGATATTACTGGGGTTGGAGCGGTGCGGGAAGTCTTGTTTGGGGGGGGAGAAGGGAAATTAGAAAAATGGGTATGTAGGTTGGTTGAAAATGTTTGAACATGTGATATATCCAATAATAAATTGTATTTACTAAAAAAAAAAAAAAGAAAGAGAGAGAGAGAGCTTTTTCATTCGTGTTCAACCAGTAACATTATTTTTGTACTCTTGGACTCAGCAGTCATTAAGGTATTATTTCATGTGTATGTTTTTAGAGAATGAGTGGGAAGAAAAGATGTGTCTTCAGATCTTGCATTGTTTATGCATTTGAAAATACGCAGCTTGTATCTTATTTGAATACATTTTTAGCCCACTCTTTCTTCAAGGAGTTTAAAGCAGTGAACATCATTCTTCCATTTTATGATTACAACAACCTTGTGAGGTAGTAGGTTAGGCTGAGAGAGACTGAATGGCTCAGTGTCCACCAGCATGTTTCATGACAGAGTGGGGAGTTGAACCTGGGAGTTCCTAGTCTGCTGATACCATAACCCCTCTGGCCATCATGCCATACTGATTCTATGCTCTCTAGTCCCTCCCACTCAATTTTTGCACCATATATAAAGTATATCTTATTATACCAGGAGTATGAAATATGACTAATGAGACTAATGAGAATAGGAGCAATGTAGTTTCCTGCTATAGATTTTCACTGACCTATATGTGAGACAGCACAGTAAAATCTTTCCCTTTGGCTGAAAGAGGTGATGACATATTGTACACCACAATGTGCTCAGAGTCGGACTCCCCCCCCCACGAAACAGTCACATTTTCTTTTTTTAAAACATTGATTTCCAGAGAATTTCAAGAATGAAGACTGAGTGCAACGTAGGTCCTTTGATTACCTTAAAAGAATTGTATAGATTTATGATAGTCTTTTGCACAAAGGACAGTAATCTTGGGCCAATTCAGAGACAGACTGTCTTCACAGATTTCCTTTCAAGTGTCAGCTGCCGTATCTGAAACTGGCATTGATGCTTTCCTCTTTGAAGCTTATTCCCTCCGGTACACTCAATGCAAGCTACCTTTGTGCTTGGTTTAGAGATGAACATTGCATTCACTTGGCAAAGCCACTCAGCAGCAAACACCACAAATTCTGCCTTTTAGATAAGATTTACTCTTAATCAAGCAACTAAGTAGTCATAGATGTGTTTGCTAATAAGAATAGGAGTTTAGTACCATGGTCACATCTGGAAATATTCCCAGTATCACTACGGCTGATTTGGAGGTTCAAACTGACTCAAGCCTTCCTATTTCTCTCACTCCATTCTTCTCTTTCTGAAAACAGTTAAATAGAGAGTCTAAGCTGAAATTTGCAAAAGTGAAGGACTGTGACTTAGCACCAAAACAAGTATTTTAGCATGCTTAGCCTTTTCATTTTTAGGGGCACAAAGCTACACTGTAGCTTCCTATGCACTCAGTTTTGACCCTTGTATGCTCATTTGGAAGCCCAGGAAGAATTGCTGCCAGCACAACAGAAACGTGGGTCAGGGTGGAGACTGATGGGAACAAGGCCACAATGTCATTTCTTGGTGAGTAGGCACTAATCCTCCCCAGGGACATTTTGCCTATGGAAATTGTAAATGTTGTAAGTTAACATGCAGTATGAAACACTTTATGTCAACTCTTTAGATAAGAAAAAAGGATTTAACAACATGCAACTCTACACAGGCATCTCTCCTTATAAATAATTATCTTTTGGTTTCACAAGATTCCATGCGCTCCCATTGGCTGTAAAATGCCCTCCCTCAGCCATTGGCTCATCAGCCGCCACTCAAGAGTACTCGTGTGCCATTGGCCGGGTGCTGGGTCTGCTCCTCTTCCCCACCCACTCCGCCTGGCAGACAGCTCTCCCTCCTGAGGAAGACAGTTCTCTTGACTCCTGTGAGGGACTGTCCCCTCAGTGGCTGTTGGTAGGCAACCAAGCTTGGTTCTGTGAGTAAAAAAACAAAGGACTTTCAGCATAACTCCCTCCCCGCCCATAACCCCCTCCCCAGTGGCCACATTCCTGTCAGAATAAATGGGAAAAGGCTCTTTCTCCTGCTTAGCTTCAGCATGGCTGGCTGGCTAACGAGGTGGGCCAGCGACCATCAGACCATTTTCTTCAACTCCCCGCTGTGCGGCTGACTTTCCCCTAGGGCTGCCAATCTCCATGCTGTCCTCCACAGGATCCACCCCCCCAAATCTCCAGGTATTTCCCTAATCAAGGTTGGCACCTGTACTTTCTCCTCTGTCAGTAAAAGGCCCTTTCCACACCTATGTTGACCTTTGGGAGAAAACTCATTGGGCCCAGTCCTGATCAGGTTGCCAACTCCAGGTGGGCAATTCCTGGAGATTTGAGGGATGGAGCCTGGAGATGGTGAGGTTTGAGGAGGGGTGGCACCTCAGACAGGTACGATGCCATAGACTCCACCCTCCAACCCAGCCATTCCCTGATGGTGAACCATTGTTGCCAATCTCCAGGTGGGGGCTGGAGATCACTCAAAATTACAACTGCTCTCTAGGAGGGATGGGGGAGGAGATGGAAAACTAAAGGTAGCTTAATGGTTGGCTGGGAGGGAGATAGGGCTGTCAACTCCAGGTTGGGAAATTCCTGGAGATCTGAGGGGTTGAACCTGGAGAGGGTGAGTGTTGAGGAGGGGTGGGACCTCAGACAGGTACAATGCCATAGACTCCACCCTCCAAACCAGCCACTCCCTCCTGGGGAACCACTGTTACCAATCTTGGGGGTGGGCTGGAGATCACTCAAAATTACTACTGATCTTCAGGTAGCAAAGATCAGTTCCTCTGGAGAAAATGGTGGACTCTGCCATTATACCCTGCTGAGATTGCCACAGCAAATTGTCACTGAGTGCCCAAAGCCGGGGCACTCTCCCAGAGCCTCTTTCTAGAGCCCATTGTATTTATTTCCACAACGGGCCTTATTCCTAGAATATATATATTTTCCAGTACCCCTGTAATAAACGTTATGTTGGAAAAACAACTAGGATCCTAAGAACACACATTGCATCAGCTTCTGTTAAAAACAAATAGAGATACTGCATCAACTAGCAGAGTCCTTCCAGTGGCAATTTGCTACTGATCTTGCACTGTTTTTGAAGAATTACTGAAAGACTAACAGGTTTGTAACATTCATTTAGGCACAAAAAATGATTTTAATTTTCAGCCAAAATCTGTTGGGTGTGGGACAGTTTTATCTCTCTTTCTTTTCCTCATGCAATCTCGAGGACAGTATAAGCTCTAGCAGTTCTGAATGTGGTTAATATTTTATTGTACAACCTGGAATTTGATTTTTTATTTAAAAGTTTTTATTGATTTCATAGAGAAGACAGAAAGAAAAAAAGTAAAGAAAAGACAGAAAACAGACAATGAATACTCATATACCGGTTTGTTTACATACAACCATTCATTTGGGCCTTTTATGCCTTTTAAACCTGGAATTTGATTTTTAATACCATGTCTTATTTAGTTATCTAATTTTAACTAAATCATTTTTTATATAAACTCAGTAATGCAATTGCATTTTATATATTACCAATTCCCGACGAAGCCTGTTGGTGAAATGCATAGGAATTCTGGAAATTTTAACTGAGTAATAAAATATATTTTAACCTTGTTTTGCGACAACAGCCTTGGCCTTATTTTTTTCTTTTTCATTCTGGATACTCTTCTGGGTTGTCACTTGGAACTGGGTTGCCAGCCTCCAGGTAGGATCTGAAGTTTTCCTGAAATTACATGCTCATCTTCCATCTGATTTTCTTTGGAAAAGAAGCATTGGAATCTGTTTGGGCATGGTTGTTCCATACATCTGCCCTCCCTGTGCATTTTCATGGGTGTGGGGTCAGTTTATTTTCTTCCACATGTGACTTAAACAATGAGGACTTTCAAGGGAGGGTGCTGACATTGGTGTTGTCATTGGTGGCATCACAGGATCCCCCCTTATTTTTAAAAAATGGCCCTAAAAACAGGGCCTTTTTTAAAAAAGGAAAGAAAGAAAGAAACTACTCATCTTAGTGAGGGAAGAGGGACTGATCTGGCTTGCCACAGTTCAATCATTGAAAAGTGGGCTGGAGGTGGGTGGAACAAAGAAAACCAACACAACCATCATGGGCCAATCTGATCTTTAAAAAAAATAGAGTTACCAGTTTGGTGGATCAGGGGAATGGTGTGGATGTGGTCTATTTGGATTTTAGTAAAGCTTTGGATGTGGTGCCCCATGGTGTTCTTGCTGAGAAATTGTTGGGATATGGACTAGATCCCATTACTGTTACATGGATTAATCCTATAACCATCAAACAAAACCCTTCACAATGACACCACCTACACAGCCAATTATTAATTTTCCACTATTTTATACCAATAATGTAGTATAATATTTATACTGTTTTGTTTAACACCTTTATTTTAAGTATTTTACTTTGCTTTTCTCCCCCGTGGGAATACAAAATGCCTTACAGAATACAAAAATAAATTTAAATAAATGAACAGGAGAAGTACTGTGATGGATTTCCACAGGGCTAATGACTAGGGATATGGGCAGAGAAAATTTTGTTACTACTTTGTTTTGGAGTGATTGCTTATTTTTAGTAGGACATCACTAGCCCAGGAATCAAACCCATGTTTGTTTGTTTGTTTTGGGGGGGTGTCTGAAGTTCAGGCCCACTATTTTCAAACAGAAAAGTACTCAAGGTGACTCAGTAACTCCCAAGTTTCAAGCAAATTGGACCTCTGGGTCAAATTCTATACACTCCTGAACAAGTGCCCTCAGCTCCCAGCAACAGTTCTTGCAAAAAAAGAAAAAATGAAAAAGAAAAAAGAGGGCTCTGGAGAAGAAGAAAGGAGAGAAGAAAAGAGAGTTGTGACTTCCTTTAGCATATCTCAAAAAGTGATTGGCTGGAAGTTTTCTGTGCTCCTCCCTTGCAAAGATCCCATTGGGAAATGCCTGGGAAATGGGTAGAATTGGGTGGGCGGGATGAGCATGTTGCGCCCAAATATGAAAAACAGCATAGGTTGTTCCTGGAGGGACTTTTTGTAATACCTAAGAATTTCAGATTTGTGTTACCATTCCAGAAAATTATGGTGATGACTCGAACCAGCTATTTCTGTGTATATCTTCAGCTTGGGAATTTCATAACGCACAACCTACTAACCACCACCTGATAGGATTTATGTATGTATGTATGTATTTATTTATTACATTCCATTTATTAATCATCTATCCCCACAGTTGTGGCAGTCTAGGTGATGTATAAAGTTCTAAAAGCATAAAAACATAAAACCATACCCAACAACATACAGTAATTTTTCTCTGTTATGATACAGTTTCCCATATATCTCTCTGTACTGAGGTTCCAAGTGGGAAATTAAAAGAGAAACTGGTTCAAGGAGACAGGATCTAGGCCTAAGTATAACTCACCCAAACCTGAATTGCTGAGGTAAAAAGACTGTCACTAGATAGTTTATTTTAGAAGTCAGCAAGAACAAAGTTTATTAAAACAAGAACAACAGAAACTTACGTTAAATATTAACAATGGTGCAGGGGTTGAGGAATGTTACAATACTATCTCCAACAGCTTTATAACACAGTACTTTGCCTCAACTTGGTTGCACCATAGACCCGGTACAAACCTATTGCCTTCCAGCTTGTTTCCAAGTACAATTCAGGGTGCTGGTCTTCAAAGCCCTACATGCTTTGGGACCAGCATACCTTAAGGACTGCCTAATCTCTTATGAACCTGACCAATAAGTACAGTCATCTTCAGAGGCCCTGCTTCAGGTGCCACTGCCTTCTGACATTAGGTGGATGGCAACCCAGTGAGGGCCTTTTTGATTACGGCACCAAAGCTCTGTAATTCTCTCCCCAGGGAGATTCATTTGTCCCCTTCTCTTGCCATCTTCCAACAGCAGGTGAAGATTTTTTTGTTTGTTTGTTTGGTATCCCCTCAGTGATCTCTCCTTCCTAACAAGTGTTTTATGTTTGGTATGTATTTTAACTGTTTCATATGTATTTTACCTGAGTTTTTAATTTTTAAAAAGTTGTTTTAAAGATGTACATTTGGGAGAGGGGTTTATTTTAATGATTTTATAGTGTATTCTATCATGTATGTTTTAAATCGTTAGCCGCTGGTGGCCCTTGTAAAGGCAGAAAGGCAGGATATAAATTTTGTAAATAAATAATCTCTTGTTAGCTAATTCACAGCTTTGCTCTGACTCTTCTGTCACTGGGGCACATTTAGGTGCTCTGTCCCAAGTACAATATACCAAATCCTGGGCTAGTCATGGATCTGCTGACCAGCTTTATCAGGGCTACAGGCAACAAGTTATGGACTAAAGGTCAATGGCTAAGAGATCTTTGACTTTGCTCTTAGATTCATGCCAAAGAGCTTGTGTCTTTGGTCATACCAAGACTAAATACAATTTTAAAACAATTGATACAAAAATGGGAATTACTATTCAATAGTAATAATTAGCTGAAGTTTGTTAGTGTGGCCTAGAAAAGCACAAGCCAGGAAAACCAAGGTCAGAAACTGGGATCTCAAAACTGAAATAATTTATTTATAAAATTCAGAAACATCCCTACTTTTAATGGAGAAAATGCATGAGAACTAGTACCAACTGAATTTTGAATCTGTGGTTAGAGCATCCCAGCAGCAGTGACTCTACAAAGATTTTGGGCAACTATTGTCAATTAAATTCTGACAGGTGAAAAAAGGGAAAGCAACAGACAAACTGGCTGCATTTCATTATACAAAGACCAGTGTTTGCAGAACAGTCATAAAACCTTTGCTTTGCTGAGGCAGACCTCACATTTAAGAGCAGCTGGTATATTTTAGAAACTGTTGACCAAGGTATAAAAAAAAAAAACATTAGCTAGGAAAACAGAGTCAGGACAGCAAAAGCCAATGTTGGCCTAACTGGGTGTGAGACACATGGAATCCTAAAGAAGGGCAGTCCAATATTTTGAAAGGGAGGTGATGAGAGCTATCAGCCTCTGGAAGGAAGTCACTGTTACTATGCTGGTGAGACAAGTTTATGGAAACTGGTTTGAAGAACAGAAAAAGTAAGGATTATTTGACCGCTAGTGATTAGGGTTGTCAGGTTGTGCATGGCAATCAGCAAGAGTTTGTGGGGTAGGGACATGGAGGAGCATGGACTTTCACATGCACCAGATCATCACTTGTAGGAAGGAGAGTTTCCACAGATTCCTAGAGCCAAATAACAGCATTTCTAGGTTTTCCCCAGAAGTGACATCGTGGTGCACAAGACAATAACTTTTTTTTAAAAAAAATCCTGCCCTGACCTGGATAGCCCAGGCATGCCCAATCTCGTTAGATCTCAGAAGCTAAGCAGGGCCAATCCTGGCAAGTATTTGGATGGGCGACCTCCAGAGAATACCAAGGCCAGGAGGCCAGAAGCAGGCTATTAAACCACTTCTCTGAATTCCTCTGTGCCCTAGTAGTAGTAGTCAGAAGTTGCCATGACTTACAGGCACGCACACACATACATGTGCATGTTCATGCACACACAAAAGCAAAAATACCCCCCATACCAATCTTACCACTGCTTGGTGCAGTGGGCTATAATAGCATGCTCTAGAACCATTCCTAGATTTTATAGGGTATTAAGAAGGGCTAGATAAAGGATATTTAACCCTTCTCAAATGAGAGAAAATGACAGGTAGTGATTCATTAATAAATGTTTAAAATTGTTAAAAGAGAACAAAATTGTTCCTTTTCCCCCTTTCTCTTAATGATTTTCTTGCTGTCTCCTTCATTGAACCTATCTATTTTAGAATTCCTGTTTTATTCTCCTTTTGCTATAAACTAGAGTAAGTTAGTTGCTTTGGTAGTGCAATCCTAAACACAATTCACAATTGTATCCTTCTAAGCCCATTGATTTAGGAGTGCTCAGAAGAATACAATTGTGCTTAGGATGGCACTGTAAATCTCGAAATCAGTGGAACATTGGTCAATGGAATTTGAGTGCAATGATCTTTCTTTGAATTGGGGTCTTAAGATGCAACTATCCTGACTCATGCTTTTTCTGAAATAAATTGTATTTGGTTCAGTGTATTTTACTTCTAAGTTTGCTTAAGATTGTAAATTTCAACCTGATAAATGATCATAAGATTGCATCCTATGCATGTTGAAAGCAATGGAGATTATGTACAAAGTTTGGATATAAGTATACATTACAGCCATAACCACAATCTTTCAATTGTGTTCTATGCCTAAAATTCAGAGCCCTACTTCAAGAAGAATCTGATCTATAAAACAGCAACTAAGGCATAACAGTGGTCATGCACATATTTGTTTTCCCTTCTCATACAAAAGAAAAGGATGTCCTTCCTTCCTTTAATAGTACAGCTTTATTGGTCATAACCTAAAGCTTTACCACACTTCTATATCTATATCTATATCTATATCTATATCTATATCTATATCTATATCTATATCTATATCTATATCTATATCTATATCTATGTATGTCTGTCTGTCTGTCTGTCTATCTATCTATCTATCTATCTATCTATCTATCTATCTATCTATCTATCTATCTATCTATCTATCTATCTATCTATCTATCTATCTATCTATCTATCTATCTATCTTTAATCTCCAAAAAGGAAGTCATGCAGAGATGAAGCTCCCTTTGACTGTGGGTTTTGTGTAAATTACCAGAAAAATCTGGAGTAATGGTTTCACCCAGAATTTCTTTTGGTCTCACAAGCAATGCCCCATCTTAAAATCATTCTTTACTTGAGACTTTGATGGGAAGGGGGAAAAATGAAATGGTCCCACTTGAAGTTCCATTTAGAACTTTGCCATAAGAATGAGTTATTATGCAATTTAAAATCCTAGTTTACTCTGTGAGTTATAGGGCCATAGTGGCTGCACTGCTAAAATGTTCTTATGTTTTGCTGGGTAAACAAAAACCACAAGGAGAAAGCAATTAAAGAGGGACAAGTGTAGAATTTAAGGGGAAAGTAATTAAAGTAGTAGAAGTACTATATTTTCTAATTATGCAACACTGTATTGTTTATGTGAAATGTACAAATAAGATGTGCTGAGGTATGAAATAGCATATACTTTTGGTGGTGGGAAGAGGATATATAGAGGCTTATGTTCTTATGGGGCCAATGTTAAATTTAGTGATGGCCTAGAAAACTGAAGCATATACGGAGTTTTTTTAGGTGATGCTTATGAAGTGCTTCCCCTAAAATAATCTAACTAAATAGGAAAAATCAGACTGAAACATCCTAAATGTGTGGAACTCTAGAGCACTCAAGGCACTCTTAAATGGATACAATGGGTGTGAGCTTTTTAAAGAGTTTTAATTTCTGGTCTCCCCCCCCCCCAAGGGCATCATTTTTATTATGCCAAAATGACAGGGGGTTCTGTTAAAGAAAATGCTTTGGGACACAGTTTTGGGCTGGAGAATTTTTGCACAGGAAAGTCATGCACAAAAACAATTAAAACAACCTTTCAATGCCAATTTCCCCCTCTCCCTGGGGCAGCAGGACTAGGGAGGGAAGGTGAAAGAAGAAGCATTCTCTGGCCCTCAACTGCTCTGCTGCATGTTGTTCTTTTACATTTTAAAGGGCCATTATTTTCATGGGAAGACTGGGGGGGGGGGCTATAAATGATGGATGTTATACCTGGCCTCTGGATTCTGGAGGCCAGGTAAAGCACCCATTATTTTCAGTGATAGATATACCTGGTGTCCAGATTCAGTCTACTGCCCATTATTGTTAATTATTTTTAATGGCCATGGCAACAGTCTGTCTGGCTCTGGGCTTCCTCACTCTACCATAGGCAGCAGGAGCACATTAAATATCCCCAGCTACAGGATTGCTGCAGTCACATGTTTCATCTGTGCAAGCTGCACAATGCAAGAAATGTTGTTCTGATAAGGATGGAAACTGGATATTTTATTTATTAAGCCGTTCAGGATGATAAGCACAGAGCTCACAAAGCTGCCTTGGGAGACAGATCAGGCTGAGAGGTGGTAACACTGCCAATGCCACCCAGCAAGCTCTATGAATGAGTAGACATTTGAACTTAGGTCTCTCTCATCCGGACTCAAAATTTAGTCTGCACAATGGCTTTATACGATCCCATGGATATTTCTAGAGAAAACCATATATTGTATTTCCAATTTTTCTAAAGCTTTAACAATGCAAAGTATTTAATATTTAATTAGAAGATCCATCTTTCTTCTCCTATGAGGACTCTGTGCTGATGGTTCCTAAGGTCTGCTGCCAAAAAAGTCTAATAAATAACTACTGTATCTTTGTTTCTAGGACTGAACCCTGGCCCAATATCTTTAGCTCCTTGAGTTTTGAAGATTCTCATGAGAAGCTTCTGAAGTAGAAATTTTGTTACGTAAAAGAGGAGAACATGGACTCTTAAATTTTCTCTGCTCACCAGAATGTTCATCACACAAAGCACTTTCAAATCATGGGATAATTTTTTTTTAAATGAGACAAATGACTCTTGGCTAAGGAAATAACCCTAGTTTTAAACTAATGAGAAAGCTAATTGAAACCATTTATCTCCCCAACAGGTTTATTAGCATACTGCTGTTTTTATTTATGTCAACCTATCTGAAATGTACACATTTATGAAATTTTCTGATGTTCACTTGCATTACATAGATAAATGTAGTAAAAGGTTTTAAATTGCATTGATAGCTAAGTAAATTTAAAGTGAGGTTCTTCCATTAGCTTTCTTAAGTTTCCAGTTTTAAGAAAGAATAATTTCATCTTAACTGTTGAATGGGTATAGTTTTCTTGCTCTCTCTTCTTCAACTGGCTTCTATATTTGTCCCTTCAGTGGGGAAAAATATAACTGTTAGATATAAATTGATGCATCTAGAACCAAAAATAATATTTAGACATTAGCATGCCCCATGTTTAGGAATTATTGTGCATCAACTGATAACATTAAGCTATGGTTGCCAACAACCTGGAGAACAAATGTTTCACATCTCTAGCACAGCCTTAATGTTTAGAAATGGGCAGTTAGAGATTTTCATGTCACAGAGGTAAATAACATCCCAGTGAGCAGGACATTTTTTTTCCTCCAGGTCATTGGCAACTCTTTATGAAGGTATATGGTGTTAATAAGTCCTACACATCTAAACACAATCAGTGATAGGTTTGCCAACTCTGACTTGGGAAATTTCTGGAGATTTGGTGGTGGTTTTTATAACTGTTTTAATATTTGATTGTCAAACTGTTTTCATACTGTTGTCGAAAGCTTGACACAAAGAGTACTCCAGCTTGACACGGAGAGTACTCCATTTTTCTGTGTTATACCTCTGAGGATGCCAGTCACAGCTACTGGCAAAACGTCAGGTCCTACAATGCCAAGACAAGGGCCGCACAACCCGGGACATCTACAGCAACTAATGTTTTCATATTGTTTTTGGCTGCCTTGGATCCTGAGATGCTCAGAGGAAAGGAAAGTATAAACATACTTAAAAAAATAGTTTAAAAATAGTTTTAAAAACATAAATACTAATCCTTAGATACAAAATATCTGTGCTGGTACAACTGGCTGCTATCCAGTGGCATTCCACAACATACTGCTGGAATGTGGGGTCTCTCAAGGGGTGATCCACTCTCTAATGTTATTTAACATGTATATATGCCCCCTCACCCAACTGGTTTCTGGCTGGGTTGTGATCAGCATGCAAATGACACCCAGCTATATCTGTTGATGGACGGCCAGCCAGATACCATCCCAGCCACTTTGGCTGAGGGACTGGAAGCCATGGTTGGATGGCTGAAACAGAGTTGCCTGGTGCCTACTAGGTGGAATTCTCTGCTGAATGACATCAGGGCCCTGTGAGACTTAGTGCAATTCCACAGGACCTGCAAGACAGAAATGTTTCACCAAACTTATGGTTGAGGACAGCAACATGTTTCATATAGCCTGGCTTCTCTTTCCTCCTCCTGCCACTGGGAAAGGATGCCAAGCTGTATATTTATGCATTATCTGTAAGCTCTTTGCTGAATAGTTTAGGTTGCTTTTTAGCTGCTTTTAACTTGATATTTGAATTGTATATTGGGAATGTTGTTCCCAGCCCTGAGCCCTATTGTACAAAGGAGGGTGGGTTATAAATCAAATCAATCAGATACGGGACAAATTCTTTGCAATCCCTTTATGCTTTGAGAGACAAGACAGCAGTGGTTCTTGCAATGAATGAATACCACCCCCTTGCTTATAAGCTATAGGAAAAAGCACTTTTATGGGATCTTAGTTGACAGAACTTTGGCTGAGTTCAGACTGGCAGTTTGCCCCACTATAGCCACGTTTCAGCCACGTTTTACAAGCGGATCAAAGGGGGCATTCAAACAGGCACATCTGCCTGGTGTTCCCCACCCGTAGTCAACCCGTGCTGTTCCGCTTCGCTCCCATGTTTAAAAGATACCTGGTAAAAGTGGTAGCAAATCTGAGAGCCCATTTATCCCGCTTTATTCCGCTTCCGGGAAGTGTGAATGCCAACCCAAAAAGCCAGAAGCAACCTGTGTTGCACATAAGGCAGCAGTGATATGATCAGCTGTGCTCCACTCTACTGCCCAATGTGGTGCCGGTGCAACGAGATCCTCCCCAAATCAGCCAGATGCACTTACACACACATAGCCGAATTACCAGGGGAAAGCCATTTACAGCTGTGCCTCTGGGCCAGCAGTCTGAACGCTCCTGCGTGCCTCCTCCCAGTATGCTCCCGCATCAGTCGGCGCAGTATGACCAGGAAAACCCAGAACAGTTTGTTCTGGGGCTTTTTTGCCACGACTGGCTTCCACTTCAAACTGCCAGTCTGAACTTAGCATTCATTTCCCTGGCCGGGCAGGTCATGTCAGCTTCAAAGATTTGAACATTTAGATAGTTGCCATATAGTGCCTACAGAAAGGAGGGCAGTGTAATCTTATTCATATTTAATGAACCATCTCTTGGAAACTTTCCGTCTGACACATATGCTACACACTGCTTGGAAGATCTTTACAGTTCCTAAGGTTGCCAACCCTCTGCCTGGAACAAGAGATTCACTGACCTCACCTCCTGTTTCCTTCTGCCGCAGCGGCAGCCAGCAGGAAAAAATTAATCTTAAAAAATGGCAGTCAGGTGATAGTCTGATGATTTCTGGGAAAGACCCAGAAGTAATATAAGTCCTCTCTAGGTATCGGTTGGAAGCGCTATAGTTTTTTCTCAGAAGTGACACCACACTGTTGATGATGGTGCCTCTGGGTCACTGAACCCATCTTGTCTCCTGCTGGTTGCCAGGCCATGGCTGGCAACTCTAGTTGGCCCTCTGTCTCTGCAATCTACTTTTAGTTTTGTATACAGCACCAAAAAAGATCCTAGGGGAACAGTTAATTGGTCTTGACCTTTCTGAAGGGAGCATTTGAATACAGCCCCACACTTCCCAATTAGTTATAAACAGCACGCCCTTCCTTTCTCCTGGACCCCTAAAATCAGTGCTTGGAGACCTTTGTTAATTTTCAGCTACAAAATCTGGAAAGTTTCACCCACATTACATGGGAAGCATGAAAAAAACCTCATAACTTTTGAGTTAACTAGGAACAGTACTTTTATTTTGTCTTCTGTATTTCCCTTTCCTGGTTGCTTCCATTCATCTATCTCTGTATATACTTTGAATAAACATTTTAAAAATTGGATCCTAGCCCTGAGAGACTTCTTTTAGGCTACCCATCTCACACAGTCTGGTGCTCAGACCACACTATTTAATGTACGGGAAAGGTTGAAGAGGGGGAGGCAGTTCCATTGCTGGAGACAAGGTGCTTGCCCAGTTCCCTCTTCTGGGAACAGAATGAACTCCCCCCCCTTTATTTCTCACACATAGTGGCCTTTGTTTTGGGTCAGTCAATCACAGCCCCCTTAACCATGCTAGCAGTTCCACCCAAGAACAGAGGATCCAAAGAGATTGGGCATCATGCATAAGGCCAAATTAAATGCTTCCTAACATTTCCTATTGCTCAATCCCTCTTTAGTGCTTTAATTCACCTCCTCCCTCACTGGCTGGAGGTCTGCTCACCACAGCAGGTGAAATGACAACAGGAACAGTGACAAAACTAAT
This sequence comes from Gekko gecko, assembly GCA_029375565.1. Taxonomy (NCBI): domain Eukaryota; kingdom Metazoa; phylum Chordata; class Lepidosauria; order Squamata; family Gekkonidae; genus Gekko; species Gekko gecko. The sequence continues at coordinate 135,180,488 of JAPDNY010000003.1, read as the reverse complement.
CAGAGAACCTGTGGCTATTTTTGTATCCCCCATGCATCAATGTATATGGAACTGAGTTAGTTATGAAAGTGGATAAGGGGATTAACCCAGGGACCCAGGCGGAGACAGAGAGTGAAGAAATGACTCAAAACTCACACACACACAGTTAGGAGGCAGAGAATTCAGGAGTTACAAGTAGATTTGTTTAATGAACACTTTACCAAATAACTCATGTCTGACTCTCACCTAATTACGAATCCCATCGAAACATAGGGACAGCAGTTTAGCAGCACACCCCAGCTGGCGTAACTAAAGCAGAAAGGATTTTTACAACATGAAATAAGTTTCAAAGCCTCCATTACTGCTGGCCTTTGCTGCAATCAATGTAGCCTAGGCGAAGTGATGGAGAAAGGAGGAATTGGAAATGTATCTGGATCTTGCCTTGGGGGGTGAGTAAATCTGTTATACTACCTCAGAGGAAAGAGGGGATGCAGATCTCTTGGACTCGACACTGGTTCTACCCTGGAATAATTACTCGAGTCACTAGATTAATACTGTATATCCAAATAGAATGAAACTGTGAAATGTTGTAATTTCTGAGGCAGCAGTATGCTGAATAGGAACCAAGTGCTTATGTAGCCGCATGAAGAACACTAGTAGCAACCTGCATGTGGGACAAGATATCAGAGGCAACTGTTGTGAGAACCAGATTAAACACTGAATTGTTATATGGAAATTCCCATGGAAGCAGAAATTTCCAAAAACAGGATCAGAATATTAACAGGCCCATCAGAGACAAAAGTTCATGTTATACAACTGTGGTTAGCGCTGAACATTGAATACGAAAAACTGCCCAGTAAAAGCTGCACCTAGAATGCAATGCTTATATGGAGACAAAAACCATGAAAAGAGAAAAGATGAATGCCCAGGATATGGACAGCAATTGTAAAGGTGTGGCAAATGAAACCCTGTCCAAAGTCAATGCAAGAGAAAGGAAAACTCAAAAACTGGCTGTGAGGAGGGGGCGGGGCATCGAGCCTCAAGATGGTGGATGTTGATTGAGTGGCCCCTCAGCTCAATTTTCTCCTCCACTGGTGGCTACAACAATAGAGGCTCCAGAATTCACCCACGGTTATGGGTAAATCTGGGGGAATTCATACTAAAAGAGCAGACTCACTGAAGAAGTCCATAACTTTTTTTTTTTTTTTTTGCATCTGAACCTGCTTTCCAAACTGCAGGGCCAAAGTGGGAAGTGGAATCCAAAATGGCGACCGATTCTGTAGACCTATGACCAGCCCGAGGAATACTTATGAAGCAGGACTTAATAGACTCCTTTGGAAGCTTTAAAACTGATATTTCGGAGACTATTAATGAAATACTTAAACCGGTGGCTGAGCAATTGGAAAATCTGCAGACTTCACTTCATCAAGTATCCCAGACAGTAGAGTCTGCAATGGCAAATAGTCTTGCCAACCAAGAAATTATAAGGAACCTAAAACAACATGAAAATTGGGCAAGGGAAAAAATTATAATCTTGGAAAACATACTTTGAGACTGACATTTAAAATGTTGTGGATTCCAAGAAAGCATGATGGAAGGCATGATGGAGCTCCAGGCATTCATGGGGTCCTGGTTAGCATCGGTTCTACACCTGGACGAAGGAGTTGCACCCACAATATTCAAGGCTTACCACTTGGGCCCATTAAACTCCAAAGTGTGCCCAGAGACATTCTAGTGGAATTCCTGGACTCCCGCACTAAGCAACAAATCCTACAGGAAGCTCAATCTAATGGAGGTTTAACTTATCAATGTGAAAAAAAAAATCTGGTGTTTCCAGATCTTTTGGAGGAGACATTGCAAATCCAATGCGTCTTGAATCCAGTTACTCCTAAACTGATGGAGGCAGATATCCACTACAGCTGGGCAAAATCAGGTACAGCTCTGCAAACCCATGATGAGGAAACAGGGCAGAATCTTGTCCGAGCCTTAAAGCTCTCAACCAGCCAACATTCCTCCTTCAAAACATCTTCTAAATGAAAACTAGAGTTTACCTTGTCTCCATTGCAGTGGAGCAAGATTCCAGTGAGAAGATCACTATAACCTGAACTGATCGGATCATAAGATATGGCAAGCATAAATCCAGAGCCTAGGAAAAGTATTTATTATATTTGAATTTTAAGGCTGCCAGTGGAGGAGGGTGGGGGGAAGCTTGCATTGGTCTCTCACTTTTTTGGAATCAGGATGGCAGGGCTGTTTAAGAAGAAGAAGAAGAAGAAGAAGAGTTTGGATTTATACCCCGCCCTTCACTGCCCAAAGGCGTCTCAGAGCGGCTTACAAACTCCTTTCCCTTCCCCTCCCCTCAACAGACACCCTGTGAGGTCGGTGGGGCTGAGAGAACTTCTGACAGAAACTGTCCTTGAGAGAACAGCTGTGCCAGAGCTTGTGAATGACCCAAGGTCACATCAGCAGGTGCAAGTGGAGGAGTGGGGCATCAAACCCGGTTCTCCCAGATAAGAGTCCGCACACTTAACCACTACACCAAACTGGCTCTCAGTTTAAGCCCAACACCCTTTATGACATCTCCGGTGATTCCTTAATTCTTTTTGAAGTTTTATTTTCCTTGATGTTCTTAAAATTTAACTTGTATGTGCATGGGGATTATTCTGTTTTGTGGGTTCGGGGAAAGGGAGGGGAGGAAGTCTTTTCAACATGGAGCTGGGAGGAGGGTGGGATAAGGGCTTTAATATTGGGGATTGCTTGTTGGTATGAAGTTGGACTTAACTATTATAGCACCTTTCCTGACTTGAGTCTACTCTATACTAAGGCATGGCTTTGTGTCCGATTCTTTTTTATTACAGTTGGACAATTTGGCTACTCACTCATGTGGCTTTATGAATCTTATGACAGGCACATTAACGCTAGCTTTGAGTTAATGGTTTTACATCTTAGCTGTAAGGTATAAGAAGTTGAATTTGGTGATGGGATCTAACTTTGAACTTTACAGATGGTTATGGATAGAGTGGAACTCCTCTCTCCTAATTGTAGAGGCATTAACAACAAAATAAAGTTTAAAAGAATGTTTAACTCTTTATAGCAATCTAAGGCAAGCATTGTATTTCTCCAGAAGATGCACCAAAGATGACAACATTTACCTATTTTCTTTTCTAATTGGTTTACTTTACAACTGACTGCACCAGGGAGTTCTAAATTGTGAGATGTTGTAACTTTGTTTGCCAGGACAATAAGATTTCAAAGTTTAGCTATTATGAAAGACCCAGAAGGTTGTTATATTTTTGTTAAACGTCTCCTGAATGGTGCCTCATACACTTTAGCCTCTATTTATGCTCTGAATATGGGACAACTTTTGTTTTTAAAAGATACTTTTGCAAAACTTTAGTGACAGGACAATATTAGTAGGAGATGATTTAAACTTTGTTGCCAACTCTTTACTAGATCATTCCACTTCAGCTAGATTACTCTCTAACCCTTCCAAATCACCACAGAACCCTGAAATCCTGAATGAAATATTTAAATCCTTTAATCTTTGTGATATATGACAATACCAACATGGTATGGAAAAAGACTTCACCTACTTCTCTTCTAAATATAATTTCTTTAGCAGATTAGACTATATACTTATCTCAGGCTCTTTAATACTTCAAATTATTTCACCCTCCATCAGTATACGACAGTGGTCTGACCACACTCCAGTGGATTCTGTGATAGCTGGGGAAGTACAAATGCATACACAAGTTAATTGGTTTTTAAGTAATACTTTATTAGAGGACCCGGCTGCTTTCTCAGCTATATAAACAGAGATAAAAGCTTTCTTTGATAATAATCTGGACAATGGAGTGTCTTTAGAAATCATGTAGGATGCTCTCAAGGCAGTGATAATTTTTTTAAAAAAATCAATTTGTATCCTGCCCTTTCCGCCGAAGCGGGCTCAGGGCGGCTTACATTAAAAGTTAAAAATACAATAAAAACAAATTCAGCACATACAAAACACATCATAAAATTCATATACATTACAAATAACAAGAAACAAATAAATACAGTCAAAGTGCAAGTGGCAGTAACTATAGGTCATGACATAACAAATCTAACAGAATGTATGGCCAGAAGATGTTACTGTTGACATCATAGGCAGTTACTGTTGTCATAAAGGGCCTTATCCCAGTTCAGTGTTGTTGGTAGCAGCTCCTAATCGAAGGCCTGGTGGAAGAGCTCCATTTTGCAGGCCCTGCAGAACTGTAAAAGTTCCCGCAGGGCCCTGATGTCTTCCGGGAACTCATTCCACCAGTATGGAGCCACTACTGAGAAGGCCCTGGCATGTTTCAGTCCAAGCAGGGTCAGGCAGTTTTGACACCCCAATCTCAGTGCTGTCTGGGGAACATATGGGAAAATGTGGTCCTTCAAGAAGACAGGCCCCAAGCCATATAGGATTCTAAAGGTCAAAACCAGCACCTTGAAGTGAATCCGGTATGCTCTTGGCAGCCAGTGCAGTGTCTTCAGCACAGGCTGGATGTGCTCCCGCATAGGGAGATCCATCAGCAGCCTGGCCACTACATTTTGCACCAGCTGCAGTTTCTGGATTTGCGACAAGGGCAGCCCCATGTAGAGAGCATTACAGTAGTACAATCTCAAGGTGACCATTGCGTGGAGTGCCCCAATGGATGGTACTTTTCCCAATGTTGTTTAACATCTACATGGGCCCCCTTGCCCAGATTGCCCAAAGTCATGGGCTTGGGTGTCACCAGTATGCGGACGACACCCAGCTCTATCTGTTGTTGGGTGGCCAGTCTGACTCTACACTGGAAGATCTGGACCAGGCATTGCAAGCTGTGGCTGGTTGGCTTAGACTGAGCCAACTGAAATTGAATCTGATGAAGATGGAGATCCTGTGCTTGAGTGAGGGCAGTCCGGGGGTAGGGATCCCACTCCTGACCTTCAATGGGGCTCTGTTGGTGCCAGCACTGGAGGTTAGGAGTTTGGGAGTGCTCTTAGATGCCTTCTTAACAATGGAGACCCAAGTAGCAGCCACTCCTGGAGATCTCCCACTGTTACAATTGACCTCCAGATGACAGAGATCAGTTCCCCGGGAGAAAATGGTTGCTTTGGAGGGTAGACTCTATGGCATCATACCCTGCTGAGTCCTTCCACCCCACCCCCCCCAATGCTGCCCTCCACAGGATCCACCCCACCCAAATCTCCAGGTATTTCCCTAATCAAAGTTGGCACCTGTACTTTCTCCTCTGTCAGTAAAAGGCCCTTTCCACACCTCTGTTGGCCCTTGGGAGAAAACTCATTGGGCCCAGTCCTGATCAGGTTGCCAACTTCCTGGAGATTTGAGGGATGGAGCCTGGAGAGGGTGAGGTTTGAGGAGGGGTGGCACCTCAGACAGGTACAATGCCCTAGATTCCACCCTCCAATCCAGCCATTCCCTGATGGGGAACCATTGTTGCCAATCTCCAGGTGGGGGCTGGAGATCACTAAAAATTACAACTACTCTCTAGGAGGGAGGGGGGAGGAGATGGAAAACTAAAGGTAGGTTGATGGTTGGCTGGGAGGGAGATAGGGTTGTCAACTCCAGGTTGGGAAATTCCTCAAGATTTGAGGGGTCGAACCTGGAGAGGGTGAGTGTTGAAGAGGGGTGGGACCTCAGACAGGTACAATGCCATAGACTCCACCCTCCAAACCAGCCACTCCCTCCTGTGGAACCACTGTTACCAATCTTGGGGGTGGGCTGGAGATCACTCAAAATTACTACTGCTCTTCAGGTAGCAAAGATCAGTTCCTCTGGAGAAAATGGTGGGCTCTGTCATTATACCCTGCTGAGATTGCCACAGCAAATTGTCACTGAGTGCCCAAAGCCGGGGCACTCTCCCAGAGCCTCTTTCTAGAGCCCGTTGTATTTATTTCCACAACGGGCCTTATTCCTAGTCAATTATAAAGGAAAGAGCTTCCACGTTGGAGTGTGCTACAGTTACCAAACATGTTTGTTCCTAGCCTCATGTCTCTATGGAAACAATCCAGTATCGATAACAAAATAGAATGCTTGTATGCTTTTTTTTTTTTCTGCCTCAGAGCAAAGCTACTTGACATACACACAATAAGAAATTTATTGTCTCCATCCTCAATCATGACTATATAGCTCAAGAGAGAGCAAAGACTCATTTTATATATACATATAGGCATACAGTGAAAAGAGTTGAAAACATACTCAGCTAGTTCAATCTATTTGAATCAGCATTTGATGTTGCTGCTAAGAGAATAGAGATTGGGATTCTTTTAGGAGCTCAGGTGTTTTGTTAATCAAAGTGATTTAAAGTGTATTTAGGAGCACTAAATGCTGTCAGTATAGGTAATGGGCCAGATAAGACACCATTCAGTATTACAAGTACTAACTGGATTTTCCAGTTGAGAGTAACAGTAAGTGATGGCATTCATGCTTTTAATAAGGCCATTTTGGAGGTGAAAGACACTAATCTAATTGTATGGCATCTGATACAATCTTTCTATAGCACATACAGCTTAAAATGAGCAAGTGATCATAAGAGAATTACCTAAGATTAGGATCCAAGGAGCAAAGTGCTTTATATCTTATAAAGGATAACAGATGAACTCATGAACTCAGCTTTTTGTTTGTAATCTTATTGTTTAAATTTGAGGGGCTGTGGCTTGGTAACAAAGCACATGCTCTCAGGTTGAACTTTGTGTCTCCAAGGGAAACAGCTCAGGTATCTTGTGTATCGGAAGGACCTTTTTCCACTGCTACCCTAAAGAAGATGATGTGCAGGGAAATGAGGACAGACTTGTTGGAAGGAGCTTCATGAGATGATAGACCATGCAGAATCGGAGTCTACCTCCATCTGGCAAGTGTCACCCTCAATGAAGACTGTAACTTTGATCTTGGGACATGTGTGCAGACCTTGGTGAATGTACAGGTGATTGGTGTAGTCTTCGGATACGCTTGCTTCATTGTTGTATCTTGGCTGTTGCTTGAACGATTTGGACGATGGAAATTGAGACAATTGATGTGGTTTACTGGACGATCGTTTGGAATGACGGGACGCTTCAGCTGTGGAATGACCTTTTGATGAATGGCAGACTTTAGCAAGGTCTTTCCACATGAATGACAGATGGCATCATGGAATTGACATCACGGAATTGACAGTCTCTATGAGCATGCGCGCCACTGCAACCGGCACACACTTTTCTTCATGGGCTCTTTTGAGAGCAGAGTGACCTCTGGTTGGCTCCCGTTCTGTGGACTCCATCATCAGATGATTCTGATTGGTTGTCTCGGAACTCAGAGGAGTCAGTGGCATCGCCATGATGAACAGCGTCGGTGCGGCATGACGTATGGCTCAGGGGCCCCAATCGCAGTTTGTGAAGAGACAAATTGGTGGCCTCACAGTGCTTCTTCAAGGGCTGATTCTTAGGTAAGAGTTTTTTTGTAAAAGAAGCACCCGCCAAATTCCATCGTTTCTAAGGCCTCAGAGTAACCGATCTAAAAGGACTGAATTTAGATTGGGGAACTGACACTCTTGAGCAACCCTTCTCAGTACGGTGAGGTACTCGGTAACAGACTCGCCCTCTTTCTGGTTTTGTTGATGAAAAGCACATTGATGTGCAACAGCAGATGTCTTTGGCATGAAATAATCATTGAGCCATGCTTTGATGATGCTGAGAGGTGTCTCCAGCAATTTGGACAGAGCTACTAAGTCCTGAGCAATGTCGAATACAGCCTGTCTGCAAGTACTCAAAAAGGTGGCATGGTGGACATCGTCTCCTTCAATGTTATTTGCTATGAGGAAGCATTCAAAACGATCGAGGTATGATTCCCAGTTCCCAACCTTGGTGTCAAATGGTTCGATATGGCCCTTGGATGCCATGCCCATAGTGAGTTAGCTGTAGGCGCCCTTAGTGATTTCAGTCTGGGCAGGCAGAGAGTGATTTCAGCTGTTCGGTTAGGACTGGGATCCCATCCTCGTCGCCAGTTTTAAGTACTGGGAGTCAGGAGACAATGAACCATAACAAGGCTTTTATTCCAAACATTGTTCAGCTCTGATTCAGCTCTGATAAGACTGGCACTCAAACTTATACCAGTTCAGCACTTAGCTATTTATAATGTAACAACAAACGGGAGGCCTGATTGGATCTAAGCATAACTCACTGGTTGGTTACTGCTGTGTGGCTTCAGGACCAATGAATGGTTTTTATTAGGCAGCCAATCATAATCGTGGAACTAGGATACCAGGTATTATTTGGGTATTTATTCGGCTCGGTTTATATGGAATGCACACCCTTAGTTTCATCACTTGCACGTGCTTGGGCAGGGGCTTTTCTATAATTTAACAGGTTTGTAGGGAATTGAAGTGACTGCTGTTTGAACCATTTTTCCCTCCTAAAACTGGAGGTGGGTGTTTTTAAACTGTTTACTTGTTTCCCTTCCAAGTACAAATACACACATTTCTGAGAATTGCTAAATAAAAAGTACCTTTTAAGATGAACAGGTAAGCAACACATAACCACTGCCTCACAAGCATGTTATTCTCTGCAGGTTTTGCTTTTCTTTCTTCCTTTTTTCCATGGAAGTTCTGGCTTTAGGGTATCATACTTAATACACATTGACCTCCTTATCCTCGATTACATTGCAGTTTCTGAGAATACTCCCTTCTCCATAAAACATAGATTTATTTCCACAACTCATGCTTGAGCGAGTGCAGATTTATTTTGCCAATTCAGGTTCCAGCAAACCACTCAGTCACCAGTTTACCTCAGCACAATGCCTCACTCAGTAGGGAAGCATCAGCTCGATTTCCACTTCCAAGCAAATACAAAAGCAGCAACAAAAGCCCACAGTTCAGCTGCTTAACACTCTTTTTGATTTGGAAGAGCCCACCAGATGCGAGCAACTGGAGCTTGCTTTACAGCAGCTTTGAGGAATCATATCTGAGACCCAAAGTGCCTGGATTTGGCCCGGTTTGTACTATAGCCAATATAGGAGGATTTGTGTATCTCTCATTCATAATGCAAGCTATAATCCCCTAAGCATCACAAAGTAATTATCTTGCTCAAGAGTAAGGGCTGTGGGCACTACAGCCAGAACTAAATGTGCTAATTTCACTGTTTTGCTACACAGTAATGCATAAATGACCTCATTGTCATTGTATGTTACTATTAAAGGATGTGATTTGGGAATGTTAGGGATGTAAATTTACATTTAGCGGTCCTTTAGTTTTATATATAAGCACATTAAAAGGATTAGGAAATAAGGAAAGCAGACGTTTCTCTATATTTATCATGCTGCTTGATTTTCAAGAGAATAGTAGAACACTTCCTTGAAAAATAATCATTTTTCTATTTCTCTTACACAATTTCATCCCATCCTTCCCTTGATGAGTGGAGTAAGGTATATGTGTTTCTACCTTTCTGGATCTTATCCTCATAAGAAACTTTTGAGATAGACTGGGATGAGGGAGGGTCAATGGTCACAGGATACTGAGTTGGGGTCCTGGTTCTCATTTGATACTCTAACCACTACACTATAGTAGCTTACATTTGTTTCCCATACTTCCTCCAAGCAATTCAGAGGCTGTCTATGAGGCTTCTCCCCCTCTTGCACACATTTTGCTCTCACAGCAGCTCTTTCATGAGTTCAATTGGGCAATAGGCCCAAGCTCACCTCCCTAAACAAAGTTCAACATTCTCCCTAGTACATGACACTGGAAATCAAATCCTTAGCCTCTCATGTGATAGAGTAACAGGCACCACATGTTATCAGTCATACATAGAACTTTCTGACATATGACTAATGAAGCCATCATTGAAGGCGAGTGTAAAAAAAAAAATACCTCCTTAACTTGTCAGATGTCATGACTTTAAGAAAGCACTAATGCTGCTATTTCAACAATTTATAAACTAAACAGACTGGGCTTTGCACATCAATTTAAATATTTTTCATTGTCCCTGGAAAACAAAAGGCTAAATTCCTCTCTCCTTGAGATGTGAAAGAGCTGCAGAACATACCAAAGTCAATGAGGAAAAGAAGTGCTCATGAAAGCTAATGCTGTATCCTTCAGCAAATCTCACCAGACTTTATACACTAACTGATGTGAGAAGAGACATCAATTACACATAGCCTAGGTGTCTGGCATATAGTATATACACAGAATGTATAACTTCCAGGAGGATCATCTCTGCAGTAATGGATTCAGCATATTTGCAATGCAATCCTAAATAGAGTTACACCCATAAGCAGAGTTAGAAATCAATGGATTTAGAAGGGTGAAACTCTGCTTACAGTTGTACTGCTAGTGGAGAATATAATAAAAATGCTCATGTTATAATACTCTTATCAATTTATAACATTCCTGTGGAATAGTTACTTGTCTTTATTTGCTGGATGCATAGAACAACCAACTGACAAAAACAAATTTCAGTAAAGCAACCCTGCTCTAATGTTGATAGCCAATCTATAGCTAGATGACAGCCATGTTGGGGGGGGTTGGGGGGTGCCTATGCACATATAATAATGCGTAATATACAGTGCTCATGTGTGGTCAATTGTGATTTCTCAGTGTGCATTGTGTTTGAAGACACTTGTCTCTCCTTCACACAGGGAAGGAGGTGACAAAACACTAGTGCACAGTCAGCAAACACAATCTCAAGAGAATTTCCTGTCTCTTAGATTTTATTTCATTTTTTGCTTTATATTATTACTTATATTCACTTTTCACAAATAAATATAAAAATAAACTATCAGTAAATCCAGAGCTTTTTTTGTAAAAAAAAGCCCAGCAGGAACTTATTAACATAATAGGCCACACCTAACAGCAGAAACTCATTAGCATATTAGGCCACACCCCTGACAGCACAGCTCATTGGCATATTAGGCCACACCTCCATGTTACCAGAAGTGTGGTCCTCCAGCCACACCCACCTTTTGCTTCTTATTCTGTTTACCTTGTTTGTTGTCAAAACCCAGGGCTTTTTTTTGTAGCAGAAACTCCTTTGCACATTAGGCCACACACCCCTAATGTAGACAATCCTAATGAGCTTCTACTGTTGGGTGTGGCCTATTATGCTAATGAATTCTTGCTGGGCATGGCCAACTCGGGAGCCAGCCAGAACTCTGTTCCTGGGCATTCTTGCCCAAAAATAGCCCCGAGTAAATCTAATTCTGAACATGGCTCCATCTGTGGATACTTAATACATCAATTGGGGCCATGGACAGACAAGACAGGTTTGCAGAAAAACCTGAAATCTAAAAAAAAGTGGTGAAAGAAGTGCCTGCATTTTTAAGAAATGAAAGCTTGCAGTGGCCTTAGCTACTTACTTCACTTTCTCCCCAGTGGGAACCCAAAGTGGCTTACATCATTCTCTTCTCCTCCATTTTTATCCACACAACAGTCCTATGAGGTCAGCTTGGCTGGAAGGGTGTGACTGGCCTGAATTCACCCAGCAAAGCTTCCATTGCAGAGCAGACTCAGATGGGTAGTCATGTTGATCTGAAGCAGCAGAACAAAGTTCAAGTCCAGCAGCACATTTAATACCCACAAAGTTTTATTCAAGGTATAAACTTTCATGTACACGCACACTTCTTCAGATACTTTGAAATGGAAGTTGTGATGGGTTTCAGTTTCGGCGGAGCGAATGGCGGCCACCTCTCGGGACTCTCCCGGAGATGGTTAGCCCATGCGCGGTTGGGGGGTCTTCGCACATGCGAAAGACCCTAGTGAGCCTTAGGCAAAGGCTCCGAACCGGGGGCGCTTGGGGAGTAGCCTCTTTGCCGGCAGACAGCCAGGAAATTGAGGCTTCCTCCCTGCCCCAATCGGCCCCGCTGCATTGTGCCCGTATGGGACTTAGCAACGCCACCGACTTCCAGGAGTGAAGATAAGCGACATGATTTAAAATAAAAAGAAGAACTGGCATTGAACTGTGAGTTGGAGGTCTATTTTGAAGTGAAAACGCGAACCCCGCCCGTAAGCGCATAAGCGGATGGGAGGAGGGAGGAATCCCCACCCCCTTTGAGAAACGGGACTTATAAAGGAAAAGAGAAGGGGGCAAAGGGAAAAAAGTGTTGGTGAAAGTACCTTTGGGGTTTCATTGAAGATTAAGAGCTAGCTGGTCTCCTGAGGGATGCGGCACGAACTTTGATAAAGTAAACAAACAAAGGAAATGTCGGCGTTGAAAAAGGTCCCACAGAAGCTGGAAAAGAAGGGAGGAGGGACTTCCGGTCTGGGCAATCCCCCCCCCAGAGCCTGCTCTCAATCAACAGAAAAGCGAGCCACTGTGCCCTCTGCTGGATCAAATGCAGAAAATCAGCGAAACTTTGAGTAACATGGAAGGTGTTCTCAACAGTCAACAAAAACAACTAACAGAAACAGCAAAGAAGATGGAGGAGATCGCACAGAAGTGTCTGGTCTCGACAGAAGACACCAGGAAAATAAAGAAAAGGGTCAACAAATTGGAAAAGCATCAGGATACGCAAGAAAAAAGAATTTTAATGTTGCAGATGGAGAAATCCAACCTGACTCTCCGCTTTCAGGGCATTAAAGAAGAAGAGAAAGAGGATCTCAGATCTATACTGGCGAATGCCTTGGCACCCTTAACTGGCAGAGAAGCGCGAGAATTAAAAGAAGAGATGGATACGGCCTATAGAGCCTACTCCGCTTTTACAAAGAAAAATAATCTGCCAGCAGAAGTGGTTGTCAAGTTTACTAAGCAGCGTACCAGAGATCAAATGTTATGTGCAGTCTCAGCGGTACCCTTGAAGATTGGGGAGCAGACTATCAGAACCTTGAAAGATGTTCCTTACGAAATCCGTATGAAAAGGAAAGCATATAAAGGATTGACCACATTTTTACAAAGACATCAGACCATTTATAGATGGAGTTTCCCCGAAGGACTGGTGTTTAAATATAAGGATAAAAGAGAGAAGATTGACTCCGTCTTCAAAGCACAAGAATTTCTGAAGAGACACGCTAGTACAGAGGAAGATGCAGCACTCGCAATTTGGACAGAATCAAGCAGCGAAGAGGACAGCGGCCCAGAGGAGGGAGGTGCTGGAGCGGGAGATGTGAAGGCCAAAGAGGGCCCATCTTACAATTTGAGAGATACAAAAAGAAGACAACCTAAGAAATAACTGTTCGTGAAACGTCAGAAAGGAGCTGATTAACAACTAACCCCAAGGGACATTATTAACTTTACTAACAGAGTTATTTTGGACTCTTGAAAGGTGAAAAGAAGATCTTCCAACCACGGTGGTTGCCAAAAACTGTACTTATACTAATTAAAACTACTTTTTTAACAGAAAAATTCACTCCCCCCTTTTCTTAGCCCATCTATATACCCTACCTCTTTCTTATTATAAAAAGCAATAAAATTCTCTCCTTTTTAGGAGGGTTCATTACAAAAAAAAAAGAAATGGAAGTTGTCAGTCCATACATATAGTTAGAGGGTGAGCAGCAAATTAGCATACAGCATAATAAAGTTGTTTGACAGATGCAAGAACCAAACATGAATAACAAACTTAGTTTATATGGCCACCATTTGTATGAGTTTAATTCTGGGTAAGGTTGCCCCCATGCTTGATAAGAGACAGTTGGAGCATAATAGCAAGGTCTCAGTTAATTACTCTTAGCATTCTTTAATTAAGAAGGGTGCATCTACCTATCAATCTCCAATTTTGATACATTTATTTCCTTCACTATGGTTTCCCCTGGAATTAAACCCAAACAGATTGTAACCACATAAACTAAGCTTGTTATTCCAGTTTAGTCCTTGCACCTGTCAAACTGCTTTATTATGCTGTATGCTAATTTGCTGCTCACCCTTTCCCTATATGTAAGGCCTGGCAACATTGATTTCAGTGTATCTGAAGAAGTGTGCCTGTACATGCAAGCTTATACCTTGAATAAAATTCTGTTGGTCTTAAAGGTGCCACTGGTCTTGAACTCTGCTCTATTGCAGAGCAAGTATTTGAAGCTGAATCTTCCAAATCCTAGTCTGACACTCTAACCACTACACTATATTCACTCTCTATGATTGCTAACTGGTCTCAGTAAAGACATTTCTGTTTCTAGGACCTGCTGCTCAGGAGCCTTTAACTAGAGATGCCATGGCTGGCTGAATGGATGCTTTGGTGTTTATGTTCTTTTCATGACAATTTGTGATTGTTCTGTTTGTTTTTAGTAGGCTGTGATTCCCCCCCCCCTTTGTGCATCCCTTTGAGCATTTTTGGAAAAGTAGTCTAAGGACAGAATGAATGGATGAATAAATAAATACATCTGCCATGTCAAGTGTAAACTGGCCCTGAGGGGGACTCAGACCTGAGTCTGCTGGAGTTCAGTCATGCTGAAGAACTATTCTCAATGTATTTAGCATCACATGCTGTTTTCAAACAACAGCGTTTCTTTTTAGGCCTCTAGCTGTCATATTCTAAAACTTTGTTTCTCCAGCTACTGATATCTGCAGCAGAGAATTGGATATGCTCTTCATTCTTTTTCAAAAACAGATATATTTATCAATCAGTTCTTAAAACTGTGTAGTACTGTCCCAGTATCTATAGGGTAATCCAGCTATTTGTCCTCAGAAACGGGACTGGCCTTTCTGGACATCTGTGATGCTTTTGGATTGTCTTTTGTCTATCTGCTTCAATATGCCCATGTATTGGCAGATACTGCCCATGGCCTCCCCACAGAGTAGTATATGTATAAATGGCTCAGTATTTTTTTTTTTTAAAGTTACAACTTTTCTCCCTCACATGGCACATGATGCGGCAATCACTGCTCCAACAGCTTCCATTTCTACTTATTTTCCACTGCAATTGTCTCAGTATTCTTGCACACTTCTCTACAAAATTGTATCCCCGAGTCAAATGAAATGATATGTGGAAGAACCATGCAGCTGGGTACAGCCAGCCTTTTCATGTGATCTTGTGAAAGTAGCACTGATAGTGGTTTTTAACCATTTATGATCATGTAATATAGATTAAATAAATTTGCCCATCTTAAACTGCAAATTACTCAGTTGGTAGAGGAGGGAATTTGCCCTTTACACATTACAGTCTGTTTTCAGACCTGGATATGATCTTGACCCTCATAGACAATCTCTGCCCTCAAATGGATAGGGAGCGTATCCATGCTTATTCTTCAGATCTGTCAGTGGCTTTGGACAGTTGACCTTGGTATCATGTAGCAGTTTAAGATTATTGTAGGTGTTAAGGGAACAGCTTTTCAAAGGCTTTAGTCTTTCCTATCTCATAGGAATCTGTCAGTAATCTGGAGTCATCTTTATGGAACTTAATTTGAGAAGTCTGTCAATAATTTTATTCCTTGTGCTCCTTGTGTTATCAAGCAGCTAAGTGACATCATCCTTACCTTTGGGGTTTGCTGTCATAAGTATGCTGGCGGCAGACAGCTCTACGTTTCTTTAGGTCAATTTCCAGAAACATTTGGAGAAAGATGGATTATAAATACAGTTTAATAAATGAGTGGACAGGTTCAGCATCCAGATCTGCCCACTCCCTGGTGAAACGCATTGCAAGTTTAGTGAGGATTTACATCAGGGAAACAGCAGGAGAGACTAGGGGGAACATGCACTTTCCTGATCTTCAGATCAGTGACGTTGGTTGTTAGCTTGTTTAAAACCATGGAAAATTCTGGTCATGGATTTCCAATGCATCATCTGGGGTTGAATGCTTGGGGTCTACTTGGTATGACAAATGGTTTAAAAACTCGATTGCAGAACAATGTGGGAAATGGTCAGTTTGTAACAGATGAGTGATAGGCTGAGGATAATTAACATCACTGTTTTGTCCCTCCAATTTCTCTAAAGGTAAAGGTTCCCTTGCTCGAAAGCCAGTCGAATCCAACTCTAGGGTTGCGGTGCTCATCTCTGTTTCAAAGCAGAAGAGCCAGTGCTGTCCGAAGACATTGCTATGGTCATGTGGCCGGCATGACTAAACACCAAGGCACACGGAATGCTGTTACCTTCCGACCGAAGTGGTACCTATTTATCTACTTGCAATTTCTTGCTTTCAAATTGCTAGGTTGGCAGGAGCTGGAACTAGAGACAGGAGCTCACTCCGTCATGTGGCACTCGGGTCTCGAACTGCTGAACTACTGACCTTCCACAGCCTGCAGTTCAGTGTCTTAATCACTTGAGCCACCGCAGCTCACCCAGTTCCTCTAAGCTGTGTTTAAACACTGGATGGTTCCAGGATAAACATACATCTAGAATTGCATGGAGTGGAAAAGTAGCTTGGACAGGCTGGAGTGGAAAAGCCATGGGTGACAGAAAGGTTAGTATCCTCTCCCTCCTGCCACTCTCCACTCCAAATTGCTCCCTTCCTGTAGTGCTATGGAGTGAGACAGTAGACCACCTGACTTTATTACACATCTTTGTGTGCCATATTTAGTTAGATCCTCACATATAATCCCTAATTATAACTATCATTGCAATAGACACAGGATGACCAGACTATTTCTCAGATTTTGCAACTCATCTAACAATAGTTTCATAGCAACACATTTGAAGATAATCACCTGGGGAACATTTTGGATAATGTTTCTATTAGTAGATTAGTAAAATTAAAAATTGATCTGACAAAAATCAGATTGGCTGAGATATAATAGGATTAGTAGAATGAGAAACTGAGGCACATTCTTATCACTGAGTCAGGGAATAAAGCAGGGTGTATGTGAAGAGACAGATTTATTGGGGCTAGAAGAGGTGTTAAAAGTAAATGAAACTTTTTATAAGCCACCAAGACCATTGAGTTAATGATTTTTTCCAGCATTAAATTCCTTTTTTCAGTTTTAAAATCTTTCATGTATTTATAGATTGTTCAAAGTGAGGTGAAGCATGGTGTAGAATATTTGAGGGAAAAGCTGAGAAAAAAAAATTGAACTTATTTCTTAAAACCATTTAAAGAAAGACTGAGACTTCTTGTTTTGAACATCATTGTTTATAACTAAACTTGTTATAATTCTGTTGCAGGAAACTATATAAACAGATATAAAAATCAGAAATGGAGAACATAACTAGGGATGGGCACGAACCACATTTCTGCAGTTTGATTTGTTTCATGGCTGAATCACAAACTGAACCACGAACCTATATGAACCAGGAGGCTGGTTCGTGAACTGACTCGGTTTGTATCAGTTTGTGAGCTGTTTAAAGTTTAAACCCCTGCTTTCTGCTCTCTGTGGCTTTTTGCAGGGAGCAGAAAGCAGGGATTTTGGTTTAAATGGTTCTGAGCAATTTAAACCAAACAGCTGAATGGTGGGGAGGTCCATGCCACCTAGCTGTTTTTCATGAATAACAGAAAGCAGGGGTAAGTCCCTGCTTTCTACTCTTCATGAACTGCCACAAACTGCCATGAACTGCATCAAAAATGTGGAAGTTCATGGTGGTTCATGAGCTGGTCAAAATCTGTGACAAACTTTAGTTCGTAAGCTGGTTCATGTCCATCCCTAAACGTAATACTTGAGAATTCCTAACGGATCAGTTGGTTCCTCATCAAAGCAATACCAAGTAATACAGATATTCAAACTCTAATGAGAAATTCAGGTGAACAGGATTTTGAAAGCATCCCTGACAAATATCATAAGGAGCCCATCTTGGGTACGTCTTCCCACTTAACAAAAGTAAAGCTTTGTTGTTTCAAAAGGCATGTGTGTGGCAGGGACAGTTGATTAGCGTGGGGCAGTGGCAAGCTCTCTCTCAAATCAGGCCCATCATTGAAAGGATCTGTGTTCAACTTGAAATGGGATAAGACTTTCTGAACTGATGGGGTTCTGTTGCAAGCTGTGCAGTTCAAAGTATGTTGGCATCTCTAGACATCAGTAGGCCATATTAAGTGTAGTTGGCTTACTACCACACCCCAGCACAGTGCTTATATAGCTTCCCATTTCTTTTGATGCTTCCCATCTATACTGGTTGGTACGGAAATGTGCTCCTTGCCTTTCGGTCAGTACTCAGTGATGGAAGACAAGTACTCCCTGCTGCCTTGTATCACTGTTTGTGTTAAAGAAAAACAATCTGGTTACTGATGGGGTTGGAGGGTTGGAGACAAATGGCAGGCTGGGAAAGAGTTAAATGTCCCATTCTCTGTTCTCAAAATATTCCCATACCCATAGAGGTGTTGATTTATGGATATCTGTCCACCTTATAATTTTGAACAGAGTAATTATGGATAGTTATAGTGATTAGAGATTTCAGAGCATAGCACATTGTAGTATACATATTAAGTAGTACTAGTAACAGTGGCTGCAGGCATTAATCAGTTCAGTCATCACAGTCTTTAGCTGATTAAGTTGTGGAAGCACATTTTGTTTAGTAAGGAATAATCAGTGAAATTACAAATTTATGAAGCAATTTTGATTCTGATATATTAATGGAATAGACAATGCAAACTAGTGAATCTCCCCTGGGGCAATGCTTGTATACCTGTTGTAGAAACAACTCATATATCTCCCCATACTGGAAATTCATGGCTCTCATCCTCCTCTACTTGTATTACTAGGAACTCAAAGAAAAGAAGTGCCATTTAATGGAGCTTCCTCTTTTGGTACTTTCTGGTAACACATAAACATGTCCTTAGAATAATAAAAGTAGGTTAACCCTTTGAAAAGAAATTGCCTGATTCAGATTGTAACTTTAACCAAATTCCAAGTTAAAAGGAGCTGCCTTCTCTGGGATGAGAATAAATTGAATATGAACACATGAATCTTTTCTTTTTCTTTAAACATCACATGTCTGAGAAGCATCCTTGAATAGTTGTTTTATTATGTTTTCTTCATTAGCATCAATGTTAGATCAATATAATTGAAAGTGAACAAAAAAGTAGTGATTGTCAGTACTTGGTTCTTTTAATTTCCAAGGTATTGAAACAGAACTGCAAGCAAAATCAGACTAGGCTAGTACAAGGAAGCCAACTATCTACACGAATTAGGCTGCGCCTGTTAAGCTGTACAAAACACTATCACAGTAATCCTGTTACTTAATTCTGCTTCCTGCCTTTCACTTGTCACAGGGTCATTGCTGTCACTCTAAGTTTCAAGGTGAATGTTTGCACTGAAAGTACTTCCTTTTCTCAGACTGCCTGGCATTCTTTACAGTTCTGTTGCACTCAGTCCTGTACATAATTGACCACTGAAATGCAACCCTAAGCAGAGTTACACCCTTCTAAGTGTGCTGAAGTTGATGGGTTTAGAAGGGTATAACTCCTTTTTGAATTGCACTATAATTCACTATATGCATTTGTTCTTAGAAATAAACATAAATTAATGGTTTTGAACATTTACATGTAATATAATCTGGAGACCTTTCAAAATCAATACATAAATCAATCAGTGTCTTACATTCCTTTGGTGTGACAATCAGTAACAATAATTACAGGCTCATCTCTTTTTTAAAAACCCTATTCTAAACAATTGCCTTTAGAGCCAATGTGAAGTGAAGGTCAAGAGTGTGGAATACTACTAAGGGAACTCTAAATTAAATCCTTAACAATGAAGGTTGCATAGCTGACTTTATAGAGTTGTGAGGATAAAATTGAGTAGTGGTAGACCTGGTCTCTTTGGAGAAACGGAAGGGTGCCAATGTAATTGACAGATTGACATAGTGCCTGAATATGTCAGTGGTTATGCAAAATCATCAGAATGTAGAACAAAGTTTGATTCCAGCGGCACCTTTAAGACCACCAAAATTTTATTCAACAAAGTTTTATACACTGTATCTGAAGAACTGTGCATGCTCACAGATGAATATACCTTGAATAAAACTTTGTTGGTCTTAAAAGTGCCACTGGAATTGCATTTTATTCTGCTGCTTCATACCAGTATGGCTACCCACCTGAATCCATCAGAATGTAGTAAGATCTTAAATTTACTTGTGAGAGCAAAACCCCAGTTCGGGGGGGGGGGGGAGAAACCTAAATTGTGATTAGTGGTTGCAAAGGAAAAACTTTCTTTCATCCTCTTTCTGATGTGTGAAAGGAAGCAGTCTTCAAACAGGGGGAAAGAAAGTAAGGTCAAAATGCTATTAATTAACAGATTGCCTAAGGGATACATGTTTGATTTTTTTTTTTTGAAGTTTGATGAGTTTGATCATCTCAATCTGGAAATTTGCTTGAGTTACTCTTCTTGCTTGTTAAATATTATTCCTGCTGTGTGCCTCTGATCCAATTTGGAATGATATTATTTAATTGCTCAGCACAATGGGAACATGTTATTTTCTCAAATGTCACCACCTGTACTGCATTTTTAATGCCCTCAGTGGAACTGCAGACAATAATTTTACAGTGTAAAATGAGCATAACCATCATCATCACACCTAAATATTATTAATACCAGGATAGAGACTGAGTAGCTATAAAATATCAATTAAGTCAGAAAAGTGAATCCTTAAGGGCACATCTTTGCTTCAAACTCATAATTTTTGGAGCATGCCTGGAAGAAACTGCACTAATTGGCATAACATTATGCATGATCTAGCACTTCAACATCCCATGGGATAGAGTGCTGTGCTAGGAAAGGTGTCCATGGGTGGTAGGTAGCAGAATAGCTTCCATAGGAAGCTAGCTGTGAAATTAACAGTGAGATCTTCAGTTAAGCCTCTGTGAAATCACAACAGAAGTCCAAAATAATTTGTTGGCACCAGTTAGGTGGCACAACAGCATGCTTATAATCCATATATGGGAATGTGCCAGGACATGTGTGGACTGCGATAAAAAAGCTGATATCTTTACTGCCCTTAGGGTTAATCTTATGAGAGAGAGTTCCCTACAAAAATCCTGGAGTATAGGCATCATTTTGTGGTAGGTTAATACCCCTTTATGGGGGGAAAAAACCCCAAACCCTCCAGATCTGATTCCACATGCTTTACATCTGTCTCTTGCCTGTATTTAGGCAGTAAGTTCAAGAGAACAATGTGGATTTTGGGAAAGACTGGTTTTCTCAAGTACTGTTCATGCTTGTCCAGCACACCACAAACAGGTTGCTTGGATTTTGCTTTTAATGTAATTGAACACAAAATGGTTAATTGTAACTAATAGACTGCAGAGGCAGTACGTCCATTAAATACCAGTTCCAGGGTGAGGGGGTGATAATAGCAGGATAAGACTGTTGCCTTCATGTTCTGCTTCTGGGATTCCTGGAGGCATCTAGAACCAGTGAGGTGTAATGGCTAAAGTGTCAGTCTAGGACCTGGGGAATCCTGGTTCAAATCTGCCCCTCTGCCATGGAAGCCTGCTGGGTGATCTTGCTGGGCAAGTCACAACTTCTCAACCTAACCTACCTCACAGAGTTGTTGTTAAGATAAAATGGAGGAAAGGAGAATGATGAAAGTCGCTTTGGGTCCCCATTGAGGAGAAAGGCAGGATATGAATAAACTAACTAAATAAATAAAATTGTCAGACGCAAGATGCAGGACTGCATAGATTTTTGGTCCAATCTAACAAGGCGTTCTTATATGTGTTGATATATATTACTCTAGGAGAGTACAGTTTCCACAGAATATCTTTGATGATGAAAGGAATAAAAACTCTGGCTATGATTCTATTCCAAATTCCAGTATTGTTGCAATAATAAGAGTTTGGCAATATTTTAATGCATCTTGCAAAGAAACAAAATATTGAGTCAGAGAAGAGAAGGAAGTTGTCTGATTTTTGCAGAAGCATATATGCAATCTCCATCCTCTTGCTTAATGGTGAGTTGATAAGCCCCAAACACAGTACATAATTTATGTATTAAAGACAGAAACCACTTCATGATATGCCTTACTGGGGCTGATTAGCACAAAACCGGAAATATGGATTGCTTGCTTTCCCCTTCAAAGTCAATTGTGATGATCCCAGAGCTTTACTGAAGAGACTTGAAAACCCTGGTGGTATTACAAATGGCACCTGGGCAAAAATGTTCTGAGTTTGACCTTTCCGAAATGTGCCACATAGCAGCCAGTAACAAAACAAGCTGTCTAAATGTTAAAGCAATGGAATAAATAAGAAAAACCAATCATTGCACCTGTAGCTACCAGGTAGTTTCCTCTGCTTATATTATTTGGCATGCAGCAAAATAAACCTCATTTATCTTACTACTCCCTTTCATTGTATCACCTACCACAAGAGATGCCAGAAGTGTGCAGTACTAATACTATTGCTAGACTGATGTTCAACTGATAACCCAATGATACCTAATAACTGTACCTTGTTTTCTGTAGTAAAAAAGCTCAACAGCTCTTTTCAGAATCAAAGCTTATCAAATGCAGTGTTAAAAAGCCAGTGTGACTGTAAAAAAGAAAAGAAAAGAAAAAGATAAATTAGGAGTTGGGATTCCAGGCATCATATCACCTCAATGAAAATAGTCCTTGATGTAAGAATAGATTTCAGTAGATCTGTGATTGTCTAATGGATTAGTCTAGTGGACTGACTATCAGCCTTGTACTGTTCAGATCTCAAGCTGTTTCTATTCTGATTCCTATTTCTCCTCCTTCCCTCCAGCTTGGTGTTGTGATGAGCTTCTCTCCTCTGTACCTTTGCATCAAATCAGTGAAATATTTCTGTCTATTACCACAACAAAAGGCATGAGAGTCAACAGCAAAATAGGACCATCTGAATTCCATTACCTTAACTGGATAAAATGGCTGTATCTGGTAGAAGCCTTGCCACATGCAGGGTCTGACGATCAGATCATTAATCAAAGTGATTAATCACTGTTCCTTTAGGCAAGTAAGGCAATGTCTTGCCTCATATTGCTCTAATTCAGACTATTTAGAATCACCCACCCAAATGGCTTGGCACTTACTCTTCTAAGTTTCAGGCATCAGGGGGGAAAGGTTTCTTTAGAATCTTTGGCAGTGGGTGAATTGGGAGTGTGTGTTCTATGTTTTCATTTTTATTTTTTTTGTCTGTAGCTATTGTCACTACTATTGCTGCTGTTTGGTGGAGGGGCATCATATTACCAATACCTATAATCTTATTGTTGTTGATTTACTGTATTTTTCTGGAAAATGTGTGTGTCATCTTGAGAACTTCATTGAGAAGAGGGGAGGGCGGTATATAAATCTAATAAAATAAAAATAAATAAATAAATAAAAGAAACCAGGCCCGTAGCTATGGTGGGGCATCTGGGGGCTGGGCCCCCAACTTACCACAAAGGCCCCTTCAAATGCCCCCCAACTCCATCCCCGGTCAAGAGACAGCCTCGGCTGTGTTCCCTGCCCCTGAGCCAATGGAGTATGCTATGCTCGGAGGAGCCTTTGGCTGGGTTGGCTCCACTCAGCACTTCTGGCACGTGCCTTGACACTCCCACCTTCCCTTCCCTCCTTACCACCCTGCTGCCAGCCCAGCCAACCTTGCAAAGCCAGAGGTTGCCTCCTGCAACCCAGCACCACCAATGGCAATAGAGACAGGCTAGGGGGCCAGGCTGGCTTGTGGCGCCCCAACAGAGGGGGAGGATTAATTAAATTAGCTGGTCCCCTCCCCAAGAAATTAAAATGCCCCCTGACTTAAAAATTCCTGGCTACGGGCCTGGAAGAGACACATCTGTACTTTCAATAAAATGAATATTCTCTTGAGGAAGATGACTGAGAGCAGGGGTCTTTTCGTAGAAAAACAGCTGCAGGAGCTCAGCAGCATATGGTATGCTACTGAGCTATTAGGCTATTAGCATATGCCACGCCCCCTGACATCACCAGAAGTGATGTCAGAAGGGAAGCAAAAGGGGGGAGGCATCTTCAAAAGCCTCCCCTTCCCTTCCCCAGCTGGTCTGGGTGGAGGAGCTAAGAGAGAAGGGGTTTAAAGTTTAAACTCCTTCTCATGAGAGTTGGGCCACAGAAGGAGGAAAGAGGGAAGGAAAGAGAGAGAGAGAAGGAAAGAAGGAAGGAAAGAGGGGAGGAAAGGGGAGGGAGGGAAAGAAAGAGAGGGAAGAAGGAGGGAAACAGGGAAAGGAGGAAAAAGAGAAGAGAAGAAGGTGGGAAAGAAAGAGAGAAGAGAAGAAGGAGGGAAAGAGGAAAAAGAGAGAAGGAAAGGAGGGAATGAAAGAAATTCGGCGGCAATTCAGCCCCATTATATCCTATGGGCCATTGAGGTCAATGGTGAAAACATAGGGTATATTCTGGGAGCTGGAGGGGAGGGTTTGAGGGAGAGGCTCCAAACTCACAGGATAGCTGATGGAGCCTCTCCCCAAGATACCCACCATGTTTCAAGAACATTGGATCAGGGGGTCCAATTCTATGGGCCCCCAAACAGGTTGCCCCTATTCCTCCATTGTTCTCTATGGTGGGAAAAACTCTTACTTTTTTCCCACCATAGAGAACAATGAAGGGAATAGGGGCAACCTGTTTGGAGTTGGGGGCCCATAGAATTGGACCCCCTGATCCAATGTTCTTGAAACTTAGTGGGTATCTTGGGGAGAGGCTCCATCAGCTACCCTGTGAGTTTGGAGCCTCTCCTCAAACCCCTCCCTCCAGCCCTCAGAATATACCCTATGTTTTCACCATTGACCTCAATGGCCCATAGGATATAATGGAGCTGAAATTGACATTCGGCTGCCTGAAAGACTCCCAGGGACGCCGGCTAGGGGCGGGGCTTGGCTCCTGAGCTCCCGGAGCTGCGCTCCGGTGAGCTCCCCCCAAAAAGACCCCTGACTGAGAGTATTTTAAAAATCTAAATATTTATGTATAACCTTTCCTCCTCATTCAAGGGGAATCAAAGGTATGATCCAAGGAACAGACATAGAGAAGAAAAAAGTGGCCATATGGTGATCGGTTATCCGCCATAAACAGGCTTGTTCACTGGTTCCTGTCAGTGATATAGACTGGCAATAAACCAGAAGGGATTGAAGTACCTAGGTCCCCTCCCCCACACTGAGCCATCTGGATGCCTTAACCTCTTCTCACATATCTTTCACATTTGTTTGTAAAGTTTGGCGCACTTTTTCATTTAATTCCCGTAAGATCACAGAACATGTATAAATAAACCTCCCAATCTCTCCCCCGCCCCCCATTCTTTCATACAGTGCTGACTTTGTAATGTATGTAATGAAAAAGGGCCAGTGTAACTTTGTGCTGAACTGAATTTAAAATAGACTTTTTTCCCTGCAACTCAACCTCCCATGGAGTATATTATTCCTAGAAAACGCCTTCCTATCGTTTACTCAGCAAGCTTGCAACTGGGCTGTTGCTGCCAAAACCTAAGAGAGGAAAACAAAACTCCAGCTGAGAGATGTTGATGCCAGTAGTTCTATATTTTTTTAAAATTCATGTAGATTTCTTGCCTTTTCAACCCCAATTACAACAGAGATGGATACAGTATTTCTTTACCTCAGTGACAATCTGTTTCACTTTTTCTTTTTTTGCACATGCAGACAAAATTCTTTAACTTTCCCCCAAACTCATAAAGATCTTTCCCCTGTGCAACACCCTCCCAATTGCCTTTAAGATCTGTGATAGGCAAAAATAAAATATCAGTACTTCCAAGCAAAATGTTCATGGCTGAGCAGGAATTCAAACCCAAGTGTTACAAATCCAAATCCCATGCTTGATTCATAGCTCCATAGTTTTATTTGTCAGTAGCAAAAAAGAAGCATAATGATAATTCTGGCAACTTGGGAAGGCTACTACCATTTTAAAAGACAGAATTTGTTTCCTGCTCTTATTGGGACAGGAACTCTTTTGGCCCCCACTCCCACGGTGAAAGAGGGATTCAGTGCTCTGGGGATGGAGACCAGGCTGGCTGCCTCATGCAACTTAGCCAGGAGGAAAAAGATAGGGGAAGGATATTTAAAACCCTGCTTTCCTAGAAAAGGGTCATATATCAGAATGTGCTCTCTTCCCTATAACAATCAGTGTTCATCTGACTATCAGATCATTTCTGGCTTGATCATCTCCACAATACAAATTAAAGATAGGCTGGTACATGTGATTAAGATATAATCCATGCTGAAATTGCTGAATGGGCTTGAACTGAGCATTTTCCTGCTGTGCAAATGCAGACTTTTGAGATCATTAAAAGCTGGAGAAAACCCCTTACAGGCACATCACCTTTCAGTCTGCAAAACTATGCTGCACTGTCTCCCTGATTAATTGCTAGTATTTTATTTTTTTTGTGGAAGATGCAAACCAGGCAATTTCCATCATTGACTGGTATATGAAGGAATTCAGTTTACATTATCCTCAAGTTCCTTTTCTTTGCATAAAGTAATTAATCATTCTAAACCACTGAAATAAAGGTAAGTGAAGTGTAAAATAACTTATTAATTTACTACTATGGTCATATCTGCTTTTGAAAAGAATTTAACTCAATTTGCTGCATGAGGAGATAATTCCTGCTAACTGACATGGTGTGTTTTCATGACAATATTATGCTAAAGTTCAGAGGAATTTTTAAAAGCCCCAACTTCATATATACAAAGCCTTATTTGGGGTTTATAATCAAATCCATCAATTTTATTGTTCAGTCACAAGCAGCTACAAGAACAGGAAAAAGAATCCATGAAATAATCAACCACACAAACAAATCACACATAGAAATATCTTGATTAGGGATGGGCACAAACCTTGTCACACCAGGACGTGGTTCACCAACTGAGGTTCATGCTCATCCCTATTCACGACCCTCTTATGCTCATGACCTCCGGGTGTTTTTCAGAGTTTCATGGGGGGAAGTGGGGGGTGTAAGAATGATCACTGAAATGGCTTGCATCTATTTCAGCCTGACAGTGGGGCTGGTGTGCCCGGCAGCTGTTAGGCTGAAATAGATGCAAGCCATTTAAGTGATCCCTTTGTGATTGAATAAACTGGCTGCTGTATGTGCTACTACTGAGATTGGGTCCCACTGTAGCCTATTGGTTTTGAAAAAGAATTATTCAAAATGTGGCAGCTTGCATCCAGACTATGTGTCTCTATGGCTTATGAATTTCAAGATTATATGGACTTTCCAGGAACTATATGAGCCCGCTCTATGGAATTACAGTACAACAGGAGTGAGACACATTGAAATCTTTGGGACACCTTGGCTTTATCTAGTTATATGGTTATTGTGTTATTGAATTCAAACAAGTGTTGACGGCAAGAAGCACTGATCCCCCATCAGGGCAGCATACCAAAGAGGTGAGGGCACTGGGCAGCCTCTTGCCAAAAGCTCCTCAAAACCTACTTGTATTACAGCTGATGGTTGAATCCCTTGTTGTTTTATAGCTCTCTTGCTAGCTGAAGCTTGTATTGTGTTTTTGCCTTTTTTCATTCTTTTCTGGTACACTCATGTTATGCAAATACCTTCTTAGCCCTTAGTAACTTGTCCTCCTTTTCACTTCTTATCATGGTTTCTTACTGTGTCCCAATCATTTAAAAGATTGCTGACTAGCCATGTGAATCTTTCATTCTGTCCCCCCGCCCCGCCCATTGGCATGGCTTACAATTCTGAACCCAGTATAACTATGAAGAACAGACAGCCTTCTTGAACTCCTTTATATTAGGGTTCCTTTCCAAGAAGCTTCACTTACCAATTTTCAGCTTCATGAAGTCTGCTTTTGTTAAATTTGTTGTTTCCTGCTTGTTCCTTTGCTTAGACTCACAAACCCATTGTTGCATTATTTTCTGATTATGTACCTGCCACATTCATGTTCCTTATTATATTTTCTCTGTTCATCAGTAAATGCTAAATGCCACCACCAGGCTGAGTTCAGACTGGCAGTTTGCCCTGCTATAGCCACGTTTCAGCCACATTTTACAAGTAGATTAAAGGGGGCGTTCACACAGGCACATCTATCTGGCGTTCCCCGCCCATAGTCAACCTGTGCTGTTCCACTTTGCTCCTGTGTTTAAAAGATACCTGGTAAAAGCTGTAGCAAATCCCTGAGAGCCCCTTTATCTCACTTCATTCTGCTTCTGTGAAGTGTGAACGCCAACCCAAAAAGCTGGGAGCAACCCGCATTGTGCATAAGGCAGCAGTGATATGATTGGCTGTGCTCCGCTCTACCACCAATGCAGTGCCGGCACAACGGGATCCTCCCCAAATCAGCCGGATGTGTTTATGCACATAAGCGCATATGCACTCATGCCCACATAACTGAATTATCAGGGAAAAGCCATTTACAGCCGCACCTCTGGGCCAGCAGTCTGAACGCTCCCACATGCCTCCTCCCGGTATGCTCCCACATCAGTCGGTGCAGTGTGACTGGGAAAACCCGTAACAGTTTGTCCCGGGGCTTTTTTGCCATGACTGGCTCCCACTTCAAACTGCCAGTCTGGACTCAGCCCCAGCTTGTTCAGGTAGTGCTATTTATACCAGTGTTCTGTCTATGGAAGCCTGGACTGAAATAAATCATTCACATAGATTCAGGTGGGTAACCATGTTGGTCTGAAGCAATAGAACTAAGCTTGAGTCCAGTTGTCAAGGAGTCCAAACCTGTATCCCATGGGTTCCCAGGGCTAACTGTACACAATAAATCGGGCTTTTATAAAAATATATGAGGTTTATTAAATATTTAAGAATAAATTTGTTACCAGGCAACACAAACTCTAGAAGCTGTACAGCTGAAAACAAAGAAGCTAACTTTTCTATTTAATGCACTGATACTTGGTATTAGATGGCACAATCTTAAAGTCTCAGAGTCTAAGACAGAGGCTTAAATGTACTTTATGTAGCTGTTGCCAGGTAAGCTTAACATAGTTCTAGCCTCAGTCGACCAAAATCATGAAGTTAGCATGCCTTTCTCTGACTTTGAGCCCGATTATAGCCTCAAACCATCTGGTGTCAGGTGTTGATCCTAATCTAATTGGTGTACTGGAACCTTCTAGAAGATTATGACATCACTCCTGTTACCCCCATCCCATCCAGTGGAACATAAATTCCCAAGAAGAGCTAATTGCCACATTCTTGACTTGAAAGCGATAAGAACAGTGTAGGTAGAAAGGCCCAATTACTGACACCTGCTGTGGTCACACTGGAGGCTTGGCACAATCTGGTGGCACCTCTGTTTGTGGAGGTTTAAATTATCACGGGAAGGGGTGACCAGAAAGCACATCCTGAAGCAGCTCCTCTGCACATTGGTCTTGCACTGAAGCATCCACATTACCGGCGCCTCAACCACAAAGTATGGCCCTTGCTGGCAATGGGGGTTGCTCATGCTCATATGCACTTATGCGCACATCCCTACTGGGTAAAAAAAAACAACCACCCCACAACTGAAATAGAAGTGACCATTCATGGCATTCATTCATGACAGGGGGTTTCAGACATCAGGAAAAGTGGAGTGCAAGCACTGGTATACGTAAAGACTAGAATTTCCCCAGTGTTGGCAAACTCCACTTCCAGGACAGGACAGACCTGGGTGCCAATGACTGGGCAATGGAAAGCAGACATTGTTGTCTAATCATGCCCTTTAAATCCACAAAGGTAACACAACTATATAAGCACAGACTGCTTGTTTGATTTCAGCCTTAGGTATCAAATGACTTGAATGGCTGTCAAATAGGTGGTTGGTTTTGGGGTGGGTTTTTTGTGTGTGTGTGTGTATATATATATATATATATATATATAGCATTTATATTCTGCCCATCCCATAAATGGGCTCAGGGTGGGTCACAACATTTAATAAATACAATAAAATTTAAAACACATTAAAACATATAAAATCAATAATCATCCTTGCTGTAGGGAGAATCTGGCCCATTAGATTAGATTAGATTGGAATTAGATATGGCCAGTATCAGTAGGTGGGTGATCGCAACCTCGGGGGGGGTATATGTGGACACCCGCTGCCTCAGCCAAAGGCCTGGTGAAACAGCTCCATCCTGCAGGCCCTACAGAATTGCATAAGGACCCGCAGGGCCCTGATCTCAATAGGGAGCATGTTCCACCAGGTGGGGGCCAGGACAGAAAAAGCCCTGGCCCAGGTCGAGGCTAGGTGGACATCCTTTGGGCCAGGGATCACCAGGAGATGTTGACTCTCAGAGCGTAATGCTCTCCAAGGCGTATATGGGAAGAGGCGGTCCCTTAGGTATTTTAGTCTCTTTGCATGCAAAAACGCTGCTGAATCAAACATGTCAGTAACAATGTTGCTAAGGTTTGTTTAACTGAATGGGAGATTTAAGGAAAAAAATATACCACATTTATTTATGACATTTATATGATTAGTAACTGAGTTAACTATCTATCAGTCACCTGCTGAGCAGAGCAGTGGTGCAGCATGACTGAAGGGAGCAGAGCTCAATGAGCCTGCATGAGAACATGCATGGAGGAAATGCCTATTAAGTTGTACCTTCCAGCTCTATGATTCTATGATTCTATTGCAGTGTTATAAAGGGAAAGGTTGAAGCTACCTGCCAGACAGCCCTGAATGTGTCAATGAACAGATGAATGGTCCAACCAACTATCAGTTTGCTATTTGCGAATGGTGAACAGGACATTAGCTGAAGTGGCAGGGGTTTGAGCGTCCTTGGTATAATTTAGTTTCATATGTTCAACACACATCCATTCTGAGCCCTCCCCCCCTTCAAATTTTGCTACGTATGCCTGAAAGGAATCAAAGGGAGGAATACTGTAGAGCTGACCATTGGATGCACTCATTCACTTACTCACTCCAGTTCTCCCCAAATATACACACCTAAAGGGGGGAGTTTCTTCCAGACATTAGCAAAAAAGCTTCCCTCTCCTGCTGTCCTACTGTCTCCTTCAGGTGCACATACATGCACCAATACACATAGGCATACACAGGGCTTCTTCTTTTTTTAACTTTCAAGAGTGAAAACTCCTGAACTTTTAAACATTTTAAAAAGAATTTTGTCAAAGGGGTTCTGGAACTCCATTCTGGTGTCCCCACCCCCAAAAAAAAAAAAAAAAAAAAGCCCTGGGCATACACATATCATGCTCTGGTCCCATATGCTTTCCTACTGCTCAGACTTGCTCATCAACTTGAGCCTGGGCCTCTGCTACAGCTGTGTGTGCAACAGTTGGAGTAAGACTAGCAAAGCTGTTGCTGAATTCTGCCAGACAGCTTAGCTAAATCACACATGCTTTATAAAGAAATGCAGAAAGGTTGAATCATGACTGTCAATCAAATTTCAAGCATTCAGATTGTGGTAACAAGAGAGGAAGTCCTCCGACTGATGGACAATTTAAAAACTAATAAATCACCAGGCCAGGATGGCATTCATCCGAGAGTTCTGAAAGAACTCAAATGTGAACTTGTGGATCTCCTGACAAAAATATGTAATCTTTCTTTAAAATCTGCCTCCATTCCTGAGGACTGGAAGGTAGCTAATGTCACTCCCATCTTTAAAAAGGGCTCCAGGGGAGATCCAGGAAATTACAGGCCAGTCAGTTTGACATCGATACCGGGTAAGTTGGTGGAAACTGTTATTAAGGAAAGAATTAGTAGGCACATTGATGAACAAAAACTATTGAGGCAGACTCAGCATGGGTTCTGTAAGGGAAGATCTTGTCTCACTAACCTGTTAGTGTTTTTTGAGGGAGTGAACAAACATGTGGACAAGGGGGACCCAATAGATATTATTTACCTTGACTTCCGCAAAGCTTTTGATACAGTTCCTCATCAAAGGCTCCTAAGTAAGCTCAATAGTCATGGGATAAAAGGACAAGTCCTCTTGTGGATCAAAAACTGGCTTATAAATAGGAAACAGAGAGTGAGTATAAATGGGAAACTTTCTCAGTGGAGGGTGGTAAGCAGTGGGGTACCACAGGGATCAGTACTCGGTCCGATGCTTTTTAACTTGTTTATTAACGATTTGGAATTGGGAGTAAGCAGTGATGTGGCTAAATTTGCAGATGACACAAAGTTGTTCAGGGTGGTGAAAACCAGGGAGGATTGTGAGGCACTCCAAAGGGATCTGTTGAGGATGGGTGAGTGGGCGTCAACGTGGCAAATGGGGTTCAATGTGGCCAAGTGCAAAGTGATGCACATTGGAGCCAAAAATCCTAAATATAAATACACGTTGATGGGGTCTGATCTGGCAGAGACGGACCAAGAGAGAGATCTTGGAGTCGCAGTGGATAACTCGCTGAAAATGTCTACACAATGTGTAGCTGCAATAAAGAAGGCCAACGCTATGCTGGGGATTATTAGGAAAGGAATTGATAACAAATCAGCCAGTATCATCATGCCCCTGTATAAATCATTGGTGCGACCTCATTTGGAATACTGTGTACAGTTCTGGTCACCACATCTCAAAAAGGATATTATAGCATTGGAAAAAGTGCAGAGAAGGGCAACTAGAATGATAAAAGGGTTGGAACACCTTCCCTATGAAGAAAGGTTAAAATGCTTGGGGCTCTTTAGCTTGGAGAAACGATGGCTGAGAGGTGACATGATCGAGGTTTATAAGATTATGAATGGGATTGAGCAGGTTGAGAAAGAAGTACTTTTCTCCCTTTCTCACAATACAAGAACTCGTGGGCACTCTATGAAATTGCTGAGCAGTCGGGTTAGAACAGATAAAAGGAAATACTTCTTCACCCAAAGAGTGATTAACATATGGAATTCACTGCCACAGGAGGTCGTGGCAGCTGCAAGCATGGTCAGTTTCAAGAGGAAATTAGATAAACATATGGAGCAGAAGTCCACCAGTGGCTATTAGCCACAGGGTATAGATGGGAACTCTCAGTCTGGGGCAGGTGATGCACTCTATTCTCGTTGCTGGAGGGGGCAGCAGTGGGAGGGCTTCTGGTGCCCTGGCCCCACTGCTGGACCTCCTGATGGCACCTGGTATATTTTGGCCGCTGTGTGACAGAGTGTTGGACTAGATGGGCCATTGGCCTGATTCAACATTGGCTTCTCTTATGTTCTTATGTTCTTAAGCATGACCATCAACCACTTTTTTAAAAAGGCATTTTTTGAAATTAACGCTTCACATGTGCACACACACACAAAAAAAATGGGGGAAAGGACAGAATAGCACTCCAGGTAGCAAGTGTGAATTCAGCTGAAACCTAGCTGTCGTCTTACTCCAACTGTTGCTATCCTTGTTTGTGGCAGAAATGACTAAAGCTTGGAGAAGCATCCTGCAGTTTGCAGTGGGGGGAAAAAATGTATGCACATACTTCTTCTCCAAGTATGTAGTGCAGATATATATGCCCATGCATATATAAAACATTGCTACAATAAGAAAGGAGGGAACAGTAGTTAATGAAAGTTGAGATGTGAGAGATTTGTGTTCAAGGAGAGAGAGAAGGAGATGGCACCCCTGCCGGAATACCTCCCATGGAATGGAAGACATCTGGTATCCTGGAAGTCCTGGCATTGTTTCTTTATGATAATGCAAACCTTGTAAAGACATAAACCATTCTGCTGAGACAACCTTCATTTCAACTTTTCGTCATAATTATGGATAAGGAATAAAACACCTCTGTGTGTATGTGGAAGGGTGTTATTCTCGTCGTGCAAGTAAGCCTATCAGCTTATATCCACCATATTGATTTGTGGAAAAGATACCTATTAGTTCAACTGCCTTCTTTATAATAAAGAAATACCTTTGGGTTTTATATCAAATTAATGAAGTATTATACTTGAAAAAATACTTTATTGTTGCCATGTGTGTCAATTAAATGTCAGCTTATCTAATTAGAAACATTATGTACGTAGCTGAATAAATAAAATCCTTTGCCATTGCACATAATCAGAAAGAGGGAGAGAGAGAGAGATTGGCATAAGACCTGGATGACAGTAAGTGCCGTCATTTTGAACGGTATCTAAAATGAAACATGTACAAATGCAGCTATAGCAATAACCGATAGTGCTGAAGGCTTTCACCCTGGAGTCAAGTCGTTTCCTTTAGCTACAATTACATATTGACTTTTGGCCTTCTTGATCAAGCAGGAGCCTGAACCTGGCCCTGGACATGCATAGTCAGTTGATTGCCAGTGTGACATTAGAACTGTTAAACTGTATTTAATTACAGTGATTAAGGGTAGGAAGGTATTTATAGTTCATCAGATTATTATATGGATGGTGTGGGTGGAGTTCCACGAGCAAAGAAATGCCAAGCACATCATACATTATGGATTTATTTAACGTCACTATCAGTGATCCACTGCTAATATAGTCATGTTTCATAAGGAGAGTTACCACGTCATCCAGATTGGTTAAGAGTCAAGGGATAACAGCTCCTGTCCTGGGAGCCACAGAGCCCAATCCTAAACAGCATTATTCCCTTTAAGTCTATTGAAGATTTATAGAAGTGTAACTCTGTTAGTTTGGCTCAGCCATGAAACTCAGTGGGCAATCTGTTTTCCAACCTAACTTACGTCTCAAAACTCTTGTGGTTCTTGTATGACTCCGTTAACATTGGAAATCTCAATGCAAAACAAGAAACTAATCTGAAAAAAAAATGTTAACCTGCCCTTTGAAAATGAACACCTCCACTTCCTATCAGCTTAGCCTTTTAATGGAAGAGTGGGTTGAACATAATCTACATCTTTGTTTGAAATAAAGCCCATATCCTTATCTTTCTCTGTGTCTTTTATTCATTTTGATAATTGCAGAGAGAAACATCATATCTTTACCCTTTCAAACAGCTGACAGATGTACAAAGAAGAGATGATAGGCGATTCTGAGATTTTTGCAAGACAATTTCTTTCTATAGGGGGAAAGCAGCACATCAGAAGTTGACTCATACCAACATCTGTACTGATTCCCCTGCTGCTTGAATCCAATACAGGATGATTGGTCAAGGAGAACAGAAATGGTGTAAATGAAAATGAGTGTGTTGGAAAGTAAGGATGGGCATGAACCACGTTCTTGTGGTTTGGTTACTTTTTTTCCCACCACAGAGAACAATGGAGGGAATAGGGGCAACCTGTTTGGGGGCCCATAGAATTGGACCCCCTGGTCCAATGTTCTTGAAACTTGGTGGGTATCTTTGGGAGAGGCTCCATCAGCTACCCTGTGAGTTTGGAGCCTCTCCCTCAAATCCCCTCCCCTCCAGCCCCCAGAATATATCCTACATTTTCACCATTGACTTCAATGGCCCATAGGATATAATGGAGCTGAAATTGACATTCAGCGGCCTGAAAGACTCTCCGGGACACCAGCTGGGGGCAGGGCTTGGCTCCTGAGCTCCGGAGCTGAGCTCCAGTGCGCTCCCCCCCCAAAAAAAAAGACCCCTGGAATATTAAAACCTGGAAAAACCTGTGGCTGAGTTCAGACTGGCAGTCTGCCCCGAGAACCATTTCACAACTGGATTAAAGGGGCCATTCACACAGGCATATCTGCCCGGTATTCCCCAACCATATTCAACCCGTCTTGTAACGCTTCCCTCCGAAGTTTAAAAGATACCTTGTAAAAGTGGTATCAAACCCTGGAAAGCATGTCTATTCCGCATATATCCCACACCAACAAAGTGTGAACGCTAAAATCCATGATTTTGATTGTGTGCTCATGCACATATGTGCTCATGCGCATAAGCGCATATCTCCAGATTAGCAATAAAGAAAGCTGCATCTTTCTGCCAACAGTGTGATTGCTCCCTCACGCCTCCTCCCTGGTATGCTCCACCATCAGTCTGCGCAGTGTGACCAGGAAAACCCGGAACACTTTGTTCCAGGGCTTTTTTGACACAACTCGCTCCTGCTTCCAACTGCCAGTCTGAACTCAGCTTATGTGGGATCTGCCTTGATGAAAAATTGAAATGGGGTCTGAGCCATCCTGCTGCAGAAACTGCAGGAGGTGCTATGTAAAACTATAACACAGAAAAAAAGAAAGAAAAAGAAATTAATGTATCCATTGGCATGTATCCATCCTTAGAAATTTGGTGGAATGAAACTTTTGTTGACTGTGAAAAGGTGAAGGAGTTACACTAAGCTATGATAATACAAAGATATAGTTATTATATCATGGTTGTATTTTGTTGTTTATCAGTCCCCAAGTAGGGGAAGGGGACTGGTGACACAATGACATCACTTCTGAAAGTGACAACATTACGCTGGTGATGTTGGGGATGATGCTGTATTTTTGGGGCAAAACTCTATGGTTTGTAGCCATTTTTACCATAGAGTTTTGCCCAAAAAGTAGTGTCACCCCAACATCACCAACATGATGATATCACTTCCAGAAGTGACATCAGTGTGTCATCAATGTCCCCACCCACCCCTGGAATGCCCTCCCCCAAATCCCCTCACTGCCAGAAGGAAGGCACCTCACAACCCTAAGTCTGACCCAGGATTTAAGGTGCTACCCATTTGAGATGGGGTTGCATTCCCCTTAAGGGAACAGGTTTGTAGTCTGGGGGTGCTCTTGGAATTGGATAAGGAAGTGGTAGCTGTGGCCAAGAGTGCCTTTTACCAGCTTTGACTGGTTAGCCCTGTGGATTTTTCTGGGCAGATCTGGCCACTATGGCACCTGCCCTGATTACATCTACAGTAGATTACTGCAAAGTAGTCTGCATGAGGCTGCCCTTGAAAAGTGTTGAGAAACTTCAACTGGTGCAGAAGTTTGACTGGAGTGGGTTGTAGATACTGCATTACTCCAGTCTTGGCTCAACTACAGAGAACTACAATTTGTTTCCAGACACAATTAATGATGCTTGTTCTGACATTTAAAGCCCTATATGGTTTGGACCTACATACTTGAAGGAACACCTACTCCCTTAATGAAACCTGCTTGGTTACTGTTGAGATTAGGCAGGTGGCAATGCAAGAAAGGGCATTCTCAGTAGTGGCACCAAAACGCTGGAATTCTCTCCCCAGGGAGATTCTCCTGTCCCCTTTTACCACCTTCTGCTAGCAAGTGAAGACTTTGTTGTTGTTGTTTCTCTCAGCATTCCCTTGGTGATCCTTCCTTCCTCCCCTTCTTGTGTTTTTTAAAATCTTTGCTACTTATCTTAAGCTCTGGTTTTACATTGTTTTAATAATGGATTTGTGAGTTGGTTTTAATGGCTTTTAAGATGAGAGTTTAATTTGCATGTTTTAATTTGTTAGCCAACTCAGTGGCCCTATGAGGACAGAAAGGCTGGGTAATGAATAACAATAACAATGATAATGACAATGATAATTTGAGGTATGCAGCTAATGCCATGTTACAGGCAGAAAATAGTAAAGACTTGAAATGACAACTGATGAAGTATCAAAAGAAGATTACAGCTGAGCATCAAGAAGACAAAAGTAAAAATTACTAAGGAACTACACAACTTCATGGCTAATAATGAAGAAACTGAAATTGTTAAGGATTTTCTATTCCTCGGCTCAATCATCAATCAAAAGAGAGATTGCAATCAAGAAAACAGAAGGTGATTGAGACTTGGAAGGACAGCCATGAAAGGACTAGAAAAGATCCTTAAGCATAAGGAAGTGTCATCGGAGACCAAGATCAAGATAGTGCATACTGTTGTATTCCCCGTTGCTTTGTATGGATGTGGCAGTTGGACATTGAAGAAAGCTGATTGAAGGAAAATATATTCATATGAAATGTGGCATTGGAGGAGAGCTTTATGGATATGATGGACCTCCAAAATGACAACTAAGTGAGTTCTAGATCAATTCAAGCCTGAATTCTCTGTAGAAGCTAGGAAGTGGTGGCTGAACCAATGACATCAAACTTTTCCTCTTCCCATTGATAATATCTAGGGAAAGGAAGTTCCAACTAAGTCCAGTAGGTGGGGGGGAAATCCTGGCTGCTGCCAGCTGTGTAAGTTGGTGACCAGTCCAAAGGTCAGTAGTTTGTCAGGGTAGATCCTCTAGAGCCTGTGGACCATCCGATGGGCCTCAGCTTCTGTCCAAGGATACTCTCCCCCAAAGTTGTCTCTGGGAGCAGATGTGGGAAAACAAAGCAGAATGTAGCATATTGACATGGGATAATGGATGTTAAATATTACAGATGGAGTACTAGCCAATGAGATGCCAGTTTTGATAGCAGCCCCATGGCTCCTGAAGATGATGTTTATATATATATTTTTCCCTCTACCATTTTTCCCTAGTACCATTACTGAAACTACTTTATATTACCTTGGGAACTTGTGTGCCCATTTTCATACAAAAAACCCCCATTTTCCTAAAGTTTCAGATATACTCCCAAAACTAGCTAGCAGGCAGGTCATAAACAGATGGTCTGCTGTTTTTTTCCCCCCATGATACTCCACAGCAACAAGATGGGGGAATCAAAGAGGCCCACGCAAAACAGATGGAGGATAAACCAACATTGTCAGCAGTGGATTTGCTTATTTTCAAATGGCACCATGCCTTACTCAACAGGATAAACTGCAATTTTCAGATTCACAGTCCAGTTTGAGACTGGCTCACACATTCCATTTTTCAGTCACTGGATCACTACTGTGAATGACCCTGTGGACATCTAAATATATGAACAAGTTATACATACTGATTTTTTTTCCTTTGCCTGTGTACTCTGGATCAGAAGACATGAAAAACGCAAGTCTGTAGGGCACCACAGTTACTCTTTTTGTAGTTATGCTTTTGATATTTATATTTTTCCATTGCCAAGGCAGTAAGACAGGCATTCACACCTTATGATTCATCAAGCCGAATGCAGTCCACCAGCCATGTATTATGCTTGACAGCTCCCTTGTTCTTGTGATCCAATGCATGCTGCAAAAATAGGAGTTTTGTCAAGTTCCTTGTGGGACATCATAGATAGCTTGTGGGTTACATACAGTGATATTAATATGGTTTGCAGTAAGGTAGCCTCCTCCCACTACTTCTCTTTAGGTGTTTTTGAAATGTGACATTTCAAAACAAAACCTTATTCCTGAGATTTTCAAATTAACTTCAGTTTTTCGTTCTTGCAAAGGCCACAAAAGTAATCCTGGTGTCCCTAGCATGGAGTCAGCCACAGGGACAAAGGGTTGAAAGGATGAAGCACAACACATAGAATTAGATGTATGAAGCCCCTGCAGCTTCCAGCAGCATATTTTACATTAACTGGGGCAGAGATCATAGATGAGGCCAACCAAGTCTCACCCCTCAACTTGCCTGCTATGGACCCTGAGGAGGAAAATTGGCTTTAGAAGGATGCCACATGTGCACTGCACATTCTATCCACCACAAGCAACCTGAGAGTGTGGCTGATGCTTCTTTTGCCAGCTAGCAAGACTAGCAGCCCTCACCCTCAGGCCTCTTATAGGGACTTCTTTATTGGGCAGCCAAGGAACCTACTCTTGCTTACCCCTTGACTTTGGTGCTTTCCTGGATCCAACTATCATAAGAAGGAGGCCATCGAGTTTGCCTGATTTCATTGTCAGACTAGTGGAAGCTGCAGAAGAGTTACAAGGTCTGCATGGATGTTTCCCATACAGATGTTATTGCCCATGCCTAAAAGGAAAATGCCACTTTTCCTAAATATGTCAGCCCATTAAAGAAAATGTCTGGGTACTGTGCTTCTGTTGGTAATTAACAAGGGCCCTGGTCACACAGGCCAGATAACGCAAGGGGGAGGCATGGCTCTTTGCGCCAGTGCAATTAGACCTGCCAGAACATGATCAGACGTGATGGCGGCACACCACGCTTTTGTCCATCAGCATGTGAGCATCAAGGAGGACAGCTGGGGGGAAAGCCGCTCGCTAACACGATCACACAGAACGATTCCATCGGCAGCCTGTGGCAAACCATTTGCTAGTAAATTTGCTGAGATACTTTTTAACTGTGCAGCTTTGGTGGCATGCCACGGGTTGGCCATGGGAGCTCTATGCTTCCCAGATGTTGCGGTGTGATCGCTCCCCAAAACTCCACCTGGCATTCATGCCTTCCACACAGCAAATCCTCCATGTGACTGGGGCCAAGACTATGTGTGTTGGTCTGCTTATGTTTTAATTGAATAGTTTCTTTTATATATACTTAAATTATATTTAATTATATTAAATGTATATATTAAAATAAATGCTGTTTTAATGTTGAAATATTTCATTGTTTTGATGTTTGCTGCCTTGGGGCCCTATTTGGGTAGAAAGGCAGCACGGAAATGTTAGAAAGAAGGGAGGGAGGAAAGGAGGAAAGGAGGGAGGAAGGAAGGAAGGATTCTTCCCTATGAATCTACCAGTTGAAGGCCCATCTAAGGCATTAGCCCCTGTTTTTCTGTACTCACTGACTGGTGACCCTTCATCCAACTCAGAGGAGGAAGACTTTCCTGATGATTGTTCACTGACTGAGCCGTCCTTCCATGGACACCAGGCTGAGCAAAACTTCATGGTCTCCTCCTTCCTTCCCTCCTCCCACTTCCCTTTTCATCTCCACTTGCCCCATCTCCTGGCCCCTTAGGCTACTGAATGAAGAAGTTCTAAACCTTTTGGTAGCAGTCTGCAAAGACAATGGTGTTTGTTTATCCAGCCTCTCATTCAGCTGAGCCACTGCTCATGTGAAACCTTCAGTCAGTGATACTGGCTCTCTGTGTGGGTTTTGATATTGGAGTTGGCTGCTGTAGGCTGGAGTAGCTTTAGCACATTGATTTTGAATCTTTTCACAGCAAGGTTTTCCCATAGGCTGGGTACTGGATTACAGCATTTTTTCTTCAAGCCTCCTCACTTCCTCAGTTTCCATCCATTTCTTAATTATTTCACCATGCTTTCTCAAATCAAACCAAAGGTGCTTTGAGAAAGCATGGGAAAATGATGAGGAAAACATGAAAAGACAACCAATAGAAAATGAGGAGGTGAGGAAAACTTGGAAGAAAGAAAAATCCTGGTGTTCTTCAGTACTGAAACCATAGGAAAGTCCCTTGTGAAAGACCTGTGCATGCCTTGGGTTGTGTTGAAGGGGGAAAGCTGGGTGTCTTGGCACTAGGGGAGGGTGAGTAGGTTTGGATAGAACAAATCTTCTAGATTTAAGGCATGATTGAGAAGTTGATGCTGCTGTTGTCCTGGTATTATGTGCAGGTCCCTGAGCCCATTGTTGCTTATCCTATGATGCATTACTTGTAACCCCTGAAAATAGAAATGTTTTGTGTAAATTTAAATGAGGAGGAACTTTAGAAGGGCAGGAGTACCACTGGTAATTACTGGAGAATGATCTGAAGGTTGATTGGAGACAAGGTCTGTTGAGGGGAAAGAACAGGCATTCTTGAGTACCTATGCATGCCATCTGCAATGGTATAACTCCCTCACCTGCTTAAAGGAGACATGCCTATTCTCTCCCCCAAGCCAAGGGGGAATGAGCTTGTGATAAACTTCTTGGGCTGAATGTGCTGTAGCCGGTGCATATAAGTCATGTGCTATGAAGTAACACTGTCTGTGGTGAGTAGTATGCCATTTATTATTTTTACTCACAGAGAGAAAACTTGCTGACTGAACCATTTATGAATGGTCCTGATGGACTTCAAGATTATCTAATAAAGCATGAATTGAAGAAAATAAGAGTATGTCATCCATAAAACTGCCTGGATACTCCTCTGATTGTATTGTGGTGTGTGGGTATGTTTATAGCTATATATCATTTTTTTGTGTTTATATCTATAGACAATTAGACACATGTGGCCCCCATCTGTAGATAGCTAAATTTGCAGATTGGGGCCACACAGAAGCTGAAGTATTTTTTTTCTGCTTAGGGCACCCCTAGGTTTGCACAAAAATCTGAAAATTAAAAACAACAACAAATACACAGGGGAGTTCAAATCCCCGGAATAGTGAAGTAGCATTAACTTTGGCAATGGTGGCACCAGGGAATTATGCTGGGTTCAGCAATAGTAGCAGTGGCTGCACAGTCCAGGGCTCCATGCTGGGCCCAGCAGCAGCTGTGCTGCCCAGGAGCTGGACTAGGCATGCTGCTGCTGGCATAGCCCAGGAGTCATGCCAGGCCCACGGGTGGTGGAAGCACAGGCCTGGGAGTCATGCTAGGTACAGGCCCAAAGAGAAAGTGGGGGGGGGGTGCCTGAGGGAATCCCCCTCACTAAGTATTGTGGGCCTAGACTTGTAATTTATGTAATAAGGAAAGTGTGGGGGAATGAAATAATTCAAAGGTTGCTTCAGAGGTTGTCTACTAATTATAGTCCCATTGTCCAAATACATTTTATCAATAGAGAGGTGGGGCTTGATCCTGCTGGAGAATCCAAGCCAGCCTCAAATCTGCTAAATGCGGCTTGTATGCTTGATGGTAGAATGCCAGCTTCACCAAAGGTACCTCATTCTCTGATCTTGGCTTAATATTGATGAAGGGGGAGCCTATTCTTGTTAGTGAAGCCCCCTTCAGCTCATACTAGCCTTGTTCCTGACATGTTTAATGCAGCCCATGTGTCTTTCAGTTCCATGTGTTTTTCCCCATCCTGATTCTCCCCACATGCATGAGCTTTGCTGATCAACTGAAAGGTCTGTTAATATGTCATTCCCAAAGCAGTGAAATGCTGAGGGAACTTCTGAAATGCCTAGGGAACTCCAACAGCAAAAACAGCTATGCCCAGTCCTTCATCCCAGTGCTTGCTTCACAAGAGGAAAAGTGCTATCGCTATCAAGTTCATGCATGGACTGCTTGGTTTTGGAATCTCAGTGGGTGATTCCAGCATACATGTGCCCTCTGGCCAGCTGAA
Source organism: Gekko gecko (assembly GCA_029375565.1). Lineage (NCBI taxonomy): Eukaryota > Metazoa > Chordata > Lepidosauria > Squamata > Gekkonidae > Gekko > Gekko gecko. The sequence goes on along the minus strand of JAPDNY010000003.1, from coordinate 135,138,018 downwards.
TGCTACCAAAGAGACCAAGTTCTGGGGATCAGGTGTCCTTTATAGGACATTGGTAGAACTGAGGGAAACATTCCTCCCAGGTATGTCACGAGAAGCTACACACTCTCAGCATCCATCTAGAGCTCAGATGGAATTAGAAAATGAGCAGGTATGACAAAGGTCATCAGCTACTGCACTAGTCCCAACAGGGCAACTCACTGAAGACAGGGCTCCTTTATGTCTTGCCAAAAGTTCTTCTGCCTGCTGAAATGTCCCTTTCTAGGAGCTAAACAGTGCAGCAGCCAGAGACCCCCCGCCTGCCTGCCTCTCAATGATAGCAGGCAAATAACAATGTCATCCTAAGCAGAGTCGAAAGGATTTAGAAGGGTGTAATAGCCCAGGCTAGTCCAATCTTGTCAGATCTCGAAAGCTAAGTAGGGTTGGCCCTGGCTAGTATTTGAAGGGGAGACCAGCAAACACTACTAGCGTCATGATGCGGAGGCAGGCAATGGCAAACCACCTCTGAAAGTCTCTTGCCTTGAAAACTCTACTGGGTCGCCATAAGTCAGCTGTGACTTGATGGCAAAAACAATAACAAGATTCTGGTTAGGATGGAAGTGCAAATCAGCCACCAACCCCAGTCAGTCAGTCTCTTAGGTGGAAGTTTCACTACTACCATAAAGCCTCACTTTCAAGGTACAGACAAGCCCCACCTCAACAAAAGCAAGTTATTTCATTTATCATTTTATTTTGTGTTTCATCACTTACTAGTGGCTAGGAGAAACCGAATACTGGCCTAGACATGAGTTCGATTTGATCTGAAATTGTGCTTTTGGTATTTCTATGTTAACCTTTTGTAACAATATATTAAATACAAGGTATCAGGCAACAGTATTCCTTTCTATAGTCTCACATGATTTGATGCCATAAATAATTAACACAGTTTTCTTCTTTTTCATTCATTTCTGTTGCTACAGCATGAAAGTGTGAGTGAATAAAAACATAACCCTGCCAGTTTTCTAGCCGTGCTTGCATTACTTTAAAAGCATTTTATACTTTGTTGTTTTTTTCTCCTTGAATCTTTCAACTCAGGCACATTTTTCTTTAAACTACATAGCACGCTTTTTGCTCTGTTGGTATTTTCATTGAGATTTCTGAGAGTGTTACATATCCCTTAAAACAACTGGTGATGTGTAGCATAGTTGATGTTTTCAGATTAACTTGAAAGTTGTATTCAATATGCAGAGTGATATGTAATAGCACATGTATGTTATCTGGTAATCCTGGAATTCTTAAAGCAGTACATAACTGTTAAATAGTGGGTTCCATGGATGAGCAGATCCCAAGTCTAGTGATCAGCTGTACTTTATTAGTGATTTCAGCAAGAACAAGACTAAACTCCAGGGCCACAGCCCTGTTTAAATAGCATGCAATTGCCACACCCAAACACACCCCACTCCCACTGATAGACTGTTTACATAACATTACTACTTGATTGGTTACTTCCAGAGTCCTGGTGGGCTATTGCTCTTGGGCTCCAAGCTCAGCCCGTCTCTGGTAGAACAATCCTAGAATGTTTCAGTCCCCAATACATAACAATAACAAACATAAGACTGATGTGTTTTCTTTTCACTGAACAATACTTCAAGAAATATTGAATTTTGTGGAAAATAAATCAATCTACTTAAATTTGGCTAGACAGTGATGATTGTCTACAGTAGAATACAGTAGAATACCCAAGAGAGCTGTGAGGATGGCTTTAATTTGGTTTTTCAAGAAAGCAGCAAATACGATTCATCCTAAGCAGGGACAACCTGGAGGGACAAACAGTACCTGTGAATTGTCAGAATGCATTTTACAGTGTTGCAGGTTGGGCAGTACAGCTGAATAGTCATCACTTCAAAAACCCAGAATCTCCAGAAAGTCAAGGTCAAAGAAGAACAGATCAACATAGGCCCCGTTCACACTGAGCATTTGCCCCGCTGAAGGCACGGGAGCCCTGCGGACTTTCCGTGTGCAATCATACGAGCACATCTGGGAGGTGTAGTGCTTCCATGGCCAACCCATGGCTTCCCGTGAAAAATGTGGAGTAAAAAACTACTAGGTCCAAAGTACTAGTTTCCGGAAACCCTGGGGCAAAGGCTGGCGTCTGAGCACGGGAGCGCCAGTATCCCGCGGCTTCTGACACCCACCCATGTCCCTGGGGTTTCTGGATGTTGTAAGTTTCCATGGGATGCACACCAACACTGAACAGCGCATGCGCACACACAAGACACCGACAGCGGCCTGCCCCCCCACTGCGCATGCGCACTTTGCAACACTTCGCACTTGCATGGTCTGCTGCGCTGCTTTTTTGCCACGCTGCAGCAGCGGTGTGATCGGGGTGGAGAGCTGGAGCATGGCAACCCGGTGGCCCATGTGATTGGGCTACCGCGTCTTATTTAGCTCCGGGGTGAACTGCCACACATCTCCCCCGCGTTTTCTGGCCCGTATGACCGGGGCCATAGTAAAGCAACTAAGTTTTATATATTTACCTTTAGTCACCCAAATATTTTATGAACAGAAGATGAAAGATAACTACCCTAAAAGCAAACTGCATGAATCTTAATGACCTAGCTCTCCTGCTGCTGCTGCAGTTACTGTACTTCTCCTGATTTTACAGTACTTAGGCTGGATATTTGTCTAACAATTGCCTATGAATAAGCATCACAATCATGATTTCCTCAGTATGCAATGTGGAATGTGGTCTTTGCTCAAACCTGCTTCTATCACTACTCCTATTAGTAAGAGTGGTGTGAAAAAGCTGGGTGTAAAATTAGATGAAGTGAAAGAACTTTTAGCCTCACATCCTTTAAACCAAATTTACTTCATAGAACCTCTTAAAACAGGAGAAACTGTATTTTGTGAATCTATATGGCCATAGCTTGTTTGGCTTCAGTCAACGAACCCACATTGTATCCTCTTGCCAGTCATTAACAAGGAGATACTGGGCAAAAGAAGTTGCTGCCATCTAGCAGCTCTGCCCTAAGCTCCTGCTATGCAGCTGCCTCTGTCTGGGTTGTGGTCCCACTAGCTCTATGGAGCACTAGGCAAGAGGAACCACTCTTATGTGCCAATTGCATCCAGGGTTGTTTGGAGTAGCCACTACTGGGGTCTGTGAAATAATAGCTGTGGGGGTATAGCAGAAAAACTGAGGGATACAAGAAGATTGAGGACAAGCTGGGGAAGGACTGGGAACTGAGGGTGAGGTATTTGAGAAGCCATGGATCAGAGACAGCTGAGACAGCTGGAGACTTGAAGCAGTGGTGGAGCAAAGGTCGGCCTTTGCATTTTATCCTTATCTCAGATCACTTTCCCTGATATGATCCTTCGAGTTAGGGATGTGTATTTGGATATATCCTGTCTGAATATATTTCTGGAAAATTTGTATTTTCTGGATATATTGAGATCTCCAGATGGTATCCATGATTTTCGGGGATACAGGTACTGAAGCCATCTCAGACATAGTTGGGAATAACCAGGAATATTAGAAGCCAGCACTTTAATGCTCCCAGGACTTTTTCCTTTGAATTTTACTTTGCGTGTCTCTCAGTGACTTCTTTCCAGGGTTTGGTATTGGTTTGCCATGTGATTTGGCTTAGATTCTGTGCTTTGAAATTAGTTCTATGGGTCTTGCAACATTGTTTCCTTTGCTCAAATTGGTTTGGGTCTGATTTGTGGTTTCAGTGGATTCTCTGTTTTGAAATGGCCTTAAATTTTCAGGTTGTACACTGGATTTGATTCTCTGATTTTACATTTGTTGTGCTCACAACAACATTCTTATCTGGTTCATCTTGGACAGTTCTCTGGTTTGACATTGGGTTGGGAACTTGGACTGTACATTTGTTGTGTTAGGCTTGCCACATTGCCCTGAACTTTTGATGGGATTCCCTTGTTCTGCATTGGTTCTTTTGGCTTTTCGGTTCTGTTTGCTTTGAGAAATTTTTGGCTGGTGGTTGCTTTGCTTGCTGTTGTGTCTTTGGCTATTCTTTGGCCTAGTGGAAGCATGGAATCCCACAGACCTGTAGGAAACAATGGAGGATTGCTGAGGGCTCTTTGTTCAGGAGCCAATAGCACTCGATTTCTTGGTCCAATTCACTTGAAACTTGGTGGTTATTTAATGGACAGGCACCAGCAGCTCCACTGCAATTTTGGTACATTGCTCAAAAAACAGCCCCTCCATCCCTCTGAGAAGATTTCACAAAAAGAATAATGGAGCCAGATAATATCAGAATCCCCCTCGCCAAAAAGAACCCCTCGAAACTGAATGCCAAAACTGATATTTGAAACCCAGATAATCGGAGTACTGATATTTTTCAGCTCCCTGATAACTGGATCTGAAAGCTACCAGTATTTTTTTAGGTGCACTTCCCTATTTCAGATTGCAATAGGGCAGTATTGAAGATCATAGGGTCATAAATATTTGCTGTAATATGTATATCTTTAGGTATCTATCCTTCACATCCACTTTCTACTCCAAAGGATCCTTATATTAAACTCTCTCACAGATTAAAGGACTGCATGGTGAAGGGGTTATGAGGATGGGTTTATCCTTTTGGGGTAGGCCTTGAGTTTCACTGGGGGAAGCAAATTTCATGCATGGTATATACTCACAGCCATGTATATGCATAGGTTTGCCAGTTCCAGGTTGGTAAAGTCCTGAAGGATTGGCGGTGGAGCCTGAGTTTGGGAAGGGAAGGGATCTGAGTCAAATATAATGCCATAGAGTCCACCCTTCAAAGCAGCCATCTCTCCAGGAGAATGGATCTTTGTAGCCCAGAGATCAGTGGTAATTTTGGGACATCACTAAGCCCTGCCTGGAGGGTTATCATGCACTTGATTTCCTTTTTCCAGTCATGAGTCTGCCTCAATGCTGCTAAGTCACAGAGGCATATCATGACCTTTCTGCTCCAATGTTTAATGATCTGGCTCCATGGAGCTAGGAAGTGTGGGTGGGGTATGGCGAGAGGGAGAAATGAGGAACCTTTCTTCCTTTTGTCATGCCTTTCTTTTTTCATGGGTCTTTTTAATGCTTGTTCTGCTTTACTGCAAGATTGTAGCTCTGGTGTAACATTAATTAAATATAACAGGTGCTCCTTTTTGTTCATATTTCCCTGATTGTTGCCATGTGCCTGTGTTAAATTATTATGGCACATGGGGCCTTGAATGACTATCTGTACACAATGCAGTTTTTTCCCCTTTTCCTTTTCCATCCAAGCATATACTTGCTTTGGACAAGAGACAAGTACTGTGTTAATAAAAGTACACATTATATTTCCATGAGCCTGACATTTAGAATAACAGTTTAGCCAGCTTAAAAAAAAAAGAATCAGTTGAGCTCAGTCCAGTTTATTATCCTTTTTTTCTTAATTATGGTTTGATACATCATCAAGATAGGGATGGGTGGAAATGGATGCAAATGATATTTGAGAATATAGTTTTTAAAAAGCACAATCATTTTACAGTTTTGACTCTTGACGTAGAAATACAGCAAAGAAATTAAATCTTCTCTAGTTTATTATGTGTTGGACAAGTCTGAGACCTTTAAAACATGCACACATGTGTCAGCTTATCAACTAGGACATTTATCAGTTTTATCAGAGTGGATTATACCAGTTTCGAGCAGGTACGAACAAATTGTACCTCACCTGCCACTTTCTGAAGTAGTCACCTTTGGCCCCTAAAGCAGTGTTTCCCAGCCTGTGGGTTGGGACCCAAAAGTGGGATGTGAAGCCTCTGAAAGTGGAACACAGGCCACCCCTCTCTAATGGCTGCCTCTGCCCTTTCTATTGCTCTCCTTGGGGTATTGGAAACCAAGATCTGACCCTAGAGACAGTATTGTCCATATCATACATTAGTTGATCTTTTTCTTCACTGTGTATACATGTTGATCAAGTAAAATGTGTACTGATGGTCACTAGAGTGAGTGAGAATCTTAGGGGAGATTAGAGGGAGTAATGGAGAAGGAGATAGTGGTCAAAGGACTGTATCTCCCATACACAAAGGCTGTGTATGTTAGAATAGCACTTGCTTGGGTTTCATAGTGGAGGCAGCCTGCACCCTTTGTAGATGTTTGTTGGTTTCTCAAAAACATCTAGGTCACCACTGTAGAAATGAAATACTGAACTAGATGGGTGCCAAAGTCATAGTCTAGGGTGCCCTAAAACCCTAGGCCAGTCCTGGATGGATCATACAAATACATTTGGACTTGTGGGTCACCGTACTGAAAAGGTTGGAAACTGCTGCCCCAGAGGATAAATCAGAGATCAGAGGATATATATGTACAAACAGCCATGCAGGATGATGGGAGAAGATTGCCCCTGCTCACTCTTGTGTTTGCAGAAGGCTAGCAGAATCCAAAAACAAGGTGGGAGAGAAAGTACATCTGACTGCAATTCTGGTCACACACCCCTGACATGAACACATGTAGGTTTACGTGAGCCCCCAGATCCCAGTATATGCTCTTTTCTTTTTTAGTCTATTTGAGCTGTAAGTATATCAGTGCTATGCAAGGTAGAAGCAGATGATTGGTCCCCTGAAGAGATAATCTGAACCCCAACCTTGTGAACCATTCAAGGTGAGATCAGACACTGAATCACATCACACTTACAAAGCTGTAGAGACTCTTTCCTGGGGTTAGCTGGAATTCACAGAATCCTGCAAGAGATGATTTAGGGTAGCCTTTTATCATATTTTATACAGGACAGGACATTTTTTTGGTGTGAATTTTAGAAAAAACAGCCTTGAAACTGTCCAACAGATCCAAGTTGCAATCCTATACATGCTTTCCTGGAAGTAAGTCCCACTGAATATAATAACTGAACAGACATATATGGGATTGTGCAGCAAGATGATAAACTTGTCCTTGAATCCTGCTGCAGCATCATGATTTTGGACATTCTCTGTAAATCCCTACTTGCCCTATCACCTGATTCCTGCAGTGCCAAAAAGAAGCAGAAACTGAAGCAGAAAAAGAAACATAAAAAGAAGCAGAAACTAATTTCTTCCAGAGTTCAAAGCAATCAAAAAATACATTGGGCATCATTATTAAAATTATTTCCCTTATTCTCCTTTCCAAAATATCCCCCCACACCAATTGCTCACTTCATTACCCCTTCCTCATTGGGCCTTCATTTCTCTTCCTGATTTACCATTTTCATGCAATGCAATACCCTCAAAGGCTCACATAATTTAATGATGTAGTGTTTTTCTCCCCTTTGTTTTCTCGGTATATATTTTCTGCTCTGTAGCTTCCAACAATCTGAAACTAAAGTTCTCTCCACAGCCTTTGACTATTGATTTTTTAGTATCCTGCCTATTTCTTAATATCCCGCCTGCCCATTAACGTCAGGTCTGAACTTGCCCATTAAGACCCCATTGCACCCATCTCAATTTATTTTTATAAGATGTCATACATTTTTGAGTTCCATCAGTGGTTATCAATTTTTAGTCACAACTCCTCAGTCAGCATTGCGTACTGTTAGTATAGGTCTTTAGGAACAGCTAGGGGCTACAACGGGAAGAGGCCTGGAAAACTCTGGTATGTGACGATTTCATTCAGTGTGTGGTAGTGGGGATACAACAGTCTGATCAGACTTCCATTTGGAATATTGGGTATTTGTTGAGTACAGTGGTTAGCTCCTCTTTCTTAAAATTTTTACTGTCTACCACACCAGGATTGTCTTTTGTAACAACTACACTAGGTTGCTTAGATAAAAGTTGAGTCAAATTCAAAGCAATACAGCCTCATAAGGGAGAATAACATGAAGGAACCTCAGAGCATGAATAAAAAATTAGAAAGGGAGGAAATCATCATTATAGACTGCAATAGACAATGGAGTAAAAGGCAGAAATGTTTGATTTTTAAGTATGAAATGTATTGAACTGTTTCTTGCATTGAATTTTATACTTTTGTGAGTATTATTTGCATTTTTATTAGAAAGTACTCATTTTCACAAGTTAGAATTTTTTAAAAATCAAATGTACCCTGATCTTAATGCCCATTTCATCTCAATTATTTTGTTGAGGGATTACTCACAATTTAACACAAGCAGTATTTTGAGTATTTTCACATCCACATAGGGCATTCAGTATGGTAGCTGGATGGGTAGCTACTGTTGGCCCATATTCACAATTTGTCAGCATGTTTGGATTATGTATGTCCCTAGACCTATTCATGAATTACAGAAAATGAATGTACGATCTTCCCCTGTTCATAAATTACAATGAACATACCCATAATCTGTGCACCGTACACTTGATTGTGTTTGATATATACCTTGAGTGATTTTCATGTTACAGTCAATGCATGTATAGCTGAATGTGTGATACAACATTCCTCCCATTTATCCACATACTGGTCCCCAGTTTATTTTGTAAAATGAATACATGTAGTATCTTCCTTACAAACAGATGTATGTATGTACAGGCAGGGCTTATGGTCAACACATGTACAACTCAACATGTGATTTAAAACCCATATTTATCCAGGTACGGATCCTGTTTTCATTTGTCAAGTGAACATGTGTTGCTTTTTCCCTTACAAACATACACACATATATGTAGGATGTACGTGCAATCATAACTTGTCATCATGGGTGAGGTGGACATCATTTAAAAATCAACTACATTTTGAGTACATATTTTGCCTTATTTGTATCAGCACCCGTTTAGCACAACTGGGCTACACTGCAGGTCTTGGATGGCAGTACAAGAACATGTGAAGGATTTTTGAACCAATATTCACTTGGCTTTGGTAGTCAAGACTTTGGTAGTCAAGACTTTGGTAGGCAAGGCTGAAATACCAGAGACAAACTATTTAGCATCTCACCTCTCTGTCACCCAACAAACCCAAGACAGCCAAGGACAGCACCTCTGTTATAAGTTACCGTATTGTGCTGTCCAGTGGGGGAAGAAAGGGATAGAACTATTCATTGGAAAGCAGTGCAAAAATAAAAACAAATGTTTGAATTAAGATTTGCTGTATGGCTTGCCATCCCCAAAGAAGACACTCCAAGATCTCTGGTTTTCTGATGCCATAGGTGCAGGAAGAATACATCCTAAGTTCTTTTGGTCTTAAAATGTCTTAAGTGTGGAGGGAAAGCTTCCAGCTTGATATTAAAGACTGGTTTCCTCATCAAAGAATGAACTGTAGAAGGTATTACCAGAAGATAGTGGCCAGATTTTAGAACACTCTGGGAACAGACTGAGAAGGCTCTTTAATCCTCCAGAGACCCTCACTCATTTTTGCCATACAGAAAGACTCATAATTGCAGGCTAATAAACAATGCACTTGGATTTCCTCCCACAAGCACAGCTTTCAGACCATACATCCAAGTAGGACTATTTGCCCATCTTCAGTGCACTATCAACAGACCTGTGTTAAATATTCCATCTTGTCTAAATCACCTTCCATCAAATCCATCTTAGGTATGCCTTCTCTACTACAGGTTTGCTCCTTTACCTTATTAGCATCATGGACCATAGTACAGACTCCTTCTCACCAGGCAAAGAGACCAAAGACAGACAAGCAGGGACTGAGCACCTGGTACTACCACAGAAGGAGGCAGTTCAGACATAGCCAGGAATACCTTTTGGTGTACAAGAGAGGCCCTAAGGATCTGAGACAACACTCTCCCCCTGGAATTCACCCTTACCTTCTGACTCAAACTTGAACCCTGAAGCCTCCACATTTGAGTCCATTGAAGCTCCTGAAGTTGCTCCCCAACTGCCTGCTCAAGCCTCAGAAAGCCCTCAGCCAGTTTAGAGTACTCACTGCTGTGATCAGATGTAGCACCTTTAAAAATTAGCAGTCTACTCCTGGAGAGATGAGTCTTGTGTCACCACCACCTTGCAGGAGTACTTAAGGCTTCAGAACACCCTCGGCCTTTGGTGGAACAACATCTAAACTTTAGTACTGTTGGCTTCAGCTACTTGTCTCCTGCTTTAACTTTTGTCCCTCAGCCATGAGCAGGACAATCATAGCACAGATCCTGAATTTCCATCTATCAGAACACAGCCCCAAGTCCACCAAGTGGCATCTAAATTCTGAAGGCTTAGCCTACTGCAATCATTGGACCAATAGCAGATTTTCCCTATTAGAACTGTGGAAAATTCAGGTAGGTAAGAAGGACATCTCTAGGCCTCCATATTCTTACATTGATTACCCTCTGGGACAATCTTCCATGATCACAAATACAAAGTTGCTTACCCTTCTTTGTCAAGACAAGCAGAGTATGATATTTTCTTTCCCATTTGACTCTCCTCAAATTAACCCTCTACATTTTTTCCCTCATGTACCTTACCTTACCTTACCTCCTCCATTCTCTGATAATGGATGATTGTCTTTACTGCCTACCAGCCCTTCTCCATAACACTCTAAAGAGGAACTCCCTCCTTTCTACCCCAAATTCTACTCCCTTATATCCCACCACACCTTGTAGTCCTAAATTGGTCTAGCCCTCACCTATTTCCTCTATCTGGGAAAGTTTGCTCTTGCCTAGCCAAGAGTGGGAGTAACACAATTTAGAGTTAAAAAAAGTAACTTTAATTTGATATTTATCTAAAGTAGGGTTCCCCAATAGGGCACTGACACCTCTTCTGGACCCCACCAAGTATTTTTAGGATTCTGATTGACTATTGGAGATTTGGTTGGCTGTGAAGTTTTTAGTAAATGTTGCTTTGGCAGCACCTGCCACCATACCATAAGGATCTTCACTGTGTTACTAAAGGTACGCTGTGGGAGCCATATTGTGGCTCTGGCTCCTCTTGTGATAACCATTTTGTTATTGTGCCCACTGTGCTATGTCAGAATTCCAAATGTGCCTGCAGACTCAAAGAGACTGGGAATCCCTGATTCAGAGTAATACAAAAACACACATTAGGACTTGGCAAAGTGAATGTTTTTATTTTATTCCATTTTTCTTTTTCATGCTGATTTCTTGTTTTCTAGTCTATATATTCATTAGGGTAATAGCTACTAGCAAGTTAAGTACCTGTCTCCCTTCCCTCTTCTTTTTATCAGAGATTTCTTGTACCGTACTAGGATCTGTGTAAACAACAGACTATGAATACCCCTCACCTTTTACCCATCAGTTTGTATTTTGGGAGTTGAGTATAGGGGAATCATGGTTCTGACAGAAGGACTGATTTTGGGAACCAATTTTGAACTATTTCAAGCATAAAATAAAAATTTAATGTTTAAAGAAACATTTTAAGGTATTGTTAATAATTCTTACTCAAATTGCAATTCAAATATAGGATTTTTACACTCTATTCAATTATATTTATTATAGAAAAGTTTCATTTCCGGCAACTGTACACATTCAAAATAAAAATTAATGGATTTGTATTAAAGGAAGTCTATGACAAGTCTTCCTCAAACAGGGGAAGGAAAGAAGCATAGCTTTTTCTCACTTAAATTTCCACACAGTAACTTAATGAAGTCAAATTATATAGCAAAACTTGTCAAAACACTGTAATCAAGGTAAATTGGAATTTGAAAGTTTTGAAGAATCAGTGGTTAAGCACCAACCTGAAAAATTTCAGGGTAAAAGGATTACATTTGGAACATTGCCATACATAATGGAATGAAATCTCAAAACCAGCATTTTCTAGCTAAAAGGAGAGGGGATATTTTCTCAGAGTTATTTCATGTGTTGTTTCAGAACAGGATAGTTACAGTTTTCCATCAGTAATGCTTATTGGTCACCCATGTGTTTGAATGGGAAAGGGATAAGGAGGCAATTAACTGAATAATATACAGCTTATCTCACAACCCCAGTCTTAGCACTAAAGAAATTACTAGGTGGGGTTAAGGTGGTGGAGAGCTTGGTAGCATGTAGTGTGCTATTTCCAACTGAATGGATTTGGTCTGGGTACCTATGGTGCTTAGCCCCATACATACTACTAAAATAATGTATAGACATAATTGCCACTGTGTTTTAGTGTAATGGGTTGTCAAAGAGAAAATTATAAGTAAGAAGAGAAAGGGAACCTGAGATAGGCATCTTTTATCCTGTGTTCCCTTAAAAAAGGGGAAAGCTTAGCTCCCTTCATCTCTCCTTTCCCTTATGGGGAAGGGTTTTAAAGACATCATTCTGAATAATTATTTTATTACTGTCTATTGTTTTAATGGACTTATAGTTGATGTATAAATGTATTATCAATATGATGTAAAATGTCCTGAACCCTATATAGGGGAGGGTGGTCTAAAAATCAAATAAATAAATAATAAAGGTCTCACCAGTAGTCTTTCAACTTTAGTACATTAGATTCTACTCTTCATACGAAGTGGCAGGACCCATTCTCAACACAAGCAGGACCTTAGGGCAGGATAACAAGAGGTCCCTTACACCAAAGGTGAGATTCTGTGGTACTGTCAGTGCTGTCTTTTGGTTTATCATTGTGGTGATTGTGGAACCAGAAACCATGGCAACTGTTTATTTTCACATGAGAGGGTGCAATAAAAATGTGCCAGAGGGAACTGGGTTCCACTGGAGATAGCCTATTTGGATCAAATGTCGAAGGAGGAGATGAATGCCAGTCATAAAACAGACTGAGGTAGGGAAAAGAGGGCTACCTGACAGGGAGAGCTTGGGGTATCTCCCACAAGGAGCAGGATTCCTAACTCTGGATTGTTTGTGTGTGGTGGGGGGAGTTTTCACTAAAACAGGCAGAAGGTTTAAAAGGTGGAATCTTTGTTTGTTCTGGGGTTCAAATACTTCGCCCTGAAGTTGTGATCTGTGCTGGGACTCCTCTGCACAAGACAGCCCAAAACAGCTGAGTGGCAGGGAGCACATCCTTTAAAGGGATTGCACAAGATAGCCTGAAACAGCTGAGCAGAGGGGAGCAGGGCCAGGAGCCATGAACTGGTTCAGTTTGCGAACAAACCTCCCAGTTCAGTTAGATGTTCAACCACAAACCAACATAAACTGCATTTTTATGGTTTGTGCCCATCCCTACTCATTAGTAATAAAGTTTCTTTCCTTTTTAAGAAAGTAGACTGTTATTCAAATCCTTCCCTTACACCAAAAACCACTCTTATACACTAAGGACATGCATGCACAAGGGGAGTCCTTTGTACTTGTTCAGAGTACTTGTTCGGAGGGTTCCTCAATGGTTATCTGATAGGCTGGGTTTTAAATCTTGGGGTAGTGGTGGCACAAAAGAGGAACACATTTTTATGTACAGGCAAACATGCAACATGCATGTAGAAACAGACAGATCCAGGGTGGGTTTGTGACAATCACAACTTCTTCTGTCCTCCCTTTAAGAAATATCTGTCTGACCTGCTCTAGTGGCGTCTTCTATGCTTATCCTAGGATCCAGAGTGAAGATCATCTTGTCCAACCCCTTGTACAGTGCAAGAGTGCACAGTTATAGTATTTCCATCAAATGACCATCCAGCCTATGCTGAAAGACCACCAGTAAAAGAGACTCCTGAGTTTGTTTTATTTTTTTTTATTTATTTCTATTTATATCCCGCCCTCCCCGAAGGCTCAGGGTGGCTAACAATAGGGCATAAATGCCAATTTAAGCAGTAAAAAACAAATAAAACCATAACATCATACAGTAGTCTACTCCATTGTTGAACTCATTTTACTTGGAGGAAGTTCCCCCTAATATTTAGCTGGAATCCAGTTCTTGGTATCTTTCCTGCAGGGAACCCAACCTCCAGACGACCGAAATTTAAAGCAACAGTTCTCCTCACTCTTTTCTTTGTACTAGATTTGTAGGCATCATTGATAACTAAAGCAGAAGTCTGGGGTAAGCATCAAAAAAAGGTTTTGTCTCGTGTGTGTGTGTGTGTGTGAAGTGCTGTCAAGTCACAGCCAAGTTCCAAAATGGGGCTCTCAAGGCAAGTGAGAAGCAGAGGAGGTTTGCCATTGCCTTCCATGGTGATCTCTCTTCCAAGTACCAACCCTGCTTCACTTCTGAGAGCTAATGAAATCAGGCAACACCATGCCACCTTCCCTCCAATATACTCCTGTAATTTGAAGCCAGACAGCTTATGCTGTCAACCATCCATCTCAGACGTGTAAAACCTTTATCTAGCCCAACTAAGTAGCTATTGCTTGAAAGAACCACTGTAATACAGAACACAGAATGTAGGGCTTGGATCAATTGAACGTCAATTCAGTTCTGCTAAGTATAAACTTCAGTGATACTGCTTGCTTTCATATAGTATGTGCCAGGTCTGCCAATAAAGCTGAGCAGAAATTTACAATCAACCTTCCCCATGTAATTCAACAGTTCCCCATTACCTTCAAAAAGGCATTGTTGGGGTTTGGGGACACACATAGACAAAAAGGGGACAGCAATGAGAAGCAATCAAGAATGAAGTAAAGTGGAGCTTCTAGTGCTGCAAGACTTTTTATTAGGAAAAGGAATAGGAAAGGATGACATTTCAGTAGAATCCTGTTCCTCATGGAAGCTCCTAGGCCTCAAGCATCCTGGTTCCCTGTAAAGGAGGCTGAGGGTCACAGGGGGTGTAAGAAAGGGGCATAAGGGAAGATGCACTTCTGTGTAAGAACATTTGTAGAACTTCTTTCCCCTTTTTTTGTACTACAACTGAAGGGTGGAGATATGGCTTCCACTAAAAAGAGCAGTCCCACATCTCTTTCGTGCATCTGATGGTGTGTAGTACAAGAGAATATGCAGAGTGACAACATGTGTGCCAGGTTTTGCATCCCTTTTCAACTTCAGCCAGTTTATGGTGCACTGAATCCAGGACTATAGTGAATTTATCACAGGCTTTCTTTTACTACAAAATACCAGGCAAGAAAAAAGGAAGAGATGCCAGGCAGCTGTTTTTTGCAATTCTGCCATGTGATTCTTTAATTGGAAATGCAAGGGATGAAACTTAGAACCTTCTACAAAAAGCTGTCGTACCACTGAGCTAAGACCCATTTGCTGAAGTACAAGGTCACAAAATAGTTACCGGGGGGGGGAGTAACAGGAAAAATCACCAACTCATGATCATATGAATTGCCACACTTTTATCTCCATGTGCAAGAGATGACCCAGGATTGAGATACGCATTCCCATCCCCATTATAAGACATATCTAACCAGTTCACTAAGCACCCAGACAAGCACTGTGATGTTGATAGAAATGCTTGTCTAGATTTGCATCGTTTAGATTTGCCACATACACGGAAGTCTTATTATGCAGGAAGATCCCCAGTGCTGGATATGACCATGAGGAAGTGGAGGTACAGCGGTGGACACTCAGCTTTATGTTGTTCCCTTGAGTCTCTGGATCAGGTTGAAGTCTTATATCATTCACATTAGCAAGGCACAAGTTAGCCCTTTACCTGCATTATTCATAGAAATATGTGATTTTACATCTTTTCACCAGCCAACATGCAACTGTATTTGAGGGTATGATTAATTGTTACAGTATATTTGTATAAGGTTGAATTTAGGATTGCTACATTATTAATGCCTGGGCATCATTTCAAACACGTAGCATACTCTGTTGATTAAATAACATAACAGGACTGATGGTTTATTTTTTCCAATAGGCTAAGGAATAAAAGAAAAATCAAACCATGCATTATTAGGGACAGTTTACTCCATAGATTATAGGTGTCCTTATAAAAATTACACTAGGAACAGATTGCTGGAGATAAATGATCAACAATTTCATAAGGACAAAGAATTGCAAAGTGCACATGTTGACAGGCAGTTCTTCAAGCTAAGTTAAATTATGAGGCAATTTGAACACTCTCTGTAATTGTAAACTGAAACCACCAGATGGCATAAGGAAATGAATGCCATTACAACAACATGTCCCCTGTGCTGGATTTAGTCCAAACTAAACAACCCACAGTAGCGTAGAGAAATCAGCTTTATTACTCTAAAGGGATATAAGTCAGGAATAAAGGACGGCTGTATAATTAAAATCTGAGTCTGATTCAGATTATGTTACAGCCCCAATTTGTAGGCCAGTGTTTGGAGCTTTTTAGTTTACAAAATAAGATTTTTAAGGGGAGACCCAAGAATGCATTATAAAATTATGAATGGGTGATTATGGAGACAGGGTTCAACGCCTTTCATAATATTAGGACTCCAGATCATCCAGTGGAGTAGACTGTTAGTAGCTTTGGGACTATCAAGAAAGTGATTCTTCAGGTTCCTCAGTTATTAGTTATATGATTAACTGAACAGATATTGCCTGATATTCCTTAATGGAGACAATTCAGGAGGAATGATTCTGGCATGGATGGGAGATGAAGTGGACATAGTAGGTAATCACACTTTTTGTTGTTGTTCATTGGCAGTCTCACTATTATGGAACCCAGCTTCTACCAAGCGGTATCATGTAGGGCTGTGCATTCCAGGGCTGCAGTCAGATGAACCATTTGATCTGCTGTCATTGCTTCTCCCTTCTGGAATGAAAATGCTCATTCAGACAGCAGCATCTGTGTCCCATTCCCCAGTCACTGGTGCCCCATGCACACCCCCGACTTTCCCAACACCAGAGGAAGTCCAATCTTTATGGATTGAACTGGTCTTACCACACATTTCCCGATGTCTGAACACTCTCTTGCAAATGCAATCCATTTGGGAAGTCAGATCTCATACTTCCACCTTCGCACTGTTTTAAAAATCCAGTTAGCGATATGTGCAGTTAGCAGATCTCTGCCCCAGGACTGTGAATCATCGCTTGTGCATTTCTTCACCCAAACATTCTGTCAGGATCAGGAGCCCTTGGGGGAGTTGTTTTTGAGTGACAAATTTCCAAACCCCTCTCTCCTGTTTCTTGGGGTTGGAAAGTCATGGAAATAATCCCTAGTTAGGTTCCCATATTGGCAGGGAACCTGGGGAGGCTGGCATCCCTAATTCAGGGAGACTTGGGTAAATCTGGAAATATTTAAACATCCAGGCAGCCTTGCTTCTGAGCAAACTTGGGCTGAATAACTCCCCCAAAAGTGTGTGCAAGGCTTTCTGGGTTTTTTGATGTTAACCAGACTACAGAGACCAGTTGCCCTGGAGAAAATGAATGCTTTGGAAGGTGGACTGTATGGCATTGTACCCCACTGAGGTCCCTGTCCTCCCCAGGCTCCATCCCCAAATCTCCAGGAGCTTCTGTGTCTGGAGCTGACAACCCTTGTTCCCCTACAATTTTGGTGTCACTTGGTTGAAAAACAGCCACTCCACCCCTTAAAAAGTCCCCCATAAGGAATAATGGCACAGCTGCACCGCTGCTTGCTCCTTCTCCTTCCCTTCCTCTTTTGTGGGGGGTGGGGCCCTTATCCAGGGACATTTTTTTCCTCCCAGTCTGCAGCTCTTCAAGTGGGATGGCTGGGGCACCTTGCTCAGGAGTCTATTGAATTGGACCCTTTTGATCCAATTCACTTGAAACTTGGAGGGGGGTGGTCTTTAGATTAGAGGGACGGCTGTGTTTTGTGAAAAATTGGTTCTGTCTTTAAAAAACAGCTGCCCCAGACCTCACAAGATGCCTGATGTGGAGAAAGGGGAAGAGATTGTAAGCCACTTTGAGACCCCTTAGGCAATAGGAAAATGGAGTATAAAAATCAACTCTTCTCAGATTGGTTCCCCATTGAAAATAATGGTTCTCAAAATCTAGACCCCCCAAAAAAACAAACCCCCACAGATCTGAAATGTGAATTAGTCATGTCCTACCTGAAAAATCAGCAATCATGCTATCGGTTCTCCCCATCCCAGATCCAAAATTATAACAGGGTTTTGGGGTTTTTTTTGGTGTACACCCCTAGTGTCATATTTCTTTCCCCCTTCTCCATTCTGAATTTAACAATGTTTTGGGGGGGAATATTACAAAATCTTATTATTCACTAGTAGGATTATACAATTTTATTGAAGACATTGTATAGTGTGGCAGATATTGCTGATAAATATATTTCTATTATTTTTGACAGTGCAAGCACCACATTTTAAATATGTGTATACTTGTCTAAGTTTGGGAGACCAGAACATAACAAATATAATAAATGCATGCATCAGTACCTGGATTTATGTACTATGGAGAATGTTCAGTTGGAGTATGTTGTTATGCAATAAATGGAATCCTAAATCTGAAAGATTAAAACCCTTCTACCCCAGGGCTAGAACTATCAAACAGAATGTATCACAGAGGGCTCATGGAGGGAACCTAGGTCCTGATACTATACAGAAGTTAAACACCACTTCTGCATGACATGTATGGATAGTGAGTGTAAAAAAGACTATATTCGCCTTCCTTGTAATAATTCTCTTCTATAACTTGCTGGATTGAACAACAAGGAAATATTAAGATGCTGAAATTGCCTTACAGCAAGGAGGAAATTAATTTCAGTATTAATTTTACAGTATAAAAGTCAACTTGATTGTTCCCAATTTCACACCAAATCTGCTTTATTGAAGTTCAAATAGTGTCAAGCTCTAAATTAATCAAATGTTGTGTGTGTGTGTGGGGGGGGCGTTTTAAAAGTGTCAATACTCATATATAAGGTTGTTCCGATAGTGACTCATTTTAGTTTTTACCTAGTCCAAATGTTTTATCCAATCTGACTTCCAAATGATCAGCAATAGCTACAACAAAATTTCTCTAGACCTTTTCCCACCATTTAGAATGCTTCTTATAATGGTGCACAACAGACAAAACACAATTTGAAATATTCACTCCAGATATCTGCTTTTGGCAGGGCCTGGAGGATACAGCAACCCTGGTACTAGGAAGGCTCCAGCTTTGGAGAAGTCAATCTCCTTTTGCCTTGGATATCGCTGGGTTCTGTCTTGCAGCACATTCTTCTCAGAATGCTTGTTCATCTTAATCATTCCTGGTCTATCCTCCTTGTGTTAGCAGCTTGAATAAAGCCAAAATTGAAATAGGGAACCGGTCTTTTTGGAAACCATTAATCAGAACTTTGAAAGCAAAGGGAAAAAGGTTTGAGTCCAGTGGCACCTTTAAGACCAACAAAGTTTTATTCAAGTTATTATTAGGTATATTGTTCCAGGTATATCTGAAGAAGTGTGCATGCACGTGAAAGCTTATACCCAGAAAAAAACTTTGTTGGTCTTAAAGATGCCACTGGACTCAAGCTTTGTCCTGCTGCTTCAGACCAATATGGCTACACATTTGAAAACAATGTTCCGTTATGATCCATGTGTCTTCAACACGCAGCTCACTCCCTTTGCATGTCTCCTGCTAGGCTTGGTACTCAAGCCAAGTCACTAAAAAGATGCAATTCATGGGAAACATTTAACTAAACTAAACATTTAACTCCCTTCTTTCTAAATTAAACCAGAACCAAGGTAATGTGCCACCACCAGAGAATTACCAGTCAAGGATTCCCAGGATGACACTAGAAGGGGCTTCCTCTGGTCCACCTTTTTTCTGTAAGTGTGTCCAAGGGAGAGCACTGGGCTCACCCTGTTTGGTTATTTCACTCCCTCCTCCCTTTTTGTGTGTGTGTTTCCCTTCCTGTTTGGAGTGGTACTGTGCTTATTTCACTAACACTCTATTTAATCAGGAAGCACTGATAGTCAGGAAGTACCTTACAGCAAAAATTAATTATAGCAGTATTCACGAGGGGAAAAAAAAAACATAAAGTAGTTCTGTCTTGAGTTAACTTACTCTCTGCTGAACATCTCCTGTCTTCCTTCACACATCAGGATGGCTTATCGGGCACAAGGCATAGTACTAACCAAAAAGGAGCCAACCTTAAAAAGCCTTTCTCACGTTCATCTGGAGAACAGGGGACTTTATTCCACATTAATAATTCGGGATTACAGCCTATTTGTTTTCTTGGTAAAAATACTAATTGTTTAGGCCCCATTTTACCATTATTAGCACAACAATATATTTTGGCTACCCTTGAACTTACAATAAACTCTCCATGCCAAATGTTTTGTTCCCCTGAAATTGCACAGTCTAGTAGAAGCCAGTGTGTCATTCTAAGATTAAACTTCAGTGACTTTCATAGACTCATACATACAAGTATATATGTTCCTTGAAGATGGGTATGAACAACTGCATAGTTTCCCTTGACTCTTATTTTGCACAATAATGCAATTCGGGGGGGGGGATCACATAGTTATATAGCATTTCTTTTTCACAATATACATTTTTACTGAACATATTTGGATATGGAGAAGTCAGCGTTACACACTTTAGATTCTTTATGAGTCTGGGGACTTGGGAATATCAGAGGAGTGACATTTCCTTCTTTTTTCAAAACGGCATTTTGCCCAGGAATAGTCCTGGCTCTAACTGCATTCCCTGCTGCTTTGCTAGGGTGTGTTAAACTAACAAGAAGCAATCCTGCAGGGATATCATCAAGCATTTTACACAGTCTGGGAGATCTTGCCCTCCATCAGTACACTGGAACTTCCACTACAGACTACAAACAGTAAAATTACAACTTTGTAAGCACTGATAGCCTGTAGTATCCAGAAGGTATAGAGCTACTTTGGTGATTTTTGGTTGCTGTAGATTTTCCGGGTTGTGTGGCCATGGTCTTGGCATTGTAGGACCTGATGTTTCGCCAGTAGCTGTGCCTGGCATCCTCAGAGGTATAACACAGAAAGATAGAGTACTCTCTATGTCAGGTCCTACAATGCCAAGACCACGGCCACACAACCCGGAAAATCTACAGCAACTAATGAACTCCAACCGTGAAAGCCTTTGACTACTTTGGTGAGTTTGCAGAAAATAATTACCACATTTGGTAAGCATTTTGCCAGTTTTGATTATCTGGAAATTAATCTGGTTGTTCCCTTCTCTTTAATTCAGCAATTACTGCTGATTATTTACATTGCAGCAGTACTGAGAGATTTTGTGCACTACTGCTTGTTTTTAGTGATGCCAACAAAATGTGAAAGTACCTTGCTCAGTATATGAATGTCCCCAGCCTGTAAGACAAATGTCTTGTCTCTGGCTTCTAAATTATCTCCCATTGTTGAACAAGGTTCTCATATACATAGAATGTGGTTTGACTTAAATTTATTTTTCTTGTCCTTGTCATGAATTGCAGTTCAAATAGAATGACTTGAATAGCCGCAAAGGTTGATTGTAGAGTTCCACAAAACTGGAAAACACTGGAGCCTCCTGAATAAAATAAGCTTTGCAAGTGATGTCCTCGTCACACTCATGGAAACTCTTCACTCTAACCTTCACCCCTCAGAAAAAAATGCAACTGTTCTCAACAGGATGAAATGCATTTGTGTCATATATACATTCATTTCAGACTGAGGATTTTGCTTTTTGTTGTTCACTGGATGATGCAGAGTTTTAGACATCTTTTACAGGAGAAACTTCCTTTTCCAAAGATACATCAAAGGTTTAAATTGTATGCAGATCTTCAAGTCTACATGTGATGAAAGGATGTCTAGATTAAGGGCCACACTAGACATGTGATTTTTTAAAAAAAAAATCAATTGGCTCTGGGTTCCATATAACCGCATAGCAGCTCTGGGGAGTGGCTATTAAAAGTAAAGTACAGCAGTGACTCATGAAAGCTCTTGCACTACCACAGATTATGTTAGTCTTAAAGGTGCTACTGGACTCTTACCTTTTTCTACTGCTACAGACAGACTAACATGGGTACCCATCTTCATCTTTGTCCATAGTGGTGTTCTAAGCCCAAACCAGCTCTCCTTTTGTAAATAGTCATTATCCACAGCTGCTGTGAGGCTAAGGGTAACCTGGACCCATCTCTGCACATCTATGTTCAGAGGTGCACATCTAGTTCAGCACCAAGCTTTTACACAGGGACCAATGTTCCCTCAAAGCTGTGGAGTCACATGAGCAAAAATTCTACTTTATGAGCTACTGGAATTAAAGTTGTGAGCGAGCAATTTGGCTACTGCATAAATTAGTTTGCTCTGGAGCCATCCTTCCTGAGGTAAAACAAAAATATGTAAGCCGGGGGCTAAAAAACTGTGCGCTATCTCACACTAACTCAGCTTTGAGGGAACATTGACAGGGACCAGTATGCAAGAGCAATGTGATCAGGAGCAATTTTGTTATGTACGGATAGTGTGGTTCAGGCCAATAGGTGTTAAAGTCACTATGCAAACCTGATGGTTCAATGAATGGATGTTATATACTGGGTGGGTGTGTGGGGCAGGGGGCAGCACAATTTTATTTATTTATTTATAGAATTTCTACCCTGTCCTCCCAGCCAGAGCTGGCTCAGGGCAGATTATATAAAAACAGATAACCTACATTAAATCATAAATTACAATTAAAACAATTCTAAAACCATCTGACGTAATAAAATGCTAGTAGTCATTATTATTAATTTGATAGTGGCAGCCATTATTCGATGCCCTCAACTCACAGCTCGCAGATCTTCCTTTTTCATTGTTCTTGAGGTGGTTGATGTCCTTTAGGCTGTTCATGGAAATTCCAGGGATCCAGGGCTCTCTCTCATTCTGCTGTTAGTTGTTAATTATTGATGGCGGCTCCTGAAAGCCTGGTGGAAGAGCTCCATTTTACAGGCTCTGTGGAACTGTAAGAGGTCCTGCAGGGCCCTGATCTCTTCTGGGAGCTAATTCCACCAGAACAGAGCCACCACTGAGAAAGCCCTGGTCCTGGTTGTTGACAGCCTGGCCTCCTTAAGACCCAGGAGGGCCAGTCAGTTCTGAGTCCCTGATCTCAGTGCTCTCTGGGGGACATATGGGGAAAGGAGGTCCCTCAGGTAGGTAGGTCCCTGACCATAAAGCGCTTTAAAGGTAAGAAACAGCACCTTGAAATGAATCCGTATGCTATCGACAGCTAGTGCAATGCCTTTAGCACAGGCTGTATGTGCTCTCGTATAGAGAGCCCCATTAGAAGCCCGGCTGCGGCATTTTGCACCAGCTGCAGCTTCCAGATTTGTGATAAGGACAGCCCCATGTAGAGGGCATTACAGTAGCCCAATTTCAAGGTGACCATTACATGGATCACTGTTGCAAAATCATTGGATTCGAGGAATGGAACCAACTGCCTGATCAGCTGAAGATGGTAAAAGGCTGATTTGGCAGTGGCTGCTACGTGGGCCTCCATAGTTAAGGAGGCATCCAGGAGCACTCCCAGACTCCTCACCTCTGGCACTGGCACCAATGGTGCCCCATCAAAGGTTGGGAGTGGGGTCCCTACCCATGGGCTGCCCTGGCTCAGGCATAGGACATCCATCTTTCTCAGATTCAATGTCAGTTGACTCAGCCTAAATCAACCAGCTATGGCTTGTAACACCCAGTCCAGATCTTCCAGTTTGGAGTCAGACTGGCCAACCAACAACAGATAGAGCTGGGTGTCATCCACATACTGGTGATATCCCAGCCCATGCCTCTGGGCAATCTGGGCAAGGGGGCACGTGTAGGTATTAAAAGCATTGGGGACAGCACTTCCCCTTGAGGCACACCACAATCCAGTGGGTGCCTCTGGGATAGCTGTTCCCTCGGTGCCACCCTTTGTCCCTGAACTTGGTGAAAGGAGATGGGCCACTGCAAGGCCAGCCCCTGAATTCTAGTGTTGGTGAGGCAGTGGGTCAGTAGCTGATGGTCGACCATGATGAACGCTGCCGACAGGTTCAACAACAACAGCACTGCCAATCTGCCTCAATCCAGATGCCTCCAGAGGTCATCCATGAGGGTGACCAATGCTGTCTCTGTCCCATGGCCTGGACGAAAGCCAGACTGGAAAGGGTCTAGAATGGTAGGGTCATCCAAAAAGCCCTGTAACTGAATTGCCACTGCCCTCTCTATTATCTTGCCCAAATAGGGCAAGTTGGAGACTGGGCAATAGTTAGCCAATTTGTCCAGGTCCAAAGGAGGCTTTTTCAAGACATGGTGTACCACTGCTTCCTTAAGTGCCTCAGGGAATAGTCCCTCCAAGAGGGACTTGTTGATAATCTCCTGTAAGGCACCTCACACCCCTCATGGCCAGCTTTGATTAGCCATGAAGGGCATGGATCGAGGGACCAAGTGGTAGGGAGTACAGTTAGGAGCAATTTGTCAACTTCCTCTAGACTGAGTGGACTGAAATGATCCATAACTTGACTAGAAGACGTGCATGGAGCCTCGAGCTCACTCACTGTATCAACTGTAGTGTGAAGGTTGCGGTGGAGCAATAAGACATTATCTGCAAAATAACTCGCAAAGGCCTCACAGCCAGTAGCCAATGGACTGAATCATTCTAAACAATTGGACTGGGGGCTTCTGGTCGGGGTAAGATGGCAATTTGACACACTCTGTAATTATTCAGGGTGGACGGCCATCCTTTTCGACAGTTTGGGCAAATTCTGCACCCAACACAGCTTTCCCCAGGCAGGAGAAAGACCAGCAAGCACCGAAGACCCAAGAGAGAGTTGAGATTGGCAAGAGATAAGCCTCAGAGGAGACTTGTTTCCCGCTTTGATCCCCTCTCCTGAAGCAGGCATTGCAATCATCACTAGAGGACTGAGCTGGGCTGGGAATCCAGCTTAAAACCACCACCACCACCCCCGATTTCTTGAGACAAGAAGAAAGAGTTTAAAAGAAGAAGCATTGTGTACACCTTAGAAGCAGCAGCAAAGGTAACAAAATTCGATTTGCTTACCGGGACCAGTAAGGAGCAATTGGCAAAATCATCCGGAGAAGCATTTGCAGCAAAATAACAGTAACTGAGTATTTTCCCATGAAAAAAATTGAATTTTAGAGCTAAAAGAACTAAAAATAACAGGGGTTTTTTTTACCATTCCTGTGGCTTGCAGAGAGATAAGGGGCTGGGAACTATGCATTTCAGCGTGAGACTTTCTAGCTGGGCAGCCCCAATTGGTTGACCGTATAACTGGATATGATGACTGTGGCCAGAGGAGACAAGAGGATTGCAACAGACAGGCTCGAGGAGGACTATTCCAAAGAGGAAGAGACAACCCGGAAACACAAGGAGGACAGGAGAAGCGGACGGACAGGAAGAAGTAACTGGAAGTAGTGGACTCTGACCCTATACCATAGAGAAAAGATGCCCGCCATTTTGAGAAGGTCAAAATTTTTAAAAATTTAAGTTAAAATTGCCAAGTAATTAGCAAGTTTGGTGAAGCGAAAATTAGGCGATTCGGCCAAGCGCATAAAGGACAAAAGAATAAGGACATTGAAGTTTAGTTTTATAAGCTTTAATATTTGATCAAAGCTATAGTAAACAAGGCTTGTTAAACCACCGGATTGAAACACCAAAAATGGATCTAAGGCCAAGGCAGAGAGCGGGCTCGTGGTCTTCACCACGGATGACATCAAAAAAAGACAAAGATTGGCAATTAGCAATGGAGACGATGGAAAAAAGAATGATGGAGGCGATACAAGGGTTGGGGAAACAAATGGAGAAGATGGAAGGAGTCCAAACCTCAAATCTAGACAAAATGGCTACTGAACTTAAAAATGAGATTGCAGGAATCACAAAGGAATTACAAAATCTGACACAAAAATCTACTGATATGGAGAATAAGATGCAAGTAATGGAAAAGAATGTCCAAACAGTGACGAAAGAGATCCACAGAATTGATATAATGATGGAATATAGGGGAATGGAGACACATCTTAGATTAAGAGGCATTGAAGAAAATCTGAATGAGGATATTTATAATGTGGTGATTGAAGCATTGTCAGATTACCTGAAGATGGAAGAACAAGAAATAAAGTACAGCATTGATCTGATTTACAGAGTCAATTCAGCTTATGCCCAGAAAAAAAAATTACCAAGCTATGTGATAGTTCAGTTGATAACTAAGAGAATCAATGAAGAGATTTTCAGAAAACAATTTAAGGAACCCCTGGAAATAGATGAGAAACAGATAAGAATTATGAAAGAACTCCCAAGGGCAATCATCCAAGAAAGAAAGAAATTCAAGCAGCTAACGGACAAGTTAAAACAAAAAAAAAAAAAATGAGATTCAGATGGGAGATCCCACAAGGGCTATGTTTTAACTTTCAAGGTGCGAGACATACCATCAAGGACTGAGAGCAGATGTTGACATTTATATTGGACAATGACAAAGATTTTGGAGACAAATAATTACATACCACTATGGATTACAAATTTATTTCTTGGAATGTAAATGGACTAAATTTGCCCAATAAGAGAAAAATAGTAAGACATTGGTTGGAAAAACAAAAGTGTAACTTAATTTGTCTGCAGGAAGTTGATATCAAAAAACAGGATTACAAATTTTTAATTAACAAAAAATTGGGTGAAGAATTTTTTTATTTGGCAGTCAACAAAAAGAAAGGAGTAGTAACATATGTTAAAAAAGAATTGAAACCTAAAGAAATTTTTAAAGACAAATAAGGAAGATATATTGCAGTAGAAATTGTTTTACATGAGAAAAAATCATTGGTTGTTAACATCTATGCACCAAATGGGGCAAAAGAAAAATTCTTTAAAGACTTGATATCGGAGTTAGATCAAGTGACATACAATCAAATTATTTTGATGGGAGATTTCAATGGAACGATTAGCAACAAGTTAGACCGGAAAGCAAAAAGACTTGATGAAAAACTAGGGAAGTTACCAAAGGGTTTTTTTTTAATTGGTCAAACAGGAAAAGTTGGAGGATGTATGGAGGAAGTGGAACCCTACATGTAAAGACTTTACTTTTTACTCTAACAGGCATGACTCTTTTTCCAGAATAGATATGATATGGATGTCAGGAGATCTAGCATTTAAAACTCATAAAATTGAAATAATGCCAAAAATAAATTCGGATCACAATCCACTAATGTGGACATCTAAACAAGGGAAAAAGCAATTTAGATGGAGGCTGAATGAAGACTTACTGGATAAGCAGACCATAGTTGAAAATCTACACAAAGAAACAAAGCTTTTTTTCAGACGAATCTGATTCAAGATATATGGATCCAGATGGTATGGGATGCTTATAAGGCAGTGCTGAGAGGAACATTAATTTCGTTAAATAATAAAGAGATAAAAGAAAGAAAGGAGCAGCAGAGTCATATCATGGAAAAGATTAGAATGAAAGAGAAAGAATTAAAGAAAAGACCAGGGAAAAAGAAAATACTGAAAGAGATACAAATCTTACAAGATCAACTGAATGTTATATTAAGTCAAGAAATTTATTGGAATTTAAAGAAACTTCAACAAAAATCTTTTGAAGGAGCTAACAAACCAGGAAGATATCTGGCATAGCAACTTAAGAAAAGAAGAGAAAAGAAGATAATAAGTAAAATTGTGACAGGAGATAAAGAAATTGTGGACTGCAAAGGGATAAAGAGAGAATTTTATAAATATTATGCAAAGCTTTTCCAGGCAAATCCAATGGACCAAGCAAAAAGTCAAAAATATTTGCAGAATTTAAGAATGTTAAGACCTACAGGAAAATAAAAGATATGCTAAATAACCCTATTACCTTAGAAGAGATTTACAAAGCTATTGAAGATGCAAACCTGGGGAAAGCTCCAGGCCCAGATGGCTTTTCAGCCAAATTTTATAAAAAAACTAAAAGAGGAGCTAGCCCCGATTTTTGAAGTTTTAACAAATGAGATTAGAGATACAGGGATAATACCTGACTCTTGGAAAGAAGCTACTATTTCTCTTATCCTAAAAGAAGCACAAGATTTAACAAATGTGAAAAACTATAGGCCAATTTCGCTTCTAAATAATGATTACAAGTTATTTGCCAAAATCATGGCCAAAAGACTAAAAATATACTTGAAAGACTATATCGCAGAAGAACAAGCGGGATTTTTGCCAGACAGACAAATAAGGGATAACATTAGGAAGGTAGTGGACGCAATTGAATATTATGACAAGCATCCAGAAAAGGAGGTCGGCTTTTTCTTTGTCGATGTAGAAAAAGCTTTTGATAATTTGAACTGGGAATTTATGTTCAAAGTTATGCAAAAAAATGGATATTGGAGAACCTTTTTAAAAGATAATTAAAGCAATATACTCGGAACAAAAAGCAACAATAGTGCTCAACAATGAAACAACAGAATATTTTAAAGTGCAAAAAGGAACAAGACAAGGCTGTCCGCTTTCACCGTTATTGTTCATATGGATTCTAGAGGTTTTGCTTTGGAACATCAAAGAAGATAAGGAAATTAAAGGTTTGACAATTAAGGGATTTACATACAAGTACAGAGCATTTGCGGATGACGTTATGTTTTTAGCAGAGGAACCATTGCAAACTTTACCGCTCTTACTACATAAGATAAAAGAATTCGGAGACTTAGCAGGCTTCTGTGTAAACAAACAGAAATCTAAGGTGATGTGTAAAAATATGACAGGGTCTAAACAAATGGAGTTACAGAAGTCTATAGGCTGCGAAGTAGTGAAAAAAACCTAAATATTTAGGTATAGATTTGACAATGAAGAATATCAACCTTTTTAAAAACAACTATGAAAAATTATGGTCACAAGTTTTAAAGGACATGGAAAAACGGAATACACTAAATTTATCATTGTTGGGCAGAATCTTGGTGGTTAAAATGAACATCTTGCCACGTTTTGTTTCTATTTCAGACTATTCCCATTGTAAAAGACTCAAAAGCTTTTAACTCTTGGCAAAAGGAAATTTCAAAATTTGTGTGGGCAGGGAAAAAACTGAGAATCAAAATGAAAATCTTGTGTGATGCAAAGCTTTCAACTACCAAACTTGAGACTTTATCATGATGTGGTCTGTCTGCATGGTTAGAACAGTGGATTACTCTTGAAAATAGAAAATTGTTGGCATTAGAAGGACACGATTGCAGGTTTGGCTGGCATGCATATCTTTATTATGGTAAGTCGAAAATGGATAACTTTTTTAAGCATCATTATATCAGAAGAATGCTCTTAGACTCATGGATTAAGTACAAAAAAATTTTCCCTGAAGAAAAACCAATGTGGATTGTACCAGCAGAAGTAATAAAACCTTTTTCAGATTACAAAGGACAAGACTGGTTGAAATATGGGAAACTACTGAGACTTGAAGGGAAATCATATGTGTTAAAAGAAGAAAGCCAACTAGATTTTAAATATGATTGGCTACGTTATAGACAGATTTATGACTTGTACAGGGTTTATTAAAAAAATGGTTGGGTTCAGGGAAAAATATAATGAAATTGAAAATTTATGGCTGGAGGGAGGGAAGAAAATGATATCGAAAATGTATAAAATTTTGTTGAAATGGTATACAGAAGATGAAGTAGTTAAAGAGCAAATGATTAAATGGGCAATTAATATGAATAAGGAAATACCTATGTCATCTTGGGAATTCTTATGGAAAAACGCTATGAAAATATCTACATGTACTAACCTTAAAGAAAACTGTTTTAAAATGATGTATAGGTGGTATATGACACCAAAAAAAGATAGCCAATATAGGTAAAAATTTATCTAACGAATGTTGGAAATGCAAACATGCTGACGGTTCTTTTTATCATATATGGTGGACTTGTGATAAAGCAAAAACATTTTGGACTATAATACATACAGAGATGGGAAAAAAATTGAAATGTACCTTTAAGAAACAACCTGAAATATTTCTTTTAGGTCTTAAACTAGAAGAAATAAATGTGAGTAAAAGAACATTGATATGGTACATGGTGACAACTGCTAGAATGATTTATGCTCAAAACTGGAAAAACGAAAAGATTCCTGATCTCTGTGACTGGTTAAGAAAATTATTGTTTATGGCTGAAATGGACAAATGGGCAAGAAAACTCAACAACCTAGAAGCAGAAGCTTTTTTGACAGACTGGAATGACCTCAAAGAATATTTACAGAAACATTGGGAAATGAAGGGTAGTATATTTAGCTTGGAAAACTGCTAGTGATGTAGCAAATGTACATAATCAATAAGTACCAATAGTAGTTATAAATAAGTAAATTGTGTTACCTGTGGAATTTATATGATAGTGAATTAATATGTATTATGTATCGATAAAATGGTGGAAACAATGCTGGGAGCCAACGGGGGGACGGGGACGGGAAGAAAAGGATATGATTTACATAATTTTGGTTAAATTAAAAAAATAATAATTTTGGTTAAATTGTGAAGAATTGTGTATCCGAATAAAATTTGTTTAAAAAAAATAAACAATTGGACTGGGTGTGAGCTTGCATATGCAATTGCAGCCATGTACTACTCTCTCTTTGTGGCTTTGATTGCCACCTCACAGGATCTCATAAATGTCCTATAAGATGTTCTTGTAGCTTCATCGTGAGTGTGCTGCCACTGTCTCTCTAGCCATCTTAGCCCACGCTTTATCAGCTGCAGCTCCTGGAGCGAGCCGAGAGTGAGGGTGCAGAGGACATCGGGGAGTGACCTCATTGATGGCTGCTGAGAATCAGTTATACCAATCTTTTACAAGCTCATGTAATGAGTTGCCAGGGGTATCGGATGCCGGAAAGCCATCTGAAGCCGCATTGGGTCTATTTGGCCCTGTGGGTGAGCCAAAATAGGCTCATCACCCAAACAGGATCAGGGTGAAATATTCAGATGGGCCTTCAGGGCGAAGTGGTCCAACCATGGTACTGCCAAAGCAGTAATCCAGTCCACTGTAACCCCCCCTCCCAAATGAATAGAGCCACTCCTCCCCCCGCCCCCTTATCTGCAATTAGTGAAGGACCAAGAACCTGGGAGGAGCCAACTGGGAGAGAGCTACTGTTTCCCCTTCTTGCACTCAGTTCTTGGTCATGCACACCAGGTCTACATTCTGCTTCTGCAGAAAGTCCTGGAGGACCATGGCCTTATCCTGTCCTAACCTGCCTTACAGGGTTGCTGTACAGATCACAAAGCCGAAAAGAATGAAGTAAACTAATGAGAAAGACAGAATTTTGCCTAGGAAGAGGCTGCTGAGAGGGGATGAGATAAAGTTGCCAACTATAGGTATGGGAATTCCTGGAGATTTGAGGGGTGGAGCCTAGAGAGGGTGAGGTTTGAGGAGGGGTGGGACCTCAGACAGGTACAGTTCCATAGACTCCACCCTCCAAACCAGCCATTTCCTCCTGGGTAACAATTGTTGCCAATTTCCAGGTGAGGGCTGGAGATCATTCAAAACTACAACTGTTATTCAGGTAGCAGAGATCAGTTCCTCTGGAGAAAATGGTGGTCTCTGTCATTATACCCTGCTGAGGTCACCACAGCAAATTCACACTGTGTGCCCAAAGCCAGGGCACTTTCCCAGAGCCTCTTTCTAGAGCCCGTTGTATTTATTTCCACAACGGGCCTTACTCCTAGTTATTTATATACCTGGAGTTACATAAGACCAACGACAGAGGGGGTCAGTCATCCTAGCCCCATTGCCCACATCCCTTGGGATGGGATGCAGGCTAGAAGGAGCCGACCTACTCTACTTCTCTATCCCCTTCCCTTAACTCCATGCCTTGTCCCACCGCTATATTTCCCCCTCCCCAGGAGCACTGGAATCCCTTTCCTGGTCATCATCCTGCCTACTGATCTTTGCCAGTTAAACCAGCTGTGAGTGTCAGACCAACGAGAAACTTCAAATCAAACCAGACTAATCTTTTAACAACAAATGTTAGCTCCAACAGCTCCTAATTTGATGTAACCCAAATAATCAATTCTCTTACACACCCTCAAAATTTATCTAATAGTTTATGATTTCCTTTTTAATTTAGCCTTTTTAATAAATAAATAAATAAATAAATAAATATTTAATTTAATTTAATTTAGTCAACTCAGCCAATAATTTAAGTTTAAATGAAGGCTAATACAATCTGTGACAATTTGCTTCAAGTGACCAGATAGTACAACCTTGATCACCTCTCTACACCTTGATTCCCAGATCTACAATAGGACTGGGGTTGCTTTTTTTGGGGAACCCTCATTTACAGCTGTATAGATTGAGAGACGGGATACTTGATCGCTGATTGTAGATATTCTGTGCACTTATGTTCTTATATGTTTTCCCCATCTCTCACCCTTCATCATTGGTATATGTTTTAAAAAGTCATTTTCTTTATTTTTTTAAAAAAATGTTTCAATCCTGTTTGGGAGGCAGGGGGAGCAGGCATCTTTTAATTTCACGGCTGCAGTCACCATCTGTAGTGATCTTGGATCCCAGGAACATGAATTCTGTCACTGCTTCCATGACTTCCCCTTCTATTTGCCAAAGAGTGACGGGGCCAGATGCCATGATCTTAGTTTTTTTGATATTGAGTTTCAAGCCAACTTTTGCACTCTCCTCTTTTACCTTCAGCAACAGGTTTTTAAGGTCCTCTTCACCTTCTGTCATAAGAGTGGCATCGTCTGCCTATCTGAGGTTGTTGATGTTTTCCCCAGCAATCTTAATTCCTCCTTGTGATTCATCCAGGACGGCATTTCATATGATGAACTCTGAACATTCCTTGGCATTGTCCTTCTTTGGGATTGGAATGTAAACTGAACTTTTCTAATCCTGTGGCCACTGTTGCGTTTTCCACATTTGCTGGCATATTGAATGCAGCACTTTAACAGCATCATCTTTTAAGACTTTGAATAGCTCAGCTGGGATACCATCACCTCCACTAGCTTTGTTGTTAGTAATGCTTTCTAAGTCCCATTTGACTTTGCACTCCAGGATATCTAGTCTGAGGTCAGTGATCACACCGTCGTGGTTGTCAAGGACATTGAGGTCCTTCTTGTATCATTCTTCTGTGTATTCTTGTCATGTCTTCCTAATCTCTTCTGCTTCTGTTAGGTCCCTACTGTTTTTGTCCTGTATCATGGCCAGCTTTGCACAGAACATTCCCTTGATTTCTCCAATTTTCTTGAAGAGATCTCTAGTTCTTCCCATTCTATTGTTTTTCTCTATTAGTTTTGCATTCTTAATTCAGGAACGTCTCCTTATCTCTCCTTGCTGTTCTCTGGAAATCTGCATTCAGTTGGGTAAATCTTTCCCTTTCACCTTTGCCTTTCACTTTCCTTCTTTCCTCTGCTATTTGTAAAGCCTCATCAGACAGCCACTTTGCTTTCTTGCATTTCATTTTCTTTGGGATGGTGCTGATTGCTGCCTCCTGTACAATGTCATGTAGAATGCCATAGTTCTTCAGGCATTCTCTTTATCAAATCTAGTCCCTTAAACCTATTCTTCACCTAGACTGTATATTCATAAGGGATGTGATCTAGGTCAAACCTAAATGGCCTAGTGGTTTTCCCAATTTTCTTCAGTTTAAGTCTGAATTTTGCAATGAGAATCTCATGATCTGAGCCACAGTCAGCTCCAGGTCTTGTTTTTACTGAGCTTCTCCATCTTTGACTGCAAATGATATAATCAATCTGATTTCAATGTTGCCCATCTGGTGGTGTCCATGTGTAGAGTCACCTCTTAGGTTGTTGGAAGAGGGTGTTCAGTATGACCAGTATGTTCTCTTGACAAAACTCTGTTAGCCTTTGCCTGGCTTCATTTTGTTCTCCAAGGCCAAATTTGTCTGTTATTTTGGTTACCTTTTGTTTTCCTACTTTAGCATTCCAGTCCCCTATGATGAGGAGGACATCTTTTTTTTGGTGTTCATTCTATGAGGTGTTGTAGTTCTTCATAGAACTGGTCCACTTCAGCCTCTTCTGCATCGGTGGTTGGGGCATAGACTTGGATGACTGTGATGTTGAATGGTTTGCCTTGGATTCAGACTGAGATCATTCTGTCATTTTTGAGATTGCATCCCATTACTGCCTTTCTCACTCTCTTGTTGACTATAAAGGCCACACCATTTTTTCTACGGAATTCTTGGCCACAGTAGTAGATCTAATGGTCTTCTGAGTTAAATTTGCCCATTCCCGTCCACTTCAGTTCACTGATTCCCAAGATGTCAATACCTTCTTCATTTTGCCTTCCAGACTCACTGTCATTGGGTCCAGATCGTAATACTTTACAAATGCATGCTGGCTAAGTCATGCATGTTGTTGGGTTTGAAGTGCAAATACTTTGCCATCATATTGCCCTCCCCCATTTAAAGCACAGCTTGCAAATTGCAGCTGATCTCCACACTGCAGATATTAATTCCTCTGGGGAAAATGGCTTCTTTGGTGGATGGACTTGGCCCTCCCTAGGCTGCACCTCCAAATCTCTACAGATTTCCCAACCTGAAGCTGACAACCCTAAAAAAAGGGTCATTTTCTTGATCATCCCAGGGCAGTTCTAAACACATTCACAGCATTCTTACTTTTTTGAAGTTGAGACACCTAGAGAGTGTAACTTCTGTCATAATGCTGGAGCATAAACGTGAGCCAGTAAATCGTGGCCATGTGTTGGCAGCCAGCTATCATACAAAATGCCACCACTGCACCGATGCAAAATGTCTGAAAATGCTGTTCAATTTGAATTGCAAGTAAATTGTCACCTGAGGTATCCAATGATATTTAAAAGGGACCTTTTAAGCAAGGTATTTTTGAATATCAATCACATTTGGGGTTTTTTTTGCAAAGTGTGGCATCTCTGATCAGGGTGGGGGGAGAGTTAAAACCAATAACAAGATTCAAGACTTGCATATTTATCTATTTGCTAACTAGGAATGTAAGGTTAGCAGTACAGAAATTATTGAGGACAGTATCTTAGTTGCTCCACATACAGAGCTCTAGGGACATTGTTCACCACCACTTAGCTGGAATCAGAAAATGCAGTATATGAAGGAGGGGGAAAGTACACACATGTCCTAGAAATCTTTTCACTAACACTGAATGGAATGCCAAGAATAGTCCACTGTTCAGTTATCAGTCCCTACCCATTGCTTAAGCTATCACAACAGTTTTCTTCTCCAGGACATGACTAAAGGCTTGTTTACACATTACTTATCCAGAGTTAATAGCTTCTTAATTCACTTCAGTCACTCTGACTCACATTTGTAAAAAGTGAGAAAAACACCTCCTGGAGAATTAATGATTCTTTGAGTCATTCTTGATTTATTTAGGGTGAAGTGACCTTGTAGGCAATAGCAGTCATTCACACCTATCTCATCAAATGTCTTTAGAAAATGCAAAAACCTCTTCCCTGTATTTCTTGGAGAGCCAGTTTGGTGTAGTGGTTAAGTGTGCAGACTCTTATCTGGGAGAACTGGGTTTGATTCCCTACTCCTCCACTTGCACCTGCTGATGTGACCTTGGGTCAGTCACAAGCTCTGGCACAGCTGTTCTCTCAAGGACAGTTTCTGTCAGAAGTTCTCTCAGCCCCACCTACCTCACAAGATGTCTGTTGTGGGGAGGGGAAGGGAAAGGAGTTTGTAAGCCGCTCTGAGACGCCTTTGGGCAGTGAAGGGCGGGGTATAAATCCAATCTCTTCTCTTCTTCTTCTTGCACTGAACTATGAAAATATACTTTGGTACTTCTGAACTGTGCAAATTGTTGTATGGTTTCTGGAAACTGGAGAGGTTTGCTACAAGATATCTATTTTATTATTTTTTGAACAAAATTTCATCCCGTGGCACCTTTAAGATGGTCTTAAAGGTGCCACTGGACTTGAATTTCGTTCTGTTGCTTCAGACCAACATGGCTACCCACCTGAATCTATCTTATTTATTTCTTGGTCAGTCAGCCTCCCCCCAAATTAACTAGGGAATGCAACCCAGGAGACATGTGGAACTGGCACTAAGACAAGCAGCCCGCCCCAATGGCCATTTTCTACAAGCAAAAGTATGCAGGTGGAAGAGAGAGAGAAATGAAGTTCCTTCTGTATCCACTTGCTCTTGGGAGCCGATTTGTGCCCTCTCCCCCCACTTTAAAGGTGAGAATCAGGTCAGACATTAAATGTAAATTGGGTTGGGGTTTCTTTGAACTCAACTGACATTTAACATACCCCCTAATTAGACCCTTAGGAAATCCTACAGGTTTCAATAGGAGTAAGTCCCATTGAATATAGAGGAACTTACATCAGAGTCTCAGAGCATAGGATTGGGCTGTGAATATTTTTCCCGACTTAATTAGGGTTGTAATTAATTTTATTGAAGAAATTCATTGTAATTTGACACAAGGAAATTTGCATTTGAATGATAAGAATTGGTTGGGCATTTTGTCTAACTTCTACCTGCTAAAAGTCACTCTTAAATTACTATGCAGACTAAGAAGATGACAGCCATTTCAAAGACTCCTTTCTCCACCTGGAAAGAAAATGAAGCAGAAAACAAACAAGGCTATCTCTGGTGCTTATGCAGAATGACGCAGAGAGGGAAGTGTTCATACTTTACAGTATGCCTAGAGGTTTACAAAGAAATGAATAAATTTTAAATTCCCCAACTTTATTATTTTAATAATGAACTTCTCAGTTGACTCCACTTCCAACAAGATGGCTCTGTTAACTTGCTTGATGTTTTCCCAGAATATAACAAGTTGTCCGCAACTGTGCTGTTTATTTTCTTAATTCAAACTTGAAAAAGAAAACAACAAACTGTTTCTGTATACTCAGCCATTATGCAGGGTCATCTTCCTCTTCTTATCTGTGCCTACACAAATAAAATATTCCAGGGTAGTAATTACCCCATGCTCTCATCTAAAAGTAAAAGTACCCATGGTAGCTAATGAAAAGTAAAACGATAATAAAAAGTAAAAGCAGCACGAAAGTAATGATAAAACTTGAGGAACATCAGAGCAGACAAACAAAGCCAGGAAACAAGGAGGAGGAAGAGGAGGAGATTGGATTTATACCACGCCCTTCATTCGGAGTCTCAGAGCGACTTACAAACTCTTTCCATTCCCCTCCCCACAAGAGACACCCTGTGAGGTAGGTGGGGCTGAGAGAGCTCTGAGAGAACTGTCCTTGAGAGAACAGCTCTGATAGAACTATGGCTTGCCCAAGGTCATCCAGTAGCTGCATGTGGAGGAATGGGGAATCAAACCTAGTTCTCCCAGATTACAGTTGACGCACTTAACCACTACACCAAACTGGCTCTTAAAACATTAAAACGTCAATACATTCTGTTCTCCCCACATGATAGCAATAAATTCTCTTAGAGATACTCTTACTTTAAAGGATATGCTCTCCTACATCAGTTTGTCTTTGATACACTGATTGCATGAAAAGAAACAGGAATACTGTTAATGTATATTGTAGAGTGAAATCCTAATCCATGGAGACACCAAGGACATTCATAACTTCACTGCATGGTTAGCTCTTTTTGTAGCAGGAACTCCTTTGCATATTAGGCAACATACCCCTAATGCAGCCAATCCTCCAAGAGCTTACAGAGCTCTTCTTACAGGGGCTACTGTAAGGTCTTGGAGGATTGGCTACAGTAGGGGTGTGTCGCATAAAGGAGTTCCTGTTACAAAAAGAGCCCTAGAAAAGCACACTCTTCTAATAGCACTGTAGTTGGTGTTAAGGAGGTTTAAAACTAGGTATGCTGGTTCCTGGGAAAATTACAAAGACAAATTCTACTGGGGCAGCCTCATTCATTTTTTAGAGTAAAAAATGGAGTCCTGTGGCACACAAAAGGCTTGTTTAATGTAGCATTTGCTTTCAAAGGCAATGCAGGCTCCGGCCCACACAAGCTGCTACTAAGATTAATATCTTCATCTTTGAGGTACCTCAGGACTCTTCCTTCATTTATGCAGCCAAGAAAAAAAAATCTCTGTTACTTGTCCACAAACTTTTGCCTGGATCACTAGAATCAAATATGAAGAAACTTCTCAAAATCCCAATTCTGCCATGGTGCTGACTGAGTTACCTTGGGCCAGTCATTCTCTCTCAGTCTAACTCGTTATTTGTGAGGATAAAATGGAGGTGAAAATAACATAAGTAGGGATGGGCACAAACCAGCTTGAACTAAAGTTCATCACAAATCTTAGCCAGTTTGTGGTTTGCAAAATGATGTTCATGGAAGGGTGATCGGTATGAACATTCCACGAACTTTGGTGCTGTTCATGGTGGTTCATGAACAGACACATTTTCACAGTCTATGGAGAACAACTTTTACTCCCCTTTATTGCAGAAAGGGTGTAAACTAGTGGTGATGCCCACCTGCAACCTCTCTACAAAGGCCCTGACCCATGGAAGAACAGCCAGCTCCAGTGCAGAGGCCAGCACCTGGTCCAGCACTTGAATCAGGGGAATGAGTTGCCCCAGGCTGGCCATATGGGTGCACAGGACATCGGTGGTGTTCTGGAAGGGCTTGAGAACATACACCATTTTGGAAGAGGATGAACCAGTCATTGGCGCTGATGCTGAGCTCCTAATGGAGGAGATGACATCCTGCACCATGCTCTTCTATTCCACCAAATGCACAATCATGGCATAGGTGGAGTTCATCATCCCCCTCCCCCTGTGTCTCATGCAGCATATCGGCAGACTTGATGCTGTGTGAGAAATGGGTGCCGGCAGGTCTCAAGCAAGGACCGCATCTCAAGGGTGGCATCATCCCAGGTGGCTTTGACAGTGTTCCCCAGCCCCAGAGCATCCTTCACCACCAGCTGAAGTGTGTGCACCAGGCAGACAATGCCCTTGAGATTCACACACTTCTCCTCTGCCAGTGCGTTGGCACTGGCATCCATGACCATGTAGCCACAGATGATGTTGCCATCCACTCCCTCAGGCTACTCTGTATCACACAGTGGTGATGTTTCATACCCTGTGGTCTGCATCCATCCCCTGCACATCACAAGAATCACTTTGTACCCTCTGGGGCCTGCGCTGTGAAGTGCACAGTTCTGCCTTGTGCTCTGGAAAGCTGAGCCTTGACCATCAACACTGCAGCTGCTGAGAATCCAAATCTTCCATGAGGGAGAAGGGTTGGCCATCCACAGCAATCATCTCACCAATGAGGCGAGTGGCTGCTTCCTGGTGTAACCCTTTTGACTTCTCGGAAGGTGGCCCTCCTTGATGTCCCAATGGGAACCCAAGTGCAAGGAGCCTTTCTCGGAAGGGCCTCCTGCTCCTCCCTGCTGAGAGGGAGTGGGCCTTGTCTTCCTCATGCTGGCCACTGCTCTTTCCCCTGATGGCAACATAGTTGGGTGCACTGTTTGCAGGTGCCTGTCTGAGGTTTACTACCATCCTTTCATAACTGTGGTACAAAATTGCCCTGACACCCTGCCTCCAAATAACCTCTGGCAGTTTACTGTGAAAAGGCAAAGGAAGGGGAAGACATACCTTCCATTTTGAACACAAGACAAAGATCATCCTCTCAACAGCATGCTAGGAGACATCATCCCCCTGCACCAGTTCTTTTAAAAGTGGCTTTTTTTTTTTTTGCAAGAGGAAAGTGCTATTCAAAATTCATGCAGGGACATTGGAAGATATTCTGAGCCTGCTTCTGTGGGGAGGGTGGGGTATAAATCGAATGAAGTAAGTTTTAAAATAGTGCACAGGTTGGGTGGCTGAAATGGGGACAATCCTCCACTGTTCATTTCCCCCCTCTATATGGTAGAATACTTATATCTTCTGAGTAAACACTTCATGCATTTGATGATTTCATGTTTTAATGTTATGATAAATGTATTAGTTTTTTTTTTTTAAGCCCAATTTACCAGACCACTGGAAAAAGACAATTTCATCTTTAAAATATTGATTTTAGTGCTTTGTTTAATGTGTGCAGAAGTTTGGGCGGGGGGGGGAAGCTCTTTCATAACACATACTCCTTTTCTCCTCCATTCCCTGCTATTATTGTAGCCCCTGACAGGATTGCTCCATCTGAGGGGCTGGAATTGGAAGTAGCCAATAGCAAATCCATCTAATTTTCTTTACGTCTTCATAACTTATGTGATCAACAAAGGCAGGGTGGAGAGAGTATGACAGTAGAGGGAAAGATTCATGTTTGTGAAGCTCCGGCTTTCAGCTTTTGTCATCATAGACAGTGATATGGTGTAAAAAGTGTGGCAGAAACTGTGAGGGAAGCATAGGGGGTGGCTTCCCTAAGCTAGCTGGAGGATAAGCACAGATGAATCCTGCAGAACTGGCCAGGCAGGCAGTTACCAATGAGAGAAGGAGAAGAGCTCACAGAAAAAAAAAACAGTTCCATTCACGAGGCAGTGCTCATTTTTGTGGCTTGTGCAGAATGCTAATCTTGGATTAAAAAACACTCTAGATATTTGTTTTCCCCAGATTTTTTCTAGCTCACTTGCTCCTCCATTGTCCTAGTTTCTTCAATTTATCATGTGTGTAGATCATCTTTGTGTCTCAACATAGCTTCTCAGCTTAATGCTTTAGCTTTTGATCTTGTGGGCTATACCTGCATTCTTCTTTGGGTTACTTTGAGATGTGGGACTCTGTCACTACTATACGACTAGATTCGAGCCTAGTAGCACCTTACAGACCAACAAAATGTTGGGGGTATGAGCTTTCAAGAGTCAAAGCTCTGCCCATCAGATATGAGTTGGGATGGAGATCTCTGGGTCCCAGCAAAGGGCTTGCAGCAAAGGAACTCAGGATTCAGAGGCACTATGGACATTGTAATTAGCTTGATTAGAGAAGAGGGGGAATGCTAGGGGACAGAAAATTAGCTTCTGTAATGAGATTACAATCCTATGTCCCTATTCAGCATGGGGGGAGGGCATTGTTCTGAATTTGTTCTGAACTTGTGAAGGCATTGTAAACTCCCCTTGGGGTTTCTCTCTTTGAGGACTGCCACTCTCAGGTCAGCAAGAAAATGACCTGGAAAATTAAAATGTTCTCCCATTGGTTTTTGAGTTTTGCAGTTTTTAATGTTGGATTTATGTCCATTTATTCTGAGCCTGCTTCTGTGGGGAGGGTGGGGTATAAATCGAATGAAAGAATGAATGAACGAACAAACGAACGAACGAACGAACGAACGAATGAATGAATGAATGAATTGGGACTAACTTGTTTGTCCGATATAGAGAGTGGAAGGGCATTGCTGACATTTGATGGCTTATATAATGTTGGAAGATGAACAAGTGAATCAACTCTGAGATGGTACAGCTGGTGCTGTCAAAGTGAATATGTGGACAGAGTTGATGTCTTGGCTTGCTGCAGGCCCTGGTCCCAGATACTGTGGCCATGTTAGGAAGGTCATTGTTGTGGGTGACAATTCATTTAAGGTTAAGAGACTGTCTGTGGGAAGAAAAAGTTTGCCTCACAATGCCTGTGAGAGGAGTATCATACAGCATGGGTTGGAGGTTGTTAATGATACATTGAACCATTTTGAGTGGAGGCAGTGACTACCAATGGTGTTCTGTTGTTTTGTTTTGTTTGGGCCCATCTCATAGCAGGTTGTCTCTTGATACTATTATGGCCTTCTTGATTTGTTTCTTTACTACATCAGGTGGGTATTGTAATTCCAAAAATGTCTGATGTAGATCCTGCAGGTGAGAATCTTTGTCTGAGGTATTGAAATAGACTTAAAAAAAACTGTAGCTGTAGCATACAGCTTGGCTGTAAACAATGGATCGTTTGGTGTGTTTAGAATGGTGACTGGAGGCATGTAGATACA
This sequence comes from Gekko gecko, assembly GCA_029375565.1. NCBI lineage: Eukaryota > Metazoa > Chordata > Lepidosauria > Squamata > Gekkonidae > Gekko > Gekko gecko. The sequence goes on along the minus strand of JAPDNY010000003.1, from coordinate 135,096,702 downwards.
TTTGATGATCAGTCATTTTCCAGTATGTTTTTTTTAAGCTTCCACTGTATATTTGTACAATCATGTCTAGAAAATGTGTAGACAGGTTCATGGTCAGGTTGATGGTGGGGGAGAAAGTTGTTGAAAGACTGGTGAAATTTCTCCTGTGCTTCTTTCCTATGTGTCCAAATTACAAAAATGTTGTCAGTAAATTTCAGGTATAAGAGGAGTGTTAATGGATGGGAGTTGAGGAAGAGCTGCTCCATATCATCCATGAAAATGTTGGCATATTGTGGGGCGATGCCAGTGACCATGGTTGTGCCATTGTGTTAGACAATTAATTGACACTGAAAATAAGCCTTCATATCCTAGTCCCCATGTTCTGATGCTCTGTCATTATCATTCTGTGCTAATAGAGGCTGATGTGCAATTTGATCTGTGTCCCCAGCATCCCAAACCATTTATATTGGCTTTGAGCCATCTGCAGTACAGAATAGCTTTATTGTGCTGGAGAATCTGTCCTGGAAGTCAGCATTCATAGTTATTTAAAGCTAGACATAGATACTCTTCAAGGAAGAAAAAAGCCCAGCTGCATTCGTTTCAATGATTACATATCCACCCATGTCTGATTATATGAACGTAAAACACAGCTGCACTCACTTAAGTCATTACATGCTGAAATGTGTAGGGGCTGTACTTGGTGTTGTAAAAATTAAAAGGAGCTTTGCAGTGACAGTGGGAAGACTAAGATGTGGTCATTCGTGTATGTTTTGATTATAAGCTTTTTGTAATTCATTTATCTCCTTGCTTCCCCCCACCCCAGATTGAAGTATGTCTTTCTCTTGAACATTTAACAATCTGTTTACTTCCATTCAAAATGAAAATGCTTTCTCTTAACGGATACATTAGTACTGACTTCTGTACTGCACATATGACTTTGGAAATCTGGGATCAGAACACGCTATTGCGGTTCCAAATGCCTCCTGGTACCCACTTTTTTATGCAACTTTTACTTTCCTTTGTTGGGATGCTAAATTCTTTCCACTGCATTCTCCTGACTGATGCCTGTATTTCTGAGTTGCTAAATGCCTCCCTGTACCTGTTCTGACCTTCTCCTTGTCTTCTTGGGCTGGTGAATGTTTCCATGTGTCTAGTCTGCAAGTGATTTGGCAGGAAAGATCCATTCTGTGATAGATTCAGATCCTGAGCAGCAGCAGGGGAAACAAAGGGTTTTTTTTAATCTGGAAATGTGTTTTCTCTTTAATTACCTATTATTTTTGTTATCTACTTGAAATTTCACCAGAAGGATAAAAAAACCAAGAACAACCATAGACAGTTTCATCCTTGTCTAATGAAAACAAACAAATTGCAGGTATGTCCCTGCTATTGAAACCGATGGAATTTTTTTTTTATGTTACATAAATGCAAAACAATTTTTGCACACACACCCCTGAAAATTACCTACTGGTTATCTAGAGACTGGCCTTTCCCAAGCCTTCTGCCTCTACATCCCTGCTGCAGACTCTAGGCAGACAGCACCTCCTGCCTCCATACTACTGTTCTGGAGGCTGGGCCAACTCTCACCTTCTGTCAACCCATGACTCCAGCCTCATTGCCACTGCTTCAGAGGCTGGGCTGACCCAAGCCACTGGCCACCTCAGCTGTCCCATTCAGGGCTATTGCTATGTCAATTGCACTGGCTAGCAAATGAGTACTGGATCTTCTTCAAGGTGTTGGGGGTTACTTTAAAGCCCTATGTGGCCAGGGACCAACATACCTGTGGGACTGCCTCTCCTCATATGTGCCCCATAGAGCTTTACATTCAGCAGAACAACATCTACTAGCAGTCCCCAGCCCAATATACATCCACCTGGCCTTGACTAGGGCCATGGCCTTCTCCACCCTGGCCCCAGCCTGGTGGAACATGCTCCTGATTGAGATCAGGGCCCTGCGGGACTTATTACAGTTCTGCAGGGCCTGTAGAATTGAAACTGTTCCACCAGGCTTTCAGCTAACTGGTGGGTGACCGCTCTTTCTGGCCCCTCCTGACCAAACCACCTTCATACGCATTTGAAGGTGTAGAGGGCAAAGGTTTCCATCAATAGTAACTGGACTACTGTTACATTTCTGCCCACCTGCTCTTCAGTGCAAGGAGCACAATGGATTGTGACAGGCTTGCCATCTGTTTTAAAATTGTTTATGGTTTTATGATTTTTATTTATTTTATTTATTTATTATTTTGAGTTATAGCCCACCCTCCCTGCTCAGGGCGGCTCACAAATAGGGCAAAATGCCAGCACATAAAACAGGTTAAAACAACATAAAACAATCAATTACAGTATTAAGTGCTCTGGATGTTACAATCTTCAGTAAAAAGATGGCATCTTCCAGATGATACTCCCAGTTCCATGGTGTCAGCACCACACAGCGCTGTCGTTTGCTCCTCAAGGGCCAGTTAGTAGTGATGGTAAAGAATGGTGGTAAAGATAGTGTTCATATTCCTGTTGTAATCTGCCCTGAGCCCACTTGCAGGTGAGGGCAGGATAGAAATAAAAATAAATAAATAAATAAATAAATAAATAAATAAGCCTTGCACTGTTGCTCTACCTGGGGTTACTAGTATACACAAATACAGTAACAATAGGTACAACAATAGGTACAGAGGCAAGTTCTACAAACCAGTCTGCAGTCAGAGATCGAAGGTCTCAAGTTCAGAACCTTTATTGGCATAGCACAGAAGCACAAACAGTCACCATTCAATTCATGGGATAGATCAAAGATCTAGTCCAAGCGTTGGGATAAGGATGGTCAAGGGTTCAAGGGTCCAGTTCCAGGGCTTGGGAACAGGTGCAAGATGCAGGGTCTGGGTTCCAGACTGTAGAAGCAAGCACAGGTTACTAGAGAAAAGGTACTAGACAGCAAGTCAGGATAGAGCTCTGTTTGCTAAGCAGATCAGCTCACAGAGGGACAGTCAGCAAGACAGCTGAGCAAGAAAGGCTCAGCATGTTCCTTTTTTAAAATAAATTTTTATTTTATAACAGACAACCAACCAATCAAACAAACATAAATATATACAATTCGGGCGGTTCATATACTTCTTTGTTATATCGATTATGTTACCTCCTACATTGTCTATTTGTAATATTGTCCATTTTTATCACCAGATATTTTGCGTATTTTGCGTTATATTTAAAATTATATTTTATAGTTTCTTCTAATATGGTTATTATGTCGATATTGTTTATTTATTATAAGACTAGGAATAAGGCCTGTTGTGGAAATAAATACAACGAGCTCTAGAAAGAGGTTCTGGAAGAGTGCCCCGGCTTTGGGCACTCAGTGACAATTTGCTGTGGCAATCTCAGCAGGGTATAATGACAGAGTCCAATATTTTCTCCAGAGGAACTGATCTTTGCTACCTGAAGAGCAGTAGTAATTTTGAGTGATCTCCAACCCACCCCCAAGATTGGTAACAGTGGTTCCCCAGGAGGGAGTGGCTGGTTTGGAGGGTGGAGTCCATGGCATTGTACCTGTCTGAGGTCCCACCCCTCCTCAACACTCACCCTCTCCAGGTTTGACCCCTCAAATCTCCAGGAATTTCCCAACCTGGAGTTGATAACCCTATCTCCCTCCCAGCCAACCATCAACCTACCTTTAGTTTTCCATCTCCTCCCCCATCCCTCCTAGAGAGCAGTTGTAATTTTGAGTTATCTCCACCCCCCACCTGGAGATTGGCAATAATGGTTCCCCATCAGGGAATGGCTGGATTGGAGGGTGGAGTCTATGGTATCGTACCTGTTTGAGGTGCCACCCCTCTTCAAACCTCATCCTCTCCAGGCTCCATCCCTCAAATCTCCAGGAATTGTCCACCTGGAGTTGGCAACCTGATCAGGACTGGGCCCAATGAGTTTTCTCCAAAAGGCCAACATAGGTGTGGAAAGGGCCTTTTACTGACAGAGGAGAAAGTACAGGTGCCAACTCTGATTAGGGAAATACCTGGAGATTTGGGGGGGTGGATCCTGTGGAGGACAGCATTTGGGTGTGTGTGTGGAAGGACTCAGCAGGGTATAATGCCATAGAGTCTACCCTCCAAAGCAACCATTTTCTCCTGGGGAACTGATCTCTGTCATCTGGAGGTCAATTGTAACAGTGGGAGATCTCCAGGTCCCACCTGGAGATTGGCAAATCTAGGGGAAAGTCCGCCGCACAGTGGGGAGTTGAAGAAAATGGTTTGATGATCACTGGCCCACCTTGTTAGCCAGCCAGCCAGCCATGCTGAAGCTAAGCAGGAGAAAGAGCCTTTTTCCATTTATTCTGACAGGAAAGTGGCCACTGGGGAGGGGGTTATGGGTGGGGGAGGGGGTTATGCTGAAAGTCCTTTGTTTTTTACTCACAGAACCAAGCTTGATTGCCTACCAACAGCCACTAAGGGGACAGTCCCTCACAGGAGTCAAGAGAACTGTCTTCCTCGGGGGAGAGAGCTGTCTGCCAGTAAATCTGACATGCAAATCTGTCTGAAGGGGGAGTGGGTGGGGAAGAGGAGAAGACCTAGCACCCAGCCAATGGCACACGAGTACTCTTGAGTGGCGGTTGATGAGCCAATGGCTGAGGGAGGGCATTTTACAGCCAATGGGAGTGCATGGAATCTTACTAAACCAAAAGATAACTATTATAAGAAGAGATTCTAACCACTTGTAAAATCCTTCCCATGTATTTTCAAAACTTCCTTCATCTCGTCCTCTAAGAATTAAAGTTAATTTATCCATCTCAGCAGTTTGAAACATTTTGTTTATTGTTTCTTCTTTTGAAGGCACTTCTTTCTTCCTCCAATATTTGGCATATAATATTCTTGCAGTAGTTACTATATGTATGATAAGGTAAAAATCCTGGTTTTTTTACAATTTTCTGGCATTATATTCAAAAGAAACAATTCAGGTTTTTTGTAACAATTCATTAATCCATGCCTAAATTCTATCGCAAGTCTACCACAGATGAAAAAGTGGACCAACATTCTTTTGACATTTCCAACTATCATTTGGTAAATCAAGATAAAACATTGCTAATTTATCTGGAGTCATATACCATCTATAAAACATTTTATAGATATTTTCTTTATACAAAATTGCTTTGGTAATTTCTACATTTGTTTTCCGTATCTGTAACCATTGAATCAATCAATATTATGGCCTAAATGTTGTGCCCATTTAACCATAGAATCCTTAGCTATTTCATCTTGTGTTTTATTTTCCAACACTATTAAATAATTTCTTAATTAGTTTCTCTTCAGTATATAGCATTATCTTATCTATTTCTATTATTTTTGAATAAAACCCTATTAATTTTTCCTTACTATATCTTGATTCTATTTGTATTTTGGTATTTTGTAGAATATTCTTTTCACTTCTTCCCATACCTAATGGAATGTTCTTTACAATATTTATGAGTATCATCTTTACCATACCATATAAATGTGTGCCATCCTAAGTAATAGGTTATGCCTCTTCAATGCTAACACTCTTGGATTTTCTAATGTAGCCCATATTTTAGCCACACCATTGATGCCACACAATAATATAAGTGCCAGTTTGGTAAAGCTCTTTCTTTTGCATCTTGTAAGGCTTTTAGTTTTATTCTTGGTCTCTCATTCTGCCATATAAAATGTTTCATCAATTTATCAAGTTCTATAAATATTTTTTGATTTTGGAAAATTGGAATTGTTTGGGGGGAAAAGTAAGATATTCATTTTTATTGTCATATCATCAGGGATATTTGTAGGTTTTTCCATCTTTCCAAATCTTTCTTGATTTCCAATATAAATTCCATATAATTGTCTTCCATCAGAAAGCTACATCTATTTGTTATATTTATTCCCAAATATTTCACCTTTTTTTTTTTACTTCCAAGCTTGATAATTCTTGTATCTTTTGGTTTTGGCTTTTAGTCATATTTTTGTTAACATCTTTGTTTTATTGAAATTAATTTGTAGTACAGTCACCTGACCATAGTCTTGCAAAGTTTTTAAAAGTTGCATAATAGAGTCAAGTGGGTTTTCTAATATAAAAAACTAGGTCATCCACAAATGCTTGCAATTTATATTCTTATCTTACTTCAAGTCCTTTGATGCATGTGTCATATCTGATCATATCATTTAATATTTCAAGCACAAATGTAAACAAAAGTGGCAAAAGTGGGCATCCTTGTCTAGTTCCTTTTTGTATTTCAATACTTTATGTTAAATCTCCATTAACAAGAATCCTTGCTTGTTGCTTGGATCATGTTCCTTTTATCTGTCTCCTTTTCTGGCTCATCCTCCAAGGCCCAGGTGTTGCTCCTTACAGTTGTGTTCACCTTCCTACAAATGCAGGTCTTTTACTGTTTCCCTATCAGCCTGTCAGTCCTGGTTGTGTAAGGACTCTGCTGCCGGAATTAACACAAATTGTTGCTGAGTAATTAGGTGAGTGCTTCATCTTCTTTCTAGAGCTGTCAAGTGCTCTGTCCTCTTTATACACTCTGCTGATTTGGGTGGGGCCAGCAGAGATGGAGATGCCAGTCTCTGTGGTGTCTCTTTCGTCTCCTGGAAGATTGAGCAGCTGGGCTGTGACTGGAAAGTGTTTTCACTTCCTGATGCTTCTCCCATTGGGTCTGAAGAAGAAGAGAAGAGAGAAGAGATTGGATTTATACCCCACCCTTCACTATCCAAAGGAGTCTCAGAGCAGCTTACAAACTCCTTTCCCTTCCCTTCCCACAACAGACACCCTGTGAGGTAGGTGGGGCTGAGAGAGTTCTGACAGAAACTGCTCTTTTTCAAGGACAGCTCTTATCAGAACTATGGCTTGCCCAAGGTCATCCAGCAGGTGCAAGTGGAGGACTGGGGAATCAAACCCGGTTCTCCCAGATTAGAGTTCATGTACTTAACCACTACACTCTGCTGCTGGACCCAGTTGCTCAGGTGGGGAATCCATTGGTGGAGTGCCCAATTCTTCTGATTTCTAGGAGGACAAGGAGAAGGCAGCTGGCTGGCTCATGACATCAGCCCTGACATTCACCTGGGCCTTGGACGGGGTCCTTCAATGCTCTGTGGCTTGGTAGACTCATGAGCAGCTTGCAATTAGTTGCCAGCAGCAACAACACTTCCAGAGCTACAACAAATGCCAGGATAAGGTGGCCAGACCCTCGCCTTTGAGCAGAGAGGTAGGAGGAACCAGAGCAGCATTTGAGAATGAAACAAGAAAGAGAAAGTGTGTATGAAAGAAGAGATTGGAGGACAGAGCAAAAAGAAAAAGAAGCTGGGACAATAGTGGTTGTGGGGACAAAGAACAGAGAAAGACTGGCATTCTGAGGGGGGGCGTGCAGGAAGAAGGGAGGAAGCAAAAGCAGAGGGAATGGGGTGGCTGCTCCCATGAGTTTCGTGTGAGTCCCCACTTTTTATGTTCTATCTTTATGGCATCTTTATGCAATTGAGGGGAAAGTGGCATCAATTTGAAGAGTAATGTTTCTGTTAAATTTTGTTAATATGGTTGGTGTAAAGGAAAACTGTGGTTTTGTACTGAGTATGGAGAAACCATAGAAGAAACCTGGCTTTTCAAATCAATCCAGAGTTTCCTGAAATATGAAGGGGGGGATCAACAATATGACTAAGCATAGGCCTTGAGACTTTTATAATAGTTAAATATCATCAGAATTCATTCTGAGCCTGAGGTCACACAGACTGAAATCTTGAACCTTTTTTTGAAGGTCAGGCCTAAAACTTATATTGTAAGAAAGGGCTTCTGGACAGGCACACAATGTATTCGCCTTTTCATTAAGTAATCATACTTCACCTGCCTCACATCTGATATTCAATGGCAACTCCCAGGTCAGAGAATGTAATTTGCCAGCTAATCTAGCTCTTGTGTTTTTGTTTATTAAGTACAACATTATTACATTATTTCCCCTGACATTTATTTTATCATGTCTCCTCTTCCTCCCCAGTGCCTTGCAAATTTAAGTCTAAATGGGACATAAAGTATTAAATAGAATGGGAGGCAGAAGATCAGTTGTTAGAAGGAGGTATACAGTGGAATGAGAGGAACTCTTTCTGTCTGTAGCAATTATAAAACTCTTTCACTGCAGCTACCATTTCTGCTGCGAGTCCACTAATACTGTCCCCCTCTGCTGAGTCTGCTGTTCCTGAAACAGTATTTTCTGTCAGCAAATGACAGGAGACATTGCTTCTGGCAGAGCTGATGCAATGGGAGGCCAGTAAACCAGCAGAAACTGTGTGGTAAAAGAATTTTAAAGGTCTACTGCCTACAAAGCTGGACTTTCCAAGTACATAATAAGGAAAGAAGAGATTTGCTAGTATATTAAAGTAGTGATAGTATCTGACAGGTTACTGTATGGTACAATAATGTTATTACACTATAGCCTTTCTGGCTCATGTGGCTATAAATCTATGTTTTAGTTACAAAGCACCACCTCAGATTTCACCCCCCTGAAAAGTATGCCTTTCAAATCTATCAGTCAACAGCTAAAAATGACTTAGTTACCACATCATTCTGTTTTTAAAAAAGGCACCTATGCCACATCAATGGTACATATGGTGACAAGACAAGATATGGGTGAATGCCACCCTCAAAGATGACCATAAAGATCATATTCAAGACCACAAATCACAGTAGAGACATGAGCCAGGCAACGTTCAGGAAAAGTGTTTCAGTTCTGTAATTAATGAACTCATTTGGACCTACCATGCACACACCATAATTAAGGTACGGAGATATGCCTATGTGGTTCTATATGTGCAATGAAGGCATAAGTAAGAAAACCACCAAAATTATGACCTTCAGACTATAATGTAGTTACCACAAACTAAAGTTTGGGTGCAGAGGCTTTCTTCTTGTCTGATGCATATTTCATTGGGGTCAAGTTGATGAAAGAAATTTCCATGCTGCAGAGGACAGAGGCAAAAACTGAAGGGGAAAGGAGCTGTGTTTAATCAGATCACGCTGGCTGGATCAGAACAGTTTGTATCAGGAAAGTTCAGATCACAATTAAGGACCTACAGTAATGCCATCAATATGCCTTTAGCCATAAAAAGTCCTTCCTTGGTTCTATTTACATGTCCTTTGTCGTATTCAGAAACTGTCAATCATGCTTGACCCCACTATTTATTTGATTACTTTCTGAACTAGGCCCAATGCTTGAAGCTGCCTATTTTCTCTCCTTCCCTCCCATTCTCTTTTTCCCTCCCTCTTGGCTCTTCCCCTTCTCAATCCCTTCTCTCCCATCTGAATGTGAGAATTTTTCCACATTATTTGTGCTTGATATTAACCTTGTATCCTGATATGTTATCCCCATGCTTTGATGCTTTGTTGGAGTCCCCCACCTAACAAACCTCCATTTCTGATGTTGTCTCTGTTGGGGCTTCCCACATATTCCTTTATTGCTTCAGTCAGAAGACCCCTGATATTGCCCTATGGTTTATTGCTCTAAACTGACATGTACTTAAGCTTAGCAAGCTTAGCCATTGTTGACCTCCTAGCTAACAGCTATATGGTTAAGAGTGGAGTGAGGAACTTTGGAAGGGCAGTTTCCTTACACTGATGATTTGATTTGATTTATACCCCACCCTTTCCACCAGGCCCATAGCTACAGTGAGGCATCTTGGGGCTAGGCCCCCCGACTTGCTGGCAAGGCCCCTGACTTCCCATCCAGCCCAGGGCAACACGGCCTTCTCCCTTGGATTAATTTGATTAGCCAGTACCCCCTAAGAAATTTAAATGCCCCCTGACTTAAAAAATCCTGGCTACGGGCCTGCTCTCCACTGAGGCAGGCTCAGGGCAGCTGCAAGCTAAAATAGCTAAAACAGATGCTAAAATAGCTTATATAAATGAACAAACTGAAATATGGGCTGGGTACAATCATGTCCAATTATGTCAGGTACAGAGTTTACTGAACACACACCTAATTATCAAATATGTAAAGTATAAGGAAATTATTAAGTGACAGGATTGAAAGAAGATGGTGGCATGGTAGCTGGGGGGTGGGAGGGTAGAGCCATTGTGAAATCTGTGGGGAACAGGTTTGATAGACTAAAAGTCCATGTTTGACAGCCACAATCACACTTGAGCCAAACCTCTGATCTGTTTGTTTGTCTGCCATCTGTCTTGGCTGTTAGAAGACCATCTAATCATGTGACCTTTTTCACATGGTAGTTAACTAGTTGCCCTAAAGGACAAGGGTAGCCAAACTTGCTTAATGTAAGAGCCGCATACAATAAATGTCAGATGTTTGAGAGCTGCATGACATGAACAAACGTTACAGATATGTTTTAATGGAAAAATATGAAAAAAATATTAGCATTAAATAAGACTACCAAAAATAAAAACAAAAGGGGTAAAATAGATATTGATAATGACACTTTATTTGTCCAATGATATTTGTTGGCTGTGGGGGGCTTTCAGAATGCATTTAAAGTCGCTTTTTTCTCTGCTCCCCCCATGCCTCAAGCCTACCCAAGAAGGGGAACACTGGGTGGGGAAGGGAAGACCAATTGGGGAGGCATACCTCCCCTTCACTTCCCCAGCCACCCTGCCGGGAGCCACACAATATGTCTGAAAGAGCTTGGGCACCCCTGGACTGAGAAATGCCACAGAGGCCAAGGCCTTCCCCTGATATTGTCTTCTAGCACTGATATTCAGAAATCTGCTGTGTCTGAACATGAAGGTTCCTTCTATTGACAGTGTCCATTGTTGGACCTATCCCTCATTACTTTTTCTAACCCCCTTTTAAAGCCATCCATGCTTGTGACCATCACTATATCCTCTGGCAGTGAATCCCACAACTTAATTTCTTATTGAATAAAGAAGTAGTTCCTATTGTCTGTCCTGAATCTATTGTCCATCAACTTAATTAGGTATATATAGTCACAGAGTCCTTCATTATATGGGGTCCCATTAAGTCAGCCTTCTAAACTGCAAGTAGTACAGTATTGAGGTGTGCCTTAGTGAAAGCCTTGCTGTGCTCATCATTTGTTATATCAGTAAAGTACACTGAAAGTGTCAAGAGACAAAGAAGTAACTGCTCGTAAATGAAGGTTGTTCTCAAAGTGCTTACTAATCCAACATCAGTTAGAACACTCTGGTCTAACAACCTTTGTTTTACTAAAAGTTCACTGTATGGAAGCCAAGGCTCCTCAAATAGTCTTCTGAGAATCCAAGGCTAGCCACTAATCTCAGTACAAAACCACGCCATGAAGTGAACTTCATCTCTCTATATGTCAAAGTCAGGAGGCCTGGAAATGCACAAAAAATAATTTTCAGCCAATAACTAATGGCTGTTTTCTAGACCAAGGTTGTTCTTGAGGGTAGAGATAATTCTATTCTGACCATAGCTGTAGATGTACCAGAGGCAAAACCAGGCGGTCTAATTTGTTTTAGGCAACTTCTAAGTATGGTGGGTTATATAAGTAAATTACTTAAAGGGGGAACTACAGAACCCTCAAGGGTGTGTGAAAAATGTACATGCCTGAAATAATGTCAAATACTGATTTGAAGTAACATCAAATAGTAAGACTGCAACTCAAAGCCATATTTTTTCCATTCATCCAGATTTTTAAAATTCAAGCCATTAGAGCAATTCATCCAGCAAAGTTTCTTACCTTTGCTTTAGTATATAATATATCCAAATCACTTCATTTATTTCAACACTACAATAATGTCCTCCAAAACTAGCCTGACCATGAGCAACAGTAGAACAAATTTAGAGTCCAGTGTCACCATTAAGATGAACAAAGGTTTATTCAAGTGCCCAGGTGTTTTATAAACATCTGTTGGTCTTAAAGGTGCCATTGGACTCTAAATTTGTTTTACAGTTTCAGACCAATATGGCTGATCTATCTTCATGAGGCATAGTGTTAGATTACCTTCAAAATATCCTGAGAGTGGCATCTACTCATGTCTTCTTCCTCTTCCTATTTACAATTGATCCCACCTGAGTGCCTTTTTGTAATAAGCCACCATCAATACAAGTTAAAAAAAAAAATGACTGGCCTACAATACAGCTGATGGAAATTTCTTTTTGAGACTTTTATAAAATAAAAAAGAATGAAAAAAATATTGTGAAATATGCTATTCTGTGACCTAATTCTCCCTAATATGCATCACCCCAAACGTGTAAACCAGTAAAACATCTAATGGTTTTGTTAGTATCAATGACATATGCCTAATGTAAAGCCATCAAGTCTAACTAATTAATTATACAACACTGCTTCCTAATGTATTTTCCAATAAATATTTAGGGTGGGAAACAACAAAAGTCGAAGATTAAATGTGTTATGACAGAGACAGGATTTAGAGATGCCTGATTTTTTTGTTTTTACTTTTCACTATAAATAATTATGGAGTGAGACGGGGACACAGCTGAGTGTCAGGCCACTTACCAAGTAATAGTGGAACAACTCACTTCTGGCTGCCTTTGATATTGGTTTTAAAGAGATGCTGGGCAGTCCTGTACCAAATGCAGGAGTGAACAGGACAGTCTTTGAGGTACCTTCAGCCCTATACAGTTCCACTTTCAGTTCTTAGCATCTACAAATAAATGTTATCTGATAACAGGATTAAGGATACTCAAATACTCTCACTCAGTTTACACTCTGCATGCTAGTCATGAACTGGGTGATGACCGCTCAAAAGGTTATTTTTTGGCCTGTGATAGGACCAGCCCTGTTTGTTCAGCCTCTCTTCCCTCCACTACTGTTCAGCTGAGTCTCTATGCTTCCCATCCCAACAGACCCACTATTACTGCTGATACTTTGGAGTTGTTCAAGGCCAATTGTGCCAAGATAGACAGACCTGATGATCTTCCCATGGGTAATCACAGCAGTCAAGCATGGCATGCTCACCTAGGCACTGTGATGTCCCTGGCATACCTAAATGGGATTGGGAAAATCTCTGCTGGAGACCATGGCGAGCCTTTGCCGATCAGAATACTGAGCTATAGAGACCCATGGTTCTGACTATGGGCTGGTTCATATAAGCATGCAGAGCTTTTTTGGTATAAAAAAGCCTAGCAGGAACTCATTAGCATAATAGGCCACACCCAACAGCAGAAACTCATTAGCATATCAGGCCACACCCACGATAGCACAGCTCATTAGCATATTAGGCCACACCCCCATGTTACCAGAAGTGTGGTCATCCAGCCACACCCACCTTTTGCTTCTTATTCTGTTTACCTTGTTTGTTGTCAAAACCCAGGGCTTTTTTTGTAGCAGGAACTTCTTTGCATGTTAGGCCACACACCCCTAATGCAGCCAGTCCTAATGAGTTTCTGCTGTTGGATGTTGCCTGTTATGTTAATGAGTTCCTGCTGGGCATGACAAACTTGGGAGCCAGCTAGAACTTCCTTCCTGTGCATTCCTGCCCAAAAATAGCCCTGCAAAGCATGTATATAAATTGATTTCTCATAACTTGACTATTCAGTTCAGTGAAGATGTGCACACTTTCATTTTTGTTTATGGATTCATTTTCATGTCACATTTTTCTGGCTGTAACTTCTTTACTTCTCATTCCATTTGAATGGAATTTTAAGGGATTGGACTTTTCACAAAAATTTCTCTCTCTTGAATTGCAGGCTGACAGGATTAAGGACCCCAGTAGGCATACAAACAAGTAAATAAGTAACAGCAAAACACAGGGAAATTAATGAGGCAAAGTCATTTGTTATTGGTGCCATCTGTATTAGTTGCCTTCATGAATGGAACAAATGGGATTTTTTCTATTAATTGGGAAAAAATGCATATCCATGTTCTAGAAGCCTGGACTTCTGAAACCTTAGAATTGCATTAAAATTGTAGTGATATGAAACAAGCAGTGTTGTATGATTTGTGGTGGCTAATTTACAGGTACAAATCATCATCTGATGTTGCACTTAGCAAAGTACTGGGTATGTTTATGTATGTATGAACCACCATCCAGGATAAGGCAACACCTTGTATCTAATTACTCAATTTTCAAAAATAAGAAACCAATATTGAAATTTATTGCACACTTTCTTAGTCTTCTTTCCATTTCTATGCCACCTTTCCAATGGGACTTCTTGCCTAAGAAAGCCAATCTGGTCAGTTCACTTTTGATTTTAGAAGGTGGTTGTTGTTGTTATGTCACAGTCAGGTATTTGACTGGTAGATGGTGTTCTTCAATTCAAGTTCTTAGGAATTGCAAATGTATCTTCACAGTATTCTTGCTGTTCCAAGTAACTCTGTCTTCTGGAGCTGAGCTGGTGTTATTAGCTTAATGGCCAGAATGTCCAGGTGCTTCTTGAGACTTATAGGCACTACTCCAAAGGTACCAATGACAGATCACATGCTGGTAACCTGCTTCTCCCAGAGATACTCTAACTCTGTTTGTAGGTCTTCATATTTAGTGATCCTTTCCTGTTCTTTTTTCTTTTCTGTTCTGCTGTCTCCTTGGGTTGCAATGTCAAGGTTTCAAACCCAATTTCTCATCATCATCATCATCATCATCATCATCATCATCATCATCATCATCATCATCATCATCATCATTATCATCATCTATTATTATTATTATTATTATTATTATTATTATTATTATTATTATTATTATTATTATTATTATATTGGTTTGATGCTTTTTGTTTTCTTTTGAATGGTAAGAGTATATATTTCAATTAATTTAATTTTAATTAATGTTTGAGATTTAAACCCTGCCCTTCTATTGCAGCAGTTCCCAATATGACTCATGTGTAAAACAATACAAATAGATCAACACTAAACCATTAAAAACAATTTATGTCTAAGAATAAGAATCAATATCAATTAAAACACAGTGAATGTAAGGTAATAAAAGCAGAAGGATTTTTACCATATTTTAAAGGTTCTTAAGCAATATAAGAGGCCATTCAGCAGAATCTGTGGGGTGTAAATTTCAGAAATAAACAAACAATATTAGGGAGGTTTTGTGAGAATTAGAAGAAAAAAACAAACATGTTTCATGATGCAAGTAGATAAAATGGAAGTAGGTCATAAAGAATGTTAAGATATAATTTGAAATGATCTTCTAGGAATGACTGAATATGGCTTGTTAAAAGTGAACCAAAGAGACCATATTTGCATACCTTATCAGCTATCACATAAGTGGCTGTTGACAAATCTCACTCTCACTTCTACATTAGTAAAAAAAAAAGGGGGAAACTCCCTACTCCTATCTGGACCTGCCTATTTTTCCACAGCCAGCCTTCCCAGACACCAGTAGTCCATCATCATTTCAGGCTCACAGGTCATGGATGAAGCACCAAGTTGCACCATGAATTCAAGACTGGATTGTGGATAAATCTGAGGATAGCCTCATATCAATCTCATTATTTCTATTTCCACACAATAATGAGCAGAAGTTTATTTGTATGTGACAGTCTCTCAGGCCCAAGTAGGCAGAAATACTGAATGCAGCAGCTCAGAGTCAGATAGGCTGCAAGAAGGCTGGTGGTTCAAGGAGAGTTGCTTGGATTAAGGGAAAGTATCATGTTTTGGAGCTTTAATCTCAGTTAGTAGCAACAGATTGCTCCTTCTCTACTATTGACTTTACCATGAAGACCATGATCTATAGTACAATTATTCCAGCTGAAACGGTCATTCTCTACTGTCCTATTGTGGTCAATAAGGGAGCCAATTTCCTGATCTATTTGGCTCATTAACAATGCACATCTGGCATTGAGATTTGACTTTTGTAACTGAAAAAGAATCCCCAGCTGAGATGCAGAATTACTCTCTCTATATCAGAAGGGAGATACTATGATATACCACTTCAAGATGTCAAGATGGTACCATCGAGTTTTCAGCCCCATTGCCAGAGCATCGCCTGGCGTCACTTCCTGGCGATGGCATGGTGCGTTACAGGGAGAAATGGTCCAGCCGGGGAGCATGTTTCCCCTGCCCGCCCATGGTAAGTACTTGGGAACCCTAGTCATGGGCCAGCCAGAGCTGGATGTCCTGGATCAGTTAGAACTCAGCAGCAGAGACTCCTTGGGAGGAAAAGAGTTTCATGTAGCCAGCCCTGAGCCACCAGAAGAAGAGTTGCTGGCTCATCAAGGCTCACAATCAGCAGCTAACTCAGAGCCACCAGCACCCAGCCCTGATGCAGCAGATGATATTCAGTTGAAGATTAGCTCACCAGATTCATCTCCACCCATTGGGTACCAAACACAGAGGTTCAGAAGGGAACTACAAGCAAGGAGACAGAGTGCACATCTCATGGCCCATCACCAGTTGCTAGCTGATGACAGCTTGGAATAGTTGCAGAGTTACTCCCAAGGAGCTGGCTGCTAACAAGGGGTTGTTAGGAAGTGCTTACAAAAAACAGATCTGGGAGCCTGTGTGTGTGTAAGAAACAAGTCATTTGGTTAGATTCAACAACCACAGCTCTTGAACTTGCCTCACTTGTGTGACCCTGGACTAGCTCTTGGGCTTTGGCTTGTGAACCTCTGGATTGTGAATGAACCTTGCACTTCCTGACTATGGTATTTGGACAACCCCTCTGGTGATGAATCTCTGGCTTGTGACCATTTAGACTGGACTTTGCACACCATCCTATACCTTGGCTCTTATCCTGCTTGCCTACCTGACCTGCCTTATGACACAAGAACATATATGTCCTTGGGCTACTGGGGAAATGGGAATGGTTGGACATGTGTTGCTGTGTTGCACTTTCTGTAACAAACTTAAATATTTTTTATTATGTCTATCGCCCAAAAAGCCCCAGGAAGAGAACCTTGCAGACCTTGAATCTGAAACCTCAGATAGGGTTGCTAAGTTCTGTGTGGCTGCTTTTGTACATATGCTCTTGTAGCCATTCTGTTTGTGTAGGTTTTAGTTTGCAGGTCTATGACCATGATAAATGATTGCTTGATCCTATCCATAACCAAGAAGTAATAACTATATCATTGCTTTTTTGCCATCCAGTCACAGCCAATTTATGACCCTCATAGGGTTTTCAAGCCCAGAGATGTTCAGAGGTGGTTTCCCATTTCCTGTCTTTGTATAGTGACCCTGGGATTTCTTGATGGTCTCCCATGCAAATACCAAAGAGGGCCAACCCTGTTTAGCTTCTGAGATTTGATCAGATTAAGCTGACTTGGGCTACCCAGGTCATGGCATCACTGATTTATACTGAGCCAAAATATTTCTTGTCAGTGTTTTATTTTCCTTGAGTACAAAGGTTTTGCTCAGCGACTGCAGGTTCACAGAAAACAGTGTTTCATCTCATGCATCTCTGCAGTCTGCCTCTGGCACAGAAAATTCTTTCTTTAGGTTCACTGAATGATTGCAGAAGCTGTGTGACTAATAAAACGATAACAGTTGGCTATTGTACAGCACACTAGGAACAACGTAAACAAACAGCACACACATTTGAAAGGATCTACTCTGACCATTGAGAATAATTACCTCACATTGATATGGTCCTTCTACCCATGGACCCTTAGAATGCTGAGGCTTCTGACAGTCGGGAAACAGTAGTTCAAAAAGACAACACTTGTTTCATGCCGATGCTAGTATGAAAACATCCCTTAGCAAATCAACATGAGTCTACAAAAGATGGTCCTGCCACTCAAGGCTTTCTGTGATGAACTCACCCACTTCCCTCCCTCAGAGGCAAGATTTTCCCTCCATTTCTCTCCCCTTTCTGATTGAGCAGCAGCTCTATTTATCAATTTTCTTCCTTTCTGAAGAACAATGGCTGTCCTATCCTGTCACAGTATGTTATTTTGGCTGTTGGCTCAGTGCAGGAACAAAGGGATGGACTGACACCCTCCTTTAACTTAAACTACTGAAATGGCACTCAAGAAAATTTCAAAAATAACAAAATATTTTATTCAACATAGAGGGGGAAGGTCAGGTGAAATCAGGGGTAAAATTTCTGAGGAAAATCAATATAGGCACAGACTGCAGTTCATTTGTTTCAAATAATTAAGACTTTCTTAAGCTTTTCACTGGAATTACAATATTTAAGATGAGAGGATTTTGTTCCAGTGTTTCCTGTACACTCCAGTATACTGTCTTGAGCATATTTAACTCTTTTGTTTTCCAGAAGGCAGGCATATGCTATCCAGTACCCAAATTCCATCACCAGTACTCTTCTTCTTTCAAAAAATGAATCTTCAGGATTTAACAGTTAGTTTCTAAATACACCAAACCAGGGACCTCTCCATTCTTCAGAGCTATCTCCCTGTTTTAACTGAGTAGGGAGACTCTTCTCTCTCTAGAAGATCTATTCTCTTTTCTTGACCTGAATGGGAGTCTTAACCTAACTACCCACTCCTCCTACCAACCTTCCCAGTATTCTGAGATTTTAAAGTGCAATCCCTCATAGCAAACAAAGATATATAAGACTATGAAGAGAGAAACAACCTTTACTTACCAGCAAAATTAAAGTAGAGAGGGCCTGTGGCAAAGCTTTCCTGACAGGGGCAAAGTAAACATTATGTACTGCAGTCCATATTCATATAATGATTCAGTAATGCACTAACCTCAGAATCGGGCCAGGTATTAATGATAAGTTCATTATTTTTCTTTAGAACGACTATCTTTAGTCTGTTTTAATGATACAATAAAGTAATAACAGTTGAAAAAATCATTAAGGAAGTTAATCAGTGGACAAAAGATATGGGTTCTAGTAATCACTGCAGGTTATGAATGCATTCTAGCAATGAGATAGCTTAAGAGCTTTTCAATAAACATTGTGATTTTAAAATAGTCACTTAAAGCTAGTACAATGTAGTGTTTAGTGCCAGACTGGAACCAGAGGGACCCAGGTTTAAATCCTTGCTTTCATGTCAGCTTGAGTTTCTTGGAGAAAAGGGTAAAATTCTAACAAATACAACCCGTAAGTATTCATTTATTTTCAAAGACAGTTCTTGGATTTCCTTTCATATGATGTTGCATAATGTCAAAATTCCAACTATTTCATCTCTCTCTGTGTGTGCATTTTTTAGTTTAGTTTTTTTTTAAAAAAAACACAATTTAATGAAAATTGTTACTGACCAAACCCAGCTGGGCTCTGAGAAGGGGCAGGTGAGAGAGCTGCTGCTGGAGTTGATTCTGAACCACTGGAACCAGGGCTCCTCCCCCAGCCACCATGAGGCTTGAAGGAAATTTCTCAGATGCCTCTGGATGAGAGGACTCGAGCTTCTGTTCCCTAATATAGGAGAAGGTGTGTGTTGGTAATTGGGGATTCCTTACTGAGAGTGGTAGAGGCTGTAGTGTGCCAGCTGGACTTGTTATCTCAAAAGGTATGCTGTCTACTGGGTGCATGCATCCAGGATGTGATAGAAAGGGTAGGAAGGCTTATCAAGTCCACAGATTATTATCCCTTCTTGCTCATTCATGTGGGAATAAATGATACTGCCTGGCACAGCCCAGAATGTATTAAAAGAGACTATGTGGCTCTGGGTAAAAAGATGAAGGAATTGAGAGTGTAGGTTATATTTTCATCAGTTCTTCCTGTCAAAGGCCTTGGCATAGGAAGGGAAAGAAGAATACTGCAAATGAATGATTGGCTACATAGATGGTGTCATCAGGAAAAGTTTGGATTTTTGGACCATGGCTTATGCTTTTGAGATGAAGCTTTTCTATCAGGAGATGGTTTGCACCTCACAAGAGTAGGAAAAAAACATGTTTGGTAATAGCCTTGCAAACCTAAAAAGGAGAGCTTTAAACTAAATCCTATGGGGGAGCAAGACAAAAATGCAAAGCCTAATATGATGCCAATAACTGGAGATAAGAACTCTAAAGTTTTGTGTGGAGTGGCACATATGCTAGGTAACATTAACTCGCATGTAAGTACAGAAAGAAAAACCTCAGGGTGCATAATCATTGGGTTCACTTAAACCAGGGGGTTGTTTGAATTTACTATAAGTCAGGGGCCTCCATTATCCATGGCCATCCCTGACATGAGCTGTGTATGCATCTTTAGTTATGATTTACCAATAAACAGAATCTTCTTATGAAGCCCTGCATTGTGTGATCTGACTAAGGAGACTGACAATAACAGAGTAATCCCTATGCCTCACCTCTCCTGCTTATTAAATCAGGACTACAGAATAATGTTTACATTAATGTGTTGGGATGTACTCCCATCTGCAGTTCTGGAAGGAAAATTTAACAAGACTCCTTACAAAGAATGGATATGCCCCTGTTGTGTGGATGGTATTGAGTCTGTAGGACATGTAAAGCATATAATAACATCCATAAGTCTCTTCCTTTCCCTAAAACCACTCCCCCTCTCTCGCACACAAAGAATCTGCCTTTTAAGAAATTTGTTATCGGATAGCTGGGCAGAAGTTACTTATCGGGTGGCTAGGTTTGGATGGCTTGCCTAAAGAATTAGAAAATCTATAGTAGCTTGAAAAGAGGAGAACTAAGATTTAGTTTTATTAATTTTAACCATTATGGTTTTATGGGTTTTATAATCAGTCTTAAAAATTTTGCTTCTATTTTATAGTGATGTTTTGTTTCTATGTTACAAAATGTAAAGCAGTTTATGTGTTGGTCAGTGACCATGAATAAATTCATTCATTCATTCAAACAACAAAAAAGGTGTTTGTTTTTTTTCTTATGTTCAAAGTAAGAAAAAGAGCAAGGACATGGTAGGCCCATTGCGGGGACAGGAAAGTGAAATTGTAACAGGTAAAAAAGAGAGTGCAGAACTGCTCAATGTCTACTTTTCGTCAGTGTTCTCTTGCAAAGGAAATGGTGCTCAACATGACAAAAACAGAATGCATGATGAGGGAAGGGAGTTGCAGCCTAGGATTGGCATAGGGGTAGTACATAAACACCTAGTTTTTTTTTTAAATGAAACTAAGTCCTCGGGACCAGATGAACTGCATCCAAGGATACTAAAAGAACTCGTGGATGTAATTTCTGAGCTTCTGTCCATTATTTTTGAGAATTCTTGGAGAACAGGTGAGGTGCCAGTAGATTGGAGGTGGGCAAATGTTGTCACTATCTTCAAGAAGGGGATATACTTTGGAAAGTTTTAGCACAAATCATCAAACAGACAGTTCTTGAGCCTTTAGAAAAGATGGCTGTGATTACTAAGGGCCTCATGGGTTTCTCAAGAACAAGTCATATCAGACTAACCTTATGTCTCTTTTTTTGAGAAAGTTACTACCTTACTGGATCAGGGGAATGCTGTAGACATAGTTTATCTTGATTTCAGTAAGGCTTTTGATAGGGTTCCAAATAATATTCCTGTTGGCAAGTTGGTAAAATGTGGTTTGGATCCTATTACTGTTAGGTGGATCTGTAATTGGTTGAGTGTTTGTTAATGGTTCCTCATCCTCTTGGAGAGGAGTGGCAAGTGGAATGCCTCAAGGATCTGTCCTGGGACCTGTTTTGTTCAACATCTTTATCAATGATTTGGATGAGGGAATAGAGGGAATGTTTATTAAATTTACAGAAGATATTAAATTGGGGGGGGGGGGCTACCAAATATGGTAGCAGACAGAGTCAGGATACAGGATGAGCTTGACAGGCTGGAAAACTGGGTGAAAACAAATAAAATAAATTTCAACGGGGATAAATGTAAAGTTCTGCATTTAGGTAGGAAAATTCAAATGCATAATTATAGGATGGGGGAGACTTGTCTTGGCAGTAGGATGTGAGAAAAGGATCTGGGGTCTTAGTAAACCATACACTGAACATGAGTCAGCAGTGTGATGTAGTTGCTAAAAAGGCAAATGCAATTTTGGGTTGTATCAACAGAAGTATAGTGTCCAGATCATGCAAAGTGTTGGTACCACTTTACTCTGCTCTGGTTAGACCTCACCTAGAGTACTGTGTTCAATTTAGGCACCACAGTTTAAGAAGGATATAGACAAGCTGGAATGTGTCCAGAGGAGAGCAATGAAGATGGTGAGGGACCTGTAGACCAAGTCCTATGAGGAAAGGTTGAAGGAGCTGGATATGTTTAACCTGGAGAGGAGACGACTAAAAGGTGATATGATAACCATCTTTAAGTATTTGAAGGGCTGTCATATAGAGGACAGTACAGAGTTGTTTTCTGTTGCCCCAGAAGGTTGGACCAGAACTAATGGGCTGAAATTAAATCAGATGAGTTTTTGGCTAAACATTAGGAAGAACTTCCTGACAGTTAGAATGGTTCCTCAGTGGAACAGGCTTCCTCATGAGTTGGTGGGCTCTCCTTCTTTGGAGGTTTTCAAACAGAGGCTAGATGGCCATCTGACAGCAATGCTGATTGTATGATCTTAGGCAGTTCATGAGAGGGAGGGCAGGAAGGATTGCCTCAGTACTTAGTCCTCCATATATGCCCAAGGAAATGCTGATTGCCATTTTGGGGTCAGGAAGCAATGTTTCTCCAGACCACTTTGACTGGAGATCATGAAGGTTTTTTGTCATCTTCTGGACATGGAATAGCAGTCACTAGAGGTGTGGACGGAAGTATTTGTGAATTTCCTGCATTGTGCAGGGGGTTGGACTAGATGACCCCAGAGATCCCTCCCAACTCTATGGCTGAATACAGACTGGCAGTTTGCTCTGGTAGCCAGTCATAGCAAAAAAGCCCCGGAATAAACTATACCGGGTTTTCCCGTTCACACAGCAGGGGCTGCTGCCGGAAGATACAGGATGGAGGCGCATGGGAGCGTTCAGATTGCCGCGCCGGAGGTGTGCTGTATTCGCCATTTTCCCATTAATTCAGCGCCGTCACCACATTGGGCAGTGGAGCGGAGCACAGCCAATCACACCGCTGCTGCCTTCTGCCCAATGCAGGTTGCTCCCGGCTTTTTGGCTGCGCGTTCAGACTCCCCGGAAGCGGAGAAACGCGGGACACATGTGGGCTTTCGGATTTGCTACGGGTTTTATCAGGTTTCTTTTTAATCTGGTGGTGAAGCGCAACAGCATGGGTTGGCTATGGGTGGGAGACGCCAGACAGATGTGCCTGTGTGAACGCCCCATTTACTCCAGGATTGAGTTGTCGCTGGCCCGGGTCCCTACCGGGGCAAATTGCCAGTCTGAACTCAGCCTATGATTCTGTTATTCTGATGTGGCTCCAAAGGGTGTTGACATCATAATGTGAACCTGGCCAGTTACAAGTTTCTCTGGGATTATTTTATTTTAGAATTCTATGTCACCTTTTCAGAGTCCTGCTTGAGGCAGCTTGCCATTAAAACGATGTCAAAATACGAAAAACAACAACAAACCATTAAAAACCAGACCATTGGACACAAACAGTGTAACAACTATCCATAAGAAAGCAGGCCATTAAAAAAGTGATAAGATAACCCCACTATTTTTGACCCTTAATGGATGTATATTTTCTATGCAAAGTATTTAAAACCTAGTGGTATTTCACATACACTTATAGAAAATACCAGTTTCTTTTAATAAAATGACAGATCCAAAAGTTTTCTTCATTGAGGAAGATCCTCTGGAGAAAGAAGTCCTTTATCCAGATGGAAGAAAGACCCCTTCCTTCAGTATTTCCCCCCATGAATTCCTCATAGTGCAAGAAAATAATTGGATCCAACTCAGTTGGGTGCAGTTCTTTAAACTAGATCCACAAGCATACACAGTGCTTCAGCACTGCTATCAGTGTTTTGCTCTTGCTGAAAAGGAGAATGCATTATGCTGTTACAGAATTTTATCCCACACATGGGGAAAGCATTACTTTTAAAACAGGCACATGAAAATTAGTTGTTGTTTTATTTTTATTTTTATTTTCTGTTTTAAAGCAGTACGTTAACCACTAACCCACAAGGCTGTATTAAGATAAGTATCCTCTCTAATGACCTCTGACTGGTAATCAGCCCTATGACTGAAGAGAAGTCAAAAGTTTATTTACTTCAGGTGTCAAGTGAAAACTTTGTATCCTAGCAAAACAACAACAACCCTACACTATGTTATTTATTAAAGTCTTAATTTCAGTTCAGTCTAATCATTCCTGAAACAATTAAAAATTACAATGATGCAAAAAACCACTAATTCAAAATATGCCCCCTTACCTTGATATGGCTGTTCTGGCCCTTAGATCCATACCACAGTACCATCAAGACAAGATTAAACTACTGCAGTGCACTGTACATTGGTCTCCCTCAGAATCAGTTAGCAAACTCCAGCCGGTGCAGAATTGTGTGATTTGGCTGTTATCGGGAGCTAGATGGAGCACGGATATTACTCTAATCCTGCAGGCACTCCACTGGCTGCCTATTAGTTACCAGGCTCAATTTAAGGTTCTGCTACTTCAGTTGATGACCTTCATCTGAGTGTAGACAAGACCACCCCTTCTCACATTATTAATCAAATCCCTAGGTGTTTCCTAGCTACCACGAGGCTCCAGAAATTGATTGTCAATAACTTTGCCTAATTCCCTTAAGCTGAGATTTCTTCAGCAAAAAAACCCAAATGTTTAGGATATGCAATAAACAATGCAATAGTATTATAGTTGTAGAACCAACCAGAGAAGTCTAAAAAGAGAAATGAAGCAAAACATAAGCATTAACATGACATATTAAATTATGCAAAATTCCATAGTATGATCTTAGAATCATAGAATCACTGAGTTGGAAGGGGGCATACAGGTCATCTAGTCCAACCCCCTACTCAGTGTAGGATCAGCATGCAGTATCCCTGACAAGTGTTTGTCCAGATGCTGCTTAAAGATTGCCAGTGAGGGGGAGCTCACCACCTCCCTAGGCAGCTGATTCCACTGTTGCACAACTCTTACTGTGAAAAAGTTTTTCCTAATATCCAGCCAGTACCTTTTCACCCTTAATTTAAACCCATTATTGCGAGTCCTGACCTCTGCTGCCAACAGGAACAGCTCCCTGCCCTCCTCCATGTGACAGCCCTTCAAATACTTAAAGAGAGCAATCTCCCCACCCCCCGCCTCCTCTTCTCCAGATGAAACACTCCCAAGTCCCCCAGCCTTTCCTCATAAGGTTTGGTCTTCAGGCTCCCGATCATCCTCATTGCTTTCCTCTGTATGCACTCCATTCTGTCCACATCCTTTTTGAAGTAAGGCCTCCAGAACTGCACACAATATTCCAGGTGTGGCCTGACCTGTGGTCTGACAGTGTACAGCAGGACTATGACATCTTGTGATTTGGATGTTATGCCTCTGTTGATGCATCCCAAGTTTGCATTAGCCTTTTTTGTCACCGCACCACACTGGCTGCTCATATTTAACTTTCAGTCCACCCTTACCCCAAGATCTTGTTCACACACAGTGCTACTCAGTGCTGCTAGTTTCAGCAAGCTATATATAGTTTCAGATTATCCTAGTTTCAGGAAGCTATACAAATCAAAACACCCCCGTTATGTTTAATGGAATGTTAATCAAGTACCTAGGTATTTCCTAGCTACCATGAGGCTCCAGAAATGGATTGTTAATAACTTTGGCTAATTCCCTTCCCCCCTTCTTTAAACCTTATGGTTGTTCTTTTGTATTATTTCTTGATGTTGTGTGATCTGTTTGTTGACAATGCCTAATGCACATGGTTTTTGTCCAGCCCTGGGAACACCATTCAGCCCTTTCTCAATGCGTGGTTCTACCTTGTTTCAGGGGCAATCACATCAACGTGCCCTCAGATAGTAATTTGCCCTATAACTGGACATGCTCTGCCCCATGCAGCATGTGCATGTTTCTTGGGTGCCTACTGACAACTCACCCCCAAACTCGTTTGGGTCTTCTTTTGTCCTTTCTGCATGGAATGCTGGTTCATTTCATAGCCTCTTCTCCATGGACCTCTTCTCTTTGGGACTGGTAACGATAATCCCCCCCCGAAAACCCCTCCTATATTTCCGCTCCTACCTGCATTTCTATTAGCTTGTATGTATGTTTTTACCATGTGCTTTTAATTCTGAATGCATGCAATTTATTGGTATTTTCCTCCTTTACAGTCAATTATATTGACTCACTCTGTGTAATCCACCTTGAGTGCAAGTGAGAAAGGCAGACTATACTGCTAAGTATACTGCTAAGTAGAAATCAGATTCAGGCCCTCCTTTAGATCTATGGTATGATAAGCTCTGGATGCAAGTTATTGTGGAAAAAATAGTGATTGGCACAACTAATCACTTTGACGAGGATTATCAAACACCATTTGGGTGTAAGTGGTTCCCAATAATTCAGTTTCTCTCAGAAAAGGAAGTGGTTCCCACCTTTGTTGAGGATAAACACTGGCTTTGTTTCTGAATGCATAGTTGTTACTAACGCTACCAATCTGTTAATAAGCCAATGTAAGCAGTATGATAGATGACATGTTCTTGAGCGTAATAATGCCTTCTCTGTTATTCAAACAATGTTAACTGGTGATCGTTGTATCTATTGTTGCTCTTTTTATCATATTATTGCTATACTCTTTTCTGTTATATGCTGAAAACACAAAAAAAAACTCAAAAAAGAGAAAGGCATACTATAAATAATGTAAATAAATAAACAAATTAAATAAAGAAGGATTTGGATTCCTTGATCATAGTTGATTTAATCGGACATACTTGTTAACTTGTACTTATTGCTGGGATCACTTCTTGAAGTCGGACTGTCCATCTTTGGCTCTTTTGGAGGCTTTTTGTCTGGTGCCTCTCTCCAAGTAGATATACTAGACACCACAATGATGCCTTAGCAACAGACTGAGTAAAGTGTCTAATTATTGGTGTTGTAACTCATAGGATATGTCCCTTAAAAGTATGCTTTGGGTGTCTCCAATCACTTGGGTTTTTTCCCCCAGAAATAAGTTATTACTCATCTAATTTTGTATTAGAATATTCATTGATTTTTGAGGATGCGTATGTACTTTTAAACTATTTGCCCATCTCTTGCAGGTTAAGTGATGGTCAATGAAAATGGTCTCTCTATGCCTTTACTACAGCTAAAAGACTCTATTACAACAAAGGAAAGATAAAATGTCTACCTCCATTAAATCATTGGATTAAGGACCTTAGAACTATATCAGAGTGCATGGTATATAGATGACAACTGAGTATAGACGGGTTTTTTTAGCTATTTTGAAATCTTTTATAGAAACTCATGTATAGAACTGCCACCACTGTTGCTGTATAACCCCCCCTTTAAAAAAACACACAAAAAAACACACCTTAGTTGTTGGATTTTGAGTCCCATGTTCTTTTTGAGGGGGAGAGTTTTCTTTCTTTTTAAAATTATACTGTTATTTAATATATTCTACATACATATCACTCCACAAAAAAGAAAAGAAAAAAATGAAATATTTTGGGGTGTGGAGTAAATTTTAACATTAAAATTCATAAAAACAGAGACATACAATCAAGGGGAGTATCAACAGGAAATCAGGGCAGGGATGGTCAACATTACATCTCAGGTTTGAACAAAAAATTGTCCCCACAAAATATTTTGGAGTCTACCCCATACTTCAGGAGAAGGACCTCTTCTGCACCCTCCTTCCCCAAAATACCTGGGACCTGCCAACAAGAAGAAAAAAACCCTCCAAATTCACATACAGACTAAGGGGGGAATGAAGAGGCCAGAGCAGTGGGCTTACCATCCCAAATACAAATATATATCACTCCACAAAAAGAAAAGAAAAAAGAATTGAAATATTCAAGGATGTGGAGTAAATTTTGGCTGTAAAACTCATAAAACCAGAGACTTGTACAATCAAGGAAAGTATCAGCAGAAAATCAGGGCAGGGAAGATCAACAATACAATATGTCTCAGGTTATTCTGGGGGTTTTCTTGAAACAAAGAAAGAAAAAAATAAAAATGACAAAATCAAAGGCATTGCTTCTGAAACCATGCAGCCTGAACAGTAAACAGCCTTTTCTCCTCTCCTTTTTGCAGCCTCACTCTCTAGCTCTTTTTTGCTGAGCAGTGTGTGGTTAGAACCCAGCTCAGCTGATTTCCCAGATAAATTGTGAGTAGCATCCTGACCAAAAGGCAGCTATACACTTGTTCTCATGTTCTGGAGTTTTTTTTATATCAATCTGCAAATATTCCTGATTGGTTCACAGTCTGATCCTCAGTGTCTGACAGAGTAAGTTTGGTGTAGCGGTTAAGTGCGCGGACTCTAACTTGAGAGAACTGGGTTTGATTCCCCACTACTCCATTTGCACCTGCTGGATGACCTTGGGCAAGCCATAGTTCTGTCAGAGCTGTTCTTGAAAAAGAGCAGTTTCTGTCAGAGCTCTCTCAGCCCCACCTACTTCTCAGAGTGTCTGTTGTGGGGAGGGGAAGGGAAAGGAGTTTGTAAGCCGCTCTGAGACTCCGAGTAAAGGGCAGGGTATAAATCTAGTCTCCTCCTCCTCCTCTTCTTCTTCCTCTTTTTCTTCCTGTTCCCCTTCTTTTCAACTGCAGAACATGCTCACCAACAGATTCATAGCATCCTCAATTGTTTCCTATGGGTTGACCTGGCCTCCAGACTACGCAACTGTAAGCTATTAGGTAGGGCTTCTAGTTCCTGTACATTTTCAAGGGAAGTGAGATCTTGACTAAGAACTGTTTGTTGGGACAACTTTCTCCTCTCTCCATCCCCCCCTTTCTGCTCTTGCTACTTCAGGGGTTCTGGTAATTTTTTAAAAAATGGTCCTGAATTTTTTGGGGCTAAAAAAGGTACTCACCCCCCCTAAAAAAGTATTTGCAGGTAAGGAAGGTTCTAAAACTTTAGGATAACAAAAAAGCCCTTCTCAAAATCCATATCCAAATTTAACATGATGTTGTTGCAGTACACGACCCTTATGGGAATAAGCTCCTGATTCTCTCCCTCCTTTAAAAATTTTGCTCAGTCCAGAGCAACGTTTTCTAAGCAGAAAAGCAGCAACTGATTCTCAGTTGTTTACTAAACTGCTGGGAATAAGCTTCTGAGCACAAGTATCCTGGTTCTGCAAATGCACATGAACAGGTTGTGAACAGCCTGTCAATTCCAAAGGAGGGGCGGGTGTACAAGTCTGGCTGACCTCGGTGTCCCAAGTAAGACATGGAACCGCAACAGCCTGTCAGTTGGGTACATGATCAGCACCTGTGAATGGAAATTGTACCAAACTGGCAGGTCTTTAAGCATCCCTAATCTCTATAAGTCTGTAAAAAGTGCATTGTGTATGAAAACACAATTCAGACTGAGCACAATGCAGGAAGGAAACACAGACTCAAAGAGGATAGGTCTATTAGTGGCTACTAGCCAATGGTGACTACAGGGAAACTCCACGTACAGATGCAGTAAACCTCCAAATATATATATTTTTAATATTAGCCATCTTTCTCCCTTGTGGAACTCAAGGCTGCTTAAAATATAAATAAAATGCTGAGAGACCCATTGTTGCCATTGTGTATGGTTTCAAGATAGGGACAGGGTCGTTAGCAGAGAAACCCATGACTTTACTCCTTCTAGAATTGCTGCCCAGACATGTCTCTGGTCTGTGTTTGTTGGCATACATCTTGTGTGCCACCAGAACCATTTCAGTTTCATTTTCAGACCAGGTAGCGCCCAGAACATGTGATTTTGGGTTCCTGTTAGAATGAAGACTGCTTGGACTTACTCCTTTCAGGAGCCAAACTATACCTTCAGCAGATTGTCTAGGGGCTAACACACTAGTTTGATCCAGCAGGGGTCTTCTTCTGTTCTTATTTAAAAGGCAGGGAGGGAAGACTGAAACTGAGTTGGGCTTTCAGTGTTAAAGCCCATCTTCCTTCCTGCACAACTCAGCCCAACTCACAGCTTTACATATGCAGTTACCTTTTTACAGACTCATGCAAATCTGTGTTCTTCATCACATCTGTTCTGCCCCTGAAATAAGGTAAGTAGAAGCAGAAATGATCTCCTTATACCAAACGTGGAGAGAGCTGGAAGGGGCTGCTGTAGACTTCTTTGGGGACTGGCAGCCACTATAGCTGTTAGAGGTTTTATTCTTTATACAACTTCAAGAGGGGTAAAGTGGTGTGAAAAAATGTGCACCAACCATTTGGCATTCTTTCCCTCTATTTCAGCTCACTTCCGTCTCCAGTTAACTCCAGGGATATGAGTCAAAGGTTGAATGAAGTTAAGTAATAAGGCATGGTGATAGTATAAGTGAGGTCTTAGACAGTATACAAAGAGCTACAGGGAATCATCTCACCTCTAGGCATCTGGATTTAATGCAATATCCAGCAAATTATAAAAATGTTGACATCATCACCAGCTTCAGGAGATAATGGCCTTTGAAACCCTTTTGCTTTTTAAGCCGGCTGAAGCCTGATTTAGCACACTGTAATGCCCAATGTAATGATTGAAGCCAGAGGTCACAAACAAAGTAACTCAAAAGTAGCACTATGCCAGAAAAATGTTCAGCTGGGGCAATACTGAAAGCTTCATTTATACGGAAGCTCATGTCCATAGCAACTGCTTCAATAAAGAGACCAGATGCAAGTGATCTAATACCACGCTAACATCTTAAACCTGTTTAGAGGAATAGAGGCCTCTCTGCAACATTGATGATTTCTTTAAAGGGCAAACCTCCCATTTTTAATGTATATAAGAATGTTCTAAAATTGATATATTTATTTGCAATTAAACATTTTTTCTTCACATTAGTGGCAATTTTTGTTGTTCTGTCCCATAGTCAAGTCTGACTCTTCGCAACCCCATGGACCACATCACGCCAGGCTGCCCTGTCTTCCATTGTCCTCCGGAGTTTGCTCAATTTCATGTTTGTTGCATCGATAACACTGTCTAACCATCTCATCCTTTGCTGTCCCCTTCTTCTTTTACCTTCAATCATTCCCAGCATTCAATGAGTGCTCCCTTCTCATTTGGTGGTCAAAGTATTTGAGCTTCGTCTTCAGTATCTGTCCTTCCAGGGAACAGTCAGGGTTTATTTCCTTTAGGATTGACTGATTTGATCTCCTTGCAATCCAAGAGACTCTCAAGAGTTTTCTCCAGCACCATAATTTGAAATCATATATTCTTCGGCACTCGGCCTTCCTTATGGTCCAACTCTCACAGCCATACATTACTACTGGGAATACCATCTCTTTGACTATACAGACTTTTGTTGGCAGGTTGATGTCTCTACTTCTTACTATGCTGTCTAGCTTTGCCATAGCTTTCCTTCCAAGGAACAGGCGTCTTTTAATTTCATGGCTACAGTCACCATCTGCAGTGATCTTGGATCCCAGGAAGGTGAATTAGCAGCAATACACAACACTAAATTGAGCTGATTTTCAGGGTTTATTTTTTAAAGCCAATCAGGGTAGTGTTTCTATTAGCATTGCAACTGTTGCCAAATACCTTTTTTTAAAAAATATGGGAGATAGTTTTGAAATGTCAGGTTCCACCCTGAGTCAGCAGGAATGGAAGAGTATGCCTACAGGTCTGAATAGAGATAGGTAAATAATATGTCTGAGAGAGAGAGAAAGCAATTTGCTTCCACTCAACTGCATTTATTTATTTATTTATTTATTTATTTATTTATTTTTAAAATTACATTATTTATAGTCTGCTTTTCTCACTTGAACTCAAGGTCGATTACATAAAGTGCATAAATACAATCGGCAGGATGGGGCATTAAATGAACAATGCAATAGGAACTAGAGTTGTAGAACCAGCCAGAAGTCTGAAAACAGTGCTGAAGCAAAGTGTAAACATTAACATGACATATTAAATGATGGAAAAATTAAAATAGTAGGATCCTAGTTTGAGCAAGCTATGCACAGTCCCTAGTAATTTATCAAAGTAAGTTTGTGAAACATTTTAATACGGTGCAACTCTGTTGCCTACATAGAAAAGCCCTCGCAAATAATTCAGTTTTACATAGTTTGGAGAAAGCCAAGAAAGGCAGATCATTCTGTAGGGTTGTGGCCACAACAGAGAAGGTAGGTGTACAGACAGTTGTTCATTTTGCCCTTCTGCAAATTGGTATCTGCAGAAGATCCTGCTCCAATGAGCAAAGTTGTTGTGGCAGAGCATAGGGGAAGAGATGATCTCACAGATATGAACTGCTTTATACAAGCCTTTTACAAATGGCCCATCCATGCACTGAATCAACACATGAAAAAGGTAAGCAGGCATGAGCATTCTGGCCCCTGCTCCCCCCCCCCCATATGGATACTGGTTTCTGGTCATAGCATATAGAAAGAGTATATGTATCCATGCTGTCTATATGATTATGAATATTTGAACAAGCAGTGTTCCTGATCATGGAGATGGCATGTATGTGAATATACTTTCTATGCAGGTAGATTTCATTTATGACCAGGAATGCTGCTTTTCGACCCACACTTCCTTCACATATAGATGCTGTATAATTGAATGTGAGTAGGGCTGGGGCCAGAATACTCATTTGCACTCCCCCTCTACCGCTGTTAATTCAACACACAGATGGATCAGGTGTAGAGGGCTATTGGGTCAGACCTTTGACACTGTCAAGGTCAGTATTTCCTGCTCTGTCTGGCAGCTTCTTTCCAGGGTATCAGACAGAGATCTTTCACATCAGCTGCCATATGATGCTTCTAACTAGAGACACCAAGGACTGAACCTGGAACATTTTTCATGCAAAGCAGATGTTCTACCACTGAATCATGGACCCTTCGATTCCTCAGCATGAGACAAATTGTCCTTCCCACTGATCTGCTTGCTGCTATTTAAAAGGGGAAATAACAAAATGTAACTAAAGATTAAGCAAAAGGACACTTGTGCTGCCAAACATAGCACAGAAATAGTGGAAGGATACTACTGTGGTGAAGAATTGAGCCACAGGAGAACAGCTTGGTGAAATATGCTCATCTTGCATTTACCTGTGACTTGGCAGCATGAAGCTCCTCAGCTAACCCACCTGTGCCTTGTATTCCCATCCCATAATGTTTAGAGGCTCCTACACACTCCACATGAGGTGAGCTAGAACTATTCCATATGAAGTTCCAACCACATGCTGACTTTTTTCCTCAGATCAATGTAGTAAACATTGCCTATTTCTTTTAGCTCTTGAGCTTACAACTTAATAAAACTAAGGTATACTGCTTTTCTTTGACTAACTACATAAGTCAAGAATACTGCTATATTTTGAGCAACTTGCTGAGGGGGAAAAAAGAATTTTGAAGCTTGTTTTCAGATCTGTCTGAATGTGATACCTTCAAAGTCACTTTTCTGGGGCGTGGCCTGACACTAAGAAGAATGGCTGCACAATTCTAGAGCTCTGCTCCTTCTCACCCCAATACCTCCTAAATCGCACCACTTTTGATTGCAAACGACTCTAAATATATGGGGAGATCCAGTGAGAGACCCAGGAACCAGAAAAAAGATACAGAGCGACCACTTACTGACTACTTCCAACTTGCTACAACGACTGCAGGCCGATCTGCTTCTAAAACTACTGAAGACAAGATGGCTGACGGCACTCAGCAACAAGGTACAGATGATTTGCAAATTGACTCTCAAAATGTTTTAAAACAAATGAGCAAAATGGAGACAAGAATTTTAGACTCCATGAAGGCATTATTTGAGCCTATACAGACCCAGCTAAATGATATAAAACAAGCTCTGCAGGAAGTTGATAAAAAAGCAGATCATGCAACTTCTTTAGGTTTACAAGCTGCAGAAGCAATTAAAACTTTTAAAACTGAAGAGACAGTAACTCAGAAAAGACTGTTGGCTCTAGAAATGGAGACCAGGCAATATAATTTGAAATTTCGCGGTTTTCCTGAGAACACTGAAGAGAAAAGTGAATTACAAATATTTCTGGCACAATGGCTTGCATCTATTCTTAAGCTTGAAGATGGTGTGGCCCCTATGATTTTAAAAGCTCACAGATTGGGACAGAAAAACAAAGATAAGCGTAGAGGACCAAGAGATATTCTGGCAACGTTTCTGGATGCAAGAACCAAAAATAAAATACTAACAGAAGCCAGAGTAAACAAAAATCTTCCCTTTTTGGATATTAAAATAGAAGTTTTCCCTGACTTACCCCCGGATGCTATTGCACAGAGAAGGACTCTAAAGCCGATCACCATGCAACTCAGGGAAGCAAACATAAGATATAGATGGTCTGCTGCTGCAAAATTGCAAGTATGGCACAAAGGAACATTGTACACAGCTACAGACCTGGAATCTGGTCAAACATTACTGGAACTCCTGGAAATCACCCAGCAATCTATGGAGACTGACAGACAATCTTTTAAAAGAAGACTGCAGTACAATCTAACTCCACATAAGGAAAACAAAGTAATGGCACGTCCTTGACTTATAACTCACTGAGAGTAAATGTATAATTATCTGCTGTATGAAGGTTTCATAAAGTGGTCATTTATTCTAATGGTTTAAAGATTATTATGTTAAATATGTATACAATATTCTAAAGACCATATATGGTATTGGGGGGAAGGGGGAGCAAGTAATATTCACACCAGTTCCTTCTATAGTTAAAGTCTGGATATAGTCTCAAATTCATAACTTCGATCCTTGTTCTAAGGAGTGAGAGATTTAATCTCACTACCTCTCCCAAGTATTTGGGGAAGGGTTACAGGAAGTTCTTTTTTTTTTACCCTTAGTCTTTTTATTTTGGTGTGTGTTTTCAGTTAGGGGTGTGGGGGGTTGTTATTAGAGTTAGATATTGAGTATAGTTACCAAACAGGTTAAGTTAAGTAAAGTTACTGTTACACAGTTGATAAGGCAGGTAAGGCAGTATTAGTCTCCAGGAGAGTAGTTAAAGCTAGTTACAAAAGTAATATTTTCCTTGACTTTTCATTTCTAGGAAAGAGTGATAGTAATTCCTTGGTTACGTTGCACGCATTGTTTTATTATATACAATAATCAGGTAGAATATATGTAAGATATACCATTTACATCTGTGCAAAAGTATTGTTATTTTGTTGATTCTATAAAATGTCAAAACTACTTAGATGCATGACTTATAATACCAGAGGCATGAGCAACCCTGTGAAACGTAAGCGTATTTTTGCGCAAATAACTAAAGAACATCCAAATATTGTTTTTCTTCAGGAAACACACAACACTGCTAAGTATCCATGTCTTTTTAAATCACAAAAATTCAAATATCAATGGCAGTCGTATGGCTCCTCTAAATCTCGAGGTGTAGCCATCCTAATTTCAGCTAATACTAACTTCACGCTTAAGAAAATACTCAAAGACCCTGTAGGTAGATTTTTATTTGTGGTAGGAAGTGTTGATACAACTGTTGTAACTCTAGCTGTTTTGTATGCACCAAATACAAATCAAATAGCTTTTATGACTGAAGTCCTAAATAAGCTAGCCAACTTTCAAGAAGGTGATTTAATAATCGGGGAGATCTAAATTGTATTATGGATTATTCCTTGGATAGATCCTCCTTCAATAAGATGCAGAAAAAATGCATACAGATTGAGAAGAAACAAACCCCCTTGCGAGGTTGATCCAACAATATTCTTTAATAGATATCTGGAGACAGTTACATATAGGAGAACGTGACTACACATATTATTCACAGAGACATAAAACCTATACCAGAATTGATTACATATTAGCTTCACCATCTATAATAAATAAAATTAAATCAGCCCAAATTGGGAATCTGCAATGGTCTGACCATCATTGGGTCAGCTGTGATTTAGAACTAGGTATGGAAGTAAGACAAAAAACATGGAAGCTGAATACAAATTTATTAAAAAATCAAATCATAGCAGCTGAGATAGAATCAGTCATTAAAAATTATTTCATAGACAATAACACAGAAGATGTATCCCCAGCAATTATTTGGGATGCAATGAAGCCTGTCGTAAGGGGTGAGTTGATATCCAAGGCAGCTTATCTAAACAAACAAAGAAAGCAAAAAAGAGAAAAACTGTTAACAGAAATAGCTGTGCTGGAAATGAAACACAAACAAACAGGCAATAAAAAAGCATACAAGAAATTATTAGCCATAAGACGGGAGCTAGACACACTTGACATCAATCAAATACAGCAAAACTTACTCTACTTGCAACAAAAATCATGGCAAAACACATCGAAGGCACTGAAAGTTTTGACTAGAAGAGTCAGACAGAAAAGGGAAGCCAGATTAATTACCTCAATAAAGGACAGACAAGGTAAACTACAATTTGAAACACAGCAAATAACAAAGGCTTTTTTAGAATATTATAAACAATTATATGAAACAAAAGAAATAAATGCAACCTCAATTAAAATATATCTAGAAAAATACTATAACAATATTAAATTGTCAGAAGAACATAAAGCAGTAATGGAGAGTCCTGTTACTGAAAAGGAAGTGATTGCAGCTATTAAAAAATCCAAGTGTAATAAAGCTCCTGGCCCGGATGGCTTTAGCTCAGAATTATACAAAAAATATCAGGATACCATAGCTTTACCCTTTACTAAAACCTGCAACTATGTCATGCAATATGGAATTTTACCCCCTTCGTGGCTGCAAGCCTCAATAATAGTTATTCCAAAAGCAGGTAAAGATTTGACTGATGTTGCCTCTTACAGGCCAATTTCCCTTTTAAACAGTGATTTTAAGTTCTTCTCCACTATAATAGCATCACGTCTAAGCTCATTTGTGACGCAATATGTCCATCAAGACCAAGTTGGCTTTATGCCCCATAGAGACATTACGGACAGTACTTATAAAACACTGAGTTTAATTAATTTTTGTAAACAAAATAAATTACAATCCATTTGTGTTGCCTTAGATATACAAAAAGCCTTTGATTCAGTTAACTTTATATATTTAAAACAATTGCTAAAACATTTAGGCTTTGGTGAAAGCTTTATACGCATAATTAATGCAATATATGATCAACCTACAGCTCAACTTTGTATAAATAGCTCTATTTCGGATAAGTTTAATTTAAAACAGGGCACTAGGCAGGGATGCCCATTATCTCCTCAATTATTCGCTTTGGTAATGGAGCCTTTAGCCTCAAGGATTAGAATGCATTCAAATCTACATGGGATACATATAGCAAATAAAATTTTTAAATTAGCTTTATTTGCAGATGATATTTTATTATTTTTGACTAAACCTACAATTTCTTTACCATCGCTTCAAAAATATTGGAAGAGTTTGACAATGTATCAGGATTACAAGTCAATATTGCCAAATCCTCTATTTTTCCAATATACTTAGAGGATGATACTGTGAAAAAGCTTAAAAAATCAGTCCTTTATAAATGGACCACAAAATATTTGAGCTATTTAGGGCTTAAAATTCCTTTGCAACTTAAAGATATACATTCAGTTAACTATGATTCCTTAATAGAAGAACTAAAGAGAAAATTTACTCAATGGCATAAAATGTCTCTTTCTTGGCATGATCGCCTAAACATCATTCGAACATATGTATTACCTAAGTTCTTATTTCTTTTTAGAATTCTACCAATAACAATATCTAAGAAACAAATTGAGGTATGGCAAAAAATCTTATTAAACTTTTTTTGGGCTTATAAACGCCATAGGGTTAGTGTGGAAACATTAACCAAGCATAAACTTAAAGGGGGACTAGGCTTTCCAGACCTATATAAATACTACCAAGCTAATCACCTAGCCAACATTCTCAAAATGCTACATGATTACCAAAATAAGGATTGGATTATAATACAAACACACTATACCTACCCATATGATGTTCCGGAAACAATCTGGCAAACATCTTCAGAACGTTCCAAAAAAATAACTGATAGTCTGATCCTGCAAACCTTCTTAGCCACCTGGGAAAATAAAAGAAAACAATTGATCCCTGGACTTTCAAAATTCCAACATCTCTTTAATCAAAAAAGTTTATTACCTCCAAATTTCCCAATACACCAGGAAACATGGAAAAAAGCAAACATTACAAAAATTGAAGATATTGTAGAAAACAATATTTTAATGAATAAAACTCAATTAGAAGCAAAACTGGGTTCTACTATCTCTTGGATGCAATTTCTACAAATATCCCACTTTTGTTCTCAAATACATTTAAATAATATCATTAAGCGTCCTTTATCAAATTTTGAAAAGATATATAAATGGATGAATACCTCTAGAAGACAACTTATGGCTAAACTATATTTAGAATTAATGGAAATAGAGTCTCACAACTTATTGACATATCAGAAAAGGTGGCATTCTATCTGTAATTCTATTTTATCTGATGACGACTGGCACTACATATGGAGGACGTTTCCCTTTAATACGAATATTATAGAAATAAAATTACAAACTTTTAAAATACTTACTTTTTGGTATTTAACACCTCAGAAATTATCGCATATAACATCTGCTGTTTCTCCTGCATGTTGGAAGAAATGTGGAGGTGTGGGAAATTATGTCCATTGTTGGCTTGAATGCCCAAAACTAGAGCTGTTCTGGACAGAAATAATAACTCAGGTTAAAAATATAACTGGTTATGAATTGCAATGCACAGTGGAACATATACTACTAAATAGATGGCAAATGCATATACAACCTAGTAATACTATGAAAAGAATAGCCATTTTGTTGGCAGCAGCTAAAAATGCAGTAGCCTTATTTTGGAAAGACACTAAAAGTCCTCAACAACATCATTGGCATGCTAAACTTTGGAAGTTCTATATGATGTCAAAAATAACGGAAAATGTAGATGGAAGAGATGTATACAAATCTTCTTTAGATCACGCTATGATTTGGTTCCCTATTGTGGAATATTTAATTGATCAGGGTGAAATCCCTACTACAGTTAATGACTTAAATTTATGGTAAGATGTGAATGTCTCCTTGATTTGAAAAATGTAAACTGATACTGTAACTTTGAAAATGTAATACTCTTTTAGTAACTCTAACACTCTTTTCGTGTATACTCCAACTTACCTGTTTTGTTAATTGCTATTTTCCTTTTTTGCATTTATTAATAAAATGTTATTAAAAAAAAAAAAAAAAGTCACTTTTCTCATGAATTTGTTACAGAAGGGCTTACCTCAATACCGGGAAGGCTTGTATTGCTGTGGTTATTTTACCCACATTTATATTCATTTGTGTAGGTTAAAATGTTTGAGGAATGCCACCAAGCCATGAATTTACCATGGACTCATCTCTGTAGTGTACAGATGCTTGACTTTTTTTCTCCTCAGCACTATTGTGCAATTGCCCTTTTTCCAATTCCCCCCACCCCCATAGCCTAACTTTTAAAAACTATTCTTTGACTGCTTCAATTGAATTCTTTAAAACTTTGTTATGACTTCCTAGCTTAAACACTGAGTAATTTTTTAATAACAACTTGAGATGCAAGTATGAACCTCTTTCTAAAAAAAACCCCTTCAGTTTATTTTATTTTACATTTCTTAGCCTACAAGCAAAGTCTAATCCCTTCATAGGTATATGGGAGCAACATGGTTTCTACTAGTGATGGTGGCTAGTTGACATGTGACTATGTCCCCTTCCTCTTCCTTTCCAAGAAGTCATATATACATAGTCTAGGTAGTTTTCTAAGCAATTTAGTGGGAGTAAAAAAAAAAAATGCTTGGGGTCTATACCAGAGTCTTTCTTTTCTCTGAGGAATGTTGAAGCAATGATAGGTGAAATCTCAGAGCTTCAAATTGGGTGTGCTTCAGATTTCAATGTATTTCAATTTGCATTACCATTCCTTCAGTATTGTCATTCGCTTGCTTCAGTCAGACGCCCTGGAATTGCAGTGCCCTACACTATATAGTGGCATGCCCAAAATGAAAGCCCAGATCCAAAGGGATGTATGCATTTATTTTTCAGTGCATCTTGCAGAAGTCACCCATATGCTTAGAGAGTAATGTTAAGCAGATTTACTTAAAATCCTGTTCAAGTTTATTCAATGGTGCTTACTCCCCAGAAAGTGTATTTAGGGTTGTACTGCAAGTATCCTTTGTAACTACAGGATCATGGCCTCTTAAAAGTCTGTTGAAATTATGGGGGAAATAAACAATTTTAAGGTACCAGTAGCATGCAAAGAATTAAGATTAGATGATAATACCAGGAATTATTATATACACAACATAAGAATACTAACACTGATTTGATGAGAACAAACATGGGGTAATATAATGGAAAGCATAAAGAAATTAATGGATTTGGATTTTATATTGGAACAAGCTTCTTTGTCATATAAAGTTCTTTTGGAGATTTTTATGACCAATGTTGTGATTTGCCACATTGGATTTTATCTTCAAAATATTGCTATTAAAACATTCTTCTCTAATATTTTATGACTCCACAAGCTGGCAGCCCACTCTGGTGTGTCATTGTACCAAGCAGTGGAAAGCTATAACCTTCAAGAACATGCATATGACATGATACTTGTGTTGTAGGTAGATGTGATATGAAGTAGAGTGTCTGATGGGAAAAGATGTGTTCTCTTGATGGGGACGAGGTGATTAGATGCAAAAGAGCATATGGCCTCTACAGCCTAGCTGTTCAACAAAGAGATTTTAATCAGGTGAAGTCTGAAAAAGCCCTCTCTCTAGTTGCTACCGACTTCATCTCTGAAGGAAGGGACAGTGAGAGCACAGTTTATGAAGCAGATCTTTACTGGCAGGCTGGACAATATGGGAGGAGGTGGTCTTTCAAGTATCCTGGTCCCAAGCCATTTAGGCCTTGAACCAGCACTTTGAATTATGTCCAGGAAAAAAAAAATGGCAACCAGTGCAGATCTTTTAGCCCCAGATTAAAATCATTCCTGTATCCAGTCTCATACCATAGCCTGGCTGTGTCATTTTGTGCCAACTGTTACCACCCCAGAATGCATTACAATAAACTAATCTGGGTGCAGTCAGAGCATAGACCACCATGGCTAGATTGCACATTTTGAGGAACAGCCCTGTGATGGATATGAGCAAATGGAGACTGACCAGATTTGAAGGGACACCAAGGCTGAGGTGGGGGAAAAAATTACAATCCTGGATAGCTTCTCCTGGAATGCCTCTGCTCTGCTTTTACAGCTGTGATCTCTCTCCCCCCTTCCTCTCTCTCACACATGGAACAACACCCCAGACACAGGGCAAGAATGAGAGATGAATGCTGGGGGTTGGTTCAATTTCCTCTGCCTGCCCCCTTCCTGCACCTGCGTATCCAGCCAGCCTCACACTCTGATCCCCGGGAAGGCATCACGTGCATCACGTGCTCCTTCTCCCTCATAGGATGATCTGCATGGCAGCAGCCAGTCCCTCATCTGTCAGCATCTGCCTTGCAAAAAGCCCATCATTTGCTCCCATTCCTTTTCCTGAAATGCATAGAGAAGGTTCTCTGCCACAAGAACAGGACTGTCATGTGGTAAATGAGCCCTGAGCTGGTGGCAGTGGAAGAGGTGGGCGGAGAATGGACTTCTCAAGTATCGCATGGCCCAGAGAAGAATAGGATGGAAGGGGCAGCGCTGTTAAAACTCACACTGTGATGCTGGAAAGGTTAAAAAAATTCCAGGCACTTGCTCAGAAAAAAGATTGGTGTCTAAAAAGCAGTGGGAGTTCCATAAGATTGCCAACTGATCAGAAAAGATGGTTGGTTTGTACCTCTGCCTTTAATGGCAGCTCAATTTATAGAAATCAGAAAGGGAACTTTTGACAAGACAGAGTGAACAGTTATTACTGGCTTGTTCCTGTAATTCAGGCTTCTATGAGAGGCACAGGAGTAGGAACCAGTAAGGAAAAGAAGTTGGCAACCCCTAGATCTAGGTCAGGATAATTGCACCGGGTTGTGGGGGGTGGTAGTTGGTGCTGGTGAATCAAAAGGGATGAATGAAGGATGGATTTGCGGGTGCAGGGACTGGGAGAAAGAAACGAGGGAAGGAATTCAAGGCTGCAGTCCTCCTGTACATATTTACATGTGAGTAACCCATCATACTCAGTCACACATTAAGTAAACCAGAACACATTCCAACTAACTGGAGTAAGGCCTAAGAATAGAGGATATGCTTGATTTAAGAGGAGGATAGGGTGGTCTCTCTCTCCCTTATATCTTCTTTCTTTTTGTTTCTGTTTAAGGAGGCAGCAGGGGGAGGGGAGGGGAGGGAAGAAATGGAGCCAGTTGGATTTCAGTATCCAGGGAACTAGAGTTGCTTTTCAAAGTTAGTGCAGATGCAGGACTCTGATTACCTGTCAGGGCTTGTTCTTTGTTTCAGAAAAAAGATGCTTTTGGAGCAGAAGTGCTTCCTAAGAAACACCTATTGGTCCCATGGTGCCCATGAGTGCCATTCACAAAAAATCCCAATGTATCGATCAGCTTTAATCATCTTCTCCCTTCTTTTCCAAAGCAAATCAATGAGACAGAGAGAGTGAGAGTTCTCAGGGTACTCTGTCTTCAAATTTGTCTCCTCTCATTTAATGTTGACACATGCTAGTTTCTTGTTATTTGAAAGTGGGGCTTCTTTTGCACCATACCTTATTGCTTGCAATGTGCACTGTGTCGATTACTTAAGTAAAATCTATACTTTAATAAACCTGTCCATTTTCCTTTCATGTTTCTTATCTAATGAACAATTATTATTCTATTAATTCAGTAGCAGCAAGTAGGTCCTATTTGGTTTTGATCAGGGTCACATGGTGGGGGGGGCAGATGAAACCTTTCTCCAGGGAGCCATGATGGTTCTAGGCAGCCCTGAAAACACCAACCTCCTGTGCAGACTTTTGCTCCGTGTCTCAAAGAACTCATGTGAGAGGAGAGGATGTAATTTCTGCAAATGATTTTTCAACCGTGAAGCCCCTAACTTTCAGGAGCAGTTTTGGGGGAACACAGGATGGCTGTAGGACAAAGGAAGAAGGGGAAACAATCCATTCCATAAACTTGTTCCATTACAGTACAGGGGAATTGACCCTTGATTTTTTTTAAAAAAACAAACAAAAACAAAACTTCAATGGCTATGAAACTTGCTTAGGATAGTGGATATATCTGTCCCGGCCCAGCGGTCTTGGGATGTGGGCCGCCCCCCCAAGCGACTCGCCAGGGCACCCCCAACCCTTCTGCTCACCAGCAGAGCCTCCAGTCCTAGGGGAGGCAAAGACAGGTCAGGCAGCTGAGATGAGGCGCGGTGACTGGACCAAAGCAGAGGCAGTCAACACCAGCCCCAAGGAGGAGATGGCGATGGCCAGGCATAATGGCAGGACCAGGCCCCCGAGAGACAGCCGGGATCGGCGGCATGAGCGGAGCCTCAGGCAGGCCACAGAGGGGCCTTCCTGGGCCAGCACAGCTGCATGTCGGTGCCGGCGGCATGGTCCTGAGGCTGCCAGAGCCAGCACAATATCTGCCCCACCTGACATGCTGATTTGGCATCCCAACTGATAAAGGGGGGCGTGGCCAAGGTGGGGCAGACACAGCGGGAGCAATGGGGATGCCGGGAGCAGGGTGGGAAGATAAAAGGCAGGGAGGAAGAGGGGCCAAGGAGGATTAGTGTGCAGGAAAGAGTTATCAGAGGAGAGAGACAGACAAGCCGAGAGAGAAGGGGCAAGGGAGATTCTTACGCACACTGGCAGAAGGACCTGTGGGGTGGCGTTAACCCCATTCCCTGCCGGTCTGAGTCTCCTCATTCCTCCCCCCCTTTTTGAGTACCCTCTGCTGTTGGGACCACTTCTTCTGCTGGGTCGCTAGGTGCCATGGCCACCGGGGGACCAGTGCCGAGTGTGACAATATCCAATATAGTGATTTCATTTTTAATGTCTCATTTCAGCAGCTTTCATGGCATTCTAATTCCACAGCAGACAGATTGAGAATTACCATTTTAAAATGCAGGTGATAAAAGTTGTATTTTTTTCAAAGTTTGTGGTATGTGCAAGCATTCTAGTTTGTTTACCATCCTTTTATTTTGTTGCAGAAACAAATTAGCTAAGTCTAACAGAATATATAATTAAATAATCATTGTGCAGATAAACAGTTTGAGTTACTATTTTTCTCTTTTCAAATTAGCTAAATTAAGTATAAAACCTTACTGGAAATCCCATGCCAGAGGTTTTAAGAAAGTGTTAGTATAAGAATTTTTTTTTTTTTTTTTGCTGAGAATACTTCGTGTGGAAGAGACATCAATCTAACAGTTAAGACAGTTATTCAGTACTGAGTGAGAAAAAAACTGAGATGTACTCTAGGTACACAACTGGCAAATTGGGAATAATTAGATAAAAACTTTAAAATACAAGTATTTTGAAAATAACAGAATTTTTAGTCTTTCAAAATTTTCAAAAGGCTTAAGGATCATCTGTGTCACTCCTTAACATATTCTTTGTGAATTTTATAGGCTGAGACTAAGAATCTGGCACAGGCAAGCATAA
The DNA here is from genome assembly GCA_029375565.1 of Gekko gecko. Taxonomy (NCBI): domain Eukaryota; kingdom Metazoa; phylum Chordata; class Lepidosauria; order Squamata; family Gekkonidae; genus Gekko; species Gekko gecko. Next base: position 135,052,534 of record JAPDNY010000003.1, on the reverse strand, counting down.
CCTGTGGGTTGGAATCCAGCAAGAGTATATTCTGAATCCGGGAGACCTGAACATCTCTCCAGTATACAGATTTACTTAGCACATATTGCTTGATAGTACCCACAGTTTGCCAGTGCCACAGGGGCAGACACACTTGGCCTTTGGGACTTTTTTGTAATGGCCCTCTATGATTGCAGATGGGAAAATATTACACTGGGCCATAGAAAGGGCCCTTTGATAAGACGGGATTTCCAAGCATGACAAGTAAGAAGCTGGAGAAGCCACATATCTTGTTGGGGGGATGTTAAATGGTTGGAACCCTAGGAATATCATTCTGTCTCTCAACATCTAGCATTTGCTGCTTGACTCTGGCCCTTGCCTGGTCTAGGGCCATTATCTGGAGAGACTCAAATGAAAAGCTGACCGTGGACAACTTCTGATAGATAGTCCTAACCCAAGTGGAACTGTACCCATCCTTAAGGATTAATGAGCTAATATCTGAAGGACAGTGGCTAAGCTTAAGCCAAGTATTGATTGAAACAAGGCTTACCCTTGCCTCTATTCTTAGCAATCCAGTTTCCAAACATAAAGTAGCATTTGAAATGCTATTTGAAAATCAGAATATGGCTCTTAAGAATTTTCTCAAGGAGGACAAGGCTTGATGGAGCTGGACTCAGAATAGTCCCATACATGAGCTGTGGTACTGTCTTGAAAATATATAATTTAAGGGCCATCGGTATATAATGCCCCCCCCATGGATGGAAAAATGTAATGATACCTTGGGCAGACTTGTGACCAGAATTTGCAATGTATTCATAATTAGCCTTTTTTGCCCCTGAGAACTGGATCATGACCCCTTGGTACTTACAGATTGCCACCTGTTGTAACCTGTGGCCATTTATGCTCCACTCCCTTGCTTTAGGTTTTGAGCCAAAGGCCATTACTTTTGTTTTTTGATAATTGATTTCCAGGTGATTTAAATCACAATAAAGGCCAAATGGCTTTAATGCCCTTCTAAGGCCTACTGGTGTCCTAAACAGCAGAACTGTGTTGTCTGTCTGCAAAGAGTAAAGCTACTGTGTGGTGGTCTGCCAGAGAGGGAGGATGGGTAACTACTAAACTAAGATCATTAATCAGATTGTTAATATAATGGCAAAAAGGGAAGGAGTCAATACACAGCCTTGCTTGACTCCCTTTGTTGTTGTAATGGGATTAGTTAGAAGACCTTGTCTGTTGCATCTGACCCTAACAGTGGTGTTAGCTTGGACCAGAAATAGGAGTCTCCTATCAAATTGAGGTAGCACTTAACTTTTCCAGAGATTATCTCTGGATATAGAATCAAAAGCAGATTTTAGGTCTATAAAGGCTGCATATAGAGAAACTAAATTATTAGTCACATATTTATCTACCAAATGGGATAAAATCAAATTGTATCCCATGGCAGACCACCCTTCCCTAAAGACTGCCTGTTTGTCAACTAAACAATTTCCCTGAGCCAGCCAACTTTGTAATTTCTCTGGAAGGTGGCTTGCATATAGTTTGCCCAAAATATTCAAGAGGCTAATCAGCCTATAATTGGCTAGTTGCTCTATCTGCTCCACTTTGAAGAAGGAAAAAATAGTAGCTTTTCTCCAGGCCTCAGGAATAGCCCCAGTTGAATCTATATAGGTAAACAATGAGGTCAGAAGGGGAGCCCACCACATTGTCTATTAGAAAATCTGAGGGTATAAAATCCAGACCCAGTGTTTTGCCTTTCTTGAGCTTACCAATCAACATCTCAACCTGTTTGGCTGATGCAGGGGGCCAAACTGGTAGGTCCAGCAAGACCTCTGGATTCTGAGGGGGTGATGAATAATGAGTATCAAAATAGAGTATTTGGAAGAATACCTTCCAGTTCTCAAGGGAAATGAAGGAATCAATCGGAGAAAAATCCTTAGATGAGTGGTTTGTTATTTATTTCCAAAACTGAGTTGAAGTCCTCTCATTGGTTGACTGTATTATCCTGTTCCACAACATTTTTGTTAAGTATGAGACTTAACGCAGGAGGTAAGTTCAACAAGTGATTCAGCTTTATTTAGCTCCAAGATTAGACCAGCTAAGGGCTAGACCAGCTAGACAAGATACAGTCAAAACACAGCGACTTATATACAATTCTGGCTGTAGTAACCACGCCCACAATAACAAGAATCACCAATAATAATCTGTACATAATAGCCAATCACAAATCACAGATAAAGACCAATCATATTACATCTTAATAACCAATCATAGATGTTCCCTCCATAAGCCCTTTGATTGGGCAATACCAGACAGTTTCTGAATCTGCATAATGAGCACATGCTCGCTTATGCTGACACTTATGTCTCTGAAGACATAACAATTTTCCTGTCCTCACCGTTTTTCATTGTCACCAGTTTTTTGCATGACTTCCTTAAGTATAGAAGATGAAGTTTTTGCTTTTTGGCTATCTTTATCAAACCAGCGCTTGGAGGGATTCTTTTATGTCCACCTTTGGGCAGAAGCAACTTGGGCCAATAATGATTTTAAGAGCTGGAGAAGGTGGTTGAAAGTGATCAGCAGATTCTGATCATGAGGACTGTCCATAATTGCAGATCTCTACATACAAATGTCCTTGTCCTCCAGGATCCCCTTCACTGTTTGGGCCAAATGGTCAGACCACTTGGTGCAACAGCACATTTGGTGAGCTGGTACTAAATATGGACCTGGTACAAGATGATAATAGGTTTGAGGAGCCAAGGGAGCCAGGTCTAGTATAAGTGGAAGATGGTCGCTTTCAAGTTCTGGTAGGACTTGGAGGTATATGACCTTGGAAAGTAGTCTAGGAGTAGGACTAACAAAATTGCTGCATCTGGAGCCTGCCATGAAGGTAATTTCCCCTGGATAGCAACTTGCTCTAGAATTAAATATGGATCAGACCCTCTTACTATTCTTGCTAGGCAGGCACCTGTGAAATTTGCCCTGAAATCCTTCAAAAGACGTTCACAATGGGTATGGTTATAATTTACCTCATTGGTACACATAAAGGATCCGAACTTTTTGGTAAGAGTCTTGTCATTTGGCTGAGATGTATTTGATTAGTTATAGTTTATGGATATAATTTTGTGCTGTTCATAAAGTCAAATGAAATTTAAAATCTTAATGTCAAATTTCAAAGACTCATAAAGTGATTTACATTCATGACATGTAATAAGTATTAACCCATTATATTCTTAAACATATTAAACATTTTTAATCTGTGAAGCATTTTACGGTTACTATGTATGAAAATTGTTACACAGCACCTTGATTCCTGTAGTAAATTTCCTGTAATGGAAGGCATTTCCATCAGCAGATACGACTCTTACCTCCTGCAGACCAATATGATTCCTGAAATATTGTTCTTGAGGTATGGGACAACACCAGGGACAGCATTCAGGGAGAGTCAGAGGTCTGTAGCAGGATGGAATTGGCAAAAATCACTACACCTTCCATTCATGGGAACTGACTGCAGATCACCCAACATTTGTATCATTCATACTCATGGCAGGTTATTATGGTAACAGAAAGATGGGGGGAAAAAACACATTTAACAAAAGAACTGGAATGCCTGTAAAATGCTCTTTACCTAATTTTTCCTCAGATTTGGTGTCTCAGAGTGGCCTGAATAGATGAGACTAGCCCAAGGACATCAGAGCTCAGAAGTTAAGCAGGGTTAGTACTTGGATGTGAAACTATCAATAAAAAAGTTCTGCTATGCAGAGGAAGGCGATGATAACCACTTCGGCTCATCTCTTACCTTGAAAGGATCACCATAAATTAATTGTGACTTATTGGCTTTTAATTATGACGACGATGACGACGATGATGATGATAATGACGACGATGTTACTGTTATATTGCCTGCAGAAATACCTTTGAGTTCAATAAGGATATCTTTAGATCCAAGGCAAATTTTTATGCTGTGCAAGAGTGCCAATCTCCTGAATATGAAAGGAGAAAGGAGAAAAAAATAGTAAGACAGTGTGGTGTAGTGGTTAAGAGAGGTGGACTCTTTGATTCCCTGCTCCTCCATATGAAACCTGCTGGGTGACCTTGGGCCAGTCTCAATTCTCTCAGAACTCTCTCAGTCTGTCAGCTATGCTGCCATTGTAAGGGGGGGGGGGGATAGGAGACTGCTGGGTGTGTCAGCATACTGTCATGTATTGCAGGCAAGATGACAGCCAGGTAATGAGTGTGAATTAGATCATCTTGATCTGGAAGTGACAGGAGTAGAGTCATGTGACTAGTCACTGGATCAGAGTTGCATCATACTCATAGGAGTCACAGTGAGTCAGCACTTCAATATGATTGGTGCTTCATAGTATATATTATGTACTGTATGTACTGTATCACTCTTATGTACAGGATTCTTGCGAAGCACTTTGTTGGTCTGCCTGAGGAATTGGAGTCTACAAGTGCTATCCTGGACTGTATGTATATTCTTGTAAATAAACCACAGTATATAGTTTCAGCACTAGCCTGATGCAGACTGCATTATTACTCTCACTTCCCCTGCGCTGACAGGGTGAACATCTTCAAGTGCTGGAATGTTAACTTTAATTTCTTTCACCGTGTCTTTTCTATTAGCCTATGCTTGCGCCCTTGATGCCTTACTCCTCTCACTTCGCTGGGAATATGAACCCGTTAGTTTAGGTGTGCTGCAATTCATGTCCTGATTAGCCCAATTCCATCAGGGGACCCCCCCCCCTTTGAATCCAGTATAACTTCCCCCTTTCCCACCTGTGGAGTTAGATCTAACACTGAATGTATGCACAGATGATCTGCCTTTACTGTATTCAATAAACTTGATCCTTCTGAAGGAAGGAACATTGTTGAGACTGATTGCTGTGGGACTCTGACACAGCCTCACCTACCTCACAAGGTTCTTGTTATGGGGAGTATAATATACTGGGTCCAATGCATGATGTAGTGAATCAGCTCATAACTTTATTCAGGAACAAGACAACTTAGCCAGCTCGCAGGCCACCTTATAACCCCAAGACAAACCACACCCCAACACCCGTGATAGGTCTATTTACAGTATCAGTCTTTCATAGGTCAGGTCTTGGATCCTAGCCTCCCGATTGGAGCAGGCTAGGATCCTCTCATCTATTGTTTGTCTGTGCGAAGCTGAGGCTCTTCGCTCAACCACATGCAGCCATGCACTTGCATGTGGTTGTCTCAGTACACAACAGGGAGAGGAATGAAAGGCAACCATAAGTCACTTTGAGACTCCTTAAGGTAGAGAAAAGCAAGGTATAAAAACCAACACTTCTTCACTCTGAGCAAGAGTAATCTTTTGCCTTTTCCCCTCCATTTGGTAGCAAGCTTTGGGGCAGGGCCCTTTCCAGAGCCATTTTGGCCTCCCAATCCTATCCAATATATAATGAAAACATCAACAAATATCAACGAACAATAATAATTGTCTGGAAATGAGGGAATCCACTGAATGATTTTGGAAGGTCTCCATGACAGACCTTAGACTAAAGATTGGAAGCTCATTATACAAGATTTCTTAGGCAAGGCCCATTGGATTAATTGCAATTGTTGATACCAAATGTTTAGAATAAAATATAATGTGGAATACAATTTCTTTAGCTGAGGCAAAAAAATAAGTTTAGAAGTAAAGAATAACAACACCTTAATCTCTAGGTTTTCTATAAGGATTGGCTGACCAGAATTTCTTGAAACATGAATTTTTGTGCCCAAAAGAAATATGAAAAATCCCTCCATTACCTCTGACTAGAAGTTTACTAATACAAAAAAGTCCTATGAAATACTGGAAGGCATACTGATACCCACTGTTTTCATCCATTGAGTTTGTGTGTCCACATGCAAGTATATGTGTTGCTTTCTAATGCAACAAATGAAAATGTTGATGCACATATACTTCACATCTTAATTTTTAAATACCAACCTGCATGTCAAATCGTAGGTGTTATAAGTGGGGGACCCACAAGGACTTTGGAGGGGGGCATCTCATTTTCCTTCTTCTAGGATTTCCTCTTTCCAATCCCTGAAAACCTCCATAACCTCTCACCTTTTTGTACCTCCTTCTCTCCTTTCTAGACCAACATACCTTTATCTCCCACCTCCATGTTCAGTTTTTCTTCCTTCCCTACCCCTGGCAGCCTCTCTCTGGAGAAAGTATGACCAAGTTGTAAAGTGCTGGCTGACAGGCCGGGCCCAATTGCAGAGAGGGGAACCTGGAAGAACTTGTGAGGGGTACCTCACTTTCCCCTGTACCCATTTCTCCACTGTACTACTACTTCCTTCTTCCTGGCAGCCCTCTTATCCTTTACTTTTTCCTGCTGTAACCACAATACGGCACTGGGATTTGTGTGGTGGCTGCCGCTCAACAGCAACCCTCAGCTGGGCATGAGTAAGTAATGCAGGTTGCATGGCAGCAAGTAGCTCAGTGGTTGCTGGTGGGCCTGGCTCCAATGAGTCCTGCCTTAGAGGTCAGAACACCCCTAGAAATGGCCCCTCCCCTTCCTCTACCCTTTCCTGACAGGAAACCAAGGCTTCAGCTGGCAAGGCTGTTGTAACTGTCTAGCAATGGACACAGAGGCCATTTCTTTCTTAAAGAAACAAGCATTGTTTCTATTATTTTGGAGGGTTTTAACCCCAGTTGTTGTTGCTTTGTTTCTCTCTCTTCCCCCCCATTTTTTTAAGATTTCAGATTTGTCTGCAAACCTGTGTCTTTTTCAAGGTTTATAGTAAGATCTGACTTGTCTGTTCATGATTCCAGTCTATAGATTTGGACATGCTGAGAATTAGATATATTGATGCTTTTATTCCCTGTAGAAATGTCTTAACTGCCCTAACGTTTAGGGTTTAATTTTATTTTTTTAAGAGGAAGTTTGAGCAACTACCCTTCATACAAAATACCCCATGTTATTTCTGTTACTTTAGGTGCCAATTTGCTGAGCCAAATACACCAGCACAGCATGGAATGATAACAGCTGAATCTTACGATCTTTTAAAATGTAGCTAACAAATTCTGTGACATGAAGATGGGGAAAAAAGGAACCAATTGCGCTTTGTAGATTAATTTGCTTCAAAAGGGAAGAGATAAGTGCAGGGTTGAGGACTGAAAATATTAATTTGGTATTCCATATTCTAGAGAATCCGTTGCATAAAGTGTAATCAGATTTGTCAGAGCCATTTTTCGTTTCAAAGGCAACATTTTAGGGCTTTTCAGCAAACTTATTTCAGCGTTCATTTCCCCCCTGATGCTGAAAGCTTATTTCAACTATGCCTGCTTAGCAGAATAATTGTAATTTTTAAAGAAAACAAATATAGTTTGTTATGAATAGGATTGCTAACTTTTAACCTGGTCCCTCTAGCTGTCCTTTTAATAACCTGGTCCCTCTAGCTGCAATTCTGGGCTGTATCAACAGAAGTACAGTGTCCAGATCACAAGATGTGATGGTACCACTTTACTCTGCTCTGGTTAGACCTCACCTAGAGTATTGTGTTCAGTTTTAGGCACCACAATTTAAGAAGGATATAGACAAGCTGGAACATGTCCAGAGAAAAACGAAGAAGATGGTGAGGGGTCTGTAGACCAAGTCCTATGAGGAAAGGTTGAAGGAGTTGGGCATGTTTAGCCTGGAGAGAAGACGACTGAGAGTTGATATGATCACCATCTTCACGTACTTGAAGGGCTGTCATATAAAGGATGGTACAGAGTTGTTTTCTGTTGCCCCAGAAGGTCGGATCACAACCAATGGGTTGAAATTAAATCAGAAGAATTTTCAGCTAAACATTAGGAAAAACTTCCTGACAGTTAGAATGGTTCCTCAGTGGAACAGGCTTCCTCTGGAGGTGGTGGGCTCTCCTTCTTTGGAGGTTTTCAAACAGAGGCTAGATGGCCATCTGACAGCAATGCTGATTGTGTGAACTTAGGCAGATCATGAGAGGGAAGGCAAGAAGGTTTGCCTCAGTGCTTAGTTCTTGAGGCCCTTCCTTACATGCCCAGGGAAAGCTGATTGCCACTTTGGGGTCAGGAAGCAATCCTGGAGGGGTTTTTTGTCATCTTCTTGATGTGGAACAGCAGTCACTGAGGGTGTGGAGGGGGAAGTATTTGTAAATTTCCTGCATTGTGCAGGGTGTTGGACTAGATGACCCCTTCCAACTCTATGATTCTATATCAGTTTGATCTGCACGCAATTATCAGGTGACATTATTTTAGTTCATGCCATGAAAATCTTGTGTGCCCATTTCCATTTATTAAACAGCATCTAAAGATAGAGTATATTTCCCCCCGTGCAGTTTAATTAATTAATTTATTTTATTTATATCCCGCTCTCCCCGCAAGCAGGCTCAGGGAGGCTCACAAGGTCACATAGAATATTGTTACAGTAAAACAACACATAAAATTCAAGATTTAAAAAGTTCACAATTTCATATAAATAAACAGAGTAAAAGTTGCCTCAGTAGCCATGCTTGAATGTAAACTATCTGGGCAGTCCTGAGGGGTATCAGGCCAAGACGAGGGCTGTCAGCAGGGGAGGCCAAGAATGGGAATTTGGATGCCTGCTGCCTCAACTAAAAGCCCAGTGGAACAGTTCCATTTTGCAGGCCCTGTGGAACTGGAACCGATCCCACAGGGTCCTGATCTCATATGGGAACTTGTTCCATCAGGCTGGGCCAAATGTACTTTGGGGCAGGGACAACCAGAAAATGTTGATCAGGTGAGTGCAAGATTCTGTGAGGCACATACGGGGAGAGATGGTCCCTGAGATATGCAGGCCTCTGGCTGCACAGGGCTTTAAAAGTCAGCACTGGAACCTTGAATTGGATCCGATACTCAGTAGGCAGCCAGTATGGTTGGTGGAGTACCAGTTGAGTTTGTGCCTGCACAGGCATGCTGTCAGTATGCGTGCCACCACATTCTGCACTACCTGCAGTTTCTGGGTCAAGTTCAGGGGCAGCCACACATAGAGTGAATTACAATAATCAAGCCTGGAAGTGACCGTTGCATGGATCACTGTAGCTAGGTCCTGGGAAGTGAGGTAGGGAACTTTAGTTATAGAACCTCTGCTTCTTTTACATAAAATAAGTACTCTTTCAGATACTTTTATCTGTTTGTGTTTAAGACTGGGAATTTGAACACAAAATAACTGTGCAAAGCTAAATAGAGTCAAATCCTTCTAAACCCATTGAAGCTAACGGACTTAAAAGGGTTAAATTTCACAGTGAAAGTCTTCAAAACTGAATACAAATATTGCTGCAATATCACAGGTTTTGGAAGAGTGTAGGTGATTTCAAGCTGCCTGAAGGTACTTTTGTCAATGGCAACAGTGGCCATTGACATCTGGTCCTGTTCAGATATTTGGTGCCAGAAAGATGATGAAGAGATAGCTTACTGAGAGGACAGAATGGGGATACATAGAACACTCACAAGATAATGTCAAGAGAGAAAATGTAACTTGTTTACTGTTAAGTAAGTAAGTAAGCCCTTTTGACATCAGACAGAATGACTTTCAAGCAAACATAAGTCTTCTCTTCAATATCTGGCAGTGGACCTGATCTGAAAACAGCAACCTGGACTGCTGCTGTTCCTGAAGCAGCTTGATGCATATCTCTGAGGGTCTTTTGTCACAGATATACTTTAATTAGTTGTCAGTATCTGCACTTCAATTATAGTTACAATGGCTAGTCAAACATTTCGTGCCCCAAGCAGAAAATGGATTTGCGGAGAGTTGGGAGCAAATTACTTGTTACAACATTTGTATCTGAAACAATTTAAAAATAAGATCTGCTTTTGGAAGAAGGGATTTTCAGCCAAACGGCAGTCAGAAAAGCGTTTTACTCTTTTGTAGCCTACTGTTTCCTTTCTTCAAATTAGAATCAGACTAGACATTACTTTTAGCATATGTTCACCATAGGGACTTGCAGCTATACTGCAGCTGCAAGTACCAGTGGTATCTTCTTTGTAAAAAGCACTGACAAGCCCATTTATGATCAGGCACAAGGGAAGGAGGGGATCCTGCCTTCCCCCTCACACCATTTTCAGCAGCCAAAACGACGCAGGGGCTGAGAGAGCAGGCATGGTCCATCCCATTGGAAGGTGCATCCCATTGGAAGTTGTCAGTGCCCATGCAGCTTTCCAACAGAGTGAATATCCCACAAACACAGCCTCCAAGGTCTTTTCTGCTACCAAAATGGTGGTGAGGGGGAGGAAGATTGGAAACTCCTCAGCTCAATAAGGATTTAAAATTCATCTTTGAAAAACTTGACTGGTGTTTTAAACTCTAGGGGCAGGGCTATTTTTGTAGCAGGAACTCTTTTGCATATTAGGCAACACACCCCTAATGTAGCCAATCCTCCAAGAGCTTACAGTAGTCCCTATAAGAAGAGCTCTGTAAGCTCTTGGAGGATTGGCTACATTAAAGAAGTGTTGCCTAATATGCAAAGGAGTTTCTGCTACAAAAAGAGCCCTGTCTAGGGGGAAGTCGTTGAGAATAAAGATGGTGAGGAAACGGTGAAGATCGCTTCCTCCACCATTTATTTGCTTAAATTCCTTTCTCCTCCCAAATGTTACACCTATTAGGGAGCATTATTACCCTTCAGTAGAAGATGCTTTGTCACAGAAAGCTTGTTTTAAATTGGAAAATAAAACTTAATACTGTCTGAAGTAAAAATTTAAAGGTAAGCATGTGAAAAGGATGTTTGAGGTTTCCTTGTTACACAGAGGGCATCTTGGAGTCTAGTCGTTGGGAAAGGATTTCAAAGAACTGTAAGATGATAATAATTAAACAAACGGAAAATCCCCAGATATTCCATACAGTTGAAAAGGAAAGTGAGAAATGGTGGGCTAATTAGTAGTTGGCCACTGGCTGTTATGAATGTGCACTACCTAAAAAGAAGTGCTGTGGGATCGGTAAGACTGTCTCTTCAGAAAGTTGGAAAGTATTGCTACAGTAGTTTCTAAGATAACATGCTAGGGTCCTGATGAGTAACTACTACTTTGATTTCATCTCAAGCATCTGTTAAATACTGTATCAGCCAGTTCCACATTGTTACCTTCAATACATGTCCCCCTCTCCTGTGTCTTAAATATGCAGAATATAATTCCACCAAATTCCAGAGTAAAAAAAAAAAAATCACCTGCCAGTTTTAAGAAAAGAATTCTGAGGCTATGTTCTGAGATCTCAGGGCCATGTTGGGAGTTCCTAGACTACCACAACAATACTGGCCAGCCTTCTAACTTGGCCCAGCCTGGTCAAGCCCCAGAAACAGTGGCTACTGCCCCTTGGCATAGCTTAGTACAGCAGCAGTCACTGTAAACTTGGCCTGGTGCTTACAATTTTTCTTAGGGAGAGTTATGACGAACCCCTGGATCTCCCCAACTGTCTGGCAGATCTCCCCCACCCCAATCTTCAGTTCCTTTCAGTGACTGAGTTGTCCTACAGTAGTGTGTATATATTCTTTGTCATATAAGACTTGACTTCCCACCTTATGGTTGAGGTTTTTTTTAGTTTAGGCTTTTCCTCAGTTCAGAAACTCTACTGAAAATAAAGGAGCTGTCCAGTTTTATAAACCCTTGAGAAATGGCACGAGGCAAATTGACTTTCAAAACAGATTTTATTAAACAGGCAGAGAATATATGTATAATAGGAATAGTCAAGTTTTTGAGATAGCTGAGATAAGAAACTTTCTAATATATACAGAGTTGAAGTCTTAATACATTCAACAGACTGTATTTATAATTTTGTTTCAAAGCTTTCTATTTCTTTCTTTGCGAGGTACTTTGTTTAGTAGTTTGAGCACTAACACAGTTCTTATTGATGTTTCTATCTTTCTTCTTTCAGATATCACAGATTTTCATTTAGATAATACAGCTTAATATTTATATTGTGTTTTTAAATTTTAATTGTATTTATTATAATGTGATGTTACCTGCCTTGAGCCTGTTCATGGGATGGGCGGGATATAAATACAATAAATAAATAAATATATATAATCTCCTGAGGTGTCTAAGTTTCTCCCCTGTATCATAGACCAGGGTTCTCTTCCCAAACCCTTTCACTGGCAGGAACTTATTCTCCTGGTCCTTAAGAAGCAATAATTCCTAAATCCTTTTACTATTTGGCTTGTATGGGAGTTCACTCTAACTACCCAGAATTTCTGCCAAATCTTTCTCCAGTATCTTTTGTCTGTATAAAGCTGTTCGGTAGCTTTGCTGATTGCGAATCTAAAGTTCTCCCTCAGAGCAATTTTATTATATGTAAGAAAATGGGTTTCTCTTCTTCTCTCTGTAGAAATACTTTTCTCACTACTGCCTGTCAGAAAACACTGACTCCCAAATGTTTCTCCCCTCAGAAGCCAAACCCTCTAGCTACTGATTCAGAGGTTAAATTGCAAAAGATCAAACAGTGAAAAACCTCTTTTCCTTCCAGATCAGCTGTTTTATTTTCTCTCTCAGCTGATGCTGGCCAATCAGAGAGCAAGAAGAGCAGTCAATCACGTAAACTCTTCTCTCCAGGGAAGATTAACTCTTGTTCCCTGATTCTCTGATACAAGTAACATTTTAAAAAGCCTGCTTTTCTATGCAATCGGTCACAAGAGTCTACGGGGAGGGGCTGAAGTTGGGGGAGGATAAAGGTAGGTTAGCTGGTGGGTGGGAAGGAGAAAAGAAAGCTGCAAAAGGGGAGAGACTATGAGGGCTGACGGGGGAAAGGGCAAAATAGCAGGGGAGGGGGATACAGAGGGAAATGAGATGACCTATTCAGGTTCCCTATTTTCTGTATTTATGAAGTCTCTTCCCCACATGGGGTAACCACATTTTTCCCAACAGAGAAAACAACCACATTAATACAGCTCATGTAGGTTTCTCTAGTATACAAACAAAGTGATGAGGAAAGTTTCAATGGCTTTGCTAGTTGCTGTTATTAATCTCACAAATAGTCAAGCAAGGAACAGTGCTCTAAAATAGGAATAATCCTCCAAAGCCTGCATTCTTTGAACTCCATAGAGTGCTACGGCATCCAATCTAACTCTGGGCAGAATTAGTTGTTCCTAAATTCATATGATTTCAAAACCTAAACAAACAAATGGAAAATGAATTCCTGCCAGTAACTGTGCTGCCCTAGCCTATGAAGTTAAGTGCATCTAAGCACATTGAGATAGTGGGGTTTGCACTTTGTTTAGATTGGGCAGTTGAACTTTGCACTGAATGACATAGTGAACAAGTAAAGTAGGAGTCATTCTTTCTGTATAAGACAGAGGTACAAATTGCTTTCTAACCAGATACTATATGTGTTTATATCCCCTATTACAATATCAGGTGCATAGTAGTGGTTTAGAGAGTGCTTGAGAAGTTACCTGATCAAATTCCATCTCTGTCATAGATTTACTTGGTGGCAATTGTCTTTGAGTCACCCTTCTCAAGTTTGGACACTGGGCTACCTTACTGGACTGTCGCAATGGCCCTATTAAGATAATAGAGGTGAATCAATTTCCCCCCCCCATAGAAATAATTTTGTTAGGCTGAAGAACTGAGGGTGTCATGACATGTAGCCTCAAGGGTACAATTTGGCACATAATCAGTCTGCTAGTCTAGCAACAATGAGCAAACAGTTTGTGTTTTTCTCTTCAAGGAAAGTGGTCCTACATTTTTCTTCTCTTTCACTACAATCAGACCAGAAGTAAAAAAATGGACTATGGGTTGTTTGAGGGCTGGGTGGTTGTTCAAGAGAACTATGTTTGCTTAAATGGAGAATTTTGATGACTATGTTGGGAGCACTGTCATTTGTGTATATATCTTCAGTAAAATTTTAAAGCAATATGGTTTCTTTTGCATTAGCTTGTAGATGTATGTTCAATACAGACCAATTGCACTGCTCTGCTCAAATAGCCTGCTGTCAAAGTTTCAATTCACTGCTGTAGAGAGGTGACAAGAGATTTATCTCAAGTAGAAATTTCCAGCAAACTACACAAAAAAGATTTAGGTTGCAGTTCTCAACTCATTTACTGAAGAGGAAGTCCCACTGGAATTAGAAGGATTTACTTCTAACTAGGCATGCATATGATTGAGTTTTTAGTCAAAAGGTACAATTCGGGCATTCTGAAGCTTTTGGATTATGGAAGTTTTGCAATCACTAAGCTTTTCAGACCAAGTAGAAGGAAATTGGCCACTTTTTGTGATAATTTGTGAACAACACTGTCTCCTGGTAACTGCACCTGAGGATGTCCAACACTGTCTGGTTCCTTTCCTCCCATTCAGTGTGCCTAACTCCTTGCTTTTTTCTGTGATTTTCAGTGTTTATTTTCAGAACTATGACATACCTCCTCTCTGAATTTAATTTCCATTCTCTTTCCCATTCTTTTTTCATTCCAATTTCTACTTGTTTTCTTTCTCCTACTTCTACTGTCATCCAGAAAGCAATTACCCTCCATGATCTTTTCTGTCTCTCATCGTCTATCTTTTGCCCTCATCAGGAATGGTCCTGTCACACTGCCACTATTGGTGCCCTCTCTCGTGGAAGTATCTGCTCCCCACACAAAACTTGCTCTGAAGGTCACACAGACACTGGCATTCTTTCTGCCAATCCCAGCCTTGCCCAGATTCCATGATTCCCAGCCTCTAAAATCTGATCTTTGTAATCCCCTCAGCACTGCAGTGTTGCAGTCCTACATCACCCATCACTACCTTTATTTCAGACAAATAACTGGCTCACCTTTTTCTTTTCTATAATGTTTCTACCTTGTTCTTTGATGATGTCAACATTCATATTGATAATACGTCTGACTCAGCAGCCTCCCATCTCCTAACCTCCTCCTTCGATCTCTGCATCTGAACTAACTCCCACACACTTTGCCTTGGGCATTCTCTTGATCTTGTCTTCAACAAGAACAACTTTGTCTCTGACCTCTCTGCTATAGAATATGGGAGAGTGAAAGTTTCTTGTTTTGTTTCTTTTTTGTCTCCTCCACTATTTCTTCTTTCCCTTCCCTGAAAACCCTTTCCCCCTTTGCTGATTCCGTCTCTCCTTCCCACCAACCAACACCCCATCTTTGTCTGCCCCTCTGACCACAGCTCCCCCTCCCCCACTGGGTAAACTGTCCCCAAGAAAACTGTGACTGAGTTGTGTGGTGCTGGCCAGCATGCCCAGTTGCATGGTGCTGCCCACCAGCTCTGGGCTCAGCAGTATTGTGAGGTACCATAAGGACCAACAGGGGCAAGTCATTGTCCCCTCTCTCTGCCTCCCCAAACCATTTCCTCTTTCCAAGGATATGTTTGATGTTGCCAGCTTCCTTGCAGTCTCAAATTTTCTCCCCTGTTTTGTGCTTTTTTTATAGGCTTGCCTAGTCCCCAGGTGAGGATGGGGGACCCTGCTCCCAAACAGATGTCCCTGCATGTCACCTCCAAAAGCTTTTTTAATTTTTAAAAACATTTTAAATTTTTTAAGAAGGCTTTTGCACCTAGTTAGAGAAGACAAGACTGGCTTGCTCCTAATACAAACAGTTGAAATGGAACCAGAATTTCTAAAAAAAATAAAATAATAATATTAAAATTTTTAAATATAATATTTCATTCAGCTTCATGTTGCTTTTCATTTTAAATAACCATGGGTTTTTTCCCAGGATAATTTGAAGAAAGTAAAGAAGAAGTTAAGCACTGGTTTTTTCCTAACATAACACTGAGCTGTATCAAGAGGCTGACACCTTTCAACATAATAGGATTACTCCTGAGGAAGATTGGGATGAAATGAATATCCGGGTACACATTGAGAATGATGGACTTTTCCTTGTAATATTGCAAAGTTTCATTTATAATATAATATGATGTTTACCTTGAAAAGATTTACTAAATGTCTTAGTCATTTACATCACAGTGTACACCTGTTTGGCTGGCTGGGCCAGCCACACTTCTCCAGAGGCATATTTGGAAGGACAGAAAGGCAGACGTGGCAAGACTTCCAACAGAGGCTCCCAAAAGTTAACCCATAATGGCTTGGCAAGCACCCCAGGCCCATCAGACTAGTGGAAATCAGAATTTTCCATTTAGTGATTAGTGATGCTGTGAAGAAATACATTATTTCTTTGGTTGTTGTGAAGGAGCAATAACTTCCACTCTGAGTTTTAAATGTTTTTTCCCCCTCTCTTGGCAGAGAATAGGCTGGAAGGGGGGTGGATGTCACTCCAATTGCTTCCCAGCTTATCATCATACAAATGCTAACAGATCTACCAAGAGAGATAATGGGTGAGTGAAGCTCACCCCTTTCTTCTAGCAGCGAACAGAGATTTGGAGGAATGAACTACTATGAGGCTGCAGGAAGGGAAATTCTAGAGGCTTCAGGAGAAGTTTCCTTGACCTGGCCTGAATGGGTCAGTGGGAGGGGAAAGGGAGACAGTAAGACTCAGGGGACCCATGAGGAAGCTTCCCCCTTTGGTTCTGGATCCATGACAGCAGACAGAACTTTTAACTGAGAAGGCAGCTATTGATTCTGTAGAGATTTGTAACCGCCTAAGCTTTAGGAACCTGTCCTATATTTTAACAACTGATAGGGCATCTATAGAGAGAAGGACAGAGGATTTCCATTTTACCCATTTCTTTTGAATCCCTTGCTCAATCTGGTGCTGTGTTAAAATATTCTTGTGAACATTTTCTTTTTAATAAATCCTTTATAACTTTTGATGCTGGTATTGGTTTTCTGTACCACATAAACCTCCACCATCTTGGACATGCTATTTTAAAAGGAGTGCCAGAGAAAGGCAGGCAGTTGGCAAGTAGCTATTCCTCCAAGGGTGTGCAAGGCAGCAGGAGACACAGAGACAAGGCCTCAGAACCTGGAAGGGCACCTGGGAGCCCTGACCCTTCCAGTGGGCAATTCCATACAAAGGTCAGGTGGTGGCAGTGGGTTACTGGAGAGAGAGTAAAGCCTCTCTATGTATTGGGAGAACCTTGGAGGGCAGGGTGGAATAGGGCCTGCAGGCCAGAGCAGGACTGTTCCACCACAGATGCTAAGACAGAAAGGTGCATATGACAAAATACTTCTGATAGGAGCTCCCCAAAGTTACCTCATGACAGCCTGGTGGATTTGAGGGCTGGACTGGGCACTGCCTCTGTACTGGAGCTAGCCATTCTCCCAAAGGTCAGAGCCTTGGCAGAGAGGTTGCAGGTAGGCATCACTACCAGGTTGCATCCTCGCTGTAATAAAGGCGAGTACAAGCTGGCCTGTATAGACTGTGACTCACAGATAAAAGGCAGCATTGCTCTCCTCAATGCAGAGTTCTTGCAGTGGAAATGTGAGCTCTGCAAAGACTGTGGAAGCTATAGGTCAACAGACATGGCCAGAGAGAACAGCGAGTAGAAGAGGCTGGGGAGAAGAAGGACAACCTGCATCCCAGCATCTTTGCCTCAAAGAGCCTGACCAGGGAGAAGCCTCACTACACATTCACAGTAGTGAAGTGATCCCCTGGAGTACTGGCCATGCAAGGCTGTCATCTGGCCTGATCTCTCTTGCATGGCCATGATCCCTGAGTCCACCCTAACACCCAAACCTCAGCATGGCAGAGAAGTTCACAATCAGGAGGGTATAAAATGTGGGTCCTCACTCAGCCAAAGCCACCCAGTAGCTAAGCCCCACCACTGGGCATGAGCAGGGAGACAGGGTGGCTCAGAGATATGAGTCCATCTAACACCAAAACCCCAGCAGGGAAGAACAGTTCACAATTAGGAGGGAATAAAGGAATGTGCTCTGCTAGTTGGCTTTTAACAAGTTGCCTGCCTCTCTGTGTAACTGCAATGTGAACAGCTGACAGATGAAAAGGTGTGGAGCTGAGCTGAGCTGAGCACATATATCATTTTCTGATCCCATAAAACAGAATGGGAACTCTATTACTGGCAGCCAACAGTGCCTGTTAAGCTTGGAGGACTCGCATTGATGGACAGAAGGTTGGCGTATTCTGCCCACCCCATTGCCTTGGTGTTTTGTAAACAGTGTAATTGTGTGGAGACATTCTGTCTGGAAATGTATCCATTCATTAACTGCCATGAATGTTCATGGAATGTCTGTGGAATGTTCATCTTGGGCACCCTTCCACAGACAACACTTTGCGAACCATGAACTGGCCAAAATTTGTGATGAACTTTACTTTGTGAGCAGGTTTGTGCCCATTCCTCTTCCCTGGCAACTTGAATTCACTTCTTGGTTTGCTTTTAAAAGCCATAAACACATGCCCTCTCCTGTTATTCATTTTAATCAAGATACTCTGGATTTTTGTTGTAATGTCCAGCCATATTTTTATACAATTGCATAGAGTGCAATTTCTATGGAATTAGGGTGGCAACTCAAACACATTGATTAGGGAGTAAATTTGTGAAGATTATTTGGGAGTTTATGAGGGAGTAGAGCTTTGTGGGACTTACCTTTGAGTAGGCATAAATATCACTGTAAATGATACAGCCTTGAGTGGATATGTCCTTAAATTTAAGCAGATGACTGCTTTGAACTAGTGCAATGTTCCCCCAATGTAATAGTTATGAACAAAGCCATGATGTCAAAATGGAGATTTATTGTGGATGCAGCAACACCCCTTTATGAGGCCTTCTGTACAAACAAAACAAAACAAAAAACAAGAGACATGCCATTGGTTTTAAACTTGGTAGATGATAGTGGTAGTCCTACTTATGCATTACAACAATGAATTAGGGCAAGACATAAATCTGCTAATGTGCAGTTAATCACTAAAGAACTGGAAGATGTCTGAACTTTTATTCTGTAACATTTCTCAGACTGCTTGCTGCATACAAATGAAGTGGAATGACGGCAGACAAGGGAACAACAGTACACAGAATTATTACATTTATTAAAATATGAGTCATATCCAACCTTTGACTATGGATCAGTCTTTAATAGTCTTCCAGTGGTCTTTTATTTACCAGCGCAGTTGTGTCATAAAAATCTAGCTGGATTGTCTTCTAAACCATACAGATGTGTATGATTATTGGATTTCAATGTATCTAAATATAATATTCTCAAAACTTCTAACACTGAGTTGATATTATGGTCATGAGGTTTGCATTCATTTTGGATTGAAATTGCCATGGGCATTAGTCTAAATTCCTGCAATGCCAGTGTTCTTGCAGAATGGTTGTTATAAAACCTGGACATCTATTTCATCAGTATACAAATCCTCCAATAAATTTAACCACAAAATGATTTTAATGGTCTTAGACTGCACTAACTGCAGAGGATTGCCCTGTAAATATCCCTGAAAACAGTAGAGCTTTATCTAGATTTCATTGAAACTTAACTGTGAGCTGTCTGTATTGGAGTCAATATGATTTATCAGTTTTGTAAATGCTTAGAAACTAGAGATAAGAAAGCGAATGAAATAGAACGAGTGCCATACTCCCTTGTACAACCCCAATTACTTGGATTTAGAAAGCTATAACTTTGCTAAGGGTAGCAATGTTAGATTTCATACTTTCTGATGAAGTAAAAATCTATTTTCAGTTATGTTTCTTTTAGGAATGATACTGTTAAGAATTTCAAATATTTACTTTCTATGTCATAAATGTATATAAACTTGATATATTGATATCAGAGTATTTTTAAACTGAGCTAGTTGAATTCTGAATTCTCTTAATATTGATTTAAGACTCTGCATTACTCAGGTACTGCAGTTGTGCAAATCCTATGTTCCTTCCTGCCTTCCATAGTGCAGGTCTAAAGAAACATGAAATAACAGATTATTAGTATATCTAGATAGAATGCTGCAGTGATACTAAGGGATAGCAATTATGTCTGAAATATAGCCATGTATTAGCTAATGATCTGTTCTTATTACCATGAATTTCATAAGCTAAAATCAACATTCCCTTTAATTTCTTGCCTAATTTCCAGCAGAGATGTTGCTTGTGGACTGAAAAAGAAACACAGAAGATTACATGTGGATGGTTGATTTTCACCTGTCAGTGAGCCGCAGCTAACTTTAAAGTGAAACTGTCACCAAAAATTTGTGTGGGGAGCGGGTATTTGCTTTATCAATCCACTTGGATCTAATTGTATATCAAAGGTGGATCTCTGAGAGCAACCAGAGATGCTTTCTGAAGTATAGCAATTTTTATTAGATGTATTGATTCTGAAAATAAGCTTGTTGGAAAGTTTTTTTCCCCATATTTTAGACCCAGGAAAGATATCTTTAGTTTACAGTGGCTCTTAGGAGGGGGAAAGAATGGCTGCTGTGATTTAATGTGACTTTGGGCATTTACTATGAACACAACCAGTATACTCTACTCTGGGCATGCCAGCAGCTTTTGCTCATGAGAAACAGCTCAGGGCAGATATATACACCTACCGACTCATACAACGTGAGCAAGCAATAACTGGTCTGCATTAACATTTTAAATCAGGAGACTAATCCAGTTTAAATATAGTCTGTTTCACTCTCTATAGAGGGAGTTCACATATTTCATCAGAGGAAGACAGGCTCTCATGGTCAACAAATCCATAATTACTTGGTTCAGAACTTAAACTGCTGGTGTACTTCCATCATGCATGTTTTTTTTGTTCTACTGTTTTTCATTTACTGCTGCTCCTCTTTTTTTGAAGCTTCCTGGATGCCCGATAAACAAATGAAAAATACTGAACCAATAGTTGGCTCCTTAATTTACAGAATACATTTATCTGCCATGCGGAGATTTTTTTTTTTCCCGAAAAAGGGATTTGCATATATCTTACATGATTGAAGCATTTCAGGGCAAGGTGATACCTCATCTCTTGTATTCTACAGTCTGTCTCTATATATAGACTTCCTTCTCATGGAAGCAATTCAATCCAGATTCCTTAGATCTATATTTGGTGTCCCTCACTTCATTTCTAATATCCTCCTCAGAAGAGACTTGGGGATGGTGTCACTTGAAGCATGCAGTTGGTACCAAGTGGGCATCAGGTGGCTTCTAGGTTAAGTTCAGGCTGGGTGGAAGCTGTTGAGAAGAAATTATGTTATGGGCTTACTCCCCCAGTTCTATGCCATCCTGGGGTTTGTGGACCTAAAGAAACAATCAAACAAAGAATTTGGGACACAGATGATAGAACTTGGCTCCACCCCTATCCAGGGATAGGAATCATGGCCAACACTCTCTTCCAGCAAATTATCTCTATGCCTTAGACTTCCTAAATTCTTCAGAGCCTTTACTTTGGTTCATTTCAGCATTTTATGCTCAGCTCTACCTCAGAGGATATATTTAAGTATCCCATATTCTCAAAGTTTATGTTTCTGCTAACTGGATGCATTTGAACACGTGTTACTCCACTGGCCATTTTATAAGGATATCCGTTCCTTATACATGACTTCTTGCAGATTGTATTAATGAAACCACCCTTAAGATGGCCAAATATTGCACTTTGTCTTAGTCAATAAGGAAGCAAATGTTCCAATCCTTTCATTAATCACTTTGTATTACCAAAAATTAGCTATTAATGAAGTTAAGATTTTTATTGTTTTTTTTTTCTGTTTAGCTCATGTTCTTACACTGGTGTTGGTTGATCTTTGATTGTAATAAATTAATGATGAATTTACAGAAGGGTGGATAAAACTGCAGACACAACTGGAGTGTAATAGTGGTTACTCGTACTGACAAGCACATCTGAAGACAAATCATGACAAGCACATCTGCAAGGAAGCTTTGTTTTCCACTACCATAGCACCTATGGCATGTCAACCAGTCAAACTGTTGTGGAGAACAAAGAACTGGTTCTACCTTCTTTTCATCAGAGTAAGGACAGTCAAATGTAATAAGTAATAATGTCTTGTAAGCACAACATAAAATTGCTCATAACAAGATCAATTTAGATGGCAGTGTTAAAGTCTGTAATGTAACTCTTATTAGCATGATTTTCTTCTTTTTGTTTGACTGGTTCCAAAACACAAGTATATATTTTTGGTCCATTTTCCCTGCATTTGAACCCAGTGAGCTGAACATCTGTCTCACCACCTGGCAAGGTAACAAAGTATAGCAAGCTAATCTAGGCTGAAAAGGAAATGACTGAAAGATATGCATACCTTAGATGTAGGCACATTTCTGGGGAAGTTGTAAGGAAGCAGATGTTTGGTCCAAGTTCGTATTGGTTGGTCAAGGACAATGTGGATAAGTTGTGTCCATTAATGAAAAGTATCATATTCCATTTTGAAGAAGCTCATTGTCAGCCCTTTGATTACAGCTTAGGCTGAGTGGCCTGCAATTTCCTGGTACCGCTTTGGACCCCTTTTTTAAAACTGGTGCCACATATGCTATTTTCCAGTCTTCTGGTTGGGACAGATGACCTGTGGCTGGTGGGGATATGCAAAAGGAGATGCCCAAGGAAGAAGGGGTTGAGGTGGCAGCAGTTTGGGGTGCACCTCCATCTCTTCCTCCTGTCTCCAGTCTCTCCTCCCTGTCTTCCAAAGGCCTGTTGGACTCTGGAGGACCTGGAGAAGGGATGCTGCTGCCCAGCTCCTTTAGTTCCTCCAGCAGCCTCTAAGTCCCAGAATTGAACTCAAGAGCTGGAAGACTCTCATCACCCAAGTTAAGCCCAAAAGACAGCTTGGGTTCCTTCTCAGCTGAGTAACAACGGCTGGGAGGAGAGGCAGCCTGAGCAGCAGACCCCTATTCAGTGCCAGCTTTTATCTTAGGCACCTCTGCAGGTAGCACTCCAGTTGCAGCCTCAAAAAGGATAGCCTTGTTAGGCCTCTTCATTGCACCACCACAGCTAGAGACAGGCTGCTGTAGGGCAGGCCCCTGCACAGGTATGGGGGAAGCCACAGCCCTTCTCTGCCCTACTACTCTTCTGCTTAGCCTTTTCCCCAGGGGCCTGCTGCACTTCCCTCCTCTCTCTCATTCTGTCCTCCTGGACTATTTCACCAAAACTAGCTTACCTGCTACATTGTACATTGTAATCTGAGCACTAACTATCCTGCTCTTGAACCTGACTCACTTGCTGCCCTTGACTTTTTCTTCCTCAGAATTAACCTGAAGTTGTTTTATTTTTCAAACCCACATAACCTAACTTTATTTTAATTTTTTTGTAAAACTACATGTAGTCTTGCTTCTACTGAATTCTTTTTACATGCCTACTTCTTTCTAGTCTAAAAACTGGCCTCTTTTTGGTAACTATAACCTGCAGCAGGAGTATGAAATTCTTTTTTTAAATCTCCAGTTTATTTTATTTATTCCTTTTCTTGTCCCAAGCCTACAAGCAAAGCCACCCCACCCCAACATAAACATAATCTCTAGTCTTTCTGAAAACTTCAGTTTAACTTTTGGAAGACTGAAAGGTCAGTCTGAACTATATGTTTAAACCACCTAGCTTCAATTGTTTTGAAGGCCAGGTCAGCCTTTTTTTTTTTTAAAAAAAGTAAATCCTATGCTCCATTTTTTAAAATAAATAAATAAATAAATACGTGGCTTCATATTATTTTGGAAGCCTAACAAAGGCCTGTTTGTTTGTTTTCTGAAAAACACTGACTGAACCCTAAGTTGAAATTTATTTTGAATGTTTTTTTAAAAAATACCCAATCACCTAGGTACAGTTAAAGCCCAAAAATAAATCTCTTGCAAAACAATTACACTTTTTTTCAAACTGACAGGAATACCTCAAAGCTCCACTAAACCACTCACTGGAAAAAACAAAACAAAACACAACACAGAAAGATTTTAAAAAAACAACTAGAAAAGAACATCTGTTAAAGCCAGAATCAGAAATAGGCCAAATCTATTAAAAACAGTAACAACTTGGAAAAATCCCACTCCCCCTCAAAAGTACAATTTTTAAAAAAGTAAAATGCAAAGCACTTAAAAATTCTAAAACAAACCAAAAGAAGAGAACCCAATAAAACAGCGCAAGCCTTTCAAAGTCAAACAGCACAGAAAAAACCAAAGAAAGCTATTTTTGAAAAGAACCAGAAAAAAAACACTGCCATTAAAACCCACCAAGCAAAAACAATAAAAACAGAAAAACTTGAAGTAATGTTTTAAATAATATTGCAAAACAAAGTGAGAACTAGTCCTTACATAAAACAAGAAGATCTTCTCAAGGCAGGCAGCAGGCCACAGTTAATCTAAAGCACAGACATACCAGAGCAGCCATACCTGGAAATATTGGGGACTCAGATACTGGTATTCCCCAGAGTCCCAAATATTATCCTGATACCCAAACACCTCCCCCCATACTAATAAGGTATTTGGGGGCAGCCTAGGAATATCCAAATGTACATCCTTACTTTTCAGTAACATGCCCTTCTCCAATTTCCCTTTAGGGAAAGATGATCAAATTTGTGGTTTCAGTGCAGCCTCAAGCAGGAGACATTTGTGCAGAATTTACAAAACAGATTTCTTGTTAATACATGTTTAGAACTTCTTAGTTTTTCAAAACTGGTACTGGATCTTTTCATAATCCTTGTCCATTAACTTAAAGTGATTGACAAAGGCATCTTGTGATGGAATAATATTGTGTGAATCCGTGTAAGGACTGCATAAATAAGGTGTTCTTTGGTTTACCTTGGAATAACTATTAACATAGCTACAAATGAGAAAATAGTTTACATGGATTGAGCACCTGCTGAAAGTAAAAGTCTAGGCTAGGCAGCTTGCAGGCAGAGATGTCCATGTGTGTGTAAATGACAGAAAGAACTGGGTATCTCTGTTTTTGTTTTAGTTTTTTTACATTAATAATGCAGAGCGGGATCTGCATCCATGTTGTTAGCTCTCATATGGTGCCAGTTATGGATTTATACAAGGTCCACATGCTTGCCATTAGGCATTTGTGTATATGGGGCTGGGGTGGGGGGGAGTGACAACTTTCCTGCTACAGTCTAAGAAATAAAATCCTAAAGACCAGAAGAAATTCATGCATGTATACAAGATATCAGATATTACATGCTACATCTTATGGGTTGATTGCCTCAAGAATGATTGTGAATCTCTAATTATTTATCATGGAATAATCTGGTGGGACTCTGAATGCGTAACTTTTAGAATATGAGCTCTATCCCATACATCAGTAATTCCATTGTTGTTTGCAGTTGTAGTGTACAAAAGCACTGATAAGGCAGTAATTTTAATTGATAGTATTCATGACAAAGTTTAATAATAGCCACTCTGAGAAACGGAATTGCCTTCTCAATGAATGTTTAAATTGTTTCTGCATTGTTCATTGGCTACAGATGATAATCTTAGAGTTTATATGTATCCTAGTAGCAGATTCATCTATTCCTTTGACTTATTTGCTTTCACTTTCAAAATATTTGGGACAAATAAGTGATTTTTGCCTTGTACCCCACTGAGACCCCTGTCCATTCCCAGATCTCCAGGAGTTTCCCAACCTGGATCTGGCAATCCTATCCTCACATCCCCTGCCGGTCTCCTGGGAGGACCTGGCAACCCTAATATTTTAATATTCATGCAGACTCTTTGGGATGCACCCTTTAACATAATTTAAATATCTGGCCATGCTTGCCTCTATTCATATTTTATTTTTTTCCTTGTGAACTTGAAATTTAAAGGTTCTTGTCATTTGAAATCAGAAATATATGCTGCAGTATTGAATGTCCTTTATATATTATAATAGGTCATCAGCTATGGGAGCATATGTTTCAGTAGTTTTAAAGAGACTTCAGTTTCAATTTTGTTTAAATTTTAGACCTGGGAGCTGGCACTAAGGAATATGGCTTCCTTTCCCCCAAAAAAGTCACTTGCACTGCCTTCTAACAAATCAGTGTTAATGAGCATGTTTAAGATTATTAAAGTTATGTTTGGGGAAAAAAAGATTCTTGTATTTAAGAAAAATGCAGGGTATCTAAAAGCTAGATATTCTTAAAGTTTTCTATGGACTGTAACTCATTTCCTCCTAACTATCAATTTTCCTTACTGACATATGGGACGCCTTTTGATTCAGCGTATGGTTCCAGCAGGAAATGGTTGCTGGTTAAAATATCAGAACCTTTAACTAATGTAAAGGCATTGCGCTGTACAAGAAAATTATAAAATAATCTATAACGCTGGTGCCATTTTAGGAAAGAAAGGTAAAATCTCCATCTGGGTCCAAGTAAGTGTTCCTATTTAATAAAGATAAACATAATCATTTCTATTAATCTGATGCCCAAATAATTTATACCTTTATCCTCAGATCTATGTGTCCCCATTGCAGCTATAAAATCAAGCGATGTATGATTCCATAATTGGGATTTCAATAAGGTATAATTGTCTGCTCCTAGGAGTTCGAAAGCAAGAAATTGCAAGGAGATTAATAGGTACCACTTTGGTAGGAAGGTAACAGCGTTCCGTGTGCCTTGGTGTTTAGTCATGCCGGCCATATGATCACGGAAATGTCTTAGGACAGTGTTGGCTCTTCGACTTTGAAACGGAGATGAGCACCGCAACCCTAGAGTCGGATTTGACTGGCTTTCAAGCAAGGGAACCTTTACCTTTATTCTAGCATTTAATTATCCTGAGATAATTATTGTAGCATCAAGGTAGCCTAACTTTGCTACAGCTAGGGATAAACTCAAAATCCCACTTAATCTAAAGATTTCCACATTCCCAAACTGGCCAGATGTCTCAAAAAGGGAAGTAGTTAGTCTAATAAAATCTTTAAAACTTGGGAAGTCTCCAGGTTGGGATTATATTCCACCTAAATTACTTAAACTTGACGCAAATTGATGGGCTTTCTGGCACCATTATTTACTGAAGTTAATCAGACTAGAGAAATACCTGATAGTTGGAAATTAGCCATTATAGTACCTTTTTTCAAAAAAGGAACAAAAGATGATCTAGCTGTACTATAAGCTTACTCTCTGTTCTAGGCAAGCTTTATGGTAGCCATTTAGCCAGCAGGCTGAAAGTATGGATGGAGGACTCAAACCTCTTAAACAATGCCCAATATGGATTTAGGAAAAAACATTCCCACTTGCATCATTGTTTCACATTACCTTCTCTAGTGAATAAATATATAAAAAGTGCAAGTGGTGTACTTTACTCTTCATTTATTGATCTCTGTGGTGCATTCGATTCAGTATCTCCCATTAGACTTTGGAAAAATCTTTTAACCATGGGTATGGCTGGCAGATTGCTGGCACTTATTAGGAATCTATATTCTGAAAATATTCTTCAGATTTGTATACATTTATTTATTTTCATTTTGTTAAATTTATACCATGCCCTCCCCACCAAGGCAAGCTCAGGGCAGCTTATATTAAAAGTTAAAAACAGATTAAAACAAGTTAAAATTACAAAACGTTTATAAGGTGCAGGTATCCAATAGTTTTAAAATTATGGACCAGGCCCCGTAATACATTAAAGACAGATGTGGCACACATGGCCATGATGGATTCCAGGGTAAGGTTCTTGAATCTATGCTAAATTATTAAATGCAGCTCCTCAGTTGAATGCCTGGTGGAAGAGCTCCATCTTGCAGGCCTTGAGGAATTTTAATAAATCTCACAGGGCACTGATATCCTTGCAGAGCTCATTCCACCAGCACAAAGCTGGCACCAAAAAAGCCCTAGCCCTGGTAATAACCAGCTGGGGAGAACCAGGAGGTTTTGTGCCCCTGAACACAGTATTCTCTGGGGAACATAAGGGAAAATGTGGTCTCTCAAATATGTTGGTCCCTGACCACAAAGGGCTTTATAAGTAAGAACCAGCATCTTGAAGCAAATTCAGTATGCTATAGGCAGCCAGTGCAGTGCTTTCAGCACAGGCTGGATGTGTTCTTGCGAGGAGAGACCCATCAACAGCCTGGTCTCTGTGTTCTGCACCAGCTCCAGCTTCCAGATTTGGGACAAGAGCAGGCCCATGTAGAGATCATTGCAGTAGTCTAATCTCGAGGGGACTATTGCATGAGTCACTGTTGCCAATTCACTGCATTTGAGGAAGGGAACCAACTGCCTAAATAGCTGAAGCTGGTAAAAGGCTGACTTAGCAGTGGCTGCTACTTGGGCCTTCATCATCAAGGAGGCATCCAAGAGCACTCTGAAACTCCTAAACTCTGATGATGGCACGAATGGCGCCCTGTTGAAGGTCAGGAATGAGATTCCTAACCCTGGGCCGCTGCAAATTAGGTAAAGAACCTCCATCTGCATTGGATTCAATTTCAGTTGGCTCAGTCTAAGCCATCCAGCCATGGCTTGTAACACCAGGTCCAGATCTTCTGGTCCAAAGTCAGACTGGCCACCCAACAACAAATATAGCTGGGTGTCATCAGTATACTGGGAACAGCCTAGCCCATGCCTCCAGACAATCTGGGCAAGGGGGCTCATGTAGATGTTAAATAACATCAGGGAAAGAACCACCGTTTGAGGCACTCCACAAATCAGTAGATGCCTTCAGGACAGCTTTTTCCCTAGTGCCACCCTTTGTCATTGACCCTGGAGGAAGGAGGAAAGCCATTGTAAGGCAGACCCCTGAACCCCAGCATCAATGAGGCGATGGATCAGTAACTGATGGTCAACCATGTTGACTGCAGGTGACAGACCTAACCATTCCACTCCAATCCAGATGTCTTTGGAAGTCCACCCTCTTGAACCCCATCAGGAAAAGAAGAGGTGTTAGGCAGCGGTACATCTTGGCCCTGCATTTATTTAATTTATATATAAACTAGCAGTAAAGCCTGTTGTGAAAGCAATACAATGGGTGCTAGAAAGATGTGAAGTATAACGAATGCATAGGCTGGAAGGAGGTAAAGTATATATTAGCAGTCTGTAACTGAAAGATACAAACATGGAAGTAACGTCTCACATACCTCATATTACATAATAGCTGGTGTCCAAGGTCACACAATGTGGGCCAGAACATGCAGCACACAGGGGTCCGTGGATGGATGTAGCAACCATGAGACAGTGAGGGTTTTTTTGTAATGTTTTGTAATGTTTCTGTATATATATCTGTCTCTGACTGTTTCCCTCCTTAGTGAAGGCGAAATCAAGGCAATGGAACTGAGGAGCAGTGGCTGGTTATAATTTCAGCAGGAAGGCTAGTGGTGACATTGGTTCCTGGTATTTTTGTTCCTTTGCATGCTGTAAAGATGTATCTGGAGGTTTGCAGCTGCCTCTGTTGTTGTGCCTTGCTCTTTGGAATTGGTCTTCAGACCCCAGGTGTGGCTGAAGGTTCCCCCCACTCACAGGCTGTATCCCACTGTGACACACTCTCTGAATGATTGCAATGTATATGTCATGCCCTACCTCAGGCAGTTATTCCAGGACTCCTCTTGTTGGTGTGCAGCTACATAGAGGTGGGTGTGAGTCTGTCTGCATTTCTGGTTTGCCGCATGGCTTGGGTATGTGGCTGCTGGTTTTCCGTGTGTGTGTCCCCAATGGTCTATCTGCGCTTGTCTGAGGTCCCACCCCGCTTCAAATCTGTCCCTTTCCAAGCTCCATCCCTGAAATCTCCTGGAATTTCCCACGTGGAGTTGTCAAGTCTATCCCCTCTGCGGGCAAGCATCAAGGTAGTACGTGTATCTCCCCCTGAGTGTTCAGGTTGACACACACACCCTGACCTGCAGTTGCTCGCATCCATGCTCTGAAGCTGTGAGTGCCACGTGACAGTGGCTGTTGTAGGGTTAGGAGCATGTGACATGTCCAGAAAGTGGGGGAGTTAGGCATGGCAGCCAATGGATAGGGACAACTTCTGAGTGACACGTCATGTAGGCAGGTGACTTAGAGTAGCTCTCTGTAGTCCCACAGGTATGACTGTAACATCAGTGCTAAGTCCCATTGCCCACGTGAAGCGAACAGAAACATCTTATTCTGCCAAAAGCAGGATGTACTAAAAGGAAGGACAGGATTGCCCATTGGAAACAAAGGGGGAGACTTGAAAGCCCGTTGGAAATAATGGGAGCCAGGAATGCCAATCAACTTGCAAGGGATTAGCAGGAGTGTTCTGGGACTGGAATGACAGGCTCCAGAGTGATATGGCAGCCCAAGCAGCTAGGAGATGTGTCCTGGGACTGAAATGACAGGCCCCAGGGGCTGTCATTTCACTCTGGGGCCTGTCATTCCACTCCCAGAACACATCTACTACCCTCAGGGGCTGTTATTCCACTCTGGGGCCTGTCATCTCAGTCCCGGAACACATCTGCTACCCCACAGGGGCTGTCATTCCACTGTGGGGCATGTCATTCCAGTCCCAGAACACTCCTACTATCCCCAGGGGCTATCATTCCACTGTGGAACCTGTCATTCCACCTTCAGAACATTACTGTTACCCCCAGGGGCTATCATTCCACTCTGGGGCTGGTCATTCCAGTCCCAGAGCAGTGTATTTGGGACCAGAAACCTTAATGGAAAATCCATTTTGCATTTTCTTTCCAACTCTTCTTGAGCTGTAATGCATTTCAGTTTTCATAGTGGCCACCAAGATGGCTAGCAAATTAAAAACATACATAATATAATCACAAAACTATTAAAGCCAACAAAAATACATAAAACCAGAGGTAAAATGCATGTACAATAGCATAAAAATAACAATTAAAATGTTTGGGCAGGAAGGCAGAATCATTGAGGTAACACCAAATGACACACAGAAAAAATCTCTACCTGCTGACAGAAGATGGCAACAGAAGGGGACAGAAAAGTTTCCCTGGGGATAGAGTTCCAGAGTTTTGGTGTCATGATCAGGAAGTCCCTCTCTCACGTCGCCATCCACCTAATCTCAGAAGGCAGCAGCACCCAAAGCAAAGCCTCTGAAGATGACCATAGTGTTCCCAGGAAGATCTGAAAAATTCTACACATCTCCTCCTTGCAGACCACTCCAATGAGACCACCTCTAAAGTGGCCAAATTCTGTGCTGTGACTTTGTTCATCAGAAAGCAGATACTCCAAACTTTTAAATAACTTGTATGTATAACACGCATTTCATCTCTGCCTGTTGATCTACAGTAAGGTACAAACAGAACAATAATTAAAGAATGCAGAAGTTAACCTCTACCAAGTTTTAAAATTAGATACCTGAGACCTTGATATTCTGCCTCTCACATATTAAAATGTATCCTGGAATTTATTGTCTGAAGTGGCACTCAAAATGCTTTCCACACAGAAATAATGGTTTTGGTCTCCACATACTAGCTATGTTAAATGTATAAATAAATTGCATTTGCAGCTGCTAATTAACATGATCAAAGCAGACTTAGGTAGATAAGTTAACATTGTCACTGTACAGGAAAGGAGAGTTATTCAGCTTCAGCAGCTAGTGCCTTTCATTTCAATGTAAGTGAGCATTAAAATGCCTAATACATAATGGCACTGATATTGGAAGGGAAATTAAATTTGCAAAGAGATTAT
Source organism: Gekko gecko (assembly GCA_029375565.1). NCBI lineage: Eukaryota > Metazoa > Chordata > Lepidosauria > Squamata > Gekkonidae > Gekko > Gekko gecko. The sequence goes on along the minus strand of JAPDNY010000003.1, from coordinate 135,021,241 downwards.
TAGGGAGTGTAGGGAGAAGAATTTTCCCTGGTGATTGCTGCAATGGAGAGGGGAAATGAAACAATCACAATTATGGCCCACAGGTGGCCAGAGAATGGGGGCTTGATGCTTATTCGATTTGGTTATTCCAAAACATTTCCTGACAATGGGCTTCCATAAAGCATTTTAGTCTTCCATTTTAGATATTTTTAAAACAGTGGAGTACAGTGAGGGAAAGCAGGGAGAACAGGCTCACACATTCAGTTTTGTTTAGGAAAGAAAGACCTTGCCTGCTTTATACAAGAATGGGGGGAATGACACAGATCCATGGTTGTTTTTCAATACAGAAAAGAGATCCAAGAGATGAGCAGCTTTGTTATGGGTTATCTGATCTTTCCTTTTCATGATCTTTTAAGTGTGTGTTTTTGCTCTTTACTATCATAAAGGTGAAACCAGTTTACAAGGAAGAGGGCAGGTGGTTGATATAGACCTTTCCCTTTTTATTCTCCACTTCTACAGTCCTGCTGGTCTGCCAGCATGTGCAAGCAAAACACTTGCCCCTGCCTTTTGCTAGAAAATGGGTGTTGTTGTTGTTGTTGTTGTTCAGTTGCACAGTTGAGTCCAACTCTTTGCGACCCCATGGAGCCAGCTTCATAATCATGGTGGAGAGAAGCCTTCGTCTCTCCTTGATCCCTCCCTTCAAACTGTCTATCATGAGAAACTGGAGTTTCTCCTTCAGTGTATCACATTTGCCCCCCCACCATCTACCAGCAAATGCAAGCATGAAATACCTCACATAAATGTGGTACTTACATACAGTCACCCTGCTCAAAGTCTGTGGGTGTAATGACTGGCAGAAAGTGTGCACAGAACCCTCAAGTAGGATAATCCTGTTTGGCAGGAAGATGAGGTAACCATTATGGCTGAACAACATCCTGTCAGTCTCTTGAGTAACTTTCCCCCCTGCTGCCTCTCCACTTCCTGTTACTGTAAAATTGACACAAGACATTGAGGTCGGAATAATTGTCAGATCAGAAGGTTTCTGACTGCTCATGGAAATAATTCTGCTTGGTTTTGAAGTATTTTTTGATATGTCCAACAGGTTGGATCTTGATGAGAAAATTCATGATGGCACATACCTAATCAACAACAGGACCAGCCATAGTCTATGTAGTGCCTAAACAAGAAATGATTGTGTTATTGTACCAACGATGGTAGCTGTTCTTAAGAGTATCTCCACTGATAATTTCTCCATTTTTCCTTGCTGCTTCTGCCTGGAGGCAGAGAGCCCACATCCAGGCTGACTGCCACTGCAGACATTCAAAAACTTTAAAGAGGCATTAATTTCAGTGTACTGTAAACCTGACCACCTGAGTCTGGAGACCAGGTCTACCATTCATTGAAAATAACATTCCTTCAAACTTTAAAGGTGTAAGATTTTAAAATGGGGAGTAGATCTGGTTCCTGGACTCCAGACATCAGATGTGCCACCCATTTTTGGAGTACCCTCAGCATTTTACTGGCACATGTGGCTTTTAAATTTTAAAAGGCTGTTTTCTATGTAGATAGACCTGGCCTCTGGAATCCAAGACTAGGTTTTCCCAAAGAAAAATAATGACCTCTTAAAATCTGAAGTCCACAAGCACTAATAGCTCAAGATGGATAGCCATGTTAGTCTGTCTATAGCAGTAGAAAAGAGTAAGAGCCCTGTAGCTGGACTCTAATAGCTATTTGGCAGGGAACACTTCTTCTCTTTTCCTTTCTGCTCCTGCTGCCACTGAATGCTCAATGGGAAAGAAATGGAAAAAATAATGGTCTCAAAATTCTCAAAATAAAATATTTTTCCAGAACTGAACCTCAGACTCATAGCACTCCTAAAAATTCAGGATAATGAAAAACACATACTCTCTAAAATCTCAAAATGATTTTTTTAAGTATGCACTCCTAATCCAGAGTTTGTTCTCAAAATATCTTGAAATTATAATCCTCACCCTGTGGGTTATGAAGAGCCGTGTTCACAATTATCAATCAAAACAGTAATGTGACCACTGTATCTGAGTGAGAGGAAGGACTTGCAACTCACAGTTATGACCCAAAACAGCATTCCAACTTGCAAGTTCTTCAAAACTCTTTATTAGGATGAAAATAAAACAAACAACCAAAACTCCTTCAGCACTGCCGGAGACTTGGTACTTAGAACCTATCTCTGTGCTTGATGCTTGGAACCTATCTCCAAGTCGTTTTGTTTTATGGGTTAACATTCAACAGTGGTATACCCCATTCCAGCACCTCATTCAGCTTCATATATTGATCATACACAGACCCCTACATTTCTGCAACCTTAATATAATTTACCATGGACAAGTTGTATTTTAAAAATAAAACATTTAGGTTTGGGCGGATCATATTAATCATTAAAATTAGTCCAGTTCCTAAATAATTTCCCCAGTATTTTCTACTCCACTTCATCACACAGGACTGGTTCAGATGGCTTGAGATGCCACCAAATTCAAAGTTCCCAACCCATATACCATGAAGCCTAGTTATCCTGTGCTCCCCTTGATCATGAGGCAGATCTTGTGACAGAGATGAAATAAGGTAGGTGACTAAAGTGGAAAATGTAGAAAAGTAAGAGTCCAGTAGCACCTTAAAGACTAACAAAATTTGCGGTAGGGTCTGAACTTTTGTGATTCACTGCTTACTTCTTCAGATACAGCTAGAATGGAAGATGGATGGAAAACTCCACACTGAAAGCCTAGAATGCATGGTGCTGACTAATTATGAAGACTAACAAACACACCTGCAACTCTGACAAACAAGACCAGTCTCATGGCCAATAAGACCTTGGATGGTGTATTTTTTTTTGAGATACTGAGGAAATGTTATGGGAAATGGATGTTTGGTTCCCTGGGTACCAAAGTAAACAATAAATGAGGAAAAATTACTTGTACACACCTCTTTCTCCATCCTGTAGAAATGGGAACCATCCTGGTAATGCCCCAGATTAAACAAAAGTTATAAAGACTTTAGCTGAGGGTAGGTTTTTATCATCTTTGGATCCATTCACTTGTGGATCCAGCCCTGTTACCTTTAGGTCTTTAGAGGCCTTTTTCTGAGACTTGGACTCTCTGAGATCCATTCTGTTGTTAACTTGAATGGTTTTCCCTAAATGTTTAGATCAAAGTTCTCCCAGCCCCACCTACCTCAGAAGGTGTTTGTTGTGGAAAGGGATTGTAAACTACTCTGAGACTCCTTTGTGTAGTGAAGGGCAGGGTATAAATCCAACCTCTTTTCTTTCTGATGTTGGGTGGCTGGTCCAACTCCAGACCGGAAGACCTGGACCTGGACTAGACATTACAAGCCATGGCTGGTTGGCTTAGGGTGAGTTGGCTGAAACTGAATCCAAATAAGATGGAGGTCTTGTGCATGAGTCGGGGTGGTTCATGGGTAGGGTTCCCGCTCCCAACCTTCGATGAGGTGCCATTGGTGCCAATGCCAGAGGTTAGGAGTCTGGAAGTGCTCCTGGATGCCTCCTTAATAATGGAGGCAAAGCTAGTGGCCACTGCCAGGTTGGCCTTTTACCATCTTTGGCTGATTAGGAAGCTGGATCCCTTCCTCGACCACGCCAACCTAGCAACAGTGATCCACATGATGGTCACCTCAAGACTAGACAACTGTAATGCTTTCTACATGGGGTTGCCCTTGTCGCAGATTCAGAAGCTACAGCTCATGCAGAGCACTGCAACCAGGCTTTTGATGGGTCTCCCCAGGTGGGAGCACATCCAGCCTGTGCTGAGGACACTGTACTGGCTGCCAATAGCTTACCGAATCCACTTCAAGGTGCTGGTCCTTACCTTTAAAGCCCTATATGGCCAGGGTCTGACATACCTGCAGGACCACCTTTCCCCAGAGAGCACTACAGTTGGGGTCTCAAAATCGACTGACCCTCCGAGGTCCTAAGGATGTCAGGCTTGCTACTACCAGGTGCGAACTAAGAGGGTCAAGCTACAAACTATACTATACAAAAATACAAAATGTTTATTAGGGTGTACACATAGCTAAAACATACTGCGGTTAAAAGAAATAGTCTAAGTCTCAGGCTTAAAAGGCTTATTCAACCAAGCTAGTTATTATACAAATACAATTGATGGGTACAATCTTTTGACTTAAGAACCATACGTGTTTCGGTCCCTTTGGGCCTCCCTTAGTGGTTAATATTCTTTATATTACAATGACCAGTGTTCCCTCTAAGCTGAGTTGGCGTAAGCTAGCTCACAGTTTTTTAGCCTCCGGCTCACCCATTTTTGTCTTAGCTCAGGAAGGAGGGCTCCAGAGCAAACTAATTTATGCAGTAGCCAAATCGCTCGCTCACAACTTTAATGCCAGTAGTTCACAAAGTAGAATTTTTGCTCACAAGACTCCACAGTTTAGAGGGAACATTGACAATGACACAGATCCAGAAATGTACACACAAGAAATATACACACACACACACACACACACACACACACACACTAGGAATAAGGCCCATTGTGGAAATAAATACAACGGGCTCTAGAAAGAGGCTCTGGGAGAGTGCCCCGGCTTTGGGCACTCAGTGACAATTTGCTGTGGCAATTTCAGCAGGGTATAATGACAGAGTCCACCATTTTCTCCAGAGGAACTGATCTTTGCTACCTGAATAGCAGTAGTAATTTTGAGTGAGCTCCAGCCCACCCCCAAGATTGGTAACAGTGGTTCCCCAGGAGGGAGTGGCTGGTTTGGAGGGTGGAGTCTATGGCATTGTACCTGTCTGAGGTCCCACCCCTCCTCAACACTCACCCTCTCCAGGTTCGACCCCTCAATCTCCAGGAATTTCCCAACCTGGAGTTCATAACCCTATCTCCCTCCCAGCCAACCATCAACCTACCTTTAGTTTTCCATCTCCTTCCCCCCTCCCTCCTAGAGAGCAGTTGTAATTTGGAGTGATCTCCAGCCCCCACCTGGAGATTGGCGACAATGGTTCCCCATAAGGGAATGGCTGGATTGGAGGGTGGAGTCTATGGCATCGTACCTGTCTGAGGTGACACCCCTCTTCAAACCTCACCCTCTCCAGGCTCCATCCCTCAAATCTCCAGGAATTGCCCACCTGGAGTTGGCAATCTGATCAGGACTGGGCCCAATGAGTTTTATCCCAAAGGCCAACATAGGTGTGGAAAGGGCCTTTTACTGACAGAGGAGAAAGTACAGGTGCCAACTTTGATTAGGGAAATACCTGGAGATTTGGGGGGTGGATCCTGTGGAGGGCAGCATTTGGGGTGTGTGTGGAAGGACTCAGCAGGGTATAATGCCATAGAGTCTACCCTCCAAAGCAACCATTTTCTCCCGGGGAACTGATCTCTGTCATCTGGAGGTCAATTGTAACAGTGGGAGATCTCCAGGTCCCACCTGGAGATTGGCAGCCCTAGGGGAAAGTCAGCCGCACAGCGGGGAGTTGAAGAAAATGGTTTGATGGTCGCTGGCCCACCTCGTTAGCCAGCCAGCCATGCTGAAGCTAAGCAGGAGAAAGAACCTTTTCCCATTTATTCTGACAGGAAAATGGCCACTGGGGAGGGGGTTATGGGCGGGGGAGGGGATTATGCTGAAAGTCCTTTGTTTTTTTACTCACAGAACCAAGCTTGGTTGCCTACCAACAGCCATTGAGCAGACAGTCCCTCACAGGAGCCAAGAGAACTGTCTTCCTCAGGAGAGAGAGCTGTCTGCCAGTAAATCTAACATGCAAATCAGTCTGAAGGGGGAATGGCTGGGGAAGAGGAGCAGACCCAGCACCCAGCCAATGGCATGCAAATACTCTTGAGTGGTGGCTGATGGGCCAATGGCTGAAGG